>OX438529.1:10002500-11300293 GCA_949316355.1 Bruchidius siliquastri | reverse complement strand
AATGGTTTATCTCATTTCGTGTGTGATAAGATATCACTAGCACAAAGGCACGCATTCAAAAATTGGTTCATTCAGCCTCTGGAGGTCACTAGGAAGCCACATTAGCCCTCAACTGTGGCACGAACCTTGAAATGTTCATTAACTTCCATACCCATGATGAGACGAACAGATTTGTCTTTCAGCTAGCTATAGAGTCATGGTTATTAAGCCCGTATTTAAAATTCCTTACCTCAGATCCCTCTTCTGACACGACAGCGTTGTATTTATATATGGGTCCCAGGAAACTTTCCATCAAGTTATATGCAAACCACGATGGCGTGTATACTTCATCTGGTGCTGCACCTGCTTTGATCGAATTTTTCTTTTTATTCAACAGGCCACGGAAGGAAGCCATCAGAGACTCCTTCTTTTTCTTAAGCTCATACACTGTGAAATTCACGCTTATGGAGTCTCGAATTCGTTCCCAGGCTTCGTTAACAGCATTTCTGTTCTTGTACTGTGGATTTCGAGGATCCCAAATACAAGCTTCTGATCTATATGCCTGCAGGAACTCGATTACCGTATCATTGCTCCAGTCCATATCTGAAAATAAAATTTGAAGTGTTAGGTTCGACACACAGAGCGATCAAGCTTGGGATTTCCTCATCATTGGTTGTAAATTGAGCCTGTATGCAACTAATGCCGATATTCTGTCCACGACCGCATTCAGGGTAGCTGTGGTAGTCTCATTGCCTTAATTCGAAATTAAAGAATTCCAAGTGATAACTTAAGTGGGTTTATTTCGATAAGAATATTCAGTGTCGTAGTTCTTCTACGGTTTCAGAATGAGGTAATCGAAATCAAATTAAGAACAAATGAAGTAATTTCAGTGTATGTTGAGGAAGGCAATTCAAACCAGAGCCTAAATCAAACATCTCATTAAGTTGGGTTTGGCTGCAGTAGAAGCAGAACCGGACAGAAAAAAAATCTAGTACCGCTTGTAATGGAATCTGTTTCAAAATAATAGAAATTTTATCGGTAATTTTACCAAAATCATACTACGGAGCAAGAAATAGCTAATGATAGTAGAGAGAAGATATTGGACACCACCATTGATATCCCAGACCCGGTGGTGGAGATTCAACCGAACTGGAATAAGCTCCAAAAACTGGTTCAAGCTGAAAATATTCCATTTTAAAGTTTCATTTTGGTTATTCGGTCAATCTGACAGAAAAACTCTAGAAAACTATAATTTGTCCGCATTTAATTTTTGTGGAAGTCAAAATAGCTTGGCTCGAATGCGTCCTTTCATTTGAAATGGCTGATGCAGAAAGATACATTCTAGGGCAAAGAGACATTAATGATGTCACTGCTAGTTATCAGTGTATTATATAGCTTCAATGTTTGGTGTATTGTGTTAATATGATTTATGTATCTAGACGTTGTACTACGCGCTTTATACCAAAAAATAATCCCACTAAGCCCATCATTTCCCACAATTAAGCCAAACGACTCATTCGCGTAACAACTCGTTACATCCAACCAGAATCTAAAAAGTAAGTTAAAATTGTACATTTTATACAAAGAACAACACTATTCTTTTGGTAAAGCGTTCGCTTTAATCTGTAATGCATCAACGGACTAACTCTCAGGTGATTGATGCAAAACGCGTCACTCTTATGAAATCTGGTGTAAAAAACGCTCAATTTTATCTTAATCATGGAAGAGTTACTTCAAGTAAAGGCATCTGCAATCACCATGTAAGCCTGATATATACTGTATAAAGAACATTCAAATCGCACAAACTGTTCACCGACATATGCCGCTACGTATCGAAAAATACCAACCACTATATTTGAAAACCGTGTTAGATAAAGCTGATCCAAAATACAAACCTTATGTGATGCGTAATTGTGTACGAGAAACAGCCACGCAACGAGGGACCCACAGGCGCTGGCTGGCGATCACACAACAAGACAACGTAGTACAAATCGATGAACTACTGGCCGAATGTTTGGCGGCCGCGCATTACAGACGTTCGCCAAGCCGACCTTCCACGAATCGAACGATCGTTACCAACGTTTGCTTACTGTGTTTGGCCTCGGGGCTACGCACGCCTCGTCCGTCGTTACTTCTAACTACTAGTTCAGGTAGAGGTTGACTCGGACAGAATTCACTTTTTTAAAGGCTTTTATATAGCTTCTCTCCTGTCCGTCCAGTGTGGATCATCAAATCTTACTGAATCTCAACCGATTGAGCTGAGGCGTTTGGTTGTAATATCAATGCATATTACCCTGAATGGCTTTATTTTTAAACATATGTGACAAACAAAATGGCGAATTACCTTTTCCGTATTTGATTTGCTGGAAGTGCATGAATAATGGAGGGTATAAAAAATTAGAATACTTCTCACTTAAAACCGCAAGATAGTGGATTATCTACATACCTAAACTTAAAATTTTATGGAGTCTCCTCGTAAACCTAAAGAGAAGATCAAATATTTTGTATTTCTGCAGTCATCATCAACCTTATACGATATAATGACCGTCAAGCTGAAATTTGTTATTTTCCTGTAGTTTCAAAATCAGAGATATAAAGATATAGCCTTTATACTAATGTCAGCGTAGTTATCTCCAACCATTATAGGTTATCTCCATTTTCATGATCAAAATATTATCAAAATATTATGCCTCAGAAGTAAAAACGGAGACCTTGGCGGAATAATCATTATAAAAGATAGGAACAATATGTCGCTCTGTCTGCGGACAGCGCGACATAGCCCCGAAACGAGAATGGAACGAGAACGCCAGCGAGAACGGCAACGATAAAGCTAGATGTACAATGGAAAACGGGAGACCCACAAAACACCGAATATTTTGTTATCAGAAAACATAATATTAGGATGACAGCCAACAAACTGCTGAATTTTAACTTATATATTATTCATTGTTATTGTAATTTTGTTAGTTGAGATCTCATTAATATTTTTTTACCAATATCGAAATGGACACGCCACCCATCTGACGATTCAATTGGCTGCGCGAGAGCGAAGGAATGGTAAACTCAAATCTTGGTCAACTTTCCCATTCTCGTTCCCAGGCCGTTACCGAATTCTGATGGTACATGCTACCATTCATTGATGTGCAGATTAGCATCCTTCTCGTTATCATTCCTGTTTTCGTTGTCGTTTAAAAATTATATGTTTTCCAATAACAAAATATTCAGTATTTCGTGAGTCTTCTAGCATCTAGCTTTTATTACCGTTGTAGCTACCATTGCTGTTCTCGTTTGCGTTCCCGTTCCCGGGCAATTGCCTTATGTCAGCGCCGGGTAGATTTTCTAAATATTCGTTGTGCGGTGTTGTTTCAGACAGTGATGACAGGTTTTAAACTTTTTTTACACGAGATCACATGGTTTCGAAGAAATTGAGATGCTTTAAGGATTACATTACATGCTGCAAACAGTAGGATTGTGTATGAAGAATAATAATATGTAGGACAAAAGTTAAGGGAGAAGGGCAGATTTTGTTTGTATGAATTTTAATTCAGTCAAATCGTATGTGGCTTCAACTAGCAACCGGATCTGTGGAAAATATAATTTAAGCCAGGAGATAATTATGTGATGTCTTCAACAGCTTCGCCTAATTCCACGATATCTTCTAACATAGTTTACAATGGATATCCAGGTTACATAAATTAGAATTTTGTAGCATGAATAATGTTCAAGCAAATTCACAGTAACTTTATGAATCTGAAGTCGATTTTGCTTGATTGACTCTATTTTTAGATATAATTAGCTAATTATTTCAAAACAAAGGCAACATTCAAAATTAATAGAGCAATGGTGTCTATAAGTAAGTTTGACAACAAAATTACAATGCTTTAGAAACATATAGACGTAGTATCAGTATTACCCTGAAACATGTTTTATTGGGTATGATGTAGAAGGCTAATTAAAACGAATTCGTAGGGCAAAAGCACTGTTTATATGATTTTCTTTTATGTGGATTGTCAGAAACACCGCGTTGTAAGTTACAAGAATAGTCAGCTACCTTCACATCCAAGTGAAATACTTCTCCTTGTTCTTTACTGTCCCGGAGTCTGTTGGAAAAATACAAGAATAGTCAGCTACCTTCACATCCAAGTGAAATACTTCTCCTTGTTCTTTACTGTCCCGTAGTCTGTTGGGAAATTTTTCAAAGTGGCTATGAATGAAGTATACTTTAATGGTAATAATGCTGCCCGAATTTTCAGTTTAATAAAACCTCAAGCACCAGTTCCTCATAATTGTCCGTTTTGTGATTACCCAAGGAGTCAAGGAGGTCCAGCAAAAATATTTTTTAGCATTTTCATACTTATCCTAGGAAATAATTCACAAATATATTTGAGGCAATCTTCATATTTGTTCAAATCCTTAAGCATTATTTTCATGAATCCTAACTTGATACGTAGTGGTCCAGTAATGGTTCGTTTATGACATTCGCTGTCCCCATAGTCATGTTTTGTTTTATTAGCCAAATAATCCTATTCCAATAGTCTTGAATCGCTCTATTTTCCGCAAAACACGCTTTAAACTTCGACTGGAACTGTCTACGAACAGTCGCCAATATCCTCGAACAAGTTGTGTTCCCATTTGATGAAAAAGTCCGGGAATGTTGCTATCATAAGCAAGTTCTCCATCTTGACTGGCTTCCATTACATTAAGTGCGATTTTGATTAAACTTAGGTCATTTATCATCAAATTTTCTTTAATTATATACCTCGTGAAAGGCAGGGATGTGAAGGGATAGGAAAAAAAGAAATTTGTTAATGTTTGGACAGGACATCTGTCATGTCAGCTTGTAATCTTACAAAGGTAACACTTTTTGGCAAAATTTCTGCAAAAAATGATGATATACACTACCTCAAACACTAGTACCAATTTCGAAATACTTATTTTCTCTTTTAATTCAGCAGACCTGAATTCTACGAAATTCATTAGTAAAAACCTTGCTACAAAAATGTTCTATGTTGATAGGCGATGAAATACAGGCACATCCACCTAAACCCTTTATTATCCATGCCAGGTATTTTCTATACCCCGTTTGTATTTTGCCACTGTTATATAATTTACATTTATCTGATAAATTAAAGTCTCCACGATGTGAAATGCTGCACTCAGAAACATGGCCCCAAAAACTGCCGCTTATCTCTAATACCATTTCCTCTAAGCTAAACCGCAATTAGTCTTGCTGTCTATATCGGCATTCGAGGGATGTGACAATACGAAATCAAAATCAGAGCGACTAGGAAAATACCGTTATCCCCTTTAATTATAACATTGCCTGGATGCATTCCCGAAGTACCGAAAAATCAGCCTCTAATAAGAGAGACTAATGAATTTTTACCTTAAACATTCTTTGGCCTTTAGCCTCAGCCTCGGTTATAATTTTTATATGTATTCTCTTAGTGAAAACTTTTGTCATTTGTATCTACTTCAGTAGAAAGTTTCAAATAAATCCAGTTGGACTACTGTTGCGGGATGTATTCGGATTGAACTCCTTTATATTAGTATGTGATAATATTTACTGAGGTCTGAGACGCTCTTTACTGTTCATTATGGATGTTGTGGTAAACCAAATCATGGAATTTGCGTATTGACTTATGATTTAACCTTAGCTTGATACTCGTGTTTGTGATATCTAGTGAAGTGGTTGTATACCTCTATGTCTTGAACGTTCCAATAAACAAATATACCTACATATGATATGACTGTTTACGGAAGGATTTATGTACATTTGATAATGCGAGCATCTAAATTATAATGTTACTAGACTATAATCATCCGGAAATAAAAACAAAAAGGTGGCATCATAAAACCAGAAATACGGATCTCATTTTATTTTGCGTTATTATCCTGCATCTCTACACAACCAATTAGTTTAATTAAGTAAATTAACAGACAGAATATTAATAATGTCTTTCAGCAAGAGGCCAAAATACTTACCCTTTTAAATCGAATCTTGACTCAATGTGGGAAAATGATAAAGCATGTCTTGCAACAAAGATTGTAGAAACTTTAGATGTCTAAAGCTCCTATGCCACATTCGGCAATAATTTACTACATTTATTCAAGACGAGTATTGATAATGAGCAGTATCAGAACTACTTTGTCTCGTTTCTAAATGAATTCAGACAAAGATGCGCTTTGGTTTTTGTTAATCTGATCTTAATCTCGTGCGGCTTCAAAAAAAAGCTTGCACCTACAACGATTTGTCATATTCCCTTTAAGACATGGGTTATTCGTATGATTCGGGATAGAATGACGCTATAGCAATAAAACAGACAAAGACAAGCCAAGTTTGACAGTCATATAATAATAATAATAATTTTTTATTTGCATATAAAATCACAAAATAAGAAAAACAATAAATAAATGAAAAACATTATTTCACTATATCCTGACCTACCTTATTCATATTTATTCATTTATTCATTTATTAGTTTTTCATTTTTAACCGCAAAAGAGGCAGCTAACGACACAGTGCTGATTCACATAGCAGCCTCATACTTAAACTAAAGTAAAAAATAAACAAAAAATCACTCATTACAAATATGAAAGACAGTAAAAAAATAACAGCAACAGCCACTAGGAGGGAAAAAAGTTATACATTGAGTATGGAAAATATAAGAAATAGAGAAAATTATTTGTACCTGAGATTTAGGTGGTGTACGTCATTTCTGAAAGATATTTTTCTATATAGGTAGGGAGGACACTTATTAGTCAAAATTTTATGCTACAGTGTCAAAGCATGTAGTTGACGTCTTATTGACATAGACAACCAGTTTGCATCACGCAGTTTATGGGATATCCGCATATGCTTCCTTATACCATAAATAAACCTCAAGCATGACTTTTGTACTCGCTCGATTCGGTGATCATCACTCTTATCAATACACGGACCATATAAAGAGTGACAGTAATTGAAATGGGATAGCACTAGGCTGTTACACAGTGTGGTTTTCAAAGATTTACTAAGTAAATGTCGATGAGAGTACAGAATTTTTAGTTTCATGTAAGCTTTTTGCACACATTTTGTGACATGTTCCTTGAATCGTAATTTTGCATCAATTATAACGCCTAAATTTTTTGTGGAGAATTTAGTTTGCAATTGCTCACCATTAATAACTAAAGATATATCTTTTTCTACCGAATCACGATCCTTCAATTCTATCAGTTTCCACAAATTATATATATATATTATAAGTTTCCTTTCTGAGACATATGAACTTTAAAAAAATCGCTTCGCAGTATCTCTAATCACGAATTCAAGACGACCTCCAAGTCTTGAAATAGGATTTTCTCCTGATGTGGTTACCGCTCTCCTCATTAGTCTAAATACGTAATACTTCTAGGTTGCTTTAGTATGGACAATATCTCAGCACAGACCTAAAAAATGTACTCCTTCAGTTACCTTTCTTTTAAGCATCATTCTCTCCTCATCATTTAACTCACATTCTCTGATTCAATGCATGATAAATACAAAACTTACTCCCTGATTTAATAAAGGGGACAAACACTTTGCAAAAGACCACCGTAGTATGGTCTCATTCCCATAATTGCTGAATTACTCAAATATATTTTATATACGATTATTCGGCTCGACTTCACCAACAGAAGTTACATACATTACTATAACATATAAAAATCTAGTCATACCGTGAACTTTTTTTGAATGATTCAAGGCTTTTTTAAGTTATTCTATACACAAGATAGATTGTACGTTTTTTAAATACTCTGTAGGTACGTTTATCTACACCTATCAAGTGCAGGATAAATAAAGACACACACAGTTAGTGGGTACAGACTTCTGCTAAGCTGATAATGACCTTTTCCTGTCGGCCGTTATCTGTCACATATCAGAAAATTGACACGTGTACTTGGAACCTACATAAAACTCTGATTAAAGTGGTGGATATTTGACTATGTTTCTAGTAAGTCGATAATAGCTGGGCGCCAATTTGCGATTAAACTGGGTGTAATAAGAACCAAAAGAAACAATAGTTATTTGTAGACCAAGTTCAGAAAAGCAAGTTTAAATAATATTTACTTTGGTCGTAATGGAAAATAGTTTAGTTTTTATAGTTGCCACATATTTTTTTCAATGAGTTGATCTGTGGATATATATATATATATATACATATACAGGGTGATTCACAAGTCGTGATCAAAAATGAAACATCATACACAGGGCGTATTTTAAGGGGGGTCTTTCATGCAACATTTTTTCCTCGAAGGCTTCATTAAAGAGATACGGGGTGTTGAAATTCAAAAATAATAAGTTTTTTTAATGTCTTCAAAACCGTCAACTGAAATGAACTAAAATTTGGTATGTGGATTTATCTAAGTATTGTCCACATTCAAAAGTCTTCACTTAAAATTAACGTGCACCAGTGGCGAAGATATAAGGGAATAGTGGCATTATTTTCCGCCCCTTGATAATAATGATAATTTCATGAATTCGTCAATATCAAGGCATTCAATGGAGTATACTGGACGTCGGATGTGTGCTATAATGGACTGTAGAGATCGTACAATCAAAAAGCATTACGTAGTTTCTCTAATCAATTTGCACATACTTCTAATGAAACCTATGTAGAGATTATCCTATGTCTGAGTAATTAAACCTTATATGAGTGTAATTCGTTATTGTTCTGTCTATGGAGGGAGCTGATATTAGTACAAGGTCTGTGGATACAACAGTGCTTTGAAGGATAGTCTAATGACTGAGGGAAGATGACGGTATGGAGTTATCCTTCCTTGTTGGTAGGTACAGGCCCACCAAGAGGAAGGGTCCGGAGTTTAAGGCGAGACGTATTCCCGGCCCCGGAATTTCTCTCGAGGGGCTGGGAAGGTGAGATGTTTCCATGGAGTAATCCAGTAACCTTTGTTCGCAAAATGTTAATTTAAAATTTATCGGCTTATGATAAGACAGGAGGTGGGATTACTAGCTGTTTTTATCCTCTGCTTTTATTCATCTAGTTTTTCTCCGGTTTGGTTCTTTAATGTAGACGGAATACCCTTCCCCATAGTCCATACCATGTAGTCCACTCACCTCAACCTTCTCTTGCAAATATCCCATGCGCCACGTTATAAATAGACGTTTAAGGGACATTGCTCATCCACAGCTGGCGTCTATGCTCATACCAAAAACACAACTTGCTACACCGGATTCCAGCGGTCCCGCCATGGAATCCGCCGAATCAGCTGACGACCAAGATCTGCCAGACGATTCGAAGGGGCGGTGTTGCCAGATTCAACGTGTCTTTCTCAGACTCCAAAACATTCCTGACCGGTAGACCGCTAGTCAGATTCCCATAATCTGCTTGACGCTATTGAGCTGGTGAGGAACGCAGTGATAGTCAAGCCAAAAGGGTTAATGTGATTTGTTTTTTTTGGACTGCTGACTCAACTTTCGTATGATTTCGTGATAATCACGGAGGATTTTTTTTCATTATATTCTGGATCGTTTTAAATGTTCTAATCAAGCCGTTAAAAAATATCTTATTGATTTATGACCATTATTTAAGCAAATATATTCCATAAAAGGGATTATTTTCCTGATAATTGTGTTAAAACATCTAGTTTCTGCGTTAATAAATGATTAGAGGCCATTTGTTTTTAGAATAATATAAGGACCGAAAACTTGTCTCCTATCCAATACGCTACATTAATGGTGACATTTTGAAAAGTCTTACTTTGTTCAAAATGAATTTACACTAATAAAGCGTATTGATTTTCACAGGTAAGTGTATTATTGTTGTTTGTTTTTTTTTTGGTTGCAGCTATCTTTGGATTACTAGTGTCCCTTTTTCTGCTTTGACAGTTTTCGCCGCTGTTGAATCGTCTCAGCATTGGCCTTACCGACTGCCAGTAAATTAGTGGAATATGAATATGATGAACAAAATGAAACTGTACAAAGTTTGCGTTTTTAGTTTCTTTACCTAAAAATTATCAGAGTATTATTGATTAGACTAACCACTATTAAACTAACACAGTTTCTTTAAAACGCCTCATAAGCAAAGTCACAATATCAGAACTACAAAATAGTAATACTAATTTAAAATGTGAAAAATGAGTGAAGGGTTACGTGTGTCAGGTATCAAAATTTGTTATATGGTCCAATTTCTCAAATGATATAGGTACAATTTTCTTGCATCTTAATATAATGCTCATACTGCGAGTATTTTATTTCCTTTTAGATATTCGATTTGAACATATCGTAAAAAATATTAAAATTGTACCAAAAAATTAGAATGCTCAACCACAACAAACCGACATTTTCTATCACATTCAGCCTGGTATCAAAAAATCGCGACAAGCAGTTTGACGCTGTTTGTCTTATGTAATAATAGCAGTTTAGAACTCAAGATTTGGACTGTGTTTGCAAATTTGATCATTCGGAATAAAATTTGAAAAATATTGAAGATACTGAAAAACTAACGTGTTATAATTTCAAAATTATCAAAAATATTCTAGTAAGTTGTAGATGCTCTTTCACTTGGTGGAACTCTTCCAACATTAGGTTACAATTGTTTAATTTCCATGAAAAGTAAAATCCTTAAATTTTTCGAACCATCCAAAATTATCATAATTTTTCAAGTCTTAAGCCCTTCTTGAAATGGATAATGTGTAAGTATGATCAGTAGAAAAAATTGAAGGATTAAATTTGTATGAAGCATCAGAAATGGATCATAACTCTACTATGTTCATCAATATGGGCTGTATCGTAAAACTCTACCAGCCATTTTTGTGATTTGAATGTAATTATCTATGTCTAATAAGTATAGGGAATTATGGGGGTCGAAAGTATATTCAGCATTAATTTTGGAATTTATCTATTAAGTTTAAAAAATGGGTTTTCCTCTTTTCTACCCCGACCCACAAACGAGGTTTAGGTGTGTTTGTCTTTTGTCTTAACTCCCTCGCTTCTACAACGAATTTCAAAAACGAAACGTGTTTTCGTTCTTGGCATAGCAGTAATTTGGTGTCAAAATTATGATGAATACAATTTATGTTTCCCATATTCTAAGCAAGCAATTAAATAAACCTAAACTAGACAAATTTCTTTTCTGCTCGCCACACATGTTAGTTAGCATAAAAATTATATAGACCTATATATAGAAAAAATGAGGACTCTCAGAGCTATTGATGGGTGAATGATTAGTAGACTGCTGACATAGCTACGGATTTACATACAAATGGAACTGCGTGTTATGATTTATGAGATACCTAATCGATTCTGGAAACCATAATACATCTGATTGTTTGCGATTAGAATCCCTGTTGGCGTGAGTAGTGAAACTACTCAAAATATAAATTGTTATAAAGTGCATCATTGACTTCTAATTGGACTGGCGGATGAACGAATTTCAACCCTTGTCATGAACTTTCCCGCCATTGGATTGTGGTTATCGAGGACCGTAAAACGCACTGATATTCTATTTAGGTTATCGAATGAACTAAGAAATATTGTGCATTTCGTTGATGTAATCGGATTTATTTATTTTACATAATGATTGCCACAAATGCTGCATACACTACTTCATATAACTCTGTAAACAATTTTTTTAATGCTGTATCGGAAATCGCTGTTTACAAGAGCGAAACAGGAAGTGAGTTCGGATAATAACCTGTTTCGAGTAATTTTGTGTTGTGTTTGCTTTCTATATCCTGCAATAATTAGGCTTTTCAAATGGTGGATTGTTGGTACTTTCTTTATGATCAGAACTCATACATCGGTTATATACGCACAGTGCCTCATCAGCGGATCACTCCCAAATAATAACACTTCCACTTCTTCATTCTTTATTTCTCGACTGATTAGGTATAATCTCCCCATAAAAATAGCGTTATATCGTAAACACTTTGATCTAGAAGTATTGAAAAGTAGACACATTTGACAATTTCCTTATTTGCAAAAAAGAAATTTCCAAAACTTCGTTCCTAAACTTTTTTTTTATTTTGCCTACTAGGAAGAAACAATTTTTCAACTTGCCAAACTGGTGTGATGCCTCTGTCACCTTTATAGTAAGCATGACATCACAGTAGGTAATTCACTGAAAACTATGTCAAGTATTTCAAATAACATTTTGAGGTAAACATTAAATATTCAACAGTATATTCCAATAAATCAACCTACATATATGGAGAAGAAAAATAATATCAGTAAGGTTTTCTAAAAGCTATGTAATATGATCCATAGTATCCTCTACTCTCCAGTAAATGGAAAATATTCTATTAAGTGACATTTTCACTTTGAAAAATATATAAATTCAACCCGTTTCAATAACTCATTCTACCTTCCATCTTGATGAAAATGATGGATCTGGGTGGCAAACATAGTAGGAAACATGGCCAGCAAAGATCGTGAACCACCAGGAAACGGTTTTTTGCAGCGACCGCCGGGGCCGTCTAAAATCTGCGGACATTGTTTGGCAACATGGTTCAAAACAGGTTGTTCTTGTTGGTGATCTGCGGTGGGGGAATGCACCAGGGTTGCCGTCATGAGGCGTGTTCCCTCAGACCTGAGACGTTTTCTATTCATTTGAATAGATTGATAATTCGCGACAGTTCATCCATGCTACTTAATTTCTGAATTCATTCGAGCAGCGTCGCGTCGTTGTGCATACTAGGTCTAACAAAACATACTACTGTCTAATATGAACCAACACTACCAATTACTAGTGATATATAAACCATATTTAAGTAAACAAAAAAGCATTGTTCATATGTCGCAAAATGTTTAATAGAGCATTTTGAACATAAAATAATCACGCCGCTGTTATAACTATCTACGCTACCTTTATACATAGATTATCAATGTATAAATTGCTCTTAAGAAATCTAGTTAGTAGCATCAAGTAAGTAGTAAGTGGAATCTGGTTTTTCCAATAAATACATTTTATTGTACCTATTATTTCGGTACGGTACAGATTAGCGAGGTTGTAAATGAATCTGTTACAAGTGAACGATACTCATAGATGCTTGAAAATTAAAATGCTATTCCACGGGTAGAAAACGAGCACTAAGGAACTAAAACGTTTAACATGTTTAAAGAGCAATTAATGAAGCAAGTATTTTGTAAATGCCTGGCCTCCGAGATAGCCTAATCTTAGCCCAGTGGATAAATGGCTGTGCGGTTGTTTAACCAAATTGTTGTTATGAGCACGACTAATGATCCTCGAAGAATTAAAATACTCTGTCCAGAAGGATTGCTGCTATTCAGCTAGTCTCATTAATGCTGTGCACATATTGAAGGAACTGGTCGTGATTTTACAGCAGCAAAATGGATCTGAATTCGAAAGTGCCCCTTCTAAGCAACAATAATGGCTATTGTTTACGTAGGCCTATTCCTAGTATCCGTATAATTGTAGGAATATTTTATTACTCATCATCCAGGAGATGAATATTGACTCCTCCTGAATAATGGACGTACTCCTTCAGCGAATGAGGGTAGTCAGACAAAAAGTATCAATATACTTTGCAACACATTTGTAGCGGGTGCGACGCCATGATAAAAAACCGGCATTTTTGTCGGTGACTGGGTTCTCAAGGTTGATCTGGCAACCCCGCGCGCGCCGAAATGCGGCTATTATCCTGAATGACTCACTGAGTGGAAGTACTGCTCCTCAGACCATCGTTTAGAATACACGATTTTCGGAGCAAGTTGAGCAACCGTTGCACGCAAATAGATGAGCTATTGAGGACTAGTGTAGTAGTAGTGTAGTGTGACTCAGTGGGATTTAGGAGAAACTTTTCACAAGGAGATCATGGACTTGTACTGTTGCGAAGTGGCAGAGAATGAGACAAGGGCTTACGATGATCCCACACTTTTGCAAGATAGGGTGCTCAAGAATCTCCTCAAAACAGAGGATAGGTATGTTTTGCCGTATCCGGCTAGTTTCGCTAATCAGAAGGAGGTTACCTACGAGATGAGGAAAATTGTGTCCGAATGGATGATGGAGGTAAGTTTTATGAGGTGCCTACGTAATTTAATTCCTCATCAATTTTGAAGACACAAAATTTAAATGAAGGAAACATTTAAAGATGGAGACTCGATTTCACTTGAAAATCTCTACCATTGACGTAAACGCGAACATTTTCTTGGATGCCAGGATAAAAAAATATTTTGCACCAATTGTATTTACAGTTTACATCGTTTTAGGAAAGCACATGTAGTTTGATGTAATTCAGTAACTATTAAAACGTTTTATTTGAGCTCATGTTTCATCCGCTTTCCAAATCGCTAAATAGTGTAGAATCGTAAGATTATTATAGTCTTTTAGCAAGCATCTGCCTTTATGTTGGGTTTTGATGACCTTTAATCCTTAAATTTGTCCATTGAGTGATCAATTCTCAATACAGTGAAATAATCTTGGAGAATACGATAAAATCTTATTAATTATTTAAAATTCCCTTAATAGCATGAGACATCCTCTGTTCAAATTCTTCGTATCCACGTGTGGATCTATCATGAATGATTTGAAATTTCACCCTAGTTGTCATTTGAAAAAGATAAAGTTCTCAACTACGATCAAACATGAGCTTCTTAAAATGTTAAAGAACTAGAAGCACTAAACCCAAGTACCTACAGAAATTGTATGCTTGGTAAAAACAAAACAAATATTTTTCTGTACTAAATATTTGAATAAATACCTATACTACAAAGTCTATATTCATGCAATTGATGATGCGCTCACGTCAATCATAGGAAAATATCGATTCATAAAACATCTGTTCGCTATTTATACCACGGCTATTTAAAATTTAAAAACTCAAGTGTTATCTGTAGCAGTGTGATATCTGAGATATGTGTTCGATAAGTTATCAAGAAAAACAGTGCTAGCAACTCGTCGACAAGCTAGTATATAGATGAGGGGCCGTTGTTACTAAATTTTCATGCATCCTTACATTGTTAACGAAATCTACAAATGACTTGAATGTTCTGTCACACAATGTGTAGGAGTGTAGGTATACACGGACTACATTATCAATGAGCGTAGTTTATTAATCAAATACCCTGCTATACTGTGTATGTTGTTCATATGTATTTACATCAGAGGCTGGTAACTCGATCCTTGATTCATCTATCCATTGACCCTTTTTTAATATAGAGATTGATTGAAAATGTAAGTTGAATCTGATATTTCAAAAAATATATAATTTCTGTTTACAACCTTTTAGAAACCGTCAAATTCAGTCAATAAATTGATAAATATAAAATGTTTCTAAAACACCTTGATTGAAACATTATCGCCACTCAGTAGGCCTTTGGTCAAGTTTTTTTTGCTTGAATCTCTGTAAGTACTTTATCATTATGATTCCCGTTCCTATTAGTGTTATAAACTATTCTTAGCATCATCGATAAATTTCATATCTTGTACAAAATTATAAGTATACATCTGAGGCGCCAGCTCTCATCTCAGCGATTAATTGGCAAATAGAGATAAATATCCGATAGCGTAGTGTAGAGTTTCGTGAAGTTAGTCACGATATTAGCCAATAAATATAAAAATCAGTGCTATGGCAGGCTATTCCTGACTTAATTTTTTCAATCACCAAATTAAATAATTCTCTCACTACTTTTTGCACCAAAAAATTGTAACCATCAAAACATTCAAATTCCAGAAATTAGGTTTTCTTTGTAACATAGGTACTTGACGTTTACGATGATCATGTAAAATATGGGGGAGGCAAAAATAAGAGTTCCTGTTGGGTGGAGGAAAATATTTCAAATTTTTGTTGGTGTTAGCAAAAGACATTCTTTGATCTATATACTCTGGTGATACCCCGTGCTTGTTAGACATTGGCGATTGTTCTCCGAATTGACTGCAAAACATGTAAATTGGCTGTGGACTTCACATACACAAACAAATTAGGTATAAACAATAGATTTTTTATGCCGTACGGATGTTTCATATAAAATATACACACTATTTAAGTATTTAGAACAACTTCTTCTATAAAGTATCGCATACTAACTGAATACGGATTATAAACAGTGATGGAAACACTATTCGGCCTCCAAAATGCGATGTAAAGCTTTAGTTATAAACAGGTACTATTGGGAAGTAGGGGGCTTTAACCTACTTGACCATCTTTCTTAATTTGTGTAACTGTGTATATTTGCTGGAGTTTGCTTGAGTTTTTCCATTCCCAGTGAAATTATAAGAGTATATTATGTCGGCTTCACTTGCAGCAACGAATGAGAAATAGAGGTTTTCAGTTTAAATTATCAAACCGATTGTCATGTACGGGAGCCTATAGTAACAACATTTAAATTATTAAAAAAATCAACATGTATTTAAATTTACCTATTTCCTAAGTGTGACCTCTGAATCAGCGACTTTCAGCGATAACATTATGAAAATGTTTGCTCTACTTACGATCGTAAATAGTTTTGAATCTTTTTAAGTAACGGTATGTTTTATAAACTATTCCTGTACAACACCTACTTACCCATTGGCTAAACGGTAAAAGCAGTGTTTAGATGGTTGGAATATTCCTGTTTTTTTCTGTAACTGTCGAGCGTATTGCTTAGAATGACTTTAAGGATCATCTCCCTTCACCAATTGTGGTACATCACCATCAGCAATGCAATGCATCCAACTTTGGACATTTGCCATGTCAAAAGTTGTAACTATATGGTATTAGCGTTCAATACTTTTTGACTGGTTAACTGGTACCTTTTTCAACTGTAATCTATTTATGTAACGCTAGCATGTTATCAAAATTGATCCCAACATTGGAATGAAAAGTTGGTTCCAACGTTTGGTGAATGATATAGCGCGGGATTTAGCTTTAGTTGTAATTGAGTAACTAACATCTGGAAAGTCGCTTTTAACCAACTCTAATGATTGTATCATGTTTACTAGTAAACTCCCCAACTTTACGCACATTTGATTTGTATAGATTAGACCAATTGGGGACGCCGGTCTGCTGATGAAGCGGGTAGGCAAAAATGATATGCCGTAATTAGTTTGGCGAGGATATTCTCCAATCTAAGGAAATTATAATCTTGCGGGGTCCTGGTCTTGATACGTAAATCAAACCTGTCTGTTTCTTGTATTTTTCTTTGATCTTATTAAGGAAATATGTGTTATTAATATTTTGTAAACTACATTATTGTGCGCTGATTAGGCTTCTGAATGTTTATTATTGATACCAGGTTACGTAAAAAATTGAGTAATTTGGATAATGATGTATACAGCCAGTCCAAACTGTTTTTATTTGCCAGATAAATTAACAAGGACTAAAAAACAACAAACGGAATGCAAGTATAGCAAGGATACAATAGGACTGCAATTCCCCTTACTTTGTCACTGATTTGGATATAAAGTAAATTATTATTTGAAAGTTAAGTATTGAATACTTTTCGAAATGATTGAGTTCTCAAAAATTCTTCATCTATGCCCAAAAATGATTGATTACTACTTCGACCGAAGAAGCTTGAGAATACCATATACATCTACATTTTGCGATCTCAAAGGTTGTATAGCTTTAGACAAGACAAGTCCGAAATATAACATTAAGAAGGTCTAGGGTTTTTTCAAATTCTAAACAACTGTCCATAACTTCACAACACTTCAATCCTGAGACAAAATGATAAATATGTACGCAATGAACCTTTTTACGACAGAGACCCATTGGAAATTCTGAAACTCTTCAAAAACTACCCAGACTAGAATTTCGCTATTTGGGAACGCTTAATGACACCGCGAATGTAATTTTTGTGTATCTCCCTGCTTTTCACACCTTTCCAGAAAATGAGTAGTCGCCGTCAGGGTGTTTGAATATTTATAGAGGTCAATAGCCAGCCGGTGTCAGCTGAGTGCGAAATTCGTACAACGACGTCAGTCGGGGGCCTGGGGGCCTCTCTAGTATTCAACACGGTCCATGCGTGGATATATGTGCGCCAGAAGCTGTAGTGTATTATAACAGTGAATTTTACAGATATGATTCATCGTGTATGTGGATCGAAGATAGATTACGAGATATACTAACATTGTCATACTCTTTCCCAATTACCCGATGGTTTCAAGCTTGAAGCTTATACGTCTGGCTAACATTGATATTGATTAATATTATTGTTGAGTTAGGTTTCTTTCAATCTGAAATTTTATTACATATGGCGATTCTAGTACCTTGCACAATAACAAAAGTTAAGTAAAATACGCACTTTGTTTGGTACTATATACCTATAGTGCTGATTATTGGAAACCACAGCACTTTTTGGGCAATCCAGTCTTTAGCTTCATTCAGGTAGGAATAAAATTGTCTGGTGCCCCCTTCTACCGTATTAAGAGAAATTAAACGCCAAACATCTCCCCCTTTAATATCTTAGCAGGCCTATACATGACGTGGAGCAGGTGATGTCTTTTGGGGGAAACCTAAACCTAAAAACCTTTCCTAAGGCGGTAGACGTGACGTTTGTGCATGCGTACATCCGTACATAGGATGCCACAAGACTAGTCCATCAGATTTTCCCACAGTGGTCCGCTGTAAGGTCTATTATGGCAAACTGTTATAAGATGGAGGCTAAATGAATGATGTTAGTGCCGCCACTTTATCCTGAAAATATATATGGACGAGAAATTTCGTACTTGTTTCGAAACTAGTTGTAGTAGATTTTCTTTTTTGCGATTCCATATTCTTGATTATACGTCCATGATAACCGTTGAACCCAAGACGTTTGAAATAATATTTCTACGCGGATGGAAGCAGACCACATGAAATTTTAACTTGAAAAAACAAAGGTATCAAATGACCTACATTGTCATCTTTGTATTATGTTAAAATTGTGCGAATGAAATGTTTATCAGTCAGCAAGATATTCACATTAGATAACAACCACACAGCTATTAACATCTTTGTGTTAATGCCATTGATTTGGTTTGCACTGGATCATATTAAATGTTATGAAAATTATCGGAACAATTGAAATGTCTATTTCTTGCTTTTTTTTTAATTAAAATTCATTTGGTAGCTTATCATTCAGCGATGTTAGGTTCTCCATATTATTGATAATTATAATAATACTATGACATACTGAAAAAATGTGCTTTTTTCTTGCATGAAATTTCTTTCTTTCGGCCAAAACTCGCACGAAAGCAGAATTCAGTTTCCGTTTCTGTTTCATGCTATTTTTGGTCGGCCTTAAAAATTTCAATTTCTCTGAGAATATGGTGAATGTGTCATGGTTCTTGCAGATCAGAATGTTATTATACTACCCTTCTTGAATGAAATCAAATAGTTTTCTGTCTGTAATTTTATGTAGTACAATCGCGATTATCTGTTCATCGGCCTCCAACTGTTCTATTAGTAAACATAGTTTCTGGCAGGCAAGGTATATATTGGAATCGCATTGCTCTAAATATTACAACGTATTCAGTGACCGATTGATAATTTAAATAGCTATGCTTATCAAATGTAACGGATTTCTGGATACGTGACCATCACATATTTCCGTTGGTCTGTCTGGCGGTAAATCGATCTGTCTGTCAGTCTGTTGGTTGTTGGTCTGTTCTTTTGTAGCCCTGTAGGTCTGTCTGCATGTCGACTTGTCTATCAGTTTATGGATTTGTCTGTCGGTCTGTCGCGTCCGTCTGTTGGTCTGTCAGTAGATCTTTCTTTACTGATCTGATATCAGTGAAATTTTTAAAAATATCCAGTAGCTTCAAAGTAATGATGAACGAAATATAATTGAGGATGTTTCATAAAGATTGTGAAGTGTTACTTAACCTTGACAACTCTAAATGTATCACAAAAATTACAAGGTTATTTGTTGACAAGCATCAAGGACTTGTAAAAATGGTTCAGGGACAGTAAAGGAATTATGAAAGCAGTGAAACAAAAAAGTGAAAAATGCTCTGAAGTCGCCTGCATTTTTGAGGTCCATGATAATTTTATAACATTGAGGATAGGTTTTTGGGGTATCTTTGGAGGGAAAGAGAACACCACCGTACCTCTAAACATAATTTTCCATATATTTAGAGGTAGTAAACGTTGTTGGGTGTTGTTAACTTTCTTACAACAGACAAAAAATGAAACTATGCCAATCTTTATTTTTCTGTGTTTCAAGTTCCTGTTTCTTTCAGAGCACATTCAATGCTTAAGACTTAACCGACATGAAAGAACTTGTTTTTTAATTTTGTTCAAACATTTTGGTGTATTTTACGCATATTCAAAAAATTTATGAATCAAAATTTTGTGTTACCTCATTTTTCATTAGTCATACTGAAAGATGAATGATTGGCATCCGTGGAATGGCCTATTATTTTTATTTTATATACAAATTTCTCGAGAATTATTCGTTCAAGGTTCGATCTTCATACTGGCTGCTGAAACGTCATGTTTTTGCTCACTTATATTAATTATCTGCTAACTGCATTACCTACAGAGCTCGTTAAAATTTCCATCAAAGATGACACCGTCGGCACTTTGTCCAAAAAAGCTCTGCCAATTACGGAGGAGAAAATATGGAATGCCCTAAGCAGCGGCGGAGGTGAAATCATTCACCTCAAATCATTCATCTGAGGTTATAAGCTTCGAAATATATTCCATGGATGTTGCTATTCCACTAATAACACTTATATTGTTTGATCGGTCTTAACTTCCCTAAACCAGTTTAAAAATTAGAAATTTAACCGTGAAAATGAATGCAGGAAATATTTTTTTGTTCACAAATAAAATCAAAATTATGGACACACATTTTTTTAAACTGCATCTAAAACTGATTTGTTTTGAGAAATACCAAAAATTATGCTGGATGATTGAGAACGCCCCGACATTTTTTATTGTACCTAAAATAGTCTGAACATTTTCTAACTTTCATTGAACAGAATGTCTTAATAAGCTTTGGAATGAACAAGTCGGAGGTTTATTTATTTTTTTGAAACTTAACCTCTTCAGGTACATCAGTTAAACTTAGATTAGCGTAGATTTTGGGAGTGTTATTTTTTTGGTAGCTCAATACTCCGTCAATGCACTGGTTTTCAAATAAAAAGCAGCACAATTCATGACATTGGTCAAAATTTTGTAGGTGAGAGTGTTTTACCAACGCCAAAAGAATTGAGGCTTCCCTTAACCCCACTGATACAACCGATTTTTGGCTGCCCTCCCAAACATTTTGGATCTTAAATTATCAAAAAAAAAGACTTAGCGATTTTTATTATTTTTACTTTTTGAATATACTCGTACATAACCGCCTCCACTGTTATGGTTTTTAAAAACAACTCAGATTGATCGTCGTTGACATAGCTACTTTCTGAGATATAGAGAGGCCCACGACTGACGGGAAAACCTAATATCTCGATATTTATTACAATCTTCTTCAATCTTTCGGCGTGGGAAGTGAACTAACATAATAAGCATTTCTTCCATCATTAAATGTAGCATGCCAATTTTTTGAATAATAAAACAGCATAATCTGTCGGAAAATATGGTTCTATAATTAGTATCGCACATAATTAGTATTTACTCCAGACATTTAAATTTTTAAATGACGTCTCACGGTGCGCTTACTCTAGTGTAACACCTACGGAATTAGCATTTCAAAAATGAAAGGGGCCTTTTCCGGTGTTATGTGACGATACGCCGGTACGACGTATCAATGTTCAAGGTTCCTCAGGCCATCGTACCCGGACGGTTGCTATGCGCTTCGGTATGCGGGTATCGCCAATTTCGTTGGAGTGCAAATCTCACCTCTGTTAGCTTGAACAGAAGTATCAACTTGGTTGGTTTGAACTCTATATTCAAACGAAGTATCTTCCGTCGATCTTTCGACTTTTTCAGCCACTTTTGGGTTCCTATTTTCCCTGCCTGATGAATAGTTGGTTTTCCAATGTTCTTAAGTCACAGGAATGCAGCCTGTTTGCCCAAACTCGATTACTATGATATAATACGAAACGTGCTCACGTATCACAGAACGCTATGTTTAATGGTTCACTTTGTCAACCCAGGTTCATAACATTTACGGAAGAAGTTACCGGTAACACTTGATATTGTCTGAACTGCGGTCATAATCTATAATTAACTGTCGTGGTAGGTGTCTGTTTATTCTGCCTTTTAAATTTTAAACACCTAACAGATAAATTGACACCTTGCTTTTCATGCATCGATTCCAACCAATTTTGAAGATACGTGGGCACAAAACAAAATAAGCTTGAACCAAGTTACCCAAACTTCGTTATAATCTGCGTAAAATAAGGGCTATGGTTACAATGGCAGTGTCTGAGGCATTAGCGGTACCAAGTAATGATAAAAAGTGTTTCTGCTCTAACAAAGGCTGATAAAAAGTTATTTACAAATAAAAGTAACTTTAGTTTAGGACCTAAGCAGAGGGCTAGAAAATTTCTGATTTTATTATTCCAGGAAGGGTTTATCAGAGCGAATTGGGAGGTTGTCACTGTTTTAGACTTGTTTGATGTCATTGTAAGAACCTCTTACATCATTTTCTTGTACGCCTCCCTAATTTCCAAAATGAAGCTGCCTAAGTCTGACCTTTGCTCAGTAAGGAATCACTATGACGGATGATCTCCTGATATGTCAATCGAAAGTGTTGTTTTGATAGTGGCAGAGAGGCAGGATGATATTCCATTTCACTTCTTTCTCATATTATAGTGCTTGGAGAAAACAGATTTAATAAGTGGATGCCTATAAGTAGGTAATCATTACTTGATAAAATGCCTGTAAACAAAACAAACAATTAAAAGGGTGTCTGTTCTGGTGTGTGTCTCGCAACTGGACGATTCTTTCATAGACACATTTGGCATTGGGAAAAAACTAAAGACCCTTTCCGGTTCCAGACGACCTCAAGTGTATAAGCGGTCATTGAAGTGAGCTTATACAATGAATGAGACAGAAAACTGAATAACGTTTTAGATGTAATGGAGGATATTAACTCAGATATATTTTTATACATCACATAATATTATCTGTCAAGTTTCTGTAATTGCCAACATTGTTATAAATTCCTGCTGTAATACAACGAACCTTATTTCAACATTTCACGAGTATTTAAAATTTAAAAGTCTGGTGACACATTGTCTACATCTTTATATCACATTATAACGCCCACTGTACATCCTTGCAACCAAAATTAGATATTTATAAATAATATATCTGATCTCTCCGTATTTCGACCTGCTGTATCCGATTTGGTCTAATGTGGGCACTTAGGTTGCGGTTGGTTGTCTGTATTTATAATTGGAGCTGATTGATGCAACGTTGAACTTCTATATACTTAAGTTAGGTTGTCTCAATGGAGATGTTGTTTCAGGAATTATGTTTTATCGATTCTAGTTCTAAAATACCTGTCAGCAAGAATTAAGGGTAACTATTCTAGTAGGTATGTTTATTTCAACATTAATTTTAGTTAACGTAGATAAAAATTAAAGATCTTCTTAGATATTCCTAATGGAACACCTCATTATTTTCACTCTTAAATAAGATTCAAAAGACTAACATATTGTCTAACTTCTGGAACTTATGCTGTGGTTTTCTCTTGATCCATCTTTACTAGTCTAGGCCGTCACTTCAAACCTCGTATAACTCTACTAACATTTTGGTTGTATTTAGTATGTTTCTCGCGATGGTAGTGCTTTGGCAGGTTGCATGCAGAATATACGAGTGCTA
This sequence comes from Bruchidius siliquastri, assembly GCA_949316355.1. Lineage (NCBI taxonomy): Eukaryota > Metazoa > Arthropoda > Insecta > Coleoptera > Chrysomelidae > Bruchidius > Bruchidius siliquastri. Next base: position 11,276,638 of record OX438529.1, on the reverse strand, counting down.
TCATCTGCGTAGCTGTAGATTGAATTATATCTTATTTGCAATATTTGATGTACAGCGTGGAGAGCATTAGAGAATCAATATATTTCGAGGAAACACCGGCCCCGAGCAATGATCAGTCTCTCACAAAACTAACGATTGAAGTAGACTTGGTAGCAACTGGCAGCCTATAGCCAGCAAGGTCGACCAGAAGTACCTCATGCCATACCTTATCGAAAGCTGTCGATATAGTAGCGTGCCGACTTGAGGCTCTCCGTCAAGTTCTCTTGCCTTGCTCCATCTCGAGGTTTCGTAGACTAGAAGATCCCCTTATAATCTATTCTTGCGGCATATATGATTTCAATGAACAACCACTTGTTAGTTGGACCTTCTGACGAAAGATAACGATCCAATCACTAGCGACCGTAAAACTAACTACCGATGATCAAGGTGGTCACATACTCAAAATTCAATTCTCATGAGTTTGTACAAAGCAGAACAGATTCATTCGATTTTCCAACGGGGATTTGAATTAGACTGTCCTCCATGCATTGTTATTAAAATGTGTTCAAAAGAGCTGAAATTGCATCTTGGGGAACCCTGTATGCAAGATTTAAACAAATATTGGTATAAAATCAGCCATAAAGTTTGTCACTGCTCGAACCACACTTCCAATCCTCAATTAGATTAGAGAAGTACAGAATCAATTTGAGGCAATCGTAGAGAGCAAATAAGCTCAATTTTATACATGAAGAGATGCCTTAGCTGCAATGATTCACACAGCATCTATCAAAAAAGACGCAATTTCTGGTTTAACAGCCTGTGACAGCGACGGCTATGAACTAAAAACAAATGCCAGTGATAATATAACTATGCTACTCTGATTTCATAATCTGTTACATTAGCCTTTAACATATAATAACAAACATATACATTTACCATACCGTCCATAATTCACTGAATGTGCTTTAATTATTAATGATAATCACCATAATTTACTTAAAGTTGAATTCTTGGAGGAAGTTGTTAATACGGGCATGCATTTTTTTTTGCGCTCCAGACAGTTAATAACCTTGATAAAGATAATAACTATTTCTCATGTAATAAACGCCACGCTGCCTTTACGCTTTTATAGCGGTTTTTTAACTTTTAAAAGGTTTAAAGCCCCGATAGACTAATTGCGAAATAGATCTGATGCCATATTTCCTTTTGTTTCTGGACATATTACCTATATTCATTAATCCTGAGGAAACTATGTTACACATGCGTTTCATTCTGCGAGATCTGCCTTAGTAGCTATTGATATCTCCAAGTTCGTGGAAGAAAAATAGAGATTTATACGTTTTTTATAGTCCTACTGCATCTCATTGCATTATTGTTCCAGTCAACTTGACACATTTTATTTGTATGGGTAAATTTTTATTATATTAAAAATACACTGCTGGACACTATTGTGGCAAATGTTGTTCTATAGGTAAATCCTTCTTGATATTGATTTCGTATTTCTTTGGAAAGTTAAAAAAGTACTTATAATTCTTGATCTAGGTTATCGTGGAACATTCGTTCAAGTCAGAGCAATCCAACAACCACAGCAAAATGTATTTACTGTTAAGATTATAGGTCGCACTTTTCTGATGGAGTATTCCATCGAATGCCATTTGAACCGAATATCGCTAATGAGGTTAATAGAGCTTATTAGCAGGTATATAATAATATACAACAATAATAGCTTATGATCAATTTAATATGTAAAGCAAATAGAATTTGTGTTGTCCTGGTTGTTCGAAAGTTCAAAAAGCTTGGAACGTTCCAATTTACTCAACATTATTTTTTATATTCTGCAAAGCAGAAATATTTTAAAACGGTATTATATCCATTAAAAAGCCCATTCAATAAGTTCTGGGCACTAACTGCGCAGCAACATATTTTCTTGACTCTAAAATCACATGGGAACAAAGCAAACATTTCATTGTTTTCAGTATTGCTTCTAGTATAGGTGTAGGTTTTATGGACTCGGGATTGTGTTGTGAGAATATTTATAGGTTTATATAGGCTTCACATTCTATGAAGTTTTTTTTAATAAATAATGGAAAATGTAACGGAGGCTAAACGAAATAGGGCTCTAAAAATCTGTTCCAAGGTATGCTAATTATCTTCCTCAGTATTCGTGCCCTGAGTTGTAACAGTAGATTTAGGCTCATCATTTGATGCGAATGAAATGCTGGTTTTATCTGGTCGTTTATTTCGTTGTGGTGGCAGGTAGCCTGTAGAGGTTACCAAATCTGGAGTATGTCTATTTATCTATTATACAATATTCATCATGAATAGATATAGGTAGTGAATTTTTCCATGGTTTATTAATGAAGGTTTCAGTGCTAGAGATCCTTTCTGATCTAAATAATATTGAACATTGCACTGTAGCTAGATTTTTTTGACTGAGAAGATGGGATGGTTAGTGTTGTTTGATACACATACATAACATATAGATAGATAATGTATTATCCAATTGAAGTATCTTGAGTTCATTTTCAATTTTTATCATTTAAAATTACTATTAAGCTCCATATAATTTGGTTGTATGTCTGTTTAGAAAATGCAAAATATGTGCTTCAATAATTCAATCGGTTTTTTCAGTAAATAGCACTGTATTAGAATTTTTGATATTCCTAGCAATGATTGATTTCTCAATGAATATTCTAAAGACGTTCTCCATTGTTCCAGGTCTGTGAAGAGCAGAAGTGTCAAGACGAAGTCTTCTCCCTAGCAATGAATTATATGGACAGATTTTTAATGTGTTGTTCAATAATGAAAAATCAATTGCAGTTATTAGGAACAGCGTGTATGTTATTAGCATCTAAATTAAGAGAATGCAGTCCATTAGCGGGTGAAACATTAGTATACTACACAGACCATAGTATTACAAAACAGCAGCTATGGGTGAGTTGCATGCATATTTTCGTTATATACCTTTAGACGCAACCAACCTGGTACATTTTTCTCAAAATTTACAGTGCTACGAATGCTTGAACAATTCTTTTAGAGCCACTACGAAGCGTTCAATTTTAGCATATCTTCAACAGCAATCGTCGTATTATGCTTTCCAGCTCTGACTAAGAACCCTTTTCCATTCAAATCGAATTATAAACTCTATCAAAATCATATTGTTAAATTCTCCACGGAATATTGGCGGTTCATAGTATTTTTCTTCATTTCTTCACATTCCATGAAAAATAAGTTTTTGTTTTGAACATTTTCGAGGCTCCGGGCTCTATGACATGGAAATTTAATAGCATGCAGACAAGAGTCTGAAGTTAGCGATGGATCTAGGGCTGCAGAATTTTGTTTTTGTGGATAATTGAAAAAATAGGGTTAACCAATATTTATTGTCGGTTTGTCGGTGTTGCATGGACAACTTCCGGTGCGTAAGACTGACATAGCCTCCTGGATCCTGTCTGCACTATGCAACTCGATCAATATTTGCACTATACAGACAAAAAATCTCATGCTGGTGCAGATGGAGGGTGGCCCAGTACTTGAGTCATCTTCCATCAAGATTCGGGGAATTAATATCAACAATAGCATGTCATGGTAAGAGCAGTTCCCGCACTTGCTAAATGGGAGTCCTCCATTCTCTTCCGTTACAGAAGGTTGGATTCACTGGAACAAATACTGTTACTCTACAAGGATCAGATCAGATCATCTCTGGTCGCATGTGTGGGTATGCGCCCCAAAGCACTCCCTGAAGCTTCTGGATAGACTCCAAAATGAGCAATGCGTCTAGTGGATGTGCCAGGCCTTAAAGGGAATCTGCACAGTCTGGAACATCGGAGAAAGGTGGCCAATGTGTCCTTATTCTATAGATACTATCATGGGAATAGTTGACTCGCATAAAAACACCAAGTGTAGCCAGTACCGCAGACACTAGAGACGTAACGGGCGCATCCTCACCAACACCTTGAAGAGGCCCGTCCAAAACTCGTTCTTTTGGAACACCTTGGAGTTTTTTCTCCGATAGTTACAATACAAGGTCAATCTGAATAGACATTTACCCTCTCTGTGTCTTAGAATCACGACAGGCTTTCCGCCTGAGAGAGGTTACCTATAGAAAAAATCAAAACAAAATATAAAGATAATCTAATCTAATGAACAGATATCGATTATAATGACTCTTATTAAATTCCATTCATTTATCTAAACGATACTAATTTCACTGAATTTTATATGCCTGCACCGCATCGTCTTCCGCCACTGTGTGTTACAAGTTACGAGTAATGACAAATGATTGGAAATTGAAACCGAATAGAGATTTGAGACCTATGTTAAGAGCATGTATATCAGGTCCCAACAGATCTGTAGTATGCATATCATACTAATGTATGGTGGTCCGGGATTTACGATATTCGGCTCTTCAACGTGTGACTAGTTATTCGGACAATTTGTTTCTAATCAGTATCTTCTGTTAGTGGCCTCCAGAAACTGATTAATCTACACAAAATTGGTAAATATGATTCTTCATATATTGTTTCAAATGTTTGACACCACAGAAATAAAGGAGCATCGTATTGAATGTGTAGTTCTTCTATAGAGAAAGACTGGAATCCCAGAAAAATAGATTCCATTGATTTACCCAGTCATTGACTGTCCACCGATAGAAACGTGATTGAAGTGGTTAGTTGCGGGCGTGTCAGCGATAAGTCGAAATGCTATCCTTTAGACTGCTCCGTGTATGGACAGTGTTAGTTGGGTCAGCAACTCTATTGCATGCTTTATCGGGATAGATATCCTAACTTTCACCAGCAGCAGATGAGACTTGTGTAACATAATGTCTGCAATAATTTTGACTCTCATATGTACAAATCCTTGACTTCTTGTGGATCGTTGTTATTATGCGGAACTGGAAGGTTGCTTGGGTGTATCTTGTTCGAAAGATTTAGTCTTGAAGAAGAAGACTTGAAGTGCACCATATTCTTTTCCGCTGCTAGTAATGACGTACATACTGTCATCCACTAAATTATGCATCAGATCTAGTCTGGAGCAAAGGTCAGTTGTATGTAGTAGAAGTAATATTTCCCGAGTTCTTTTTTCGGAAGAGGGAAATACTGCAACCTTAAAGGATATTTTGCAAAGCTTTTTGAGGAAACAGAAGGAAGGAAGTTTTTTAAGAAATGAATACCAGAAACCGAATGAAAGTAATGTCGAGAACAACGACATGAGCCTCTCCGAAGGACTAAACGAGCTTAGACCTTTATACTCTATCATAATGTTGACAACTTTTCCGATTCTGAAATACGTAATCTCTGGAACAATGAAAACATTATGGTAATTCAATTTCTCTGAAATATCTATCAACCTCCTTGCCTGTTATCCAATTCGACGATGTGGCGCTTAATAAAGCTATGCACACAGTTAATAACAATGTTCAGATAAGCTAACATTATGGAATAATTTAACGATATGACTTTGTGTTTTTATGTTGAAACAATGCTCGCCATGGTACCAGTGTTCTGCTTGGTGAACAACCTACGGAAGTAGAACAATGTAAAAAATGAAAAAACGGACATAAAAATTATCGTGTGAGCAGTACCACTAGCGGGTTGAGCCTTTAATCCCCATAGTTCGATTATGTTTTAAATTTAAAGATAATAAATCTTATCGCAAAATTCCAGACATTATAGCGGGACTGTATAATATTTACTCATAAAACCTATCTAGATATAATTTACTTACAAATGGAATAGTGAGCCAGATCTGCCAACTCTTGTCATTTCAATGAAAAGTGGCGTTGTTTTTTGATCCGCTCGTTATATATGTTAAGTTTTTTCACAGTGCTGTGAAACAGTATCGGAAAACGGCGTGATACTGTGCAAAGTAAACTGGGCAAAGTGTGAATATTTGCTATAACGTATTTATGTGTAGAAGAAGTGGAAGTATTGTGAGTTTGATTACAGATTGGATTCAAAAGGAGTTTAATATGTGCTGAGAAAACTCGCTCGTATAATCAGGGTACTTGTAGGATCTTCCACAGTGCTGTTATTTATTTACACAAAATTGCAAATTTTATGGAAAATACTATGCAGCGATGCTTCGAAACTATTGGAACACATCGTTTATCACAACCTTATTGTCACGAAAGGACTATATAATTAGCAAACATTGATAAATTCATGTTCATAAATAAACCTTGAAATTGGAGATCTAAGAAAAAGGATATGCAAACGTTGGAATATTTGGAAGAGGCAAGAGCTGCAAGTAAAGATGCTAAATATCGTTTTGCGGTCGAAGAAATTGATCAAATATAGGCTTGAATTAAAATTTTGGCAGATATGTCAGGATACCACTAAAATTATGTCTATCAGAAAATACTACTTTTTGATCATACCCGGTAATATTGTATGAATCGTTACAGTGTGAACCTCTGATATATGTTAATTTCCTATATTTAGGATCCTGGAAATGTTAATTTTTGAAAGAAAAATATTCACATATCAAGTTAAGGATCGTATCGAATTTTTCTTTGCATAATAATGTGATATAGAGGAACAACTGCAACTTTAGTTACCAGGTCAATTCTAGTTCAGAAAGAGATCCGTTCTCAGCAGCAGCATCTATGTTTAAATAATTGCGTTTCTACACTTCACCTTCATTATATCCTGTATCCTATATTTTGCAAGCTTATAATAAATTTTATCCCTGAGCTACAGAAATATTGACAGGCATGATTGTTATAGAATTGTGCGTATGAGAAATCTAACCCTTTGAAACCCTCCTCCAGTTCTTCGCATTTAAGTACCTTAAGTTATTGATAATTTTTTTTCATATTATGTTGGATTTATCTTAGCAGCACAGCGTAAGAAAGTTTCACGAAACTTCTTACTATACAATAATTTCTGTCTTAGCTTATTTGGTGTATTATTAAGTTTTGACAGCAAACCACATTATTAAATAAATATAGTAATACGAACAATGTGAAAACATACTTCCAGAAGTCACAAATAGAGTAAGACTGATTAGCCGCAATTATAAACTCATATCAACAGAAATTTTGCAACAAGTCGCGATAAAGTCGCTAAATTTATGAATGAACTTTTGGATGCGATAGTTCATATTCAGTTTTTTTATGTAATATCAGCATCGTCAAATTAAAACTGAGATATGAGAAAGCATTAATAACCATACACTATCCGATTATATATATTATATATTTTCCATTTATTTTTTATCCACTATTGTATATAGTCATGGGATCAAAATTTCACATTTTGATTGTCAAACGCTCAGTTCCTACGGAGTTTATTTTGTAGGACACTAACTAATTATGTAGATTGTAGATGCTCTTACTTGGTGAAGCTCTTACATCATGCAGATAATTAAAATAGAGTTTCACAAATAAAACTCTTTTTCTTTCAGTGACGCGTTTGGATTTATCACTGAAAGAAAAGGAATTTTATTTGTGAAACTGTGTGTTAATTACACAATCTTTTTTATCTGCACTAGCTAATTTTGTTGGTAAGGAAACTATGGAACTTCTCTAACAAACTTCTTTTATGCACTTATTGAATATGTTACAAAGTAGTTCGTTTATACTATTCGGTTTTTTGGTACTATTTAATATAAACACATTTCGTTAGACCTGATGGAAACGGTGGACTTCAATTGGGTGGCCTGTTACTGTTTTATGTTGCTCCATTAAGGAAAAATCTTGATTTTCGTAAATAGCTACTGAGTTTTCCACAAGATGGCGCCCTAAATTAAAAAAAATTGCGTAAAATAGATTGATACTGTACTTTCCACTCAATGATATCAGCTAGGCAGTAAACATTTAGATCGGATTTGAAATTTAATTGAAAACATCGAAAATATGGAAATACATTGAATCTTTCATAATTTAAAAAATGAAAAACTTATCCAAATTGTTCTTTTCCAATATTTCCAAAACATTCCTCAGATCGATCAACACTCCTGAAAATTGATCATGATTTTTGGCGTATCGACGTGCTGGATGCTGAGGTGTAAGGTCTACTTTATCTTAGTATAGGTATAGCCTAATCGCTCTCCGCCGCCACCTAATTAAACAACTGAACTTTGTAATCGCACTGTTACATTGAAATCAGCTGTTATGGCGCGGCGTCGCGAAAATATGTGCGATTATTAGCATCTTGGTTTCCTTACTTTGTTTTTGTACGATAAAATGTATCCTACTTACCGGCTAACGAACTTCGAACTCAGATGCACGGATGAATGAAAAATGTTTCAATTTGTGACTATGAAGACGTACAAAACGTTGATTGAATCGCCCAAATGTCTAACTCGCATCAGTGATTTCTCGTAAATCTTTTCCTAAGAAAGTATCTGGATCAATCAGTTGCAGCAAGTATTGCATTACTTTGAAACAGAGTATCTACTGCATGTTAACAGTCTATAACACACTTGGTGGTGGAGGTGTTATTCCAAAGCTAGAACTTAGGGACGTAGAAGTACAGCGTTATTCAACTCTCAGAATCCTTAGTAGGGATGATATGTCACTCTACTCAGGTAGAACAGATTATTTTCAAAGCTCTTCGAAATATCTGAAATATGTTGGAAGCCTAGGACCCTAGTTTCGGGGGCCCAGCTAGTCTCCTAATTTAATATTGCTATATATATATATGTTCTGTTGTAATGTTATATAAATTTATATAAGGGCAAAACCTCTGTGATACCAGTTTTTTTTCTGAATTATCGCTAAATATAAGTATTCCACGAATCAGAAAATTCATTCATAACAAGCAAACAACGGTTTCATTGAACGCAACATTTCACATCTTCTCGGCACAGGAAGTTGGTACAGATTAGTAATATCACTATCATGGTGCCTTTGGCAGAGGCCGATGTACACATAAACAAATATTTGACGAGGACTGAGGAAACATAGCAATCCGGTTCCTTGCTTAACCAAAAAGGATCGATTCACAAGAACATCAAGAATAGTACAGGAAATGTACATTTTTGAAATTAGGCAACGTCGCCCCGTCATTTTGAAAGCAATGTTTTACAACGTTTAGATTGATATGATATCTTCGATTCAAAAATTCTACCAAGCAATGCTTTTGAAATTTAAGTGACATAAAATTTAATCCTCGCAATAATTTTGTAAATTATATATACATACAGTCATGTTCTGAATATCAGAATTAATATTAAACTTATCCTTCGATAAATACAGCTCTTTTCAGTTATCAGAGTCTAAATAAGCCTCAATAAGGAGTTGTCTCCGGGTATAATGATTCTTGCCGACAAATTAAACATCAATGTAGTTCATACTTCATAAAAGAAACAGCTTGTTTGACAAGCACGCGACGCAAAAGGTATGAAAAAGCGTAATCGTGGTTTCAAATTCAGTTTGTTCAATGGCGAATCAGTTTGTATTTGTATACGGGGTCGAAGAACTTTATCAAGATAGTTCTGTTGGTGTGTAATGTCTTGAATTAGCGTAACTGAACTGAAATATGATATCGTATAGGTGGGAAGTGGTACAGTATGGATTATGATTCGTATGTATTCTGATCGTTTAGGTAGAACGTTGAAAAAAATTTCATTAGAATTACAGATCATGCATCCTTAACAGAAGACGGCTATTTCCATCACAACAGATAATTTTGGATTTGGTGGTGTTAGAAATCGATAAATTTGTTGATATGTATAGAAATTATGTTCACTTGTGGTTTTAAGAAATGCTCAGATATTTAACAGAGTGGAGATTCAGTTATACAATTTTTATAAACATTCCGTTTTTATCGTAATAAAACTTCGGTGATCTGCTGGTCGGTCCTTATTGAGTTCCAAAAATCGGCATGATTATAATTAACACCTCTCAAAATTGTAGCAAATATATACCGAATAGGGGAAACTACAGGACAATAAAAGCAGGTAAAACGTATAACTTTCTGTAGAAGCTGTTAAAAACAGCTGTAGCAGTGACACAGCTGTAAAGATCTTTATAACGAAATTGGTGGAAAAATAACCACACACATTATGGGAACCTCTGCCTTTCACAATAAATATTCATCACCATTGGTGCTCAAAGATTAGATCAGACATAAAATAAAATCTCCCGTTTAAAAAAAAACAAAGGATACAAGACGTAATGATGTCAAGGTCATAAATCTCACTGCAAAATCCTGCCAACCCCATAGGATTCCCGAATATCCCGTTATATTACACTTTTGAGCCAGTTACCCACACCCATAGATGGGTCGACAAAAAGAGTGGTACCTGTTAATCTGGAAGGGAGCAGTGGTGGAACAAACAAAACTCACAATCAAGTAAAATGAAACTGCGTTCGATCCAGAAAAATATATTTTGAGCTAACAGTCTTCACATAGTTTTCAAAAAATTGACGTTGTATCAGAGTACGTCTCTTTTAATTTGATATGGAGTATTAATTCATTTTTGTTCATTTTGTGAAATACTATTTTCTGAGGTGCAGATACCATTGTAATTTATTCGGGCTCTCATTGATACTTTTCTGAATCATAGCATTGAGAGAAATATATCTGGAATATTACGAATCAGTAAAAACACCTTATAGAAAATGTTGCTAAAGTTAAATGAAAACCTAAATGCGCACAGAATTGGTTTACGTTACTACAGCACTGTAGTTTTCTCTGATTTCCAACAGTTTTGCCTTCTGGTTGTAAAGAAAGCTAAGCTAGAACCGTTCTGATTCTGTGCAATAAATTTATGATGTTAAGGTTATTTGCAAACGGATCTGCATAGGTTCGTCCTAGAAGTGTCCATCATTTACGAAAGCCAAAAGATGAGTTAACGAATTCATGTGGCTGTGGTATCCTTTCTCGATGTTTACGAAGGCTTATTTCCAACATATATGTGAAAATGGGTATTTTTTATATCGATGCTATAATATGGGACTATGTACTCAAACTAAGGGTAGCCAGAAATTTCTCCTAATTGAACCTATTTATTAGTACAACTAGCGGTGCTATAGCGAATATAAAATTGTGCAATTTTCACGCTGAAGTTCACAAACATAAAATTTGTTTTCTTTCAATGCTAAAATCATCATCAGACTGTTTATTTGTGAAAGCAGTTTTATCATCACGATGAAAGAGTTCCACCAAATAAGAGTATCTACAATTCATATGATCGGTCATAGCTTCCACAAAGTTGGAGTCGACCACGCCGCTGCAGTTCTGAGTGAGGTTCTAGACCATTAACAGGTAGACACCTTCCAAGAATCGCGGTAAATGGTTCCTTTGGATTCCCTCTGTGTGACATCAATACCGGTAAAAACGGCTGTTGTGGACCCTGTTTGTGGCGCCGGCCTAGGCCTTTGGCGTGCCGAAAATAATAAAATGTTAATATGTTTTCACGACTGGCCGTTGTGTCAGTCAATCAGGCGTGGAAAACGACAGCCAGCCTTAACGCTTTGAACGCGAAGATAGATTCTTGCCGGTGATCTTGATTGATTTGTCTGCTCCTGATTGCAGGTAATTATATCTAAAACTTTCAAGGTGATAAATAGAACGAAAAGGTTGACACGAGTACTATTAATGCTATAAAGAATCTTAGTTTGTGGATACGGGTTTTGAACTGAATAATTTTCACAGATTCAGGAAAGGTGACTTTTGATAGATTCTTGCCAACCTAGGAAGAACGAACCGGTCGTACTGATCAGGAGAGCTCAGAAGAACAGCATCTGTTTGCAAATTAACCATCTGGTCTTTATTGAGTTTTGAGCACTAGTTTTCCATTATCGGTTTTACTTATAAATATATACCAAAAATGAATGAGCAATTACAAGAAACTTTTTACTGACATTTAAGTCAAATTTGTGAAAAATTTATACGGTTTTAAGATTTTGGAAATGGACGTAACATCGATGAGCTCTTGTTTTTTTAACTAAAATTTTAACAAGCACAGTTCAAAGTGTTATTTTCCTGAACAATGTTGGTATTGCCGATTCATTTTACACTGGCATTTCTATTTCTCTCCCACTCTTCGCGTCAGTCAACCAATTCATTAAAACTCGCCAGGAATCTGACTTCAATTGCAGAAGACCATTACTGTTGCTTAACTACCGAAGGAGGACTATAAAGCGTTGTCCACTAGGAATACATCGTTGCAAAAAGTATTTCATTCACTTTCTTGTTGACGATTAACAACAAATGTATCCCTTGATGACGCATTTCATGGCAGCATCAATTGTATTTTGTCCAGTCGACGCAGAACGCTTTTGTGTGATAGAAACAAAAATCCAATTGAGAAATCTATAGGATGTAGTTCAAAGGTTATTTATTATTTGTATATATGAGATTGACCTTAAGCCTTAGGGTGAATAGATTTTTTGTTTTATGCGGGGTTTAAAGTTTTAAATGTGGATAAACCTTATTTTATATGTTTCACTCGTTTCTGATCCATTTAAGGCGTAGATTAAAATGAATTCTTAGGAAGTATATTTATTTATCCTTATTTCGTACTCTCCTTATTCCTACGTTATACAAAAACTAGAATTTGCGGCGACCAAACTTTTAATATTTTTTACTACTTCACTAATCATACTGATGTACTAGTGTACACTAAATTGCTTTTTGTTTTCGATCCCTTATTTATTTGCCAGGCAAATAAAATATTTTGAGGCTTTTGGACCGATTGTACCAAACACTATATTTAAACTCAGTGTGCATCAAAAGGCACACTCTATGATTTTGTTCACGTAATATAACAGGTACGATGATGAATAAAGAGGTATTCTGCTCGACCACAGGTTAAAGAAGGTTCGAATAACAACTAAGGAGGATCTATGAGGGGCAATCGAGAAATTCAGATTTCATTGTGCCGCGAAATGGTACCTCCAATCAAATTACTGTGTGAAGTTCTATGTTAATCTACTTGCCTGTTTTTTCATTGCTGCATTCTGTACCTGAGTCCAACATGATTCACATTCCTATTATTTCGAAATATAAAGTGGTACAAGCATTTATATGAACCGAAAAACAGAATTTTATACTATATGTATACATGTTCCTACCATATTTCAAGTACTTGATATCCCAAAAACGAAAACAGGAATTTGACGCACGGAATGCGTGCATCTTAGTGCTTTTCTATGTTATTATTATTTTTTTTTGACCGTCGATTCTAAGGCGCAGTTAGCTACGGCATACAAATCAAAGCTTATAATGCAGAATACTAAACTATTACCATTCAATGGACGTGCATGACATGCAAGTCTGATTTTTGGCAATACAAAAATATTATATCTAATTTCAAAGCACCACAAACACAACACAGACTAAAAACTACACATTTGTAAATATTGCTTTTTTCATTATATTTGCTTTCCAATTCCTAACTTCTTTTATGACGAAGGTCTCAGTCAGTGAATCTCGTTTTTCTCATCTATCGTTCGACAAGTCTGTTAGAGCTTTGTATATATATTTGTACAAATCTAAACATCTCATATATGTTGAATATATATGCTCGTGCAGTTTCAGCACACAGTTTTACATTGTCTTTCCATCTTTCCCACCAAACCGCAATAGTAATCGACTCGCGATTTTGGTAAAGAGAGTCTTCTCCCAATAAACATTCTTCCTTACTGTCAGAATACCTTGCCCTTCAGAAGGCCACTTCGTGTGTCACGACGCGACGAGCCTCATCTTAAACAGTAAAAACCCTTCATGGTGCTCTGTACTGAGTAATTGAATTTTGTCGACTTCTGTCAGGACCGTAGTTAGTAGTTAATTTCATTATCTATTGGAAAATACCGATTGATATAACTTTGTTTCATTAAGAAAGAACAAATATACTATTTATTTCTATTCTTTATAATTTTTTCTGATATGAAAAATGAATGGGAATTCTGAAAGGTATCACTTTTCATAACTATTATAGTTGTGAACAAACTCGTCGAACAGAATGAGTAATCTCTCTAACTGGATTAAACAAATACCTATTGTTTGTCTACGGTACATGGTACATGTGGGCAGATTACCTGTGATAATATTACAAATCATATTAATGTATTTTTCGAATGTGTTTTCTATGAAAAAATGAAGTCTATTCTCGCAATAGCAAACTTCTAATATATGTTACCTTATAATTAAAACAAATTTAGATGCAAAAAATACAGCAGTCAGTTTTCTACTTATGATGTCACCGGCCATGAATTTGATTTGAATAAGTATGCAGGAACAAAGATTCCGAACAGTGGAACATCATAGGAAGAAAAAGAGTAGGTACTCAGTTCACTACCTGTCAATCCAGATCTTCATGCGATTTTTATTTTTATATATATATTTGACGATTCACTTAAGATATACTTATAAAGTATAGGAAAATATTTGTCCGAAATAACGTACCTACTTCATGAAAAACTTCATGTGAGGACGCTTTTACTGGAACCAAACCTGTGGAGCGGCGTCATTGTAAGTTGACGGACATTTCGAGTACTATAAAATTGCGTTCGTTTAGGTAAAACAAGTCCATTTAGAACGTCGCTATTGGATAACATCCAAGCGGTTAGCGTTAATGCCAGTAATTACTTATTAACGCCAGTTGAGCTTTACTCGGTATCTTCGGCTCATCTGATCGCCGGACACCCAGGAATTTACTGATGAACCATTCTAACGTATATGGATACCTCATTTTTTGTTACACTGCCAGTATACAATACGTCTTTTCGTTTGGACAATTCCTGTCCTCGTATGTTCTGTGCCACTAACTGAAATGGAGCTGAAGATGCATTATATCGAATTTGGAATATATTGGGATCACACTAGTTCTCTCGTTTAAAGGGCGTCTGCATAGAATTGTCAAGACTGAAACAACTTATTCAATATAAGGAAAGCCAGAAAGTTAACTGGTTGACTTACGTAGATTGTAGATGTTCTTACTTGGTGAAACTCTTCCATTATGCAGATAAAAACTGTTTATAAATAAATTACACAACTTTTGATCTGCATTTGGACAGCTAAAAAACTATGTTACCTACATATTACATCCAATTTGCTTTCCAAACATTTTCGGAAAATACTGTTGAGAAATAAGTTTGACTGTATGGATCCGCCACTGGTGACGGCTATCAACAGAGGTAAAACGAGGAGGGTGAAGGCCGGCTGACTTGACTGGAATGTATACCGCAGAAAAGAAGAAGACCCGTTCGGCTTGCTCAGAATGATTCGCCAGTGAGAGAATGAGAAACTAGACCTGTAAATCAAATTACCAGACTCACCAAAACCTGGACCTGTTCTTGGGAAAGTTTCTTCCATATTCCAGATCGGTGATGCAAGATACAATATGAAGTATTACTGCACAAATCACGGTTTTGATACATTTTTCACGTAATGATAATTGACATGTTTGAAGGCGGAAGATTCGGCAAGATAGAAGACTGCAGACAGCACAACAAAATATACAAATGGAGTCAAGTAGATTGACTGTGAACCTCCTAATGTAGGATAATATTGGAACTATGTATACAACAAAATTGTAACGACTGATATATGGATTTTAAATTTTAATGTTCTTCGGTTTCTAACTTCCTTAAAATAGTCTTGTAATAGCAGTCTGTTGTTGCAAACGTATCCTTTGTATCAAAATAATTTGAAGATATGGTGAAGACAATATATTAATTCTAGCACTCACATACAGAGACAGAGTTAGTAACCATCAATGAGCCGACAATTATCGATTAGTCGACCAAATCTAATGCCGGGTTTACACAGGTCGATTTTCTCTGCACGGCTAGACCGCACGGCAATGATAAATTGATAGCAAATCGACTGGACAGAAGGCTAAGTGCTAGCGCGCACTGTCCGTCACGGTTAGACCGCCAGTGCGTCCTAACACTTAGGAGATGAACCGGGGTTTTGTAACGCTGCGTTGTTCAGTCTACTCCGTTTACGTAGGTAGACAGTCATCTAGGTGCTTACGATTTCAGTCAAATGTTTAAATGGAATAGCCATCCGACTTTGTGAGGCGATTTTGGCGAGCAAATAGCAATCATCGACCCATGTAAATTCCCTGTAACTGTGAAGATGACCAATGGAATATCGGAAATTGGAATAAAATATACAATATACTATATGGAGATAAATACGCCAAAAACTAAGAAAAATTCCGCAGTATAAATAGTAACATCTTATTCCGATATAAAAGTTCTCATACATCCGTATGATGATTCCGATCATCCACAGATCTATATTTATTATAATTTCTCATTACCCAAAATGATCATTTCAATGTAATGTCTGATGAAAAAGTAGCATTTACTCGCACAGGCGTTTAGCATTCTGCCATCTACACGGTTAATGTATTCCATTTTGCTCTGTAAGATAAGCAGCCATTCTGATAAAATCATTGTAAATAATGTATGTGAAAAAATGTATCTATACAAAAACTCTGTTGGCTATTCATCACTATTTTTTAATTGAGAAGAACCTCAATGCATATTAGTCGAATACGATTAACTTTAATGATATAGATTGTAAAAGAATCTTACTTGACATTCTTTCATTCGAAACAGCTTAGTAAAAATGGGTCTATTTTTGAAACTTTTGGTGTAGATTGCATAGTTTTATTTCAACGATTTACTTTGTTCCAGATATTACCAATTTTGATATAAGTAACTTTGCAATTGACATAATGACAACATAATTATACTCAAAATCAATTTCCTCATCCTGAACATTCACCACCATTTGAAGAATAGTGAAAATTACAGTACAAGTACTTTTTGTTCCAATATTGTTACTAAATATGTTATAACAAATCCTTGACAGTCATTGATGATAATTTATGTTTGGTTGTTACACCTTAGAATACAAGGGAATCTTAACAACAAATGAATTGACTCGCATTCATATTAATTAATTTTCTAAGTATTCTCACAAACAAATTTTTGATGATGCTACGAATGCAAGAGGAAATAATGAAGGAATGACAACTGATAGCAACACCCAAATCAAAATATTGACCATATCGGATGATTTCATTGCTAAATTGAATACAACTCCGTATCATGCAATACAAGGAGTCCATAGGTTTGGGAGCTATTGGCAATTATCTAAAACTCATTTCATCACCATAAATCTAGTGATTTGCATCTAAGAGCACCCCAATCCTTCAATATCGAGAACGGTAACTACCAACCAGTTACTGAGGAAGATTAATTTTTTTCTTCATAGTATTATTGAACAAATAAATTATCACTTTGTTGGAAGTAGTGGATCAAAAGTTGAATCAAACATTACCGCCGCAATAAAATACAGAACCATTAATGTTAAGTTCTCAATAACCACAAACTCACTTGGTTCAATGCAAATATTTTCATGAGAGAACACTTCCGCCTCTTGTCATAAACACACAAATCAAACAAATTTTCAGCAATATCTTAACAATCATTAGTATGAGAAATGATGCAACAAAAAACGGGAAGCAAACTAATAATCACTATTTAAAAATTTGAAGCCACAAGCTGACATGCGACATTAGCAAAACTATTTAAACTACGAACGCAAAAAATTTAATCGCATAATAATCGCCACAATAAAGTAACTCGCATTGGAAATCTAATGTAAAAAAACCATAGTGTATTATATGTCTCAAAGCCTTTTATAAAGTAGTTATTGTTGAAATAAGGTGTAGCTTTGAAGAATTTTCAAAGGAAATTTTTTTAGAATATCAAAGTAGTTACACAGATTGCTAGTTATTTTCCGATACTTGATATTTATCTGCTTGACTAGTAAAACACAAATATATTTGTTGATATACGTAGGCACATAAACATAGCTTCTGAGGACGGTTTGATGCAACTACAAATATCTGTTGTGATGCACTTAATTCATATGCTCGTCGTACTATCTTTGCCTCTACGTCACAATTTTATATTGTAAAATACTCATAGATGCTATTTTTAGTAGAAGGGTTATTAACACTAGTGTTATGTATACATTATTAATGTTTGGCGAGGATAAATTGAACGTAAAACTAGTATGCCAAAAACTCCCCCATTCGAGCCCCCGCCTAATTCTATTGATACGTAGCCGCTAATTTTGCTCGGTTGTTGCCCTATTTATTACAAGGCTAGAGTTTTTTACAGAGTGTTTATGAATCAGGTGCCGCTCGCTGGTATTAGCATAAAATTACTTAACAGAGATACTACTTAATAAAAATATATGAACTTGAATTTAATTCCATTTAAATCGATTACGGTTATTTTTTAGAAATGTAGCTTATGGCTTGGCAGGCTGGTCTGTTCACCAAAATAGAGTAAATGGCAAGGTTTATCTTCTGGATCTACTTAGTTTATTATGAAGGAATGAAATATCTGTTTTGTTTGATATAAAAGAATGAAACTGAATATTTTTCATACATGTTCTGACTTCACTGTACGGTACCAACGATACATTTCGGTCATAAATGGAACACTTTTCTATGAAGATGCTTCCAATGTAACAATAGTCTAACATATCAATGCTGTTTTCTTTTCTAATATTGCGTATTTTGTGCTTTGGTAAAGGCTGCTGAATTTTCATATATAATGTATCAGCAATGGTTCTTTGTTAATCAGATTGTACGTCCGTTTTGATTTTTGATATTCATAGAAGTTGGCAGACGTTTCGCCAGAATCTCACTTGGCAAATATTCTATACTCATAGCAATAAGTAGGTTTTGGGACGGTCCTGACAAGCTACCTATGAAAAGCGCCAATAATATTAAGTGAGGTTCTGCCGACTTCAACTATAAATTAATTGCATCTAGATGAACAATGATTCATATTGTATGTAATATATAATTTTTACATCACACCATTGTTACCTTATACCGACTACGTAATTTTCGCGTGAAGCAGTGTATTTGCATTTGATGTAATACCATTCCTCTAAAATATTACCTTAATTTTCAAATAACTAGGGTACTGTATTCAGTGATGTATAAACAGTTTATCTTTTTCAGAATTGGGAACTTTTAGTCTTAAGCAAACTAAAGTGGGATGTCGCTGCCGTCACGCCGCACGATTTCCTCAAGCACCTCCTCAATAGGCTACCATTAGAAGACAGTTGGCATATCAATTACGATATGGTTATTAGTCATGCCAAAACGCTTATCACACTATGTGCACGAGGTAAGTCCTCTTATGCTGTTACTATTATTTTTTGTTACCTAGACGTTAAATTGGCACAACTACCCCTCGCTACTCTTTAATCCAATTTCTAGAACCAGTGTGCTAAACGTGGGTGTTGGCTAAACCCATCCAGTATTGTCAAAATATACCGCCAAGCGCTGTGATTATCAAGCAAAAGGCACTCAACATATCATATTGCATTACAATATCTTTTCCATAGAATTTGCCTCTCTTTTTGTGAGTACGGAACAACTATACCATTCTGGGCAGGCATATCTTATATGGATCACGTGAAAGCTATACGCCAAGGTCATAAGCTCGTATAGTGGGTATTTAAATCAACCAAAAAGAAAGATCCAAGCATTTAATAACTTTTTGGTTCAGAAACTGGCTTTACGATCGTATTTTCCAATTTTAGACTTCTCCTCTATGTTCCATTTGTTATCGACGTGAAGATTCCGGTTCATACAAGACATTAATGAGTTGTTTATGGATATGATACATGCAAGTACTAATGTATTTCAGTAATAAACGTTGTATGGCAATAACTAAGCTGACGGTGAGACCTCTTCTTCATTAATATACATGCGCAGCTAGAGCCTGGTTATATCAAATAGGTGGTAACCGACACGAATAATTCATGAGCAGCAGTGGCTTGGTTGAGTTCTTATACTATAAAAAATGAAAAAATCTTCACCATGTCAGAAAACTCCTACATATATGAAGATAGATACATATAATTTCAAAGAAAAAAGGTTTCTATTTGCAGCACCAAGGTGCCAGGTCTTCCTCGAAATATTTTTTGACGTCGGTGAAAGACGTTCTATCATCCACACATTTTTGACTTCAGTAACCATCTGTACTTGTTAGACATGATTATTCGCACATTTACATTCGGAACCGATAAAAATTTCCATCCGACTTATGAACTTAGTAGTCTTTCGAAATCATGAAAACTGACATAAGTCATTAGGCTCTCAAAAATGGCATCATTATAGGTTTTAGGTTATATTCTACTCGCAGTTTTGTATCAATTCATTCAAGACTTATCAAATTTGAAATTAGTTATCCAGTAGTTATAGAAATTTATTAAAACAGAATTTTTATGGATTTTTTGAGATTATAAAAGATTCCAGTATATGTATACATGACATTAATATCCTCCATGACAATCCAGAACTGATCTTCATCTTCCAATCAAATAGAATTTGGTTTTGTGTTTGTGTTTTATGTATATGTATTAGTCTACATTATTTATAGCTGATATAGCAATATGTTCAAACCAGTTTAACGTTACGCTTCAGTTAGTTCATCTTAAACAAAGTTATAGAAATAAACATGCTGAAGTCTATGATTATTTTTTATTTGAAAGCATTGTGAGACTGTCAATCAGGCTGTTTACAATGTTTGCCCAGGTTACATGTAAGCTGATAGTTGTCTGATGGTTTTATATTCGGTTTTATATAACTTGGGCAACCATTGTTAACAATCAACTTGACAGTTTCAAGCATTTGTCAAACGTTGGTAAAGTTCACACAATTCAATCGTAATGATGAGAGAGATGATCAACTAAGAGCATTGGCAATCTATGTTAATTTACTATGTCTAAATGTCTTATTATTCGGTGTTTTCGGTTATCAATGTATAGAGACAAAATCTGCTAATTGAATTAGATTCCTACAAAGTAAAAAAACATAATTGGTATAAAAAGTCCTGGCGATTTCTTTTTGATTAGTTTTCGAGTCAGTCCTTTTGTTTGGGCTGCGTACGAGAGGTGAATAATAATTTGGAAGGAGCGGTATCGACTCAAAGCATCAAGAGAAATATGTTAGGACCGGATCCCTGAGGTATGCTGATTTCATCCGACCAAGCTATGTCGCTACAAAGTTGGGAAGACACTCAGAATTGAACGTCATTTATTATTTGTCCGACCCCTCCTCCTGTTGAGCCTCAGATTTCTTCCAATGCCATTGTCCTAGCAAGAGTTGCATTATATATGTTTTCCTTTCCGCACTACTCCTTGTGTTGTGAACCCACAATTTCCTTCATGCCAGACTGGGTTTTCGTAAACTTCTCCGTGCTCTGTGCAAATCTATTTGCTGAATGTCCTTTTTGGATTTTGGATCCTGAATTAATGACAACCACTCTAAAAGTGAAGTTGTTGCGTTTTTCGGATTCTCACAGTATCAGTTGATGTCCCTTATGAATGGATTTGCTGAGAGACTGTTTCACGATGGCAACCTTTTATTGTGAGAGCGATATTTTTCTAACAAGTATTGAAGTAGCTTACTTCGGGCAGCGTGAACTATGTACGTGGATCAATTTCTCTATTTCAATAGTTTTTTATATTTTGGCAGACTCAGTACGCTTAAGCTTAAGCTCAAATTCTGACAATCCAAAATATGCGCAGCGGGATATTCAGCGATCTGGGGACATCGAGTCTAGTAGGGTCCACACACACACACCGATTTGCTCGACGGTTGTGTTCTGTGAACAAGTCTGTTCCATCAAATATGTTGCAAAACGAAAGTGTGTGGTAGGAAATCTCTCGTTTGTTTTCGCCACATATCTCAGTTTTTGATCTAACAAAACTACCGAGCAAAACCGTAGTTTGTGGGGCCCATACAAAAAAAGTAAATGGAGTGTAGTCGATGAACCTACTTCTATGCCTTCCAGCATACCTCAATAGGCTTGTTCCGTCCCTGTGAGAGAACGTAATTCACAATTCGCCAGAAGCGCCGCCCGTCGACGGCACAGCGCTATATTGCGTTGCTGGGAGATGTGTCGGGCCGGTCTGGCCATGACGGTGCCATGACTGAAGAACGGCAGCCAAATAGTGGTCCCTAGTCTGCTGAATCGACGACTTCTGTTACTGAACTAGGCTGTGAGTGAGCACCTTCGATTTAGAATACGGCGATGGTTCCCAAAGCACAGCTTATCTTTTCTGAGTCCTTCAACAGTGGAGCGAACTTTTCTAAGAACGAGGGTTGGGCAGTTGCTTATTATCACAGGCAGAATGTTCAGTTCATTATCAGAGCCACAGTACATCAAAGACATTAAATTCAGATTTATAAACTTCTCTCCGTCATTGGTAAAACTTCATTTATTGTGATGTATCTTTCCATTTGTCGTCTGCGCGGCACCTTGGTTAAGTTTTGGGTCTGCCGTTTGGTTCTTGTCCAAAAACAAAGTTGTGGATACAAATTTTCAGTTTAAAACTAGACGTGTTTTGCGCTAAAACCTATCTTATCTTATCACTATTTAACACTGGACTTTCTGCTTCTTGGGAATTGTAAATTCTAGCATTTTCTATATCCTGAGAATTGGTATGCTGGATGGCAGATCATATTATCATGGTATATTAAAGAGCACTCCAAGCTGTACACATAGCATTTCATGTCTTTAAATCTCAGTTAAAACTAAGATACGTATAAAATAATAAAAAGGATTTCATTCTCATGAAAGTCTTGCACTAAACGTTGCAACATTATAATACAAAAATAATGATACTATTACTCCAAAGAGTAATGATTCTGTAATTTATCTTAGTTGCAATAATGTGGGCGTCTCACGAAATGACCAATAAAAAATGAAATAAATTATCATTGAACAGGAGTATAAATTAGAAAATTTTGCTAAATTTTTATTTTAGGTATAAAATTTAGAAAAAACTCAATTTATAATATGAATTTGATGTATATCGTTATTCCTCTTAATATTTCCGTATTATAATTATTATACCGTTTAGTAAATTACTCTAAATACAATAAAGTATTGAAAATGTTTATGTATCTTTTGTACTCGTTCCTTTAACAGTCTTGGATTGCTTATTTTTGTTTAGAGTTGTTTTTTCAAATTATTTTCCAACGTATGAGGAAAATACACATCGTTGTGAAATACGGTTCTGTGCATTGTAATCCTAAGAAGAAAGAAGTTGGATATTCACCAGCCATTTATTGCCTTACAAAGCGGAACCTGAATGAATTCCATCCTTTCAGGCCAGCCGACATTTTTTCGCCCGTCAGGGACTGATTCAGGCACATTTTTTTGATGTTTTCATGTATTATAATTGCGCAACTGCATATGACTGGAGGGATGAATGTATTTTCCTAGAAGCTGCAAGAGCAACACTCTCGTTATGTACGCTTTGACGGGAATGTTATTATCAAGCAGCTATGATACACGAAGTTTCTGTAGATTGTGGATTTTTTCTTAGTAAAATAAAATTCTTTCAGCTATAGATGGTTAAGTGGTCCATAAAAAATCTGCGAATTTATTGCATATTAACCTAATAATGATGAATGACAATCAGGCAGACTTAAATGAAGTAACAAATTATACTATACATTTTGAATAAACAGGAAAATCATTTGGTACCTCTACTTGAGTCAAAAAAAACCTTCGTAACTGTTGACCGCTCTTTTGTTGGTCAATAAATAGAATGAGTATATCAAAGTAAAAAACTTCTTTAGAACAACGTTGCTAAATGTGGTAGCATTAATTTGATTAATGTGATTTTGGCACTTATTTTATTCCTAAATCAAGAGTGAGAAAATAGAAAAGTTTTTTTATCTTTTGGTTCAAGAACAAACCATAAAGAATACAAAAACATGAATGCTATAACGTTTGGTTCAGGGTAGTACGATTGGATCTTATTTGAATGCACACACAACCGGGCTTTATGATAGACACTATAGACATACTATTTTGAAAAGCTAAAGAACTTTTTCGTCATTGCTTCAATATTAACTTTTTTCGTTCGAAGGTAGTCGAGTAAACATTTCGCTATGTTTAACAAGCCGCCATATTCCCAAGCTAAAATTTTTGTGAATAGTGGAGTATTTCATTAACACAATAATCTATTTTTCTAAATATACTTTATCGCAAATATTTTAACAGGTACAAAGGGCAATAATTGCTAAAAACGACCTTAAAATACATTTTGAATTTTTTTAATTTTTAATAATAATCACCTCACAGCCACTCTACTGGATCAAGTTTTGGAAAATTCAATATTTATGTCCTTGCTACGATACTGTTAAATTTTGAAGATCACGTTTCACGTTTCAGACAGGAACATAAAGAGACCCACGAAAATCATCCATATTTTCATGGAACTTTCAAATGAAATAATAAAATATACAAAAACCTAAATTCTCAAAGAATGATCACATCTGTTTCTTTTGTATAAGGATAAGGATCCTAAAAATGTTTATATTGGAGATAGATAAAATGTATAGTAGCTAAAACCTATAGAAAAAGACATAAACAGAGATGCCTTTAAAATGCTATTTTTCACATTTTGAAGTTTTTTCATCTATATTACGGATTGTTTGTTTGGGCAAATTCCGAAAACTGACAAGACATATTTGAATACCTATTAATTTCAGGACAAATATAAAAAATAATTCTCACGCTTCTTGATGTAGAAATGAACCCATGTAGTCTTCACCCCCCCCCCCCCCCACCCCCCAGATCCGGGTCTGGGATTTGGGGTCGTTTCAAACCCTTATAATTGCTGATCTTCACAGAATTGCTTTGGTTGTATTTTAATGACGAATGGTTTGAGGTCTGACAAACTTTTTCAGAATATTCCATAAGCTCCCAATCCGCTATCAACGAATAATCAAAAACAGTTTTTATTGATGTTAGTTGGAAGTGTTTGCCTTTTGCGTTGGATGTAAAGCTATTTTTATTTAGGCAAATATCTCTGATACTGTCCTGTCATACAGCACAACATACGCAAAACATTTTGTGTGTTCACCGCCTGCCGTCCCGCCGTATATCTTTGTTGCAGACAAAGCAAGGTTACCTCTGACGGAGAGGGTGGGGCGGCGGAGGAAGTCATTCTTTAAAAAATGATTGGCCGTACTCAATGGATATGCCGACATGCATGTATAACACCAGGCGACGTGGCAAACATACCATGTCTGTGATGTACACCAACTCCCCAGCTATGGTAGTACTAAGTACTATACGTTTGACCCAGTAATAAGTAATTCATCCCTTATCCAGCGTACAGTTAGTTGATATGTGGAAAGTACAGTTTTTCCTTTACTTTTAATCACATTTTAGATTATAAAAGTGTCATATATTATGACGTTTAACAAACTCATTAATTTGGGAATTCTCCTTTGTACGCATGCTGCCCAATTATAGTCATTCCTATGACACATACGGCAGACAACTGTTTAAACTATCAGGCCAGTCTATGAATGTTGTAAGCATTGCTGTACAAATCTAATTTCGCTACAAGGCCACCTCCCCAGAAGTTCACGGCACGGCAACGTTGGGTGACATCAGAGGTCGACGACTCTCTTGAGGGGTCTCGCAAACTAATTTGACGATTATAAAATTGACACAAATTAATATAAAACAATCAAAATGGTAGACATCCGCCGACAAGATGGTAGTTGTCTTTTTTCCTTAATCCGTATCAAGGAACATTTTGCAGAAACTTGCGATTGGTTCGTATTGAGGTCTAGACGAATACAAACTATCGCGATTGGAAGTAACCTTCTTACCGTAACATCTAGAATACTTTGGGTTGTGAGCATTTTTCAACTTAGCAAATACTACTTGTTCAAATTGCCTTTAAGGAAGGCGGATAACTTTCAATAACTATACACTTTTTCAATGTTGGTCAAGTGATGGTGATTTAGTCTGAAAAAAAACAGAAACATAGTTACAATATACAATATACAACTACTAAATTCATTTCATACGATATCATCTTATTTGTCGTAAGGGAATATGCAGCAGGACGGAAAAAATAATCGTTTCAGTCACCAGCTGGCGATATCTGTCGAAGGTCGCCAAATACACAAGATTTTTAATTACTTTTATTTCTCATATAATCCACTGACTTGCTTCTTGAGCGGAGAACGGCTGGCCGTATGAGGTGTTTGAATTGCGAACATGCATTTCTCTACAGGATGCCTGTGCCTGCAAAGCGTACGTGAAAACGATTTGCGTTATATTTATTTCATAGCGTTTTGTTGGTATTATCGATATCTTGCTCTGGAGACAAATTATGGCCTAAGCAATAGGTTCAGCAATCATTAGTTTATAAAGTTTGCATCAGTTATAGCTTATTTTCAAAATTTTCAGATATAGAAGCGCCAATAGCACAGTCACACAAAAGGTCTGCCCAGCCCCCAGTATCTGTATTTATTTGTCAAGGGTGGTTTTTAGTCTAACAAAATGGCAAAACTCAAATCATATTTTCTTTGTCTGAAAATATCATGATATGTAGTCATACATTTTTAATATTGAAAACATGCTATACGACTGATAAAATGAAGGCCATATCTTAGTTAAGATATGATATCCATGTAAATTTCACAAAACTACCCCTGAATTAAGCTTGAAATCTGAACTGAGCGTAGTAAAATTATATAATAGTGAACACGTGATTTTTCTGTTTACAAACTCTTACTCAATGATTTGTATTTGTACTCTATCAAATGTACAAGCTAACAAATGTAATATTGCTAGTAGCATGAAATTAGAATACTAGACAGTGAGCTTCCGTCATCGACTTGAGCAATTCTCCCAAAGACTAAATATTATACAGTCTGAAGGACAGCCGTGACAAATAGATCCATAAGCCGACAAATGGTTTTGTCAATGAGAGAGCCAGGTAAGGATTTAATTTGTTTCAAGGATATAGGTAACCCCTTTTTTAGCGCTTCATTCCAAAATAGACCATGAAATTGTATAAAAAATGCTTCGACAGGAATCGTAATCCATATACCGCCTTTTAAATTCTGAGGCACCAGTTTTTAATGATACTTATGACAATGTATTGTTGTAAACTTTAATGAAAAAAAAAACACGAACTCATGGGCGATCAAAATTGAATTAAGTAATGCACGAACTGACAGTTCTATGGCTAATGTATTTCTAGGACTTTTTATGGTTCTTATATTGTAATTTGTGAGGAAGTACCAGGTTTCAGACACTAGAAGTGTGACCTGCCAGCTTCATTTATAATACTTACAGTCTGTGTCTGAAGTGCAACCAAAATTTTTCTGAAATACGAAGGACGTCACTATATTGCAGTTCACCTTCGTATTTTTAATGTCGTCAGGGACATCTATCGCTGCATTATAAGATTTCAGTGTTAATGGTCAGGGCTACTCAGCACTATCCTTGGTGTATGTCGTGTCTTTTCTGGGCCCAACTTCATAAATATTTTTTTCGAATTGCGATTTCGTATAATCAGTACTGTATAAATAACTGAATATATGTGTGCGTCGTTGAGGACTAAGGAATAGGATTGTAAATCGTAATTGGTACGAAGCAATTCCTTGTGTAACGACCATTGTGTGATATAGCACCATTGCTCTCAAGCGGCACTCAATCTATAAACTATCTATATCTATGAACTGTGGGTGTTGTGTTTTACTGACTGGTATGAACCACGTTGCGTATATACAGGATGTACGATCTTTTAATTGCAAAAATTCAACCAAACGCAGAACTTCAAAGTTAGTAAAAAAAATGTAGCTAGGGTAGAGTGCGCCTCTGGCCAGGATTAAGCAATTCATAGGCAGCTCCGAATCTAAATAAATTTTCAAAAAGGGGGGTAACATTCTGCCACTTTGCCGCCCTGTAGGCAAACATTTTCAACAACTAAGATAATGAGGTTTATACAAAATTCTTGGCTGACCGCCCCCTGTCCCTTCTCTCTCGCTACCCCCCCCCCCCCCCCGCCCGCCGCCCTTGAGATCCGCTGTTCATTGGTAGTTCCATTAATATTATTAATATAGGATCAGGTAGCCCTTGTACTATTTATTGTGCTCGTTTGTTCGAAACAAATGTATATGTGCTACAAATGATCGAAAATTTAGTATTGAATAGTGTAGTAAATAATTCCAAGCTGTAAATCCGATCGTATTGATCTCATCATGCCTTTATTTATAACCCTTATCAAGATCTATTTAAAAAACGAAATCAAGTATTTGAAAAAATATATTCTCATTTTTAAGAAATAAAGCAAGTAGCAAAATAGTATCTACAGTTTGGTGCGGTTTCACGGCTAATTCTATCTATGAACCATACTTTTTTGAGGAGATACAGTTCGGAAAGGTATTTATTATTAGTGAAGAATACCTGTAGGTGTTTCTATGCAATATCACGGATACAAAAGAAGCACGAAATAATTGGGAACATGATTTTTATGTAGGACATATTTGCGGACAGTTTAATAAAGTTTAACTGCTGATTTCCAAGATCGCGTCATAAGCTGATATTCCGGGAATTCATTTCATCCAAGATCACCTGATCTCATCAAAAAAATTGGACTTATAAACCGATAGGCAGACAAAAATATGTGACATCTATTTTCGTGATATATTCTCCACGAAACGTTAGAAAGACGTAGAAATTTCGGTAATCAAACTAATTTCCTCTTCCGTGGCGTAAGAAGTAGAAACATCAAGACTGAAATCACTCAATTAAATCATAAACGGTTACCGTAACTACGTCTGAACCACACCGAAGAGACGCGTGAAAAGCGTCAAGCAATATAAGGAGAGCGAGACGAGTTACCATTTTTTTTTATTGTAAGGCATTTCGTACGGCCACCCGCATTCCCAGTAAACGTAAAAGAACGAAGAAAACTAAGAACTGAGTCGGCGTATGTATTGGCGCTGTACAGTCTGTACGACCAGTGCAGAACAGCATCGATAAACAACGTACAATGGGAGCTCTTGGCGCAGAAACGTAGGATGAAGAATTGCAACGGGTAGGAAGAAATGTGTATCAAGTAGATTTACTCAGTCATTCTCAGACATTGAAGCACTCGTTTCTAAACACAGATATGTGAATTTTGTGGGCAGTGTTGTTTCACGAAGTTGGTGAAAATGTGACTTGAAATCCTTTCAAACGCTCACACTTTTTTAAATTCTCCAAAAATCCTCCCATAGTATTTACTGTCAAACCTCACTACTACTTTTTTCATGAAATATCAGGGAGGAGTAACCTGGAAGTATTTGGTAAACTGTCCATAGAAAGGATTGTCTATGCCATAGCTAAAAGGCGAAATTCAAAATGCTTCTCTTGCCTTATAGATCCTAGAACCATAGAACATTAGCTCGCACTTGCCAGGAAATCCTGGGAGGGGGCCCCGCACTCGAAAATAATGCACGCCTGGCGGTTATGCGACCAATGATACATCAGTGAATATGAAATTATGAATATGACGGGAATATTTATATCTTTAATATTGATAATATAATTCAAATCCTTTTTAGGTGCAAAAAATATACACAATACAGAATAATGCAACTAAGCTTTTAAAAATTGAGAATTAATCGATTTAACACACATCTTACAAACTAAACTAGAGCAAACAACTCAATATTCATAAATAATCGAAATAATCGAACGCGTTGCTGGTTTACTGCATAGAAAACTCTTTTTTAGCATTTCAACGAGCAACTAAAATCGACTAAAATAATATGAAGTAACTTTTACTGTCGAATCAAAGACCTCCAATAATATCACAGAATCTGAATATAAACTCTTTTTTCAACGATTTTTCCGGTGGTTCCCTTTAATTTGACAACGCTGTCTGCTTTTATCCCTTTTCCTTACCTCACTTCTTTGAGGAGGGAGAAGTAAGCTGTTAGAGTAGGTGAATTTCAATTTTTGAGCCCTACAAGGTCACTCTAATAAAGTTAAAAAATATTTTAGGAGTAACTTGCAATGATGGTCACTTAAAAAAAACAGTTTCCGAAAATGTTTTTATTACCCTCGTATTTGGGCGTGGCTCATACCATCTTGGAGGTTCGTTTTTACTGAAAATTTATTCAATATATGTAATACATTTTAATAATATATACAGTTTTCTTTAGTTTTGATGAAGACAAACTCTTGAGAGGGGTAATAATACTACAATTTACGATAAAATTCCATGGCAGTT
The DNA here is from genome assembly GCA_949316355.1 of Bruchidius siliquastri. Lineage (NCBI taxonomy): Eukaryota > Metazoa > Arthropoda > Insecta > Coleoptera > Chrysomelidae > Bruchidius > Bruchidius siliquastri. Next base: position 11,246,606 of record OX438529.1, on the reverse strand, counting down.
TTGAAACACATACACAGAGTGTTTTTATAACTGATAATCAGTACATAACTCATGTTATATATCTTCATTAATTTTTATAGGTAATATGATCATAGAACGCACTGACTCCATGAACGGTGTTAAATCAGGACCGTTTTTAAAAATCAATAAAAGCTTTATCTTATTCTTTAACTAAGCTCGGAAGTCATCACATGAAGAGCGAATTTTGCAAACAATTTTTATCTCTTTTTGTATTATATAATACTTCACACGTTTTTTAGTACAGTCTGTAAGATGAAAGTTGATTAGAAATGAACCTGTTTCTTGTTGTTACCTTTTTCGACAAAGTGATATATAACTATTCTATAATAAATTAAAAAAAGTCCCGCGCCTAAAACTATTGACTAATTGACATTACTCGAGTTTTTTATTTTTTCTTAGCGGTCAGTAAAAATATAAAGTAGGTATACTCCAATTGATATAACCGAAATTATAGAATTTTGTGTATAAGCTCAATAACCGTTGTTGCTGCAGAAAATTACGGCTTTGGTGTTAGACCATATCAGTACAGAGCTTGTAGATTGAAATAGTAAAGTTCGTCACAGCATTTAGTGCCTTAATAAGTCTAACAAGTGATCCTAGCAAGGTCTAAGGTGTATAGAGAGTGACAAACTAGTCAGATAAACATACTGTATTTGTCTACTATGTGCATTTTTTCCTTGGAATTTTATCAAAACGAGATATTATTTCCACTCGTACATAAATCCACGTATATTGGATCTAAATATTATCACAGCTGTTATTTCAAAGTGATATACGATATGATACTTCCTTTCTCGGCTGATTTTTTCCAACCGACACAACAATTTGCAAACGGCGGACCAATGCAGAGTCACTGTAGCAGGAAGCTTCTGAACTTATGTGACGAAACGGTTGTATTAAAAAAGTCTCCGCATCCTTCCTTTTAAATGGCATTTAAATGGTTTGAATAACAGTCGACATTTCAGTTCACGATTATAAGACCGTGTTCAGAATATTGAACGTTTGTATTATTATTCAAATCATTTCAGTGATTATTATTTATGTCAATTTTCTTGAATCAATATTTTGTTCCGAGTATTATACTGGTATGTTTTTACAAATATTTTATAAATCATTCCTAGACTTTTTTTATCATTCATTGATTTTCCATTTTTTTTTTATTTGGATTGACACGTAATATGACTACGAGACGAGAATTTCGTTTGACATTTATGTGATATGACTGGCTATCAGGAGGTATCGGGTTCGATCCCTACCAGTGACCAGGTTTTACTTATTGTTTTTCTAATTATGAGTTTGTATTTTGTGCGTTGACGATGACTGCACGAGCCGGAGCAATATCAGCAGTGACAGATTAAAATGGAGCACCCCGTACATGTACAAAAAGTCGCATGGTCTCGAGATCTTACGTATATAAGAGACGATGGAATGCCGACTCGGCCCGGTAATGCTGGCACTTTCTCACGATCCAAACACGGTGCCCAAGGCCCTCATCTTCCTTTTTATAGTACCGAACATCAGCACTGTCCGTCGAGCGACCTCATTTAACTATACCTTAAAATTGAATGTTTGCAAACCATTTAACCATTCCATCAGTAAGTCATTCAGTGAATATATTCGCTATTGAATAGCATCATCTGGTCACCCGGAATATTGAGAAAAGAAGTGAGTGTTGTGATCCATACATTAGGCTTTCCCCTGTATGAAAAAATATGCAAGCAATTTCAATCTCATAGCTTTGAAGCTTTTTGTTTGCACAATACTTGGGCCACGCTAATATGCCCAATTTTTTTATTGCTAGAAGTATTTCCATCATATACAATAGAGATTTAATCGAGGCAAAATTTCATACGTTGACACAAATGATTTAAAGATTTTAAATAGGCTACTTTGATTGTAATGAATATTTGACTCTAAAGTTAATTTGTTCCATTTTGAGGAGAGAGTTTGTATTCCGAATATATGGCAATAATTTTTTTGTTACAGAATTTGTATTTTCGAGGTATCATCCAAGCATAATTGCTTCCGCAAGTCTAGCTTCAGCGCTATGTGGAGTGGGTTGGGTGTGCAAGAGTGGGAAATCATTGGAGGACCTGTTACAAAGGCTGACTGAAATTACCTGTATAGAAAAGGTAAATATTATTTATTCTTTGCGCAATAATCAAATTTAAACCAAAACTAGTTCATATCATCAAAAACGTAGGGTATTTAAAATGCCCTTTTCACTGAAGTTGTTCGAAATTTAGTTTTTCCATTTATTTCCGGATGTACAAAATTTTTCACTGATCTGCAATTTGCACCCATCTTTCGATACTTTCGTATACTTTGACGAATAAAGAGGAACAACTCAATTGTATTTGAAATTTAGGTTAATAAATGGATTCTTGAACCACCTTATTATATTAAATACAAAATGACACTTTGATTATATATATTTTATATTAGTCCTAATGTTAATGGTTAACTATACACCGGTGTCAATTACTATAGTACCACCCTGTACATAATACGAAAAATCTTATTCTCATGTATAGTGAAACCTATCTGCAACAATACAATCTTCTAAATATCCTTCCAGTAAAGACATTAGCACATCTGTCTGACACTTGATCCGAGATCGGAAACATTTGCTGAAAAAAAAATGATTTCAATGGCACCGTTACAGAACTAAATTTCACGATTCCATGGGGCTTTTTTATGGTTTTATGGCAGCTATTTATGGAACAAGAGTGATTTAAATCAGGCATAGCAATTGTGCACAGAATATAAAAGAAATCTAAAGGAGATATTCTCGGCAATTGAGTGTCATTTGTACACTAATTTACAATTCAGTGGTTTCGAACCTACGTCATTTTGAAAAATATTTGATAGATAATTTTGTTTGCTCAAAATTTTGTGGACGTGTTTCAAAAACTGCTAACTGGTTAAGTAGTATGATATAGTGTCAGTTCAGTGCATTACATTTTCATATTTTGCATGTTTGCAATAACATTTTTTGCTTAAAGCACCAAATTATGGACTCACAATAAAAGCTCACTTGATTACTATATTATATTCAATATTCCTAGTTCATTATATCTATATGAACATTGATGTTCTCAAAATACTACTACTACATAATTTGCGCTAGTTCATAATAGTTGGATTTTTCTCTCTGCTGTGACGATTCCCATGTGTACACAGGACAGATTATTTATTCAAACATCATTATCGGCATAACTTCCTGTCGATAGAGGATGCCATGAAAATAAAAATAAAATAATATTCCCAGAAGTACATGTATTTATGCGAACATGCCGACCCGTATTAACGTACTTTTTATAACGTTACATTCGTGAATATTGCTAAGCTCTTTTGATTGGTCAAGTCAAATTTTACACAATATTCGATATTCGTCGAGGGATCAGAAATAACCATGAATGCAATAGTGTTTTGTTGTTAGATTTGTAAATATGTTGATGGTATCAAATTGTGCCAAGTTATGCAAAAATTTTGCCACTATGATGTAAGTCGACACACATAAGATCTAATTGATCTTCCAAAGTCTCTCTTAAAGCCCATACCAACAATTTATTATAATTATTATTTAATTACCACTGGAAAACAAAAACAATGAATATTAGCCCCTCTTTGATAATATCATGAAAGCTCCTCGAAATAAGATTGGCATGGTTTAAAAACTAATTCGAATTAAGTCTTAGTATCCACTTCATTTATTTTAATAAAATTATTCAGGGGAGATTATGCTGTGAGCATATTGAAATTAAGATAAAAAACTTCATAATAGTCAAAATTGTTATTAACGCTTTTAAAATCGACAATCATTCCTAAAAGTAGTGAACAAAAGTTGCTCAAAAGTTCCATACAATTCTCGATTGTTCTATGGATAGCCCAGAAACTTTCAACATATTCACAAGAATCTGTTTTTTACAGGACTATGTAGAGCAGTGCTTAGTGCAAATCGACAAGATGATTCGCGAGTCCACGTGTTCATCGGACAAAGGAAACCAGTATGTAACCGTCGGAACATCCATCGCCGGAGGCTGTGGAGCAGAACCAAGGGCAGGCGAGATCACTCCTCCGCCGATGAGCAAAGATCAGGAACACGAAGCCGCTCTTACACCCACCGACGTGCATGACGTGCATTTCTGAGCCACCTGTCAAGTTTGAGTGATTTGCTGTATAGCGAGAAAACTATGACCCTACTGAGTTGTCCTGCTGTATGTACATTTCCACACAAAGTAGTGTTGACGCATGTTTCTAGTGTCATGATGACATTATCTGTAAAATCTGATTCTCATGAGGGGTCACTTGTTGGTGTGATTCGGTTGCAAATCAATCTATATGCTTCATTGCAACATTTTTGGTAGTTATTCCATGACATCATATGGAAATAGAATATTCATACATACTTCGATAGTCACTTTGTGAACTTTTAACTTACGGGCCATAGCGTACCTTCCCTCAAATTTGAGTTATTTGTTCAGAGCTCTTATTAAAACTGATAGTGAAATATTTGTATTGAAAGAAACAAAGCGAAGCGTAATACACCTTGTACAGAAATGATGCATACATGGCATGGCAACGAATCGGTTGTTAATGTCGATAAAAATGGCGTCCCAATATGCTATTTGAGCCGATAAAGCGGTGGTGATGACAGTGATATATAGTATATACGTAGAGCTTCCATACGGACTTATTTTTTCAATTTTTATGCGGTGTGACCCGTATTTTGGCGACATCTTGTACTCCAAAGCACCGTCTGATACTACCAGTCTTAAAATCTGCTCACAAAGGTTTTGCGAAACATATCGCGACTTGACAAATTTCTGCTGCTATAAGTGTCAGACACATACTTATAAAATGATTTTTCCAGGTTACAGTAAATTCTAAAAAGATACCAATGTGTTCATATAAAACCACAATAAAAGGAGTTCAAGATGTCAGCTACCTCTCGTGCCCTTAGTTGTACCTACAATTAGATAGACTTTTTATGAAATTTGAAAAAACAATTTATCTGTGCTTTATACGAATGCAGACAACGAAGATGGATTTTGTTCAAAGAAGATATGAATGCAGCGACATGAAACTTCGGGGGAAGGCAATAAATTACGCTTTAAGTGAGAAACTACATAGCTTACAGATTTTTAATTGTATTCTGGAGGGGGTTTGCGCTGAGCAAATGTGACGGTATATCATGCTACAAATTCACTTGACTGTATCCTAAAATAATCCATACATACACATCAAATATGATTAATGAGACTATAGAACGAAGCGTAGCTTTCAGTTTATTTATCTGTCACTGAAATAACTACTAAGATAAGTATTGAAAGATACTGTTAAGGTACATTCAACGTGTACAGTGGAGAGAATACATATAGGACAAATATAATTTCTTCATATCTTAAGTATTTCCAAAACTACAGCTGAGTACCATTAACAAATATAAAACTTGATTTTCAAAGTTATGTAAAGTTATATTTAAGATATTTGTCATTTAACATATTGTGAACCAAAAAGGAACACTCAATATTTCAGACTTGCATTTGTCTAGTTACTACTTGCTAATATGATGATTATAGTATCTGGAAATAATGATTAGTTTTGCCAATGTAGAAGTAAGAACAAATTCTACTATAGAGACCCAACCTCCAAAAAAAACCACACTAGCAATCGACATAGTATTAATGTGGCTTGCTATGTCAACTAACGATTCATGATATGTCAAGAACCTTCACTGAATATTTTGGACAATACAAGTTGTCTCGCATAAATGCTTCGTGGTTGGACAGTTTTGCTCAAATTTTACCCGAAATAGAGAAGGCAACCATAAAAAATAATTTCTTAAAAACGAAGTTTTCAAACCAAATCTCATAGTAACACTTCTGCTGAATTTAAAAATAGATACAATAAAATCGTCTGGAACGTAAAACAATGCTTATCAAATATTCTGTGTGTTGTTATTCGATGTTTGAGATACACGAATCTAACATATATATCTCAACTTTTAAAACTTCTTTGATCTGTCTCTGATTCATTATATTTTGCGCTCTCCGAAACGTCAGTGAAGATTAATTCACATGTATGTGGTTTCAGTTAAGGGCCAGCGGAAAATAGGGATAATGAATAAATATCTATCACGAAACATATTTTCTGTCAAGTATGCAGTTCGATCACGTTTGTTCAGCGTAGAAGTCCAAAAATATTGAAACAGAATACTATGCATATTAAAAAAGCTCTACTTTAGTCATATGTATATAGGTTGGTAATATAATATTACGACTTTTCTGTTCCTAATTCCAGCATAGAACACATTTTCTATAGATTTATAATTACGGATAAGAAAAATTAACTGCGTATTCCCTGCAAAGCAAATTTCTGGTTCAGTGATCTAAGATTTTTGAAATTGCATATGGTTAATAATACCTACCTTTATTTATTCATTACGTTACATAGTTATTTTGCTATCAGATCGTGGTTCAGTAAATGGGTGTATATTGATATTTACGTTTACATGTATGAAGAATTTCATATGAAAAAAATCATTTAAACCTGTGAAACTTCCTTCAGCCAGAACCTTGACTTTTTGGAACTTTAAATGATTATAATTACCTAATATCTTGCTAATATGGTTTCACCGAGATGTGGTTTTGATTCTTGATATAAATTATTTTCAAATTTTTATCACAGAAAATTATATTTATATCACTACTTCTAAGAAAAAGTAGTAACCTCTGTCGTTTCAACGCAGTATATTTCTGTATAATTATTACGTTAATATATAAAGTTTCCTACACCGATAACTGGTAATTTTCTGGGACGAATTAAGCAAGCATCTGGCTGAAGAAATGTGTTAGGCCACTCGGACAGTACTTAGAAATATGGTTTAGGTGCATCTAAAGATACGTTATAAGTTGAATTTAATATATGTAGCAAGATCCATATCCATATCTAACATTTACCAACAGTTATGACTGCATTCCAATAAATTGTAAAGGTATTGTCAGCTTTTGCCTGGAAAACAGTGCTGCTTTGAAACTATGCCATTTTGCTTAGTTTTTATACTGTGATAATCCATGATAATTCAAAATAGAAGATACGTTATGGAGAATTTGAAACAATGCAATTTCAAAGCTTTGAACATACGGATGAATTTGGCTTAAAAACCAATGCTTTATTTCCATTACCTACTTGTGAAACGTTATTCGGATATTTTACTATTTTCATATATTTCTGTTCATAATGGTTTTATTTTATTATATAAGCTAAACATTTCTCGGATGAAATATTGTATGATTAAGTCGTACCAGAAATTTGCTTAGCTGAATAATAATAAATGTGCAATAATTCTAGGGCATACTCTGATCCTAACTAGAATTTTCTTTGTAGCTTAAATACTGTGTTTGATAGCTTTAAACTTAGTGTGCAATTTTTTTTAAAGTATAGCATCAATAGTTGGTCGGTCAGAGTATCTTCTGGGGTATTCGCCGAAAAACAAAAGACTGCACCGTTCTTTTTAAGAGAAATGACTTAATAATAATTATAACTTACTATATATATATCGACACCTTCCAAGGAACTGTATATCAATGGTCTATTATCACATACTGAATGCCTCTGCTCCGGGATTTGGACGTCTGAAATGGATGGCACAGTGCTTTTGTCAGTTTCATGTTACGAAATTCTTATTAAATCTACATATTTCGCAAGTCTGATATAACTACATAGATAAAAAATACTCCAACTAGAATATTCTCCAATTTCGAATGAATCCTAAATCTAGTTTGCGTTAAATGCCCAACTTTTGTCAACTATTGCGCGGACATTTTCAGTAGGACGTCCCGGAGATTGTTCAAAACAAGCTAAAAGTGGTGCTCTTTCAGATGAATATAAAATCACTATTCCCTGGTCTTTCTTCCAATTACGCCATCTATCGATCTTATTTTCACCGAAAACGTACGATTTTTTCCCTTGAATTAGTACAAAGCGTGCTTTGATTAGCGGCGTAATATTCCTTATCTGAGGTAGAAATATTTCATTAGGAATGTGTGATTCGCTCTGTTTCAAGTATGCTTCTAAGGATGAAGATGAAGAAGTTATAATATTTAACGGGATATCTGTTAAATTCAGTTTTTACAAATCAATCATATTCTTATTTACGTCGTTATATGTTCTGATGGTGGTAGACATTGACTAAACATCATATTTTTTTCAAAGTTTAAATTACTGTGATTAATTTGCCTAAAGAAACATATTATTCGCGGGTAATACGATCGTAGTTTCAGAGGTTACTTTAGACTTTCCATAGCCTCCAATTTTTTTCCTGATATACAAATGAGTAATTATACAAGTACTACTCAAAAAACCTTTACTACTTCACTTTACCTCTTTTGTTCAGTTTCTTGGATAGGTGCATTTAGCAATAGATAGATTTAGAAGATCAATGCAATGAGTATTTAGCTGTATGCTTTTCTCTATCCATTTACCTTATTATATTTTCTTTTGTTTATCTATTAGTTTACAGGTATATCGACCATGTTTTTGTGATTATACGTATATTTTGCATTCTTTTGTGATTTTCGCATATATATGTATATATTTTCGAAATTAGGTGATCAAAAAGTGATTTAAAATTAACATAAAAAAACATCGAGTTAAGGCCATATATGTACCTAATGTTATGCATGGGCATACGACGTAATGACTATTTTTAACAAAAAATTATTCTAGTTGCTTAAAAATGTCAATACTGTATATAGTTTTTATCCTTCGTATGTGTCGTCTTTGAGTTGGTATGAAGAGAGTCAGAATGTGTGGATAGGATCAACTAGTTTCAAGCAATATCATCACTGAAATAACTAGTGGGAATAATATAGAAGCATATATTTTCTATTTTAATTTTTTCGAATTTCATGAGTCAAATCTTGCTATAAAATAGATCCCAGATAGTTTCACCTTTATTGTTATTATTTTACAGTGTTTATTTTTATTATAATCCGTGAAACAGTAAGGCTATATATATATATATATATATATATATATATATATATATATATATATTTTGTTGCATCAATATGGGTCTTTGGCATAGTCAAACTGTCTGCAATTGGAACACTAATGATTTCTACTAATGTGTCAACTCCGGGATTTTGCAATGTATAGTATATAAATAAATAAATGTGATATCAGAACTATTTTCATTGTATTTTAGTTTTGGTTAAAAGGAATGTGCTGAGCTAATAATTAGGCAGTATCGATGGCATCCGTAGACGTTGCTTTTTCACATATTTGTAATATGCAGTATCAATGACAGTCAATATTTTATTTTGATTAATAGGATGAATATGCGAAATATGATATTGCTTGACATGAGCGCGACTCCTGCACACTTTAAAAAATGTGGGTGCTAAAACGTACAAAACATTGCTATTTGTCTGTTATTTGGAATGAATGTTTATTATGTATGTATCAACTCAAAGGCAGTCGGCTATCCGAAAATGTATATATAATTTCATGAGCCCAACAGCCGCGCACACACTGCCATTCATACAAGAAATTATTACTGATTGCTCATTGTCTTACAATAATAGTTCAAGTTTTATATACCTCAGTTCAGTTCCGTTCATCATCCATAGAATTAATTATATATTGTACAGTTGAAAATACAATCATATTATATATGCTTTTATTTTGTAAATATTTATATCCTCTAAGAGAATTTTTATAATAAAAACCAGTTTATAAAACCTTTCGTGTTTCTTTCCAAAAATAGCTTGATGAGCTTGGTTTTTGAGTTCATTTGGCAATTTCCGGAAATCTTTCTACTCAGCTGATCAGTAAGCCCGTTGTGTGTAAAATCACGCTTATACATGTTTATACACACACCCATTGCGACGTCAAAATATACTGAACACTTTCGTGTCTATTAGTGGTAAAGGATTATTTGAAAAAAACTTTCGAATCAAATTTTGGTAGAACATAAATAATATTATATACATGAAGGAGAATTATTTAAAATGCAAGTGTGGTTTGTGAAGTTTAAGTTATGCCAACCGACGTCGCTGAACTTAAATGCATGGTGGGTGGGGGAGGTATCTGATATATCCCAAAGGCTGTTTCTGACCTGCATTTTATCTACCGCCCATGGTCTCTTTATCAGAAAAAACCCACCTGAGCAGAAACACCAGTATACAAAATGCGATCGAGGGCAGATGATAAGTCATTTTTAGCCACTAAGTAGCCACGAAAATTGAGTTGATTCTGCATTCTACCTCACTAATCCAGCTAAGAACATAGGTATGTAGCTCACAGTGGGTTAAATGAGGAAATACATAATATTAAGCAAGATGCAGACCCATTTTCTCGATTTTTCTCACATGATTGCCTGTGATCTCAGTTATTTTTGGTATTGGTGAAAGACCTCTCATCTATAGACTTTTAACCCCAAAAATCCGCCTACCTTGTTATACCTAAATGTTTACACATTTGCCTTTAAAACACAAAAAGTCTGTCATTTTAATAGCTTTGAACTGGAAATTTACACGGCTTTAAAACAAAGTTTTTCCCCAAGGTCTATGCTATTTTCGAAAGTTTTTTTCTGTTCCTGGTTCAGCAGCAACAACTCTTGATTAAAAAACTGCTGTGATATTTAACGATTATAAAAACCTATTTGAATTTGCATTCTGTAAACTATGACGACGCCTAGTATCCCATTCAGAAAATAGAGCTGTACCATAGACAACCTGTATCACCATAAACCAACCTCCGAAGATACGTTAACGAATGTTATTTATCGGAGTGAAGAAGCTCTTATGGAAATGATTTATTAATAGTCGAACGTATGATCTCGAATCTATCATGTTATGTGAACTAATCCTTCTATAGTTTAGAAGTAGTAGTATATTAGAGACAAAAAGGGGATTCAATATATTTACGTTGTTTCTTCACGAATCGCAATATGAATATTTATGGAATTCTTTATGAAATAATAATATTATTTAACACATACTTCCGGGCATCCAAATATCTCCAATCTGGTTAGTTTTTTCTTTGAGTGTTGTTAAATATTCCAAATTTTGTTATATGACTACATGTGTCGCTATGCTGAACGCGGTTTTTCAAATTGCGAATTAGGGAGATCTCAGGTATTATTCAATAGGGTTGCAACGAAATATTGAATATCTTTAATCAAAGAATATCTATCCTTCTGCAGGCAGTGGTTTTATTTTGTGTTTGGTGTATTCTGGATTCTGTTTTGAGGCCTATGAGGGTTATACCGTCAATGTCGAACCTGTGACTTGGATAGCGGCGTAGGCGTAGGCTATGGCATGCCTTCGCGTATCAGGGAATTCTGTTTTGTCCTGGAATCCCACTTCATGATACCTGCTACCATTAGATCCAGTATTTCCATACACATGAAGGTATTATCCATTCTTTGCGTTATGAAGTAAAAATCCAAATATTTCTGTCAATGATATCATTGCCAAACAACATGCAGTCAGCACGTTTTACCCGTAGGTTTTACCATTTTGCAACTAGTTTAATTTTTTTAACAATCCTAGCGCAGGTTGTAATTTAGTTTTCTTTGTTCCAATATCTTTACAAACATTCCATATTTGACATAGTTATGATTAAATGTTTGAAGTTTATATCTTCTGTTTTAATTTGTCTAGGTACCCCATAATTTCATCTGGTTTGTGCAGTTATTTAACATAATAATCAGCTATTAAGAACCTTATATAGTTCGGATTTGCTTTTTAGTAATTTGGCCTCAATATTGCTAAAAACTGAAAACACTAGATTGGTTAAATATTCAAAATTTTGTTATTTCATTACATGATTGTGTCGCCATGGTAAACACAGTTTCGAATTGTAGGATAGGGAGTTCTTAGACATTATTCAATCATTATATCGCTTTGGATAATATTGGGTATCGTTAAGTCTGTCTATCGTTTTGCATGCAGTATTTTTGTTTGGGCTCGGTTTGTTACGCACTCCATTTTTGAAACATAAGGAGTTGTACCTTTAAGATCGAGCTTGTAACAGTGACGTAGGTGTGGGCCTACGTCCACGCGTCAGGGCTGTACCCTCCTGAAGTCGCACTTCATGATGCCTGTTACCATTAGTTCTAGTAATTACATACGGTCATGAAGGTATTATCCATTCTTTCTGGTATGGGGTGAAATTCAAAATTACGCCTTTAAGTTTTCTAATTGCCAGACATTACATAATCAGCTTTCACCATTATGTAACATGTAATTTTTATCTAACCATTATAGCACACTCAGTATTTCCGTTTTCTGTGTTTCAATATGTGTATAAAAATTCCAACCTTTGGAATATTTTTCGTTTCGCCTCATAATTAACATTTTTTGTCTACTGTTTCAATCTGCCTACCCCATATATTCATCCAGTGTATAGTTGTGTAGTTATTAGACTTGTTAATCAACTGTTAAGAGTGTTTATTTAGTTCTGATTTGCTTCTTTCTGAATTTGGCCCAAATATTGCTGAAAAACCTGAATATTTTCTGTAGATTGTAAAATATATGTAGATATGTAAAACTTACGCCCTCTGCTTGTATGAACCTTCAGAGCATAGTAGGATGAGATGTGACGTGTCAACTTGTATCACCCTGAGTCAGTTAACAGGCGTGCTAACGAGAGATAGTCGAGTGGGGGATTTGATGTGCCGTATCCATTGACACACCATGCCCGAATTCTTACATAGTTATTTTAAATTCAATACTTGAACTGCGCTAGAGAGACTGATTCGATATGTACTGATAACAAGCTTAACCAGTATCAAAACAGTGTCGACAGAAGTGTGAATTCTTTTAACTAACAAAAAACTCACGTGATAGCTTTCAAGCACACGAAATGTGTCTCTTTTGGAATTATTAGAATATTAATATGGGAACAAGGACGGCTGGCAATATGTTGATACGGTTGGGATTGCAAAATCAATTTGCTTATTTCACCTCACGTATGTATCTAATGAAATCGACAGTTCGTGAGCATCACAATGATCTACGACTACCGACGTAACAAATGTATAACTTGCCAGTAAACCTGTCGTTTTAGATTAGAACGATAGGAGTGAAGTATATAAATGAGTGGTATCTATGAGCGGGTATGTAGGCTAGCATTAAGAATATTATCCTAGTAACTAGGGGTTCAATTATTGGTTTTAGCGATGAAATATGCCAATTCGAAAGTTGTTAATACTACTGGCCTATTTGCTATTCAAATCTAATTTGCTAGGTGAAACTAACTAAACCAGACAGGTGAAGGAAAATCTAAGTTTATAGGTTGAAATCTAATTGTTTATTGCCAAGATCACGTAGTTCAAGTGCACATCTATGATTTTTCTCTTCTTCATTTTCACTTCTTTCTGGATTATTTTTGACATCAACATCACAAACATCGTTATTTCTGTCGGTGTTCCTACCAGTCTCTGTCTGCTGATTGATCTGGATGTTAGTCCGTCTGTAGCTTTATTACCACTGCGTTGTCTCAACCGTTGCAGTGATGTTGATTAACATAGATGAAAAATATGATATGATGAAAATATCATATATGATAAAAATGATATTTAACCTATTTTTGCTGATGAATATTCGCTTAATAGGCTAAATTGAAATAAACTTATTACAAGTAATACTTCGTAACCTGCAAGAGGGACTGTTGACGTTGGATCAAACAAAAAGTTTTTCTCTTGTGAAGATATACTCACGACAAAAACATCTGATCTCACTCTAAGACAATTTACTTGATAAGAAATGATTATTAATTTGAACCAAGAAATGCATATTATCGACTTCAATACTCTAAAGAATATAATTTTCTTCATAAATAAGATATCAATGCTTTTCCAACAATTACTCCATTTTTATTTTGACCCCATTTACTTCAATCAAGAATATGAACATCATCATATCTCATGAATCTCAAAAGGTTGAGGTTGTGACTGTTGTGAGGATCTCATACAGGTGTACAGGTGTTAATGTTATATGTGTGATATCTCAGTTGTCAATAATCTCTATCATCAATGATGGACGTATATCTTCTGGCTTAAGTACAGGTACATTTTTTATATTCAAGGAACTAACAGTAGCTTTGATAACAGCTTATCAAAAATACCGAATGTTCATACTAATAATAAATTATATAATGAAGTTGAACTATTGGCGCATAGATTATGAAATGCTTCAGTACTGTAGTATTGTTATAGGTTATATTTTCTTTGTTTTTTGGCAAGATTATATGCTCAATTGGAGATGTTGGTACTTTCACTGTCAAGACTAATAGCACATACATTTCCCATTTGTTGCGAACTCTTGGAACACAAAATTAAACCCAAAATTAAAGAGTTGAAAAGTCAATAACACCAGTCCAATATCATAACGATATTGACATTTTTTCTTGAATTTTAAATGTTTATGTAAAACTAAGCATTAAAAGATATTTTTGTATTAACAACACTTCATGGTAAGTCACTACCTAGTCACGTTCTTAGCTTTTCATAGGACAGGCGTATAGAAGGAGGGGAGCAGTAACAACCCCCGCCCCCACATTTTTTACCAAAAATTTAATTGAATTTTGTTTTTTCCTAGATATTAATGGTTCATTTGGAAATATGAGTTAATTTTTCTTCATATAAACTTATTTCCAATTCGTTATCTATTCCTGTACATTGCGTAAAAAACAGACCAATACAACAACTCTGATAAAATATATTAAATAAATAGGTAGTAGGAGTCTGGTATGATTGAAATAAAATTAATTTTCGCAAATCTTGCGATAACTCAAAATCAGCTTATTTTTAGTATAATTTTCTAAATCCCATAACATGACCGGAACTGAAATTCGGCAAGGTAAGCGCGCATTTGTACGTGTCAGAGAGACAGGACGAACAGAAATTGTTCCCTCTTTCAAATGAGCTCGGAGCTCAAAGACTCAAATGTCTCACTTGTTGGTTTTTATTTATTTAGGTATTATATTTACTATTAACATATCCCTTGTTTTGTTGATTTAACTACCTCTAAATGTTAGACACACTTCATGACCTTTTTCCCCTCTCAACACTGAGGTCTTGATCGCCCTTGTTTTACAGTGTTGCCTAATGGTACGTCGCGTCACCAAAATTCGTTGCACGCATTACGTTTTTTTTTTAAATTAAAGAAGTCGCAAATCAAATCCCCTGTACGTTATATTCTATACTAACTGCACCATAATGTAGCAATCTTACAGATACATTATTTTTCTATGTCATGAGTGAGTACCGCATGTTTAATTCAGAATCAATTTATATACAATTACAGTTATCTAATCGAGACAATAGATTTTGAAGATATCGCTCCTGCTGTGTGAGTTTAGTTAATTCGAAATAGTAAACAATATCAACTGGAGGTGTATCAACATGCCGACCGATCATGATAATAGTTATTCTAAAAGTACTACCGCAACATATCAAGATGTGAAAATTGAAGATCATGGATTTGAATCGCAGAAGAGTAGAAGCAACTCTGTTATCTCGCAACCACCAGTCAGGAAAAAAATGAGTACAGGTAAGCGAATCATGGAATACAAACTTACGTTAAGAAAATACATTATTCAATAGCTGCTAAGAATTCGGGAAAATTGCGTTCTTCTGTTAAATATATGAAAAATATGTTTCACTTCCATTGATGATAATGGAGCTAGCTTGAGACAATGTAGATAAAAAGTTATGTAGTAAGAGCATCTACAATCTACATGAGACAATGGGTTTATGAAATTATTTACATTCAAATTCTGAATAGTGTGTTGTAATACGCTATATCGATAGATAACAGAAGCATTGTTTCAATCCCCTTGATTCCATTCTTTCGAAAGGTAATTTGCGATAAGAAACGAATTAAACATTTTATAAAGTGAATTTTGACCATTTATATATTTTATCAGAAAAAAGAGCTTTGAGTATTATATATTTAAGAAGAATGCAGTGCACATGGACATACAGCGGTATGCTGAGTTGATGTCAAAAGAGCCGCCGTTGTTTCCTAAAACTACAAAACTTGTTCGTCCTTGTAGTTTCGGATCTACAATTTTAAAAGGGGGGGTGCGCAGATTGCCAATTTGCCGCTCTCAAGGCAAAAATTGCACAGGTTTCTGTAGTATTCTGTACTGATTGGCGACTGACTGACCACAGTCTAGTCTTCACCGCCCGAAGCGAGTGCCACGTCTCGCCCCCCTAGATCCGGCCCTGCGTGCTTGTTACCGTAATAACCGAGCCAAAATCAGACAAATTCTCTCCAAACTACAGAAGGGCCATGGATGGATGAGCGACATGATCTTGCGTGATATATTTGTGATGAAACATCAAAAAAAAAATTCTGGCAGGGGAAATTAAAAATAATATATCATAACTCACTCAATAAACAATGCCATTCAGACAGTTCAGTATCAGTCGTTCCTTCTGGTTTAGACTGGAGGCTAGTAACAGATTTACCTGTTCTGTTTGCTAATTATTTTCACACGTTCCTAGATTATATTTTTTGTTTTCGGGATTGTCGCCAGTTGAGTGAAATGAGACTTATTTACAAAATTTATGTCAAACTGCCTATTATATAAAAATAACAAAATGATTATATTGCTTGTGAACTCCAACTTGAACTTGTGAGAAGGATAGTATTTTGTAACTCCACGATGAAACAAAAAGTTGAACCTGGACATGAAGGTTGGCCTCCTATAGTCATCGCTTTGCTCCGTCTTACTTGTATAGCCTGCTAGCTAAAACCACATCTAAAATAATGACCTGTTCTTTAAGTAGTCAAAACCTTCCAACTTTTTTGTTTATTGTCTTAGTTAATTGATGAACTATATAGTTTGTTACACATTCGATTGAAATCTGTTCATTCATATGAGGTTGTTATGTGTTAATAAATGTATATTTATATAATATAGAATGAGAATAAAGCTTCCAATTCGACCAAACCTGTTCTTTTAGTGGCAGATAAACCTTACAGGAGTGCCACATCTTCACGATGTTCCTCACCCACTCACTTAGAACAGGAATCAGATAGGTAAGAAATTTATTTATTTCTCAATCACTAGGTACAATACAGATGATCGTTTCAGATAGCGACAATTTCGTTTAGTCATAGTAATGAAGTATACTTTCCTCAAGTGGTTTTTGGCCTGATTTATTTATGTTGGGGGGCATTTTTTAGGATAAGTATAATTACGAAAACTAAAATTTATTTTTATTTAATGCGATTAACATATCTAACATAACTTCATGTATCTGAAATGGGTGGATGAGTTATGCTCTGTAGGCATCATCACAGGAAAGCGTAGATATGAGGATGTAGTAGATAGTACATACATAAATCCAAGTACCAATATACAAATTAAAACTAATAGCCAAATATTTTTAAAGCTGTACGAAAAGTAAAACTGATAGTAATATTCAGTCTTTATTAAACCGATATGTTTTAGCTTTTGTCGCTAGTATACAGAAGAAGGCTATTGGTTTATTTAAAAGTAAATCTGAGATATATGTATTATAATTTAATAATATAAAAGGGTTTGTGTTATAAGGTCTGATATGTAGGATAGTCATGACTCTTAAGTATATTGTTACCATTTGTATTACAACGGTATAACTTCATTACAGGTCTTGGTGGTTCACGTTCTGTATGCGATGTCAATCGGACGAAAACGAAGGAAAACCATCTTGGCATCCAAAATGGTGGCCAAAGCTCTGCCCGCAACCCTACATGCCAACATATCGGCAATTTTCTCGAATAATTTCTTTGTTATTCATTGGCCTATTTTCTTGGTGTGTTCTTTATGCAATAATAGGAGAAACAGCGGGTCCTAGTGGAATGCTGTTTCAGCTCATCATACTCAGTATATGTGCACACATCGGAGGCTGGCTGATGAGTTTGACCACTTTGCCTGGCCTTGTCGGCATGCTTTTCACTGGAATTATCTTTCAAAACGTAGGCATTGTGGATTTGGATGAGTCTTTCACGGAAATTAGTAAGTGTTTCAGGTAAGTTTGCTCTTTTGGAGAAATAATTGTATATTCAAAAATAAGATACATATATGCGAACGGTAAGGGTTAGAAATGAAAGAGTAGAAATCGAAAAGCAGCCTCAGTATTACCAAGAGATGGAGCGGTAATAATATAGTATATTTACTCAGTATAACTATACTGAAGTTGGATACGAAACGTAAGATTGGTCTTCAAAAGTGGAATTTAAATAAAACATACTTATTTGAACTTCGGATTAAACTTTAAGAACATTTCAATGTTAATACCTACTTCGTAAAACATTCATACGCTTCTTCCGATAACTTTTATGGAAAAATATACATTATGAATATAATTTTGCTTTCCTGGAGAGAACCAGTTTTGTCTCATTAAGATTGGCAGACAGACCGTTACAACATTTTTTGTAATCTGTCAATTTATTAATGAGGAATTGATTATTGCTTTCTATCTCAGAAGGTGACAGATGAATGAAATACAGGAAAGTCTTGTATTTTATATTCACAACTAACTGTATGTTATCGATCATTTTGGAGTTTCGGAACCATTTGATTTCCGTAATGTATTGAAGATGCAGATTAGTGTGGGCTTACAGAAGCAAGCCTGGAATGTTTCTGGTATATAGTTACACAGTAATAAAAAAATACAGTCATAAAAGACTTTGACTTTCCCACTATCAGATTTTAGGAAATTAATTATTTATAGGTAAAATAGGGTGAGATTTCTTTTATTCTACGTTCCAGATTGAGATGGTCCTTTGTGTTGAGCATGTCCACTAGACGTATTGCTCTTTTCTAGATTGATTCCTCAAGCTTTAGAGAGGGTATTGTATTCCGGAAATGCAATGCTCTATCTAACTCCTGTATAGTAGTAATTTCCGTAAAGAAATTTTTTTGCAGTAGATGGCTTCTGTAACGCTGAACTAGCATAATAATGTGTTGAAAACGTTGAACTTTCGAATAAGAGAAGTGTGTGAATGTACGTCTCAATAATAAAAATATTTTCAGTCTTGAACTTCATATATAAGAATTTATGATTATTGAAGATAGAAGGTGAATCGCCAATGAAAATTTAAGCACCAATATCTAAAACAGTATTAGTCCTTTTTATCAATAAAAGAATTACGAACAATATAAATGGGTGGAAAGTTTCAGCAAATTATTCTGCTAGCGTGCTGGTTTTTCGGTTTTAAACAATATAAAAGTGTAAAAAAACATGTTATGTTCATAGCACAAAAACATAATTTAGTGAAATAAAAATTGTACATGCTTTCAATAAGCAGTAATCAGATCTTTACATCCTGTTGCTTTTCTTAGTTTAATGGCAAAATATGATGGTTCCTTAAAAAATATTTATAACAGTCCATTGTATACAATAGAATGTCGAATCGAATGCAGTGTGATTTAATTTTTGCTGTTACAACCATTATGGTAAAAAGAATTACGCAGGAGATTTATGAGGTCTAGTTGATTGCTAAACGCTACGTTAAGACAGAGGAAAATATTCAATAATTATATTTAGGTTTCATAAACAGGTAAAATACCGTACTTTATAACGCTATTAAAGACATCAAATCAGTTCCTCAAAGGTATGATGAAGCTGCAGTAATAGTAGGACAATATTGGGATCTATAATTCGAGAAACTCTCTCAAGTGATCTATTTCTCCACTGTTTTCCTCATAAATCAAATTAGGTTTCATCCCAGTCCATCAATCACTATAAAGGGTGAAAGGTATTTTTTGTCAATTTCAGTGGTGTGGCTGCTGTTTTCCCAAGTCGAAAAAATGTACAGAAATCTACTGTACGAAAACGATTGCCCAAAGTACCTCTTATTATGGAGCTATAATGGAAGACTGGTAACAGTTTCTGAAAATTATAGATCAGCGGTCGAATTATTTGAGAATTTAATAGTAAAACTTGGTGCTCAGAAAGAATAAATCGTTCGAGAGAATTTTTCAAATGAAATTTAATTTTAATTATTATATGAATATATTTACATATATTTCCACTCTCGGACAATGTTATTAATATAAATATTACAAATTAAGATTAATAATATTGATCATGATTCAAATATATATCGAAACGCGTCACTGAAAGAAAGAGTTTTATTTGTGAAATTGTGTCAATTACACAATCTGTTTATCTGCATGATGGAAGAGTTTCACCAAGTAAGAGCATCTTCTATCTAAATAATATTAATTTTTGCTTAGAATAAGTGGACTATTTTACATCCAGCCAAATAAGATATTACTGACCTATTTCGGAAGCGTCCTCTAACAGGCAGGGTGGGAGATTTTTAAAAATCATATAGATGCTCCTTTAAACGGAAAGCTTCTGTAGAAGATGACCAACGAAAAATTAGTCCATAATTTAGAAGTTTGAGAGCCCGGAAGAAGATTTTGCGTCAGCGGGAAATGAACCCGTATTTTCTAATTGATCTATGACGCACTGTAATATTTCACTGCAAACTCATAAGGTACGTCTCAGATGGATCCTGAATATACCGTGATCCATAGATTGCATGCAACTCCACGTAATAAAAACACTCAGCACATATCATAGGAAGGTTCCATGTACTAAATAACAATCAACCAATGTAATTATTCGATGTTGACAGGAAAAAACCGATATGAAAATAATACATTATTCACAACGTACTTCTCTGTTGCCACACTTATAGAACAGTCTAGATAGTTTGAAGTCCATTGGTGGCATGCGTTTATAGATGTGATGTGTGTCGATATTCTGGATTCAATCAAGCTGAAAGTTTGTGACCAGTTGGGATACAAATTACAAACATAAACAAAAAACCAATTGATTGGTAATTTTCATTATATGCATTATAAAACATTCTCAATATCCTCATGCCACTCAAAGATAATGCTGGTTGTCCACGAGCGCTTACTGTTTATGCTGATTCCATTGAGAATAGTTTAACTATACCACCATGTGTTGGAAAATGCACAAGATTCCTTTAACGACTAACTAAATTCAAAATTCGTTACATTTAGGGTGTTTAATACTTTGAGAATACGGTGATGAATTGCGCAGTGTTATGACCAAACCCATATCTCTTACTGTGGTTTCAAAGAAAAAATATGACAATGCATCATATATTCATCTGAAAATGTTCTGTAACACAATCGCGGTAGATGCGGGTCGAAATACGGTGTCGTCCTATTTTTTCAGGGCTCTCAGACAGTTAATCCTTGAATTTATTCGTACTTGCTGTATTCACTACTTAACCATCAACTACAATACAATGGAATCATGAGCGGCTTTTCTTTTTAGTGATGTCGCGTTAGTAATCATTCTCATAAGAGCTGGTCTGGAACTAGATCCAAAAGCACTGCCTCGCTTGAAGTTTACGGTGTTGAAACTCGCCATACTTCCGTGGATGGCTGAAGCTGCCGTTGTAACAGTTACATCAGTCTACATACTGGATCTGCCTTGGAAGCTTGCAGCTTTGCTGGGTAAGATAGTTTTAGAAATCGTATTTACGTTATAGCTACAATAAAGGAAATTCTAATGATACCGCTAAGAAAAAAACTTGAGTGTAATGGTGGACATCTCACTCATTCTCCTGTTGAAATTCATGAGGTTTCCTCACAGCATCTAGTTCTTCTTTTCGCGTGAAAGTTCAGTCGAACAATTAGACATTTTTCATCTGTCGTCGGTCAACATAAACTCGTCCAAATATTCAACGAATTATTATGTAATGACACATTCGTCTCATATTTTGTCGTGCATTTCGTATTTAGGCATTTAATATTTAATATAAGATTCATGGGAGATCTTAAAATTTTCTTTAGATATTTAGATCCGAATTTACGTATTGGTTGGTGTATACTAGTTGAGAAGACAAGACGAGTAACTACTAGATAAGCAAAATTGGAGTATGATTATTTCCAAATATTTGAGCGGCTACCATTTTTTCTTACTACGCATACCCTTTAAAATGAACGTACAACCAAAATGCATTTCTGGTAATATATACAGGATGTACTTTACGCATCTGTTGTTCGTAATTAATTTCTTGGATACAACACTGCTACAAGAACAGCTACTCAGTCTGTTTCTTATTACGCGACGCAAGAGAACTATGACCGCCCTGTAAGGCAATAATAACAATTTGAAACATTTCACATTTTAGACAATATCTTTGGTATAATAGAACCTTTTCAGTTGGAAAAGCATTCGAATACCTAGTAATTTCAAGAAAGAGTTTTATCTTGGCTCACATCCTTGAAATTGTGCTTGATTGCTCAGGGGTCCTTAGATTGAAAAAGCTTAAGAAACGTCGATCTATAAAGTTAAATCATGATTGTCCTTCAAATTCTTCAGTATCTGGTTGGATATACTCCAAGCAATAATCTCATTAATATTTTCCAAAACTATAACTGGACCATAAAATTTCAATCTAAGTTTTGCCATGGTCTGTTTTTGTTAATTTTTTCTCTCTCATACGCCATGCCGTGTTGTGCTACCGATGTGACTCACTATGTTCCAAATTTTCGATTTATCAACAATGTAAATGCGGCAGTATGCATTCGAGCATCATAATAGTCCCTCTTCATACTGAGTTCTAATTTGAATACAAAAGTTTGATCCTAAAGATAGCCAATCCATGTCATTGTGTGTCAAAATTTAATATTTTTTTCAGTTTAAATTTCCATAAAAACTGCCAAAGCAGCCGAAATGTTAGTAATGTTCTTTGAGTAATAATCTGTTGTATCAATCTCACATAATATTGATATTGATACAGGTGATATTTACGTCACTATTGTGGCAGTGACAAAAAGTATATCTGCCAAAACCCGGTCTAGTAGTAGTTAAAATATTTATGAATCACACAAACACCCACTCCTTTCCAATTTGTACTATCAAAACATATCTATTAAATTATTGTGCAGAGGACGCGTGGGAAAAGAGACGGAAAAGATAGATATTGGTACATATCAATTTAATCAACTGATACATTATTTTGCAGAATACCATCAGCTTTTTCTAAATTTGTTGTTGCGATTTTATTTTTGGAATGAGCCGTGATATTTGACAATAAGAAAGGAGGTTATTGTATATTCTAATATCTGAAGAATTTAGTATGATACCATTTATAAGCCAAAGGCCAGCAACATGTGTATGAAATACCCACAAATAACGGAAAAATTAGATATGGGGGAAAGTGAGACCACCTTGAATGATTAATGTAGGTAAAAAGTTGTTTGGATGGAAGAGTTTTACCAAATAAGAGCATCAACAATCTACATGATTGAATGATTGATATACAATAATAAAAGGCTACGTAACATTAAAAGAAGGAACAACTACTTTCCCGATGATCAGTTTCATAAAGAAAACTCGAACTTTCAGTCACACTGCTGCAAGGCGGTTTAAGTTTCAAAGTAGCAAGGCCTATTTACTACTTTACCCTTCATCATGATTAACTGATTTATGGACGCTATGGGAGTTGTAACAGATATAATATTTTCAGGCAGTATAATCGCGGCAGTGGCACCAGCCGTGGTTGTTCCGTGTTTGTTTCGACTGCGCTCCAAAGGATATGGAGTATCCAAAGGTATTCCAACCCTGATCATTGCAGTGGCGAGCATTGAAGACGCAGCTTCGGTAGCTATATTCGGAGTTCTGAAGAGCATTGTATTTTCTGATTCATCATTGGTGAATGTCATTCTACAGGGTCCTCTATCTATCGTAGGAGGTGAGATAAACGTGATTCTAAAATCTGACAAAATGTTGTTTTAGTTTGAAAAGGTGCATATGAGAATATGCACCAAACAGTTTAGCTATGTTTTCAGTTAATTTTCTAAATCTTGTTTATTGCATTGTCCAATCACACCGCATTACTAATATTACGCTATGAAAGTATACTTGTGAACGTATTATGCTTGTCAATGTGACTTATTCCTTGATTTCTTCCTCTTCCTGGGCAACCTTTTTTGAAGTACAAAACGAGATAAACTGAATGTTGAGAATAAGGGCATTGACATTAAGTTATTAACTATCTGCATGATAAAAGTGTTTTGTTTTTAAATCAAAACTTCACATAGTTTGTTTACAGTCGCTATGTCCTAATATGCTGATACATTCAAAATGGAGTATGATGTATTGTCAAATAAATAAGATAAAAGTTATAAGATGTTTAAATGTTATGCCTTAAAAATAGAGTCATGATTGTTTTTATAATTCCCTAGTGGACACAGTCTGGTTAGGCATCATCAAAAAAAAGATCTATTCTATGTTTTGCCGCCTGATAGATGAGCCATAATATTCCTCCAGGAGTTCATATTGTTCGTGTTTAGATAATGGTGTCTGCTAACCTTTCAATACACTGTTGTATGTTCCCTTTTCCACTCATGTGATACGTATAGTTATGTACCTGTTGTGACGATACATTAAGTTTCTCATTTTGGAATCATAGACAATCTGATTCTAGCATCCCATAATAGTGTTCTCTAGGATCTTATTTCAAAACTTAACTGTGTTATTCGTTAGACAGATATTCAATCAATGACAATGTCATTGTGATTTTCAAAATTTGATACTTTTTCTTGTGTGTTTGGATGAAATCTTCTACGAAGCCTAAACGTCACTAAAGTTTTTATAATAGTCATAGTTGAATGTGGTTTTAATTAATGGCCAGGATAAGTACGATGTATTCTGAATTTTAATTCGTCGTCTCGTGTACTAAGACGATGGACCAATATACCCACATGGCACTTGAAAGTTGTTTTTGTATTGTTTCTGGTAATATCACCTAGTTCAGTTCTCATACAATAAATAAATAAATTTCTATATTCTTACTAACAAAATTCAGTAGCAGTTATATTTTAGTTGCGTGAACTGGATGTTTATTGTGATTAACCAGTCAGCACTGGTGAAACTGGTCCTTTTTTATGAGCCTAAACTTTATATTCATGTATATAGTAATACATACTACCAAAATAAATCAATTATTTTCAAATTATCACTACAAACTATTATTGTAGTCCACAGCGACAACAAATACTTGAGTGTTAAGTGATAAAAAATATTTACATCAGATATGTGAGATATTGTTTCAAAATCTTTCGAGAATGGAAAAGTAGGTATAGTAGCGACAACACTGACAGCTAAATAACCCTGGAATTTGTTAAAAACGAATGAAAGCTAATTAGTGCAACAAGTTTGTAGCTTTCAAATATAATTATACATGTATAGCAGCTGTGGTATGCATGGTGTGATGTGTGCCTTACGAGTGGTAGCAACTGTTTCGCCTGCCATATTCAAAATGGGATACCGTCGTAGAAGGTTAGGTTTCTATGGTTTTTTCAATATTTCTTCATTTTATGTTAAACTAAAAACACTGCATAAAATCTCGTAACCAGTCATGTACTGCTGGCAGGATGTCCGACCTTCCAGCAAGACAACTTTCATGAACAAAAGTAGTTCCACAAGACAATGGGTTGTACGTTCTTTCAGTATTCGAATATTCTCGCATGTTTCGATTATGAGTATGTTATTTTTTTATATTAAATTGAACTAGTAATAAAAAAACTACACAGTCGCCAAAACACTTGTTTTTGAACCAGACCCGTGTTTAGCTATGTTAACATTAAACATATTAAAAGTGAATTATCACCATTCATCTTAAAAGGAACAATAATCTTCAGGAGAAGATTAGAGCTCAGATATAATCTTCTTCTTGCCTAATGCTTACTGTGTGCTTTAATAGTACTTCTGACTTAAGCATAAAAATTAATATTTAGTTTTCTGGTTCTTATTATTTATCATTTGTCTTCTGTGGGTACATTTCTATATATACTGTATCATCTGTCGAACAATAAATAATTATTATAATTATACCAAGTTAGCTATATACAAATTATATTCCTGTAACAACTAGTCTAAATCACCATATTATCATGAGGATAACATGTACAGTCATCGACAAAATATCGGCAGCTAACGCAAATCAAACGTAGGTTTCATCTGGAACTGGAGAGCTCTCTAGTTTTGAGGCCTGTTAAAATTTTGGAATAACTATGATAATACTAATTGCTACATCGAACGATCCGTTCCAGAAGAAAACCACAAAGCTTTAAGTGTATGCTCTCCACAATGTATTAGATCTGCTATAGACATGCATGTTTCGTCTTTAGCCTAGACTCGTCAGTATAGCCAGGCGGTCTAAGTGTAGAGAGCAATCGGGTATTATATACGTAACCCAGCAAAGGGTATGATAGCAACATGAACTCACCTGAGTGTCGCCCTCTATGGGGACGCCCATTGACATCTAACGAAATGGTGTTAGGAACGTTGGTTACGTAAGATGTCAATGAGCGTCCCCATAGAGGGCGACACTTAGGTGAGTTCACAAAGCTTCAAGCCGTACCCGTTGCGACGCATTAGTTTAATTTGCAAGTAGGTTTTTAATGCAATTGTCATAGTATCTATTATCTTTTCAGGTCTCGGTTTTGGTGCTGCATGGGGCTATATCTGCTCCATAGCTCCCGAACGAAATGACCCTTTTACAGCACCTTTGCGCGTTTTACTGCTTCTAACGGGTGGAATGGGTGCAGTATTTGGAGGGAGTCTAGTAGGCTATGGGGGTGCCGGCCCTCTAGCGTGTGTCGCAGCTGGTTTTGTCGCCATATATCTGTGGTCAAGAATGGGATGGGATGTTGAAGATAATCCAGCTGCCACAGCTTTCGAGATATTCTGGATGATCTTTCAGCCGATACTGTTCGGTATGTTATTTTAAGATCTGCTGGTTTGATATTATATTTAGGAAAAAGACAAGTCTCAATTCTCACTCCGAAAAATCAAATATTTTTGTATACTCGACATACCGTTGTGTGGCGATTGAATTCGGATTTTGTCACCTTAATAGTCTATACTATAGAGAGTTGAAATTTTATTTAGGAAACTAAAGGGGATGTTATTTTGATGGGTGCCAAATTGCAACCCTTACTTACTTGGCCTCGTGACACAAGATTTAAAAAAATGCGAGCTGCTTTTTTTTATCTCAAGGCTTATGACTTTTTTGGGAGAGAGTGAGGAAGGAAGTGAAATTATTTCAATAGCACCAGAAAAATTCCTATGTTTTTCTCAAATGGCAATTTTCTAATAAGTTACTCAAATATGCGTCGTAGCATATTAACTCCAGAAAAAATAATGAAAATTCGATAGCAGTATGAGCGGAAATTGAGCGAATAATTATTCCCACATTTTGTAGATTTACAATATATCACAGAAATGTGATCTTCGTATATTATAAAAAGAGTTTAATCCTCAATAGACTGAAGATAACTACTTTGATGATTGGTTCCGTGCTCAATATTGATCAACAAAATTTCCACGATTTATTGGGAAAGTAACTGATTCACCCTTCACCCTTCTCGTAAGATAAATGCCCATGCTTTCGAACAAGAGTAATAAAATGTTGTCGAGGCTATTCTTAACAATTCGCCACAAGCAGGAAAAGTCGTAATGGCTGTAGTTCATCACATCATGTAAAAATACTCTTGAAACAATGATTTTAGGTATCACTGGTGCTAGAGTGAAACTTCAAGAGCTCAAACCAGAATTGATAGGCTTGTGCCTCGCCGTTCTCATAATTGGTATTGTAGTTAGAACGGTCGTCACCATTTGTTTCTCGATAGGCTGCAAGTTAAACAATAAGGAGAAAGTATTCGTTTCAATTGCATGGATGTGTAAAGCTATAGTCCAGGTAAATATAAATAGCCGATAATTAGATTACCTTTTAATCGTATGCTCCAGCTGGTGTGACAGTCTGAGATGATTCATACCAAATATATCAAAAATTGAAATTAATTGTTTGATCCATACCTCTTCTGTGATTGAATTGGCCGTTTGTAGGCGTGATAACCATTGTGATGAGGACTATTCTTCCACTACGTCCCTCAAAATTACTGATCTAGCTAAAACTATACCTAAAATAATTTTTTTAGACTCTTCTATGATGGAACGCCGTATGTGGAGTGATAATTATTAATATTTTCAGGCAGCGTTGGGTCCAATAGCACTTTCTCTAGTACCCAAAGATACTAAGGACCATGAAGCAGCAGAGAAAATTTTGATGACCTGTATCATTTCTATCATAGTGACTGCACCAACCGGGGCACTTCTACTTACGCTGCTAGGACCTCACTTACTGACAAAAGCAAAGATGCCAACTTTAAGAGAGGTCAGGATGAGGAAAAAGAGTCGGAGATTGTCTATTAGAGACCTCACTTTGCCTGACTCGAAGACAGGACATGATTATGAAGAGGATCAGAGAATGTCTATTGTACCGGAAGAAATTCAGGAAAACCATATATGAGAATAAACTTGTAATTGAAGTTGAGTCAATTTTTTCAATATTTCACTATATTTTTAAAACCTTTTTGAATGGTTTGGTGAACATAAAAACCGATAAATCATCGCTGTAAATGTATGCTCCTTGAGGGATATTGCGTATGTTACTGTATAAGCCTGAACAATGGTATATCTTGAGATTTTCCAGTGAAACCTCAGGCTTACCAACCCTTAGTGGTAAAAACAGTTTTGTGATAATCGTTTATTTCTGACTTTTACCACCTGTTATATCTCAGGACTCACTACAAAGGAACGATAAATGTTTGAAAAGGCATTCAATCAAAACGTACTCGTCTCGTCTGCATCCCCTTTAAAAAAATGCAAGTGTCTTAAAAATGCTTGTTGATGAAATACGCTTGCAAATCATCATGATAACTTTGCGATTTTAAATGTCATAATAGCGCCCCGTATTTTAACAAGTAAAATTATTTTTTTACCTAAATGACATCCGATTGATTGTCCTTTTTTGATTTTTTTTGTTGAATACTAAGAAAAGTACTAATTCAGTTAGGTTAGCCAACGTAAGCGTAAGTTTGGAGAAGACAATATTAAGTATCTGTGTTATTGTTTACCAATCAAGAATTATTTCAATATAATTGAAAATACTGAATCAGTTAGATTAGCCAATGCAATTAATCAGAAGTATTCATTGTCTAATTCCCAAAATATAGCATTTACCAGGTTAGACTGGTGAAACCTAGCATTTACCAACTCATGTTGGTGAACCCTAAGATTAACAACCTTACGGGCTTTCAGTAACACGTGCATTCAGGCAAATTATATGACTATTATTTACAATGTATTATAACCCCCATGTCAAGATGACCTAAAACATCCTAAAATGGCTTCCACGAGTGTCCATTCTTGTAAGTAAGCAAATTTTTAAAACAACATTGATAACTCTCAAATGCAGATACAATAAACCGTAGTTGAAAATTAGGTATATCTCGTCTCTTGGAAGTTGAAAGTTAAACATAAGGGCTGATGGAGTCCTCGTGTTTGGTTATCAGAATCTACTGTAAAAGTTAAAGAAATATCGGATTTTCCTGGAGGACTGGGCATATGTGTCTGGTCTAATGTTTTTATAGATATATTTTTTCGGTATCTTCTAGCTCGTGAGCCATGGTATGGACAGCTGTTACTCTTGTATATTGACATTGTTACTCTACATCGATTTCGATATAATGTATTGTCATTACGATAGTGATGGCATTTTTGTCGAGTTCCTATCCGGCTGTGTACAAGTACCTTGAACCTAGACTGAAAAAATATAGGTAACAGATTTTGTAAATAGTTCCAATGTTTATGTAATAAATTTCGAAACTAAATTGTCGCATATCAAACGTCTGCAGGATAGATACATAAAACTGTGTAATCCAAATTTACGGCATGGAACACCACCAATCATTTTAACGCTTCACTTTTCTCTCATAAGTTTGGCTTTGTGACAAGTAAATATACAAAGCTGTTAATTTTAACGACGTAGGATCATGTGAAGTTTGGTCAGTTAGAACACTATATTCCCAGCAGTTGATACATATTTTAGAATCAACCAAACGCAATCATTTATAACGCTCGTTGCAACTAGTTAACTAGGTTTAATCACGAAAATTGTTATCTGACAATCAGAATGTATAAATAATATGACCTTCTGTCATCCAGGATATCCAATCATTACCCTTCAATAATGGATCATTCCCTACAAAAAAGCGTCCAAGACTGCAACTTTGAGATTTAATGTATAACTTCCAGTGTTGCTTCTATATGCGTGGTACAAGGACTTTCAGTGTAATCCAAGAGAAACACATAAAAATAAGCAGGTAAGAGCTATCTCCGTTTGTTTGAAAAAAAATATCTCCTTGTTTTGTATAAAGGAACTTTATTTGAAAGAAGTAGCTATTTACAATCATGTTCCTTATAAAAAAACTATAACGTCAAACACAATATTAACCACTACACCACCAGCTTCAAAACGACATATAATAATTTTGATTCGTTTATTTTTTAACAATTCCTTTGTATTCGCATAATAATATATTATAGAAACATACACACTCAATAAATAATCCAGTCCAAATAGAAATGCATATATTGAAATTAGAAAAGACCTAGATGCAACAGTTAGGGAAAGCCAAAAACACTGAATTTGTCTTTTCGCGTCATGCTTTTGTTCTGATGGATATTCCAAATATAAACCTTATAAAAACTATGAATTACTTTTTGATTGCTTCAACTGTAAAGTGAAAAACAACTACTGGGTTTCTATGTTCGCTTGTTTCCATTAAAACTGTATTTTTTAGCCATCGAACAGAGAAATCGATACAAAACATCACCCAGCAGCACTGACGTTCAGTTAATTAAATCTGTTACTCATTGGTTTATCCAGGTTTAGTAAAAATCTATTTTCATATTACTTGCAGTCTCACAGTCGTGATCATAAAAAAACTATACTTAACATTATACGCGACAATAAAAAAAAACTTGTTTCTCAGCTTCCGTTTATTACATGATTGCCTATTAGGATTTCTAAATGCTATTATTTACCAATAAATTATAGTATATTGTGAAGTCCAACCGTAATTCTAGAGTTCAGGTGAGGAGATGGATTTTAAACTCATCAGCACACCTCCAAAATATTGTTGAGAAATATGTGAAATGATTTCCGACTATATATTATTCAGATTGAATTTACGCCGTGTCGACAGAAACACCGGTGCCCTATTGTCAAATTATCACACTTCTAGTGATTTGCTGTTCACGCCTGCCCAGTAATTTATGACCTATTGGCAAATAGGATCGCATTAATTTGATGATTGGGGAGATTATTATTTTGACGCTACGCAAATGCAATTTGAATAAGGTATAGTTCCCGCAAAAACGTATTACTTATAATAATCTGAATGTGTTGATACAATAGTTACATTGAACTCGAACCCGAAATCAATCAAAATGCATAGGTTTGCTAGCTAACTTTTGGGAAGTGACCAAAATACAAATGAAATTCTACGTTCTTAACTTATAACCAAGAAAACAGAATACTGTTCTTATTTGATATCGCTTTCATTCAAATATAAGCAGACCGTTTTCGAATAATATGTATCTGTGGGTAATGTTTTTCATTTTCACTGATTGTTGCACCATTCTGAAATCAATGTTGACAATGAGTCTCATTTTGACTGGACTAAACAGAAATCTCTTGAATTTGGACTCTCTTTTTGACAGCGCCCGGCGTCATTGGCATACCATGAGGCCTCAGTATACCCGTTTGGTTTACTTCTTCCAATGGAAAGGCACCACCGCTGCCAGTGTTGCCATTGCCACGGGCAGTTCCTGGTGGGGAGTCATCTGTGGTTCCTGAGCAGCAATCCACCTTCTGGACTGCGAGGGGTGGTGGAGCTGGGGTTGTACTCGTCACGTCTGGATAACTGGAAGATACCATCAGACCATGTGTTATTGTGATTCGTTACAACGTGATGGAAACTATCAAATATATCTGTACAACTAAGTTTGTTATAAAAAGCTATACCTGTGAATTCGTCTCTCAATTCTCTTGGCAGACAATGGTGATGAGCTGAATTCCTGAAGCTGAATTTGAGTCATTTCCTCTTCTTGTGCATGCTTATAACTAATCGTTGGATTCACATACGTCTGACAACTCTGTAAAGTCGTAGCACCCATTCCATCATAGTTGAATGATTGTAAGTGCTGTTCTTGTTTGTAAGTATCTCCTGATGAACTACTACAACTACCTGTGAAATGGAACACATTTGATGTTAAGCAAGATAACTTCTTAGAAAAAATAAATTCGATTAAAGCTTCACAATAGAAGTTTCGTTAAGGATTTCATATAATTGTCGACTACATTTAAATATTTTGAATAGCATTGAATGCTTGGATCGAATTCATGCATCATATTAAAAAGATCCAGAAAATATGAGCCATGAAGTAGTTCGCTGTAGAAATAAAATATTGCAGTTCTAGTATATTCAAGTACCTAAGTGGAGCATGACCTTTAAGGGGGGTAGTTTACCACCAGTTGCTTTACCCAGATGAAATGCTGTCTGTATCTACTTCTGGCGAAATCCCATTCAATATATCTTATTGATGTTTGGCTGCATTGGAATCTGCGTTGCTTTGCCAGCAATTTGTGAATAGTTATATTTCGTTCTTCAAATTTATTATACTGACAATCCATATCCATATTTTTTTTACCCTCAATTGGTTTAGTTCATTTTGAAAATTCAAAACAACTGCTTTATTAGTGCTGAATTAGTGGTTCAAATACCGACACACATTGCTCTCACAAAAATCTATTTAGGAGCAGAAAAAGCTAACCTGTTTCGGCAAAAACTTCTTTTCGTTTTTCTTCTTTTTTGCCTCGTTCCCGTTGATGGTAGATCCCAATAAAGATGAGAACGTTGAGTAGTACCAGGAAACAACCAACAGCGATTGTTATTGTTAGAGCGGTTGTGTAACTTTGATAATGACCCGATGCTATCCTTCTTATTATATTATCGGCATTTCGGTTGAAGCTTGGTGCTGTTGAGTTTGGTGGACACTCTGTCGTGGTCGCCTGGAAATAAAATACAAATCATCAGTGGGGTCGCTTCAGGTCTCGTGATGAAACGTGGTTTCAAATTAACCGTTTCAGATGGTCAAAAATCAATCAAGCAGTTCCCCTAAATGTGTAACCACAAAAAAGAAATTCTATGCTAATGCTCTAGCCGCTCTAATCTCTTCTCTCTTTAGTCGCTCTCAGTCCAATCTCGCACCAATCTGGAAAACACACAATATCGTTCTGGATTTTTCTCAGCCCAATAATTGTGTTTTTAATATCCCTAACCTGTGTTTACACAAGCACGGATGCTGTCTCTTCCTACTATTTCCTATGTGATGCCACCACGTGTCGCCACACACAATGGGGGCAAGTGCTCACTGCAATGATCATCTACCGACATTGCTGATTCTGAAGCAAAATTATACATTCTAAGAGCGAAGGAGAAAGTACTTTCCGAAAAATAAAGGATGTTGTATAAAACCGGTTCTGCTTTAAAACATTCTAAATTAGCATATCGTTAGCTTTGTGTTATCCGGAATTATTCAGGCTACTATGCAAATTGTTATTCCAGTGAATAAGGTTTCGCAGCTTACTAATTATTACGGAAATGTAATTAGGAACAAGGATGAAATATAAATGTTTGCTGAGAAAAATTCTAAATGAGCAGTAATGAGTTTTACGGAAATATCTTGATTCGACTCAGTCGAGTTTCAGAGAAGAGATTCTGACCCCAATCAAATTAATCAGAAAAAAATTGCATTTTCGGTGGACAAATTTCTATTTTGGTATTTCTTCGGATATGTCTGACAATAAAAAAACAAATTTGTGAGATCTCAGGGGATTGGGAACAACTCATTTGCGAGCACTGATAGCTGAAATCAGTCAGTGCAAGCTGTTCATAATAAAAAAAAATGAGAGCTTAACGAGCTCTGTCACTTAACTGATGGTTATTGGCGGTCAAAGTTCTATCATGCACCATGTGGTAGGAGTTGAAAGCAGTCTCTTCCTGTCTGCTCGAGAAATTTGGATGTTTATTTTTTGGTTAATGCTCATTAAAAAAATTAGGGTGCTAGTAATTACCTTCAAAATGAGAGCTCGATCGCTGTTGTTCACGCTAAATGGGTTGTAATTACTGATAACGCCAGTATTTTTTAAATATTTCGTTAACAGTTGCTGGTATAGAAATGCAGCAAATGGCAAAATAGGCAATGAAACTATCTTCAATGAGATCTATTGATATAAACTGAAAAAATCCGATTTAAATTGATAACTTTACTGCGGTACTAGAGCTCTCGACAGTTTAACTGATTTATTCCTTCCTCCATTGTCGGGAGGGACGGCCGCCTTTGACGGCACTCTCGCATGATCGTGAAGCCGTTGATTCGGAACAGATGTTTCGACGTAAAAGGATTTATAAGAATTCATTCAACTTGAATTTATTCCCTAAGCTTTGCGCAGAGCTACGTCGCGTAGTAATAAATTTATATCGGTAGAGAGCGGAAATATGAGAGCAAAGATACGATTGAATTTTGACAAAACCAGATCAAGATTCGAGAAGATATATATATATAAGGATTATGTAAAACAGAAAAAATTATAGCGTTTATTCCGGCAGGTAATAAAAAAATCAATTATGATAAGCTAGGGTTTAGTGTAGATCTTATCCTACGAACTGTTGTACCGACTTTCATTCCAAAATTATCGCCACATAAGTAAGGCTTAAGCTCGGGTTTAAGTTAGATGTCCTACGGCTTGAACTGTATCTACACTGAATTAAGGTTATTTATCAAGTGCCTTTTGATAGAGTTAAGTTTAGCTTACTTCTAACAACGTAAAGTATAGTAATACTTTGATTGTGAGAGTATTGTTACAGAAATTAGTTTTTGTTTTACTTACAATCTTTAATATTTCTTGCATATCATTATTCAATATAGTTTGTGATTGCTAAGATATACCTGCACTGGTGGCTAACTTTGATGAGAGGTGTATAGCTTAGGGGTGGAGCGTTCGAAGGGATATTTTTTGTGGATTTTGAACTGAATATTTGTGTGCCGCTGTCATCTTGCGTATTAGCAAGAAAGTAAGTATTGTAGCAACAACAGCTCCAAAATGTGGTTCAAATTTGTATTACCTAAAAAATCGATTGAGCGGGAAGAACAGCATTACGTTACCTGTAAGGCAGTATCAGATTTTGGAGGTAGCAAGGTCTGTGGCAGACTTGATGTAGTCGTTTGTGTAGTAGTTATGGTGGTTGTTGTAGGCACAGGCGGTGGAGCTAGAATGTGGACATAAGCCGGTTTCTCCTTCAATTGCGGACGAACAAAACCTGAAAAGTAGATTAAATGAACATGAAAGCTTAGAGGAACTAACAATTTAAATCAAATATAAATAAGCTATGAGGTCTGCCACTATCGAAAATAGTTTATTGTGTGCGACATACGACAGCTTTGGAACCTCTAATTTTTTTAACCAAATTGTGTCTTGTTGACGCCGGGCAAGTCTGTGATGTCATAATTGGCAACGAGTGTTGTGTGAAGTGCAAATATATGTGAGCTAGAAGATGTTATGGTTGGCCTTCTAA
The DNA here is from genome assembly GCA_949316355.1 of Bruchidius siliquastri. Taxonomy (NCBI): domain Eukaryota; kingdom Metazoa; phylum Arthropoda; class Insecta; order Coleoptera; family Chrysomelidae; genus Bruchidius; species Bruchidius siliquastri. The sequence continues at coordinate 11,211,026 of OX438529.1, read as the reverse complement.
AGTGCATCTTGAGAGAATGATGATTATTTTGATCATCAATCATGGATCAGAGCAAGAAGGTTGCTCTGTTTGATAACGATTGTATTCTGGAATAAAAAATATGATTTTTATTCACGAGTACATATTACACAGAACGCAAACTTTGTGAGCAGCGTCATTTTTGTTTTTGTGAAAAAATATCTCTTTAATGTCTTCTGTTTAAAAAATACTTCGAATAACCTTTAATTATCTTATACTATACGATTAAATTAAACCGACTAATCCAAGAATGGTGAAACTCTATTCCATAGCTACTACCTAAGCTAATTCTAAGTTCATTCATTTTCCGCTAACGGTAAAATGTTATTTCTGGATTCACGGCTTGGTATTGATATTTATTGATTACCAATTAAGGTTGAATAGAGTCGAGGCGCGTTTTGATAAGTACTACCAATCAAAACAACTAGTCCACTGCTTAAGTGACACAAATTATATAGTGAATATTACTATACCATCATAGTACTGTTCGTCCTCCTCTAGAAAGTGGTGATGCCTCATAGACACGTCGTCGTCTTCTCTAGGGCGATGCAGCTGCGGTATCAGGTTCAACCACAGCGACATCTTGTGGCCTCTGTAATGATCCTTTTTGACTGGACGGCTAGCTGAAAACGACATGGCTTTGAGCAAAACATTTTTATGAAATCCGCATCAGATCACATAATTGAAATAATATGTATATATAGGAAAATTGGAAAGACTCATTTTGTCTACAAAACCATAACAGCTGTGATATATTCCTAGAGCTTAGTTAAATATATATCTACTAATAAGGCAATACAAATATTTTTTACTACATTACTCAGAATCTAGCGACACAGTTTCCTCCTCAACATTTAGGAAACGTTATTTATACTCTTTTACCACTTGGAGCAAAATTTGTGTCTGTACTTAATTTTTTGTTAGAATTGGAATACATATATTCATTTATAAGCATTATACATCCCTCAGTTGCAATATTCAGAACTTTAAGTTTCTTAACAAAATCTAAACGTAATCACAACCAATAAGCAACTAAAGGGCCCACAGACTCCATTTCTATGGGACTGTTTTCTATGACAAGCACTCTGTTCGTTCCAAAACGGTGAACGCAAATTGCACACAGATTTCAGTTGTCTTTAACGTTTTAAACCATACATAAACTTCTTCTTCTACTTTTTCGGCATTTTCTCATTACGAGTTCGCCATTTTTGCCCTCCGTAAATCCCTGACCTCCCAGTCACCTACCCTGACGTCTCTATCTACCATAGCATGTCCAATATATTGCCAAACCATACATAAACTTATAAGAATAACATGCTTATGTGCAATAGTGGCAAAATTAAAGCTAAAATCAAGAAAGCAAAGGAAATGTAGAAAATGACCGAAGAAGCAGCTATGGCGAAGAAATCACTTTTATGATTTCAACCTGTTTTAAGAAATCGAGACAGGTTTAATTATTTGAGGATGGATTAAGAAACTTATTTTATTCGCATGCAGGTAAAACTAGTTAGAACTCCGCATGACCGAATTACAACAATTTTAAAATTTCTCGCTATAGGTATCGGTAACTATTCATATGCCTTGTCTCCTCTTATACGAGCACTGTAATCGTGACGTTATATTAACAGTAAACACGGAAAACTCCGATACAGTTCTCTGAAGTTCATTAAATCCTTCCTACTTATCTGGAGAATAAAATACAATTTGCCAGAGAAACTTCTCTGCTAGTGCACAAAATCACGTTTCTAGGCTATGCAGGATTGATTCCATCAGTTTTGTAAGCGACAACAAGCTACAAACGTACAACCACACACTTCGGTATTCCATGGTTCTTGAACGAAACAGTCTGGTGAAACGAAATCCTTTTTAGCCTATATATGTGGTTGTGGTATTTCATTAGATGTTTAGTTTGCTCCAGGTTCAGTATTCCTATTATCTAATTGATTATCTGCATGCGACACAGGTTACAGGTTTAATTCATCCCAACTTTGATTAAAAATTCTTGTTGATATAATATATAATTTCTGTCGAATCACAGACAAAAAATTAGAAACAAATTATCCCTATGAAGTAGCAACCCAGCTCGTACGTTTTATCTTGCAAAATTTCATAAAACAAGAAGCTGGTACATAAGAATATCATTTATTTAAGTGTGTCAGTTTCCATAAATCTAATATTACGTGAACTTATATCATGAATCAAGTAACTATTGAATCTGGTAGATTATTTTTAGTCACACATAACTACAAATACATAAAATGACCTATCTTATAGTAGTTTTTAATTTACAAAATCATAATTTTCATAATTCTCTAGTTAATCCTAATAGACTACTACTAGGCTCACAGAACTTCAGAATTGGCTCAATCTGGGTTGGTAGTTTTCCTTGAATTTGCGATTATTTGATTTGAACTTTTTTTCTGTTTTTTTTCGATTACATCTCAACCAGTGGGGTAATTATTTTCATCAATGTCTCCCTAATGATTTAATAAATCAGACGATAGTGATAGGTCACATAAAACTGGACGTTTTTGTATTTATCTCTCTTGAGCACATACCTATTTCTAAGTAGAACTGGTTAATATTGTCATATGTGTCCCAATATGGTGTCCCTATGTTGTAACTGCTCCGTTCTGGGGCGAAATTTGCTTGATATGGTATCGCATTGTTGGGGTCCCTAGAAAATAATTGTTATTTAATCTATGTGTCAAAATAACGATGCTGGTTAAATACAAAGCCAACCTAATTGACCGCCAGTATTAAGAATCTATCTAGCACTTCATGATTCTTATCTAGTTACAATTCAGTAACATGGCAAAAAAGTAAATACATAGATTCTGACTGTCTTATTGCCGATGGTTGAGGACTTATAATGGTTACCCTTGACCCTAGTGCAAATGAAGTTTCAAAAAAACTTTATTCTCCTAAGATGCCGAAAAGATGGAAGGATTCAATAGAGCAAGATGTAGATAGGATCAATATAATGTTAGATTTGATGACTTTAATTTTATATTCATGTTCGTTGAAAATTAACCTGGGTATCCATTTTTAACAGTGCATTTCGAAGTTTAATTACGCTTTGAAACCCTTTCAAAAGTTTAAAAATTTCACCAATCATTCCATTATCTACAAAGTTTAAATTTTTTTGAAACATTCGAAATCCATCGAAAACTTGCTTTATTCATTAGTTAGATGTATCGTAAAATCGTAGTCTATTGTGATTCGTAAGATCTACCATGTGTGTTCTAAAAGAAAATATGTGAAAATGCATCTATGTCTAGCAAGTGTACCTGGATTAAAAGTGATATAGATGATATTACATCAATGGAAGTCCAAAGCAGTGTTATTGAAATATCTACGTCGTTTACAAATCTCAAACTAAATGGAACTCATGAATTGTTTGGTAAAGTATGTCTCTATGTATGCAGGTATGTCCACGATTATATGGAAAGCTGTACGTATTGTGCTAATTACTTTCCATTAAAGAGTACGTATTCTTAGAAATGATCTTATTGTACCTTTATAATTATATTTTATCAATATTATTTAATCTTTTGTTGCTTGAAAAGTACAGTATCAAACTAACGCCGTTTTTGTGATTTGCACGGGTCTATTATACCGTGCTGTTGTTCCATTTCCCTGAGACTGCTCCCCACAACGTGAGCTAAGCCATCTCTATCCGCATGTTGTGTGCCCAGTCCTAAGCAGACAGAGACAACCAAGGATAACTGCTTTTTGCATAGATTTTAATACTAGACTAATAGTATGGTCTAGCCAAAGCGTGCGAAGCTGGTTGAGGGCTGAGGAGCTTCTGTTACTCGGTCCATTTCTCATCATCCTTCAAGCCATTTTTTATCATAAAACCACAAGGACATGCTTTTATGTACTCTACTTTACTTCCCTATGAAGCGATAAATGAGGATTTAAGCGAGCTGATTCTTTGCAAATCTTGCACTGGCGACCCATATTCAATAATTTTTCTAACTGCTAACGTATTTATTCAGAAGCACACACAAAAAACTGAATAATGAACATAATAACTCACACTAGATTAGTCAACACTGGATAGCAAAATACTAGTGGAAAAGAAATAGTGGTACGTGGAACACAAAATTATTTCTGTTTTGTATTAACCATGATTTTCATCCAAATGTTCTGTATGAATCCGGAGGGGTGTTGACGATGCAGCGTCGTAGTGTGTTTCTCTGTTAAATAGTCTAAGATAACTACCCTTGTAATGCTACATATCGATACTGTAAGTTACGGTGATATACATTTCCTACTGTCACTCACCCTCGTTTGGCGAAATTGCTGAGGTACGTAATCACCGTTTTTGATATTTGTGCATCTGTATGACTATAGTTGTGTGGAAAAAAGGATCCGCCACCAATAATAGGTAATCCCAAAATGTAAGGAATATCTTCCCCTCGAACGCTGCCACTGTTCTAAAAGCAATAAAATAATGATTAGTAGAGCGTATGTCGTAGGTTTAAACAGAAATAGTGCTAGTTCGCTATTAAAATGAATGTTATGTTTAGCCTCTAAATAAAGCTTTCTTCTAAAGGGAGATAAAGCTAACAAATAATTTTTTGTGGCTCCTATAGGTTTGCACTTGAAGTAATGGCTTATGCCTTGAGCTATTATTTGGTTATCTATAATTCCTGAGTAGAGTAAAATCGATTGATCTAGGGGATTTCGAGTTGTTGCCTTGAAATTACAACGTGTTATTTTTAGTCCTTGCTTTCATAAAACAGGCAGTGTTGTGTATGTGAGGATGCATCACGTCCCTCATTCTGAACGTCTATCAGTAATACAAATGCATCATCTGCATTCTAGTACCTATTTCATAATAGCTCATGCTAAGGTTTACTTGAGAACAAAATCGTTCTCTACACATATAAACAGCAATGTCATTAAAATTTCAAACTATCTATGGTACATTCGTGAAAGCTGCCGAGACAGTCAAAAGTTTAGTAAAGTATTATTACTTCAGATAAAAGTATTTCAACTTTGAGTGTTAAATAAAACGTTTAGGTTTCTTAGATAAAAGGTTCTTTAGTTATCACACAGTTTCACAAATGAAACTCTTTTAGTGTGTGATAATTACACATCTCTTTATCTACATGATGGAAGAGTTTCACTAAGTAAGAGCATCTACAATCTACATGGTTTAGGTTTTCGTTGAACTGATCAATTATAATCTGAACCCGTGAGTTAGGATACCTCACTTGAAAAAGGATTATATATTTGATAGGAGCTTCAATACACACCACAATTCAACAAATTCATTTCCACCAGATCAATATCTATTGATTACAGTCCTTTGAAGTATTCAGAACTATTTGTATCGCTCTTCTATTCCGCTCCACATAAGATAGATTTATCTGTACCTCCATTGAAAGAGTGTGAACCGAACCAGTTTAATAAGATTCATTAACCAGTTTTCATTATGATTTATCAATGGTAAATGTAGTTGTAACGCAGCTATCCAATATTTAGTCTTGGCTGGTTTCAACGAATTAACGTAACGTAAAAATGATTTTTCACTGTAACATGATCATATGCCACTGAGGTTAACATCTATAGTCTACGCTAGAGTTTTCTTACCTGTGGAAAATCCTTTCCTTCATTATGGTGCCTGAAGTGTAGAAAAAACGTCTTTCCTCCCGCGATTGAATGCAGATATCCTAACCGTATTAAAGGAGCAGCTGTATGTCCATCGCTCAGTACGCTTAGGGTAGCATCCCTCACTCCAAGTGGATTTTGCGTCGGTCGTTCCCAATCCGTGTACTCGTTTTTCAAAGTGGAAAAAATTTCGTTCAGGTGGAAATAGTAAGAGTTGCGAACGTACGTCCGTAGAATGCGGTCACGCTTTGTCTCGTTAAAACCAAACTGCAAATCCTGTATTATCCAGAAAATAAGCAAGATTAGTTGGGAAAATATGTTGCTGGCTACAATTTTATATGCATTCCAGTGTTAAGGGTTATGCGGAGTTTGTGAAAGTTTTAAATTGTTCTGAAAGTCGCTTACCAGGGTCAATCGTCATGACCAATCTTTTTCTGCTAATACATCAAAAATGGTGTGAAATCTGGAAAAAGGCATGCACAGTCGGCAATAGATGTTGAAGAAATATCACTGCACTATCATTTTATCCACAGATAACCCTTTACACTGAAATGTTCGCAATATATCCAAAACTATAAACTTATCGATAATCAGATATCATACATCAAGTTGCTGCTTAACGCCGATTTGCAAAATAAGAGTTATTATTTTGGTGGAAAAATGTTTCAGCAATAGGTTATTATACTGTTTCTGCCTGAATACGGTTGATAAATAGTTACAAAAGTGATATTTTAGCATTTAAAAAATTTCGTTCAGTATGGTGAGTATATATTTCACGTGCAGTGTATTTATATTATTATGTCATTCGACCTTGAATCAAAATTCGTTCACTAGTCAACATATATACAAACATAAACATTTTCAATACAAAAATTTGGTGAAAGTACATCGTCAATCATATATATATATTATATATATATATGATTGACGATGTACTTTCACCATATTTTTGTAAAATAAACTGCTACACAAAATTATCGTTTCAGCCAACTTTGAAACTTTGTGACTTCTAAAATCCTCAAATGCTCAACAGATTAGAAAAAGCAGATCAGATTTCGAAAGGTATTTTATCGTCTTTCCAATCAGGGACCACACCTTCTTGAGTTTTGAGTGAGCGGGGGCTTTAAAACAGAGTAAGACACAAATCCATGAATTTTTTTAAATTTCAGTAGCTCCCCATTTTGTAGGATTTTTTCAAAGTTCTTTCTTCTCAGCTCTACAAGGTGTAATAATTAATTCAGTCTTACTTCTTACTTCGTACTTCTATCCAACTCCTTCTGAAATAAATAACTCGTCCTAATGGCATGTATAATGGTTTATTTAGTAACTTAAACCAAAAATAGAATCTCTATTATTCTTTATTCACCATAATGATTCATGTGAAAAATGACAAAAATCCCAAAAAATTTCCGAGGTATGGTCAATGTCTATGAAACGTTATGTCCATAAGATATCACTGTGGTCTTCCTACAGAAAGGGTAGTCAGTGTTTTTTTAAAAATGCATGAGTTTGTGTTCTACCCTGTATTGAAGGCCTCGATCAAAATTTCAGAAATTGTTTCATTGATTCAAAAGACCATGAAAGGACCTTTAGAAGTGTGACCTTCTGTTTTGAACACGTTCAGTATTTTAGAAATTACAAAGTATCAAAGATGGTTGAAAATTTTGCTTGTAAGGATAATATTATGTGCAGCAGTTTATATTATAAATAGGCTTGCAGGTATAACAACTGAAGCATTCACCATTTTTACCATACATACGTTCTTTTAGAAATGATGAATGCACTGAATGAAAACTAGGAAACATTTTTGTTGATTCACTAAAATCTAGCTTGTGATGAAATTCAATGGACAACAGAATCGCAGTCGGGGCATCAAAATGTATCGTCAGCAATAGCATACAAAGCCATTAATCCTGTGTTTACATCTTAAACAGCCTCTCTTCCTTATGTTCTTATCATTATTCTAAATGTTTAGAAAATACCACTGGATAGAACCTATCGTCGTTGGATTATACTATGCAAATATGGCAATAGACACAATACTACAAAACTGTGATGCATTAATACAATTGTTAATCAATTTGTTAGCTACTCTTCTTTCCTTTTTCAAATGATTTAATTTATAATTACGACCTGCGATGCCTGATACTCTAACCTCGAACTTTGTAGACATAGAAGCCTAAGTTTAATACTTTTTTAAGTTGAAATAAAAATTATCGCATCACTTATTCGGGAATAGTCATCGATGCTACATACTTGTGCGTTGAGGTCTAGAAACGATTCAACACTGGTGAGACCAAACAGAAGGTCTCTATCAGGAAAATCGGCCAATTCCATTCCAGAAAATGTCGATATTGATGATTGCGAAGGTCCACTGGGTGTAGGAGGTGCGCCGGTTGGGTTCACTAGGATCGTACCATCCACGAATGGTGCAAACCCTGGAACAAAATGTTTTTCTTCTTAAAATACTAATTTAGAGGGAAACCCAACGCTTTCAGTTCACCTGAAGACGATTGAAGCACATCAATCGAAACGTCGTGATACTCAAAATTTTATAGACAATGGAAGTCCGAAATCAAACTTTTCATAAATCCACCTTGTCTACAAGTTTCAAACAACAGTTTCAATGTATCCCGATGTACTTAAAGTCCGAGCTACTACTTGTAGCGTATTCATTGAGATGGACAGATCAACTGTAGCATAATACATATTATATAGTTTCCTCGACAATATTTATTTATACTCATAGTAATTCATGACCGGTTCTTTGTTTGCTATTTTTTCAATTATCTCCGATCTATCAAGATAGATCATTTCAAGTACGTCCTAAAATGATCACAAAAATGTGAAGTATGTTTGAACTATTTGAACTTCAATTTTTTTGACTAAGAATAAATAGAAACTTGAGAAAAACAAAATCTGAAGAAGGTCTGATACATTTTTATTAATTACTCCGCCAGCGAAGCACCAACACTTGGAAAATGACATCAGCATTATTTACTCATATCCCTCCCCAAATACTATCCAAATCGCTGAAGTACTACTACTAGTGACTAGTAATTATTGTTATCGGTTCTTTATTTTTTTGATATTACGAATGTTGAATGATCAACGAAGAGATGTCTTCTCTGATTCTGCCAACATTAATTCAAAATGAATTAAGAATGTTCCTTCGGCTCCTTTATGGTAGCCACGGTACTGTATCCAGGATTGACCCACGTGGAGGTTCAGGCACACGAAAAATGTGGAAAGTACACTACCTTCTACCGTATACAGCTTGCCTCATATCGCGCGCAGTTTGAACCGAAAATAAAGGAATTCCTTGCCTTAAATCATGGTAGAGAAGACAGCCTCCACGCTAGGGGAACATAAATTATTAGAGCAGCTTTGAATAGGTTCTGCTGAGAGGCGTTTATCGTCGGAAAAACGGTTCCAGAAACCCTCCTCCAAGGGCGTGTCGAGGCAAACTTCAGGGGGTTTGAAATTTCTGGCTATTTTAGTAGCGCCAAAAATTCAAATATCAATTATCTATACCTACCGCGTGATCTGCAGTACTGGACAATCTAATGGACGAGTATACCTGTAGCAAAAATAGTACATCTATATAGTAATAGTAGTTTCAGGATGTGCATCCTGGATGGAGTAATCCATGAACAGTATCTGGCTATAACAGCAGACCAACATTGGAGGTGAAAAACAAGCTAATCTTAGCAACAATGAAAAAGCGTATGACTATTTAGAAGGGGAAGATACATATTTAGTATTTTTGTGTGTGATTTTTTGTCAATGTTTTGTGGCTCCATGATCAAATTTTACTTTTTATTCATTCATCGGTGAACATTTTTAGTAGTTCTTTAGGGCATCCCTTATAAATCCTCCAATTTTCAATAGTTATTAATGTATTAGGTTTTATCAACGTTCCTCTCGAATTTATACTCATGAAGGCTGTATAGTACTTCACAAGACCTTAAAAGTTCTGAGTAAAATATAATTGGGTATTTTATTATCAATTAGAAAGCGTTCTACTCATAACCGCAGTCACGGTAATATCCACATTACTTCCCTTATAGTTGAATGGATCACGCTGACATTCGTCTTTCTTGATCCAACGCTTCAAGGCAACCGCATATTACTTTCTTGTACATTACTGAAAATCTCTCGCATTTAAGCTGAAAATTTATTTTATTAAAAAATGTGGAGCGCTTTGGCTATCATCATCTGAGAAATTATTACGACATTTTTGCTGCAGTGCATACCGTATGATTCTACCTTCATCCATTGGCGCAACGAGTATTACGGAAAGAGGCAATAACATTTTCAAAAAAAATCTAATCGAACATTAATAGGAGGATCAACTCATCTTCAAGTGTCGCCCTCTATGGGGACGCCTATTGGCAACTTACGAAGTCAAAGGTCCTAATACCTGGACTGCTTTGCTATCACACACTGGGTTACGTATATACCAACAGATTGCTCTCTACAGCTAGAGCGCCAAGCTATACTGACGAGTCTAGGCTAAAGACGAAACATGCATGTCTATAGCAGGTCAGAGGAAGTGATCTAGATTGAATGAGATTTAATCATTGTAATAACGATATTGAGAAGCCTATTCAGTTGAGTAAACTTAAATTTACAATATCTCAAAAGCATTCCAAGAGCTCTATCTACGCAGACATATACATTGTGGCTAACCTTACTTGGTGATACTTTTCCATCATTGAGATAAAATTTTTGCAATTTATATGCAAGGTCTCACAAATATTATAATTTCGGTTCTTACTGACGCTTTCTTGAAAAAATGATCAGCCTCAAGATTTATTTTTATAAATCTGCATAATTTTTCAGTTTTCTACAGCTATCATAAATTTAGGAATTGGAAAAAATAGGTTTTTGAAATTTCTCGTAATTTCCAATAGTTAAGTCTGAGTGGATCAGCATCTCGAACATCCGCTCACAATCTGCAATGAAGTGCTACAATTGCATATAGAATATGGAGTCATCTTATTTGTAGTCGTTATTTAAGAGACTAAATACTATTGTCAAGTTGTAAAACGCTAATCTTTGCGTCAATACACCATTTTTGTATTTATTATATGAAATGAAATCGGATTATTATAATAACTATTATCATTATTATTAAATAGCACTTTTCTCAGTATTCGAGATCCCTATCCAGTTGAAATGCAGCACTTTGTAGTAAAAGCCGCTAAAACCGAAAGCACAAATAAGCCCACTGGAGAAAAACATAATTTGTGTTCTAAAATATTCAGCAATCCTGCTAGTACTATCGCCATCCATCGTATAAAAAAATAGTTATTAAACGTCTGATAGACACATGGACGAAGAGACAGACAGACCGAAAATGAGTTACATGTTTTTTTTATGATGTATGTCATGTCATGATGCACCAAGAAAAAAATAAATCTCCAATTCGAAATTTTTCAGTTACAATACTTCCCCACAAATAGGCGTGATAAGTAAAAGTAGTACAAAAGCGTAATATATTTTCCTTGAAATGTGGCTAGTTTAAATGTAACCTATGTGGGTAGCTCTCATGTTACTATTTGTAGGCTATAATGGGGATGCCAAACAGAAAATCAATCATAGTGCTCTAGCTGGAAAACGGTTGAGCAGCATTTATCAATACCAAATTAAGGAATCTAGTTTTGAACACTAAACCTACATCCAACTCATCTCCAAGATAGCAATGTTTTGCTTAGGAATTGAAACTTATAAGATAGACTATGGTCAAATAAGAGAATAAATTGATATATTTGGACTTTTCATACATCTAAAATAAGAGAAATACAAGCTTTAACTATCTTATGATGGATATAATATACAACCGTGTACCTTAAGGTAACAAAATGAAACAACCCTTATTCGAGTTCCAGAAACAAAGCTAGAGAAAACCTTATGGTCGATCACTAGGATGTTTTCATGGTTCAAAGCCATAATAGGCTGTAGGCTGCAGAGCATTTCAAGCCCTATCAGAAAATATAATAAAATTTCACATATTCCTTACACATCTTCCTACTATCTTCCATCCAATTTAAATACATCCCTGCAAACTCACGCTCTACATAGAGACAAATTCCCATACACTTTTTATAATAAGACGTTCCTTCTGAAGACGGGTAGCGCCCGGGAATGCATAGTTCTCCTCCTTTTGGCTGTGCACCGAACCGTTGCAGGGCATTGTGCTCGATGTTTATTTTCTTGAAGGCAACTTTTGAGCTAGTTAAAAGCATGCTTAGATATACTCGAACTGTTCCATTGAACTTATAGCATGGCGCCTGCTATGTGGAACTGAGATAATTTTGGTAGGTATTTATTGCAAAATTCTTTGGCATTATAAATGATCTTGACTTAAATTTTATAAAGCACAACAAAATCCTTTTCAGTTATGGAATATAAAACCGATTTTGTTTCCGAATTCTGATATATTTGTTATTTTAGGATGTATCACGGCAGTCAAAAACATTAATGTCATATTGTCGAAATATTTTCTTTCATTCCGTTTTGAATTTCGATAATCGAAACTTCAGTTAAGATATTAATTCATACGTATGTGGTTTCACTCAGCCGCCAGTGGAGAGTATAATGATTCAAGTGGTATTCCATTCATTTTGGTTATCAAAAATTATTCTGCCTTAGACACGAATTTGATTTTATAGTGTGTCCAGGATTTGTTGTTCCTGTGAATCGGTTCTTCGGTGGCCAAAAGTTGTCGAAAAACAAAAAAAACTTAGTTTTATGCAGGTTTCGGTTCCCAAAAAATGTGGGAAGTGTTGACTATTTTAGCTTGTAGGAATGATTTGGGCATAGTCATTGCAGTGCTAACCGAGGAAGAACCAGTAAGGAAAATTGAGCTATCAAAGAAAGTGTTCGCTTGTACGTATTGCTCCAGAAACACCCAAGGGGAAGATGCTCCCCATAAACTTCAAGGTGAAAGATACTGTGGCGACACCAAAAAAATCGGTCAAGTATTTAGGAGTCTGGCCCTAAACTAAGTTTACTTTTTCCGAGCATATCAGCGAAAAGGTTTAGAAAACTACGAATGCAGTAATAGGACCAAGACTAATGCTAAGAAAAGTTACTACGCATTGTGCACTTCCAACCCTTCTATATGCAGCACTCCAGCATCAACATGGTGGACAGCACCAGATCTTGCCAAGCTACGTCAGCATCTTGGCGCAGTCGGTAGAAAAATGGCCTCACAGACCTCTCGCCCATACAATTTCAATCTCAAGAACGTTCAGATAGAATGGATGAAATGACAGCAGCTGGGGTATCTAAGTTGTTGTTTCAGCGTTAGCAGGAATGTTGGAACTCGACAGAAAGGGTCGCTGGACTTGGTGCATAATCAGAATTGCTAGGCTGTGGATGAACAGGAGAAATCTGATTTCGATCTCACCCAGTTTCTCTTGGGCCTCAGGTATTCGAAGCCTATTCTATATCTGGAACCTCTTAACTACTTAGTCAACTAAAATCTTATAAAATATGCTCTCTCCTACTGGTACTATAACTATTTATGGAACCTGGTGCTTCAAAGTTTTGAAATCCATGACTTGCACTCCCAGTATAACCAAAAGCAGCACAGAGAGCTGTCCGAAAGAGCTATTGAAGCTATTAAACTTGTCGATTAGAACCTTAAAACTAAACAATCTCCTATGCTCAACTTCCGGAAATGACTACAGGCATAAAGTTGAAAATTTCATCGAACATTTCCGTGAAAAGTAGCCGTAGTAATAGTTGTAATAAATGGCGAATGAATGAAACTTTCACTGGTGATAAACCTTCAAATGCTTTTCACGACACTCAGCGAGCGACCGCATTCGAGGCGTACAGTTTGAATTAGTGCTGAAGTTTCGGCTTCATTGTTTTTAAATAACGTTGAAAGTTTTTGATTGATCGTGTCGATATCCGATTTTGTTGGTGTAGCTTTTCTGAGTATTTGGATAAAAGCCTGGTGTAAAGCTCTGGGTTTGTTTTAAACTAGGTCTCACTCCAAGACAGTACCAGGACTACTAAGTCGGCGAATTCGCATTTTGTTTAAGCACGATGTCGTACATAAAATTGTAGCCCAAAATTAGTTTCCTTGTATATACACTAGGAACAAGCAACCACATGATGTTTTCGGCTGAAGAAAATAATAAGTCAGATATAAATCTTAACAATTGCGCTACAACTGGCCAATAATTGAAACCGCGCATATTTACAGAAACTTTTCTGCTGTCTGTAGCATTTTTCGAAGGATATGACATATTAAGTTGAAATTGGAAATTGAATGCAACATCCAAAGACAAACCATAATCATGTCAGAAATTATAGATTGGATGTTTCAAGCAGCCTGTCAAGCCTACTAAAAAATTGAAACGACATTGTCAGTACAACTTTACATAGCCTCATGTATTGAACTTCTTGTATTGTTATATTTTTGGGTAGTGTGCAGTATCGAGATTGACTCTCCTTTGTTGCACAGAAAGCTATTCGACTTTTTGAACATTGAAACTGCGTTGTCTTAGCTTATATTCTATTACGCACAGTAGTCTTGAACCGTGTTACCAGTTTGTACAGTTTCAATACTGTTGAGTCTTTCAGCAGTTATTGAGTCTGGTCCCCGATAAATTGTTCGCCTTGCTTGCAATCAGTCAAAACCCGAGGATTGTCGCTATCTTTGAAGCTGCTTGCATTTCGATTCTAACCATCATGATTTTTTACCTGTTCAGAATAACAATACATAACTATGTATCCTGTAACCGTCGTTGTCTAAAAGGTTGCTTTGCTAACGTGGTCCACACCACCATTCAATCACAAGTGTTGAATTAACTAGCACAATGAAGGGGATTAATTGACCAAGTATATTTAAAATATGCTTCCTGGTTACATGTACTGCCATGATTAGCTTTTTGAGAAATTATTCCGCATGCACTGGTTAAAACCGGAGTGCTTCAACTTTTGGTTTGATATGCAAATAGAGTTGAAAATTTGCTGCATATTCAGGCTGTATTTATCGCTACGTCCACTCTGGAGTATTAGCTGGAAAATATGAAAAAGTAAAAACCCTACTTGTTTTCAGCAAGTTAAAAATTTACTACACTACTATTAGGGTAGATAAATTCCAGGAGAAAAATATATTCTAGCTATAGTCATTTCACATAAAACACAATTACTTGTACTCCTTTACTTGTAAGCGTTTAGACCAAACCCGCATTCCTGTAAGCATTTACAGGTCAATTTCATGATCTAATTCAAATTATTTGATTAGACTTTGAAATAGTTCGCCAGTAGATGATTTGTTAATCCAAAGACCAGATTGCTAATGTATTTATATTATTTTATCTATTCATATTATCAACCTTATTGTCACTGTTTATTATCACAGTTTCACAAATATATCAATGCATTTCTGAATGCAGTCAGAATTTCCTATTATATATAGGGTGGCAGTTTGTTAGACGGTGCAGCTCTAATTGCTTCTACTGACACACCTTCCCGGCCAGCTCTCATAAGGTGCAATTGACGTTTAGGATAAGAAAACTAACTACTTGATTCGGTACCTCCTTTGGACTGCATAGATGTTGTTGCGCATGGCCCCATTGCATACCCTGCAGTATAATTTCTTTTAGGAATAGGATTTGCTCAGGCAGAGTTTTCCTTTCATAGTTGCACATATCGATAACTGAATCCATGTATTCTTGTAGTAAAGACGCGCTACCTTAGCTTAATAAGCGAATGATATTGAGAAAGTTAAAGTGATATGTACTACAGATGTGAAACGTGGTTGTACTGAAAGATGCTGCAAAATCATTAACTGAACTGGAAAGTTTTAAGCAAAATCGGTAACAAAAGGTTACTGAATATGGATACTTAGATGTCTGAGGTACACTATTTTTAAGGCGTCATGAAAAATTTCAGCATCATAAATGATACTAAGTGGCTTAGGAATAAAAAGAAAATTGTGACGGCGCGGAGTAACACCAAGAAATGAAACCTGACAGAAGAGAAGCACTTAATAGAAGATCTGAAACTGATCCTGTGTTTCTTTTGAATCACTGTCCTGATTCTGACCGTTCATTTAAACCACACATGATTGCTCAATGAATATTACTAACGTTTCTATAGCCTCTGGGGTCTTTTTCAAAGTACACAGTTATACAAAACAAATTTTGAATATAAAAATGATATTTACATTAATGAATTTACTACCTCCATGCAAACATTAATTTATTTTTAATCAGAGTAACATTAGTTACTATGGAATGCTCGAACATAGAGCCACACATACTGATAAAATTGCCTCCCAAATCAGGAGGGGTTTTACTTTGTTACTTTGGGATTACACTGCTTTATGTTCAAATAATTTTTCTTTTATAAGACAGGCTACGCTGCTTTTCTGGGATAGCGTCGTAATTTGTGGGTCGGGCTGGACTTATCAGTAGTACAGGCCTATTACGCACAAAATATATTTTTGTCAATCGATATCTTTTCCAGGTTATTCATAATAAATCTGATAATTTTTGTCAATTTGTGCCAATTCGACAACTTATAGAAGGATACTACTCCCCTTGTAACATCACTTTATTAACGTAAATATATGATCAAACACAAAGTTTCTTCATCCTGGTTTGTACTTTGATGAAAGCTGCCGACGCAGCCGAAACGTCAGTAATGCTTCATTCGTACCTATTTCGTATTTCATTATTTTATTATTATTTTATTACATGTACATAAATGTTTCAGTACTTTAATATATTCATGAAACTAAAGTTCGCGTTGAAACAGCACACCTAAGTGTGTACTGCTTTGTCAATTTGCATTTTGATGAATTAGAATGTATTTATTCTTTTTGTACATGCATATTAACCTTTTTAAATTGAAGGAAGGAAAAGAAGTGGAAAGATTTTTTAATTAAACGACTTTTCCACTCATTTAAATGTAAATTAAAGGAACTAGTTAGAGTACATCTTGAAATTATTGGACGTGACTGCAATTCTTGGGGGGAACAACGACGTTGTGCATGGTACGTTGAGTTTTCCTATTTGAATTTCCCTTTCACCTCATATTTTCTACGCCAACTGCTCTACAAAGCACTGAGCGCTACTGTAAGTGGAGGGCAAAATTGCAGTAATTTTAAACACAAACAACTCTAGAAAGTGCTCCTGTTATTGAACACTCCACTTTCTAAACATAGGCATACAGTTTTGAGGAACACATTTTGAGATATGCATTTTAATGTAATGTTGTTCATGATTCGAGCGGTTTCATATAAAATTAATCATTTATAATGCTTAGGCATGATCTGAAATGAGAAAATACGGCAAAATCTGCTGCGAACTCTGCATCTCAATATTCGATCTCGGCATTGGTCAATAACTTGTCCCGAAATTTATTATTGACATTAACTCCATTTTATACAAATTTTGTACTAATCTAAGTGTGAAATTACATGAACTGACAACCTAGTACACTATAGTAACGTGATTGAAATATAACTTATGGTGAGGATTCTCTGACAATGTCTAGTTCCTGGTTTTCTAGACCTGACAGATTACATAAACTGACCTAGCGATTTAAGGGAAGTATTTGTGCTCTAATACTTCATTCGAGAAAATAATTATAGAAAAATTAAGGATTATGAAGAAGGAGGTAAGGACATATTTTTCAGTGTAGACACTCAACCCTTCAAAAGCTAGATTATTATTTACTTATTGGTATAGGTATGTCATTTTATATAGTATATCATTTAAGAAAGTAATGTACTCGATAGAATATACGTATAAAATCAGGGAAGTATAACATTTTTAAGATAAGGCGTTTCAAAATTTACTCAAATGAAAAATACACTGCCCGATAAAAGATTATCCTATTTTTTGGTCAGCCTAGTAAACCTGTATTCGAGAAAGAAGTTTCGTATTTTTTAAATATTTGCAGTGGTGTTGGCGCTGCACTCGCTGTATTTACAAATACGTTGAAAGTTGATGTTCCTTTTTGCAATTATACAAAAATAACCAAGCAGAACGAATAGAATTAGTTAATTTATTTTTGTATAAAGGAATTCACTTCAACATTTATTGTATGATAAGATACAATAATATAATGATGAAATAAGAATAACTGTTTGAGTTAAATTTTTATGCGTTCTATCCCGAAATGTTCCGAAATGCCGGGATAAAGCATACCATGTCCCGAAATTCCCAGGATTATGAAACCGTCCGAAATCGAAAACAGACTTTTTGCTGTTTTCTATATACACTCACCTTTTCAATAAAAGCTGCTTCGGGTATTTAACCTACTATCAGTGAAAAACGAGGTTTTTATAAATACACTGATGGAAATTCAAAATTCCCAAAATGAGTATGTATAAGATGTACAGAAATTTCATTATTTCATATTGTACGGTTTTTTATAATAATGAAAATAATACTTTCTAGGGTTTAATCAAGATGAAAAAGTACTGATACCATCCTAATATTCACCGTAAACCTATATTTAGCTATATTCTGAACTATATACATTATACTTTACTAAAAAAATAAAATATATTCAAAGAACAAATAAAAACTGCTTTAAAAGTACCAAAAATAAATGAATAAAATTTACCAATTTGAGTAGATAGCGTAATTTTATCTTTTTTAGGTCGATGCCAACATTCAATATTTTGCTTAATTTTGGTTCCCAATTTTTTTATCGTTTTAAGTATAGTCAGTATTAATTTTACCTACTAATTTTTATGGCATTTTGAAGTAGGTAATATTTTTATTGAAACTAGTTTTATCTCCTAGTTTTTTGTTAGAAGGTAAGTTTTTATTATTCAAAGGTATAAAACTTGGGCTTTTTTAGCCGGATTAAAATTTCTACTAATTTGAAATCCAAGGTACTCAAGAAAATAATTGAAAAAATATGTATTACAAGTAGATCAGTTTTCGCTTGCTAAGAGACCCGATTCTAATAATACCAAATACATACGCATCGAACTAAATACCTTATTTCTTGAAGTCGGTTAGAAAATGCAAACATGAAAAAGGCAAGACTTGCAGTGTTGCCAAGCGGACACCAATACACCGCAGTTTAACTTTGGCGATCAGACGGGACCCACCATTTTCGACATATGAGTTTGTTCAGTAACTAAGGCTATAGTACCTACCATAAAAAGCCGATTTTGATGAAAATTTCACTATTTTAAAAATTACATTGATAACGCCTGACACAGTAACAGACAGACTCACATATGATTATTTTATTTTTTCACATACATAAGGCTCGCATTGATGACCTCATTTTTTGAAGTTGGAACTGGAATTCCGGCATCACTCTGCAAATATAAACGTACGCAGAACGCTTACCTGGTAAGAATCTAGGCGAATC
Source organism: Bruchidius siliquastri (assembly GCA_949316355.1). Classification (NCBI taxonomy): domain Eukaryota; kingdom Metazoa; phylum Arthropoda; class Insecta; order Coleoptera; family Chrysomelidae; genus Bruchidius; species Bruchidius siliquastri. The sequence goes on along the minus strand of OX438529.1, from coordinate 11,192,012 downwards.
CAGTCTGACGCTCATTAGCTGGCTTAAAGGGCGCTGCCTTAAACAGGGCGCTAAATCGTCTTCGTGCAAATCTCCGTGGCAATTAGTATGCTTCGCTACACTCCTTTTCACCCAGAGCGGATCCCGCTGTAGAGCCCAAGGGCTAAGGCTCGACCCACTTATCAGGATCACTCGATGGAAGAGCTCTGTAAAGGAATTGGACGGTCATATGTCTACATTTAAAGCTTATGCTGATAAAAAGATTGTATAATTATCACACAGTTTCACAAATAAAACTATTTTTCTTCCAGTGACGCGTTTCGATTTATATTAAAATCATCGTCGCACTGTTTGATTTGACTGCTAACAAGGCTACCCAGTTAATTTGCTAACTAATTAACTAGATCCTATCACAGATACAAAACTAGAGCTCTCAAATCCTGCATACTATTTATCCTGTCTAGCTATTTTCTATTAAATTATGTTAAGGGAAACCCTGACAAAACCTCAACCATCGCCATCAAAATGTCCTTAGGATATTGCATGTGATACCTTAAAACGTGAAATAGCTTAAGAAATAAAATAGTTTATGGATTGATTAACTGTGTCCAGAATAATAAATAGCGTTTTGTTTTCAAATTAAAGGGGTCTTTTGTCAGACCATAATGGTACTTTTTTAGAATCAAATCCTGATGGTTAAAATGGCATTACTATTTGTTGATTCACGGCTCTAGGGTAATAGTGTTTCGTTATCAAATCAGAATCGCTGAACTCTTTAATATGTTGGAAAAAGAATAATGGATTTCCATTGTAAATAAATCCAAAATACGGAACATAACCACATACACAACGCTGCTTGTATTACGAGGAAGAAAACGCAACATACATCGGTGTAATGCCAAGGTGTAATGAGAGGTATGAGATGAATTGTGCTCAATGAAGTAAAAGTAGTTTCAACATACTATGACAAGTTTCATAGCTAAGCATTGGTTAATATAATCTCGAACTTAATAAACTGAATCTCATTAATATGTAATTCAACGAGAATATACAGACAAGCGAATTTCAGCAGGGATTGATATTGAGTTTTTCTTTCCAGCATCTGGGGTAGATTTCCATTCCTAAAATCCTTCGAGAAATTGTTCACCCTCGCGTTTATTCAAATGCTGGAAAATTAAATAGCAGCTCTCTAGTGTATACGGCGAACAGAAAAGGGCAAGCAAAACGAAACAATACCTTTACAGAAGTTAATTTCTAGGCTAAGCTTACGTATTCAATTCATCTCTCGTGGGTGTCTTTCACACAGCAAGTCTTCTGCTTGACACCCTCTTTTATGAAACGAATTGCCATGTTAATAAGTGCATTTAAAAGGCGCAATTGTTAAAAATAAGACTTCCTATCACGGAATGGACATTGTGCTGTGGTTTGATGGCCCAGAAATAATGAAAAACTTGTATTGTATGACAAGTGCTTCCAATTACTAACGAATAAATTTGAAATTCTTACATAGCTCTATTGATAGAATAATGTAATATACCGTATTCATTTCAATTTTTATACAGTTACTAACCAAATTGACGATTATTATTCTAGAGCATTGTAGTGAACTTAGATGATGTCTATTCTTATATGTCCTTTGTCATCTTATTATTCTTACATATAGGTTGCTCCATCTAGTTTCCTAATATTTTTGTTCTACCTGTTATCCAACCTCTCTTCTCAGGGAGCGTAGGAAGTACTTTTGTGGGAAAATGAGATCCTTACAAAATGTAATTCAGCTACTGCAGCCACTTATGTAAGGATGTGGAACTATTTATCCAAAGATCCGAAACTACAAACATGATGGCTATAACTTCGGATATCTCAAATTTTCTTAGAGTTAGGAGCTTCTTCAAAATCAATCTTCATGAGCAGCTCCATCAACAATTATTAACGAAGCAAAAGCAAGTTAATGAAAGCTGTATAATACTTTTGGCAGGTGATTTTTATTTTGATCTACTTGGAGATATTAGATGGGCAGATATATTTAAAACCCTTTTAAGCTCCTTTAACACAATCCTGTCTATCACTTACTAGTTACACATAGGTAGTATCAAAAAACAATGTATGGATAGCATCTACACCAAACTGTAAAAGCTTAGCTCAAAAGATTTTAACCCTCATACATCAGAAGTTACAGCACAGAAATCAACATTTGTAATAATCTTCTCTAGAGACCTTTATTAAGTAAAACGTAACTCAAAATATCTCGTTTGGGCAAAAACTTTGGATGTTCTATTTCATAAAACAAACTAGACCTGTGCTGAGAGGCGATTCAGTAGCAATAAACTGCTCTCAAACTGTGATAAATTTGTATTTTTTGTGAATCAGAAACTCCCAATGTCATCGACCACAATTTAAGCTAGAACACACAAAATAATGCCCCAAAAATGTTCAAAAAAGGAAATGCAGATACAAATTTGTGTAATTAACACACAGTTTCCAAGATAAAACTCTTTTTATCTCAGTGACGGTGATTTAAATATAAATCGAAACGCGTCACTGAAAGAAAGGAAATACAGAATAGTAGAATAGAGTTCAGTTAGGCAAGAATAATATTGCAAATCGATGAAATAATTTGATCAATAGTTTATATTCAAAGTTAATGAAAATTCAAAATAATGAACTCTCCCATCAAATCAAACAGTTTGAGAAGACACCTTGGATAGAGATACCCTTCACAGCAAAATTTTGTGAAGCTCTGAAAATTGCAGCTTAGGAAGACATTGTTCTTACCTTTTGCAACGGGAGACACTGCAATGAAGTTGGCTAGAGCAGCTCCAGTCCCATGACCCATCACAGTGATGTTGTTGGGGTCACCTCCAAATTCCTCCAAGTTTTCCCTCAGCCAGTGCAATCCTGCAATTAGGTCCATGAGGCCGAAGTTGCCCTGAGCGCTTCCTTTTGAACCAGTTTTCAAAAATCCTGCAACAAAATTTCAGTTTTGGAGTTTTTCAAATTTTGTTTATGACTTTCCTAACTGTTTTAGTACACAATCAATAATATTATATGTGCAACTTGAAGCAACTGTTAGAGGTAGTACGTATATTTGGCTAATACAGTTTATAAACAACATTGTTTTATTCAGAAGAAACTTCAGAGTTAAGACGCTTTTCTGGATAGATAAATAAAAAAACAGCTCTTAACAGCACTCAACACACCTCTCGCGGATATAAACGGCAGTTTAGACCACAATAAAACATTTTAGATATACAGTAACGTACATTGTACAAAACTCGACATATGTAGCGAAGAACTATTTCTGTTCACAAACGTTGATATGAGAACAGGACGCCTATTCGATAGAGGCTAGTTTATGCCCAGCGTATGACGTGAGAACTGATCTTTACAAATTTCCTCTACCCCTAATAACTATTATTGAATCCGTATTCAAGCCAATAGTATGCAAACCTCACTCCAAAACATAATAATGCAAGATCTTTGATGGTGCACCCACTGATTGCAATTTACTAAACGTCTCGAGAAATATGGTGTCACAATGCTATATATTGATTAATTAATATAAATTGTGAAAAAATGCTGGAGAAACATGTGCTAGTAATATTTATATTGTTTTGAAGATATTTAATTTTTTTCCGAAAGCGCTCCAAAACAAAAGCAAATGCCATTAAAGGACGAAACATGAATATTTATCACATAAATAAGTTTAAACATTCAACAGTGCTACACAATTGATTTCACACTAAAAAATATGAAATTGTTTGGATGAGCAATATGCAGGGTTACCTTTATGGTATTATATTTTAGTGCCGACGTGGAGGGTTCGTAATGACAACTATATTACATTGTCAGGTTTGACTTGTTTCTAAGAAAGACTTACTTTTAATAACTTGAGAGGTAAGCACAAGACGTGGAAGATTTATTTGATGCAAGCTATCTTCATCACAATTGGGCAATTAGATCATCTGAAGTTTCAGCACTGTAGCTTTAACAATTTGAGAATTCCTTCATAACAGACACAGATTAACCTGCACCTCGAATTCTACCCGCTCAATTGATACAAACAACGACTGACGGTTGGGTGTGATTATTTTGTATTTATGGATTCTAAATGTTTGAGTAAGAGCGAAAAGTGTAAGCGATATCGAGAGCGGAAACTTTTACACGAGGTTGAGAGTGGTTCTTGTTAGTTGAGAACGAGAACGCCGTTAACAAAAAGTCAACAATAGTCGATATTTTCACATTTCATTACATTTTCGCCTCAAAATAAGTTGTGGCGTCGCCCAATTCATTTTGTCAATAAAGTTACGGTATATAAATTGGTACAAATTGGTTATTTCAAAATTATGTATAATAGGTATATATATATATATATATATATAATTTCTTTTGATATTTACTTACTACATTTACATAGAACACTTTTCCAAGTTTAATTGCAGATGCAACATAAAGTGATAATAATGATTATGTTTGAAATTCATTTTGCGATGCTTACTAATTTATTATATTAAGAATGCTTCAAATTCAACTACAAATCCAATATAAGTTGTTTAATCGAGATGTGTACTACTAATAATTTGGGATATTTATGATTATAACTTTAATCGTCCATTATGTTTTGGTATTTATTACATTGTACTTCACTTCCAATATGTTGATGAATTAACAATAAATTGTATTTATTTTTAGTTAGTTAGTAGTACTTATGTTTTTCAAAAATATGGTGTTAAAATATTCGTCCTTGATGTGTTAAATATGATTTATATATTGTGTTATGCTTCCAATATCTCTGATGCGATGGTTGGAAGAATTGCAAAATCTGTAATTTTTTCATTTGAAAACGGGAACGGTAAGAAATATCGTACTCAAATGCCTGCTTGCAGTACACGCTACATCATAGCGCGACCAATATTCTAACATATTTCCTCTGTGATGTTAACAATCTACGTGCCTCAAAGGAAATAACCAGGCCAGAGATGCATATGATGAATGACTGAGGAAACAGATACAGCAGGCAGTCCTTAAAATACATTATCACAGTTCCCCAAGGTTATATCTGTTTATAACGCTCGACACTTTTCCTGATACTTTAGATGTGTGAGTTCAGTTTCCAGAGTGGGCTTCAGTACCATTCTACCAGAAAATGGATAGTAAGTAACAAACGCAGTCTCTATGCAACCACACTTCAACCACTGTCTGAGTTGCCTCAGATTTAGAATTTGCTAGTTCTTTCTAGACCGTTTTCAGGAATTAAAGCAATTAAAATGTCAATGATGATGGTAAATTGCACTTTATTTTTGATCGCTGCATATACTCCAAGATTGAGCCTTGTAGAACTCAAGGATTATCTCACTCTCTATACTGAAAACAGTGACGATACACCTTCAACTTTGAGCATATACTATGTATCTGTGTCCAGTATATATAGTTTATTGGAATCATACTCTCTAGGTATGTAAGAGTTGTGTACTCGTAATTACTATAACGTAAGACTACTATAAACTGATCAACTCAGTCTGCTAAAACTACATTTGCAAATGTTATATTTCAAATTGCGAACACGCATACACTTCAGATCATCAGACTATCAAAATTAAAGGTTTACAAAGGCAGGTAGCCCTACTTGCCAACTTACTGAGTAAGTCCTATCATGAATATAAATCTAGGGTTATCAAATCTAGCAGTATATTATATTATCTTTTCTATTTTCTTATTAACAATTTTATTATTCCTGCCTTTAGAGGCAGTATTTTTATTAGTGGACTTACTTAGCCAGTTGTGAAGAGTCATTTTTGACAGTTTGACTGATGATTCGAAGAAATCGAAACGCGCTGCAATAAATGAGTTTTATATTTTGAGATTCCTTGAGTTTAAATTACACAATTTCATCTTAAATTGGATGTATATTAACGTTATTTAGAAGGGCAAAAGCTGTACTTGTCAATACAGCTAGAGCGCAATAGGGTTAATTACTAAGTTGCAAACTCAGTTTCGGTTTGCATGGCGAATCAGCGCTATCTAAGGGTTCCGTAATCCGATGTTTTATTAAAAAAATTGTCAGTATGAAACTTATTTCCGCCTTGCAAATTTGAATACTATCTATTTCCATATTTACAGGGATTCGTTGCAGTGTAGCGCCGTACCTTCTCTCACTTCGAGCGGAAATTTAAGCCCATTCAAACTTTGGAGATTTGAACAGCTGCATGTCACCTATCTCCATAATCTGGTAAGCTGCATTTTACGTAGACTTAAAAAATGCAGTATGAGCCATGGGTTTGTACACAGCGAAATCAACATGATTTGAGACTCTGCCCAAGTAAATATAGGGTGTTTTTGTTTGGTAATAAAATCAACACTACTTATTTAAAATATACGTTGCTTGTCGAATTAGATGACATAAGTGTTATCACGATCATAAGCTACGTTAACTCTGAAAATGGCCTCAGTTACCAAAACATTTTAGTCGCTACTACATAATATATCAATCCATCCCCCCATTTCCTCCATTCAGAAAGGGATGTGACAGTTTTCAATTATTTGCACAAACATGCAGAAGGAATGTAGAACGTCCCTAAACAAACAACTTCAGTTTACATTGCGCCTGAGAGCTGGCAAATCTGCTGTAACTTAGTTGAAGCCGGCTTTCTGGTCATTTAAAAACTGGACACGACTGCTAGGTTCACAGAAGTGGCCTTTGATTAATGATTCAGACATTACTGGAATGTGTATAAACGCGAACGATCCACAAATTGCTTCTTATGTAGTCAAACTAGCCACGTAAAACTGGAAGAAATGCACACATGGCAAGCAAGTTTTTGTACATATTTCACATTACAGGACACACCAAAAAGTGTTTAGTGCCTGTTTAACAAGCAAGAGTACGCAGAACTGCTGAGGACTAAAGTATTACACAACTACTTATAAAGAGTGTATGCTCTCCACTATGCATCAGATCCATTATAGACATGTTTCGTCTTTAGCCTAGACTGGTCAGTATACAATGTTGGTCTAACCTACCTAACCCAGTCAAAGGTATGCGCGGCGCATGTAAATGAGTGTTGATACTTATAGAGAGTTAATTTTGTAGTGAGTTATTTTCAGTACAATGAAAACAAGTAATAACTTTTGCCTCAATACTATTAAATTAGTGTATAATACTGTTTTTGTATGTCCTCTGTCTTAGCCTATCATCTGTTTAGTAATCCCTGGCTACTTCATAACTCGGACACTATCTGAATTTTGATGAATCTTTGGCAATAAATTACTACTATGACAAGCAAGAAAAGTTTATGTAGCGTGCGAAACTCGGTGCAGACGCAACAGCATTATCTAATAGCAAAAAAAATATCAATCAAATCGCCGTTCAAATATGGGAATATCTAAATTCCTAATCATTCATTAATTTTTTTGGAGGTGAAAACTTTTCTTTGGGTTCCATCATCTATCAACTTTTGACTTCGATTATCTCGAGCACTTTTTAGACATAGATGATTGCTCAAATATCTGCATTCAAAATATGAATTTGTTAGACTTATTTTCACTCGTTACTGCATTTTAACTGAATAATGATCATAAATGATTATGAAAGGCATATTCTTCAGTTACTCAAAATATTGCTGAAGGTAGGCTGTACCTATGTTTCCTATGGGATTGAAGTAATTTGAATTTCCAATCGGATTTTAGAACTGTTGATATACTTGATACATTGAAAAAATTGGAACATATGGAAATTTACAGAAAGTCGAAAATTTTGTGTATTTTTGAGATTAAGAAAAATTTTAAATGTTTGAGTATTATGAATATCTTTTAAATATAATTCAAAAAGATAAACAATTCCAGAATCCAATAAAAGTGTCTTTATATATAGAATGATACAATGGACAAAGTTCAGAAAAGTGTAGGTCTACCACTCGGACAGCGATGCAAAAACGATAAAGAAAATAAAACACTTGTAACAGGAGGAGGATGATATAAGCCACTGTAAACATTACATTCAAAGAAATCAGGAATCAGTTATCATTGCTGACGACTTTTTCCCACTTGAGTCATAACGGGCTAGCCAATAAGAGCTGCAGTGCTGCAGAGGTCCCAAAAAATTTAATAATGACGTAATCTATCTAATAATATTGTATATTACAAAAAAAATATATATAAAACTTAACATTCGCGATTCGAACTATAGTAATGTTAAAAAAAACAAAAAAAGTAAGCAAAGTCAACCTTTGGAGTGACCTACCGCACACATGTTATCGCTGCGTAACTTGGAGTGGAAATTTCGCTGCATCACCAGCAGGACCACTTTTTTGCTATTGACTGCGTATTGTTCGAATGGAGCCGGATTCAACGAATTTCGTGTAGTTTTGTGATACGGAACTATGACTGCTGAAAAACGTGGAATATTTCGAATTGTGCAAATTTGTGAACAGAATTCAAGACAGACCTAACTTATAAAAAAAATTGGTATATTTCGCAAAAACTGAAAAAATTGGCCATGAACCCCCACTGACTAATACTATACTCGCTTTGGTCAGATTTAAATACGTACACTTATTTCATCTCATATTGTGTCCTGACATCGCAATTTTTTTTATGCGACAGACTATTTTTTAATATTTCTATACCATTTGAGTAGATAAATTTCCAGTCTGGCAGTTCGCCAAAAAATTCGCCAAAATAATGATTAAGGACGCACAGCAGTCTGTTTGATACGTGTGCACTTTAGTGCTAATCACAAGTAATTTATGCAATACAGTAAAAATAAGGTTTAGTGATTATGGTTTTTGACTTTATCTAGTATCTAAGTCATGAAACTTGGCAGATCGTCCTATTGACCGACAAAACTTCAACTAAGGGCAACGGTCCTACAGGTTGTTCTGACTGACAACGAAAAATTATATTATAGTGGTTCACAGCATCCTCCTTTCATATTGAAATTGTTTTACTTTTTAATTAACAGGATTGATGCAAACAGTGCATCACTCTCAGGGAAGTGTATACTTAGAGATTCATCATAGGTACAACAAAAGTGTGGATTTTTGTGATGAAGAAATTCTAATAAAATATCCAGAAAACGTATCAATTGTCTTAAATTCTAAAATATTCGTAATCAAAATACTTATCTCATACATACACTGGAAATAATTAATTAAAATTTGATCATGGATATTTTCTGGGTTTTTAAATTCAGTGTTAAAGAATGGATAACACCAATATAAAATTACTTGTAACAAAATGCTTAAAAAAAATATAGAGAAATGTTTCGAATGTTTCAATGAATAAAATGCATTTCTAGAATTCCTGTCGTTGGAGAACATATTTTGTATGACAAAATTTAACAATAATTAGATTAAAAAAAGCTCGAATATAAAAAAAACAATAGCTGTACAACATTCTTGTGATATTCTTGTAACCATAGTTCTCAAATACACTTTTACAGTACATTCAAAAAACTGAAATTTCAACCCTTCAACCCTACTGCTACTACATTTATTACTCACCCAAGACACCTAGTCTAAAATTGATTGTAACTACGATGATTTTCCCCGTGGACGCAAGCACAGTGCCGTCGTAAGGGTTGCCACTGTTCCATTCAAAACTTTCACCATGTATGTACACCAAACAGGGCAGAGGCGTTGATTCTTCTTCGCTATCAGCTAAAACAATGAAAATTGCTACGGATAAAACCAAATTAATGACCCAAGGTATTCGAGCATAATCACAATATCACAATTTTTGAGCTTTATGTGATTATACACTAAAAAAATGTCCATACTTTGTATGTTCATTGACTCCGTACAATAAAGGGCAAAAACTTCACCATAATTCTCGTCATATATACCTACTCCTAGAGGTCGCTTTTATAGATATCGCAGAATTTTATTGTGATTGATAGTCATTTTACTGTTAACTAACATACTCGTATATAACTCTTAGGTTGGCCGCAGTAAAAAGTATTAGCGCAGCAGGAAAGGAAGCGAGGTAGAGGAGAGGAACATGTTGAGGAGGTCGTTATTATCTAATTAAATTGTAATGCAAATAGAACTGAAAATTTCATTTTATCAAATAATACTCCTTGCTTTTACCAGTCAAATAGGCTGTACAACTTGGAGGACAGCATATTAGAATGAAAAGAGCTCTGATTATCACAGTAACAAATTAATGTTGCTTGCGTAGCCAATTTAATTTCTTTAGAAATTGTTTTCGCCTTCCGGTCGATATACTAAAATCTGAACGAAACTGGAACTTGAATATTTATCATTGCAAGGTAGGGGAAACCATCTGGGTTGCGATTTTCTTTGGTTTAGGTTTAAGTAAACTCGAAGATGATCGAGAAAAATAGCGATGGAGTCGCAGGTGAAAAATGAAGAAGATGAAAATCACGGCGAGAACCTAAATGTCGTCTTCTTGGAGAACATCGATGCTTGCGCTAATAGCAATTAAGTATGTATTCAAAACGTTATGGATGTGTAAGGCTTCTCGATTTTCAACAAAATTTTAATTTATAGCAGAAAATATTTAAGCATTTCTATAAGAAAAAGTAGTATCTTAATTTACTCAACATTTTTGATCAGGAGTTATCTGAATCTCTTCATACTGTAGACAACAAATTGTTATGCAAATAAAGTATTTAAGAGGCATCACATGAATCTGAACGGCAAGCTATGCGAGGTAATTTGTAGCCATTTTGCTTTAGTAAATTGTGAGCCTAAATCTAAGTACTTGTTTAATCATCAGTGGTCAGGCTGTTAGTACTTCCAAACTCGCTACTCTAGCCTGTGGTGAATTGAATGTTGAAAAAATACTTTTAGTTTCAGATATCTATAATGGTAAATCCAGTATAGCATTATGAAATTTATTATATTACTTTTACTATAACACGTTGGCGTTACAAGAAATTTTTACTATTGCTTACAGACTTTAAAAGATCTTAGCTACATAAATAGCTATTAATATCTCATGAGCTAAAAGCCCTAAAAAACGATTAATCTCAAAGTGGACTATGGAATTAAGAAATAATAAAGACATATCTGCATCTAGACATTTTCATCAAACATTGCTTAAGTGTAATTGAACAGTTAAAAAATTGAGATTTAGAGATATTTTGTTCCCTAAAAACATTTTCTGACTGCTATTGCCTTGCCTATGAAGTGGGTACAAAAATGGATCGGAAAATTTTATTATTTTGGCTACTTTTCATAAATCTACTTTCCCTTGATGGTTGCACGTGAAATATCGTCTGCATAAACCACTTTACGAAACAGAATCCCTTATCGAAAGATACATAAAAAAGTTAGACAATTCTGAAAAACTTTCCACCACGAAAGCTTCTACAACATCAAACAATTCGGAACTTCTAAAGTTGTTTTTGTCCCGAAACTTCTTCTGTATTGTATTTGGTCTCACTGTTATAAAAATCAGATCTTTATACCTCCATCTGCCTCCTTTTGAGTAAACTAGCTCTTCATCTCCGTAAAAATACCGAACTGATGTTTCCTTGTGCGCCTCTATGGATGTCACATGATGTGTTTTCTTAATTTTTATTATTGTACAATAATATTTATATAAATAAGTAGGGTTTTGGAAATGTAGAATTTGTAAAACGGGGAAGCAGCAATTGAGAGTGCAAAAATACCGAGAAACTACCGGCATTTTGAAGTGTATATCTACTAACATTAAAAGGAAAGTGTACTAGGAAAAATATTTAGTCCTATATCCAAGAACAAGGAAAATATTTGATGGTCTTGGTTTTCCATCGTATTAAAGCAATAACAGTTTTGTTTCGATTGTTATTAGTCGCAAGTTCAGCGTATGACTTCGCAAGTTGCTAATGGGCAGCGCCATAGTGCGCGACGCCTGGAGAAGTGTGTTGATAAAGGTAAATAGTTATTCAAATAAATGGCAACTTTCACGATGATAGAATATCAAACTGACAGCCAAATAGATGCAATAAAAACATGATGACATTGTAACTTAATGTGGATAATTACATTAATCACTACTTAAATATTTCTTACGTATTCATTTTATAAATTTAGGGAGTTTCCGTAAAGCCACTATAGCATAACGCCTCACCTCATAATGAACAATTGCATGGTAAAATATCTTAATACTGTCCAGAATTCGGTAGGTACATCGCACGTACGAAAGTTGATCATTTGAAATCGGCAAAAAGAGCCAAAGATGGCCTACTTGCCAGCTTTTCCTCCCCACTACTGATCATTTGAAATGCTAATTTTACCAGACTATAACGCAAGCTTGCAAAATGTTAGCGTTGCCCCACGTCGGGTGATTCGCGTACGAATTCTAAAATATGTGTTTAATTTTCTGTCTTTTTCGCTCACATCGATACTACATATTAAAGGAAATTCTGTCAGTACTGCATCCATGCACAGCGAAAGACGCATATGTATGGATAACTATTTCAGAATTAAATTATTCAAAATGCAAAGATAGCCTAACCATGAAATCGTAGCAGGACTCAAGAGCCGCGACCTCAAAATATAATTTATTTAGGTAGTTATGAATTGAATTCAAGTAGGAAGCTGCAGAAACTCTGAACCGAGGTGACAGTTAATAAAATAAAGTCGGAGAGCGGGCTTACTAGAACGTTCGGCTGGAACTCTGCCACAGTTTTAGTGAAAGTGGTTAGGATCCATCATGAATAAATTAGAAATAAAAAATGCTAGCATTTCGTATTAAAGCACGGACCGGTTCTTATCTACTTATCCATTTACTTACTTATATAAGTTGAAGCGAAGCGTGAAATTATAGTCTCTATAAGACTACATCAGTGCAGATTGGATTGGGATAAGCCGTGAGGGGTGCACCAAGCGGGGGCAATTCGTTCAATATCTTGACCATCTTCAATGTGGTGTTCCGCCTTTTATTACGTTTTTGAATGTTTTACGTTGCTTGCGTCAAGAAAATTTTGACCTGTCTGTTTGCGTATTTGTCACCGCGAACCCTTAGTAACCGACGCACATAATTTGATGGAATTTGTGTTATAATTTTGACACGTAGTAGGATGTTTTCCCTAAATCGGTGCACTGGCCACGAAGTAATAAGCCATAAACAAAAAAGTACCAGATATTCTAACTTTTGTATTTTCACGTTTTTCTAGTTTTCATTTTCGAGAGTAGTCAATATATTTGTTTTGGGGAGCTAACAATTTTTTAAGGTTTACAAAACTTCATGTTTTGGCGTACATTCTACTGTTAATTTTTTTTTAAATCCTCTATTCTACTGACCACGCGTGAAATACCTAATGAAAATTACATGGGCGAAAAGAAGAATATTTAGCACAAACGCCTGGAAACCAATTTTATACTCGGTACTTCATATAAAAAACTGAATAGATTATATACAGGAAAACCTCATGAAATTCTTAGCAAATTAATGTTTACGGACAATGATATTTTAGACAACAAATTACGGTAGTGCTTCCGCTATATATAAGAAATATGTCTGTTAATGGTTGATCTGCTAGCCTCCATTAATTTTGTCCAAAAATCTTGGAATCTTGGAATCTATTCATTGTCTTTAGGTAGCACAGGTTCTATTCTAGGAAGCTTAATCTCTAGTATTTTCTAACGATTTTAGTGAGAATAAATTAATGGGGGCTATATATAAATGGTTTTAATGGTCAATGTATGAGCAGAAGAACTATTTGATCATGCAGATAATGCATGTTTTTTTATCACATTAGTTGAAGAATGTTACACGATGCTCTACAATTATTATTTATTAATAGCAAAACTTTTGGGCAAGCGAACTTTGAGAATACCCAATTTGAAAGGTGCTACCGCTACTCAGAAAGTGAAATTATACGAGTGTGTTATCATGTACTCCATATGTTCCATAAATATTGGAATAGCAGTAATAGAACTCAATTATAGCATGGTTGAAAGTAATAGCAATTAGTATTCTTTGGAAAAATGCTTAAGTAGCAATTGCTTCTTGAATCTGCATCGACCTGGCAGATATCTGTCAGTGATATTTCATCTACCATACCTACTTCTGTCATTAAGAACTGAAATGAATCAGTTTCATAACGTTGAGGTGAAATTCTAGACACTCGTCGAAAGTGGCCCGTCAGATTCAATAAGGCGAGAGAAAATAACATCAACCAGGATTGCTCTTTGGAGAGTGGTGTTCCCTTACGTAGACTGTGAGAAAATTATTTTCGGAAAAGTTTCGCGACACTTCATATAACGAACGGATATTGCTAGTTTTGAATTACCCAAAGGAAATAAAGTGGATATTTTTTGTAACATCTAGACGTGTTTGGACTATCCGAAAGCTTTTAGTAGCATTGCTATTGTAGACAGCCGGTTTTATATTCAAACGCGTACTTGTTCGGGTTTCAACAGATAAACTCACTTACAAAATACGTATTACATGTTAAGAGCCGATTATAATATCAAACTCTGTGATAGGGAGATGCGTGTATTCTGAAACTGAAAGTTATGATCGATTGATATTTAGTTGATATATAACTACTTCAAAATTCATACTTATTCTGGGATTTTCTCTACATTTTCTAAGATATTTATGCAGAGTTCAGTAGTAAGTATGAAATACTGCACTACTCTGTTTATCTCAACGAGCTGTGTTGCCTGTAAAATTATTATATTTGATGGCTTTTACAGCCTCACCCACATTTAATTTTTCACATACAACAAATCTGCATTTTGGAACCGTAGTCCTCTAGGATTGTAAAGAATAGATGTTATAAATAAATTATTCGAAAAATATACGTCATTGTGAATATAAGAATAAATTAATGAAATCCTTGGCGAACTTCTGTTGTCTATATTCTTGTCAATCGGGAAGTCGTAGTTTTCTGGGAGGAGAAGGAATTTTAAAATCTACTTGAACGAGTAGGCGTTCTGAACCAGTCTACCATTAGGAGGTTGTCATTAGCACGGACAAACCTGGTATTTAAATACGGAAAAGCTCATTTTGAGTCCTTTTTTTCTATGGTCAATTGTATATGGGGATCATGGCTATTTCAAATATCCAATATCTCATCTTAACGACTCAAAGGATAATAATGAAGTCATCAATATATTTTTTGACGAAAAGTAACTTGGTTCACATATCCAGCAAGTCATCCATGACATACTCTGCCAAAATAGAAGAATATTTATACCGTTTGCGGGCTATTTGAAAGTGGCTGATGAATGTGTCTAAAGTTGAGATTGAAAACAAGATCACTAAGCAAGTGAAGAAAACTACAGCATTATAAAAAATGGAATTGGACTTGATGTATCTGGAAGGTTATTATCTCGTAACTCGTATTGATAAAGTAATTATTTATTTATAGTTTTTCTGGCCTATAATTCCGTTCCACAAAATTGTTTCCAATAAGGTTAATATTTTTTTTTTACTTCATCGTTATAATTATTTATTGCGAGCTATATTGCCGTTTCTGTCACGGTGATAGCTTTATTACACCAATTTATAGCAAATGTTACACTGTTAATTTTTATCAAATGCTGTGTATACAAAACCGCATATTGGTTGCAGTATATTGTAAATCTAAAAACTGTAAATTACGCAACTGATTCCCAATCTTTTATTGTTATTGTCTGGGAACACGGCATCAATTCAGTTGACGTTGAAACTGTTTTAAATTCATGTAAATTACTCTAAGGTAATTATAATAGGTATAAACTGAATCAAACCAGTTCAGGTTTTCCGTTTTACCGTGAAGTGGGATAATATATTAAAATAATATATTATGCCCATATTATTCCGGCAATGAAAATATTTGCGTTGATTAAAATGAAAGCTCAAAAGCGACAGTTTGTGGTCAGATTTTTTCGAACTAAAGAAAACAGTAGAAAATTATGAAATTAATGTGTGCAATGTAATTATTTTTTTTAACTAATCGCATCATGAAAATATATTTTACTAGCACCTAACAAGGCATGTTACTCATTTCTGAATTATAAAATTATAATTTAAAGGCTAACTTCCACATATCAAGTGAAATCAAGGGTCCCGCATTGACATATTTACCAGCTAGATATGGTTAATGAGTCTCATCATCTCAAGTATTTCAGTTGAGTCCGGAAAATCAATCACTATCGTGAATATGACTGAAGATAATTATTATACAGCTTATATACCAATAGAGCCTAATGGACTGTCTCCAATTCATAAACATAGACGCCTTTTGAACCTGATATAAGTAGTATAACATTGAAGTCTGATAGGTATCGCCGTCGCCAGCACAATAGGACGATAGTTCAATATCAACGAATGTTCTAAACAATTGTTGTCGAAGAGTAATGACGTATAACATAATTATCAATCTTGTACCTAATTTACGCTCAAAAAATACAGGTAAGCACTTTTTCGGTGTTGAAAAAATAAGGTGGTGTTAGAAGCACAAATAAGCCGAGGCTCATTTCTTATGGAGGACGTTTATCTCTTAAACAACAAAAATCATCATTAATCATCAATTATCCATAATTTGAATTTTACGGCTAATCTTGAGCGGATGGACTCGATGTATCGAAAGGGTGTAGCATAAGGCACTTGTATTAAAGCTTACAGCACAGGGGCAGCCACCTGATCCTATGCCTAAATAAGTTTTGAACCGTCTATTCATCACGTGAGGTTTTGAGACCACTTTTTTACACCCGCCCCCCCCCCATGGTGAGACTTGGTGAGGTTCTAGACTACCACTCCCCACTATCTAACATCACGTGAATCTATTTTATTTAAAAAAAGGATACTTCCAAAATATTGTTTATCAAAAATTAATTAAAAAACAGTGCCTATTTAAAAATGAAATGAAAAAATAATACATACTAAGCTAAAAAGTGTCCTCGGACCATTGGCTCATGGCAGCTCACAGTAAGACATTCTCGAGCATGGTAGCAGAGAAATATACACGTGATATGTAACTGACTGAAACTCTCCTCCCCATTATGATCGATAGTGATGTTTTCTGAAGCCCTCCATTTAGACCTCAAGTGACGATCCCTTCTCAAGGATCGATCATTATTTCTGTCTAAAAGGAATATAAAGGTTTGGGTGCCAGCGGACGATGGAGAATCATTCAGATAGCCTATCGCGCTTCATAAGCACTGCGCAAGGATAAATTGCTATTCACATTGACCTTAAAACCCTGTATATTGTAACCATCGGGGAACAAAGTTCTCGGTAGCCCATTCCATAGCGCCAAGGTTCTTTTGGAACAGGCTTGTGCGGATACGCCCGATGAGCTCCTCTACACAGGAAGTATTGCTCGCTTCTGCATTGAGTCCAGAAGCTTGAGGAAGTGATTTAGGACGCATTCCCACACATACGAGCAGTGCTCCAATGATGGTCTCATCAGGGCCTTATATAGTAGCAGTAGCTGTTCCGGAAAGCATAATTTCCTGGAGCGGAAGAGAACTCCAAGCTTCTGGGACGCCAACCTAGCGAGGCCAGCAACATGATCACGCCATAACATGTTATTGTTGATGTTAATTCCCAGAAGCTCGATGAAATATGATCAATAATCAACAGAGACAAAAAAATACACACGCGACATAGAAACAAAAAATTGCCAAAGTTTCCCAAACGATTGGATCATATCTGTGCCTTTGAGCGATATGGAATATATGGAACAATGTTGTGGAAACAAACACTATTGCACCCTTGATCATTTCTGCATTTTTGACTGTTAGATCTTTGAACTTAGGGTTAAGTGTAAGAATAGCTCTATGCTAAACTTCGCCCAAATAAAGATTTATTATTATTATTATTACCTTAAGGTGAAGGTGCACTACTTCACCTTTATTGTTAGAGGCAACGTTTCACTTTATTTATGTTACTGTATATTATTTTAATCTTTGTGTTGAAGTATATATGTACCAATATTTGTTTCATCTTGTTAATAGTTCCTGAATGATTCTCTGAAAAATCTGAATTTGTCTAGTTATTCATAACTTTTTTGTACTATTTAACAACTGAAATAATGTGTTGTTATTAAAAAATCATTTAAAATTTCGGCTGAGGCGATGAACTTGAAGTTCATCATAATATACTTATCTGCTTTGAACTAGTAATACTTCTTAGTTGACTCTCGAGATATAATGTAGACAACATATATTACCCTCCAGATTTTAATTAGTCCCAGGAAAAATCCCATCCACCCCATTACGCAGGCATTTCTATTCATATCATCAGGCAGGCATTATTTTCTGGAGTTAGTTACGAATCTGGGTCAGCTCCAGCATTTAGCGGGTATCACGATTCCCTGCTGGCAGTATTTTACGTTTATTTTAGGTCCTTCGGATGATGAAGCGAAAATCGTTGAGGGCTAAGGAGAGCCCAATAATATTGGCTGGCCAAAAGGGATTACCGAGGCTGACGTACTGAAGATCTTCTTTGGGAAAAGCTAGATAACTCATGCCTGTTTATTATGGTAAACGTGATGCAGGATATTAGTTTCTCAATCTACATATCACCATGATTAGCGCGATATAATTTTTAGCTACGATTTGATACAAGGAGGTTGTTAGACTCTCGGCACGGTATGCATTGTGAAAATTGCTCTGCCAGGTTGCCGTGTATGCATGCCGCAATTTCAATCTGCGCATCTCAGAGTCTCGTAATTGCCGCCTCAGGTTCTCTCTCATCTGTTATGGCCATATTGTTGTCGCTATTGTGAAGAATGTTTATGTCTTAGGCGAGGCCTGTTACAATATGTCCGTTTGTCACAAAAACTGATCTAAATGCTAACAAGTGTGAAACTGGAACTAAATTGTACAATGGAATGCAACGAGATCAGCGGCCAGCAGCCAAGAAATTATGACCCTGTATGCCAATCATCCAGAACATGTGTGCAGCTGTCAACAGACATCTCGAATATGTCATTTTGTTCTAGATTGGTTATGGAAAATAGGGATGGACGTTTTCTGTATATATACAAGCATCGAGAAGTGACAGCAATCAGTCGGTGATCAGACGTCAAATTGTAAAAAACTTGATAGCGTTGATATAAATTAGTTTATAAGTTGTTGTTGTTACCAGTGGAAATGAATTAGTGTTCAAGAACGTTACATTATATTCGCGGTTTCCAACAGTGGCCAGTACAAGTATGTTGTACAATGTAGTTTTACATTGTATGCTATTGCGTTGTAGTCGGTTTCCATTGTATGTGTCGCCAGTCTCTGCTTGCACTGGAATTCTGACTTTACAAACAATAAATTATATGTATTCATTATCTTATTCACTTAGCAGTCAAGTAGTTATTTGGGGATTTCTGAGGCTAAACATCCAACTATTTTTGTCAAACATTTTACTTCAATTTTAAATCGACATAGTACCGTAGAATGAGATTGCGGAAATAGAAATGGTAGCTTTTTGTGTATCATGATGCTGAATAGAGTTTGAATGTGCTCTTTTTTCGTACTGCTAAATGCTCTAAATTTGCTTTCTTGAAAATAAGTATTGAGTTTCTTCAACTCATCTAAGTCTCGCTCTCTATGGAGACGCCCTTGACTGGGTTACATATATACCACCCAATTGCTTTCTACAGTTAGACCGCCAAACTGTACTGACGAGTCTAGGCTGAAGACGAAACATGCATGTCTACAGCAGGTCTGATGCATAGTGGAGATCATACACTAGAGTTTCTCTTCATACGTTGTTTGCACAATTCTTTGTGTAAACGTAAAGCTTTATTTTTGCTCCTTCATCGAATTTTGTCACAGTAGAATATTTTTACAATTATTAATAAAAATTCAGGAACAAAGAGTATTATATATATATTACGTGCTTTGCTCTAACCGTGACTATCCAGTCAACGTAGGTAGACGTCCTTTTACGGAGCGAAACGCTGTTATTTATGCATTTAGTATGAAAATGTATGACAAAATGCCGGACACGCGACTTTTTATTCTACGCGATTTCAATGCATCTAAAAACTGAATTTAGCTTTTCCTTGTCGTTGTTATTTTTAGACCAATGTGCGCAGCTTTGTAGGCATTTCATTAATTATATCTAATATTGATGATAAGAGTTTTACCAAGAGCATATACCTTTCCCTAATGCTTACCAAACGAGATAACTTTCATAATAAGATTTCAATTCGATGTGTAAAAAATCGAAAAATATTGCTTAATTAAACTACTCAACTCCATTTCTCGTCAGAGTAATTATTATATAGTTTCTGGATTTATCTGGTGGGGCTGACTTGGGGGTTTTATCGTAAAAAACTCCCATTGTGGAAAGCATGAACATTTGTCTGTATTTGTTTTTTACTGCTGAAAATAGAATTTGAATATGGTTTATACTATTTGTAATTAGTATTTAAGATTAACATCTCATCTATGGCCGTTAGCTCTATACTTTTTTCGTCCTAGGTATTTACCGTCCTGACATTCGAACATGCTTGTTGTTTTTATTTATGGCCTGCATGTATTCCTTGAAGGACAATTTGTTTTCTTATTGTAGAGAATTTTATAACAGCTCAATATTCCTTTTTATTTCATCTGATGTCGCGCTTAGAAGACTCATCAGGGTGCTGTTTTCAATCGGTAGAAGGCATGAAAATGAAATGATATCATCTAAATTACTCTGTACTTGCTACAGCGAAGAGCCATATCCCAAGGGGATATCGCAGGGAGTATATTCCAGGAGGGAATTCGGAGATTGATGACTTATTCCATGAATAACAAGAGAGTGAGAGCCCTGAAATCGCTGAAGAACTACTTAATAGACTAGATAATAGCCGTAAACAAGGCTGGATTGAGACTGTTAAAAATATAGATTTTAAAAACTCCAGTCGCAAGACATGGAGTTTACTAAGGAAACTTAGCGGCAATGTACCTGTGTCGAAACAGCAATCGATCATCATCCCAGACAAAATAACCAGCAACATGATCTCAGTCTCCAGGACACCGTCTGATAAGTAATATAACCCCAACATAAAATACAACTGGAATCGGCATGTGCAAATGATCCTTTGTACATGCCGACATCCTTACTAAAGGGCATCTCCACAGGCAACTTAAGAGTACCAAGATCATTTCACTATTCAAACCAGGAAAGCCGAACATTAAACCAGAAAGCTACAGGCCCCATTGCCTCACTCAGCAGCATGTACAAGCTTTTCCAACGACTCAATTTGAAGGAATTATGTATAATAAGAATAGCAAAACCAGAAAACTCCAAAATGGTCTACCTAAGCTCCCTCCCGGATCCAAGCCCGGATCGAACTGAATACGCAACATTGCAAGTGCGGCGTCCCACGTCAAACCATATCACACATTGTGTCCGCTTGTCCCCTCCAATCTCACAAAGGAGATCCCAAGGATAAACTGATACCAACATAGGAGCCAATAAATTGGATAGAAAAATTAGATATCCGGATTTGAAATCGAATTATTCATTTTTGTTTTGATCATATGCATTGTTTGTATTTGGCTGGTTTGTACTTCTCTATACTTCTTACAATCAAATCTTGTGTGTGCTATACGATGAACGAATAGATTAATAAATGAATAAAATCTGTATCACCGTATTTTAACTCGAAAATATCACATTCAGCGAAGCTCGCCTCGATTAAACTCTAACTTGAGCATCGGCCACTTGGTTTTCAAGAGACGTCGCTGTCGTGTTGCCAATGCGGCGTTCATCGGATAACGCATAATCTAGAACATCGAGCGAATGGTTTTTCATCCTCTTTTGGCCCCTTTGTCACGTTGGGGGAAGGAGGAATTTGCCTTTTAATTTGCTACCCGAGACATAGGCTGCAAACGCGAGCAGAGAATACGACAATCTCTCCACGCTGCCGGGCATCTTCAGCCCCACTGTACGGATGGTCGACTATGACAGAAAGAGCTTAATGACGGTGCTGGAAATGGATGCCATGAGGGAAGAATAATACATTTGTATGATTTTCGAATGTAGTCTACTGAAAAGAGACGTTTAAGCTAGCAAAACTTTGGTCAAGTATGAAATTTGAGATTCATGTAGTTACAAGAGGTTATTTTAACAAGAATAGCTGAATGTACCATATTTTTTATAATACTAGTTTGTTTCAAAACATGTGATAATACGGTAGTATAATAAATTATACTGAAAAACCTGCTTAAATATAATATAAAATACATGTATTGTACAGCGAGGAATAGGAGAGAGCCGCAAAACGGTTCAGAATCCAGGTGACCAGAATCGATTCGAAGAACCTGCTGCTAATTTTTTATTAATTTTATATCCATATCAAGCAAAAAAAGATGACTTATCTGACCTGTTTCAGAAAAAAACTATGACGTCAAATATAGAGCCACAAACCGAATCCTGCGCATACAGAGTGGGAGATGATGAAATATTTGATCAAATTTAGAAAATAAATAAACTATTACTTTAGCGGGTGAAATGATTAAACATTTTCGGAGCTTTGCAATATAAATCAATTTAAGTTGAAATATTCCAATATGCACAGAATATTGCAAAAGAACCAATGTAAGTATACAAAACACAAAGTGCAGGAAATTGTGTAAAAAATTAGAATTCCACAAAAGAACGCAGGTTCTGAATGCTGTAAAGTAGTGTTAGGTTCAGTCTAGGACATATTATGAAGTCACATCACAATTTGGAGTCCGTCTCGGTTAATCGTCTTCCATTCGTTTCCGTTTAAAAATTACTAGGCAAGCGAAATTATTATTTCCTACCTATCTAGTTTCAAACTTGGTTTTTCTTGGAAAGTAGTATGATATCAATCAATCATTGAAAGGATAATAATTGTACTATGTTAGAAGTTCCGTTACATGTAAAGGTAAAGAAGCTGCTGTATATGTGTATAAATGATTTTGAATTCAAATAAACAAGAGACAAAATAATAGCAACAACAACATTAAAATTTGGGAGAAAAAGTAATACATTACTTTAACAGATTTCCTTATAATTAATTAATTTAACGGATTTATGTCTTTTTTATTATTTTTAATGCTTTGGTAAAAATAGAGAGCAAAAAGAATAAATAGCCTCATCCTCACTTGTGTCAGGCATTTTGTAACAGTTTGTGAGACACTATAGCTAATAGCTATGTGGCTGAGTATGGCTACACGCCTCTCGCTTCAAAGCCATGCGTAGGGACCGCGCATTACATGTTGTTTGTAACATGAATAAATAATATTAGTACGGATACTAGCGTATAATTGCGAGCGAAGGGCCTAAGATAACTGCGTTACTAACTCCTAGTGCGAGTCCAATCATTTTCTAATTCGAATTATAAAATGAATCAGATGTTTGGGCGAAGTCTGATATATTTCTTAACATATTTATAATAATTTTTATAATAGCTATTGAACTCCCAACACCCTGTAATAGAAAATATGTTTGGACATAACACAACCCTACTAGAAAGGCTTTTGAAATCCATAAAATGAGCCATTTTTGTAGCAGGTATTGCTTTTTTAATAATGTTTTGACCGATAAATAAACAAATACGGTGTTTAAAAGAAGAAATTGTTTTCAAAATGAATGTCAAGCTATCTGAGAAAAAATATTTTTGAGTGCTTATCCTACAGGGTCTTGAAAATCATAGGCTGGTACGTCTCTATCCAATTAGATAAGCGTTTTTTGAAGACGCCATTCTGGGACTTCTAACTAATTTCAATCGTATCAAAAGTCATTGAATCATACGGTGTAAATGACATTGAAAACTCCCAACACTACTGCTTTCCAGGAGACTGTATCTACATAGGCGGAACCATTGAACAACATTATTAATGGAAACTGCTCATACTATCTAGATGTATGTTTAATCAGTCTGATAACTGCGGAATGTATGAGATTAGGATGTCAATGTTGAATCGGTGTACGAAATCATGTTTGCCCAGTCTTAGTTGACAGAAACAGTATTTGAATATTTTTTCAACCTCAAATAGAACTAAGTTGATGGATATCAAACAACACCAGTTTTTGTTAAAGGGTCAGGTTCTCTGAAAATATTATTAAAATAAATCGCGGCACCTCCGTATTCTTTGTGCTGAAGTCTCACCCATTCCTTGACTTGGTTTCTAGCTGTGTTATAGAGACACCTTAGACTGGTTCTGAACCAATGAATGAGAAATAAGATCCTTTTCTTATAAGCTCATCTGCCTTTTCGTTGCCAATTACTCCTAAGTGCCTTGGCACCCACTTCAAATGTATTTTGTTGTAATCCGCCAGTTTGCTCAGTTCTTGTTAAAACTAGACTGAACAGTGCTCGCTCCTTATTTGTGGCAGTAGATGGATATGCTTGCGATGTGTTTACTATCAGTGCGGCTATTGCTCAGTGATTTGTTCTTTCTCCAACACTCTTCTTGCTGAATAACAACGAACTATTGGAAATAACACTTAATCCTGTCTGCAGTTTCGCAGATAGCAGCATCCTTAACTCCTACATGGAACCGGACTGCTATTCCGAAATAAGAGGGTTTACTTTGGCTAGGGCAGCATGCTGGTCAGATGAATGAGGATATTAGAAGAATTGTGGAAAGGGGATATATAAACGGAGTTTAGTTCAACGCCAGAGACTCAGGCAATAATCCTGACGAAGAAGTCGCATGCTAGTCTGGCAGCCGTGGAGATGAAAGGGCGATTAATACTGGAAGCATCTTCCATCGATCTTCTGGGAATTAATATCAACAACAACATGTCACGGCACGATCATATTGCCAGCCTCGCTAGATCGGCATCCCAGAAACTGAGGTTTTCTTCCGCTCCAGTAAATTGTACTCTCCGGAACATGTACTGCTACTCTATAAGTTTCATATCAGACCATCGCTGGAATACTGTTGGCATGTATGGAGATACGCTCCGAAGCACCCCCTGAAGCTTCTAGAAATACTCCAGATACGAGCAATTGGTCTAGGGATGCTCCTGACCTCACAAAGGATCTCGACAGTCTAGAACATTGAAGAAGAGTGGCTAATCTGTCTTTGTTATTGTCATGGCAGATGTTCAACATAGCTTTTTCGCATAATAACATCAAAATTCGCCAGTACAGCATAGACTAGATCAAGCTTACAACGCCTGCAACGAACCTCTTCCAAAGGACGTTATCTTGGAGAACCGCGGAATTGTGGAATGAGCTACCGGGGATTTTGTTATCTGATGGTTACAATCTATAGCATTTGAGGTCAATGTGAATAGATATAGAATTTTCACAACCTGAGTGTCGCCTGACTGTCAGTGAATATGGCGAACCTTTTGTTTTCATATGCTAACTCATTGTTTGCCTTTGCGTGGTTCAAGATAGCGTATACCTCTGCCTAAAATACAGATGTGCATTTTCCAAGTCGTATGTAATATTTAGTGTCATGCGCTCTATCATAGACTTCAGCTCCACTGTATGCCAAGTTATATCATCTAGCAGATTTTGTTTCTTGAATTTCCTCGATCTCTAATGATAGTCTCAATGTTCTTTTCAAATACATATCTCGGAATTATGTGGTCCTTTCTTGCATCCAGTGTGATGCTACCAACATATTTATCAATTTCGTTGATGTCAATGGTTTGGTTGGCAGTACCCCATTTTCTCAATAAGTACTGCCTCACTTACAGTAAACACTTACATCTTCATTTCTATGCAGATGATCCACTGAAAAGTTCATACGACCGCCAGTCTATATTTCTCAGTTGCAGCTTGTCAGCAAATGACATCGTACAAAATGATACGTTTGGATTTCTTGCGAACGACTATCTTGCCACACAATGAAATGATGAAACCACGTGATGGATTCGAGTAATTCAATGTAGCTCTGTGTCCCAGAGGCTAGGAGCTCTCTTCCGCTCTAGCAAATTATATTCTCCGGAACCGCTACTGCTACTAAATAAGGCCCCAAAGCACTCTGAAGCACAGCTAAAGCTGCTGGTCACAATACAAAAGCGAACAGTACGTCCAGTGGATCCGCCTCACAAATGACTTCCACAGTCTGGAACATCGAAGAAGGGTGGCTGAACTGTCCCTACTCCGTGGATATTATCATGGCAGAAATTTGACCGAGACTTGTGATGTGGGAGCCACCAGGGGTTGATTTTTGAGAGATAGATACACATTATTGCAGTTGTGTTCTTGAAAAGATATGTCTTGCTTATATGAACAAGAAGTCGCTCAAAATTTTTGTTATTGTGGCGTAAAAATTCCTTTCTCTAAGATATGGCCTCACATTTAGCTGGAAAAGCGGTTCCTGAAAAATCTTGTTTCCCCTGTTTGAAAATGCTGGTATTTCTGACAGAGCGATTTCCGGTTAATTCATTTCAAGGGTGCTGATCTGCATACGGAACAAAGGGCAAAATGTTACATAAAAATGTATTCGGGTGTTATATTATGGAGAATAGTAAGCGTCCCCCGCAGCAGTGGCAGATTGCGACTGCGGCATCTTAAGACGACAGGCTGGGTCACAGCGGGATATCCCAATAAACTGCCAACTATAAATTTGCGGCCCACTAGCCTGGTGCGACCGTAAACACCACAGATTTTACGTCCCTAACCCGGCACCTGCTGCAACTGATGATTTTTATATCAAATGTATCATGTTTATAGGCGTGAACTAGAAAACTTTTAAGGTGGAATCCCACGCTGAAAATGCAATTGTCATTCCATGTTTTGCTTCGTGATTCCGGCTTGACTGTGAAAGGTGCAGGTCTCTGTTTCCTTTGAACCGCGTATTAACTGACAGTCGACTGAAACATTAGGCCGTGGCTTGCCACGTGCCGTGGTATCCTGCCTTGACTTTGTAGGTTACTACCCGAGAAGCATGATTTTATCGTATAGTATTTTGAAAATACTTCCATTATGATATGTATAGGAAAATCAATACCTCTTCTTCTCATCATGTAGCCCTTTGGTATGGCCTTACATTTACAAAACTTCGAAGTCACTGTGGAAATGAAATAACCACTACCTTGGTGCTGTGGTGAGGAGTTTCTACAATCTGTTCCAATGGTTAAGGGGTTCTAATATAGTCGAACATCATGACCTTTATTAAAAGGTCTGGAATGTTCGACATTGAGGAACTATCATGTCTGCCATAGTTCTAGTGATGGTCTTCGAGATCGGCAAAAAGGGCCAAAGATGGCCTACTTGACAAGCTTTGCATCCCCATTACTACTACTAGGTTAAGTATGCAATAGGCGCGAGACTGGAAGTTTGCGCCTGAAAGACGAGCGGAGATATGTAGTTACATATCCAACACATCCGGTCTCTCTCGTCGTACAGAAACTTATGGGGCTATGTTGAGAGTCTAAAGGCAATTATTTTGAGATGGTAAGCCCATAGGTGGAAATTCATAATGAAATTATGTGCTTGGTATCGAAACTCACAGAGACTATTGATCTCTGTTCTTGGTTTGATATACGGGTACAGACATGTAGATCCAGTAGAGTGGTTATATTTTCAATAAGCGCTTTATATGTCATCTTGGCTTATGAATAAATGCTTTCCAGCAATAACTCCTTAAGATCTGGTGTTAATCCTTCCAAGTAGTTAGCCTGAACATTCCTTACATACCAGTGAAATTTGAATCTGTCTATCCCATTTATCAGAACTTTAATAGTTTTACCGCATGACAGGGTCTCTAAGATAACTTTAGGGCGAGTAAAATACATATTTTTGGTCACTGCAAAAACTTTATCTTAGCAGTTTTGCTATTAAGATTGCAAGCGTTAATTTTCATTAATACTTGGTGAGTTTTGGAAAAATTAGGCAGCAATTTTCCGACACTTCCAATAACCTTCATAAAGTTATGTGACAGCCTTAAATCATGCTTCCTTCCTGGTGCCTGTTGACTAGTGTAGTTCCCCTTAATTCAACAAAGCTTCAGTTTAATCTGCCATTTTTGTCCATATGTCAAAATTTTCTTACAGAGATAATTACACTATTCGTTCATGTTTCAAAACAGAGGCTTCTGAGACTGACTTTTAGCGGCATTTTTTGCATAACTTGGTTGGTCTTTATAATTCTACATTGACAGTGAGCACGTTACCAGCATTTGAAAAATATGTTTTCTTCCAGTGTGGATTCTCATCCTTAGACTACTCATTAGAAACCGCTAATCATTGAACAAACATAACCTATAAGTTTAGAATGACAAACCTTAACACCGAAAACCCACATCCTAAACTATTACCTTGTTGTACGTTTGACCCTGACAATATTTGGTGCTTGTTAGACTTATGAAATACCATTTTTGTTCTGATCACTCTTCGTTACATTGTTCCGGAAAATCTCAGAAAAAAATCTGCTTAAACACTGACCTTTTCAGCGATTTGAATATGACTCGAATTCCAGATTTAAATAAACCAGTTCAGTCCCTCTTGACGATGAATCGTTTGTGGTTGACCCCTCAACCATGATGGCTTGTTCATATCGGTCACTAATACAGTCATTTATACCAGTACTATTTGCGCAATCAATCGCCGTTATTATTTCACAAATAGCCTCTAAACACGAATCAGTTTGCGTGTCATTTCTTCCTCAGACTGGTTTCGTAAGGCATCCCCAAGTTGCTCAAGGCCAATGGAATTCGCTTTCACGCCGCAAAGATTCTTACAGGTGATTTTATGGGGTCTCTGAAGACAAATGCTTAAGACGGTTATATATATATATATATATATATATATATATATATATATATATATATATATATATATATAGAAAACACGGCGAAAATAAGCAGTAAGAAATGGGAAATTCCAAATAAAAGATTTAGCTTCTAAATCTGATCATTTGACTTTCTCTCATTGATTGCACTTTGTGTACAAATAGAATTTAGTTTAACGCGCGAAGGACTCAGTAAAAAACCCTGACAAAAAACGACCATCGCTAAGGTACTGCTCACATTGTGAGGATGCGGTATAAACACTCCCTAAAGCTTCTCAACGCAATCCAGAAATGCGCATCCTCATCTCATGTCCAGCTTACGATGCCCCAAACGAAATCTAATCTATAGCGTTTTGAAGTCAATGTGAATAGACCTTTTTCCTCCCGCAGCGCTCATGAATCATGTCTTTGCGTGAGGTTATCGCTATAAAAAAACAGTCAATAAAGGTAGCTGGCATCCTGGGCCAAAGTCATACCTATATGTGGAAATCTTTTGAGCGAAAACATGCTCACCCAAGGGTTGAAAATACTGTAACTAATTAACTAGATTCATTCATATCGTTGCAGTGACAAGATCACATGAGGGACATACTTCTCCGACAAACCCTGACAAAGTAATCACATTCACCCTCGCTCATTATTTTATTTGATTACATTTTGAGAGCAGTTCCGCTCAACCTATAGAAGGAACAAATGTGTTTCAGTAGTAATATTTTAATGATTATTATTCCTGTTATGGTCGCTTGAAAACGAGTTATACATTTTGGCTTGATAATATTCCGCAAAACCGAAACAGCTGACAACACTGGAATACATTTTTTGTATTTGTGACCTTTGACGCTAAATCACTATAAAGTCTTCTTCTTTCGGTGCCTATCCGGTCCAAATGTTGGCGATCATTCTGGCTATCGTGATCTTATTCACGGCTGCTCTAAAAAGCCCGGTGGTTGTCAGAGAGAACCATGTTCTCAGATTTTCCAGCTAAGAGATCCTTCTGCGGCCTGGACCACGTTTACTTGGGATTTTCCCTTGCAGTATTTGCTGTAGTGGACCATATCTTTTTTCGTTACGCATTATATGACCCAGGTATTCTAAGTTGCGTGTTTTTATGGTGGTTATTATCTCCGTGGTTTTCTTCATTCTTCGAAGGACTTCTTCGTTGGTCACGTGGTCCACCCGAGAGATCCTCAAGATTCTGTGATATAGCCACATCTCAAATGCTGTCAGCTTCTTCATGGTGGCTTCAGTCAAAGTCCATGATTCTGTTCCATAGAGTAAGACAGAGAAGACATAGCAGCGGAGGAATTGCATCTTGGTCGTCATTGACAAGGAATGACATTTAAAAACTGATGACATTTTAACAAATACAGCCCTTGCCTTTTCTATGCGGCATCTTATTTCCTGTGAATGATCCCATTGATCATTTAACATGGTTCCCAGATATGTATAAAATACTTGCGCCAAAATATTAATTAACATTTTTTGTATAAGAACTAGGCCTACTTTCCTAACTGCATGATTCCGAACGAGGCTCATAACTTGCATTCTTGCTGCAGTTACAATTATTCACATCTTCCTTTCTTTGCTTTTGCATTTGTCATTCTATGTTGTTGATTTTATTGATGATTTGAACATGCCCTAATGATAGTCTTAACTTGCTATACCCTCCTGTAATTGGAAAATAAAGGCGGATTACAAAAAAAATCTATCCGACTATTCTTCTAAGTAGGTCTCAAAATCCAGCCACCGCGTTTCAGTTGATCGTCGAAAAACTGGTAATTTCACGGTTACATCTCCGACTCTAATCCACCGCAATTTGTCGTGGCCAAGGGAAGATTTTAATTCATTACGGTTCAATTAATTTGGATGTCGGCATAAGCTTAAGACGGAAGATCAAATATGCGTAATCTTTAACCACAGACTTGGTAAAGGTCACTTTAGTTCGCGCTCCGCCTAGCTTGACAAATTTATTAATCTATGAAATTATTCTGTTTCAGAAAACGACTATAAATGACGAAATGTTAAGATATCCTATCGGCTAGGATGGAAAGATTAACGTTTAACATGCGCGTTGCTAGAAATGATCAGATACACTAACGTCAAGGAAAACTCAAGTCTAGTGCAGATGGACGAACTATATGACACCAAATTTTGTTTCAGTCAACGTCTATCAGGGCTCATAAGTAAATATCAACCATTACATAACCATAAATATACTCTGTAAGTCCTTGTCCAATAAAACTGCTCATTGCATTGAACGCGTCTATAAGCTTCATTTTTTAAAACAATTACAAAATCTATCCATACCAATCACACCTCTCTGCATCATATCCAGGTTTATGGAGGCTGTCATTATCGCGCAGCTTCTGAAGTGCATGGATGAAAACAATATTATCAGTTACGAAAATCCTTCTAGGCTTAACGTCACTCGCAAATGGAGCCATTAAAACTTCATCAACGGTCTCGAGTTAACGCATTCGATATATCAAAAGCTTTTGGTAGGGTGTAGCATGGAATACTCCGAGTCAAGCTGGGTGCTTTTGGAATGCCACTGGGTATATGTCATAGGTTCGATAGCTTCATCATCTACTTATCGTTATTCGTTATGTATTCTTCCGATATATTTCCTATCAACGCCGAGGTTCGCAAAAGATCTCAACTTTCTCCAACACTGTTGTAAAGAACATCTTATCGAACCTACAACTTCTCAGAATTCAGCACCCTTACCTACTGTACATCAACGATTTGTTGGAAATAACACTTAATCCTATATACAGCTTCGCTGATGAGAGAACCCTTATTTCCTGCATGGGACCGGGCAAAACAATACCATCCCCAAGCTACTGTATTTCGGCGAGAGCAACATGCTGTTCAGATCAATGACGATATTGAGATAATTGTGAAATGAGGATATACAAACGGAGTTCAATTTAACAGGCAGAAGACTCAGACAACAAGCGTGATGAAGAAGTCGGATGCTGGTCAGCCTGTGTGGTGATGGAGGGAAACCCAATACTTGCATCATCTTTCTTCAAGCTTCTTGGAATTAACATCAACAATAACATGTCATGGCACGATTGTGTTTTGGAAGCTAGGGGTTCTTTTCCCCTCCAGGAAATTATAACCGATAAAACCAGTACCATGGCAAAAGACTTGACATCAGTGACGGAAAAATGCTATCCAGATCATGAATAAATAAAAAAAAATCTTTTATTATCTACACTAGCGCACAGAAGACTCAAACAGCTAACCTGTTAAGGAAATCACGCGTTGGTCTCTCAATCGTGGAGACGAAATGTTGCCTAATATTCATAAAGTCATATTGCATTAAGCTTCTGGGGTTAACATCGACAATAACATGTTCCCGTAAGATCATGTGATGTCTCTTAATAGATCGGTATCCTAGAAGCTGAGGGTCTCTTCTGCTGCAGAGTATCACTGTTGCCGGAACAGCTTCTTCTAGTTTGGAGGGTTTAAATCAGAACTTCTTTGGAATAATGCTTGCATGTATGGCGATACGCTCTGAAGCACGTCCTGTAGCTTATGGATTCAATACAGAAAAAGGCAATACATCTATAAATCACTCCTTGGATTTGTGAGCATTTGTATTGAAACATATTATACATCGAATCATGAATGAAGGCCTTCACATATATCAATCAAAATATATCCCTTCTATCTGCGAATTTACAGAGTTTTTTTGTTCATCATTGATTAATTTTACATTTTCAGCTCGTAAAGTGTTTCCAGATCAGGATAATTTATCAAATTTCATTGAGAGGATTTACTGGTAATTTGAGATTGATGATTCATTCTGTGATGTGTGTGTAGTAGATACAACTGCCAGGAAAATATGGCTTAGCTGTCCTGGGCCACTCTCCGTAAATTGACCCTCTGCTGCTCGATTCAGCTGCTTGAGTGGATTTTAATTTATCTAAAGCTATACCAGTTTGCAGTGAGTATGGATTCCTTGCAGTTCAATGACAGCAGTTGTATTTAATTGCCGCAATTTTTAATAAAGTGCTGAAAAAGTAAACAGATTATGTTTGCTAAATATGTATTCTGAAATACAATAAGTAATATTTAGTTCCCATCCCAATTGGCGAGGAAGTATCGTTCGATGTATCGTTTGTTATTTCTTAACATATACTTCACGAAAAATCATGTCGCATATTGCGTCGGTCTGTCTGTTTGTAATATGTCTGCTGTTCCTTGACTCCAATAACTCTGTACTGAACTTTCAATTTAGAATTTACCGCTCCTGATAATTGTTCAGTTTTCCTTCGAAGTGGTGTTGAAACTGGGAATGGTAGTGGGGGGGAGGAAGGTATCTCATTTTTCCTCGCGTGGGTGAAAGATTGTCAGTGCTTTAGGATCATAGATAATTGCTCAAACATTCACCTTCTGAACAGATGAACATATATGATGCCTGTCGATTCTCTACGGTCTACCATTGATCAAGGATAGATTGCCAACCGTGAACTAATATCAGATATTTCCAGCTATCACAACGAAGTTACCAAATGAATTAGGAATAATTCATATAGGTGTAGTCAAAATGAGCCGTATTTTTCTATGGTTATCCTTAAAAACAGAGCTACAAAAAGACGCGACATTCTTTTATTTATTGCAGATTTCCAGTGATTTTTCCTAAAAGTTGACACAACTAATCACAAACAAGATATTAAAAAAACATTAACCTGAACCAATAATATAATAATAAAATATGTGATAAAACATGGCAAAATGTTTTCCTTTGAATCTTGAAATTCCGTTTGAGATTTTATTTTCTCCTGAATCTCTCGGCGCCAACGTTATTGCGGTGAAACTCATGAGTTTATTTTATCTGAGGGCAATGAGAAAATAGAAAGCGATTTCGAGTTCAAAGGATTTTGCAGTATTTCATAAAACTTGAAGGATTCAAACATTAAAATTCACCCACTCCAACAGCCTGTTACTTTCTGTATGGACAGGATGACGGGAAAGAAAATAAGCGTTTTGACAAATTTAATAAAATCACCGGCAGACGCAGAATACTGGAAATCGGCGTGTGTACGCAAATTATGTGTTCTGAAGGTATTTCATTCGGCAGTTCAGTCATTTTATTATTAATATGGCATTGATATTTCATTTAAAATTGGTTAAAAAAGAAGAAAAGGCTAATTATTTTGAGACATATGTATGAAAATGATTGCCATAGAAATTGAATTCATTTACAAAGTTTTGCTAATAGCTAGCTAACTAAACCAGGCTGTTCGACTAAGCAGTGATTTGGATCAGTAGCATGCAATTATGTAGCGGGTAGTAATACTTAAAATGTTTCTAGTAACTATTCAACTACCACCCGTGCAAGATTAGATGTATCTTATTTCTCATTTTGAACACTATTTTAGTTTAAAGTGTATAATACTCGTACGTTCCATGGTAATAATCTACCCAGATAAAAAATCATTGTGGTGACCCTGCTTTTAGCAAGTAGGAACCAATGTTCTATGATCTATTTAACATATTTCATATTAACAAAAGTCAATATTGAGATTTTTGCTTTTCAGCTATAACATAAACATTCATTGCTATTTACATTTTACTACTTACTTCTAGGCTACTTTTTTGGATTTCGAAAAAAATAATTTAGAAAATTAGTTCAACTACACTATGTGTTATATGACAATTTTGTGAGGAGAAACAAAAAAAACGTGAGTGTTTGGCATCATTTCAAGTTAGATTAGAGCGTTTTGACCAACTTCCCGCGGCGACACTGGATACTGCACGATACGAGCACCCGAGCAGATGAGAAAAGCTAAGGACGATCAGCCGAAATGGCTCATTTGCCCCACTTTTCATTTGTTCCAATGCGCAAGCGACGCCACCCAAAGCGATAGGTTCATTCTGTATACTATTTATTTGCTTCAATTCAGGCCCGTACCTAAGGGGACTTATTGGGTTAAACTCCCCGGAGAAAAATGAATTCATAGAAAAGTGCTAAAACACTAACGGCTAAGGCCAGTCACAGTTTAAGCCTTGACAAGACATGCATACATGCTTTACACAATCTAAAACTGCCGTTCTTCTATATTCCCTAATATCTGCAAAAATCTATAAATATCTTCATTCTGACAAGCAAAAATATGACTGAAACAAAAGTACAAACGATAAGTGTAACCAGTGCTGACCACGTGGTGATATTTTTTTTCTAAAGTGATGCATTCAGCGAGATGGTAAATACCATAATACAAATGATCTACATGATAAAATAGCTAGAGCCAAGACTGGAATTACAAATTTACTTGAGCCCAACATCGGATTAGTAAGAATAATGATTAATCGGCCAAATATTCGTGGTGGAATATTAAATAGTCAAAGACAAGTTTATAATCTACTGACAGTGTTGTGGAATGCAAAGTGAACAATAAGTAGTCAGGACCACCATGACGACTTTATTCCTGTAAAAAGAATCGAAGCAAAAAATTACAAACGCAATAAAAAACAAACATGGCCAACACTAATGCGATTGTAGGATTCTTCTATGCAAAAGGATAACATACCGGAAAATTTTCAACGCGATGAGAAGAAAATTCAGTTATACATAGATAGATGCAAACAAGGTGTGTAAGCAGAGAACGAATATTTACAAAACAAATGGTGCAGGCTTGACTTTGTAGTAGAGGTAGTTAGGTAAAAACAGAACTGTGTCCTCTATAGTATGGGTACACTATGAACTAGAAGAAATACTTTTTGATCCGTCAGCCTGGTCTATGAACGTTTTAGTTAAGAAATTAGAATTAAACGAAAGATACTATAATAACAATAGTATATTCAAGACGACATAACTCTATGAGCACAAGCAGTGCCTAGTGGTTTAGCAGCTCCCTAAAGAATATCCTCCAGGAACTGTGCATTGGTGATACAAAGACGTTCAAAGAAGATAAAAGAAATTAAATTGTCCTAATGGAATACACAGTTTTTCAACGAATTCTTCAGATATGTGACCCCTTATCATTTTATTCAATGTATAAATGAATAAAGCAAATCGCATCACAGTACCAAAACAATATATCCTTTTTAGCTAAATAACTAATTTGTATGGCACTTTATTTGTTCCTTTTTCACGGTATTTATCGAATGTGGCCACGACTAGTACAACTGAAAAAATGTTTAATTTGTATCGGAAAAATGTGCAATTAACGTGGTACGATTATCCAGCTACAACCTGAATTTTATTTAAGTGAGTGAGTTTAGTCCAGTTCATTCAATTTGCTGTATGGATGACATATTTTAGGTAGAATAGTAGTTCAAAATTACAATACAGAACCATTATAACCGCCATAGCAGTTTCAGCTAGATGGTATGAACTACTTAAAAATTAATTAACA
The DNA here is from genome assembly GCA_949316355.1 of Bruchidius siliquastri. NCBI lineage: Eukaryota > Metazoa > Arthropoda > Insecta > Coleoptera > Chrysomelidae > Bruchidius > Bruchidius siliquastri. The sequence goes on along the minus strand of OX438529.1, from coordinate 11,156,060 downwards.
AAAATTGCCGTCCTAGAATTTCTATTAATTATAATACACTTGTGCTCCTAAGCTAAGAACTTTCTTTCTATTCTGTGATACTTTGACGTCGGGTCACAATTTATTAGAAAAAGGAATGAACTTGTAAAATGGCGAACTTTCAAATGTAACTGTTTTTTGGGATGGTATAATTTACCAAATCCTCTGAATATTCCTTAACATAAAGTGAACAGCGTATTATTCATATATACTGAGCCTCGATAGAAGTTTGTTTCGAAAAGTATATCTAAACTTGTCACTGGGGTTTAATATTGTCTGGGTCTCCATAAGCTTGTACATGACGCACAGCAGTGTCACAGATCTGTAGTTGCTGGGCATGTTCTTTGTCCTTCTCAAGGATAAATAGCTCCGCGGTGCAACGCTTCAGGACGATTGCTAGTATTTGGTCTGGGCCACTAGATTTTCCAGTGTTTTATAGAATTTAGTCTTCCATAATATCACCATGAGTCATAATTACAACAAACACTATTTAACTCTAAAATAGAAGCGCATCTCGACAAGGTCGAACTTCCATCTTGAAGGGGAGTCTCCCAAACGTCGTTCTTTTGGAGAATCTCACGGTTGCAGAATGAGCCCTTCCCCGAACGTTACAGTTTACTGCATCCTAGTGTCAATTTGAATAGATATATATCATCTTATAGCACTCTATATTGTCGGATATTACTCTTTGATTTCTAAAAATTCATTTACGTAGGATTTAGAAAATGAATTGTCTATTTTTTTGAAAATGATGCCAAATAAACTCTCATACCACCACCACCTTCTATCTCGTTCGATTATTCATAATGTCAATTGATGTCTGTTATTTTCGAAAATTAATGGCTTCTGCTTCTTGTACTTCGAAGAAGACTGCCAAAGCTACTGCTTGTATGTATATATAATGTCATCAAATCCAATCAACCGATATTTCTCTTTTCAAGTAACTAACTGGAAAAGCTCTCTGTTTACCGGATCTACGAGAATTGCGTTTTCCCTTCCGCAAACAGCATTTTTCATTCAAAACGATTCACTACTTATCACTGGCCTCATTCAAACCAGCAACATGATAAAATAATTTGTTTCCCACCCACGGATACTGAATACTAAAGCTGACATAAGTTGGTAATGCTGCTGAAACAGTTTAAGTAGGTATCTTGACACAATGAAGTACTTTTTGTCTTAAGCTGAATATCCAGTATGTCAGTATTCTTACTTAGCTATGCATTAGCAAACTAACTGCACACAGTATTTCCACAAACGATTCCATATTATATCGTATCGCCAATATTGGTGTCACTAAATTGTGGTTCCATGTAAAATCGTGTAAGTGGTGGAAGTTACATTTTTCTAAATGGTGAAAGCGCTCGACTGAAGGTTCGGTTTCTCTTTTGGCCAGTGTCAGATGAAGATTTTGATTTAAGCATAATTTTCGTTTCGCCAGCAAATTGGCTGAAGCTATGACCACAACAAAAGCTACGATGGTACTTAGTCGTGCAAGCAACACTCGTTGTAAATGTGAATGTATCGCTTTTTGCTCCCAACGTTAATGGAATATAAATTTATGGAATAAGAATATTGTCTCTTTTCACACTGTACTTCGTTTCGATATATAAACAAAAGTTGCAGTACAATAGTACAGCCTCTTTGATAAAAAGTAAGGTTGAAGATGCTATCAAAGAGTGTTGATGTCTGCAGAAGTGTTATTGAAACATCTACATTTCAGTGTAGGATGCCCTGTATAAATTGATAGCTATAGCAAATATCTATATCACATTATCAAATTATAGCGCATTCAACAGATCCCGACCAACATCAGGTTTTCCATGTAGGATCACTACATTTATACAACCTCATCCCGCTGAGTACCATAAATACACCGAGTATATACTGTAGGATTAATAACGCAATAAAGTAGGCTTATGGGGATGTGCATAATGATATACTACGACCACGCAACAGCTAAACATGTAAATGATAAATGAATTGATTGCTAACCCTAATTACCCATTGAATGGATACATAGACATCGAGATTTTCAGGCAAGTCTCAATACACTTTTTGAGTATTCTATGATGTCTATCTTATGGAAAAAACGTTACTTATTTCCGTCAATCTGTATTGCTGTTAGTGTGTTCCTCAGTGTGTGTCGCTATAGTGACCACGTTGTCAGAATATCAAATCATCCTAAGGCTAGCGTTGGAGGGACTAAGTATCCCGAGAGATTTCACTATGTTTTTGTACCTTTTTCAAGTTTTAGAGTGAAGGAGTTGTGTCGTTTGCAGGAAAGTTTAGAATTATTAAAGCAATGTTTATACTATTGAAAATGCTGTAATCATTTTTATGGAACTGTTGCATTTGCGGCGGAGTTTTTAGAAAAAAAGGTATAACAGCAGTGTAGAACTTAGTTTTTATACATTCATAGAGTTTTCAATTAATTTCGAGCTTCGTTAAAGAAATTCTCCAAATGTTAAAAGGTGGCAAAATAAGTGAGAGTTATAGGACATCTTATACGATTACAGTTATACTCTCAGTTAACATTTTAATTATACAACAGCGCTTAAAAAACTTTTTTTTATAATTTCAAGAGACAATAAAAAACAGAGGATCTGGTAGGCACAGTTGCCGTCCACTAGCGATACCGACGGACATAATTGTTGAAAATATGTTCAATGCTAAAACCGTCAGTGTTACTGAAGATAACGTTCTATTCAAACTATTGTTCGTTTGGTACAATACTCGTATATTGATCATTTCTTGTCATACACAATGGATTACTTGGCAAACGTTCAAAGATAATTATATTGGTTTATTGATAAATCAGTAACAAGGGGTCATTGAGAATATTGTCAAATGCACTGACTCAGTACCTACTTTCAAAGCTGTAATTTGCTTGATAAATTCATGCTCCTACAGTTCACATATCAATCATGTACCGACCATAGTGAAGGTGGTAAGGTACGTGAAAGGTCGGTGATAATGTGTGAAAATGTCAAGTACCCACTGCTTACTTGAGTAACATTAGAGATTTTTCCAATTTGTACGTCTTGAACCTTTTATACTCCTCATATATCCGATCTAAATTGGAAAGCTGTTCGGTAGCATGGTACAAACAATATTTACACTGTGCATAAAAATAGCATCAAGTAGTATAAATTTATTAAATATCTGTTGTATCGGGGGGATTATCCGGAAAGAGGAATTAATAGATCTTGGATAAGATTAAAATTCACATACCTGTACGGACCTGAGACACGAGGTGACATTTTACTATGAATCATCTCGGAAAAGTATATCGAAAAAGTCGTCAGTCACCGTCATGCGAAAAAATCCTAACTCTAGATGAATATTGTTATATCATTAATTCATCTAGAATCGAAATCAAACATACTTTCTTGCCATTTCACACAAGATGTAGTTGTTATCCAGTCAAGCATAAATATTGTTGCATCTTCCAGGATATGGTTAATATTTAGTACGTAAAGCAAATATTGCGTACATGAATACTTATTTGTCCTGGATTATTTCCTGCATTTGGATGATTGTATCTGTTTGAGATAAAAAAGAAACTATGAACTTCAAAATCCTATACAGTATCGGTGGCTCGTGATATTCCACTAGTTCTAGATGAAAAACGAATCAGATCCTCATTTCCGCACTGCTTGCAGACTGCTGCTATAAACACTGCAATGCACTACGGAATTGAAGACTCAAACTCGTATCAAGTGCTGTTTCCTAATCCTATAATTAAAAATTGAAAGTGGAAGGACGCGTTTCATCACAGAGAAAAACATCATCATTAATGTTACAATGTTGAATGAAAATAGAAAATGTTGGTATCACTTCGCTTGTCGATAGTTCGGCTAACAAATATTTTATTAGTTGCATTATGATGAACATTATAGAATTTAATGACCAGTTATAAAAAAATATGTATGGTTATGGACAAAACTTTTCTAACGTTTTGGTTGTCCAAAACACACATGAAAATATTTGAATTGACCAATCATTGATATTGTACCCCGGTATCATATCCACAGTAAGATGCTTTATGCAATGTTACAGGGCAAATTAACTTCAGTAGATTTGATGTGGGCTTTTAGTTGGGCAAGAGCCAGCTTTGATTGAAGTCAACTGTGAGCTCTGCTTGCAGCCCTATTATTCAACACTCATTTGCAGGACTTCTATAGCTTCTATAGTTCCACTATCAATGAAGAATAGATGGCAAAAATTCCCTATTCAATAATTTTTGTTTTCATAATACATCCGTTAACCTCTTTGAAGTATTATATTTTAAATGTATCTAAAATCTTTGTTCGAATACCACCGCTTTCCAGGTTTCATAATCTTAATGCTATATAGAAATATCTATGAAGGAGAGATATTGTATTATTTCACTGTTAAATAGAGAAAGCCTTCCTGAAAAATTCATAAATTTGAGAGACAGAGAGACCAATATTCTAATCCCCAAACATTAATACCATTCAATTGTCACTCAAAATTGGTTAGATGTATGAATTCTGCTGGCTGCTAAGCTATACCGCTGAAGCTAAAATGAACTTTGCCATTTATATATGTACAGTTTTACTAGTGCTACTTAAAAAATATTACTTCCAGTTTCAAATACAATGCGACAAAAAATACCAAGCACTTAGAACAAATTGTAATAGTATGATTTTTCTTACCTAATCTAGGAACATAAAGATTAAGGTAAAGGCAGTCCTCACTTTGATTTGATAGGAGAGGCAGAAGCTTTTCCAATAGAAGCAATCTACTTTTGGGGAAATCCAAAAGCGCCTCTGAGCGATTACTGATGTCCGGTAATCGTTGCGGACACACCGAGCCGAACTGATCCGCTAGTCGCGTGCTACGCCATAGCGATGGGGTTACGGGAGGCATGTACCTGGAACAGAGCAAATATGATTAGAGCGAACATATCAAACATATATCCAAAACTCTCTCATCTCCGCTCAGATGGATCTGCACAAAGATGTCAAATTTCTAAATGAATGAAATCTGGTAGATTGAATCAATACTTCCCAATCATGATTTTAAACCGGATATTAACGCTGTATTTTGATAGCTAAGATACTATACTTTATTAATTATAGTTACTTGAAATTTGTTGAGGTCGTCTCTTTACATAAATTGCCTTTTTTCACGTAAATTATCGGCAAAGGGATACATTTTTCACGTAATAGTCGATACTTGATATATTTTGTACAATTGGGTTTCAATATTCATTACAAAATTCCCGGAGGCGAGTTAGACCATGTATTTTTCACTAGAGATATGTGACATCAAAGGTGCAGCAGAGTTTACAATCGGTATATATCAGTTGATAACAGTGGAATGTTATGCGAAAAACAATAAATATTTACAGCCCAAAAACAAAACACGTTTAAAAGATTTATCTAAGATACTAGGTTTACAAAATTGACGATTTTTGAGCTTACCAGCAATTTTGCAGAGAGCTGAATGACCATTTATAGCAAAAAAATATATAATTGATTACAAGAATACACTAATTATGATAAATGTTCCGAATTATAATTAATTATCCTTTTATTTATGCAACAAAAAATTGACATCTTCAGTTCTTTCTTGGGGAATCTGTGGCCACATTTAAATGGCACTTGGGACTCTGATTCAATCAAATAGCTGCCTGCTTACTCTGTAGCGATTAAACTGCTGATTTTAGCTTCGCCAGGTATGAAAGGCTTGAAAAAAATTTATTTCGCAATTTTTAAATATTCTTGGAATTTCATAAATTGTCTAGAAATGAATCACTGTATGTTTCTTAACCAAACATCCAATTACAGTAACGGAGTCGATCTGGAGCAATTCTTGATAATGCCAGGTATACAGTCATGTTTGGGGAACAGACACAAAATAATGATTTCTAAAATTTTAAGCCCACAACACATTGGTTTCTTCTGCAAAGCAGACTGTAATCTATACTGATTCAAAACTTCATCACTTTACACGTGCATAATATAGAGTCTACTAGATCGACACTATATTTAACATGCGATTTTAAGGTAGGGGCGCATATAATGAAATGGCAACAGATTCTTGAAACAATACCTTAATAAACACAAACAGGAGGTTAGTCGTTTTGGCAATTATAATATTTTTTATCTCATATCTGATGATAAAAGTTTAATTCTATGAATTGTGGATCGGTTCGAAACCATTAGCACACGACGCCACTATCTTCTCAAGGCATACGTATATGCACCGCGTGTAGACCTACGTGAGTAGATTTAGACGGGGTTTTAGAGCTCCGGTCAGTTTTCCCAACGGACACTGTGTGTTCGCGGTTAATAAAGGACGGAACCACAAAACCTACGTGAGAGGTTAATTATGAAAATGTTAGACGTAAGTATATATATCTTCGGGATTAGTACAAATAACTTTAGTGCTATCCTGAACAAAAACATCATCCTAAATAAACGTTGGGATCAGATGCCTAGAAGGAAATGGAAAGTAACGTCTGGTCACTAGAGAGTCGTTGGATTTCTTTAGATTAAATAATTGGATATAAAGCTGACCAACATTTGGACTAGCAGTACAAGCGTCATATTCGACGATTTTTTATTTTTATGTACCATTACATTTTTACTTCGCATGTCAGTAGCCGACTAGGTCGGAAGGTAGTATACAATTTACTCAGATCGTACCTTAAAAATGCACAGACAGTAGATAAACACACACAAAATTGAATAGATTGGCGCGGTACTTCACATGTGATGATACGGTTTACTGCTTGGAAGCATGCTGTACCCCGTAACCGCGCACCACATTTAGTGAGACAAGCATGCAAACGAAAGTAGGTGGCAATTTTTTTTTCGTGTAACAATCACATGTTTCAAACGCCTCAAATCATTAAAGACAAAACCATCACATCAATATCATTTCTATTCATGGTTACATCTACAACAATGTATGTTGGCTATCTCGGCTTCCCGTTTTACCTCCGCCCTCCGGTACTATGTTCACGCTCGTTGCTTCGGAATATGTGCAACTTATTCCCACTTAGCATTCACCCCACGGGTATCCTCATCGATTTCACATGCAGAAACCGCATATTTGCTGTTATCAGAATTCATACCTGGGACTTCCCCTGCAGGCTTCTCTAATTCCTAGGTGGCATCTACGCAGAGATGGTAGTTGATAATCTTGCGTTAAATGAAGGTTTGGATGAGTTAAAGAATGAGAGGAATTTGTTCTTAATGTTCTTGTTACGCTGATATCCTTGACCCGTTTACAGTGGCTTCTGATCCAGGTCTTGTTGTGTTATATTAATTTGTGTGATAGTAAGACAGTGACTTACACAAACGGGCTTGATAGATTACCAAGACTGTATTTGGTAATATCATTTAAAGCAAATGTTTCCCAAATTATGCACAAAATGATTGAACAACATGAACCTTTATTGAGGTTTCGACTGCTTTTTGCAGCCTTTATACAAGTACAGACTTGGCGAAACTCTTCCATCATGCAGAAAAAAGATTGTGTAATTAACACACATTTTCATAAATATTTGTGTGTTAATAACAAAATATTTTTATCTTTCATATTATACAATTATCGTTATGGTTTGTTTTTTGGATCCCAAATCGCAAGTACTGCTTTGATACCTTGGAATCGCACTATTGTTGTTGTTGTTTCATTTTATCTCATGTGAGATGCAAGATTATCGTCCTTGCGTAGCGGTGCATTATTTTCTTTCTATCTATTGCAACCATCCAGTTAATAATAATAAGGCCTTGTTGAAAACAAAACTTCCTCCTTGAAACAGTCATAAATATTAATGTCACTATATTTTCAAAATCATTTTTTTTTTCATTCTATTTTGTACTTTGATAAAGGCTGCTGAGGTAGCTGGCACGTCAGCAAATATTCTCATTCGTACATATGTTGTTGCCAAAGGAAAATATAATGAAAATGTGAGATTTATGCGTATTTTTTGAATAATCGATAATTTCAGTTAATTTTTAAATTAAATTCATTTTCTGCTCTCACCAGATACAAGATCTGACGAAATCCTTGTTTCTAAACTGATATTGCGTAAGGGGTATAATATAAACCTACTCTACGCAATTTTTTTCCAACATCTAATCATATCCATTCACAGCAAGTTTTGTATTTGATCTCTATCGAGCTGAGGAAAGAAATTTTCCGCCCAGCTGTAAGATTCGAGTGTTGCACAAACATTACATTACAGCGCAGTGTTTGGTTCCAGTCATTCGTCGTATTTACGCTCTTGGTCTGAGTATATTGAGAATGGTGTTTTAGAAAAGATTCATTGTTCGGGTCTGAATTCACTTCACTTTCGTCACGATTCACTCTTTTCAAATATCCTTTATCTTTCTTTGTCTCCCAGCTCCATTGTTTGCGGCATTCATTACAGTTCCACAGGTCTTCTCATAAATGTAGCAAGATGGGGTTCACCGAATTAGTTCCGCAGTTGCGAACATGAGTTACTTTCACAACCCCGGGGACTTTTAATACGGATGGAGTCTGCTTTGCTGTGCTCGTTTAAGAGCCTGAGGTGTATGATCAATATTGATGATATGCCTGTCTTGATAACAGAATACACATCGCAAATGTATTGCCCATCTCAAATTTTACCATAATTTTAGATCACCTTAATACAGTCAGATGAAATCTTACATACACCCTGATTTTTGTACAGAGCAAACTCCTCGCGAGCAGCCGAATCGACAGTCCCCAGATTGAGCAGACATCTTGGAAATGGTGATGTAATTCTGTCAAGCCTGGCATCAAATACATCAATATTGCATCACTACCATTCGGAAACTTCGTTAATCGAATCAATCGACCCTTCTCTCCGTTCAGAGATAGAGACAGATACTATCTTTTAATTGGTCTACATAACGTTGCTCTCAAGAACTTGGCAAATTGAAAGGAGTTCCATAAATAATAATATATCATAGTCCTTTCTAGGAACTAGAAAATCATACTTGGAAATTTTAATATAATTTTAATAAATATCAAGTTAGGGTACAAATATGTACCTGTGCATCGTGAGATCAATTTTCATTTCAAAATAGGTGATTTTTCAGTTGTCTCGTAAACATATTCACAGTAACAGTTTCATGGACAACATATACCAAAATTTTGGAAGACGAAGGAGAAACAACTTTCCTTTTTTTATATGGATTCTCATTCCAACAAAAAGTCTGTAGAAGAAAGAGAATACGGATTGCAGTCATTATGAAATTTGAATGGTTGAAATTACTACTAGAGGTAATATTCTTGTGTTCAACAGAACTTTGATTTCAATTCAAATTTGATAAGTACTACTGCAGCAGTACTGCCATATATGAACATGTCTTTAATTTTTTATACTAAAACATAAAGATGATAATAGAACGCCGTTGATTTCAACTGCACTCCCCCGAAAGTAATTCTTTTTCAGATTTTGAACTGCGTAAGTCGTTTGCATCTCAGGGTAAAGTGCCAGTCGTGGGTCAGTAAAGATCTCCGACCGCAGCTATTGAAAGGATTCTGCATCGAATATTATTTTATATTATTTTAATGAGTCAAACTTGCAGCAAAAAGTAAATTGAATATGATTGCTTCAATGTAGGAATTTATGGTAGAGACTGTTTGGTGCTGAAGGATTACTCAACAGCTTGAATGAGGATACTCAGTAATTTGTAATATTTGAGACAGATAATTTTCCAGTTATCTGCATGCTGTTTGAAACGTACCAGTTAATTTATAATTTTGTTGGCAGATCTCTTTGAACATCAATACTAACTTCAGGATATACGAGTATAGAGAGACTAGAATCTACATTGTACTGAAAAAGTTCCTGTTTACACAGTAAATACCTTAAGCCTCATCATCCATCGGCTAGTAAAAGTTGATCAGGCTTCATGAAGCCCAATTGCTTTGCTCCGCAGATGTGTAACGGCAGCCAGCAGATCTCAAGTGGATCTATGCTGACTAAAGCCATATTGGTAATCATTGACGATGTTGTTCTTTTCCAGGTACTTCAGAAGATGCACTTTAATGACAGTATCCATACCAGATGATGCAGAGCAGAGTCACAGGTGATAGACTCATCTGCTCTCATCAGTACTGGTTTAGACGAATAACATAAATTTTAGTTAATAGCCCAGGCTACAGACCAGAATGATCTGGACCATTCAGGACATGAAAAAAGTTTGTTCTCAATTTTCTGGCTATGCTCCTTTTTGCTCTCATTTACAGCGGTGATTTTCGATATTTAGATTAGTCCTCCATTACCTATGCCATTACCATTTATGTATTCAATTCAAGACACAGCTAGTTTTATGTCACTTTGCAAGCCAAATTGATAATCTGATCATGTTACAAAGCACGGTCTATACAGTCAAGATCCAGTAACTTTGATAGGACTACGCCCTGATAAATCAATCTGACATTTATATTTATATATATATATATATATATATATATATATATATATATATATATATATATATATATGTATGTTGCTACACAGCCAACTTCCTGAAGGCATTTTTTGCCTGGATCGTATACACGGCATCCTGCTTGAATTCCAATTTGAAATCGGAAACAAACAGATGAAATAAATATTTTATTTACGAACAACATCCTTTATGAATCGATATATTTATTGTGCCAATTCTATCTCTGCTCTAGACAAATGCTGATCGTTTTTAATGGTGACAGTTGTAATTGGTGCCAATATCTGCCGCCGTTAATTTCCGTTTGTTTGCGTTTAAAATGTCCGCAGTATTGGATTGATAGATGAAAATTGATATATTTACATATATATTTTTCCGGCGCAATAGAACCAGAAATAATTGTTTTCTTTCTTAGTGCTGAGATAAAGAAAATATGTGCGCTAGGACATGAAGAGATAAGCTATATTATTAGGAATATATGTGTTCCATCAAGCATTTATATTGTAGAAGGACAACATATCGTTGTCCACCAATTAAAACGAGGGCTGCAAGATTTTTCTCAACATGTCGGTACGTTTGTCTGCCATATTTTCTGGTTTCTGTTGGTAAATTCATCAGCAACGAGTTTTTAAATAATATTATAAACATGCCATTTTGCTTATTTGAAACATTTGTAAATTTTAACTAACATAATGGATTGCAACGGAATTTATGTATTAAATAACTAATTCATTTAATATGATGTCCTCAAACAGTTTTCATAGTATATTACACCAAATGCTACTACTTGTTGAGGATAAAGTAATATGGTATTTAGAAAAAGAGATGGTGACGGATTATTAATTTATTTTCTCTAAAAATTATAGATTGATTATTTTCATTTTGTTTTAAGAACGAAAACTGCCCTAAATTCCTCCCATTTCAAATTACTAAAATAGAACTTAGAACTAGAACTAGCAATCTTTTCGTGGAGTAATAATTTTAAAGGTGTTATTTCAAGAAGATGCAATTACAAAGACATATTTTCATGCTGTTTTGTTCTAGTAAAAATCCAGCTTTCTTTCTAGATTAATTTGACAAAGGAATTGGAAGTATAGTGTGATTTTTTCAAAGGTGAAGATTTGATTATTTTCCAAAACATAAAAAAAAAAAAATATATATATATATATATATATAAAACTAACAGAGAATCATTTTTAAATTGTACATGTCCTAACTCCTTATCATAATTGAATTCGTGATATACTTAAATCCAAGATTTCAGCGTATGAAACTAAAATTTTCAAATAGAGCAGTGCATCTTGCAGTTCTATATTATCTATTCTAATTCTATATTTGTCTAGCTAATAGCCTATTATGTTCTCCCATTTTATCTTTTGTGTATCAGAATATTATTGTTTTTGGATGACAATTGCAATAGGTTACATTTTTTTAGGTGTAAAAGAGTAAAAGTTACTTAGAAAATTATTAGGAATTGGGAAATCTATATCTTATTTCGTTAAATTAGGTAATAGATATGTCCTTTCTTTGAAAAAATTTAAAACGATCACGTACATTGAATTGCAAGAGAAAATTATTCATGGAATGCTTTTGGTATATATCGTCGTTTAGCTATAGAATATAATCCTGTTTTTGAAGGGTGATCCCACCTCTTAAAAGATGCTTAATTTATCTCAATCTGAAATTTATTGGTGTTTCATATTGTTGGCTTTGGCTACATATTTATAACGTTCTTAAAATACTAATTTATTTCAACTAATAACATAAAAACTTCTGCACTAATTTATGTCTACGTTTTTGACTGACGTCTGAAAACTGAGCGTCAGTCAACCGACTTGTCAATTTCGAACGATCTCGAAGTTTGAGATGCCTCTTTTGACAATTGCTCACGAGTTCTACATTATTTATATGATTTATGTCCAGCTGCTACCGTGATCTCGTTGCAATGTTTTATTTCCTTCATTTCAATAACAAACGGAATCTTGTTCATATTGGATAACAAACTAGCTACGGTCCTGGTGGACACCAGTCCTTTATTTTTCCCATCTGTTCCATCCATACTCTGGAATCCACTTCATCGTAATCGTTCCTTTATCGAATTTATTCTCGTCAAATGCACTTATCTTTTTTGGGATTTGCCACCTGTTAACCGAGTTTTCTTATGAAGAGCTCCGTCACTTGGGCGACAGATTGCACTGATGACCTCGCAATGAGGGGGTCCGATCTTGTCGCAAAAGAGGAGATAATCGTAAATGGTGTAGGAAGCGCGATCCAACACAACCTAAAGGTTTCAGATGAATATTTAGAAATTAAAAGTGGCATCGAATAAATTATCTCTAAGCTTCCAACACAGTTGTATTAGTTTAAAATAAAGATTTTGGTCGAATCTTTGGAGCCTTGCACGATATTCAATAATTTCTAAATTTATTTCAAGAGAACCAGAAATTAAAATCCAATCAGATGACTTGATTTTTAAGCTGATAGCGTTGCGGGGAAAGCTCAGCAACTTTTAATTTTCTGTGTTGCGAAGTATTTTATTCAATCCCAGATTAATAACGGTAATCCTGAGTGAGTTGGCATTAGCTATGTCTATCAACCCTGTACAAAGTATAATTACCGAGACGAGCTTTAAGAATTTTGTGATAATTATCGACTACCCTCTCTATAGCGTATATTATGCGATTGTATAACAGATGGTCAGACTGGAATGTCGCAATGAACGGGCCTGTATCAGAAAACATTAACGGTGATAAATATTTACAAAAAAATAATATTTGCCGGGGTGGATCAGACCTGTCCTGTTGCTTTCTTGAACCGGAATTAACCGTCGCTAGTGGAGTTGCGTCAGATGATTTACGGATATAAACGTTCTATTCAATGATCCCCTCCACCAATGACTTGATTTCAAAATCGATAGAAAGTTTTTATATTTGCATAGCTGTTAATAACCTAGAGAAAAATAAAAGCTGTGGACAAACGAACTTCAGCAGTTCTAATTTTTTGCGATGACATATAGACCCACCTGTCGCAAGCATTCTGCATATCATTCCTAATGACAAAAATGTTTTGTATTCAGATTACTTGGTTTTTCTCAGAGCACGACATCTGATTAAGTGTCTACGCGTTCACTGTGTCCTTGTCTGTGATATCAATACTGCATCTACAGTTCAGCATCTCTATTACGTATCGGATCAAATCCATAAGTACCTGCATTAGCACTGCAAAGTGGGTTTGTGAAGGAGATATTTGTCAAGAACTGGGTGTTATATTAATAGTTCATAATGCATCAAGTACAATCCCTGAGATATTTAATGGGGAAGGATTCAATGAGTAGCTAAATACTCGTTGCAAAATAAGTTATACCAAAGTTTTATCGCTCATAGCTTATGTGCATTCATAGTATCATAGTGAAGTTGATGTCTTAATAGTTTATATATATATATATATATATATATATATATATATATATAAAAGTGGTTTTATTGAGGCTCATGTGTATTCATGACATTACAAGGCACACTTTACAATGTACATCAATTCCACACAATATCTTCTGTACTCCTGTGGCTCGATTATTCTCTACAACAGCATATGTTAGTAAGTTAAGGAGGCGTATCTGTTTTACAAAAAGATCCTTCGAATAGTAGGAAGGGCTCTGATGATAGTGACACTGGCATACAGTAATGGCAATGTTTCAATATCTAGACTATACGAAGGGTATCTAGAGTAGTTGAGGCATATGAAGACTGTGCAAGGCATATCTAGACTTGACGAGGCATATCTAGAGTACTCCAGGAATATCTAGACTATACGAAGAATATCTTGAGTAGTTGAGAAGGGTATCTAGAGTAGTTGATTCCTATGTAGACTATACGAGGGATCTATAGACTAGACGAGGCATACCTAGAATACTCTCGGAATATTTAGACTATACAAAGGGTATCTAGAGTAGTTGAGGGTTATGTAGACTATAAGAGGGATCTCTAGACTAGACGAGGCATATCTAAAGCTCTTCCCGTTACAACAATTCTGTATTATTCTAAAACTGCTTACTCATGTGTTAGTACTACCACGAGCAATTATCCGTTTCAAAGAATCGACCTTTTACGTGTTCATAATTTATTGTTATATAGCTATTTTCAAGTTTTTATGAAGCATCATTGATTTAAACAATTAGTCTACTTACATATATTTAATAATTCAGTGAATATTTGCGATACTTGTTGTATTCTGATAAAGCTGGTATATACAAGTTCTTTCTGGTCTAACGACTCCAGATAATATTTACCATAGCTTTATAGCACAATAATTCTTCATAAGTCGAAATAATACTGCATTTCTGTATTTGTTATTTTTTAAGATTAATTGAAATTTTGAACAATGGATAGCCTAGTTATTTTCAAATACAGATCTTTATTGAAACTCAATAGAAGTATTCACCTGATTCTGGAAAACAACTCATATACATATTTTATACGCTGCAGTTAGGTAACCTACCATATTTCGAATTGTACTATAATTTTGTAATTTATTTTATATTTATGCCTCAAGCCTTTGCAATTTAATTACGATGTCTTCACCCTTGGATCTTCTTACTTATATCATATAAGTAACATAATTGGAGATATATATCATACATGAAACAAAACTTCTATAGACAATGGAAGTCCGAAGCAATGCCTTTGAAACATGTCAGTATCAGATCAGATTCTAAACAGCAACCATTGTCAGGAGTCAGTCACGTACATCGAAACTCAGGATATTTCTGTGGTGCGCTCCTGTATTCATATCCAGTAATCCATGTAGCTTCAGATCGTCCATGCACACTTAACTTTGTCAAAACCATTGGCTTTAGGAGAAGTTTGGAGTGGATTCGACAAATACGTGAAAATCAGAGCGTGGGCCAATTACGCTTTCTAGGTCACTTTGTGTGAAGTTGGAGGTGGAGTTCAGGCTGAGTGTAGAATAAAATCAGTAGCGTATACACTATAATTTCTTATCATGTAGATTGCAAATGTGAAACTCTTCCGTTATGCAGATATAGATTCAGTATTTGGACACAAAGTCTCACAAATAAAACTCTCGTTTAAAGCAACGCGTTTCGATTTATATTCAAAGCTGTCAGTTCAACGGTGATTTAAATATTAATCGAAATGGGTCACTGAAAAGGGAGTTTAATTTGTGAAATTCTGTGTCCAATTACACAATTTTTATCTGAATAATTTTTTATTGCTTGATTTAAGGTGTTTTTGTTTACTTTTTAATATTGATAGCATAAATCATTAGAAAACCTATTCAATACACATGTAAAATTCAAATCTCTCTTATAATACAAATAAATACAAACAATTAAAGCTGTTCTGTAACTCAGCATATTAGGTATATTAAAATAATAATAGTAATAATAATACTAATGATTTTAAAATCTAAACCAGCATGCCGTGCATCGGCCAACATCTTGACCGAAAAGATGCAGAAAGCAGTTATTCTCGGTTTTGTAATGGAGTCTCTGCTGCACATTTTTTTGTTTTCTCATATAATGACGGATGAATAATTAGAGAAGTTTGCATCCTGTCGGAATTCTTACATATATACTTTCCAAGGCACCTGGGGAGAGCTGGGCTATTGAGTTTGGAGCGTCTGTATAGCAGAGTGGTACTGGGCACAACCTGCGAAGTCACGAGGTACAGCGACCCCCTCATACGGTTTGTGCGTGAGCACGAGAATGTGGATAGAAGAGTCTTCCATCTTCGAGCAGCATGCAAAACAGCTGAAGAACACAGGCTCACACTGGACTTTAAGCAGGAGAATCAGCAGTCCATTCCAGAGCTAGCTGCCACCCAAATTAACAGCCACATCAAAACTGCAGCAGCGAATTTCCTTCTAAGGCTTTAAAAAGACAAGCCCATGAATATAATCTTCTACCAACCTCTAGAAGAGCATGGCTTGTCTGAGTAGTTGAAATTTCCTTTCATAATGCCTAGAGTTTGAGACTGGGAGCTTCATAATGGATTCTCAGGATGATGTCTCTAACACCTAAGTAGATCGTATAAGGCTTGTGGGTATAGAAGTACCTGAAAGCAGCTGTAGAGCATGCCAGCGGGCACCAGAGACGCTTGTACATCTCGTGCTAGCATGTAGCATATATGTTACAAGGGTTACATCATCACCTGAAAAGCTCCTACACTATAGATGAGGTATCTGAACTGCCTTACGATCCAGGGGATATTGGGTCTCTGATGGACTAGCCAAAAGAAACTTCTAAACAAAAGTGTCGTAAATGTTAAGACATCTGTAATCCAACATTGCATGACAAGCAATTTCAATAAGTTATAGTGTTATAATATTTCTTTACTATCAGTCCGGACGATTAATTGTCAACAAAATATCCTTAATCGCAAAATTGTAATTCACGTATCACGAACGAAATTCAATAGAGATCTATTCCGATACCAAACTTCTGAAATGTGTGTAGGCTTATGTCGACAGCCACGACATGATGCCCCCCTCCTCGCCTCCAAAGCACAACCTCACCCAAAATGTATTAATCCAAAGGTGCGTGGTCGTTTATCTTCATTATCCTTCGCACGTTTTATTTCCGTATTTCGCGTACTTCAAGATGCGGCCAGAGGCGTACGGCTTACATATCGAGTTGTACGAAGATGTCATATGATGTCAATAAGATAAAAATTTTCTATATGGAATTCTATCCTACAGTCTCCCGTCAAGGGTTAACATCACTTAATGGCGGACACTGAATCGGCAGGGTGGCAGCACAAGAACTAAAACTGTATCATGGCCTTACGGCTGGACGATATGACGACCTCGACAGCAACGTGGCCAAACGGATACATACATACATGATAGGTGGCAGCTAACTTGGCAATGGTTTGACTAGGTTGCCGATTTGGAAGCATGCCAAGAAGGTCTACGTGTGTAAGTCGTGGTTCACTCACTCAGTAGCCAGAACAAGGAGCCGCCAGCTGAAAAATGGTTTTCGATGCAGAAAGGCTTTGTGGAGATAAAAAGTCGGCCATGCTAATCGAATAGTGCGTTAAAAGAATATTCTGATCGAAATTTGATATATTTCGATTTGAAATTGAAGGTAAAAAACAATGATGTGAATTAAATAATAGGTTATAAACTTTTGTTCATCTGATTTAAACATCTTTGCCTAGCCATGGTTATGAGTTGTGATTAACAATGTGATTAACGAGTGAAATTGAAAATTATTCCTTGAAGTCATAGTTCAAAAATCCCGTCTGCATAGGTGAATAACTACTGTATGCTTGCCGTCAATGTCACCGATGCAATGTGACAAATTAAAGCACATTTCACACTCCCTGAAAACATTTCGCGGTATTTTGAATAACTGTGATCTGTTTTTAAGCAACTGCAGTTGCTTGAAGACATTGCTGCCAGCAAAGGACGAGAATTAGTAGCAAGTAGGATTGAAGGGACATAAGGAATGAAGAAAAAAGATACCTCTGATGACAAGATCGTGAATGCTTTTAAAAAACCTGTGGAATTTAGAGAAAAGCAGAACACATATCTTAACGACGAAATGCAGTCACCAAAAAAATAATTCCCCCAAAACAGACACAAGAAAAGAAAAAATAATTTAATAGAAAAATAGCTAGACAGGATAGAAAGTATGTTAGATTTGAGAGCTCTAGTTTTGTATCCATGATAGGACTAGTTAGTTAGTTGGCAAGTAATCTGGGTAGCCTTGTTAACAGTCAAATCTGACAGTCCGTCGATGATTTAAATATAAATCAAAACGCGTCACTGAAAGAGAAAGAGTTTTATATGTGAAACTATGTGTTAATTACACAACTTTCTATCTGCAACCGTAGCATTAGATATTATCTATATGGTTTTGCCTACTTAACAGGCATTCTGGAGAGAGAAATTTCTGGCTTTTTGCTGTTCTGATCTCCTGCGTATCTTAACTACCAGCTTCAAGAGCTTTCCATTTAACCTTACAGCTTCAATTATCAGATACATGTGAAGCATAGTATGAAGTGTCTGGAGCAGTTAGTAGGGGATCGCGAGGTACTTATAATGGTAGTATTCATCAAAACTGTGTGTGTGTGTGATGATTTGATGGCTTCCACTGACGAAATCCAACAAAATAATAACAAATAAAACAGTACGCCAATAAACCGGATGGTTGGTTGGTGCACCTATAAAGTGTTCTAATATTTTTACAATAGTCCATCATCTGATATGTTATTAATTTCACTTCATATTCAACTTACTATAATTAGATACTTAAAGTTTCTTACAGTATTAATCTGCCCCCTACCTCCATCCAGTATATGTACGGTTATCAAACGTATTGACCAAATATTAAGATTATATATCTCTGATTCGCTTGTTAATTAATTTGGACACAATTTTACTTGAAGGGCCTAATATTATTTTTCAGATTGCTAATATAATATGTAAATATGTATAACTTACTCGCCACCTGCTTGTGCGAAACTTCTGAGAATAGTCGGATGAGATGTGACTTATTGACTTTACTACCCTGAGCAGGTCAACAATACGTAACAATTAGATGTTTTCTTTGATGTTATCTACCATTTCAACATTAAGATTCAAAAATAGTTTGAAAATACTCCATAATTATTTTTCTTTCACTGACGCGTTTCAATTTATATAGTTATTTAGTATAGTTTGTTAGTTGGCAAGTAATCTGGGTAGCTTTGTTAGCAGTCCAATCTGACAGTCCGACGATGATTTAAATATAAATCAAAATGCGTCACTGGAAGAAAAAGTTTCATTTGTGAAGCTGTATGTTAATTACACAATCTTTTTATCTGCATGATGAAGAGTTTCACCAAGTAAGAGCATCTGCAATCTGCTATTTATTATATCAAATTCTAGTAAAGCGCGGTGACTAAAGTGACAAGTGACTGTCGAAGAGGCAGAGTTTTGGAAAGTTTTTGAACACTCACTGTTCAGAGAATATTGTGACCCTATAGACAAAATTCTTCAAATTTAGTTGATTTATGAGTTTTTCAGCCTTAAAATATTTTCAGGATTGCCCAAACTCGACTAAATATTTGTGAAACGTCCAATTTTTAACTACGTTCGAAAATGATTAAAAATCGATAAGCAAATTATGGAGAAGTTTTGTTAATTTTTCGGTTTTTACTTATTTTTCGCCGCTACTGCACCGAATTAAAAAACGAGAGCTGCAGTACTTATTATGGCCGACATCAAACCTTATGCTAATTCCATCCAAATCTGTACAGCGGTTACTGAGATTGCGCGGTGACACAAACGTAAAGAGACAGACATACCGACGTTTTTGCAATTGATGCAACTCAAACCACAAAGGTGAATAGAAATATCGTCAGACTTTTGGCTCCTCACATAATATTTACACTGATGCACATAGTGGGGACACAAAAAAGTACGATGCTATATATCGATGTGCAATCTAAGCCAAATCAAATGGCGTGGATGAATTTTTCAAGAGCTGAGGCACACCGATCACATATTTATTCCAGCCACTGCAGGGAGTGCCGCTTCCTTAAATATTGATCTCGTCAAAGAATCTTCCTCAGATGATAGTACAGTCATTGTATCGCAAAATGAACCAAAGGAACGAAGAGAAATCGTGTCGCATTCACCATAAACGCTAAACGAACAACAGTTGATGACAGCGTTATATGATACAAAAAGATACAAATACAATATGCTATTGATAGTTAAGCCTTGGCACTGGTTTTTTATTTCATAAATTATCGGTTTTTTTAAAACCTAAACTGAGCCACACGGTATTTCCAGAGGTGATGCAGAATGATTTGACTTGGATGTGACTGATATTGGCAGAGAGCGACGTAATTTTAATTTTTATATTGCAGATTTTTGGCGGAAGACAGCTGGTGCTACAAATACAAAAAAGTTTATTTTCTAATTGCAGATGTAAATCGAAAATTTTATTGTATTAGTAAAACCAGTTGCGAATTTTCCTACGTTTGGGAAAACGATCAACGCAACACAGCAAGTGACACAACAATACCTCTTTCATTTATTTACACTTATCTTTGGCTCATCTGCTGTTGTTCATTTATTTACACTTATCTTGGGCTCATCTGCTGTTGTTCCAATCATAGTGTATCTGTTTGGATACTGCCTTGAGTCAAACTCGAATGTCATACCGCAATTTTTTCTATATGTAGATAAATCGACTCTCAAAACGAGAGTCACATTTGGCTTTTGATGGATTGAAATTATTCTGCTTCTTCATCAAAAATAGCAAACATCATTGAAGCTATAGTATTGATAGAATACCGGTATCTCTTCATGGAATAAAAAAATGGTACCTCGAGACTAATACAAAGAGGGTATTGCAAAAGCGTATAATTGATGCGAGACAAAAAGTTTGGAGGGAGGTATCAAACGACTTTGAATACGATCGTTAAGTATGCATATTGGAATAATTAAAAATATCACCTCACATATAGGATATACTTGGATACTACAAAACAACAAATGCAGACTTCATAAAGTTGTCATGTTTTATGACAACTAGGTGTTATTGATTATGATATGCGCGGTTACCTGACATCTTTATAGATCGTTAATCGTTAATTCAAAATATCGTCCCCACTATATAATTTGCTGTGTTCACCACGCTATGACCTCCTTGTAGGATTTCACACACAACCCTCTTTAACTTCGCGCAGTCTTCAACTTGACGTTTAGGACCATATTTATAGTTGTTCCTTATGGATCCTTGAAGCGTGAGGGCATTCGAGATATACGACTGGAATATATTCCCGAGGAAACGTCTTATAAGACCGTCCAAAGGAAATGTACGGGACAGTAAATAATGACAGAGGTAAGCTGAGCTCTGACTAAATTAATAAGGAAGAACTAATGGGAATCCTTCAAGTCACAAAGGGACAAAACAGTGATGATTCCGGAAGGATATGGTGTGCAAATGCAAATTCTGGAAAGAGGATTTGAAGGAATGTACGCTCTATCAGAGAATGTAGTCTTCAGACAAAGCGCTGGCGCTAGTAGATAGCGTCGGTACCAGTTGCGAAATTAGATATCAAATAGTATCTGACAATTTATTAGCATGGAAGTATGATGATCTGTTATATCCGAGTTTAATGTAGGTTCACTCATATCGATGTTATTAAATGAGGAAATAAATATTTAGTTCATAAAAGTTAAATACCTTCCAGATTAACTATCTGTATATATATTCTGATGAAGCAGTTTTATAGACATTTGTCTTATTAACAAATTAAAGATTTAAACATTTTCTAGTAATAGTGCTCAAGCATGAAATAATGAGCCCCAGGCACGGCAAGAAAATGTGGTTTTACGTAACGAACGGCAAAGTCTTGTTCGTTATCAGAAAAATATTTAAAAACACTAAATCATGTTAATCTAAAATTATAGGCATTTTTTAAATCTAAAAAATTCACCCTCTGATGGTTTCTTAACCGCTGCTGCTACAAATCGTGACCTTTTATCAATTTTATTTTTATGATGCAATCCTGGATAATGTTGTTACCTATTACCTAAAAAGCCCATTGCTCCTGTTTGGAAGAAAATTGCATTGTTTGCCGTATTAAGAAAAAAAATTGAGACTTCGCCTAGCCTCAACTGACTCTACTGGAAAAATTATTACTACTCTAATTTGGCAAGTAGCCCTAAAAGTTGGAGCCTTAAACAAAGACTTCAAAATGGTATGGCACTTGCTCAATTATCTCTTCAATTATGCAAAAAAAATTGTTTCGAAATATACCAATTTACGATCAATTATTGATTTACTTACTTTAAATTATTCTAGTGTACCCAAAGCATTTCTTAAGGCCATAACTCTAGGATTCTTGAAGTGTGAGAGAGCCAGACATCATATGCTCATAAAATCCAAGGGTTGCATAGGTCATAGTAATGATGACACTTGGAAAGTTCTAATCCTCAACAATGATATTGTATCCAAGTGGTAACTTTCACATTTCTCCTACTTCACTTCACTTAACTTCACTACTTTGCCGATGATTCACCGTTTTTTAAGAAACCAGCATCTGGTACAAACTCGTGACATATCGTCCCTTCTTGGGAACAATATTCTTATTGTTATAATCCGTACAGCACTTACCGAGAATATGCTAGGACACAATTAAAAGACATCGTAAAACCTCAAAAAATAATGTGCATCAGTCGAATAGACGAAACTTCATGAGATATACTCGTATCCAGTGCCGGTTTTACCTAACTTCGGACCCTGGACGCTGGAGATTTTGGGTTCCCCTTCATTGCTCTTCTAGATCAGTTAATTTATTGATTGTGTTTATACACATGCTTCATCACTAATATTTATCATAAAAACTATACAATGAATTTGAAAAACCAGATTATTTTTGGAGCTTACTTATATTTAGTATATGCTCTCCACTATGTATCAGACCTGCTATAGACATGCATGTTTCGTCTTTAGCCGGGACTCGTCAGTATAACCTGGCGGTCTAGCTGTAGATAGCAATCGGATGGTATATACGTAACCCAGTTAAAAGTGTGATAGCAGCATCACACTCATCTCCAAGTACTAGGACCTTTGACTTCGTAAGTTGCAATAGGGCAGCGCCACAGTGCGTGACGTTTCAGATGAGTCTTGGTATTACTTATATTTTTTTTGATCACTATGAAATCTGGGCCCCTCCAAGCTCCGGGCTCCTGGGCTTCGGCCCCTAGCACCCAGCGGGTAAACCGGGATTGGATATATCATATTTCTATCTAAGAATGAAGTATATGTTCATATAGGAATTTTAGTTACCTGAGGCTGCCGACAGGTGGGGTAGCGTAGGGTACGCCCAGAAATGCTTCCACCGGCGGATGTATATGTATCATAATTCCTCGTAAGGGACCGTACTTGGTCCTGACAATCCTGGTGCTGTACTTGTGCACCAGTAAGGCTGCGCTCACCCTAGACTTTTCGCACAGCACAATTATAACGACAACCCACATGGTATACACGGTAGTGAGCAAGTCGACGCGGTACAAGGTGAAGCCTTTTATCATGTCTCCGATGACGACATTTAAGTGGATGTCTTGCAGTTGAGCCAACCTAGAACAAATTAAAAATCATTAACTTTCCAGTATCAGAGAGTACTTAGTATTAATTTCCAAGATAGACTGAATGTATGTATCTGACATTATTGAGATAAATGCATTGATTTCAAACTAATGAAATATTGAGTTATTTTTACGACACAAGTTTATGAAAAAATGGCATCAAACAGGTTGACGCTGTAGTTCCCACGCAATGGTTTCAAGCCAAGAAATGAGTATTTTAGGTATAAACATTCCCAGGCCTTTCAAACTTCTATGATTTCCATTGTTTGTTAAATGAATCTACAGTTTTAAAGTTCTGTGAAGATCTTCAATCAACGGTTACCACTGCACCAGAAATACGGAGTACCTAGTTTTCGTCATTTGTTGAGAGGATTAACAACACCTTTTCAATAATATATTAATGTTATCCCATGAAAATGCATCTATATTAAAAGGTCTACTGATGTGCTCATCATAAGCGAATCCATTGGGCTTGCATTATCCTTAACTCTAATAACACCTTCCTCCAATTTTTTGGCTTATTCAAACGTTTGCCTTGAAAATGCAGTAATGATTCAAAATAAAATATCTATGTTTTTCTATTTTATCAACTACTACTTCTATAAACTACTGCATGTTAGTTATATAAGAATTAAAATAACCACGAATGTGATTTGGCCTAAAAAAAATGGCGTCAAGTACATTGTTGCTGTACGTCCCACATAATAGTATCAGTCCTTAGAAAAACAATTAAAATTTCTGAACTAACTGTTTATAAAATAGAAGTAAAAAGTGATGAAATACTGAACTTATAAATCAAGACATTTTCCTCTTTAAACAAAAACGACATAAATGCTTTGTGCAAGGAAAACAAAAAGACCACCTCCGCAATCCATTAATATTGTCGAGAACCTTTCCCCTCACATTCAGCAAAGACGAGTTAAACCTTTTAAACAAAGGCTTAGACTTTGCTCCGCCTGCCCCGAGATCTAAACTAGATGAAGGTGTGATGAGTGTTGATTCAGTTATTCAACACATCTCTGCACCCTCCAAAAAGTTTGCTCGCCAAGCGGTTAGGAATCAAATTAATAAGAACAATCCACTCAATTCATAATACTAACAAAAAAACTTGCATGTCAAATAGCGACAAAATTATCATTAGTTTGGAAGAAAAGGAGTGATTTTCGCCCAGGAGCGTATAAGGGTAACAAGTTTGTGATCGTACATAAAAGGGACAACTTCACTTCGGTGGACAAACTTATTGAATGTAGTGCCTATAGTAAAATCTGAATAAATCCTCCACCAAAAATGATTAGCCAAGGAGAAAAAACATTGAATAACTACAAAATCTAGCTACTATTCCTCTCGAAGCAATAATTGAAATAGTAAACCCAACAATATCTAATTCCCAAGATTTATTAACCAGAAAAGGCAATGATGTTGATAGTGTCAGCCTCATCATGTAATCTTTCCTAATTTCTGGTGAACAAGTTTGAAAAGTTAAACTAGCCTTCCGAATAATCATACGAATTGAGAGATAAAATAGAAGATCTCAAACTCAAGTGGAACGAGAACCGGTATCTTTTGACTTATCCTCAATATTTTCCAGTGTACGAACATCATAAAATAAAAAAAATTAGAATATGGTATAAGCTACGTTGATGATATCTTCGCTGTTTATTTGGAACAGTAACTGCAGTGAGGAAATTGTTAGTAAACTTAATAGTGAATTAAATTCGTCCAAATTTACTTTCGATATTCAAAACAATGGACATTGCCGTTTCTGGATGTATTGGTTACGAAAAGGGTTTGGAATTTGGAATATATATGAAAGAAACTAATACAATACGTTACGTAACCAGATACTCTAACCACTGTGATCAATGCAAAATACATAGCTTTAATTTTTTCGGTATACCGACTAGTCAATTTTCCTCAATGTCCTTAAAGTTTATGAGAATAATACGAATATTTTACAAAAAAAAGAACTATTTGAAGACATATCCTTGAGAAAACAGTCCGAAACTCAATTACCTCTCAAGTTGAAAGAACACCAAAGGATATATCAATAGATACATCAATACCTTTTGATCCCAAATATACGAAGGGTCTTGACAAAGTATTTGAGAGCTGGTCCAAAAGCTAAAGATTAATTAAGAAACCCGAAAGACACATTTGACAAACTTGATCGGTATACGAAAGTATACGAAATTGATTGTAATAGCTATCGAAACACGTGTCAGCTTTGAATAAAGCGCTTTGGCGAGTGGTAAGGCAATATTTGTGCTCTAGCAAAAGTTGTAAAATCACATTAATTTGGTGTTTTCATTGATATTTTAAGTTATTTTATATAAACACGGTATTTGTTTTCAAATTTCACCAAAATCCATTGGTAAACAAGATAATTATGTATATCGTCTGGTAGAGTAGGTGTTCAAGTTAATTACGAATAATGGAACCATTTGC
Organism: Bruchidius siliquastri; assembly: GCA_949316355.1. Classification (NCBI taxonomy): domain Eukaryota; kingdom Metazoa; phylum Arthropoda; class Insecta; order Coleoptera; family Chrysomelidae; genus Bruchidius; species Bruchidius siliquastri. The sequence continues at coordinate 11,130,042 of OX438529.1, read as the reverse complement.
AATTTGAGATACTTGTTTGTTTCAAATTAAACCGATATTGATTGAAATTCCCAGCTCCATCCATAATACATATACACAAAACATAACTTCCAATATCGAGATGAGCTTACTCCCATTCGAGAAGCGGGATAGTTTTCATCGATTCCATATCCACTGAAACAAATATTTCCACGTATTGTCTATTATTATCGAAAGTTCCTTTTTGTGTTTCTTCCGTCAAGTCCATAAATATCGACAAATTGACAAATACAACAACGGGGATGCGGAGCCATTGAAACAGCTGCTGTATAACGATGCTCTTCTTATTTATGTTATGTACTGTATTATATTTTGCTTTGAGTAACTTGTGAAGTAAAAAAACCCTAAGCACCTGGACAATATTCAAGGAAATGTGAAGCCGGACTCATGTTAACTAGAAGCATCCTTAAGGCTAGTAAAACAGAACAGCAGTAAAAAGGGAAATTAGGAATTGAAATGTAAAAATGTACTATGAAAGTATATCATTTCTGATTTTCATGTCTGTCTAGTTAGCAATATCAAATACAAATTTTGCATTCAAGATACTTGGAATGGCTAAGAGTTAATCGTGAATATGACGTAAAAAATTAACTCTATAACACCTTTACTCTGTGCGTCTGTAAAAACTGGTAAAAATGTAAATGTTATATTTGAACTCATTACTACACCTTATTCACCATAATTTACTACATTTACGAAGCATTTACATAAAGTGAGAAGCAACACAGATCCAAATCAGTTCCATTACCAGATTGGCATAATACTTATGCAACGCTAAAACCACCTAGATAAGCCAAGCTACCGCAACCACCCATAGAAGTTCTGGCAGTGATGTGATTAATCTTGAAAAGTACGTTAAGGCTTTGGTCTTCGATAAACGTAGCACGGAAAGCCTATATAAAACAATACATAAAAAATCTAAGGTATTTCATAAGTTTGTTAGTATGCCGGAAAACTTTTTAAGAGTATAACGGAATTGCTCTTCAAGCACATTATTTTATAGCTTCAACAGAATTGAGCGACAGGCACCTTGTGAAAAGCATACATATTATATAAAATTTGTACTGCTTTTATATCTAGCCCAGGAGTAAGAGTAGCAGGTAATATTATTAAATTTTTATAACTCAAACAATGTTCCTGTTCAATGTGCTTTATCTTTCTTTATGTAGATTGAATAAAAGGTTGGCTTATTCTTATTTGGAGAAGCTTGATGCGTTGCAAACTGTTTTGATTGATTAAAGGGATTTATTGTCGATTTATATAAATAACAGTGTAGATCTATGTGTGCATAATACGTAAAATCGACAAATTGTCGCTTTTCGTGTCGAGACGCTCAAGGCAAGTACCGCACCCTGTGACCGTTTGCTTTGACACTACACGTGGGTATGGTCTACTCCAAATATATTTGATTCGCCAAAGACTAGTGTAGTGTCAGTTTTTTATACTCTAGCGGGAAGTTCATTAACTTTGCACATCTCCCTTGTCAGAAGTCCTCAGAGGGTTTAACGTTTAAGGTTTTAGCGCCTCTGAAGGCCGGATTCAAGTATTTTAACTTCCCAAGTTCTGATTCCCTTGCGATAAACCTTATCTGATATAATGAAATTAGAAGACAATAATAATGTTCACTAATTTACCTCATAACTCTTACTCATATGTCTTGGAATAATTAGGAGTCCTTACAGTTCACGACGCAAAACAATTCCCAGCAGACTCCAATAAAAGTCAAAACCTATACAGTGAAGATGTCGACTCACTGACAAAGGAGAAAAGCTTCCTAAATTATTATTTGCAGCAGGAAGCTCGGTTATTACAAACGATAATGCTGAATCCAGTTATATAACAGGAAGTATTGTGTTATTACTATACCAATGTTCGCGATTATGAAAATATTAGCAATCACATGCGCACTGAGTATAACCTGAGTTGAGGAATACAAAGCTCGACGAAATTAAATATAGAACCAAAAACGTAAAAAATAGTCACGAAAGCATGAGCAACAAACCAAAAAAAATATTGATACATAATACTGGTAGGGTAAAGATAAAGCGCGAAGTAAAACGTATGGTAATCAAAACTAAGGACATTATATAAAAGTTTATCATAAATCTTTCACTGGCCACTAGTTGAAGCTACATACAATTGGAATATCTTCACTAATATGTCTAGCGACAGTTAAGTAGAGAGTACAAGATGAACCCCAAATGAAACTAGTTGGTCACCCCTGTTCTAGATAGTACAACAGCCCTCAGCGAGATATAGTTGGGTTTGAAACTTGTAGACAAGGTGGATTTATCAAAAGTTCACCTAAAAACGATTGAAGATAGCACATCAATCGAAACGTCGTGATACTCAAAATTTTATAGACAATGGAAGTCCGAAATCAAACTTTTGAGAGTTGGGTTTTATTATTCGTGATGCATAGGTATACCATCGTGATGGCAACCGTATTTGAGACCGCAGTTTTAAAGGTAAAGTAACACCATCCTTAAAGGATTTCCTCTCCACATCTTGATCTAGGGATAACCATTGATTGGAATCAACAATGTCCAGCTATTAAATAAAATTAAAATAAAGACTGAACATTCAATGAGATTGGTGATTGCCAAATTGATGAGGATTCCATCTCATGTCTCACATACTATAAACAGCTTATTAGGTACTATCAACAGGTGTTATTAGTTTTACTAATTTAATAGTCTATTTGTAACGTGATGTTTATGATGGTATGTAGCTTTATCAATGGATCGAGTCTAATGGGTAAGTAGCTAAATGATATGTTATTACAATAAAGAATTTAGAGATAAATTTTTGTGAGATATGTAAAGCATGGAAAATGAGGCAACATTTTGTCTTCCAATCACTTCTTTTAAACAAATACTGGTAGTTAAAATATAGTAACCCAGTTTTACCTATTGCTATTTCATGAATTAAGTGGTACTAAAAGTGATCAGACCAAACGGAAGTACACAGAAATTTGCTGTCAGAAAGTCTCGTAGAAATGTTATACATGATATAAGACAGAAAGGAGTCTAATCCAGAATCAAAATAATTGCTGTCCTCAACTGCATCTTCGTCTATTTATGCTATGGTTTAACCATTTCAAATTAGACTAAAGATATTAATGAAATAATGGTTAATGAAAGAAAATTTGTATTAAATATCAACCCTAACCTAGATATATATCAGCTCGTCAATTTTGATTTCCAATGGTAGGAAAATATTATGAAAACATATGAATAAACAGCCTGCTTATAGACTCTAAACTCCGGAATAGCTTAGTGATATGAACTGACAGAGATTGATGTCTCTACTTTTCATGTACGTCTAGTAAATGAGCAAAGTTTGACCTAGCTCAGTGTGAGGTAGTCGAACGCATCAGAAACTGAATATTGATCCCTCCGATACATTATCGTATACAAGGAGAGTCGTTCCACATGTGCAAAAATATGAAATAAGGATACTTGGCTAAGAATCTCATGCACAACGTCAACGATCTATAAACAACTCTGTCGTTTTCGTTCACGATGCAACAGTGTTCTATAAGGCAATAGAAAGAGCGATACAATCTTCTTTACGTTCTTTAGGTTTTGTACATAGTATGAATAATTTTCAGTTTAATTATCGATACGTCTGATGATATTTATAATTTCTGTGAAACGCATCTCATACATGTGGGCAGTTTTATTTTTTAACCTACATGTACAGCTTTATATAAACACTTCATAAGCCTTTTCTCAACCAAAAGTTCGGAAACAACAATTTTAGTGTTATCTGAAACGCCGTTTTGATAGACATATGTAAAACGTAAAAATAAGTTAATTTTTTATCGAAAATATCTATTTGCAATTATGCCTTTGACGAGTAATAATATTATGATAATGATATTCAAGTTGTTTGTGGTCAAGAGCCACTCGTGTGCGTTGTGTATAGATCTGGAAATTATTTCAGAAATATTGTTGGTTTCACTCAACTCAATAGTGCGTTCGCATGTTTTCTTTATTTGCCTTGATATGGCACAATGTAGGACTAAAGTAAGTGGGAATTCGGTCACCTTCTCTTGAGACTCCCTATCAAAACTGAGGATGCTTTCTTTTTACAATTTTTAACGTGTGGACGAAACTCTTTGTTATTCATATCTTATAGTAGCTACTCATCTCAAGAGCTACTGAGAACCTCAAGAAACAAATGTTGGAGAAGTTCGGACCATTTTCTATTTTCTTTCAGATTAAAAATTGTATTGAGGCGTCTTCCATTGATATTTAAATTATTGTGGGACTTTCAGATTCGACTATAAACTAAGCCAACGCAGGTTACTTGTCAACTAGCTAACTAGGTCTTATCATGAATACAACACTAGAGTTATCAAATCTAGTATTGTTTTCAAAATGTCTACCTATTATTCTTATTGTTCTATTGAATTATTTTTCTTTTTTTCTGTTTTGCTGCTTTATAGAATTTTTTTTGGCAACTCCATTTGCACTACTTTTAAGGGAAAACAACCGAAAATCTTAATCATGGCATCAATTGTCCTTCACCATATTTCATATCTCGGATGCTAAGAAGTGCCTTCAGCCGACGACAGCTATAAATAAAATTTGGTAGATTGCACTGAAAAAGGCTTTATCATTTAAGCAGACAGTCTATTAATTTCTGAAAATTTAGAAGACTGCAATATGATCCTGTCCTACATCTAAATGAGGTAGGGATTCCTTGTTTGCCACTTTTCAAATTCCTCACACGAGACTCAAAGACCTAATAAATAATTTTGCTACCGGAAAATATTATAACCGGGTTACTTGCACCATAGTCCGTTTATTTAGTTGCAATTTCGCCATCCCATAACTTTAACTTTGATCTAAACGAATCCAGATCTGTCTCTGTTGTGTAAGTCAAGAGCCCGTGTGGCTGATAATCTTAGATGTTGCTACCGATAAAAAAATAAAAAGACGATAATAATGATAATAATAAAGGTGTAGAAATTGCATCCACAGTATAGTATATATCTTCCATGATACCTGGGAGGGGTGAACTATTGAAATTGGAGTGTCTACATAGCAGAGTGGTACCGGAAACAGTCTCAGAGGTTATAAGCACCGATCCCGTCAACCGCTTTGCGCTTCAGCACTAAATGCTGCAAGGCAGTAAGTAGAATAGCCAAAGAACTCGGTCTCACACTTCAAACAGGAGAATCAACAGACAATTGCGGTGCTTCTTAGCCAGAAGGATGCAGAAACCAATCATCCTCGGTTCGCTCCGTCTACTTAGGGTGCACAATTTGCGGACCTAGTAATAGCTGACCTCAAGGTATGAAGAGCAGTAGCTGGGAAACTAAACTACGATCCGGTTTCTGGAACCAGATCTCGTACATTTAATCACAATTGAATCCATTTATATACAAGATATATATTATATAATATTGTCACTCCTAAAATGTAGGGTTCACAAGCTGATAGTCCTTGAGCATATATTTTAGTCGTAAAACTCCTTACTTCTATACTCAAAGAAATAAGTTCTCGCTTGCATGACAAATAAAATAAAACGATTCATTCAATCGCAAAATCGCATTTAGCTCACAGTTACACAAATTTCACACATGAAACCAAATGCAAAATAGTTCCCATCATCACTTTGCCGCGTAGTTTCAGAACGACAAAATGGTTTGAATATAAAATATGATCGCTGCCATACTATTTTACATTTTGTAAGCAAAAGGGGTTTGGGAAATTTCATAGTTTCACGTCACTACGCGCGTCGAAAGTACCAACACTTTTGAGATTTTAGTGTCGATAGGCAAAAGCGTTATGTTCCATTCGACATAAATTTGAAATATTCATTGCGACTTTTGGAAGAGCTGTAAACGATTTACGTCTACGATATAAATTTTAACAGCTTTGCAGTTATATATCGTTTACGGATTATTGTAATTACAACCCGAGATGTTAAAAGTGAACCGAATTAATTAACTTAATCGTTATGAAACGTACTAGTATATTGATAAAGTCGCTTGCTCGCATGTCCAACCTAACGTGTAGACTATGTAATTTGGTTGTCAAAATTTTGGTTAAAAGAAGGTCTGACACAATTAATCATAAAGGTTTCAGGTAAGCAAAAGGCAAAGCATGATTTTCATGCTATACCTCGACTCCTCCAATATTGACTTATCTTGTTGTTACTGCTACACATATTAACACAGCTACACGTTTGCTATATTCTTCCAGTCTCCCTAAAGAAATAATGATTCTCTAAATATCTTGATACTTGCAGACTAAAATGTAATTTGCCCATAATCTGCCCTCGGTCTCTAAAACCGGAATAACTGTATTTTCAGTATCCTGGAGTTAAGTTAGTTTGAAAGGTTATAAGATGAGAATACGTACGTGTAGCGTATAACAGTTTTTTTCTGTTCAAGTTGAGCATATATTAATATGGCCTAAAAGCTTAAATTTGGGTGGTTATGGTTTCCTTTTTACGTTTTAGTTACCTGATGTTTCATGATACCAAAACCAAAAACCAATCTAAAGTGATGCATTTTTACTTAAAAATCATCCTCAAATGATGCGTTTCTAAATGGCTGGAAATTAGAAAAATTAGAAATCTAGGGACTGTCTTCGATAGTAGACGAACATTTCACCATCATGTGACTAGTATAATGCAAACATGCTATCGTAAACTTAAATGCTTATATGAATTCAAATACTCTCAAGTTAACTCAACTTAACTGAAAGTTTGATAATGTCTTCGGTGCAATATGATGATTTTAAATGTGGTCCTTGCTTGGGCAAATCTGAAACATACAAAATGCAAGTGATTCAAAATTCTTGCATTAGGCTATCATCACCTTTAAATAGGCCTACTTTCGGTTGAAAATCAGTTATCTATGTATTACTACATAGGACTATTAATGCAAGCTTTCCTACAATGCATATATTTGTAGATATGTGTTATTTCTTAGTTTTTTCACAAAATGCATGTATGTGTATTTGCATGCTTTGCTTCAATTGTGAAATATCTTAGTATTTGTACTTAGAATTGTAGAAGCATAATTTTTAAGGATCATCTTATACCATTTATGTATGAAAAATATTTGCCATGGCTGCTTTTACGAACGTCAACCCGATGGTCGAAATGTTCGAAATATGCCAATCGGGTTATCTCTATGGCACTCATCCCGACATCATTATTGCTTTTGAACTCTTGGAGCAACACTGATATAGTGACTTAGAAATTGCATAATTACGTTAGCCGATTGCCATTCCCAATTGAAAATTTTAACGCGCAGTGTGACATGTTCAATATCTTGTTAAAATGAACACTACACCGTAACACATTTTGGAAATATTGAAAAGGAGATATTTTCCAATGTAGGAATAATTTTGGGCTTGCTTCTTTTTGACAATCATCAAAAGAATTGGTTGCTTCGAATTTACGTGGTGCAATTGGCCGATACCAATGGTTGTTTCATTTAGGCTGTTATCGCAACCAAAAGGTTCAGCAAGTGCGCGAAATGTTTTTTTAATTTTTGCTTTTTGTGAAAATTTCTCGCGACGCTATTGAATAACCTCTCGTTGGTGGAACAAGAGTAAGTGTAAGATAAAATCTTTTTTGAAATATACCGCTTGATAATTAAACTTATATTGTAGGGATACATCGAAAAGATAAAACAACAAAAACCCTACGGCTCTAAACATGAAAATAATAAATACTAAGATTACCAGAAATGGATTCATCATAACGTGTGGCGATGAACAATATTGGCAGACGTTAAAGGAATGTGTAAACAAAGAGAATAAAAGTAACATTGTGGAGGCAATGAAAAGAAATCCAACGGAGTAGGAGAGGAGTGAGTCAAAAAGGAAACTTTCTTGGATAACTTTAATCATAAAAATATGCTCAATACTGTATGATGTGATGTATGAATAACTGAGTAATGTAAGTTTGTCAATAAGTTTTCAAATGCTTTTCAGTATTTCTAATGAGCGATAACAATAATTATGTCTCTCACTCTTTTAACAACAAAAGCGATTAACCTGCATATTTCAGAGTAAAGAGATTTATGGGAACCTGGAATATAATTATTCAGATTGCAAACGAAGTGGAAAGGGGAAACAGAAAAACGTCTACCACGTAATAAATTACAAATCTTGTTATTTTTGGATGCTTATCTTTCCTGTTTAATTTGGAAATAAAAACCTTCCAAGTAAATGTAAATGCTGCTATGAAGGGACGGGCATTTATATAGGCTCAAGCGGAGGGGAAATGTGAAAATAAAAAATATGGATTAAGTTTTTCTTATACAACTACGGTATACATCAGTTCATGTCATGCTATTTTGGAAGAGCCTATGGTGCGTTTCGACCATTATGTCAGGACAGCTGTTTCTTTGTGAGCCCTAGTGAGGGAGACACTAACATCATACCAGACATCCAAAAGTAGAATCCTGTTCTACATACAAGGAGTGAAATTACCACTACAGTTTTCATGCATAGATCTGTGCGATTCTGTCTTGCTTGTTTCCTATCCACGCAAATCAGAGCCCTAGGATGCGGAGGCGGATGGCTATCTTGCAGTACCCAAATGTCAAGCAACAAGGAGAGCACTAAGTCCTTGAATGTCAGGACTTGTTTTGCAGTGCACGGAGACTCTTGACGATATTGCATCGAACAGCCAAGTCTCGTTTGTATAAACACCTGGCCACGCGGAGATACGGGGATGGCGATGACGAGGACCAGTGGAAAGTTTTAAGGTCCTGATCTGGCACTTAGATAGGCCAACAAGAGCTTTAGGAAATCAATAGGGCAGTGAATACAAAGTCAACACTTTCCAAGGTGGAGAAATATCTCCGTTAAAAACGGGAACAGATTAAGATATGGTCAGGAATGTAAGATTATTTTTATCTCTGGGCAGCAGTTACCTAAGATTGTTGATGTACCTTCTGTCGGGCCTTTATACCTTCAAGCGCCACCTATCTTCAATAGGGGTGGTGGTGAATGACCATATGTGCATGCGATGTGGTGAAACCTGTTTGACGAATAATTTCTGTCGCTATGAAGTAGATATTTCATGTCGCTAGAAAGCTTTAGGGTATCATAGTAAGACTATATGAGGCTCTAGGATTCTGAAACTAAAATACACAGAATAGGTAGGACAGAGGCATATCAGTATATGCTAAAAGAGCTGAGTAGATAGAAGCGTAGAAGTGTCCACGAATTGGTCTATCAACCTTTGATACCGGACAGCCTCGTTTCTTTCATTTTGAAAAAATGTTAATTTTTGTTATAATACGTTCCATCATCCATAAGATTTAAAACATGGGTAAACTTCATTCAGACAATATTTGAGATATCAATCCTATGGCTCAGACTAATACGTATCCATACAACAACACAACATATATTCGTTTACATCATCGAGAATGTTTCTATAAGCATCACCAGACGTTCAATATTTATGTTTTTTGATTTTAGGAGGTTGGTATTTGTGGGGTTTCTAAACTAGCGGCTGTTACTAAATATTACTGCGTTTGAACCGAATAAGAATCTGAGATAATGAGAAATCTACTTTTAGTCTCTTAAATAATGTCTTCAAGTAAGTTGGATTGAAAAAAAATGTTTAGAATTTCTGAATTCATATGATTTAGTTTATTATTTTTACTCCAATTCAGCTATTAACAGTTGGGGGACTACAACGTCACCCTACTTTATGTAATTTCTATTTGAAGATTCCCAATCTAAAGGAAAATACTTTTTTTAGTGTTCAACAATAATTTTTATCAATAATTAAAAATGAATTGACATTAACGCGTAGAAAGGATCAAGAATTCAATTTTTCACCTGTTCTGTTCTCTTTGCTGAGTGATTGATTAAGCGAGAAATGTAAATATTCAACCGGGAGTTGGAAAACAAAGTGTAGAAATTGGAAAAGGTGGCATCGCTATTTAGGAATGAACTGAAGTACAATACCAACATACCTTCAAACAGTTCAAACCAGAGAATCCAACGATATAGCACACCATCTGCAGCACGATCGGCACAACCAGTGGCGTGGATACCACATCGCATCCACTGGCGTACTATGAAAAGGGGTAATAGCCGTGTCGAACCAGGTGGCGTAAAGGGGGTAGGTCTGAAGGAGAACACGTTCACCCGCGAACGGAGCTGCCTCTCAACTACCGCATAGCCCGGGCTCGGTCCTGCTGGATGCTGGCTGAGGAGGAGACGAGGTGGTGAAAATGACGCCGACGCAGGGTGTTGTAACGCCGAGCGCCATCTCGCATGCGCACATGCCCACCGAATCGATATTAAAAGCACATTGAAACGCGGCATGGTGGGATGAGTTTTTGGAGATCGGTGGAGGAGGGGAAAGGGTTATTCGGTTTCATCACCTCCGCTACAAATTTGTGAAGCATAAATACGTAAACGTGAGAGACATTCGTTCCTGTATCCTCCAACATACATATCCTCTTCTACTAAAGCTTATTGGTTAAGATATAAATATGGTCAAGACATAGATACCGTAAACATTGATGCATCATGCAGCATATTTTTATTGGTCTGCCTGTTCATTTGACAACCATCGATTTAGTTGAATTTTTAAGGTCTAATTCGTCTAATTCACTGCATTCTGAACAATGCTTACTCTTTTGTACGTGATTTGACGATAAAATAATGTAATATGGCTCGTGTTTATTTCCGTTTGTTAACAAAAAAATTTTCACGAGTTCCTGAATTTGCGTTCGTTTCGGTATGTTTTTCAAGATCTGAATTTCTTCAATATTACTGGAAAATTTTTGGGGGTGAAAGTCTTTTCGAGTATATATATTAATGGATAATGATTCGTAGGGAAAATAAGTTATTATATTATTTTCCTATATGTTTATTGCTGTAATTTGTTGAAATATTTATTGCAAAATGCCTACGCATTATTCGACAACGTTAAATGAAAATGTTTTGTTAATATCATCCACCGCTTAGAGATGGTTTTCTTGACTACCGAACTTTAGAACATAGATACCAACCCTTTAAAAGTATGCGCCGCCCTCATCGTTTGCCTGAACTCACGGCCAGCTTCCACCCGTCAGTCCTGTTAAGGTAAAATTGTAAACAGTTATCAACGTGAACCGCCAATTTCGGCTTATGCAGCGCCGGCCCTAGGCTTTGATCAGGGTAGAGTGACATTGCTTTACACCCTTTGCTGTCGCATTCACCTTACATAAATTGTACGTCGATTTTATACAGGCTGAGGAGGAATGTAAATATTCGGACCGCCCGTACGGGGGTCAGGCTGCAAGCTTTTAGATACTGAAAAACTACAAAGTTTTTAAAAAAACTTTATTCTGTTTTTTCAACATATTGTCCCCCTACCTCAATACATTTACGCATTCGGTAAAACCACTTGTCAAATTCTTGTGACCAACTTTCTTTTGAAAGGTTGCTAAATTGCCTCTTCATCGGTGGAAAAATGGCGACACCAAACTAATTACTGATGTCTAGTTTCTGGCTCATAATGATATAACTATGTTTCATCACCGTAAACGATATTAAAAGTCTTTTTACAGTGTCCATTATCAATTTTTTCAAGCATATACTTAGCCCAATCAACTCTTATTGCTTTTTGCTCACTGGTCAACAAATGTGGCACCCATCTGGAACACCGCTTCCTTAGGCGAAGGTGATCATGATTGATTGTTCGGACCGCTGCGGATCCAATCCCCAGAGAAGCGTCAATATGGGTGTAGGTTATATGTCGATCTTTTTTACCATATTTTGCACAACTGTTACAGTTGCCGGAGTAACAGCAGTGGGCGGTCGACCTGTGCGAGGTTCATCATCGAGTGAGACTAGGCCCCTTTCAAACTCGGCAAACCAATTGAAAACTGTAGCCCTAGAACGGGCACAGTCTCTAACTCACTAAACTTTCATGACATTCCGCTTGTTTTAGTCACTTTTTATAGTCATACAAAATCATGGCTCGCAAGTCGCGCCTACCCAGTTCAATTCTCACATAGATGCATTCGAGACCGTGGCAAGGCAACTACTGAACGATTCAAACGCTGCCTTTGCCTGTAAGAAAAAATAGCTGCGTGCTCAAACTTGTTCAAACTTGTATATATTAGGAATATCTAAAGACTTTCAGCGTGATCCTCGTACAATAACCTGAAGAGCAAAGAAAAGGTCCACTAGTGCGAGTCTCACGAGAATAACACCATCAATGTCCATAATACTGGAACGTTGGCGATAGCAGCTTCCTAAGTAGATAAACAACGAATTAATCCAGCACATCATACCGCGTACGATAAAGATTTAATACGCCTACCCACTAATGTTATAAACGTCCGGGGTCTGGAACGTTGATGCGTTCATTAACAATCCGGCTAACTGTTCCGCCCCAAATATTTATCTCATTACTGCCGAAACATTATTAACGGGGATTGTCCCCTTCATCCTGGTTTATCCAGTCACAGGTATGTACACCGTTTGTGGAAAATGGAGTAAAACACAGCAACGATTAGATTGACTTTCATTCTCAGCTGATGAATTAAAGATTTGGCATATTAGATGTTTTTTTTTGATATCCAAGTAATTATCCATAATGGAAAAAGATGAAATTTCAGTCAATGTATGAGTATTAAGTTTCATATTTTTATGTAGATGATTCTCGGAGTGTGCTAAAAGTATGTAATCAGATTCCACTGCAATCTGTAAGAAGCACCTAACCACGAATACAGTTTTGAAGGGTTTTACAGCTGTATAATGTAATACTCAGCTATATTTCTGTTGGTCGGCTGTTGTATGTTTCATATCAGACTCTCCAGTTTTATCAACTATCTTTTGGAAGCATATTTTTTATTTAATGCTAATTGAAGTATTATAGCACGTTTGCTGTGATTGATAGAGATCTGGGTATTTCATGTAACAACTACTCATTCAAGAAAATAAATTATCTAGATCTGAACTGAATGTATCTTCTGACGTGAATCAAAATTTAGACTTAACAGAAGAATGGGAAACTAAGGACAAAATGGTCTGTTTAAATTAAAATTTAAATTCATTCCATAATGTGTACTAAAAATAGCACATGTAAGATCGCATGCGGTTAGTGTTTCTCCTCGAAGAAAATAGTTTGATTTAATCTTTTGGTTGTTTTAGGGACCTGTCAGTATATAATTTAGCTTCTGGTAACATCTTTTAGATTTAACCGATGGCAACCTGTACTATTATTTCAGGTCTGCTCTGATTGATAGATATCTGGACATTCTAACACTGTACTAGTATCTGGTAGGAACAACAATTTATTCAATAAAATTAAATACCTTGATCTAGTCCCAAGGTATCTCCTGAGCCTTAGACACATAATTGCTGTTTCAATAAAAAATAATCTCTAGGCTTGAAAGGAGAATACGGGACTATTGAGAAAGTGTCCTGGTTGGACTAAAATTTACTCCACAATGTCAGGTGATTTGCTTTACCCCTTCCTTATTCAGAGATTTTTCGGCTTTTTTTTCCTTTTTAGAATCCACCAAACGAAATCGGTTCCGGCAAAAAATGAAAGTCGGCATAGAAAAGGTCGCCTAATTAAAACAATTAATGTTATTTGTTAAGAATCGTCGTATGAATTTTAGTATTTATTGACTCAAAGACACGAGGTACAAGTTTTTTTTGTAGTTTCCCAAATGCAGAAAGGTGTTGAAGGCACTGTACATCATCCATTCAAGACCATGTGGAATACTGAAAGATGCACACATGGACTTAAATAGATGCTGTTCTGATTTATTAATTTATTCCTGAATAAATCAGATTTCCCCTCAAAGTCCGAAACAAACAAAACAATCCGAGGCAGTGGCGTAACAACACTCAAACGTGTATGTTCGGATGCGTCCTTCCGAAAAAGTAGCGAAATTTTCGATGAAAAGTAATTTGCTAAATATGGAAATGTTCTCGTAAAAAAGGTTTACAAGTCATACAGGTATTAAATAATGAAGTAGTGAGTCGGAGAATTGTTACCTGAAATGAATACATTAAAACAGATTATTTTTATACGGTGTGTGTATACGAATGGTTCCATGTTGCCTATCCAGTTATTGCGAACAGTAAGTTGAAACTCGAAAGTATGGCGGAATAGGCCATAGATCAACATTTGATGCACTGTTATTTTTGAAGCATTATATTAATCGTGCATGCTAATGCTGTCGAATTACAAAATATAAAAAAACAGATTTTTCCAGCAAACACTTAATTTGGAGAAAACGGAGTCAATTAGGATGACTTAGTATATTCCACGGTGTTATTCGCCTGAAAAGATAATTGCCCGCTATAATAAAAACAGAATTTTTCTGGTACTCCCGTGAATAATCAAACAGAATCTTCTATAATTATCTGGTAGTAGTGGTTAGCTAGTTTATTATGATTGCCATGAAAATGGGGTTGGATTGATTGAATAATATTCACTAGATAGAAAACAGTAGTAAGAACTCACAGTAATCAGTAAAATATTATGGGAATTGCTTAAGGGGTACTCAGGGCTTAATATTAGGTCCCTTATTATGGGTAGTATGTATAAACGACCTTCCAGCGATGATCACATTAACTGATTTAGGCAAAAAGCTCAACCTTGCACATATCAACAAAAAATATTACTGAAATTTAGTAAAACTGTGAAAATGTTAGGCAAGTTGAAAGTTAATTTTCTGCAAACTGCACAAGAACAGTACACATGATATCCACTACTAAATTATAACCTTGAGTCTGTCAAATTTATTACTAGTACTATTTTGTATGACAATATTTTGGTAAACTGTACTTAAAATACCTTATTATTGCCCTTTACACTCAAGAATGTCATGACCGATGCTATGGGGAAATTCCTCAATCAGTAAACGAATTTTCAAATAAAAAGCAGGGGAAGTACTATGATGTACTATCTCCATACCAATTCAAAGCATATCTCATTAGTGAAAGCCAATGTATGATCAATCGCTTATGTCTAACAAGTACGGAGGAGAACCAAGGGCCTACTGTTTACAGATGAAAGAACGTATTTTACTAACGCCAAAAAATTTTGAGGTATACCCCTACCCTCCAACCCCCACATTCAGGCGGCACAAAAGTGTCTGAAAATGCAGTTGGTTAATTTTTCACTATTTCGACGATAACTCCGCCACCACTTAACCGATTTTTGAATACTATAAAGGTCTTTTGTCCCTGACATTGTAGCAATTTTGCGTCAAAATTCATTAAAATCAAAAAAGTACTTTTGGAGTGAGAGGGGCCAAGGTGCGTCAGAACAATTAAAAGCAAAATAATAATATGATTGCGTGCCCATATATCACGTGATTAGAGTACTTGAATCAACATTTAATCTTGGCCGGCGACTTCACCAAAAAAAAATTATTGAGCCTTTATTCAACAAAACATCATTGTAGAAAAAAACGTCGTAAAGTATACGTCAGGTTAATGTAATTTATACGACGTCATTATGACGTTAAAGCTTTGTTCACTCACGTCAGCTGTAGTTGTCATCAGATTTTGACGTCATTATGTGGTACAAGTACTACCTGGAATAGTGACTTTTTGTTCAGATCAGGCTTTTGGAATTTTTTATTTTCTTCTGTAGCACAACGTAAATTCTGTCCTCAGGACAAGCACAACCAAAATGGAGGATTTACGAGGTAGGCTCATAAAGTTTAGATTTAATTATACAAGAAATAATCTATCCATCCAAATTGGGGTATGTGAAGTACTGAGTGAATCTACTCTACATTTTATGGCTTTCCAATAGTACCTATAGTCAAACTCAAAGGGTGGAAATATGAGCGTGTTTACTGTTGATACTGGCCAATAGCTAAAAATTCTGAAAGAAAAGGCAAACATTTCAGTGACACAGACGTGGAACGGTATATTTTTTTTATATCATGTGAATACATATCCAATATCTCACCATGCACCTACCAATAAATTGCTCCACTGAAGAGGAGCTAAACACGGTTGACAGACGTTTAATATTTCCGTGCCACTTGTTGGAAAAACCGCAATTTAAACAACAGTTGGCTGCAGAGGCTGTTGGTCTGATGACGTCTGGCATTCGACGCGACTCCCGTTTGACATTTAACCCTCGCAAAAGGATATTTACTGCGGGTACTTCCGTTATGCTGTACTACAGTCAAATTAATTTTGGAGCGCATGCATCTGCTGTTCTGTTGTCGGAATTTTTTCGTACTCGTACTATACACACATCCTAAAGCACGAATCCATTTTTATATTATACAGACATACCGGTCTGTCGGATGTTCAACTAAAATCTGCTAAAAGAATATACAGTTTTCATGTAAATTGTAGATGCTCTTACTTGGTGAAACGTTTCCATCATGCAGATAACAAGATTGTCTAATTAAAACACAGTTTCGCAAATTAAGCACTTTTTCTTTCAGTGGTTCATGTTTAAATAAATTGTGCGTTAAATACACAATCTTTCTATCTGCACGACTATACAGTTTGACAACGCCGAGATGAATGAATATAGATGGTCATATTCCAATTATTTTCCGTTGACTGATCCATATGCGGGAAATTTGAGTAGATTAAATGAAGTTCTCTGAAGGTTGGATTTTAAAATTCATTTTTTAAATTACGTAAGTGGAGGAATTGAAAACTAACAACACCACTGATGCAAATGGACTGCATTCATCAATTCCAGCTATTATGAAGGCAATATTACTGAGTTGGGAAATGCCCCATTGTAGAGTGACTTTGATCTCAGACAGTCTAAATGCGAGCTGGTAGACTAGCTTATCAAGGCAAGGAAATTGTAAGTAAGTCCAGTAGCCTCTCAAGTACGTGAGAGACATATTGACGAGCACTGCCACAGGTGTTGGCTGTATGATCATCATCCGACTAAATCCAATAAAGTGGATACATATTCGCTGGGTATCAGATGCGAAAAGCTTGAACATTATGGTCAGAAGCTGCACAAACCATGCTTTCTGCTCTATTTGCAATGACGATGGGCATCAAGCTGGAAAGTACGGAGGAGGACCACAGTCTGAATAAATATGGCTGAATCAACAGATATCGATGGTGCAGATAAACATCGATAGGGGAAAGGGTAGAGTGAGAACTGCGAGGTGCTACAGGGATCAATTCTTCGCCCAGTACTATGGAATATCCCCAATAATGATGTTTCAAACATTGAATACCACAAGCGACCACCACAGTCGCTTGCGTTGACTATTGGGCGATTGTGGTAACAGCAAAGGACGTGAGCAGTGTTATTGATAAGACGACCAGAGCACTACTGAAGATAAATGATATCGCCTTGTACCAGATAACACGGAAGCTGTACTCCTTACCAAAAGGAGAAAAATCTCTGTGGTGGTATTCAGTATGGAGGGACAAAGCATATTACCCCAATGTGCAATTAATTATATGAGGGAGTGATTAGATAGCAAAGTGCACTTCGGCGTATGCATGGACAGGATTACAGCAAACGCCTGTAAGCTAGTAGCAGCCCTCGCCAGTCTTATGCCAAACATTGTTAGCACGAAGGCAAACAAAAGGAATGTGAATCAGCCATGAAAGTAAGGCGGCGACAGGCGATACTTCAAATAATAATCTTAAAAAATTGTATCAGGGCTAGTAGCGAATACCATACAATATGAAAGACTCTGTCGAGATAATCGCCAGAATCCCACCAATAGACTCGAACTTAACCATGCGAAGTGAAATACGGGAATGTGGTAAAGCTGGTTCAGACGCGTTACTAATGGAGAGATGGCAGCACCGTTCGCAGGTAAATGACCAGAAAGCAAATAACGAATTTGAACCAAGAATCAGGAGAGAGCATAGAGAGCTGTATTTTTCATGAAAGCAATATTTTATGGGCATTGGTGTTTTCGCAAATATCTAAACAGGTTTCCCTTCATTGCGGGATGGTGGGTGGACGACGCAGAACACATTTTCAGTGTCATAGATGGGAGAACTTTAGAAACGAGTGTTACAACCGCCTTGAAACTCTAAGCATTACAATCACCAAAAGCGGGGAAGCTGTCACAAAGCTGGAAAGATATATCTTACGAATCAAGTATGAGGGGAATTTCGAGGCCGTTGTACATGACAAATACAGAACAGGTGACGAAAGTTAAGTCTAGATCGGAGAAATGATGGCTACCCCACCTGCAGTGCGAAGAATGTCTTGTTAGATAATACCAGCTATAGGGGTGGATAGTGAGGGAAGAGTTAGTAGGCACTAAGATGGATTGAAAAACATGCAAAATGCACCGAATATGTACGTACGTAGGGTTTCTATACATATAATAGAACATGAAGCGATTTCCGAAAACCCAAATCTTTTTCGTCATTGTCATATTAGTAAGCTAGTATCAAACTTTCATCAACATCCCAAAAGTACTTTATGAGTTATACAGAGGCTATATATTACTGGACAGCGATCGACCGACGTGGGTGACACGATTTTTATTGAAGTATATGTTATGAAACATCATGAAAAACACAATATCTTGAATTCGAATGTCTTGCCTTTACAATACTTCTTCGCCAATTGGCGTGGGAAGTAAAATAGAAAGAGGGTTGAAAAATCCAGAATAGTGAAAACATAGATACAAGTACGCCAGAGATTACGAAAAAAATGTTGATAAATTACGTTCTCTATTCTGGTTGCCTGCGAAGAAAAACAATCAGTTTTCTATCCCGATATTGAGGGATTGATTTATAGATCAATTTAGAGAGAAGAAAAAAGTGGATTGAGGTGCACCCTTCCTTTGTACATGGGCTTATTTATGTTTCTGGATTCAAATCATGTCTTGCTACCAAATTCTTGATGAATATACCATACTTGTTTGCCGAGCAGCGGCATGATTTTTAGTGTACATACGTTTATTTGTAAGAGGTAAACTAGGAGTAGGAGAAGATAATCGTTAAATTATGTTTGCTCACTTTTCATAAATAAAGTATGTAACTCTATCCAACATACACTCAATCGACATGCTCCGTGGGCTACGACTGTTTCACTAGCATTAATAAGCGTATTTCCAGTATTCGAACGTTTAGGGTAATGCAGAAATGTTGATCTTTTTCTGTCGGTTCTCGCATCTCAAAGACTTGGACAGACTAGATAGGAAATCTATTAACAAGGGTAAGCACGATGCAATGCGATTGGCTATAGTCTATTTGAAAGCCAAAGACCGCTACAAGGTGTGTGCTCACTCGTTAGTACGACTTAGCTGCCATGAATGAAACATTTCTTGAAACTATGTCGTTGAAAATTAAAAATGATATTATCCCAACATAAATTGGGTAATATATATGGTGACACTCGACCATCGTTCAGATAAAAAATTCGGTGTGAAGCATACAATTTTTTATCTGAATACCCTGAATTATTTTTTTTGCAAGTAGTGGATCACAATCTACTATAGGCGGAATATTTTTGATCAAAGCAACAATTTTTATGACCAATTTTCGATTCAATCAGTGACCACTGCAGGTATATGATACATCAGCGAAAGAACTACAGGATGAATTTCAAAGGTTACATTAAAAAATAATTACTTCTAGACTACAGTGTCGATTCGAATAACTTAAATATTGTGTTCTTTATCGTTACTTGTTGTAGCTCAAATACATAGTATTTGTTGGAGACCTTGAAATCTATTTTGGTTGCGACAACAAAGAATAACAAATAGGGACAAAACAGAATTAATGATAAAAATTGTGGCTCTAGTAGCGGTGAGGATTGGAGCGATAACATGAAACACATTGAAATATCTTCAAGGGAAGATCTCGTATACATGTTTACCCAATATTGATGTATTTTGGTACCCTGTACAATAATTCAAATCAGACGATTAAATATTAATCACGACAACTCCCGAAGTGAGACCTACTCAAAAATAATCATGCTTCTAATGAAATAAATTGATACAAAACAACTCTCCAGGATCTGCCATCTCGGATTCGTGGATAGAAATTTAGGAAATGTGTTTTAGTTGTAAAGTAGGAAAGTTGTATAATTCAATAATTTGTAACGTTCAGTTGCGTTCCCATTTGAAAATCTCATGCTACTCAATTCTAATACTTGGAATCTACCAGAATTTGCAGCTGCCTCGTCGACGTTTCCATCATCATCATTCGGTATAGTGAAATATCATGTTTTATGTGAAAACCCATACTCTAACCATTGAATTGAAAATATATTTTCAAGCAAGCTTGTGGAACAAATGCAGAGCATCATTCATGGCATTTTATGAATCCGTTCACAATCTGAGCCTAACCCAAAATATGCAGAGATACATAAGCGAAAGGGCAGCATTCTGTATAGGATGCCGGTCTGTCGGTCTGTTGGTCATACTGAGTAAGGCTGCGTCATTTTTCCCGGTGAACTGACTAGCTAAAAACAAAAAACTATCATCCTTTTTAATATGTTTCTCGAGTAGGTACCAGGTTTCATGCGTAGTCAAAGATATATTTTGTCCAGTGTTTTAAAATTTATCCTAGCTTTATTTTTGCATGCTTTATAAATTTCTGATAAGTTTAGAGCGTAATTAAAGAAAACTTATTAGCTGCATTTCTTATTCAATTCATTATAGAAGATTTATGAAGCTACTGATTTCAGATTTTCCGATTATTCCTTATGCAATTATAAACATTTCCTTGAAGGTTTATGATTCCACGGTGTTGTTGTTAGAACTATCGGTTCAGCCAGCAGTGCACGAGAAGGCAGTTCCCACTATTTTCTGGTAGCGGAAAGGCGGTAGGAATCCTTGAAGTCGGATGTCGCCGAATTTATTGTGATCAGTGACAAGTTAATATATTGCATTTATCAACGGGGAGTTCGGTGATAAATTCCGACTCACTTCAGTGCTTAGGTTTATCTGTCGTAGCATTTCCTTAAAATGTCCCAAATCCTTGATATGAGACTACAGCCTTCCTCTTAGTGGTTAGAAGCTATACAGGGTAATTCAAGTTAAGTTACTTGCAAGTACAGCAAAACTTTGAGCATAACTTATATTTAGGGAGTTGTTCTGTAATTATTCTGATGCTATCGCCTTGTCACATTGATAACCTGGTGTCAAAGTTTCATCAACATCTGCTCGAGGAGACAGTAGTGAATAGATTCCAAAAATTCAAGATCACTGTAGCATCTTTTGTTTTGCACCATTGCATTTTAGATGCTACTTACCTAAGCTTTCGTTAATCGTAGTAACGGTTCATAAAAGCTCGTAATATCATATATTTACACGATCTGTCAAAAATGCTCATTCTTGAGTTTCACCATCCTCCCCTTATGAAATCTTTTCCATCTCCAATTGCAACTCTGATCTGGTTAGGGGTCTTAAATGTACCCATTTCTTCACCATAATTTATTTAATTTATCTCTATAATCAGAAAAAGTAGTAATACAAATATTTAAAAAAGTTCTGCAAACTCTAACATGTCGTGAAAAATACGATGCTGTGTATTTTAGATGTAAACCGTGCACTGAGAAACACCACACTATCATTAAAGTGTACGACAGACTGACATAGCAGACTGAGCGAGGAGCTACTGGGACAGACACACATCTAAGATATATGCATCGTTGCCATATCTTGTAAAAATGATTTGCCATCGTAAATTTTATGAATGGTTAGTGTTCTTGGGTTAACGCAAAGCGGACTATAAGGGTTTCTTAAAAACGTTGGTGCAATCGGCCATGCGAGTGCATCCCGTGAAATGAAAGATATTGTCTGAAAAAATTAATATAATTTTTCGTCTTAATTCATTTTGTCAATAAAGTTACAATGCTAAGTATAATTTGATTGTTTGGATTTTTTTTTATTTCTATTGATGTCTACTGTACTACATTAGGAACACTTGATTTCAAATCCAAATCCAATATAAATTGGATGATAAGAAATATGTTCAAAAATTATCTTTAATAAATGTAAGTTGGTTAATTGAAATGTGTAGGTATCAATAATAAACTTGCGATATTTATGTGTATAACCTTATCTGTTAATTATGTTTGATGCTTATTATAAAAATAATACTTTCAGTTTAACTTCACATCCAATATGTTGATTAATTACAACTCTTCCTATTTTCACCTCAATTTCCTTTCTCAATTAAAATTCTGAGATACCCGTTCTTGATAATTGTGATCTTATGTGTTAAACATGTTTTATATACTGGTTTATCATTTCAGATGTCTCTGATGTTTGCAAAGATTGCTAGATCGGTGATTTTATTTCATAATTTCAGTCGTAGGGCGATTTTCTAATATTATTCTAAAATTAGGATCGCCTGAAAAATGTGGTTATGTTTAGGTGATTTGTAATAAGTTGGAAATTGGAAATGTAAAAAGATCAAGGCGGAGGCGGCTGTAGAAATATTCATATATGACAATGGTAGTAGTCCAACAATCTCAAAAATATTTCTATACTTTAGTGTTAGTGAGAAACGTTTGATAGACAGTTTCAGATTCTCTCTTAAAACATGGAGTATACAGATAATGTTCTGACAATGTGAGACAGCTTACGTAGTCATTAAAAGAGGCATCAAGAAATTGTGCAACTTGATAAAATTATTTCATGAATTCATAGCTTTTCAACATCCATGATTTTAAACCATCCTGTTACATACATAACATTGGTATGCATAACCACAAATTGGGGAAAAAATGCAAAGCACTGAATCCAGGTCTGCCCATATATTTAAATAAGCCTGATATCAATTTCGGAGAGCCGGATAAGTAAAATACCGTCCTGACTAAAAACTTTGCGACCGAAGCCTCAAGATATAAGGAAAAGTTGTCGTACTTTTCTAGTATGAAGAACCAGGGAAATTTATGATATACATGAGATGCCTTGGGCTTGGTAACATTGTTTGGCTGCGGGTATTTCCTTTGAAAAATTCTGATTCTGATATCTTTAAAGCAGTAGTCCCATACTTGCAAACATCTTTAAAACTTGGATTATGAGAAGTATCTGGCCTGCTTCATTAAAAAGAGTAGCAGTTTTGCCTCTATTTTAGTCAGGTGATGGAACAAGTGTACCTAAGTAATTATAGGCCTAATCTCTGATATAAAGTGTTACTAAAATATTTGGAAAAATAATTAATTCTCCAGTGTACAAAGAATTCCAGAGAAATACAGCCTATGCTAGAGTCAAAGGCGCAATATCCGACAGTAATGATATGAATAAATCTGTAGTAGCAACTTTTATAAGCATTCAACATATCAGGTCTGATGTATACAGGAGAGCATACACTTAATTTGAGGTTTTCAGCTTCTGACGTGAATGCGCCGAGATAACGGTACATCGTACATAGTGTTTACGAAGAACAACGATTGCGCTGTAAATTAGTTCACCCTTGTTGACAGATGTCGTAAGAGACCTCCAAGTGTTAGGACCTTGACTTCGTAAGTTGCCAATGTTCAGCGCCCCTGTGCGTGACGCTAGGAGATGAGCGTTGATGTTGCTATCACACCCTGACTGGTTCACTTATATACCACCCAATCGGTCTCTCCCTTAGACTGCCAGGCGATACTGACGGGTCTATGCTGAATATGAAATATGCATGTCTATAATAGCAGGTCTGATGCATAGCGGAAAACATACACTTGATCGTAATCTTTGGCTTACTTATAACTTATAACCATGGGAAATGTAATTTTGAGTCAAATCAGCATACATTTTCCTACTTATACCCACACTTTTTGTTGTCATTTGATTGCACTATTGGAGCATACAAACGCATAAACAGACTTAACAAAAGATTAAGAGGCTATGTAACTTATTATACACGCATAAATATATTACAATATATTTGAAAATATGAATTTCAAACTTACCATGATGCGTTCGTTGCTTGAAATCTACATTCTACAGAGCCAACATTGATGCTCAATACAAAATTAATACAGAAGTCATTAATGCTACATTTAATTAAATCATGTGCTTCTGTGGTTGGTATACTCGTATTTTGCTTCGATTACACAACGTAATCAGTTTAGTTGATTTATTTTAATTTGTATATTTATTTGAATCTCGATTCGGTAGCTTTGAAATTAGGATAGAATAATCTGGTATTCACCAAATGATAATAGTGAACGAAATAAAAGCAATGCATGCATTTATACATAGTTTATTAAAGATAAACAAGTACAGTAAGGGACAATGGAATCCCACAATATAGAAATACAAAATCAGTTAAATTAGACTAAATCTGCGCATTCGGAAACTAATAGAGTTATATTATAAAATTACTTATTTATCTACTAATCTAATTAGTTTCGAAGATATTGTACGTAGTTAATTAGAAACTAGATAATGCTGTTTTTTAAAACTAGGTACTGTCCGGAAAAAAATATAATTCACCTACTATCATGAATATATTTTTTCTTGTAAGCATCATGTGAGATTTCTCATTATTAAATATTTTTCCATGTCATAACAAGTTTATGTGTTATAGTTTACAGTCTTATTATTCTCATAGCATCAATAAATAAAAAACACATAGTTTCTTAGTTGGGCTTTTTATAACTGACACCATTTTACTTCATAAGAAAAACAACCTTTAACCCTTGTCTTTTTCAAATCAATTAAATATTTGATTTGAGACTATTATGTACTTATTCTTTGACTTAATTTTGAAGCTTCACAGAAATAATAATTCAAATAAAGACCATATTCGTGTTGCAGGTTAAATAATAGCAAGAGTTTTAACTCTGAACAACTATAACGAGAGAATACAACAAGAGATAAAAACTTTCAGAAGAATGACTTCTCATTTGAGAGACTGCCGTATTTAAGAAACCATATAATAACAAGACAAGTGTACAAAAAGTACTTCACGAAAGAGACCGAAGGGTCTACCGATGTAAGGTCGGATCATTAACGTACTTACAATCCTTCAGTAAACTGTGTGTAAAGTCTAGTATAATATGATTCAATAAAAAATACTATCAATATTCTCCAATCCAGCAGATGAACTATGAGTTTTGTTAAAGTTTCCTTATAATTTGTTCTTCGAATCCAAAAAATGTTATGATATAATGCTGAAAAATGCTCTGTGATGATAAATATGGTATTTTTAATATTAAGGACACATGGTTTTTGTTTCCGACGCATAAGCAAGGAGTGTATTCTGATTACAAACAAAACTCTCGTACTACTCATTCCTGTCGGTCTATCTGCCGATTTGACTGCTGTTAGCGTCTTTATCACTTTGTAATCTCAGTAACCGGTGCACAAATTTTTATGAAATTTTATAACTTCTCCGATCTTTCTCCTTATGTGTTTGTAGAGCTTTCTGGTGTAAATGATTTAAAAAGTATCCAAACCACCTTTATAATTACTTACTAGATACTAATCATAAAGTTGGCAACGACAATAGAATAGGTGTACTTCATACTTGTAATAAAATACATGATTTAAACTTCATGGAAACATTAGAGATCTTTTAAACCTTGAAACTTTTCATCTATACACTACTATAAGTTTCCATCTATTTTTTTTGTATTCTAGGTTAACTTATTCCTAAAGTTATAGAATGTATTAAGAAGAATGAAATAGCTTAAGGAATAAAATATTTTAAAACGTGAAATATCTTAAGAAATAAAATAATTTATCACATGAAATATCTTAAGGATATTTTGACGGCGAGGATTAAGATTTTGTAGGGGTTTCCCTTAACACTAGTGTAAATGCATTCGGCCAAAAGGTATTTCCCCTAAGACAGACACAAGAAAGACAAAAAATTAATAGAAAAATAGCTAGACAGGATAGATAGTATGCTAGATTTGAGAGCTCTAGTTTTGTATCCATGATAGGACTAGTTGGCAAGTAATCTGGATAGCCCTGTTAGCAGTCAAATATGACAGTCCGACGATGAATTAAATATAAATCGAAACGCGTGACTGAAAGAAAGAGTCTTATTTGTGAAACTTTATATTAATTACACAACTTCTTATTCACATGATGGAAGGGTTTCACCCTGTAGGAGCATCTACAATCTACATCAATGTCTTTCTCCGTTTCTGTAAACGTTACATCCAAACAAGTGATAAATTAACGACTAAACTACGTCGAAGATCAATACTACTTTATTCGTACTAGTTCATACCTTGTTGAATTATCTAGCAAATAAAAACATTTCAATGAAACATCACCGGCTACGCTTACATCTAATTACAACTATATTTATTCTCCGATGTATGAATCAGCGTGAGAATTTCCCAATTTTGTTTATAAAACATTACACGACAAACATTACAAGAGATCGCCACTGTCGTAAAAAAGTGCAAAAAATGAAAAAATTTAATTTGCGGAAATAAGAGAACCTCGTGAAGGTCTGATTTCATTATACCTGAAAATAATGTTTCCAAATGAATTACAGTATGCAAGTTAATCTACTTGGTAACATTGAAATTCTGAATTTATCAACAAATAAAAAGGATCAGTTATAATTAGGCAACAGAGACGAACCTTTCAAACTTCAATAGTGTCTAATCCGAGAAAAACGTATTCAATTAATGTTAATTAAAGTTCACCTAGGAAAATTAATATCTTCATACTTTCTTGAAGGTTTTTGGGGAAAACCAAACGTTACTAAATTTAGCATTCTGATTCGCTATTTTAAGAGGGATGAGTATCGGGATAACAACTTACAGAAATTATACGGTTTTATGTTGTGTTGCTCCCTCATACCACGGACCTCCCACGCCTATGGTCTGTTAAGATTGGCATCTTTTATTGCTGAAAAATCGGCGGAAAAGTGCAAGAGAGATCTGCAGACTGATAGCGCGTTTTCGCATTCGAGCTGAAACTTTGATAGAAGGGAGAACTGGAGACTAATCGCAAATAAAGAAAAATGTGAGGGAAGTGTCGTTTATAATCCCTGATTGAAATTTTAATAGATTCGGTATTCACAGGAACTTGTAAACTTCACTTTGGTACAATTTTTAGAAAGCTTGTTTGAGCCAGTTGATCTAAACGAACATGGAATTAATAAAAACCCTTTCTGTTATAACTCAAAAAATACCTTTTATCAAAGATGTAATGTATATACAAGGATCCTGTGGTATTTTTTAAACTTGTGTTAAGTGTCTAATCATATAAGGTCTCGTTAATACAAAGCATACCAAATTGTTAATTTCAATAATTGGACTGCAGCCCAGTACTCAAAAGTGTTAGCAGTAATAAAGATAATTACGTATTCTTTCAATTGACCTTTGTAACAAGTGGAAGCCATTCTTTTCCTAAAATGCGACATCAAGCTGAAGTACCTTGACTGACAGTGTTTAGAGCCGAGTATTCCTCATCCCTCCTATGGATCCGATTACAAGTGTCAACACCTCATCTTGAAGCGAATGTTACTTTACGAATGACAGAAGAACTAAAAATTAATAGACAAGCGATAGGCTGCGGCTAGACGGACGATAGACAGACAGACGACAGACAGACGACAGACAGATGACAGACAGACGACAGACAGACGACAGACAGACAGACGACAGACAGACGACAGACGACAGACGACAGACGACAGACGACAGACGACAGACGACAGACGACAGACGACAGACGACAGACGACAGACAGACGACAGACAGACGACAGACAGACGACAGACAGACGACAGACAGACGACAGACAGACGACAGATAGACGACAGACAGACGACAGACAGACGACAGACAGACGACAGACAGACAGACGACAGACAGACGACAGACAGACGACAGACAGACGACAGACAGACGACAGACAGACGACAGACAGACGACAGACAGACGACAGACAGACGACAGACAGACGACAGACAGACGAAAGACAGACGACAGACAGACGACAGACAGACGACAGACAGACGACAGACAGACGACAGACAGACGACAGACAGACGACAGACAGACGACAGACAGACGAAAGACAGACGACAGACAGACGACAGACAGACGACAGACAGACGACAGACAGACGACAGACAGACGACAGACAGACGACAGACAGACGACAGACAGACGACAGACAGACGACAGACAGACGACAGACAGACGACAGACAGACGACAGACAGACGACAGACAGACGACAGACAGACGACAGACAGACGACAGACAGACGACAGACAGACGACAGACAGACGACAGACAGACGACAGACAGACGACAGACAGACGACAGACAGACGACAGACAGACGACAGACAGACGACAGACAGACGACAGACAGACGACAGACAGACGACAGACAGACGACAGACAGACGACAGACAGACGACAGACAGACGACAGACAGACGACAGACAGACGACAGACAGACGACAGACAGACGACAGACAGACGACAGACAGACGACAGACAGACGACAGACAGACGACAGACAGACGACAGACAGACGACAGACAGACGACAGACAGACGACAGACAGACGACAGACAGACGACAGACAGACGACAGACAGACGACAGACAGACGACAGACAGACGACAGACAGACGACAGACAGACGACAGACAGACGACAGACAGACGACAGACAGACGACAGACAGACGACAGACAGACGACAGACAGACGACAGACAGACGACAGACAGACGACAGACAGACGACAGACAGACGACAGACAGACGACAGACAGACGACAGACAGACGACAGACAGACGACAGACAGACGACAGACAGACGACAGACAGACGACAGACAGACGACAGACAGACGACAGACAGACGACAGACAGACGACAGACAGACGACAGACAGACGACAGACAGACGACAGACAGACGACAGACAGACGACAGACAGACGACAGACAGACGACAGACAGACGACAGACAGACGACAGACAGACGACAGACAGACGACAGACAGACGACAGACAGACGACAGACAGACGACAGACAGACGACAGACAGACGACAGACAGACGACAGACAGACGACAGACAGACGACAGACAGACGACAGACAGACGACAGACAGACGACAGACAGACGACAGACAGACGACAGACAGACGACAGACAGACGACAGACAGACGACAGACAGACGACAGACAGACGACAGACAGACGACAGACAGACGACAGACAGACGACAGACAGACGACAGACAGACGACAGACAGACGACAGACAGACGACAGACAGACGACAGACAGACGACAGACAGACGACAGACAGACGACAGACAGACGACAGACAGACGACAGACAGACGACAGACAGACGACAGACAGACGACAGACAGACGACAGACAGACGACAGACAGACGACAGACAGACGACAGACAGACGACAGACAGACGACAGACAGACGACAGACAGACGACAGACAGACGACAGACAGACGACAGACAGACGACAGACAGACGACAGACAGACGACAGACAGACGACAGACAGACGACAGACAGACGACAGACAGACGACAGACAGACGACAGACAGACGACAGACAGACGACAGACAGACGACAGACAGACGACAGACAGACGACAGACAGACGACAGACAGACGACAGACAGACGACAGACAGACGACAGACAGACGACAGACAGACGACAGACAGACGACAGACAGACGACAGACAGACGACAGACAGACGACAGACAGACGACAGACAGACGACAGACAGACGACAGACAGACGACAGACAGACGACAGACAGACGACAGACAGACGACAGACAGACGACAGACAGACGACAGACAGACGACAGACAGACGACAGACAGACGACAGACAGACGACAGACAGACGACAGACAGACGACAGACAGACGACAGACAGACGACAGACAGACGACAAACAGACGACAGACAGACGACAGACAGACGACAAACAGACGACAGAGAGACGACGGGCAGACTTTTGGAAATTGTTCATGGGACCATGGAGTCATCTATGAAATGAGAGATATAATGAAGGTGGTCGAAATGTTGACGACTTGACTCGTTATAGTTACGCGCTAAAGCCATTTATTTTATTCGAGCTTAAGCAAACCGACTTGCTTCCAACAATCTCTAATCTTGTAGAACTTTAAAAAGCCGAAGATTAATCTAGGAGAGAAGCAAATGTGGGCGAAAAATCATTTATTATTCGTGATTGAGTTCCGCTATAGACGGAAGCCGACAAATTCGACCTACCAAGGTTCACTGAAGGTTTAAAATTTATTTTCAAGCGATGAGTTTCTGATTAAATTTTGCGAGGCGCATTCTGGTGGTTTGTACTTGAACTGCGTTACATAACTCTCGATGTCTAAGAAAATATATAATAATCAAATGCTGGTGATAACATGCCGAAAAGGTTGCTTGCTCTCAGGTGTATCCTTTTATAGTTTAATAACTAATTTTAAGTCGTTATGCGCAACAATCTCAAAACGTAAGAAGGTGAAGAAGAAGTCATTCCACAAAAAATTGTTCTGATTAATTTGTATCTCAGACTATTCTAAAACACTGTCCAATTCAACAGAGCCTCTTGGAACTATCGAAATAATATTTCAAAATGATCAATGGCATCATTAATCCTAAGAACCGGGTCCATATTTGAAACATAAATACCATCAATCATTAGTATCCTTACCCTAAAACCCACGCATTGTCCACACTTCTTGACAGTATCATGCTTTTGGTGATTAACATGTCCTGGCACAAGCATGTTGGCGGCTTTGGTCTCAAAATCTGATTGTCCTCTTCCCCTCCAGAAAATTGCATTTACTAGAATACTGATCGCATGTGTAGAGTACCGCTTCGAAGCAAAACACAATCCACAGCAGCAACTGGCGTATTCCTACCCAGTAAGACGCCTGTTCCGAAAGGCATTTTTTAGAAAATGGAATAGGTTATCAGAAACTTTGTTGTCCGATATTTTCGGTTTACAGCATTGTATAGTAAATGTGACTAGACATTTAACCGCGCAGCACTTCTGGGGCACTATAGGTTTCCTGCCTCTGTGAGAGTTCACATATTAAAAAATATATGAGACACTTACTTATAGTATTGGTAGACAGACAAACTCATATGGCTGACTGCATTTTTTGATCTCATCAAGCAAGGTAAATGTTGAAGGGAATCTAATTTGTTGTTTAAACTCAACATTGGCTCCAGGTGTGATGAAATTGAATTAATAGATCGGCTGTTAATTTCCGGTACTAAATTAGTACAAGATTATCAAAAGCACCCAGATTATAACTAGGAAATATGTAGTTGTTTGCGCATATCTCTCTCACAAGACATAGTAACTGTCTTCGCTCCAACAGATACATATAGATATTATATCATCATCATCAATTTGAGAATTCTGGAAAAATTGATTTTCAAATTTTTGAATTTTACTTTTAATTTAGTCATTGCCTTTATCGCGGACAACAGTTAATTTTGACATATGCTCTGGTTGACTCTTGTTGGTGGATTCTGTTTTGTTTTGAGTCTGTCATCAATAAAGACATTTATTTGTAAGTCGAGGATTCACACTTTTTCTTTTTCTAACCATTACTTGGCCGCCACTTGATCACGAAGCATACAGCTCGTACGTTAAAAATAAGAACAACTCATTGAAAAACTCTAAGTTCACAGATATTAAAAATTCAGTATCTTCTTCTCACGCTGTAATGATTACAGTTTCCACCTGGAAATATAATTTTATGAGTTCCTATCGTCGATATTCAATGTATTCGTTGAATATCCGTATTGATACATATCTGGTATACTTTTAGTTTCAATCGGAAAAAATGTATCCAATTGTTTGGCAAATTAACAAGGATTAGAGGAACATAAATGGAATGCGAACAACCTACCAAGATCAGTGTAGTACTCGAACTTGGGAGACGCTTGATTATAGCAAGCAAGATAGGCCCCTTCAAAACTTAATTTTGAGCACAGTCCAAACTAATCAGAGAATCATAGAGCATTTAAAAATACAGGTTAAAAACTATCCAAAATGTATGGGCCCCTGAACCATTTTTTACTGTATCCTATAAAAAGTATAAATGATAGAAAACTAGTAGATGTATGAAAGAAAGTTTGGAGAATTTTTTATCGTATTTTTTGCTAATAACTTCTATATCAATGTACCCATTTACAAAAATATAGCAGCATTAACTACTAAAACACTAGACGCATATTGATATCCAATCCTTATTGAAATCGATGCAGCTGTTTCTGGGGTTAAGCGGTGACAAAGACGCCGACAAATCGACAGAACGATGGGTACATAATGACAAAAATTTGGATATTGTCATCATGAAATGTCCGAAAAGCGAAACATGAAATCCGAAAACGTTAGTGTTAATAATTATTTTCTTGTTTATTGGTGGAAAGTAAAATGGTTAGGCATATTTGTTTCTTAAAAGCAAATATAGTGAAATTTATCAAAACTCTTGTCATTTAGTAAGTTGCAAGATTAACGATTTTTTCTTTCTTGAAATTTCCTATTTAAACATAAAATATTGGAAACATAAGCTCTATCCGTTTCTCACGGAAACGTGAAAGTTGTCAACAAAATTTTATGTTCTTCTGAAAGTTTCAATGCATTTACATATTTCCCTGAAAGGTAGTAATACAGATTAGCCATAACGAGTTTTGTCAAAGTTTGAACATGAAAAGCGACAGATGCTTCCGTTACAGCGGCGTATGTGTGGCATGAATGAAACTATAAGCGATGATTTAGAAGTTTCGAAGCTTGGATTTCGATTAGACATTTTTCCATTGCTGAACTGATGTTGGCTGGAGTTAGGGAATTACTGATATAAGATATGATGGAATATCTACCCACGCAACCACATGGCTGCGAAGTAGTGTTTTTGGCGTAGTAGTATCTCAAAACTCAATCAGGGGAATATCCTGGAAGCAAAATATATATTACATTCGAGAATACTTCCAATCTTACAGCAATAGCTAATTAGCCAGTAACAGTGTTGAGTTACTTTGATAATCCTAAGTTTTTGTAATAACCAATAAATAAAATTTGAAAGCTTACTAAACAAAAAACCTTCCATTTATATTTATTCCGTCGTACATAAACATCTCGATAGTTGGCTGTTTCTGTCAAATGGAATAAGTATCCACGAAAATACTATATCGGGGGAATAAAGCAATATATTATTGAAGTTTTTTTTTGAACAAATCCAACTACTAACGTTGAGTAAGGGAACGCTGTTTTGTCATGTATGTCTACCTACTTTTTCTTGACAATAAAGCAATTTTGTTGACTTTGTTTTGAAGAAAGTCAGAAGTAATACATTTCGAGGTAACGCATTCTCGTGTTGGTTTGTTCGGGCAATAGCCATTTCAGCTAAGGACTGGCTTCCAATTAATTTTTATTACTAAAGCTGTAACAACCAATAGTAAATAGTGATTTAGTATTTATTATACATTTGCCCTAATATAATAAACATTAATGCTAGGCATTGTTAGGTAGCTTTGTCAGTCAGATCAGACAACCGTTTATGTCTCTTTAGGTAGGACCTGCTTCTTAGGGCGGCTATAAGGTTTTATGTTTTACTCCAAATAACGATATGAGTTATTAGTCCTCACTATATTGTAAGAAGTTTGTACAAATATTTCTATAAACGGCCATACAAAATTAATATAAACTATTCTGTAAGCGACTTTTTTTTTACTGAAATACGTCATTGTCTGCTTCCATTTAGGCAATAGATTTTTGACAAGCCTAAATTAACTGGACTGGTAACTGATACGGCCATGCCTCTATGTTGTGAAATATGCGGTTCCACAGGTCGTCTCTTTCGCACTAACAT
The DNA here is from genome assembly GCA_949316355.1 of Bruchidius siliquastri. Classification (NCBI taxonomy): domain Eukaryota; kingdom Metazoa; phylum Arthropoda; class Insecta; order Coleoptera; family Chrysomelidae; genus Bruchidius; species Bruchidius siliquastri. Next base: position 11,096,283 of record OX438529.1, on the reverse strand, counting down.
GTTTTTTGAATTCTCTCTTCTTTGTCTTTCGTTAATATCTGTCCAATCATTCTGTCACCATCAATGTGCTGAGTGGCACTGTTCCTCTCTACTGTTTACTGCCAAGATTCTCTGACGAGATTCTAAGTAAAGACAAAAACGTGCATTACTGGAGTTGGACGGGTAAATAAACCTCGCAACTAATAGTTTTTGTTTATTTAACTATGTACGGATATCCCATTTTATAGCTACAGGGAATCACGTACAGACAAAATCGTGTTTTCGATTTTCTGTCACCTCAAAGAATTCCTTCTCAGCTGATAGCACGTAGAGTGAAATCAGTTTCTATCAATGGTTATCAATTTATTTAAGCTAAGATGAAGTATCATTTATTACTATTACATTACAAACACATGTTATGATCACAGAACGTAGAAGGATTATGACTTAATGGTAGTGCTTCTTGTCTGAGACTCCATCCTGGATAGTCGCTTCAAGCTGAGACTCTTCTCAAATATGCTTTCTCTGGGCTGGGATCTGAAGCATATTTGAAGCAGGAAGTTATCTCGGAAGTTCTTCGACATGAACCCGTAGACCACTGGATTTACACAACTAAAAACAAATTTTTATTTCTGTTAGACAACTGTAATACATGATGTTTTAAATGCTAGCAATAATGCATAACCAAGTAGTGAAAATATGGTTTGGTACTGTCGGTGCGGCAAGTGTAATATTATTCAGTTCTTCATAATTTTGTTGCCGTAATGTGGTAGAACGTTATATAAAGGAGATGTAATTACTCGCAATTAATCTTATTCTTCAGTATATTAAAGCAGGCGACGATATAAAAGACGATACGGGCAAGAAGAGTGAAAAAGTGGACTGAATAGTGAATACACACCACGTGCCCCACAGGGCGCATATACAGCATCTTTTTACACAAATAGATAGAATCAGAGTTTTCACTTCATGACTCAAAATGGAATACATACAGGCAAGGATACTTGTGTTACCTATATATAACTTTATAGGAGTACTGGGCAGCTTGTCGTAATATACTAACTTATATAATTCTGAGCTACGGAACTTTGGATCTGGGTGAAATTCATAAACTAGTAAAAGTACCCAAATGAGGTCCATGGGATCGCAATCTGGCATAGCTTCTCAGCTACGCCTTGTAGCTGCAACGTAATCCTGAAGACAAAAGTAGTAGAAAGCCTTCGGACAGTGAGGAAACTTAATGCTCAAGGGATCCAAAATAAGGAGAAATCGTCCACCAGCTCATCGGATAATATATCCATAATAAGATTGAAGTCGCCAACATTTCTTTGAGCAGTTGAAACTAGTCCCTAAGTCTTAACTTAGAAGTAGTATCTTACTTAGTTAGGGATCCATAGATTGGTTGAAAGTAATATGGATTTCCCCGATACTCACCACTAATCAAAGAAGTCTCGTGTCAACATACAGAAAAAATTCAAGAACATAATGCCTAATTAGATTGTGTCCAAGAATAACCACAGATTCAAGATAATAAAAAATTATGATAAACGCTTAGGATCGTCTGAACCTTCATATAGCTACAATCTAAATTACAAACCTGCAAATATGAAGTTGGTCACTAAACAAAATCTTTGGACCTAGTAAATATCGATATAATTTGGAATAATCTAGAGCTTATTAAACATGAAAGAGTTATTTCAGGACGAACATTCACCGGTTTTTAGAGAACTTTTTTTATAACCGAAGATCTTATTAAATATCTGTAAACTCCAGGCTATTATTATATTCATCTTGTGTTCCAATTTGTGATAATGATCGCTCACTGCTACTATTCAAAATTGTGTGAAACGGTACATTTTCAAGGAATTACATTTAAAAAAAGGTATATTTTCTATTGAAATACTAGTAGAACGAAATTTATCAGGAATACCTCCATCAAGAAAAAATAATTTGTGATATATTCCTATTATAAATAAACTTGCATGGAGATATTAGATTGCGTTTAGATTGGATTTTCAAATTTGATATCGACTGCACTACATATATATTATAAATATGAGATTGAGACTTTGCCAAGTCAGGCAAACTGACTCACCTATTAAAATAAGCCAGGAGATGGAAGGCACTTGACATATACTTCAATCCGCCGAACCTTATATGTGGTAATAATCCAAACGCAGTCAGTGCATTGTCTACAAGCAAGGGAGACCAGCAGATGGCAAACAATGCCACCACTATCACCAGCATGAATATCACTTGCTGAACAACGTGCGTGTCGTGATGTTGGTTGGTTGACGTTCTGGTACTACCCCATTCACCAGACGAGGTGGCAGTTGTTGATTTGTCGTCCATTGGTAAAGAGCGATAGTTACGAGATAGTCTGCAATCGACACCAGTTAATATTATACGAGTACATCTGCCTCGGTAAGTTGACTAACATACACATGTCCACCGCGATACATCATTATATTCAACTACGGTTTGATTATTTTTGCAGTGAATCTTTTAAGGGTAGTCATTGTGACCCTGAACAATTTGGATTTTGAGGAGGATTTTGAATCTTCTTTTGATTGTTCTGAGTTTTGAGATGTAAATTATTCAACCTTCAATAAAGCAAAAATGCTTGACTCAATTAATCGAAATCTAAGAAATTGTTCATTACAGTTAATAATTATTTCACCTGAATCAGGTATTTGGCGATTAATACTAATATGTTTTGCTCAAACTACATATTTTGCACCTTGAAAAAATATTATTACTAATGGTAAAAAAAATTGGTTACATTTAGGATTTTTTCACTCCTGTCTGATTGCTAGGATCGCGACTGTCATTGACCATAAAGGCAGAATTCATGTAGATTCAATGCATTTGGAGCTGTTTGCTGATCAATTCCTATGAAAAGCTCATGTAAATGGCGATGTCTCCGAATGAGTTTGCCACATATATAGCTTGTTTTTCTTACATTTTATAATTTTAGGTGCTTCTCTGGTATTCTATGGTATGGCTAATGTCGAGAAGGATCAGGTATCATTGATAACAGCATAATCCTCCATTCAACCTTCACATTTTGGTATTTAGAACACCCTATTTATATCTGTTCTTGAATTCGAAATTTACTTGTATGTTTCCTATGGTAATATTTTATAGATAAGACTGATGCGTCATGAGCTTTTCCGATGAGCAGCGTCACAGGATTTTTCGAATATGACGATAAAATTGTGCATTATTGCAATTATCCTCAGATACAAAAAATGGTGAATGAGTGCAATACAACAGCGGACACATTCACCATTTACTGAACCATTGCTGAAATTATTCATTTTTTAAAATCTAACGCTGTTCAAACTCTCAAAAAAATGGCGTCAAGTAGACTTGACTATATTACTGTTGTATATTCAGTTTACTTTGATTGTATTTTATAGTTATTGTTGATCAACTCAGGGTAAATTTTGAAGTACTGAAATTTATGAAAAAAATTGCAAAATTTATGCGTTATTTGCAATTGAGTAGGGTTTAGTTTTTGAATAATTTTTTGAATTTATAAAATAACAGTTCCAGTTCCGCTTCAATTGTCTACTACATGACGCTATATTTGTTGATCATGAAAAAATCCAATTTCGAAATACCCCAAGAATTCTTTTTCTTATGAATACATCTCTTGTATATTATTAATGAATAAGCGCTTAAATAAGTGTAGTATGAATTTCACTATATTTTTTTACTATTCCATCAATTATTTTTATTAAAATATACGAGAAAAGGCAGTTTTTCAAACATTGCGTCCCGCGTTCATTACCTGATCGCATCCAATTTCAAGATCAAGTTTATATCCGTCCAATTAAATTCAAAAACAGTGTGTGACCACTATCATACTTAAATCATCAAACATCCCTCGATTTGACAAACTGTTACTGAGTGAGTCGGGAAGTATGACACTTCGAATAAGTTAGGCTGATAGATGCATGAATTCATCGAAATTGTTTTGGATTAACACGCTTTTGTGATTGGCCCACTTCCACAACGTGACGATGAACACAATCAATACAGAAACAAATGAATAAGACTTAATCGTTAGCTTTTTAAGTACAGAGTTAATCTCACATGAGAAATTGAAATGATTTCTTTGTATGCAACTATATACTAGAGATTTCTTGATTGATTTATGTATTGAAAATAATTAGGATGAATAGTAGAGATGAAAAGAGCTTTCCGATTATCAATCACACGTTCTCAGATTTAGCAGTTTTGAGCAAATGTTGCTCAAGCATCAATGAATTGATATAAACCCCCTTATCTGCGCCTCTGCACGGGATATCATTTGGATGTGGGCTAATGTGTTATGGGGGAATGCGGTGAAAGGAAGGCAGAGAAACAGCATTGCTAGCATTTCTAACTCCGAAGCGTAGTTAAGCGTCGACGTTCTGAGCAAGTGATAGTAGTCCTGATAACTTTTCAACCCTTCCATCATCAGCTAACGTTTCCATAATGTGCTAATGTGATTGACAAGTGAAATGTACAAATTTCCTAGGCCCATGTACTATATCACACAGAGTGCATATTTAGTCACCATCGAGGATGTAAAGTTAGCATTTATTACTATGACTCAATTGTGCAAAAGTTGAAGCGAACCTTATTGATGGAAGAGTTCCATCAAGTTAGATCTGCATGATTAATTAATAATTGTTTCAAGTCGTTCAATCAAAACCTCAGTCTATTAATATTTAGTATATGCTGAATGTTAATTTATCATTTGTTTCACAATTAGGGAATCACTGAACGAAATGTAATTTTTTAAATGACCTGTCTGGACCATCAATGTAAATGTCCTCAATAATAAGTTCCTTCCATTACAGCTAAAAGAATTAAATCTGATGGAACATTCGCGGTGCCGGTAGCTTGTATCACACTAAAGATTGTTACTAAAAGCAAGATTTTAAGAATATACTTGTATTTACATACCCGGTACCTCGTCAAGATAACTCGTCCAAAAATAACAATTTTTACTTAGTGTTTAGTTCTTAAATCACGAGTGCATTTAAAAAGATCGAACTTAATGATTAATTTGTAGCATAAACGTATTTTACCTGAAAAAGCATAATATCAGGTGTAAAAATATTGAAATAGAAGTCAATTAACATTTTGAAAAGTTAATTAAAAATAAATCCCAAGAGAAAACTAAGGTGAGAAAATGGCTCGCAATGGAGAAACACGCATGGTGTCTCCAAAGCACACTTTCAACTGAAACTCCTACTGCTTTTCTTCACTACAATCAAACGTTAGAATGTCAGCTGTAATAAGTTAACAGGATAGCGAGAATTAGGATATCTACTTTCACCATTAAATAGAACTGCTTTCTATCCACTGAATTACATACGGAAATATTATGTGTCCATTAGGCAAGTAGGTACCAAAATTCAGCGTTTTATACTAGGGCCTTATCATTTCTGCTTTACGTCAGTGATCTATCAACGGAGCCAGTATGCCAATTTATTAACGTCCACGCTAGGTTTCGGATGAACACTTCAATGTTCTTCAACATTGCGACATTCAGGAGTTAAAAACTATTTTCTCAATGAGTACTAGCATTTTGCTGAATAAATCTCATATCTAAGATGTGACTAGTAACATTCAGTAGACTGACTTGTGTTACGATAGATGGTGCACATACGTATTTTCCCGCTATAGAAATTGCATATGGAATTATGAGTTTGCCAGATAGGTATCTACATGTGATTTCATTGTACTTTGCGCTCAAGGACAAGGACAAAACGAAATCGCTCCTGATTGGTTTTGGATGATCAAATGAAATTTAAATTTCCTCGACAGGGTAAAACACGGAACAATTATTTAAATATTAAATTTCACAATGCCCTACCATATCATGTAAGACCCTTGCAAATATCAACTCAATTAGTATACGATCAAGTAATCATGCTATGGTATCGCGGAGTATTTAAGGAATGATTTTCGATGAAACGTTGGCTTAACGCTCGTACTCTTTACCATTTTACTACTTTGTAGTTGCTTCGGTATACTTTAGATCACACATCTGATGACTCGTTTGAACACCCCGAGTATATATCCGTACCAACAAGCTATTATCACTATTATAATAGCTCCTTTAATATAAGTATGTTGTGAAATAAGTAAATAGTTCTCTAATTGTACTAATGACCAGAGTAAATTTTTCTATCAATGAATAATTAATTAGTGGTAACTTATCAAACTTCTCTCATATACCATGGTTGATAATGATCCCTTGTTGTCTCTCGTCTTTTTAAATGAATTGAGAACAAATTTTTGACATCGCTCACTTGATCTACTTGCAGACAGTTTTCTGACATATATATTGGATTCCAGATAAAAACAATAAACATCAAGTGATATTTCAAACTGACAGCAGCGGACGCATGTGTAAAGGGAAGTTGCTTGCAGTCGTCGAGACAAAACATAGAAGCGTGTGCCTATTGGTTTAATCAACGAATTGTTTTCCACAAAGGGGGAAAATTTCTGTATATGTGAGATTACTGGATCTTCAAAAGTCATAAGCACCCACAGGAATTCGTGGCAGAAGATGTGTATCGATACTTACGGCTGCTCGTTGGTTATTGTTACCGTCTTTCCCATAACTTTCCATATTTTTCGGCAGATGGTGACGTAAGAGAAAGTTATAATACAGAAAGGTCCCACCAATACCACGAACAACATATACAATTCGTGAAATTTCCATACTTTTCCATTATCCCAGTTTCTGACACAGTATCTGTATTCTTTTGTTGGTCCTACTGGTAGATGAATCTGAAACATGAAAGTCTTACCCAGAATCTTGAAATCAGAAGAAACCCAAGGACTTCAGTAGCAAAAAAACCACGCTTACTTTTCATGTATTTCGTTGGTCAGAGGCACATGCTAGCAACAACTATTGGATTAACTGTTGTGGAAGTTCATTTTATACAAATTATTTTTCTGGAAAATCTATCTATAGAACCATTTATACCTATTTCAAGGAGCATTAATTTATCTTAGGAATCTACGTAGTTTGGTTCTCTACTATAGGTATTGCTGTCTTCTTAATATTATACTCTGTCTTAAAGATAATCCATGAGGATCCGATAATTTTGGCAAATTGGGAATAGTATCTTGTGTAACCGTTAATCTAGCTTGATTGAAGGTGCAACCATCTGCATCAATATGGTACACTTTCCTAGGAAATGGAATGAGGTCTCTTCCTTCTCCCGGCACTCCTGAAAGGCATGATCTTTTTCCACTCCTATGAGTGACAATTGTCAGTTAAAAATGCTTGTTGTTAGTTATTATATGCCAGGAGTTAGTTGTTATCCGACTCGAGTGAGGAAAAAATAAACTTGTGTGGCCCCACAGCGCTTCCGTACATGTCAGATGCGATGACGTGGGATTAAAATAAAAGTGACAGTTTTGGGGCACTATGACCGTCTGTGCCTCAATTTTAATTCAGAGCTAGGCTGACCTTGCATCCATCATCAAGGTCACTGATCCCGATGTCCAGCACTGTGGGTTAAGGGTTATCGATTCAAAGTATAATTTTAAGTAAACAACCAGAGAGTAACTTGCGATAGTAGTTGAAGACTTGCTGAAAGAAGTCACAAATATTTGACAGCTTGAGGCAGCTCTATAGAATATACCTTGTCAAAGACAAAAAAATATACGCATATTATGTTCTCCAACAATCTAGATTTGTCATTACGTCTGACGGTGATTAAATCATTTTAGAGAAAGAAGCCTGCATTTTAGCTCATTTTATTAATTCGTGCGAATATTGTGAAGCAACATGCATTAGTGAAACCGTTAAATTTTAAACTGATTCAACCGCATATCCAAGCAGATTATACCCATGAATGTAGCTAGAACTCAGCAGTGCTTGTGGAGAGAGCACTCTTAGCAACTAACAGAACTTTATCAAGGATGGATTCAGCTTTGCGTAGTTATAATTAATGAAGTTACTATATAGTGTGTGTAGCTACAAGTTTCGTTAGCAGCACTTTGCTTCCAGAAATATGAAGTTGTAATTGAAAATTTTGTTGAAATAAAATAACCCTACAGAGATCAGATACATATTAATTATATTGATAACTTTCCTCAATGCTTCGATATTATTTTTATGTTAATATTATAAATCACCAATTAGGACTAGGTATTTGGCTGGGAAGTATTGTAACATGATAAAATGATGATTTAATTAGTAATTTTTCGATGCATTGGCATTATGAAATTATACTAAAACTTTTGTGCAAATATTATCCACTATATTATGTACTGGTTAACATCAACATGTTTCGTATTACAAAAGTAGTGCATGGTTTTTTATAGTATCCACATCATCATATGATTTACATTATGTTATGACATAATCACAGATTCATAGCTGTAGTTTATATGGCATACCTGTCCTTCCAGTGTCGGTAACGACAATACTACGGACAATATCCATATCAGTATGACAATCTTCTTAGCCTGACTCAAGGTACAAGTGTATTTTGCCTTCATTGGATATACAATCGCATAATATCTGAAAGAATATATGTAAATATTTCATATCCGGCTGCTCGATATCAAACATTACCAGAGTGGGATTAGTAGAATATTTTTTCCGTGAACTTCCCTGTTACCAACATTAGAGTAATTCAAAAATAAATATGTTTTTTTAGAGTTTTAATGGCAAGTTTATTGGTTCACTGTAATCGTTCCTACAACATAAACGGACTAGAATAAAATACGAAGTGTCCTGCCCAAAACATCAACATGATAACGGATTTCGCTTTGGAATGCAGCCTGGAGGCTCAATTAGCGAATCAGAGAGATATACACAAGCTGGAAAGATTGGCGTTTGTGTATAGGGGTATTAGACTTAGTATATTGGCGTTGAATTCTATTGATTGGTTGTGAAATTTTTTATTATTCAAGTATATCGGTTGCATATCATATTCTCTTCCTGCATTACCATGAAACCAGTATAGATAAATTACAATTTACAAGCTTACAGAACCTGATTATGGACTTCACTGAATGTATCAATGATATTTCGATGTATCATTCTATGTAGATTTGCGCATTTGGTAAAAGTATACCTAAAAATTGTGAATAAATGTGTCTATTATAAATTCTGTACTTTTTCCAAAGAAGCTACTGCCAGAAGATGAGCAAAAATAATTGCTAAGGTGATCTTGGTATGTTCCATGTTATGAACACTACATGCTATTTGACATCCCACGTTTAGAGGCGGGACAGTTCTTCAACCGTAAGTAATTTCGAAATTATATATTGTTTTCTTGATATTTCATGACATATACATTACAAAAAGCCATACCAATAATTTCTGTGTATCGCTTCGCCTGTACTTTTCCTGGCAACCCTAACCCTTTATATAACTCGAATTGTAACATTCCGATTTTGAAAAATCTTTGAAAGTAGATCACTGCTATGGCAAGGAGCCATTGAAATACAGTGCAATAGCAGCGGAGGGTGATGCTCCTAAACAGTCTAGAAAACTGTTAGGCAACTAGAGTTGGTTGATTCTGCATTTCTCCTATCGTTTGTATCAGTCTGTTGATGGGCTGTTAACGCTGCCCACTTGAAGGAAGTGTGGCAGTATTCTGAATAACAAATAATTTTGAGTTTTTTAGATTATAAAAGACGAAGTTTTGCAATATTTATTAGTATTCGGGTCCCACTATCTACAGTTCTGTAACGCATTCCAAATGCTTATTGCTAAACTAATATCTTTGCTTACATTTAGAAACATTCAATGTTCACCTGAAGACGATTGAAGATAGCATATCAATCGAAACGTCGTGATACTAAAAAATTTTATAGACAATGGAAGTCCGAAATCAAACTTTTGATAAATCCACCTTGTCTACAAGTTTCAAACAACAGCAAAGCTTAATGCCACATTGATTCTCATAAACTACTAATCACCACCCTGGAACTGCAAGATGTTGTTCCAAAAATATTTACCAATATTGTTACAGTCTCTTCAATGTAACCGTTTAGCATATAAATAATCAACAACTTAAATGTCATACTTTTATTTATGCTGGGCATCATTTCCCAATTGATGTTAATGTGAATTCACACTTAGTTCCCGTCCCCCCTCACCTTTCGGTACCGGCCTGCTTTTCCGTCCTTCGACCAGGTAAAAAGATATTTCATACACTTGCTTAAATGGTCTATGTATCACCGTCAGGTCTATGTGATCATCAGATAAAGCAAAGAAATACTAAAAAAATCTTATATAATTGACGGACATGATAGTAACAAGAGTATGAAAATCACAATCCCCTGATAAATTCGCCTTTATTCTTTGCACTATTCCATTAGAGGTTTAGCTCCATCTCACCCTTGAAGTATCGCTTATTTATTCGCAGCATCTGCCCAGATATCTGACTTCAATAATGAGTGGAGACAAGTAACCACGCTTTTATTTAATAGGAAATTTACGCCCAAAAAACTCATTGTACTTAGATGAAAGTGGCGTTATCTCTTACATAGCTGCACATTTCAGTTTTTAAGGATGTTACTGAACAGATACCCACCTTTCTAAGCTTATTGCTGTTAGTGTCAATACAGAACAGATGGCAGATAAATTCTGCATGTAGTGCACTGCCTTGCAAATAAAAACGCCCATTCGCCAAGTGTATGAGAAGAGTTTCGCCACCTGCAATTATAAATTGAAATATAATTTGAGCAGATTGCTGAAATGACGGATATTCATTATCAGGTATACCCTAACAAAGAAGGTATATTAAAAATGCTTGATCACTTAGACTATAAATGGTCTTTTTTGATAAAGGACTTACATGAATAAGATGAAATTGTACAATTTATACTCAATGCTCGAAAAAAAATTCACGAAAAATTGGGCTTTGATTTGTAAAACCTTGTGTATAAATTGCACATTTGTATCTGGAAAATGCATGAAAATGTTTACACCGTAATAATTAGTGATGCAGACCAATGAGGTTTCATTTCAATGGTTTGGTTATGTATGCTAAATCTACAACAAAACCTTATCCATGAATGATAAAAATTATGTACAGTCTATAGGCTCAGCTCAATTTTCTAATCCAGTGTTAAAATTTGCTTGCACAACTACCAAATTATTTTCTAAATCATATATAAAACTAATTTGTATTTAGAATACAATGCGTGACCATAAGATGGGGCACACCTTAGTGGTTCTGAGTAATCAATTAATAGGTTACCTGGTTACCTAAATACAGGGTTTTTGTCAGAATTTACTATTTTGTAATATTTTTATCATCACCACGTAAAAAACTTATTATCGACGTTTTATTAATCAATTTCAAGTGATAAAAATAAACCTGATTTAATTAAAGGTGCAATCTCCAAACAATCTGAGTATGAGAAGAACTAAACGTGAAGTAGGTAATGGAGGGCATTTTGTGAATTTTATTAAATAATAATTAGTCGCTAAAAACTGGTTTTGCATTATAAGTTCTTAGGCACACATTTTCTCTAAAATAGATCCCATCTTCATTTCGATAATAATAGTACTAAAATTTATTTGTACTGGCGAGATGTCTGACCACCTCGGTATTATTACCAACCAGTTGAAAAATACAAAAATTACAAAATAATCTTATGTTGCAGAAAATTAATAAAATTGCGGTAAAAATACGGTAAATATAAAAAAATTCCACAAACAGCTCTACAACTTAGATAAATAATTTTATCAAACATCTAGCATTTTACTCTTGAGGGCTTGAAAGCTTAGACTTTTAATGTTTGGTGGCTTTTTATTCTGATAATGAACAGCAATATAAGAAAAAGATGCTTTATAAACATCAAGGTTGTGTTGTGAAATGTGTAGGGTGTTAACTCGGAAACGTTACACTATTATCTAAATAAGCTAATTTTTCAATACTTAATGCACTAAGCAGATATGATGTAGAGGCCCTTATGTGATTCCCAGAGCTCCCATTTCAAATCCCAGACCATATAAGATTTTTCTAACTCGAATACATCAGGTAGATTCGAATCCCACGCGCGCGTTTTATGCTAGAGATGGTTTATTTACTATCATTTTGCCGAGTACTGCGAATAAGTTTATTATGGCAGAAGGAGAGACTTGCAACTGGTTGACCGACATCTTGAGAGCCTTTGAATAACCATGACCATAGCCTAACATAATATAATATTTATACTGCTCCACTAAGTAAATGTCCCATAATCATACTTATCTTGACAGGTATACAAAAGACTATCAGCAGAAGATCTGACATGGCTAGACTGGACAGCAGCACATTGGTTACGTTTTTCATTCTTCTGTACTTGAAAGTAGCGACAATTATGAGAAAGTTACCGGTGAGACCCAAAACGAAGGTGATGCCATAGATAATCAGTGTGGGTGCGAGTTCATACCAGTTGAAGATGGAATGTGGGTCAACAGTGCTGTTGCTGTCGTAATCGGTGCCCAGATAGCTGTAGTAACTGGTGTCTTCATTCATCTGAAAACTTTTAAGCACAAACTAAGTAAAAAACTATAGTGTGTATAGTAGTATAGTGAGTGTTTTTTTACTCTATAGAAAAATAACTTAAACTACATGGTCTGACGAAAATGACCAAAATAATAATTTATTTTTGTTTTCTGTAACTCAAACTTATTTTTTCCATATATACCGGGTGGTACATTTAACTTGAGACTGCCGTATAGCGCGAAAACGTTGAGTTTCTAGATGAAAACGCGATGGTTGAGAGGATTGAAACACCAGCAACTTTTGTTGCTGAATGTAAAGTGCGGAATTATTGATGACAGGTTGATCGGTCCATATTTTATTGAAGGAAAATAAGATGAGCGAAAGAAGCAAGAGTTTCTACAACACCATTCAGCAGAGCAAATAGACGATACACCACTTCAATAAAAGGCAAGTGTGGTTTCAAAATGGTGGCTGCACTGCTCATTATACCAGAATTTTCCGGGACGTGCTGGATCGGGAATACTCTAATCGATGGATCGGATAAGGTAGTCCAGTTATATGGCCTCCTAGGTCACCAGATTCAACCCTCCCGATTTCTCTTCACAGGGCCATCTAAAAGAAGTTGTTTATCCGAGAAGCTCCATCTACACTGGAAAATGTGATGTGTAAAACATTAACAAATGCTTGTAGAGCAATCAATAAAGAAACTCTCCTTGGGTATCATGAAAACTGTATAAAACGAAATGATAAGTGTATTGCAGTTACGGGCATCATTTTGAATATTTTCTATAATAAATTTAAAGGTTCCTCATACGATAATTACATTATTTATGCTTTTGTGAGGAGAAGAGCATTTCTGAAAGGCCATGTAATTATACGAAAATACATAAAATAATAATTATTGTATTTTTTATCTACTTAAGATGCAACAGGATTTCAATTTTTTTTTAACAAAAGGTTTTTGTTTTTTCTCCTAGAGTAAGTAAGTGCTCTAAACTATGAATATGTAATTTAAAATTTACTAAAGTTCAAACAGCTTGAATAGTCAGACTCATAATTTGTAGATTTTAGGAGTCCTTGCGACATTTTGAATTCGCTAGTTCTTAGCAGTAAGAACAAAGAAATTAAAAATATAAGACAAATATAAATATTTATTTTATTTTATTATTTAATAAATTAATAAATAAGTACTTGTCCCGAGTAGCTTCTCAATATTCATAATGCCTGGCATCATGAATATTGCCTTCATGAATCACTTTCCAAACATCTCTTTTGCGCCAGGTCACGTAGTCATACTTTGAAAATGGTATATTATGTTCCTCTACAGATTATCATTTTCTGTCAAAGCGGTTCATCTTATTACCTTTGTTTCTTTACGTGCCTTGTTGGTCGTCAAGTCTTTAACAGCTGGCCTCTCTTCTCACACGCAAACTCAGAGAAAAAGGATTGATAAGGGAGAGAAGGTATGAAAGCAAAGAGGATGGAGTGCGTGGGTTGGAGGGATCACCTTGGCATTGTCCACTATCTTAATCTTGGAAGAATGTACAAGATTAACTTCAAGAGAGGTAACACCAAGTCACACATGCATATATTATGATTGTTTTCTGTTATATATATTATTTCAAATCAAAAATTTTTGTTTTTGAAACTGGAGAAGTTTCAGTTTTGCAATATATTTTTTTTTTATTTAGTCCTATAAGAGAATCTAATCAAATTTTATATTCCTGCACTTGGTTGGTTGTAGAGCGTGAGCTGTCCTGACGACATTTATATTTTTATGACAAAGGTACAGCTTACCATTACCGTAAATGTAGCAGATAGATAGGCAACAAAATTGACTCTTGGTGAACCGCTTATTCTAGGAAGTTACCATATTTTGCGGCATAAATCGAATGGGTTCTTATAGGATCTGTGAATTATACTATCACGCTCCCCACCGACGTGGCAATGACCGAGAGGTGTGATTATTTCACGTTTTACTCCCAGCAAATGGGTTATGATAGTATATTAATCGCGAAAATTTTTCAGCTAATACTCTTTCCATTTACCGTAAAAGAACAATAGGGACAATCTTGATACCTTCGTATGATTTTAATAACAGAACGGTTAATTACTGTACATGATGAGTTATCGCGAGCTTCTCTAACTACTACTCGTGTTATGGTGTCCATGGAAAAATTGCCGATTGCAAACTTCACGTGGATTTCGGCGTCGTTCAGTTTTAGTGATTGTAAATATCAAGGTTCTCTCACGCATTACAGAACGCTAGTTATTTCCTACACTTTACTATAGTAAACAAGCAAATCGTTTATATGATCAACATTGCATTACAACCTCTCGTCAAGCAAATGGCTTGTTTACAATTCTACCATTTTGATGTCCCGGAAGCTTTAAAAGATTATTACGGTGCATTGGTAACTTGATTTAAATAACATGCTAGGTCACTGAGATGTTATTTTGAATAAAGTTGTGAATTAGGTATTCATATTATCACATACTTATGCACCTGTAAGTACATATAATAGAGTAACAGAGGTGATAAAAATCAAAAATATGGAAAAAACAAGACGCTCCAATTGTGTTATTAATTAAGACCAGCGATTGCGTGAAAAATTGGCAAAAACGGCATTAACATCCCTTTTCTTCCATTGTCATGTACCTTTTGACGTAATAATATTTCAATTCCTCTACTTTTGTTTCACTGAAACAGCTAAATAGGGATTTTTCTGTATTATCAATAACATTTCGTATAGTTCGAATGCACCAAATAACCTTGCAAATTCTGATCATTGTACCAGAGATATTTTCTAGCAGAAAATTTATTCTCTGATATAATAACGAAGGATTGTCATCCCTAGATTATAGAGTTTCAGTTTTAACGTTTTGTTGAGAAAGGCTCCGTCATCTAGGTCGTTGGTACGTCTGTTTCATTAACGGATATGCCTTAATACGTGAGAAGTACCGAATAATACTACTTAGCTTGATTTTCTCAGAAAACTTACAGCTTTATGGTTACTCTATTATTATTCTTTTTTATGGGATAGCAAAAAATCATATATTCTCTAACTTATCACGAACTGCTAAAGTTCACCTGTGTTTGCTCGAGATATTGCGGTCCTAAAGTTGTCAAATAGTTGCTTCTTGTCTTGTCTTGTCTTGTCTTTCCAAGTGGTAGTAGACTTAGTATGTGCCATACTACACAGCACAAATAAACTACCATCACCATTATAAGGATCATTCAACTCGATCGATTTTTGAAACGTTCGCGAAGATATCTATATCGCTATAGCTGTTTACATTTCAAGAGAATCCAGTTGAAAATAGGAATGAAGGTCGTGGAATTCGGTTTATCTGATTTTTTGGAGCATTCCTGATGCATTATTTGAAAATAGCTTGAAATTGTTCATGATATAAATGTACTAAGTTTCATTTTTATATGAAAATCAAAATCAACAAAGACTTTCTTGTATTTATATAATGCTTTTTATTCTCAATAACATACTGTTCCGGTTCTTTTAAGGTTAGTGTTCGTTAGTACGTTTGTCTTACCGGTTTAAGCAGTCCGTAGGATTCTGGGCTTTTGGTGAGAGTAATCATTGTATTCCAAGCGATTTGGACATAAAAGTTCTTCATGAACTCTTGTGTGATCCAATAAAGATTTATACTAGTAACATATAAAAAGTAAGATATAGGTGTTTTACCCATTATATTTTGAAAAACACGTAATAAACCCATATTAATTCAAATATGATAAGAAAATATTGTAATAGTCCACTAATCATTTCCTCATCAATAGTTCCTATAACAGGTAAAATGCCCTGATCTTACTCCTTGAAATATTTGAAAATGTTGTTTTCAAAACTTCAAGATATTCCTCAATGAGAATCCTCAGCTTCTGGTACGCCCACCTAGTGAGGCCGGCAACATGATCGTGCCATGACTATTTGTAAATCTTATATTCCAATATTCTTATTAACCTGAATAGGGATGGTGGTGGTTTGCACTGTTCCATGCAAGAAATGAGGGTGCTATCACCCGCGAAACTGTAGATAGGATTAGATGTTATTTCTTGCAACTCTTTGACGTACATCAAGAAGATCGTTGGAGTAAGAACAGATCTCTGCGTAATACCCGCATTGATGTTAAAGAAATCGGAAGCATATCCATCCATCACCACAAATGAAGAGCGAATCCTGAGAAAACTATCCAAACATATGCACAGATCTGATGACAGTCCATAGGCAGCAAGCTTGATCAGAAGTCTGTCATGCTACAACCTATCGAAAGCTTTCGATACATCTTGCTCGACGACTCTCCTTGAAGCTCCATATATATGTGACGTAGCCTAGAAGAACTCCCGTGGATCTATGCTTGCGAAAACCGTATTGGCGACCGTTGATGATGTTATCTTTGTCCAGGTACATCAGGAGTCGCAGTCTATAGTTGCTGGGTATATTTTTCCTGCCCTTCATAGGTATAGGTTGCACTAGATAGATTTTCTATCCAGTAGACATCACGTCTTGATGATAGGAGCCTTTAAGTAATGTGCAGGAAACTGATGTAAATTCTGCAGACCAGCGTTTCAGGAGAATAGCTGGTATTTGGTCGGGACCTCTAGCTCAGCTGATGATCAGTTTTTCATACAATACGTTTTATATCTCGATGCTGAAATCTGGTTTATGGCGTTTTTGAATCCACGCTGGTGGTAGTGAATAGGGTGCCTCCTTGGAATTTTCCTGTAGAATTGGCAGTGAAAACATCCCACAAAATGCTTTTTGGAACTATCCGCTCTCGTCGGTGATGATATGGATAAGTACCAGTTAACAGCTAACAGTTTTGCCTGCAGACAAGTTGGGATATCAAAGATGTTTTAATTTTCCGGTTGTGCACCAAGGTTTGTTTATCAGCGTGAGGCTTCCATACATGATGTTATTTTCTGGCCACAAGCTACAGGATCTCTGTACTTGAAACAGACATCGTTCTGTACAAAGGACTGGTAATAGTTCCTGAGATCATCCCACTTGCTGATTTTTAGTGCCAGACTCTTCGAGTTTTCATAAGGTGTTGGTTTAATGATAGCATCCTACAATGTGTTCCTGGCACCCAGAGGTACGAACGACGAGGTATTTTACCTCCGGATCTTGGAAGCGTCACCGAGTATCATTTTTAGTACCTGTGTCACTTTAGAGAAATCCAGTAAATCGGTCTAGCTACTAAAAGTAAGCCATGAGGCCACCTGGCGTCGCCAATATTCTGATATCGGGGTGATTGCACCGGATGAAGAGTAAGTGACTGCGCATCTTCCCCCTAGGTTCTTCTGCGTTGGAGGAGGAGGAGCCCCATTCCCATGGTTAGTTGTGAGACATCGATGGCTGTATCCACTACGTCCTATTGGGTAGCTGGGATGCCGCAGTTTAAGAAACATTTTCAAAACTGTGCAAGTCCAGGCATGTGACACAACTTACCAACCATTAGCCAGATTGATATACCTGTCGGACAATGAAGCCAAGACGTAACAATCTATTGCCCACCCCACAGGATGGGAATGTTTTGGGTTGGATTTTGTGAAATTTAAAAACTTATTAAAGAGAGCATTTTCAACCAACAACGACTGTTCTTATAGCTTATCGCAGTGATATTATTAATACTATGGGTGTCTTATATTATTTTGAAAATATTAGTATTAGTAGTTTTTTAGGTATCATTGATGGTCAATGCTATTGTGATATATAATTTATATTTGTTTCAACTTTTCAGTGACGCGTTTCGATTTATATTTAAATTATTGTGGGATTGTCAGATAAGCTCTAGCAAACTATTGATTAATCAAGGCTTGCTACAACTAAACAACTTCAACGTTCCAATCCAACTAGTGTCACTATAGTTCATTCTTCACATCCCCTAAGTCCTTGTTGCTTTGTTAGGCAAACAAACATATTTTCGGAATCTTTATTTGATTGCAAACATAGCAAGCGAATCTCAAGCCAAATATATATCAATAGGCAAGTTACTCTCTGCATGTAGTTTCCACAATGAACATTACAAATGCTAATGAGGGTCTGAAATTTTATATACAGTTGCTGTATGGTTCTTTCATAAATCGCTAATGAGATACCTTCTTTATATTACTGTATGCATTTAGACTTATTGTGGAGAGCACTGATGCCATTCAGATATAATTATTGGTCGCTAACAATATGAGAAATTGCAACCAATAAATTTTTGTTGAAATATTCTAACTTCTAACAGTGCATTATAATCATGACACGGAGAACATATTCTGTGAACATACCAATGATATTCAAGTAGTGGAATAAAGAAATATTGAAGCTAGAGAACAACGGGAATGCGATAAAGAGTGTTGAGATAAAAAAGGCCACCTTAGCCACAACTCCAATTTCATTTTGAAGCAGTACCTTGTAAAAGTAATACGGTTGCGGCTGCAGATGTGAGCAATGATTCTGATCTATGTATTTTCCCATTGAAGACCCCATATACACATTAATTTACCAACTAATAGAACAAAATAATGTATTACAAAAGGTGCGCGATAACGGGTAATCACATGAATAGGAATGTTGTCGCTACACTGAGGTAGTACGACAGGATCATTCGTCGTACGACCAAAATCGTTGGACCCGAGGTTGGACCCATCCACATTCAGGTATCTATCATGGACCGAAACCAGTAAATGCGTATAAAATAAACTACTTGTGTGAAGCAGCTTACCATTCCTTGACACAACGTATAATGTTGCCGAAATAAGTAATATTTTGTTTCTGCCTGATACGAAATATTAATGTTAATTTTAATTATGGTATCAAAAAGTGATTATCCAGTGAACAATTAAATCGTAGCTGTTCCCTATTAGCAGGAATGGTGGTGATAATTATTCAAATTTCACTAATTAGTAGTGATAGTTGAAATTGTTTCTGAAATCATATAGGCGTGAAACAAATATTGATAAAATATCGAGTCTCGTATAATTTCCATAATTAATTCTCCCATATAAATGTAAATGCTCAGTAACATCGTTTCTATCAGTATATCCAATAAAATAATATTCACACTGAATCGAGCCGCCTACAACCCAGATGAACGAACAGGAATGTCAATACCTATTGAATATTAATAATATATCCCTATGACGTTTATCTATTCTCTTTCACCAATGGCTTGAAGGATAGTCATATTTTTGGTAAAATTGTTTACTGGACAACAGCACTAGTATTGGACTTCGATGTACTGGTTACTTCCTATTTACTTTCGAATTTGAGAGAATACTTTATCGGTCGGTCTAGCAGTCTGCTGGTCGTAGGTCTTTCTGTCGGTTTCTGCGTAGCTTTTATCACAGTGTAATCTCAGCAATCACTAAAACGATATCAATTTTCTGTCTATGCCGACGGCACTCGTAACCCAGTCGTAGTCATACATCATTGTGGCAACATATAAAGGATCATAAAACAACGTATTAGGAAACCTGGAGAAAAACTTATTGTCGGTAGGTTTGGAAAATACCGAGTCCTTTCCTAAAGCATATTCAACCAAACTGGTCTACTGAGAAATTATGAATACAGTCATGAAGAAGCTCTCTTCAACTTTTCATAGAAGTCACGAAGATATTTCTATATTTAGGTTTTAGTATGTCAAATAATTATTAGCATTTTGCTGCTATGATGAGATGCAAATGTAACAATGTATAATCCCCATTATTACTTTTGATTCTAATTCGCAGAACTGGTTTGGATGATTAGTCGTATTTGTGTTGACAATTATTACATACATTCCAATCAGGATGACTCGACTGAATTAGTTTGTAATGTATATTTTATTTTCGTGTACAATTTTTTCCATCAATGTAAACATTTGTAGTAGATAAATACTACAAATGTGGGGATGAGTTGGCACAAACACATTGAGGATTCGAAAACCAAAATTCAACTTTGGTTTCGGCAACATTACATTGTGCTATATACAGCCTAACAATTGAGTGTGGCCAACAAAATCAGAATCTACAAGATGGATATTATAGTAGCAATCATGCAAGTGAAGCTCAGTTTTTCAACGCCAAAAAGCTTTGCATATCAGGACCATCATGCTCCACCAGATAGTCTCTCCACAGAGACAAATACACTCTCTTTCCTGAGGGACCATATTGAACAACACACGCAGTGACGTTTTAGGCAAGAGTTATCGCACAACGACCTTCTGTTGTGTATGTCACAAGACTACATATTCAAGCTGGTTCGCCATTAGTAATACCGCGGCTCGTGTGCTATTTAGAACCAGCAAATTTTTCATTTTTGATCATCATCTTTTTCCAGAGCAATTCAAAATTTTCGCATCCCAATTGACAATGTCCAGTTACTCTAATCTAGCTTGCTTCCTATGGACTGTAACTGGGTGGATAATGCTGGCACTTCCCAAGGGTATGATCCTTCTCCACAAAAATTCTTGCTGCACATTAACAAACGGTTGGAAATAACATCTAATCCAATCTACAGCTACACAAATAAGAGCACTCTTGTATCCTACCTGAAACTAGGATAACCACTACCGTCCCCAGGAACTTTACATCGGGATAGTAGGAGATTCATACAACTACTCTGACAACAAGAGGATATGCTGGCCTGCTAGCAGTGGAGGTGGAGGAACTATAAGTACTCTAGTAATCTTCATGTTGAGGGTTGTGCTAGATCGGTCAGAAACTAAGGATTTGCTCAGATGCACTGGACGCTATCCAGAAAAGAGCGATTCGTCTAGTGGACGCGTCTGATCTTATGAAGGAGCTTCACATCCAAAGATGTATGTGATAGATGAGCAAATAACGATCTTATTAAGGATCTGAAACTGTTCAAGAATCCTAATCAAAAATCAAAAATCTAAAGGTTTAGCTTCGTCTTTTCTGTTTAATCAGTTACCGATGAAAATACTTCATGGATGAATGCAAAGTTCTAAAACATCATCATGGACTTTTTGTTAATCCTTTCAATTTGTTCTCACAATCTTATTCTACTTGTCTTATCCGGTAATTAAATCTACATTTGGCTATCGAAAGAACATTACTAACGCTTCGGCTGCCACGGTAGCTTCAAGCAAAATCGAAAATGACAAAAATTAGGCTGAAAATATTACAGTCACATTGAAACTAAGTAATTGCCTGTTTTCAGGCTAACATCTTTCTGTTTTCTAGATAGAACTTGGTATGAACTATTGTGAGATACTTGATTAATAAGTAATACGTTTGCATTGCTGATAAATTAAAAATGAGGACATAATGCATCGTCACCACAAAAACGCGTTGTTCTATCCCTGTATTATGGAAGAGATGCGCAAAATATAACAGTGTACTCATATAAAGTATTTTCTTCGGGTTTTATTATAGTTTGTTGAATTCTAGAATGATAGAGTTTTTGTCTCAGCTGCCAACGCGGCTGAAACGTCTTTAATAATTTATGATTTTGATTAAAAAATACAAGACAAGGAACGAAATAATTTTTGAGATTTTACAACAAAAGTTTGACTTCTGATTGATTTTGTATCATACGACGATATGAAACTCATGATATTTGGAAACCGATGCCTGAAAAATATCATGGGAATGTATCTCATTCCATTCTCATATCTGAAAAAAATGAAAATGTGTGCGTATTCCTGAAAAATAAAATGAATAACACGTACTATCAACAACTGTAGTAAAGATAACAGAACGAATTATAAATATTCAAAAATAACTCACATGCACCATAAAATCTGTGTATCGTACGATTTATCTGGAGTGTTCCCGCGTACCGACACTGAGCACTGAAGTCTGGAAGCCTGAAAGCATTTCACCAACCGGTAGCGGGAGTATCGCAATTTTATCAGGTCAAAATAAACTGCTCATCAATTCGGGTGTTCAATTAGAAACGTATAAATAGGCGCGTTTCCATTGGCCGAGCAATGGATTACAGTCGTAGCTGATCCCATCTCTCTGGAAAGTGTGAAGGCAGAAATATCGTTTTTATACAAGCTCAATTAGGGAGAGTGCTCGATGTAACTCATTTCAATTCTTTTTGCATTTAGCTTTATCAGGTATGTTTGCAAGTTATGTGACCAATGACGTAGGAAACCTGGACGGTAGAAGAAACTGCTTCTCAAAAAAGCAACGTGATGGCGTACTCAGTACTTCTCTCTGTCTAATTTTTAATCGCTCCCGAAGAAATAACATTACAACCTTCCTGGTAAATTCCTTAATTCGAGTCTACTTCTTCCTTAGGATATAAAATCGGAAGTTTTAAATTGGAGGTTTCATATGTAACAAATATACAAAGCTATTTCTTATTCAGTAAGTTCTTCTTATTTTATTTACTCTACCGGTAGTGCTAGATGGATGAACACGTATTTGATCAGAAGCCTTCTAGAGTTTTAGTTGTATTGCAAGAATATATTTTTACTAATCTACATGGGATACAAAAAAATATGAATCATGTCATCCACACTTGCCGGTGTTGAAGATGTTTTTTTTTGTCTCCATATTGGTTTATAGTTCGATGCTTGATTTCTCAGGTACTAACTTTAAAGACAGTCCAAGATAGGGGTAGAAGTTGGGATCGTCGTTCTGTACACATAAAAAATATTGTTATTTTGCTGTGAATAGCATTAATAAATATTTCCTGCTGATAAAATATTAAACCAAAATATGAAGTATGTATAAAAGTAAAGAATTATGCTTTTCATTGTACCGTACTTCCAGGAGAAATGAATATAACAAAAGAGGAAAGTAGTGATATAACAAATAGATTTGAAAAGAAGCTTGTTATAAATTATTGTGTGCTTTAATTTAGTAACCCCTAACATAACTCCACAAGCCGAAGCCACGCGTAGCGGCAGTCGCTGACTGCAGAGCATGAATTATCAGGGAGGGAGGTGCGGCTTAGAGGAACATGACAAAAACAAGATACAACCCTTCCAATACAAGTTTTTTTTATTCAAAATGTCTTGTGTTCTATTACAATCGATGTCAAAGTAGACGTGCATGAAAAATTTACTCATCTTGATAAGAATTGAAGAATGACGCCCTCCTCCTGGTTATAAACAAATACAAACAACTTCAGAATACATGAGTCCAGAAAGATTTCTCCAAACACAAAAAGAGATCACGGGGCACATATATATCAAGACAGGATAGGACTCGGGCTGAGATGGGAGTATCGAAGAAGAGATAAGTCTATGCATACTTCTCAACAACAGTATAAGAAGAATATTTTGAAAACAGTGGAACCACTACTTTCGCCCCTGCTTAACAAAAAAAATAAGCGAAGTAGCATTCAATGTCTCTTAAGCTTAAGTTATCACTGCAGGACAACAATTTGACCTTTTTTATAGATCACCCCTCGCAAAGGGAGAAAACCAGTAGCAGTTCAATAGCTCTGCAAGACGACAAATGTCTTTTCGTATTGATTTTAAAAAGTTGTAAATTGCAGCCATCGGTGAACAAGTCTCTTCCACAATGGTGAGGTTCTACAAGAGTATAACTTTTGAAAAAGGGTCAGGACATCCTAAACTTCATATTTATGTTTTTAGAGTATTTGACTCAGGCATAAACGATATAACAGCTGGTACTAAACGAGAAAATCCTAACTTTTAAAGCTTGAGCATCATTTGTTAGAACACTTTGATAAATAGTCCTTTGTGCTCCTCGCATATGCAGTGTGTTTTATTATTTTATTGTGTATATTCAAAAGACGCCTCTATTTCAGAGCGTTGGAAGTACCGAGTCAAAATCGTGAAGATAAAATATGTATTTAACACAAAGTTTCACAAATAAAACTCTTTCTTCCAGTGACGCGTTTCGATTCATATTCAAATCATTGTCGGATAAATCGAAACGCCTCACTGGAAGAAACAGAGGTCTATTTGTGAAGCTGTATGTTGAATGCACAATTATTTTATCTACATCTACATTTTGTCTCTTGCCGAATTTTGGGAGCAATAATATTTTACTGAACGACTAGTCTTCTATAATCGTCATTAGGCAGTGTACATCACTCATCTGTTTTCTTGTCCATTGTGGATCATGTCATTATCAGGCTGTTATCATTATATATTTTGAAAAAATCATGTTAATTTCTTCATGGTAACAACACTCCGCGGTATGTCGACATACGAGTATATACAGAGTCTATACTGATTTTAATTGGAATGAAATGTGGCCTTCCTACCTACTGAACTAGTATTATAACAATCTGGTGCAGTAAAAGGAAACAAAGGTTTTTTTAGTCGATAATCATATCAACGCACGACACTTATGATATTAACGATAAAAGAACAGATAGTGCTCGATCAATTTGTGATTTTAACTTACGTGTTGGATATCAGCTATATACAAGAGACGCAAATTTGTTTCCTGCTAACAAGTACATGTTCACATTATGTATTAAGAAAAATGCCCTTACGTAGTTGCCTATAATGTAATTCGAAAATAACTCAATAATGTTTAATCGTTTGTCCCCACTGTGCAAAAACATTTTGGCTATGTTACACACAAATGTATATGTAACAAGGAAAAACATTACAGTTTTCAAATAACATCTTAATATTACGTTTTATGATTGTAAAAACGCACTGCTAGACACACGTTCCCACAGCGCGTGAAATGGCAAGCGCTAGTCGATAGTCTAGAGCTAGAGCGTCACTGCTTGGCAATACAGAAATTTTGAAACCACAGTGCAGAACCCTATTTTGTTGTTTGCTAGTTATGGTGAACTAACACAAACTAAAAGAACGATAGTGCAGAATTTTCCTGGATTGTAGATGCTCTTACTTCTTGAAACTCTTCCATCATGCAAATAAAAAGATCGTTCGTTAAATACACGATCTTTTGAGTGCAGAATGCCTTATATGTCCATCAACATTTTTTTCAGACATTATGAATCTATTTTTATGATTTGGAGCTCGTGAATTCTATATTACATACATGGTCTGAGCATTGCTTGCTGCCAAAAACTGAATTCAAATTAATTAATGTAGTAGTAGTAGTATTAGTAGTAAGGAGGCAAAGCCTGGCAGGTAGGCCACTTTTAGCCCTTTTTGCCGACGCCGAGGACCATCACTAAAACGCGTAGACATGGTATTTATTTAGTGTCGTACCTTCCAGACCTTTCAATTAAGGTCATGATGTCTGACCATTCCTATGATTAGCTCTCTTCTCTGTCAAACTCTGAAAGATTGTATCTTTGACCACACCTACGAGTGACAGGTGCCTATTCAATCTGCACTGACCATTAAAGATCCCTACCAACAGTTGGTGTGAATCCCCCGCCTATTCAATAGTCATAGCTTCCTACGTTTGTTGGGCCTGCTATGAAGCTCTTGGACTGCCTGCAGTCATCTATCTACAACTATGCTTTCGCCAGCTTGTTATACGCCCAATCATCTAGGGCATTACTGACGCCTCTGTTAATACCCAGCAAGCGTTCGGGCCAACGCATGTTTTTCTTGCTCCCATCGTCTCCAAGCAATCTGCTTTCTCGTTACCTGGTATCCCACTACGACCAGAGACCCACATGAGAGGGTCACTTTCTTGGATTGGGAAATCTACATACCTCACATCGATAAACGCCCCTCTAAAAACAAACTTTGGTTTAACCGGAGCTACAGAGACGCGTTACGGCAAAAAACTAACAGAACAAAGAATGGAGGAAAAATCCTACTGCCAAAGTCGATGCCTGAAGCCACTGTAAACAGGTCATCGATAACAGCAACGAGGAACTAAACCAGAAAATTATAACAAATCCTCTCATGTTCATACTCGTCTAGATCATTTTGGACATTAGGCCAAACTGTTCAGACCAAATATCAGCTATCCTCCTGAAATGCTGCATCGAAGGATGAGTGATCTGTCACTATAATAGCTATTATCATGGCAGATGTTCGACCGAACTGTTTCAAATAATAACATCTAGATGACTAGATGAGCTTAATGGGCACATCTTCCCCAGGTCGAACTTACAGCGCCTTGAACGAGCTTCTTCCAACAGTGGAGTTGGAGAACTTCGTCTTTGTGGAATGAACTACCGGTTACTTTGATATCTGATGTCCTTAATCTATAGCGTTTTAAGGTCAAAGTGAATAGATTCCTTAGCCTTACCTACTTTCCTTCGAACAATTTAAGATCTCAATTCTGTAACGTATATCAATTTCCATATAATTCAACTATCCATGAAGGATCTATTTTGTGTAAAAGAAATTTAATATTCTTGTTTAATGGCTAGCTTGGGAACAGTACGCATTAAGGTTGTCCTTACGCATTTCCATATTTGCAAATCATTCAAATTACTATTATTTATATTTTTCATCCTGCTTGTACTGGACTATTAATAAAACAACCTCATTGTTCAAAAATACTATTACTAATATTTCCGATGCTTCTTCAATCTTCCAAATAAATTGTTTTCTACACCACTGCATATGACGTACGAATATTCCCTTGCATCATTCAATGCTGTCCTCCGAGGTCCGATAATAATTCAATTGGTGCCTGGGTACTCTTCTTGAATCGTTTATTAATGAACAAAGCTGGTTCCGCGCGTAGCATCGCTAATCAGAAAACACACGGAAGCAAATTCAATTTGGTAAACCCGAAGGAATCGGAGATTTTATAGAGACTGCGACAATAAATTTACAAAAAAATAATCCAATACCTTAATATTGAGGAGGCTCTGAAAGGAGTTAAATAGATGATTGTAGGGGTTTAATTCGCTGTTAATGTTATCTGAGTTTAATGTCTAAGCATCTCAATTTCATGTTGCTTCGTGATCCAGCTCAATATTATGGTCAGCATCATGAAATGCAATCAGGATGATTTTGTTAAATTTCTTACTGGCCGCTAACAAAAACGACACATGATGGGCTGGAATTGCTTTACCAACGCTTCAGTTGCCTCAGGGGTCTTCAAAGTACAAACCAAAACTTAAATGCTGCTCACAATTGTTTGCAGGAATGGGCATATGGTTAATGTTGCTCTTCACTACCCAATCGGGGTGTAACATTGTTGCTCATAAGGTCGTAGTCAGCCTTCGCGCATCTGTATGTACCAGCTATAACCATCTCCCCTTACCATTATTGAATTAAAATTTACTCTACATGGATAGATCGCCCTCCATATACTGTGCCAACCACTGAATCACATCTTTCCAATAAAGTGTAATGATCAACAGAAAGGACCAGTTTGTATAATATTTATTATCAAATTGTATTCCTTATTAATAAGTTCCAGATTCTAAAGCAACGTCACTGTGCTCGTTATATACATAGACAACCAAGGGACCAGTGTGGTGAATACCAGCTCATTAAGCAGGTGTGGAAGCCTCAAGCATTTCTTTGGAACATGTTCTACTAGCCTTTTGGCATAGTTAATAGTTCATCTCCGGTTTGAAAGAGTATAAAAACATAACTTATGTTGACAAACATCCTTCTCATTACAGGCCAAATATTTACCTAAGCTCATACATACCTTCGTGTTCATCATTTCCGACATGTATGTACTCAACAAAAACCCCTATTCTAGGCTATCTGAACAGCCGTATACTCACCCCACCAAAAAGAGGAACTTTTTTCTCATAATAAAACCTCCAAAGCAAGTATTTTTAGAAGCGAATACCAGGCTAAATAGCTTTTTTGTTTTAGAAAATGACTTCCTTTTATAGTGTAATGAGTACGGCGTTTCAATGGCATCCCCTTTTACGGAGTGGGTTTCTAATATGTTTTCTGCCAGTAGGCGATATGAATTTGAAGTAGAAGTCTCGTGTTGACCTTACTACCGCTGCTGATATTTTTTAGAGATTAATTTCATTATTTATCAGCCAAGCAGGGTAGCTCGTCCAGAAGACAGGTTAGAAAATATGTTGAAAGACAACATATTATAGAATATTATTTGATTGATGCATATGTTAGGTCTGGTGTTGCTAAACCTCTTAATACCTATAGGTGATTCGCTGTACTTTAAAATCCACCTTATCCATAATAACAATAATAATAATTCAGGAGAGGACCTTTTCAGGGAGATTCATTGAGCCCCTGCTTTTCTGCACTTTGCTATCACTAGGCTTAAATGAGTCTCCTGCTTTATAAAAGTTAACAGCACTATGCACTTATTTTGAATAGCTTTAATCATGTTCTGCCAGATCGGCCGTATTTAAAGATGCTGCTTAAATCTGAACATAATGGATCTCCTAGTTTGTTCTATATAGCATTTTTTTAAAGTCACTACAATTAATTTTGTATAGTCACCCACCACCCACACTTGTCAATTTTGTCCTTCAGGTTTCCTATTAAATCTTTGAGTTTTGGTCCAGACTAATAAACAGTTCTGAATCACAGACCCTTAAAGACTCTGTCAAATCGCTTCGTATATTCGGGATAAAAAGGTGTTGATATATACTTTGGACTTATTGTATTCATAAATTAGTTTTTATACAATGTTTGTATCATACCTATTAACAATAGAATTTTTTTTATAACTTTAAGGAGAATTGATGAGTCCATGTACCAAAAAATTAAAATTAGCCATTTTATGTTGGTGACAGCGATATTAGAGTCTTCGGTTATGTAACGCAGTTTATTAGTGTCTTTCCTGTATACTCCAAATTCCAAACTCTTCCACTATAGTTGTAACCGATCCATGCTTAAACGTTAACTGTCCATTTTTTTTTATTTCGCAATTAAATTTAATCGAATCAAATCGACTATTCAGTTAACTAACAAATTCCTCAATGCCCCCGGGTGTTGCATCACAAACAACATCTCGTCAAGGAATCTATGTCATATTCTAAAGAAAAACTCAAACTCCGTTTTGCATGTTCATCAAAACAATTCATACAAAATTCAGCTAAGTAAGGAAACAAGCAGATCCCCATAGATGTACCCTCATTTTGTTCAAAATATTCACCTTTATACTGGAAAATATTTTGATCCAAGCGAAGCTTTGTGAGAGTAACTAATTAATTTGTAATATCATGGTCGTAGTTACTTCAAGTGAATAATTCTTGAAGATGATGTCTCCACCTGACGTATCTTTCAGTCAGGTAACAGACGGAATATTACGGTTGGCAGGACACGATAAGTATATAATACAATTAGTTGTAATTCGGTTTTCATATTCTTCCGATAATGGTAACACAGCGAGAAACGTGTTTGGGGTTGCTGTGCAGAGGATTCGGCATCATATAACTTACAACATGAGAATATATTTAAATGCTATCAGCTGTGTTTTGAAATAGATAGTCACTGAACCAATAAAGATCCCTGACCTCCAAAAAGCTTTCCTATCTTATATTACAACAAATCCCACCATCTATTCAGTGGATATATCCACTCCACCACGAACTTCCAGCCGCAACCCTCTGGAGAAAGCTGTCGCTAGATCTACTACATACTAAAGCACACATTGTCTGGCACTATAACTGATCAAAATGGAACGATCTCAGGAATTATTACTAGAATCTCCATGGAATCATATCTGTTTCAAGAACGGAGGTTATTCAGGTTATTGCGAGAAATAACAGTAGTGTTAATAAGTATAGAAGCCTACATCCCTCATGTTGACCAACGCTCATTCAAAATGAAGCCGCGGTTCAACTGAAACTGTAGATACGTAGTTACGTCGAGAAGTCAACAATACAGGAAATAGAGGATGAATCCAAACACGGAATACTACTAAACACATAAACATTTGAAACTATAAATAAAATTAGGGATATATTATACCGATATACTAAAATTCTTGTAGATATAACAGCAAAGGTGATTTCAGTACTAAAATTATTTGCATTAAAACTAAAGCTAGATCGATGGACATTGATTAGTATGCTAATGTGCGGTAGAAAGTAATGCCAATGTTAAAAAGATCCTACTTTCCCGGATACATCTATTGCATTAATCGAGTAACTCGTTTGTGATTCTATTTTTTTCTATCCGCAACTACCTGATTGGCTTCCTTAATGCATCGTTTCAACAAACTGAAATCAAGATTAGGTTATTTTCATGGGTAGAGTGTGAATGACTTCGTCATTAATAAACGTTGGTTGACGTAATCCCTATTCTAAAACATGTACATGTATACCCTTCAAAATTCTTAATACACTTAAAAATGTTCATATATGTATGTGTCAAAATAATTATAGTCAAGAGAAGAAGCATGTTAGAGTATTGATTGAAGCCCTTCCAAATTACAGTGCTTCCTGACAAGATGTTTTTGACTACCTCATCAGCATTATGACGTCATCTTACGTTGCGCATACGTCGCGTCAAACATACCCGACGTCAGTCGTAACGTCGTTCCGACAACATGACGACCCGTATTTGCACCTAAATGGGGAATACAGATTTCGGTCGTATTTTGAAATTTGTAGACAACGTGGATGTTTCAAAAGTTTTGTTTCGGACTTCCATTGTCTATACAATTTTTGAGATCACAACGTTTCAATTGATCACTTATCTTCAATCGTCTTCAGGTGAACTGGCAGACATGTTCTTTCGACGGCTATTTATGCTGTTATCGCTGACGTGTCCCATGTGATGACGTGTACCGGGTGACGTAGTTGGTCGGTGGTCATGACGTGTTCCTCAGGAGGTCTGCCCTTGTTTATCCAGCAGCAGCATCAAGGCGTTACGGTTGGATAAACAAGGACAGACCTCCCGAGTATATAGACGTAATTTACCAGTGGTCTACGTCGGCGTTGTATTCAGGTTGTATTTCCTATACCTAAAATTGGGAGCTAGATATGGACGTTACGTTTAGTTTTGTTTTCCTAGACTTGAGTTATACCATCTTGATACATAATTTCTATAGATTAAAATATAATACAGCTATATAACTAAACTCTGAAGCACGACATGTAAATAAATTTGTCATTTCATCAAAAATTAAATAAACATAATTAATCTAAAAAAGTGAACCGAAACTATTTTTTATTCTATTGCTAGTATTGTAACGAAAAAGTTCTGCAGTTGTCCTAAAATACATGAACTATACTGATGGATTTTTTAGATAAAATTTTCTATGTTCAGCAAATATTAAAATATCCAAAAATGTTTCTATAATGGCTGACAACGCTCAAATTGTTAACCATAACGGATACCACTATTTTAGCTAATATGAACTAACAATGAACCAATTTGGACCGATTCTCCAAGTTTAGTGGGTAGATGCGACCGAAATACCAAAAGCGACGACCTGCAAACGTACTAGAATTTAACGCCTCGCTCGCAGTGCACAATAGTCAAATTTTGAGTTTCATAACCCTACATCAAATGTGACAACTTCCGAACGACGTCTTAAGGTGGATACCGATTGCAACAGTGGGAACACGTTGTAATGCGTGTAATATAAAATTCCAGCACGGGGTTTTGTATGTTTACGTGCACATAGGGCTGACGTGACGTGGGAACATGGAGTATGATGCAATCTGACACAACACGCCTCCTGACGCGTCAGAGCCATATCAAACAATCTAGATTTTCTGCAAGTCGTGTGAAGTCGTCAGAGGGTTCAGGTGGTTTACTCTGCTTCGTAGTTTATTTTTGATTTATATTTATATCATCGTTGGTCTGTCAGATTTGACTGCTAATAAGGCTACCCAGATTAATTGCCAACTAACTGACGAGATCCTATCTTAGATACAAAACTAGAGCTCTCAAATCTAGCATACTATTTATTCTGTTTAGCTATTTTTCTATTAAATTATGTTTTCGTTTTTTGTTTCTGTCTCAGGAGAAATATTTTTTTGGCGACTACATTTACACTAATGTTAAGGGAAACCCTTATAAAACCTCAACCATCGCCGTCAAAATGTCCTCAAGATATTTCATGTAATAAACTATTTTATTCCTTAAGATATTCCACGTTTTGAGATATTTTATTCTTTAAGCTAGTTCATTCTTCTTAATACATTCTATAACTAGAGATATTTCAGAAAGAAGTTAACTTAGAGTACAAATAGATGGGAACTTATAGTAGTAGTATTATAGATATTTTTTAATCTCTAATGTTTCCATGAAGTTCAAATCATGCATTTTATTACAAGTATGGAGTACACTCATCGTTGGCATCGACAATAGAATGAGTGTACCTACTTCCCTGAGTAGGTTGAAGCGCTTTTCGATTTTAGGACCAACCGAGCTTAGAAGATAGTAGAATTCATTTTTTGTCATTCTGAAATACCATTTGAATCGCTTTTCATCCTCTATCAGTTGAGGCATTAAATTTTGGAACTCTCCGAATTTCTCTCGCTCCATGTTAATAGGATACACCCATTCTCTAGAAGTCTAGATGAACAAATGAATGCAATCAACAGGGCAGCCAATTCATCTTCCTCTTCTTCTAGCATATCAAAAACACCGAGCACATCATGGTTGTAAGCTCAAAGCAAACTGTCAGGATCATGCAATGCACGTCATGTGCTGTACATCAGGTCAATGTGAACAACGCTACATGTCTGATGCGATCCTACGGAGCTTGACATGATGTGTTACCACGTCACGTCATGGCAATCTGTATCTACCTTTAGGTACGCAATCGAATCGGACGTCGCGTTGTCTGTAGTAATTTCGTGGTGGTAATGTCAACCTTCGTAAATGTTTTGTTGTGACAGATAACATAACATATATTTTAATATTCATGAATTCCTATAGCCCTCGTGTAGTCTGATTACAAGTTGCGTCCTCTTGATTCTCGAGCTCTTTAAGATGGCTGATTCATGTTTTAAAATAGTGTGGGAAGGGGGTGAGATCCATTGGTTCCCAAAAATGAGGAGGAATATCAAAACATATCATTGCAACTCATCTATAATGTCAATAATGATTTTTTTGTTTTATTTGGCATGGTATACAAATGTAACGGAACTAATCTAAAACGAAACAATTTTATAGGTTACGTTTACTGTCATACATGTATGGGACTCACAACCAGTAGGTCGGATTAGCGGAAGTCGAGGATGGCTCATTAATCCGCAACACAAATTGAGTAACTGAAAAGGAACGTAAGACAGGGTGGACAAACACAACGTCTATTTAGGTTGCATCACTTAAGCGTACTCTATGACAACGTCAGTTGGCCATATACGTCAGATAAACGTACAGCCAACGTCGGCAAATCAATAGAAAGCTACGTAACAACATTTGACGTCGGCGGTTACACGGACTAACATCTAACAACGTCGATTTTCATATACAAGCGACGTCTTCAGTTGTGTCAATAGATTACGACCTCAATTTTCACTGAATCTGACGTCGCATTAGCGCTAGATTCGGTTAGAAGTCAAATGAATGTTTCTTGGGTATACAGCCTGTAGTATTATAAACTTTAAGAATATGCAATTATGCATTCACATTTCAATTAATCGGTACTGAACAGAATGAATAAAATAAATACAAAATGAGTATGGATGTTTTTATTTATTTTTTATGCTCAGCAACTGCGGTTCCAAAGCAGGTAATGATGTGATCATGTTTATTTTTGGAGATCGTTAAATTTGCAGCACTGTGAACAAAAATAAAACAAAATGTCCAAATCTTGTATTTGTATGCATTCGTCGAGTAATCGAACATGTCTGAGCGTTTTCAAAAATATCCTTTTTTTGGGGAGGGGAAGGAAAAGGAGTAAAATTCATATCTATGTAATGCTCAGGATCAAAACTCTTGACCGTGTCCGGCAGTTCTAAAAAAAGGCTAGTAAAGCAGATTTACTTAACATTTTCGTGGCATTCCTAGGACACACTAGAATACGATTATGTAACAAGAATTTTGACATAAGAAAAGTGGTTTGGAACAGTGAAACATGTTTTAAATTGTTAATATTTGTTTTTGTACGTTTTTCAAATTCCTTATAATTGCAGTAAAAGGTCAAAAAGTTATATTATGTGAGTCAACATTTTTGACATTTTATTTTTGAATATTTTTCATGAATCGCGCCACTTTATACATGTTTAAAGAAATTGGGACTATCACATTTTTAAGTTATCTGCTGTCAGGCTTTTTAGATCGATATATTGAGGCTGAAATCGCTGAGAAAAGAAGTCATATAAATTTAGATTTAGAGTTATATAATTACGTAAGCAGATCTTCCTAGTATACTTACACTCCATTTTTAATATACTTTATCGAGTCATTGTAGATGTTCAAGTTTCAGTAAAAAATAAAAACATTTTGAGTGGCTTTGGACTGCTTATAATAATACCAAACTAAATCTAATTGTGGCTCAAATATGTATGAATAAGTAAATTCCGTTATTTTGTTTATGTATCATAAAATCCATGCCAAACGTTACAAGAGCTAGTTCTCTAAAAATTAACTGCCAAGTATCCATACAAAAAGTATCTTACTCAACCAGAGACGCACAAAAAATTGCATATTATGAGCCAGTTATCAAATTATTATACGTATGTTTTTTACATTTTACATAAAACATAACACAGACTTTCCCATTTGTGAAGGGTTTCAAGCAAAGTGATGATGAACGATACCGTTGAAGCAAAAGAAAGTAAAATATAATTGTGATAAGAATATGGTTGGGCCGTATATAGTGAAATAAATTTTCCAATGATTTATTAACTTAATATGTGATATCATATAATTCAATTCTGATTGATTCTATGTTCCAACATTGGCTGAGTAAATTCTAGGATTTTCAGTTCGCTTATGGATTCTGTACAATTCTGAAGAAAGTTCTGAACTTATATAAGTTTCTGTTGGAACGAACCTTCCTGCCTACGCCAATGGTACCGTTGCGGCATTATGTTGAATCACCTTGGTACCCGTTGTCCTGAATCACTTGCCGAACCCCGCGCGAGTAGTGTCGGCACTCGGCATACCGCATAGGACTGCCAACGGTGTCGGTCATAGAAAGTGGCTTGTGCGTTGTGAAACCCGTCGCTGTTATTGTCGCCATTATCGGTATGGTATGTTGTTTTAGTGCTGGATAAACAGTAAACAATACGACGCGACAACTTCAATCTATTTGTGGTAGCTCTTTGAAAGGATTTTACTTCATCGATCTGCGAGTGCCATCTATCCAAGTTGCATTTGATTTTCTACCTGCATACCGTGAAGAGTGTGATAGAAGCTCAGAGGCGGATTCAGCTGTAAATCGAAAGAGAGCTTGTAGTGCGTCGTACGTTGTACGTCCCTCTTTGGATATCGATACTGCTGACAGATGATTGTGTGCTTTACAGTACTTTTATGTGAAACGTTATCACTGAAATTCTGAAACTTTAACTGAACGTAAGTACTTTGATAACATTTGTAGGGTGATGCTAAGCTATGTAACCACTATATATATTTTTCACGTACATACTCGTAGGACGGCTTAATCTTTGATTTAGAAGAAAACATAGGTAGAAGCATTTTGTTCATGAGATTAAAATCGTATTCAAAATATGAAATATTTGAAACAATTAATAGAAATGAAATGACTCACCTATATAAGAAGGCGAATTTCTATAGGACATCCTGTTAGTTTTCCCTATCATCTCTTCTATTTGAGGCTCTATTTCTGAGAGATGAATATTTTGAATAATCTATTAGAATATAGCTTACTTCTCTTACATCCATATGCACATTATCATAACATATATTGTCTGTTAAAACGGAATTTGGTGACAAACTGGTATTGACTTGAAAGTCCATTCACATATTTTCCATAACTGCTGCTCGTTCCGTACTATATTTATTCAGATATAAATGAGGATACCTATGTCATACGTTTCTATTACTA
Organism: Bruchidius siliquastri; assembly: GCA_949316355.1. Taxonomy (NCBI): domain Eukaryota; kingdom Metazoa; phylum Arthropoda; class Insecta; order Coleoptera; family Chrysomelidae; genus Bruchidius; species Bruchidius siliquastri. Next base: position 11,060,076 of record OX438529.1, on the reverse strand, counting down.
AAATTTTATGAGCGTCACTTCATATACAGCCTGGAATAGTCCGCTATATTCGATTTTAGTAACAATTTTCTTGTTCCTACTTCGTATATTATGCCTATTCATTGATAATCATAAATTTGACACTCATAGATATAATTATTTTCTACCTTTAAGTGAACGAAATATAAGGAAACACATTTTTCAGTTATTTTGACCACCCATGCATTGAATTGAATTTGACTCATCACTCAATTTCACAATTCATAATTTCCGTCTGTCTATTTGTCCACCTTTCCGTATGTCTTTTTTTATCTAAGTGTATTGTGTATTCAGGGAAATGAATAACTCCCGATCGGCTCTGAAAGCCATTCAGTAGTGAAGACACTGGCAGTACAGTAGTCGGTTCATAATCTGGGTATCTCCGGGCATCTCTGTCATGCACGGAGCTTAGAATATGATGAAGTCTGTCGCTAGGGAAGACCGATTCTCTCTCTCTCTTTCGATAGGAAACACTTTGGAGGAAATGCTGACCGGCCATATTACCCTTATATACCACCTTCATGTATCTGTAATAGGGCTAGTGGAAAAACCAACGTTCGCACGTTGTTACTAGAAGTAGGAACCCTCGGTGCACATTTTAATTTTGCTGTGAGGCCTTGGGATAGCATAGTCAAACTATACTCAGTGCTAGTGTCCGGGAACCAGACGGTGTAAGATGGGTAGGGCCCAGGGCCATACTTGTTTCGCAAAAGGGTCGGGTCTTGGCTACTACCACGGATAGTAATGCAAAATGGCTGTTAGCAACTCCCATCAACAGAATACTTCTGTTGCTTATCGCATTTCCTGTACATATTCATTATAACAGACATTACTCCGATATTCTTCATCTCGCTAACATTCCAATTTTTTATATTCTTGAGTTATTTCCTAGCTACAGAATTTCATAGAATCGTATAATTGGTCATCTATGTGATGAAATATACTACTGTCTCTCATAAAATCAGCAAATAATGGATATGTTGAGCCATTGGTACTGTAAAACACATGGCTTTGCTACGATGTATTAATCTGGTGATTACTAGATTTTGTTTGGTCTATAATTATCCCAAGTATAATTTTACATAAATATAAAAATTGGGATTGCATACACTGGTCCCAAAAAGCGTAAATTGTAGCAAAAATGTCATTCAGATAATCAGATATCAATTTCTCCTAAGCTAGTATTGATTTTGTACTGATGTGACTAGCCATTTTGATTGAACCAATTAGCTAATAGGTTCTTAAAATAATTTGGCAACCGCCTACTATAAAAAATATGTGACACGGAAAAATTGAAATACAGAATCTTCTAATATTCGTAGTTGCTATACTTTTAATGCTTGTACAGAGTGGGCCATATATTTTTGCAATCAATCTAGCGTGAATACTGCGTGGAGGGAAGGGGCGGGGTCACTCACGCGTGGTTTCTCGCTTCTTGGAAATTCAGTAACAATGCTTCGCTTCGCGGGACAACAACATGCGTTCTGTATAAAGCAATTTTACAAAAATACCTTGCTGCTCGCCGCCTATTTCGATCGCATCACCAATTACACGATATTAACCAGTGCCCCCAAGTGTTAATTTAATTAAATTCTGGGTTAAAAACTTCGAGGCAACTGGTTCCAATATCAATAATAATCAAACAGGGCGGCCACGGAGCAGGAGAAGCGAAGAAACAGTGGTTCAAATGAACGAATCTGTGCGGGACGATCCACGGATGTCTACGCACAAGCTTTCAGATGCTTCGACGATACCTCGAACGACTTTGCGTCGATAATTGGAATCGATGTTGAAATTGCACCCCTTTCAGTTACAGGTAGTGCAAGAATTGAAGGAAAACGATTTAATTTTAAGAAAAAACCTCGTCGATACGATGTTTGAGCCGTTTGACAACTTTAATAACATTTTCTTTTCGGACGAAGCCAATTTTCACTTAAATGGGCATGTCAATAAACAGAATTGCAGATTCTGGAGTCTAAATTAAAACATTAAAGACCATTACATTCTCCAAAAGTGACGGTATGAGCAGCAAAGGGCATAATTAGCCCGTACTTGTTTGAAAATGCACGTCGTGATTCTGTGAGTGTTAACTCTACAGAATATGTCGAAATTATAAGAGATTTTTTTCAACCACAGTTTGAGGGTTACAACAGTAGGACATGGATGCAGCAAGAGTTGAAGAACTGATTCCCAACAAACTGGGGCTATCTTAATAGTCGAGTTTACATGAGTAAACCAAGAACCCAATTAAAGGTTAATATTCGTCAAGAAATGGGTAACATATCCAGCGCTCTGAGTCGAAGAGTTTTCGAAAATCTAACGGCAAGGTTTCAAGAATGCCAGCGGCGAGATGGCGGCTTGCTAGACGATCTTATATTTAAGAAATAATTTTTCTTCTACATTCTTTATTAAATAAACATTTATTTGAATACAATGCATAGTTTTTTTAATGTTCATTTCAAATGTGCAAAAATGTATAATAGTTTTTAAAAAAACTGTAGAAACGGTTATACTCAGCAACTCTACTGAATTCGGCACTGTTGCATTGAAACGGTAACACCACCGCAAATTTGCCTGATTCTGCTTTAGGGCTGAGTTCGGGCCTGTGGGAGCCACTTGCTCGCGTTTTGCATGGGCGATTCAACAGGTGGTATGCGCCTGGCAAGCGCCTAGTATCCACTCCACTATGTTTCTATAGCGCTGTACAAGTAAATAGTTTCTAACGTGCCTCTAACGTTTCTTCCGAGGCGATTTGCGGTGTTGCCAATAGCCAATGGGTCGTTATGGCAGAATATTTCATTATGTCAGTCTCAGAATACTAGTGATATATACGGTAGTAAATGAAAGCGGCGAATAGATTTGCAAACCTAAAAATATTAAGTTATCATCGAGCTTTGATAATCGCACATTCACCAAAAGCCAGGAGATTGCTGCATATTTGTTTTGGGCTCATTCAAAGAATTTTAATTCACGGCACTTTTGCTCAGCCAGCCAGTTCAATCGAGTTCAAGAAACAATAGTAATTGTTCTATGAGTATTAAGATATTCACCTGACATAACCTTATTTGTTAATTATGGAGCTCTAGAATCTTTGGCGAAATGCTGCAAGCACTATTCCACATAAATACCGAATAAAAAAACTACATTGGAACTTGTTATAAATGTGTTTTTGAGTTTATGTCTGTTGAAGCAGAGCTTTGAGAAATATTTTTTTTATATCCAAATAAAAAGTTATACCTATATCGTGAACAAATAGGTCATCACCCTCAGCTGATAACATAGGCTACGAATCTAATCCCCTTTAAGTTATTGAGTGAGGATATCTATATTTTTCAAAGTATTATTCAGGGATGATTGCAGAATATATTATCTATTAAATACTTATAGGGTTCCAGCGGCTTTATACGTATAAACAATTAAACAAGGAACACATTTTTTTGGAATTAAGACCCTAACTAAAGATCTCTTGGTCCATTTTGGCAGAGTAATAAGCAAAAGCAAAAAAAATATATGAGTTTGGTCCTAGTAAAAAGTTTTTGGGGGCCTCAGCAAACCTCAGTTTTGGATATTTTTCAAGTTGCGGATATTCCTAAGTCTTCGAAAACATTTTTATGTTGCATTATTTTGCCGAATCAGCCTTTCTACGAAGCTAGACAAAACATCAATGACAAATAACTAAAGCCAATCTTTTTCGCGATCTTTCACGTAAAGAAAGGAAATATCAGTAGAAAGGGACCTCATCAAATTCTAAGCAACTACATTATCTGGGGCAATGCGCTATAAAGCAACATAAATCTGTGACAAGTGCAAAGTCGTTCTACTTGCCTACATTTTTTTATTGCAGTACCACCATCACTTAACGTCTTTTATTTGATCTGATGATGAATATATTGGTAGTATTCGAGATTAAGCAGGTTTCGTCACCAATATAAAGAAAAAATTCACCCAGAAATCTTCTATGGGACGTTTTAAATGCTACTGTTTCTGTTTAGTATATTGGTTTTCACAAATCTCGTTGTGGATTTGATTCCTCGCAATAGAAAACATTGTTATACAAGTATAGTGAACCTACCTACGCCACTGATACATAAGTAGGTTCACATAGTCGGCCTATTTCATTGCTATTATGATGAACTTTTACAATCAGACATTTTTGTTGCAGCGAGATCTGCATTCCGCGACGTCACAACCATTTTATTAGTTTAACCTACAATTACTTTTTAGTTTGTTTACTATCATGACATTAAATGCATTTTGCGTTAAGCGGGTACCAATTATCTAGTACCTATCTTATCTATGTCAAACGTAGCTCCTAATTGAAACTGGGTTCCGTAAAGCAAATGTTTATCAAATAATAAAAGTTGATCCATTGGCTGGTCGAATCGGCTTTGGTTCCATGCTTTAATGTCCGCGCAATGACATGGAACAAGCTGCCTGGCCATGGGTCGTTGGCACTCGCGCCGAACAGATGGTCGAGGACCAAAAATCAAAAATCTTGACATCAAAGAATTGGAGGCAAGTGATCCAAGTTCCATGTGTTCTGTTAACTTTGTCAAAACATTCCTGAGAAGATAATACGAGATGTTTATCTCTATTATCTGACCGATAGTTGGAACAAAATTTATTTGGCGAAAAACCTTTGGCTACCACTGCAGCTTTTATCAAAGTAGAGAATACAGGTAAATTGATTTTAAAATGTATCACTACCCTATGAGATAAAAATGTTTATTGGAGTTGTACTTTCCACGCTACGTTTAATAATATATTTGGATCAAATTTTTTAACTGCTGAACTTGAATTAAATTTGAGTAATTTTTAATGAATCTATTATGATTTGATAATCAGTGTCGGATCCAACAAGGGGATAAGAGGGACATGTCCCCCCCCCCCAATATTTGGCCATTAAAGAAATTAGTTTTTTTAATGGTATAAGGTAACTGCGATATTGATGTGAAACCTGAACAAGTAGTAGAAAGATTCTTCAAAATGGGAAATCATCGATTCGATATCGATCAGTTCAGATTGAGAATATATAATATGCTATGTGTTTTAGTAAACTATCGTATTGTCCCCTCCCAAAATCCTTCTCTGGATCCGCCCCTGAACCGGACAAACCAGTACCATCCCGAGACATAATGAGGACATTGTGAGAATTATGGAGTGGGGATCCAGTTTAACGCGCAGGAGACTTAAACAACAACCTTGACGAAAAAGTCGCTTCTGATCTGCCAGCCGTGGCAACGAAAAGACGTCGAAATACTGGGCTCATCTTCCATCAAGCTTTTGGGGATTAACATCAAAAATACATGTCATGGCACGATCATAATGCCGGACTCGCCAGATCGCCATCCCAGAAGCTTAGGGATCTCTTTCGCTTCACGAAATTGCATTCTGAGGAACAGCTACTGGTACTCTACAGGGCTCAGATCAGACCATCGCTTGAGTACTACTCGCATGTATGAGGATGCGCTTCAAATCACTTCCTGAAGTATCTGGACACCATACAGGAAAGCGGGGGTGCGTCTGATCTTACAAAGGACCTCTACAGTCTAAAACATCGAAGTAGTCTGTTCAACCAGCAAATTGGAGATGCCTCTATTTGTCATCGTCGGGTCTTCAGACTCAACAGCTGTTGAAATTCATTCAACAGAAGAAAACATCACTTAATCCATTCATGCCAACATGAACTCGATTCGATTGTACTTAAATAACAAGTATTTCCATATGAAAGGTGGAATTTGGATTTCGATAAAAAGCTCAATACTCCTGGAACAACTAGCTGAGGTCAGATCGTCACTTCAGTACTGCTGGCATCTGTGGGAATGGGGCCCAAAGCACTCCCTGAAGCTTCTGGACAGAATTCAAGAACTAGCAATAAGTCTAGTGGACGCACAGGACCTTACGAAGGACTTCCACAATCTGGAACATCGAAGAAGGGTGGCCGATCTTAGCACCAAGAGTCGCCAATAGAGCAAACACTAGAAGAGCCCAACCAACTTACCAGGTCAAGCCTTTCCAAAAGTCATTCTTTGGAGTACCTCAGCGTTGTAGAATGAGCTACTGGGGAGTTTCCCGCTGTTTACAAGCTACAGCGTTTTAAGGTCAATGTGAATAGAGATTTATCCACTCGTAGCGCTTATAAAACGTGACAGGCTTTCCGCCATTGCGTGAAGTTATCTATTTGAAAAACTTCCAATAAGTCAACAGATCTAAAATAAGGTTAATACTTTCAATACAGTGATAATGCAACACATAAAATACGACGTCAATCTACTTGACGTCATTGCTTAGAGGCTAAGTAGAACTTTCGCAATTATTTATGATCATCAACTAAAATGTAGTGATCTGTCGCAGTTGCATAAATACAAGTGGACAGATTAGCACCTTTTAGAAAAACGACGCCGTATAGAAATGTATGACAGACAGACAGATAGACACAGACAGATATTCAAATATAGAGAGAGACAAATTGACTGATATACAGACAGAAACAGAACTCCATAAGTCTCATCTTAGGTTCTAAAACTATCTATCCTCTGGTTTTCACTTTGATTCACCTTACTTCTTTAGACCGTTAATTGCGACCATATGTGATTGAACTAAGTAACTACCTAACGTTTCGGCTGCCTCGGTAGCTATTTTCAAAGTACAAAATTACACACACAATACATCAATTTAGAATTTGGTATAAACTATTTCGAATTGGACTGTTGTATGTCACATTTTTTCGCATAAACCAGTCGGCATAGTGTTTTTCAGGCGAGGGTCATAATATCCCACATTTTGGATTTATCAACAATATAAAGAAATCACGCTGTATTTAAACATATCATTCATTATACGTTCTTATTTGAAAAAAAATAGTTATTAAGGGAGAGAGTCAATCAACTATTGTCAACGTCACTGAGACTTAAAAATATTTTCTGTCACAAGCACTTCTAGATTATTATTGTGTTATAGTGCGATAATTCACGTATGCTTGAATGAATTCTAGTGATTCATGTCCCGCATGTTGCATTTTACGTTTCCTCTATGTCCTTGGTGTTTCCGCAAGCATGCAAAAGGTGAATAGTACTGGTCAGTTCCAGTATGGGGAGAAAGCGGTGGAATTATGCAAAAGGTTATTGCTTGTAACGATGTTATAGTGCATTCATTATAGTGAATATTTCACGTATTTAATATGCACTCACCAGAGCATGCAGTGAAGATATTAATAAATGTCTAGCATCTGCATAACCATGGATATTCCGAATTGCGACCCAGATGAGTGAAAAGTTTTTCAACCTGTATTAGTATTCAAGGTATCATACCAATCATGATTATCATTTACGTATTAATCAGGCTAGCTATCAACAAATAAAACTGGACAATTGATTGGCTGACAAACCTTTTTAATAATAGCCATATGCTGGTACAACCATTTTGTTCCAGAAAATCCACACATATTTGGAAAAACAATATAATTTTTATCAAAAAACTACTGTAAGTTTCCATCTATTTGTATTCTAGTTTAACTTACTCCTGAATTATCTTAAGTTATAGAATGGATCAAAAGGAATGAAATAGCTTAAGTAATAAAATAGTTTATCACATGAAATAATAATAATAATAATAATAATAATAATAATAATAATAATAATAATAATAATAATAATAATAATAATAATAATAATAATAATAATAATAATAATAATAATAATAATAATAATAATAATAATGTTTATTTGCAGCAACAAAGTATAACAATAACAAAAATGAAATAAAATAATACTATAGTAACAACTGCAAAAAGAACTGGTAGGCAGTCTGAGACTGAGACTGATCAAAGTACCAGCCCTATGTCTTAAGGACATTTTGACGGCGATGGTTAAGGTTTTGTAGAGGTTTTCCTTAACATTAGTGCAAATGCATGTGGCAAACAATATTTCCCTTAAGACAGACACAAGAAAGGAAAAATAATTTAATAGAAAAATAGCTACAGGATAAGTATGCTAGCTTGGAGAGCTCTGGTTTTGTATCCATGATAGGATATGTTAGCTAGTTGGCAAGTAATCTGGGTACCCTTGTTAGCAGTCAATCTGACAGTTCGACGATGATTTAAATATAAATCGAAACGCGTCACTGGAAGAAAAAGAATTTTATTTGTGAAACTGTGTGTTTCTTACAAATCTTATCATCTGCATGATGGAAGAGTTTCACCAAGTAAGAGCATCTACAATCTACATGATCTATAAATGTTTTTGCGCTTATCTAATATTGGATATATTCAAGTTGCACGTACGTGCTTTTCGATATATGAAAAACTATTTACAATTTACGTTAATTAAGGTAATGGACGTATATTCACATGTGCCACATAAAAATCTATTATTCTAGCATCCATGGTCGGGCATGCAAAGCTTTATGACTAACACCTACTGAATGTTAACAGCTGATATTAGCAGGTCAAAGATGAGTAGTGAATTGCGATTTTTTGTATATTCACACTAAATTTTGATATCAATTGCCCTATTGTAATACATAATTCTACATTTTAATTGTAAAGTATGTGGGATTTTTGGCCATATTAAATAGCAGTATCGTACATCATGTAGATTGTAGATGCTCTTACCTGGTAAACCAGATTAAATAAGTGTGCGTTTAACATTCAGTTTCACTAATGAAACTCTGTCTTACATTACAGTGCCGCGTTTAGATTTATATCCGACGATGATAATTTATTGTAAATCAAAACGCGTCACTGTAAGCGAGTTTTATTTGTGAAACTGTATAGTCAATCCACAATTATTTCAATATCGTACATATAAAACTGGATATGAAAACTTGAGCCGACTTACTTACTTACTCATATACTGGAGGTTGTGACCCTTATTATAAAACGAAGCTCATATAGAATTATTTTAAAAGTAAAGTAATTTTTTCAATATATTTAATATTCTTCAAATTTAATTCCAATATTTCTATTTCTACTCACTTTCTGAATCCGATACTTCCGTTTATCAAAACTGACACCATGGCGCTGTAAATACATTCGAGTACAATGTTAACCCACTTAATGCTGTTTTTATTCTGTACAATATCATGCAGTTACTCGTTGATTTTTTGTTTGTTATTTCCTTATAGTCTAAACAACTCAAACACTCTACAACTCTACTATATTAAGAATATAAATACCGACACAGAATGACTTGGTCGTACCATTAGTAACGGAGAAATCTCCGTGAAACGGACTGTATGACTGACTTTCAAGACAGTAGTGCAAAGTTCTATGTCCTCCAAGTATGCGAAGATCTGGTGCGACCAGAATTTTAGCGTAATCGCAATCATAATTTGACGTTTCAAACGCATTTATTATATAAGATGGGGTGGCTGCGTCAGGACGACTACCATTGTCTTGAGAACTTTGCGTTTCACAACGTTTCGAGTGATGTGGTATCTTTACCTTAATTTGCAAGTTAAATGACTCTGAAGACGATTGAAGATGCCACATCAATCGAAACGACGGCGTCGCGTCGGTCGGGGTCGTCGTAAAACGCAAATTTCTCCAGACCAAAGTCCAAAGCAGAATTAATGTATATGTTATATCATTACAATATCACGATATTAGATAAAATGTTGTCTTTATAATTGTAATGCTTTTCTGGCAATGCCTATTTTTAGGCTCAGATTTGGGAACACTGATTAAACTATTGTTAACATTGTATGGTACTCATCACCACTCACCCAATGTAAGGTTGATTTGTTCCAAAATCTTGAAACAATTCACTAATTACTTTGCATTTAGATCCACTTTGGTTCTTCAAACCTTAACAGCGTTATGTAATTTCAATTTACTAAATAGCTTCCAGTATATCGTGTGTATATAATTACAGGCATTTAAAACTGTTTACGAGCAAACATCTTCAAGTACCTCATGTATAAAGTTAGATCTAATGCTTAATGATAAAATTGATTTTTCGTAAGTAATACTGTACAGACGAAATTGAAGGATGCTATCAATGCGCGTTACCTCAATCAAGTTATCAGTAGTGTCATTACCTACAAATTTAACTTGTTGACAATAAAGAAGCAACGTAGCTTTCTCTCCAGGCAGTGAAAATTAACAATTAATTAACAGTTGCGTTGATTACAAATTCAAAATGTATTTGTCTGACCCAGGCAAGTAGCACACGTGCGTTCATTACGTTCTTGTTTCCTTTGTTAACTTTGTTCGACGCCTACATTACTGCTGATATAATTTCGCTTCTTGCATACATGCAGCAGTCATAGTAGTTGTATACAAGAACGTTAACGCTGCTTATTCATATAAATAAATTATTTACTATTTATTCAATCAACTTGACCGTGGGATTTTCGAATGATTATACGAGGGTCATATTGAAAGTCTTTAGATATTCCTAATCTATACAAGTTTCAACAAGTTTGAGCACGCAGCTATTTTGTTGGAAGTTGTAAGTGCTTACACGCAAAGGCAGCGTTTGAATCGTTCAGAAGTTGCCTTGCCACGGTCTCGAATGCATCTAAGTGTTGGCCGAATTTTAACGTGAAAATTGAACCTAGTAGTCGCGATTTTCGAGTCATGATTTTGTATGACTATAAAAAGGGACCATAACAAGCGGAATGTCACGAAAGTTTAGTGAGTTGCTTTGGGGACTCTGCCCCTTCTAGAGCTTCAGTTTCTAATTCGTTTGCTGAGTTTGAAAGGGACCGGGTCTCACTCGATGATGAACCTCGCACAGGTCGACCGCTCACTGCTATTACTCCGGAAACTGTAGAAGCTGTGGAAAATATGGTAAGAAAAGATTGACATATAACCTATACCGAGATTGAGGTTTCTCTGGAGATTGGATCGGCAGCGGTCCGAACAATCATTCATGTTCATCTTCGCCTAAGGAAGCGGTGTTCCAGATTGGTGCCACATTTGTTGACTAGTGAGCAAAAAGCAACAAGAGTTGATTGGGCTACGTTTATTTTTGGAAAATTTGATAATGGGCACAATTTCAGTATCGTAATCGGAGACCAAACATGGTTATATCATTATGATCCCGAAACTAAACAGCAGTCATTAGTTTGGTGTGCTTTGAAAGTGAGCAGCCTCCAACGAAAATTCGTCATTCTAGACTGTTGGAAAGAAAATGGTCGCATCTTTTTTTTTTTGTAAAAGTAGATACATCACAAAGGTAGCCTGGAAAAATCAAGTGACGGTTACTTCTGAATGGTATATGACTCAATATGTTCATGTAGTCTTCCAAGAACTATGCAAGAGCCGTCCAAAGACTGGTCTGCGGGGTATTCAATGGCACCATGACGACGCACCTGCCCACAGCGCCGCTAGAACACATAGTATCGTGCATCGCCGCCCGGTGTCCATAGTGGCGCACCCCACCTAGCACTCATGTCAGTTTCAACTACTGAGTGATAAGCATCCAAACATGAGATCGTCTTCATTTTCGTCAGGGAAGATGATCTCTTGATCAATTATAATTCATTAAAGGGGTACTTTATTAAAAATAGAAGAAGGAAGACAGTCCATCCTTTAAATTAAAAGTGAAAGCCATTACCTTTTTAATGACCTTGGAAAAAGTAATCAGCGTGTCTTTGAATACGTGCGAATCAGCATACATTCAATTAGATTTTTAAAAAAATTGGCGACTATGTAGATATTTCTCGGGAGAACTGCCATTCTTGACCTATAACAACTAAGGAAATTCGTTAGAGTGCGATGGTATGAAAAATACTAAGTTCGATTTCACTATGCGATGCTATGGTTCGATGCTGTGTGGTACGAGGTGCGGTCCACCGACTGACACTAAATTGGAAATTCGAGCACCCGAATGCACTCAAAAATACTGTAAAAGGTAGAATTTCTAAAAGAAAGAATAGGGACGTCTGCGCGGAGTTGTCGAACTTCCGAATACGTTTTTTATATTCCAAATACGAATCATGAAACCGTACTTGACCGGCCTGGCCTGCCTTGCTTCTATCTTGTCCAGCTCAGCCGTGCAATCGTAAAACCTAGTAACTCAAAAGGACGTAATTCTGGTAAAATAGATTTAAAATTTTATTTATTATTTTGCCTATTATTTATTTGTATGCAAAGTTTCTAATAAAGCGAAATACAAATTTTATAGTTTATTTTCTTCTACTACAGCCTAACGGAAATGTATCTTTGATTTTCTTCTCTGTGAAAAGTAATCTCAACATATTTAGTTACTAAATGTACAGTCATAATAATAGCAACTCTATTAAAGCGAATGTTTTTGTTACCGAAACGTGGTCTAAACTATATTTAGTTGATGTATTATGCTAAAGGTATCTAGATTTTATTATTATAAATAAAGCAAACTTGTTTAAAAAAATGTGTGCCAGATATTTATTCAACTAAAGGTTTATTTTACAAACATAAAAGGTTTGGTAGACAAATACCTTGTTTTCGTTGCAGGCAAACATTTTTGAAGGATTTGAAATTTATTCAAAAACATGACCAAATTCTTTAAATCCTCAAAATCTGAGATCTGTGCCGTATTATTTCATTTTTGTACTGTTTGGCAATGAACTGAGATCGTCTTCATTTTCGTCAGGGAAGATGATCTCTTGATCAATTATAATTCATTAAAGGGGTACTTTATTAAAAATAGAAGAAGGAAGACAGTCCATCCTTTAAATTAAAAGTGAAAGCCATTACCTTTTTAATGACCTTGGAAAAAGTAATCAGCGTGTCTTTGAATACGTGCGAATCAGCATACATTCAATTAGATTTTTAAAAAAATTGGCGACTATGTAGATATTTCTCGGGAGAACTGCCATTCTTGACCTATAACAACTAAGGAAATTCGTTAGAGTGCGATGGTATGAAAAATACTAAGTTCGATTTCACTATGCGATGCTATGGTTCGATGCTGTGTGGTACGAGGTGCGGTCCACCGACTGACACTAAATTGGAAATTCGAGCACCCGAATGCACTCAAAAATACTGTAAAAGGTAGAATTTCTAAAAGAAAGAATAGGGACGTCTGCGCGGAGTTGTCGAACTTCCGAATACGTTTTTTATATTCCAAATACGAATCATGAAACCGTACTTGACCGGCCTGGCCTGCCTTGCTTCTATCTTGTCCAGCTCAGCCGTGCAATCGTAAAACCTAGTAACTCAAAAGGACGTAATTCTGGTAAAATAGATTTAAAATTTTATTTATTATTTTGCCTATTATTTATTTGTATGCAAAGTTTCTAATAAAGCGAAATACAAATTTTATAGTTTATTTTCTTCTACTACAGCCTAACGGAAATGTATCTTTGATTTTCTTCTCTGTGAAAAGTAATCTCAACATATTTAGTTACTAAATGTACAGTCATAATAATAGCAACTCTATTAAAGCGAATGTTTTTGTTACCGAAACGTGGTCTAAACTATATTTAGTTGATGTATTATGCTAAAGGTATCTAGATTTTATTATTATAAATAAAGCAAACTTGTTTAAAAAAATGTGTGCCAGATATTTATTCAACTAAAGGTTTATTTTACAAACATAAAAGGTTTGGTAGACAAATACCTTGTTTTCGTTGCAGGCAAACATTTTTGAAGGATTTGAAATTTATTCAAAAACATGACCAAATTCTTTAAATCCTCAAAATCTGAGATCTGTGCCGTATTATTTCATTTTTGTACTGTTTGGCAATGAACTGACCTTTAGGTTTCATATCTGCGAAGGATTCATGTTCACTGTTGGTTTAATGAAGAAAAAAGAATCTCTTATGGTCATTTTCGTTAACACCAATATAAGACAATAAGGCAATCGAGTACCTTCTTTTGTGAGTTTTGAATTGATCATAAAGAGAACATATTTCAGGATTCTCCGTTACATGTGAATTTTGCTTGTAGATTTAACAAATAGCACATTCATCCTGTGTGGGAGTAGTAAAACCAATGTTTTCTTCCTCGAATACCTTTCGATATGTTCCATAACTTACGGGTTTATCTTTTAGAACAAAATCTTTATGCATTTGATTGAATTGTCAGTCACTGGTAAGGTATTTTTTTGAGCTGCAATGTAATGAGATACTAGCAGATGATATGATTCTATATGCTCTTTAATATTATCGTAAATAGTCTCAGAAATTTTTTTCATTCCATCGCCATGTTTTTGCCCTCATTGTCTTTCAGATACGGCAAGTCATTTAGTGCTCAAACTAGTTATCGATCCGTCATTGGCGAGAGGTCAACTTGACTTACCGCGGCTTACACAGGCCATTTTTATTGCACTTAGACTCTCTGCTAATTCTCTCTGTCTTACATTAGCATTCCGCATATCAAATTTGAATTGAATCAACTTGACCGTGGGATCTTCAAATGAGGATATAACGTTAGGTCAATGACGCTACCAAAATCGAGAGCATATATGAAGAATGCCAGAATATGTGGCTTTTTTCTGTCAATATTGATGGAGATAGTTCATATTTGAAGCCCTGAATATATTCCCTTGGCCTTCCGGCTTGTCCTCCGATCTAAGTTGCTGCAGAGGGCGGCTGCTGTTGTTAGCGTGTTGGAAAGCTGTAGCACATTCAGATAAACAAGTTTCGCTAAAAGTGATCCCTGAACCAGCTGTGATAAGTGTCCTAAATTGTCCAATGCACATCATTGTCTAATTTTCTTATCAGCTCATCCACTGCAAGGTTCCACAATAGTGGGCACAAAACCGCCTCGTGTGACTCGCCTAGTTCCATCATGTATTCGATTCACCTACATATTGATTCACGAGTCCAATTCTCCTCGACAGTCTGGAGATCGAGCTAAGGCTCAGTATTGTCGAAGGCACCCTGTAGATATGTTTAAGGAGCCACATACTACTCTGGTTTCTAGCGCATACTCAGTTCTCCACACCAGCTCATGTAGTAGAACGACTAAATTTCTTTGTTATGGACAGTCACATTGAAGTTAGATACGAGTAGAAACTGAATATTCTGCGGGATATGTTGAGAAATAAGGGGTCTATTCAATTTTGTATATTTTATTTGAAAATGGCCAAGAGAAATTGCTGAAAATTATTATAGTTTTGTAACGAGTACGAAATTTGTAATTTTTTTGTTAGCAAGTATTATTTTCAATTAACCACCTCATTAAAAGTATTCAATTTCATTTTAGACTACCTTGTCTTGAACAAGCAAATACATTGTTTACAAATAATTATTTAGATATCAGCATCATACTGGCTGAGCTCATAAACAGGATGCACCAATTGTCACGAAACACATGATTAATTTATCTCCTATGCTCGATTTGATTGACAGGATTCAGCTTTTGCCCATATATTCTAGATATCATGACAATATCTACCTACAACCTTGAGATGATGAGACGAGAAGTCAGTAATTACCCAACCTATATGATGTTTATTATTAACTAACAACGTTAATTAGTTTGATTAAGCGATTTTTTTCCTACCTTATGAAAATCCTATGATAGAGGTGGTTTTGTTTGATATATACATAGTCAAAAAGGTGCTGTAGATTTTTCTTGTCATCTAAAATAACATGGATAAAAAAATGTGAGTTACAAATATTAGTCGTCGTTTGAATAGCACAAAATTGAGAATTGAGCGTCTGTGTTGTCGGTATTTTATATTGCATACAATATTTTACTAACAAATGTCTAAATATCATCTTGTCGATATAAAAATTAAATTTTACTTATTCTAGCTAGCAGAATTACTACGAGATGTTGCTACTTCATACATGTTTCATTAGGCTCAATGTTTATGAGCTAGGTTACAGCACCTACAGTTTATAAGCCCGAAGAACAGTAACTGCATTGTAAATGCGCTTATTTGATAGCATCAAGTTTATAGCTATTTTGTTAACCTAGGAACCATAACTCTTGTTTGCTAATTTGAAAAATATGAGAATGGGGTTGATACTTGTTTATTTTAGATATAAAATTTGGGGCGACCTGGTTAACAGAATAAGAACTCAACAACTGACTTTGGCATTGACCCATTCATATCACAACCCGTGTAAACAAGCTGAAATGAGTATTTGGAGTATGTTAGGATTCGGTGAACTGCTATCTTGAGTTGTATTGAAAATTTAATATGCTATTCTGCGAAACGGTTATGATTTGTAATCATAGTAATGGAGTAAATTTTTTTCCAGCAAACTATAACGATAAATTGATATTACTGCTTACACCACATGCACTTTAGTAATAAGTAATCAGCTACACTAATAAAAACGGTATAATGACAACGTTCGCATGCAGAATACATGTATCTCGATATTATTGCTGAGTTCAGTGGTTTGCATTCACATTGTTTGGAATTAATCTGCTTTCCGTATAAGACGTAATTATATACATACGATTGCAAATTAATTATATAAATACGATTATTTTATATGCGTTAATGTACCTGGTGAAGCTAACCCTTAAATTTTATATATTATGTGTCTTTGACTGGTCAAGTAATGAAATCTACTCTACCGGATTAAAGGAATATTGCAGGTGTAGCTATAATGAAAAATAAAAAAAATTAAAATCAAATGATTACATCAAAAAGGTATCCTAGTGACGTCATGGGAACGGCTATATTGATTTTGACATAGTTTTGGGAGCAATTTTGGAATCGATGTATTTATTAGTGGCGGGGTTATCAGCAAAAAATAAAACATTCTGGACTAAAATCGTTTATATATTCTATCAAGTTAGTTACTTATACTCAATATGATTTATATCGCCAAATGGAATGCATTCTATCTTAATTAGTTTTAAATGCCAGTTCAATGATACTGTCGGAAATAGGCCGCTTCAATACAACACCCACCATAAGAGATGTCGAACATTTCAGTTGTTTAATTTTCAGTATATTCCCTATTAGACATCTTGCATAAAATCGCATCCAGCCACATGATGAGCATCTTTTGCTGGATTATTAAATAAGCCAATATAGTTTAAATAGTGTTCAAAGTTTAGCTGCTTGAATAGCAGTTAACTTCTCTCTGATTATACCTGAGATTTTTTTGTTAATTATCTCTCTAAAATTACCACTATTTTTTCTATAACTTGGCGAGAGTTTTTGAACTCGGTAATTCGATTTTATATTTATAGTGTACACATCACAAAAATAAATATCGGTTGGTCAGTTTGGTTTTGATTAAATAATAATAATAATGATAATCGTCTTTATTGTTAAATCTACATCGGGCGAAGTTTAGCATTAATGCTATTCCCCCACTCAACCTAATATAGACTAAAAGCTAGCTAACGTGTTGCAGTTACGAACAGAAAAAAAAACATAAAAAACACACTAGAGAAAAATGACAGAAATATAAAATATAACGTCTTAAAATCTGATGGAGAACAGAATTAACTACTATGTTTTAAAACTTTTGCGCAACTGCAGAATAGGCATTATTTTGAAATTATGTGGCGTGGAGTTATATACAGCAACTGCATTATGAGTAAAACAACGAGTGAGAATCGTGCTTGAATGAAGAGACATAGTCAGAGTTAGGCGTGGCCTGACGTGTACATTGTGGGCATTGTGTCTGAAAATCAACTTTTCACAAATCTGAGAGGAGAGATGCTGTGAACACGCAATCGATAGATATGTCCGCAAATTTTACCATATTTGTTCATAACTCGTTCATATTTCTTCATGAACGAACGGTAGTATTTCCTAGATGGTTTGCCTAGGTAGGAAATATAGACGAGTTACTTGTATGTATAACGATACTTAATCAATATTCTGCTTTATGATCCTAAAACTGATGCTTGTGACCTGCATCTTAGTAGTCTGTGTTACTACCTACTTAACGCGTTTAAAGCTTCTTCATCGCACGTGGTTATCTTCAATCGTCATCTTGCGGCTAGACTCAATCAAACATAAATATAGTTTCGAAACAATTTACTAACATTCACGTTTCTGGCAGCAGTCAATTCTATCTAAAACCAAATAAATTATTGAACTAGGTTTTAGTCGTGCCTTTGGTGGACATGATAAAGGGGTGAGATAAGTCACGTCTGTGTGTATGATCACAAAGGTTAAATAGATTTATTGCAATTCCAATAACAGGAACTATAAAATGTATGAGTAAACATTCCACATAGTTTCCATTAGGTGCCTATGCAAATTGCATAACAAAACTATTAATCAATTAATTTCACTTAATTAACCATTTGCTAACGACTCAATACTCGCTGCGTTACAGCGAAAAAATAGTACAAGGTTAATAAATTTTAGCTACCACTGTTACCTGTGAATGACAATAGAAAATTTGTTGTTGCACAATTAAGTACCATAAATAAGTATGTTGTGTTTTAATGAGTTGAACCAAACGATTATAGATAGTTTTTCAAATTTAATTGTATTATACTATCTGATGTGATATATTATTTGAAAATTGGTTTTCTTAATAAGTATAAGAAGTGACAAATTAGACTAGTAGTAACTGGGTAAAATCACATCCAAAACGAAGAGAAAGAAGATCTGTAAAATGACACTGATCATGATAATTCAGAAAATAGAATTTGCATTCCAATAATGATTAATGTCGTCAAGTTGACTGTTCTCAGAGTAGTCGGTGCGAATGGTCAAGTCAGATTGGCAATCCCGCTCCTTATTTGTGGGTGAATATGCTTCCGATGTATTTACTATAAACGCGGACGTTCCAAGGATTTGTACTTTCTTCAACGCTCTTCTTGCTGTACATCAATGAACCTAACATGAAAACAGGCAAACCACTGCCATCAGTGACCTTCTCTCCCTTCTGGACACAATCCAGTAACTCGCAGTACGTCAAGTGAGGTCACCCGACCTTATAGAGGATCTCCACTGTTAGGAACATCGATATGTCCCAAATCCATATAGATACTATCATGGTAAATCTTCGCCTGATATGTCCCGCATAATGACAGTAAGAGTCGTCAGTAGAGCAACAAAAGGGACCCAACCGACGCATCCCAGCTCCTCAAACGAGCATCTTCCAAAAGTCATTCTTTTGGAGAACCTCGGTGTTGTGAAATGAGTTGTCGAGAAGTTTATTCACATATGGATACAATTTACAACATTTTGAGGTCAGCGTGAATAGACATGTACCTGTATAACCTTGCTTCGCTTTTGGAGCAGTATATGCTGGCTTTGCGAGAGGTCATCAGTAAAACAATATATAGCAACATGACAGTTTTGTCTATGAAATGTATATTGTGGATATTAGCCAATGGCTAAAATAACATCTTAATCGTAAAATTATTGACATTTGGGCTAACACCATAGCAATCAAAATTAAAAAATCAATACATTTAACTGATGGATTGGATTTGTCTGACAAAACCCTTTCATTGTAGGAAATGTTTGAATTACATTTGTCTTGTATTTAACATGGAAAATTGTGACAAGTAAGTTGAGAATGTGGGTTGTTTTAGTGGTACATAACTTGAGTGGTTGACCTTTGAGTGGTGAGGAACTTACTGACTTACTGACAACAGACAGACGACAGACAAACGACAAACAGACGACAAAAATACAACAGACAGACAATATAGACAGACAACAAAAAAAATACAGACGGACGACAGACAGACAGACGACAGACGCTTATCTATCAATGACTGATAAATCACTTATCAATCTATACCTCACCGATTAATGTATTGATTTCGAAGGTTTTCGTTTCCTCTTTCACTCGCCGTTAACAACAATCCACTGATTTCATTTAATGTAATAGCATTACTTCCTACTAGCAACTGTACCAAACACCTCAACAAACTTTATCAAAATCTGTTATTTCAGAGGTCACGCGTTGACTAACAGAAGGACCAAACACACAGTGACAGAAATATGTTCTAAATGATGGTGTGGTCACTGTGGAGACCTGGGCATCATAAAATCCAGTGATTTGGAATCGGGAAAGCACATTAAATCGATAGTGCAAAAAACAACTTATTTTCCTATAAAGCAAAAATAGATTTCACCAATACAGATAATTTTACAGCTGCAAAAAGCATTCATATGGCCTAAAAATTCAGTTTGCTCAATTAGTGTAGAGTCCATACTTCATCAGTGACATAAATTTGCAGGAACACCCAGAGGATTTTTTCTCTGAATCCATACCCAAATCTTGGGGGAAAACTTAACAAATAGGAAGCAAATAAACTGCCAATGAATAAATTTCTTAGCAGTAGGGTTGTATATAAGTGAAACTCACTGAGTAAATAAATTGTGAGTGTCCCCAGTATAAACTGACTCAAAAATTGCTTGCATTTCGATCGCCATTTTGTCAATGAACTCATCTTTTCTGAACGCTATCTATTTTAACAAATAATAATAATTACAAAATAAATGACCATATAAAACGTGTGTGTAGTAGACAATCAGTAAGAATGAAACAGTATGTTCTAAATTCGCGTATAATATAATATGATAATAAAGTTGGATGATCTATAAGTTGATAATTAACATTTATAAACATCCGCCATAATAGCAAATAAAACACACAAGGAACACAATTATGTAACAAACTAAACCGCAACATCTCTGCTTTAACCTGTTGATTACACAATGCACCTAAAGCGATCTCTCCAGTTAAATAACACATTTCCCTTAAATAAATGCTATTAAAGTTTGAATTTCCTGTTGAATTGGAAGAAAGCACCGTACTTTAATCTACAATTTCACAGAATAACCGACAAATCATTTGTAAAATTCAATTCATTATGAAAAAATGAGTTAAATTGCGCAAGAAGCACGTTTTTTCCCTGATGGCAACGATCTCCAATTAGTTTGCACATTATCATAATATTACTATCTCGTCGAAGGTCAACAAAATAATCAAAAGATCTGCATATTGACCTTGCTCTACGTTGGAGAGTGAAACAATCTTACTTTTAACTTAAACCAGAATATACAGTTGAACCACCAGAGCCTTTCGTTTTCAGCCAAACAACAAGAAACGATTGTGGAGATTCCAAGAGTTAATTAAACTCATCCATTGCTGAAGTTGATTTTGAGGAATTTCACTAATCGACTAAACTAAAGGTGCGTCACCTATAAAGCCTAGTTCGTATTAGGCCAGTATTTTAGTCGAGTAGCGAGTAATTTAGTAGCTAAACGCGTCTGAACACGAGAAATTTAGTCGAGAAGGGTAGTACGTGATTTAGATTTAGAAAATTCAACGATGTGCCCGGATTTGGTGTAAAGGAAATTCGTACCCATAGCTTCTTTTTTTTATTACACAAATTTCCTCATCCACTTCTTCTAAAATAGCCTTTAGAATTAGCGTGATCAATTTATTCACTTTATTGCGCTGTAGGCTGTTCATCTTGCAAAACACACCACTCACTTGTGAACTGTACTAGAACGAAAGTGCGAACGGATATAGGTCGAGCTCTATTTCAGTTACGTCCGGTGTCCCACAAGGCTCGAACCTAGGACCTCTATTGTTTCTTTTATACATGAATGATTTGCTTGGAGCAGTAGATTGTAATGTTCTATGTTTTGCTGATGATGTCAAAATTTTTTCAAGGATTGATGGGATTGATGACTGTGACTTGCTTCAAAAGAACTTGCTTACTATTGAAAACTGGTGCAATAAGAATTACCTTCGCCTCAATGCTCAAAAATGTAAAGTTGTCACATATAGCAGAAGAAAAATAAATGTAGATTATAATTACAAAATTAATAACAATAAACTCCAGAAAGTAACCACTATTAAAGATTTGGGAGTAATCTTTGATTCAAAGTTGACTTTTTCGAAACATGTAGAGCAGAAAGTGTCAGAGGCATTGAGATTGTATGGATTCATTGTTAGAAATTGTAGAAGTTTTTCGAACATCGAGTTAATCAAGCAACTGTTCAATTCGTTAGTTCGTCCTAAGATAGAATATGGTTGTGTGATTTGGAATCCTATATATGGCTGTTATATACAAGCAATAGAAAGAGTTCAGCGTAAAGTTTTGAAATACTTGGCTTTTAAAGTTGACGGTATCTACCCGGAACGAGGCATTAATTACGAATTTTTGTGTAGTAGGTTCGATCAAGATTCATTGCAACTAAGAAGAAATATAGCATCTCTTTCATTTCTATACAAAATCATACATAATGAGATAGAATGCTCTATTATTTTGAACCAGCTTAATTTTAATGTACCTCGATTTTGTAGTAGGACAAATTTTACGTTCAGATGCAGTAGACCAAGGACAAATATTTTAGTTAAGTCTCCTGTCCATGTTATGTGCAACAATTTCAACAAGATATGCAATTATTGTGATATTTTTATGTGTACTCTGAGGGAGCTAGTGAATCAAGCTGTAATATATCTTTAGCTGTGCTGTATTGAGGTATCCATATGTATTTTGTTGATTTAGGATTGTCTATTAAAATTACCCTATAAATGGAATCTGTTGGGTAATAAAGCTATTATTATTATTATTATTATTATTATTCAGTTAGTAGCGAGTTGAAAGCGAGGCACTCGACTAAAATACTGGCCTAATGCGAACGAGCCTTAAGAATACCATAATATTGACTAAATCATTTCATAATCGTGGTGCAAATAGCTCAATTTCATTATATACTTTTGGAGGAATAATCTAAGAGTATTGATATAGGAACTTGTTAATTTGTGATCTGTTGTCAAAGCCTCTGTTGGTTCCTCAAAGTACCAAAAAAGTGTCGATAGTACCAATCTGACTTCTTTATCATCTTTTTTTTCGTCATATAGTATTCTTCCTAATTCAAGTTTGAAAGTATGTATCTGTACTTAGACCAGTTGATATACGTCCACCGTTTGTAATGGGGCCTATTCAACAACTTATATATCGCATCAACACCTGTACAAGTGTTCACATCTATGAGATCATCACAACCCCAACTTTTCAACAGCTCATTCATTCTGAACGGGGGTTGTTGAAACTGAAAAACAACAGGGAATGAGACGCGAAATAGGAGACGCGTACCGCTGAAATGAAGATGGTTATGTAAAATGAATGAATTACTTGGAGCGAATGGACTGGAATACATGGAATGCAGCGACACAACCATATTGTACTTGCCATGATACATCATTGCTGATAACATGATACTTTGTGCTAACGATACCACCAAAGCTGTTGACACTGATACTGCTGACGAAGCTAGAAGCTGCATTAGCAAAATGGCTCACATTATGTAGATAAAAAGTTGTGTAATTATCACACAGTTTCACTAAAAGAAAAAGTTTTATTTATGAAACTGTGTGATAATTACTCTGCTTTGACTACGCGAGTATTTTGTCATGGATACATATCGTCAGTTCATTATTTGGTTTACAACTGAATCACGGGTACTTTTTGCTATGAATCTCCCCACCGAGGTTGAACTAGAAATTTGGGTTGTAATGTGATGAATGTTGCCGTATTAAGTCGCATTTTCTAGCTGTCAAATGTTATCAAAATAAGTGCAGCGGTAACTGAGATTTTGCCGTGACATGAATGACGTAAGACGGGCAGGAATACCGACAGAGTAAATCATTTGAAAAATAGAAATGGGAAGTGACCAGATCCTTAAGATAAAATATATAGTTTTTTTGCCTCCTAAAGTAATATGACTACGCCCTAAAATAATCACGTTCTTGAGAATCACGCAAAATAAGATTTCACACTTATACACTCCTTTTATCCCTCTAAACATGTTTTTACCATTGACCGAAAATCTTTATTCCATAAAATCAAAGAAAATTTCAGTACTTAGTGAAATAGTGCTTTTAAGGATTCTAATATTAGTTTCAGTGATATTTTAAAATAACTGAAAATCCATAAAGGCGCACATTTTTTCCATCCCCAATTACGGAAAAAAATCCTGCCAACGTCTATTCATAAAAAGTGAGCAATGAATAATGATTATTTTTTTACTGTAAGCTAGGCAAAAGTAAAAAACTTGGAGTCATTAAGTTCTGGAAAGAAAATGCTCTTGGATGGGGCAACGCCATTTTCTGAATTTATTTTCTCACTGCTGTGGCTTCTTCATAAGGCATCATTCTACTCTAGCCACTTAATTGATACTCGTATCTTAGAAAAATCTACTGATCTTCATCTGCATGTTGTCCTGAGTCGTTCACATAAAAATGATGAAAATAGCTTGACGTGGTACTGCACACATATTACCTTAAACAAATAGAACTACTTCTCAAACTTTGAGCACAACAAAACCTTTCCGTATTAGTGGCTCATATGAAAAATGACCAATAATAGGAATAAAATGGAAAAAAGATTCATTATTGTGAAACTTTATCATGGAAGGTTAGAGTACAGGTTATGCAGAGAGGATAACAATTTCAAGAGAAAGGTGAAGACATCTGCTTTTGTTATTCTATTTATAACTGTCTTTCCAATTCCTTAGTTCACTGTGATCCTGAAGACTTCAGGGAAAAATCTATTCAGTGTTATTCAAACCTTCAAATGGACCTCGCGGTTTTATCTAATGGTTTCTTATCAGATTCCATATCGGTAGATTGTGTTGTCTTAAGATTACACTGCTATGTTTCTTTTTTTCTCTCATATCACAAGCAGCGTTGTACTTCTTATATGACAATGCTTTGTGTCTCTTTGGGATTATCAAAAATGCAAATATATCATATGATCCAAAACAAAACAGTAAATGTCAATGTCATAATTCCAAAATCAATTTTTTCTTATGTACTTTGATAGAGGCTACCAAGGCATAGTAAAATTATTGATTCATTCAAATGTGATTTCAATCAACGGCCAAGGCTGTGTAGGGAAAAAAATTAAAATTGATCCATATCTCAAATTTTGCGCTCGCTTTTTTACATATCTATGTATTAAAAGAAACGTTCAAAACGATGTAATAATAGGTTCTGGTGGAAACGTGTATCTAAAAATAAAAGTCCTTCTGCCACGCTCAGTTTCACAAAAAGGTACAAAGTATTAACAATTCTTTTATGATTTGAAAATTTCTGCTTTTGAAATGAATAATCATCTATTTGAACACATAAACCATATTTTTGTTCCAAAAACGCAAATTGTCTAGCCACACATTAACGATCGTCGGAAACTTTGCCCCGACCTTGGTGTTTTACTGAATATGTCATAAACGAATGAATTATAAATAAACATATTTCTATTCGAATTGGTGTTTACCATAGAAGTAAATAATTTATTCAAGAAATATCTCCTTTCAAGTAGACAAACAGAAAAAACAGGTAAATATTGAACAAGTGGCAAATATTTCCAGTTATAACTGCGTTGGCTGAGACAACAGTGCAGCGTAACTACTGTGGAAGTTTAAAAGCTAGAGTTGGATAAAATCTCACACCCAAAATGATCTTATCATGCAGAATAATAATAAAAAATCTATTGGACAGTGTCAAACAATCCGATTTTTGCAGTGCGATTACAAATTTCGAATTTCTTTGGACGTAGTAGTCTAATTCTGGATACTATCATGCTTGCATGCTTTGACCATACATCTTACCACAAATATTTGGATGGATATCTATTTTGTAAAAAAAACTGTCACCCTAAGATGCCGTTAATGAACAAGTTTATGCCTGGGTTAGACCCGGTGGTATCGGTATACGACGCTACTGTGGATGGATCTTTATCATATTGTCGCCTTATCACTCATTCGTTACTCCGAAAGCGGTAATCAAGCATGCTGATGGATCTGAAATCCGCTATACACTGACTCTACAAATCTACCGAGTTCATAGTTTTTCAACGTGTGCCGTAAGGCCCCGTTGTGGGCGTAAGACACTTTCAAGGGGGCAGCAGAAGACCCCGAGAAAATCAGAGGACATCGGTATCGACTATATAATATTGTACGTTTAAGTATAATCGTAGCAATAGCTGTCTCATATTCGTGACAGATGACAAGTAAAAAATGGGAGGTTCTAGAGAAAAATTCTATAAATGGGCGATGTGCAAAATAAGGTTGAAAACCTATGACATATGTAGTTGGACCACGCTTCTTAAAAGTTACCTTGTGGTATCTTCGATTGGTGTGCAAAGTTGAGCTGGCTATCTTATGTACCCTTATAGCCACTATAATTATACATATAATAAATAAGTGATCTTACAACAATGTGAAAAGTTAACACAATGCCATCCTACTGGTAATCGTTAGATTCTGACGTATAAACAACGATAAATAACTGATAACATGCTAAGTGATTTTTTAATGCATTAACCAACGTCACCTACATGAACAATGCTCATAGACACATTTAACGAATATTAATTGTTCTTTCACTGGTCGTCTGGCAGGGGTTACAACAGAAATTTATGTATAACAATGAAATGCTATTGCGAAAATTCTTCTTCGTTTGACTATATATATTGTCTTATTATTAAAGCAATAAGTGAATAAGTGGAATAAATATATGACGCACAGTCTGGAAAGCTTAATATATGTGAAAACTATGTGCTCTATAGAAAAAAATATAGTCCATTGGACATTTCATGGACACCGTAGATTTATAATTTACTCCAATATTGTCACTCAGTGCGTATCATTTGGTGTCTTGAAAACGTAGTATCCATGTTCCTATTCCATTGCGACCTAGATCAATGGAACATACAGCTAAAGATATCGACGATTCAAAGGTTGCCATTTGGAATTGTGATTAAATTTAGCGCCTGGATAGATCTAGTGCTCTAGTTCTCAAATATTGTGGCTGAACTGAACAGCAACAGCTGCATCAATGATGGCATATTTTGAGCAAATCAGAATAGAATCTGATTATAAACTGTGATTTTAGTTATTTTCGGTAGTCCCCTTTTTCCAATTTTTCTTTCCTGTCCTTTTTTGCAAGCCCGCTATTTTGAGTCGCCAGTCTACAGCTGTAGCATATCCTACACAACGATATCAGTTTAGAAATGAAGATTAGGGTGTAAGGAATTTTGTCCGGTTTTTTCACGAAGCGTTCCAGTTTTCAGGTTTCTCCTGAATAAATCCGAAACACAATTTTTGTGAAGTAAAAGCTTCGACCAAAGAGTGCTGCTCTACCCTGTTCAAGGAACATTGCTTGCCTTATCTCCGAACTCGAAGGGACACAACTCCTCCACCTCTTATCGGGCCTGATTGCGTTTTCTACCTAGTAGGCTATTAGTACGTCTATGCTTTCCACTAGAAATATGACCTGCTATTATCTTACATGTTAAGTTTTTAGCCTAGACTTGTCAGTATATCCTGGCGTTCTGATTGTAGAGAGCAACTGGGTAGCACATCCAGGGAAGGTTGTGATAGTAACATGTATATGCAAATGTCATGCACAGTGACACTTGAACGAGTCTCTAACAGATGCCGGTTATGACATCTGTCAACAAAGGTGAACTGATTCACATCGACATCCCTTATTATTCAGGAAAAATATTAACGAGCGGCGCCACTCTGCGTGACATTTCATCTCAATGTAGCAACAGCACTGTTAGCTTTAACATTGATAAACACAAGCTAATAACCCCGTACGCTGATTGGTCGCACCCATACTTTGATTGGCGTAAATATCAGTGACCTCTAACGCGACATAACCACGTGGGGCATATTTAAAAAATGTTTGTTGTTGTTGTACAATTATATATTATCAAACCTCTCTGGCCTATCACAGCATTTACATCTAGTTTCCACGTTATTGTTTGTTCAACAACCTCCTCTGTGTGCAAAATATTTTTCAAGGATTTTCTTTTGAGACAATAGGTTCAAAAATACACACTATTATCATACAATAAGCAAGATAATTCTAAAAATATATAATTTGGATGACTACTTTCCATAAATGTAAAATTCCCTTAATTTACAATGTTTCCAAAACTTTCTTCAAGTGGTGCATCATTTCTGAAATCTAATCAAGATCTTCTATAAACTGGAACCACTTCACATGAACTACATAGTCTACGCATTAGACGCCATTTTCTTAACACTTTCGTCATTATGTATGATCCTTATTCATTTAGTTTGCAGGTATCTGTAGTACTATTTGCTATATCAGAAGCAGAACAAGTCATGCGATGTACAATAATATAGGGGTTAATAATATATAATTGATTTCATTGACATCATACCTTAAACACATCAAGCCAGCAATGCAAAATCGGTTTAAATTGATGTTTTCTCTGTGCGAACATTGCCGGATAAAGTTTTGAACTCCCTGTAAAACATTTTTGGCAGGGATTTATGATATAATTATGTGTGTTTTCATGTAAGACAATAGCTACCAAAATACATACTACTATCAGACAAGCACGAGAAATCTAAAAATACGATGCCGTTGAACGATTATTGTTTATCATATAAGTAAGATTATTATCAAGTACACGGATATATCATGTTTGTTGTTCATTCAAATATTGATCACTTTGTCAGACAAAGTAAATTAAAATTAAAAAACTTTTTTTTGAACAAGCTATTATTTGAACACGATAAAATGAACTTTTCCTTTAAAACTTTTACTATCAACTTATAACGTCATTACACAATTTAAATTTATATGACATGAAACCTTGTCGCAAGATTTAAGTACTCGTATTTACTTAGTTTGAAAATTTTAAAAATTAAAATCAATCAGATCAAGATATTTAATTTACTTGTTTATCTACACAGGTGAATATCGCGGCAAGCTTTTATATCATATAAATTTTGTAATAACATTATAAATTGATAGTGATTGTAAGCGCATTCCAATAAAAGCTTGTTCTTAAAGAAGTTTTTTTTTATTTTCAATATATTTTTTACTCTTTGTATGTACTTCAACTTTCAAGCTATATACATAGATTTATTCATCATATTTTAACTTTACCGCTAATATCTAGCACATATTTTCACTGATCAAAGTGAATTTCTCTCTATGTTGTACTTTGAAAAACGCTGTCAAAGCAGCCTCAACATCACTGAAGTACATTCTACGAAGACGAACATTTACTTTTATTTATCCTTGCTGAAGTCTACTCAGTTAGTTCACATGATTTTTTTTGCTTTTATCAAAACAGTGCTCATAATCCCAACCGTTTAGGCGACCAAAAAATTTTGCGTTACTTAAATATTATTCACCAATTAAACAAACACGTAATACTAATTTTTCCGACACGTCATTTTCCTCCTGACAAAATTAGATCATCCCATCAATTTCAATAATTTTCACCTTGTGAAGGCAGTTGGAGAATACAATGTGTTGAACTCCTAATATACGAGCGAATGTTGTTAGGATACCTAAGTGATGTGACATGATGATGTAAAATAAGAGTGGAAATGATTCAATTCTTCCAATCCTAAACACAGAACACATCAAAATATGTGCCAATGTTGTGAGGATGCAATCGAGTTGAACGGGACGGCATGAGTCGCATTACTTCATTCCGATCAGGTTTCTTTCTGCACTAGGTTGGTGAACTTATCAATTTTGTATTACATAATTAGTCCTCGGAAAACTGTTCAGTCTAATGTGAGCAAGATATGTTTTCTACTGAATGGAAGATCTGTGACTTCGCTGCATGATGTTATAGTGGCTATAATTAAAATATAGAGGGTGCAGCATTCAACCCTAAGATTAACTCACAGTTTTTTGAAAACTGATCTTTCTTTCTCTTTTTTTTGAGTATTTCTTGTGCTACTTGTCGTACAGAATTCCAATAAATAACATACCTACAATAGCAAAAGCTATAAATTTTATTTTTCATTAGTTCTTACGCATTTTTCTGAAGAAGCTATGTGAATTGTGAGTCAAAAAATAGAACTTTAGCCATTTAACTTTTAATGTAAATTGGGGTTTCCGTTTAGTTGTTCCCGATTCTATGAATACATTTTCGTTCCGAAATTCAAATTTCTCTGCCATTAGGTTAGATCTGTAAAATGGTTTGCAGTAGATTTGTGGTGCATTATCTTTTTTGTCAAATATTTCATGTGCTACTTTTTCTACCGACGGTCAATGTACACTTGTTTCATACAATAACAAAAGCTGTAATTTTTATTCATTACTATTTGTTATTCATTGTTAACATAAGAATATAAATCTTCCCACATCATGTAGATTTTAGATGCTCTTACTTGGTGAAACTCTTCCATCATGTAGATAAAAAGTTGTGTAATCATCACACAGTTTCACAAATAAAATTATTTCTTTTAGTGATGCGAAAGAATTTTATTTGTGAAACTGTGTGATAATGACACAACTTTTTATCTTCCCATTTCATTTTTAGTGCAGATATTTTTTTTTTTCGTTTAATTGTCTCCGATTATATTAATATATATTAGTATTGAATTTTAATTTGATTTGCCATTTAGTTAGATCAATCAACTGTAAAAATACCAGTAGGCTTGTGATGCATTATCGTCTAACACGCTTTCACCGTTGTCATTATTTACCTTCGTGTTTGTATTGTTTACTACGATTTCATTAGGTATGTCATAAACGTGAAAGTATGATCATTTTTGTAATAATATCGTTGCAAGATGTTGACGTTGATTATTGGATCTTATCTTCCGGTTTATACAAGATCAACATATTAGGTAATTATTATTTGGTTCACTGCCTTCATTAAATTTGATTATAACCAAAACGTTGCATAATTAGCGCTGTTAAACGTTAACTTCTTTTTTCATAAAAATAGGAAGACGCTTTAATGGTTGACTAGGCTTCTCGTTTAATAATAACTGGTCAGTTTATTGATGTTTGTCATCAAGACCAGTTTACTGTTTTGACGACGTCCGACTTCCAGGCATAGTGAGCTAAAAATCCAAAGGTAAATTTTATAGTTAGGTATTCTCTTGTGAATACGTGTAGCTTACGTCATTTCAGAGAACATAGACGTTGGATTTTATTTAAGAATAGTTTTTTGATCAATTCATTCGGTCCTTGTTATATTTATATCCATTCGATAGAGCCATTATCTATTTTAAGAGCTCTGTGCAACAGTTTTATGCTATAAAAAAGCACGTCAAACACTTTGACTTTACAGATGACAATTATTATATGTGTAATGTTGAGATTGTGGTTGACCCACCATTTATTTGGAGTGCGGGGACGAGATTAATCATTAGAATATTTGTTGGCAATTTAATTCAATTTAAGTAAAAATAGATTGAGCTCAGCCGCTTATAATCAGATATGACTGATATCATTAAGTGGAAAGTACAGATTCAACCTACTTAACGATTACTTTATTCTAACTAGTCTATGAAAAAAGTGTAGCAGACATAAATGTTTCGAAACAAAATCGATTTATCTTAACTCATTTTCTGGTGATTTGAACGTTCAGTTTATATACATGATTATAATTCACCTGACTCTAGTGCCTGTATATATATCGTATCATCAAGCAATTTCAGATGGATATACATACTTCACATTTCTTTCAAACATTCACGGGTGATTAATCCTTCGATAAAACGTTGCATAGATTATAAATAATTTGTATGTTCTGCTGCTGTGAAACGGTGTGAAACACAATTCATTAAACAATCTCGAATTTCTACACATTGCAGACGGGTATTTCTTGTAAAGTGTATTGACATCAACAGTTTCTCTTTAATCGTGAGCGTTTTATACTCACCACTCGTACTCGCTATACTATTTACTGGTGGATTGCAATGCCTCGACGTGTAAATTATTTGAGGTTTTCCAGTAATATTGATTTGAAGATCAAAATAATAAACTATTCCTTGCTACTTGTATCTGAACTAAAACCACAAATATTTGATACTACTATGACCTCTGGATACCAGAGAAATGCAGCAAAGCACAAAGACAGATTAAACTCTCAAATTTCATTATAATAATTTCCTAATATAAAATTTAATCGATATATAGGACTAGGAATGTTGATATGAATAATTTGATAGTTTATACAAAATCATTATAAATAGATTTTAACTTTTTTGTGAATCCGGTAACATCCGAACGCTCTCTTTATTACTCTTGTTGTAAAGGATATTTATTTGGCTGTCAACTTTATTTAACTTTATGCAACAGAGACGGTTAGGTTAGGTTTGGTTAGGTTAGATTTGAGATTTTTATTTTCGCTGTTGCATTGTGAACCGTTGTTTTGCGTGGCGTGTGGTAAATATGTTTTTGACTCAAGTATTCCCATATTGGGAAGATATGTTCTGTTGCAACTATTATATATATATATATATATATATATATATATATATATATATATATAAATATATATGTGGAATGATACCTCTAGCTACCTATTTGTTGGAAAATTCCTCCGATATCCTAGTGCAGAAGTGCAGAAAATTTCTTGCATTTAGTATTTTGAATTCATCTAAATTTTCTTACACACCGACACTGTCAACACTTTTTGTCCAGATCTAACTAAATCGGAGAACTAAATAATTCACCAGATTGTGCGGCAATTGATTTTCATATTGATGTAAAACACAAAGTAAATATCACACACAACTAATCGATATCAACAAATGAATGCGAAGAATGCAATTTTTTGATGTGTTATAAAACTGCAATATTTGAAAAAAGTTAGATATTATGTGAATAGATAAAGAAAACACCTAA
Organism: Bruchidius siliquastri; assembly: GCA_949316355.1. Classification (NCBI taxonomy): domain Eukaryota; kingdom Metazoa; phylum Arthropoda; class Insecta; order Coleoptera; family Chrysomelidae; genus Bruchidius; species Bruchidius siliquastri. The sequence goes on along the minus strand of OX438529.1, from coordinate 11,027,562 downwards.
AATTTAAAGTAGAGTCAGACCATAATATCATACGTGTGCAGATTCCACCTGTTCATTTAGTGATAGGAAAGTTGCATCTGCTTATGTCATGAAAATTAAACTGCAATGTCTTATTCATAATCAAGGTTGTACAAACATTACAATCAGAGATATAAAACAGCTTACAAAATTTATTTTACTTATTTAGAGATATTAAGTACATGTCAGCAATATTTGGAAAGAAATTCTGGCATGTTGTTCCATGTCTGAAGATATACCTACAATAGTTCAAATATTCGCATTGAGGAGGGAGGAACGAGTTAAATACTTTTTCTGAAATTGATATTATTAGCCTGTATCTTAATATGTCTGATTGTGTAACTTTTAGAGAAATTCAAAGTCAGTATTGTAGATGGCGGAAAGGCGATAGTTTTTAATAGGAATTGCAGTAACACTTATAAATATCGTATTTTTAGCGAGATACTGGTGTTCGAGACACCATAATCAAGCTTTATTGCAGCATTTAAGTATTATTACGTCAGGAATTTTACATAAAAACAGTATTTCCTGGTAGCCGAGGGAAATTAACCATTAAATTGGAGTCGTATAACTTGTGATTATGAGTCTTAAACTAGACATTCGACTCATTTTTCATTTGTAATTATTGTAAAGCTCTTACTTGTATGATTTATTATGCGGCAAGATCATTTAATGGTCAGGTGTCCATAGACCAAAAATATATTTTATTCATAATTAGCTCAGTCTTTACACATTTCCAAACACATTCAATTTTGAACTGGGGTTCTAATGCAGACCTACAGATATGAACCCATTTTGAAATCTTTTGATCTATCCATACATAAAAAGTCACACACCCGTAATCCAAATGGTTCTGCAAAATATCCTCTTCAGAAGTATATGTGAAATGCTTGTTTCGTAGAACAAATATATAATTATCTAAATAGATATTTGTCACCACTGGAGGAATTTGTGTTTTGCACTGCTACTCAGAAAATGTTTTCAATCGTTCCCGCACATTGTGAATCAGTATTCCTACTAACGGTATGTTTTGGGGCGCATGTACTCATTCAAAGTTTATTTTTTACATACTGTATGATAGTCTGTCAGGTGGTTATTTAAGTCCACATAATGCTTGTTAAATATCGCGAAATTCCGCTTCAGGTAAGCTCCATTGATTATGGAGTTTGCAAATAAGCAGCGGGTATCATTATATATACATAAATGGATGAAGCTTATTATATCATTTCTTTGTAATTTGCTGGCATACAAACGGTTAAAAACGTATGTTTTTATCCATCTAACAATGGAGTTTTCTTAAAATAGCGTCTAGCGAGGTCATACTCAAGTATATTTGCATACTTCTAGTACACATCGTTCTCAAACAATGTTCAGTCTGATTGCACTTCCAAGCATAAGCCAGTGGAATATATATCAGCTGTCTATGTGTCTGCCTTGTGTCTGTGTGTCTGTCTGTACTTTGTTCGGTAATGATGAAACTTTTGACCCTATGTTCCTCGTGTGACAATGACGAAAAAGCTTTTTAGTTTTATTTATCGTCAAAAAATGAAAAAACAAAATAACTCGAACTTGGTTTTGGATGTTTCCGAACCCTCTGATAATTTTTTTTAAATTTTGGGGTGGGCAAAAATTGTGTGGCTGGTAAGGGTAGATCTCAAAGAAAATTAGGTGTTGGTAGAAGTCGTTCTATCGTTTATAAAATGTTGACTCCGGTTGTGATTCGTCCTTCACATATCGAGTCAGTGGCAGCAATGAATAATGAAGCTTCAAGCTACGTATCCATAAAAATACGCTTGATACCCTGTCCACGGTTCAAGCATTACTGATAGGCGAACGGTCTGATAAATAATAATATAGTATAGTTCTCGGCTTTTGTCAGATTGCCAAGTTTACTCTATCGCTGTAGTGCATATATTCAATCTTCTAAATAGAACTTCAAGAACAAGGCTCGAATCTTATGTAAAGATGTAGATTTTCTATTTATCATGATCAGAAAAGTTCCAATTACAGATCAACATGTCTTATCGAATATGTGAAATACTGTGAAAGTAGATACACTTCGAATATATATGTCAACATCAAAATTAGAATTGTCCCGATGATTAAAATAATTATTACTTATATTAAACACTTTAAGTAACACGATATTAGTGTATCCAAAAGGAACTGGTTAATAAATAACTTATGATAAATAAATCTGTTATTTTATCTCTAACAACAAATCTTCGAATAAACTTTTCAGGACCCACGCAAGGCTTCCTTATCTAATCTCCGGCATCTTATTACAGATCCACTGTAAAAAATGCCACTACCATTGAGATAGTAGTACAACGCGCAGTAGCAACTATGGCGCAAGACACCACAGACCTGGCACCCAGAGTGCCTTCTACTGACTACGGCTTGAGACGGGTCTCCTGTTCTATAGAGACGCTACACAGTGAAATGCACAGCAAAGAGATGACAAGAGAAAGAGGTAAAAGGGCGATCAAGAGACTGCTGAATATAATCAGGCTAAAGAAGTATGCTTCCGCGACGATATCCAGACCTGATCCTATATACAAGGTGGCGTATTTAGGAAATGTCATCACTGGATGGGCTAAAGGTGAGCGGTCTAGAACTTATTTATAAATGAATGTCTTTATTAGATCAGTATTTAGTATATCCATACCTATAACTGATTATAAATAATACATAACTCTCACATAGGCAGCAATTTATTTCACCACGCATAACCGAGGGAAATATTGTGAAATTAGTTTGAGAAAATATTCGAAAGTTCGATGTCACTTATTTCATTCGAACTTTTCAAGTTTCTTTACCACGCAGCAGTCAACAGTACAAAATATTAATATTTTTTTATAAATTGCCTCTCGCAAACGCATTAAGCTGAACGCGCTTGAGATAAATGTCTATTCAAATTGACCTTAAAACGCTATAGATAGCAACTATTGGGGAAAACATTCCCCGGCAGCTCATCGCACAACAACCAGGTTCTCCAGAAGAACGACTTTCGGGACAGGCTCGGTCGAGGCGACCTGGTGATGATGCTCCCGTTGGGCTCCTGCAGCTCGGTCGAACATTTGCCATGGTAAAATCTATGGAAGACTATGGAGGTCCTTTGTGAGGTCATGTGCATCCACTCAACGTATTGCTCGTTTCTGCATTGTGGGCCGAAGCGTCAGAGAGCATCCCCACATATACGCGCAGTACTCCAACAATGGTATTAATCTGTACCTTGTATAGTAGCAGTATCTGTTCCGGAGGATACAATTTCCTGGAGCGGAAGAGAAAGCCCAGTTTCTAAGATGCCGACCTAGCGAGGCCGGCAACATGCCATGATATGTTATTGTTGATCCTAATTCCCAGAACCTTTGTCAGGATTGTTGTCTGAGGCTTCTGCGCATTAAACTACACTCCAATTGTAGATCTTCATACTAAAATTCTCATAATGTCCTCATTCATCTGACCAGTATCTCGTCCTCGCCGAAATAATAATAGGAAGGAATCCTCTCCAAAACAAATTCACAAAAATTGCGAATAAACAATCGTATTACAGCCTGGGCGTATTGAGTCAATCTACTTACTTTGTTTTTTGAGTGACAATTTTTTCATTGTGAAGAGGTTATGGTTTAGTCACGGATAGTTGTCGCTGATCCATGAGACTCGTTCTGAACCCCCAGTCATAGATGCAGTGAGTCCCATTCCAAGTTCTTAGTGAAATTTGGGAACGGTTGAACTTTGCCTCTAACTTTCCTCCTGGTTGGTACATTACTGAATTTCCGAATAGGAGTTCTTTATTATTTACCTCATTTTACAGCTTAGCAGCAGATTATTCATACTTGACGGCGATAAATCCCGGGGGATCAGTACTATTTCTTCCCTTTTCTTATTAGAACAGTAAGTTGTCTATTCAATACACAATTTGTTCAGCAGTCTGATAACAGGAATTATTCTAGCATGGTCTTGTTCAAAGTTTCAATGGACCTTTTTCTATTAAAGAACAGCGTATTTTGATATTTCTTTCATAAATAGCGTCTACACCATCAAATCAGTGTGTTTAGCTTTGGATAAAAATACAAAACCTAACACCAGTAGTCAAATGAATATTTATCCGAAGCGTAATAACAGGTGCAAAACTGATATGTTGAAACAGATCTCTGAAAATGTTGCCCGAAGATGCCTTGAATTTATACATTTCAACATCATTCAAACCTTTTTTAGGTGAATGGAGGTTCTCAAAGTTCGTCCCATCAAATCCCTCAAACATATGCTATCAATGTCACGTTACGTAGGATTCATACACAATGTACACACAAATCTACAATGCGGCGAATTGGCCATGAACAGTGTTATCAAGATGAATCAGAAGCTGGGTTGTTAATATCCCATAGCCTTCCGGTTATGATTGTAGCATTGTATCGATATTGAATGTGATGGAATTGACATCCTGCAAATCTGATGTGGGAAATCATACATATTTTCATCCGTATTTGATCAGGAACAATGGATGCGTTTGAATGTATTTGAATGTAACTGTTGGATATACTTGGATGCATATATCTAAATATTTCCCCATTTTACGCACAAAGTGTTAAAACTGAAGTCGATTAATTCATTATTAATGAGCATTTTGTATTGCCTCAACAAGTCACACCTTTGTATGCAATGATTGTTATTAAATATTATATAAGTGTTTGCTATACTTTTAAAAGCAATAAGGCATTAGAAAATAATCTATGTAACTCCATCCATATTTGAATTAGAGATGAAATGTGATTTTAGTATTTCCTTCATGTGTAATTTATTGAGCACTTCCAACCAATCTGGACTGAGTTTATAAGGAAGCGCCCATATATGAAATTTTATTATTCCATTATAACCTCTAATACCTGTTCCAACGCATTGTTCTAAGAAATAAGTATCAAACAACTTTCTTGAGGGTTTTGCGTATATCAGTTCAATGCAAAATTAATTCATGTAGATTGTAAAAGTTCTTACTTAGTGAAACTTCTTCCAAATTTAGATAATGTTGATATTCAGATATATAAAATATCACTCGAATTCACTGGAGATATCATATACAGTTATTGAATGTAGTTTGAAGCTTTATATTCAGTGTTTCAGATATTCTTCCATTAGAAACTTTTGTACGACGTTACAGATATTTGAATTGCAACAAATTTCATTGTTTGGCGGCACAGTTATACAACAGAGATAATTCTACGGTATCACAATGATGGAGAGCAATCTCTTGTTTTGTTATTTATTTTTTACAATCCTAAAGATAAGTGTAAATGTATATGTTCAAAATTAACAAAAAAGGACATATTCATCTAAAAATTTCACCAAAAAATATCTAACTTTTTTTGGATCTCCCAAAAAAAGATTTGATTCCACCTTGGAATGCTAGAATGCGAAGTTAACTGCAGAATAGATGTAATGAAAACTCAAAGTGGTCATACATATCAACCCAAAATCATCGCGTTTTCATAGTTTTCTATTTCAGAAACTCTTATGCCCTATATTACTCTTCTTTTAATGTTACTTTATGGTGCTTATAGTTTCTCCACTGGAATATTTACATAAACCTGATAGATCCACTTCCATGAGCGAATGCTACCACGAACCATTGTTTTCACCTCAGCTCGTTTATAGTTGCGTTCCATGGGTAGTAGGAACACTATAATGTGTTCATAGTGACGTTATATCTCAACCCATAAAATGTTTAAATCGACCTTCATAACACTATGAATGCTTGTAAGTTTATCGAAATGTCTAATCAATATTCTTGCTGGTATGGAAGCTGTTCTAGTTTTAAGCCAACAAATGAGTTCGCCACTAGGAACTGGCCTAAACTAGGACACTTATTTCTATAATATCAAATAAACTGAAACGAATGAACTTCTCCTTTCCAACGTATAATTCCACAAATTGTTAGCTAACAACGGCCGGCCCGCTGATCCCATTTCCCCATAAATTAACGAGGTTTCTTCTTATAAGCTAATTATTGCTTAGTGCTTATTAAAACCTAGCACTCCTGAACATTCGGATATTTGCTCATATTATATTAACACTCAGCTATCAGATTCTGTCGAAAGAGAATGGCTTTGACACAGACATGCATGTACTCATCTCATTAGAACCAGATGCGAATCTAGGATTTTACCATGGGGAGAGCCACAAATTTCGAAATTGAGTACTCAGTTTCTTATTCAATGAACCCAGAAGGTACATCCAGACAACGAGCGCCACTTCCAGTACCGACGATAATTTTATAGAGCAAAAGAGAAAGTCATACACTATATATATGAGCTGGGCATATAGGTATGATCTATACGCTTGTGAATTTAAAATACTTTCGAATGCAGTGTTTGGGGGGTTAAACCTACTCCCCCTGTAAATCCGTCATTGTGTCACATACTCTTAGAAAACATACTCATTTAAAAAATCCTGATGACCCCATGACCCTATCTGTATTCTCGCTTGGTTAGAACAGTTTGGACTGATTTCATAAATTTCATTACTGCGAACTTAGAAATACACTTTTCAAGGTCAATGTGAATATACATTTATCCTCTCACAGTGCTTCTAGAGCACAAGAAGCTGTCTGCGCGAATTGACGAAACCGATCTTCATATTCATATTATTTGTTCCTCATTTGGATGTACTTCATAAGAATATTTTCATTTTACGATAAATATTTTCGATACGAATTACTTCATCTTTAATATTATATTGCGTATATTAGTGAACCGTCTAAAATGTCTTCTTGAAATTGGCATTATGCTTTAGAGCTAACATGTGGATCCTACATCCTTTAAAAACGTTATTATACCTATACAGCAAAACTAGGGAAAGAAACTGAGATGTGATTTTCTGGTTTAACTCATCTAAGTGTCGCCCTCTATGAGGACCCCCATTGACATCTTACTTCGTAATGTTGCTGTCACACCCTTGACTGGGTTACGTATATATCGCCCGATTGCTTTCTACAGTTAGACCAGGCTATTCTGACGAGTCTATGCTTAAGACTAAACATGTATGTCTATAGCAGGTCTGCTGCATAGTGGAGAGCATACACTTAGTTTTCTGCTTTGTTAGATGGCATTTTTGAATCCAGGAGACTTGATATATGAGCAACATGTAATTTGTTGTATTTTGATATTATATATTCCCATTTCCTAATGGTCCATCGTATTGCAATATAATATATTCTTTATCATCTCTCGCAAAGGCAGAAAGCCTATCGCGCCTCAGAAGCGCTGCGAGAGGACAAATGACTATACGCATTGATCTCAAAGCGCTCTGATTTGAAACCATCGGGGAACATACTCCCCGGCAGCTCATTCCACAACGCCAAGATTCTCCAAAAGAACTTTTGGAAGAGGCTGGTTGGAGGCGTTGGAAGCTCGACATGATCAGAATGCGCCCATTTGCTCCCCTCCTATTGTGTTTGCTGTACTGAGTTACTATGCGAGAAAATTCAGCCGTACATGTGGCAGGATATCATATATAGAATAAGAACAGATCATCCACCCTCTTTGCTTCAGACTGTATGGAGGTCCTTTGTAAGACCAAGCGCAACCACTAGATAATCTGCTCGTTTTTGGATGGTGTCCGGAAGCTTCAGTGCTTCGGTGCGTATCCCCACACATGCGAGCAACACTCTAGTCCTGATCTGATCTGAGTTGTAGCTGCTCAAGGGAATACAACTTTCTGAAGAGCCAACAGCTTCTGGGACGCCGACCTGGCAAGGCAGATTTTAGTTCCCAGTAGCTTGCTGAAAGATGATTCAAGTATTGGTCATCCCTCCATCTCCACACAGATCAGTTTATGATTTTTGTCAGAGTTGTTGTCTGAGTTAAACTGAACTCCATTTGTAGATCATCATTCGACAAACCTTTCAATATCCTCATTGATCTGGACAGATTGCTGTCCCCGCCGAAGTGAGGTGTTTCGACATGGCAGTGGTTTACGTATACAGCTTCTAGGCGACTTTCTGATGCATAAATTTTCCCGGACTTTTCCATTATTGCCTTAATTAGTATCGTTAGGTATACTGCAACTTACTTATTTGCTTGATGCTCCGGTGAATGTTACTAACTATATCATCATATATTGAATATTTGACCATCCCGCCCCTAAGCTTATATTCTTACATAAATATTAAAATCACTGATATCATGAATATTTTCCAATGTTTTTTGGGTAACGGAACAGGTTTTAATCGTGGTGATAGGAAGATTTCCTCATTTTAAAGCATATATTTAAATTTGCTAGAATACTTATATACTGTTATTGGTATCTTGATTTTGGATCTATCTCGGAAGATTAACATTTATATAAGGTAATGAATATTTATAGCTAAAGAGTGTATATTTGCCTTGAAATATGTGCCAAATGTGATATCATCTAACCTAACAAAATAATCCATACAGATGTAGCGCGATTTGTACATTGATCTAGAATGTTATAATGTTTACTTCACTACATCAGTATATGGTTGCAAGGGGGATATGTATCAAAAAAATATGGTTCACATTCACCATGTGCCAGTATCTCTCCTAATTTCTAACTTGCGATCTGCTCGTATTTAAGTTACTACACACACTTCAAATTTAACTGAAAGTACAAGCCAAACCATTCTATGGCCTAGATTGACTATCGGAAGGCATTCTTGGAATATCTCGCGGTAGACGATCAAATAGTGAGGAGAATAAATCAACTGATACCACTCTGGAGACTCGGTTCTCCATTATATCAGATGGAACTTATTTTCGGACAGAGCTGGCATCTGTCAGGAGAGGAGTTTTCCAGGAAGATTCCTTGAGTACCTTTCTCTTTTGCATCTCACTGTTGCTGTTGTCCATAACGCATGCCCAGTTATCGAAGGCACAAGATCACCCGTCTGTTTTACACAAATGACCTGAAACTTCGCACAACGCGATTTACAGCAATCGCTCAAAGTAGTGCAGGAGTACAGTTACACTATTGACATGGAGTTTGGGATAGACAAGAGCTCAATTGTTCATCTCAAGAAAGGACGATTGGGTGACTGTGAAGAGGAGGAACAGCTGCTGATGCCAAGTTCCTCCAAGTCTTCACAAAGACAAGCCCATGCATGGATTCTACTACAAACATCTAGAAGAGCATGGCTTGTCTAAGCAGTTGATTTTTCCTTACATAATGAATAGTGGGTTGAAATCAGAGATGTAGTAGGTTCACGGGTATGGAAGTACCCGATATCAGCTGTAGAGCATGGCGACCGGCGCGGCGCCAGAAACCCTTACGCATCTCCTCTCAGCTGTATGGTACACTGCTTACTTCAATCGGCACAATGCCACTCTACGAATCCTGTATTATCATTTGAGGCAATCCTACGCTATAGATTAGACACCTGTGCTAGGGGTGGTGTGCCTCAGAGGATATTTAGTCCGTGGTGGAGAACAAGACGTGCCGGATTTACTGGGTATCCGTTCCTCGCGCTAGGTTCTGCAAGCTAATAATCCCGATATGGTCCTCGACCAGCAACAAAAGATGTTCATTACTGAATTCTCGGTTCCTGTCGAGATGAATATCTTGAGGGAGGAGGAGAAACAGGCCACGAACCGGTTTGCCGTCCATCTGCAAACATCTAGGCCGGATGGATGCAAAAAGCATTCAACTTCGGTTGTCTTCATCTACATAGTTGCGGACCCAGTGATGGCTCACCTCAGGCTGTGAGTATTCGCTGGAAAACGGAACAGCAGTCCGGTGTATCGGAGCCCGAACTAATTTACAGTTTGTAAGTTAGTTGAAACTATAAGGTTATCTTTTACACAATTCATATGGCACACTTTAGACATGCATGTTTTGACCGTTGCCTGAATACTTCTACCGAGAGTAGTTACGTTCTATACTCTCCTAGTTGAAATTTTGACCATCTTTAAAATATAATAGTATTTTTCTTGGCTTTCTAATATCGGAGTTATATGGTGGCGCTAGTTTCCGGGATTTCTACCTTGTTATATTTCAGCAGTTGAAATAATACAGTTAAAGCTGAATATCACAAAATCATAATGAGCTCAGTCTATGGTTTCGTCACCGAATAATTTCAAATCAAATGCGGCATTTGCGCCCGGACTTTGGCTTCTACCAAATTATTGTAGCATTAAATAACTACCTCCATGAGGTATAAGAGTTTTTCAGAACGATACCTTTCATTTAGAAACTAGGTTCGTAAGATAAACCCTCATTTTTATTTTCCAGGTGAAGGTTGCTTCGACAAACCTTTAACGACTCTTTGGAGGAACTACACTCAATCTTCACGACCGGACGTGAGGATGCAACTGACAGTTTGTGGAGGAGGGCTAAGAGCGACTACCAAGGATCACGGAATCACAGAGTATTGGTCCCATCGACTTACGGCATGCTCTGCTCCCGAACAGTATCCTAGGTTATTTTGCTGGGTGAGTAAAGTTATCCTTATATCTTGTTGGATTCTTCATATGCACATATATTTATATTATATAAGTAGAAATACCAATTAAAAATCATTGTCTCAGGTTTACTGTCAGGTGAAGTTTTGCTATTTGGGAATTTAACTTAATGCCGACTTTCCTCAGGACACTTGTTTTGTACTTGGCCCGTTGTACTTTAATGCCTCACATATATATAAACTGTTAATTTTCTTTTTACAGATCTACAGACACGAAGTGAGAAGAATGAAGCACGAACTCCGATGCCATGCGGTGTTGTGCTCCACCGCAGCCATCGCAAAGCAAATCGAAGCTGAACTGAAGCACTCAATAACTTTAGCTCTTTTAGAGTTTAAGCGAGACAAGTTGTCCAGACAAAACGCGCGACTCTCCCTAGCCAATTCGGTCTACGAGAACCCCACGCTACCTAGGAGAAAAATCCTGCTCAGCACCGGCCCACACAACTACAAGCCTCCTTTGGAGCGGTCCAAATCTGCTCCCAAACTTACCAGCATCGAAGAAATCATTGAGGAAGAAGAGGAAGTCATTCCAAAATCGGACAAGATCTTCAAAGAGATCATCAGTCGATGTGAAAGTACAAGTAGCTTAGTGTATAGACTGAATAAAATGAATATGACCCAATATATCTGTGATAAGAGATATACCAAAGAAAATGTAGAGGAAATAAGTATGGATAAGAAAACCGACATGATCTTAGAGGAGTTGGTGCAATGTTCGCTTAGTAGTGATCTTGTTGAATCATGCGAGAAGGCTTGGTACAACGCACTGATTGCCAAACCAGATCTGATACCAACAGATAGCGATGAAAGCTCGTTATCTAGTGGATGTGATTCTATCAGTACAGTCCCGGATGAAAGATCCATTTGTATGGAGTCTATATCAGAAAATGTTAGTGATTTACTTTCTGAAAAAAAGACTGATCCAGACTTCAAAGTAGGTGGTATAGTGATGTCAAGAGTGAGCAATTACGAGAAACTGGCAAATCCAGATCTGTTAAATTACTGTGGAATGAAAATGTATAGTAAAAGGATGGCTTTGGACCACCATGAAAGTGTATCTTTGGTGCCTGTAGGTGAAATTAACGACAATTTCAGTTCTTTGAAGATATTTAAGACAAGACATTCCGATCCTGCGAATAAATCATGTTTGGAAGAAAAGCTACATAATGAAGAAGATGAAACTGTGAGCGCTTGTAGTGATGAGAGTGGTTTTGAAGAAGAAGAGTTAGTCAGTTCTGTAGCGAATATAGTGCTGGTATGAGCAACGTTTTGGTTTTACATTTTAATAGACAGAATTCTTAATGATATTATAGTATATATTTTATTTCTATAAATGGAGAAAAGTGATCCTAACGTGAATGTATTTTAAAATAATGTTTGCTCTATGATGTACATCACTTCTAATCCTAAAAACTATACTGGAGAAAAGTAGACTGGGTGATAAATGAAATAGATCTGAGGGTATTGCTTTTTTGATTTTATCCAATTAAATTTGGGACAGTAGTTTCACTTATAGCCAGGAAATCAAACTGTTGCTGAAATAAATGATACTTTATCGGATTGCCGACAGTGTGATCAATTTCCAACTGAGATTCTTTAGACCCAAAATGAGGTACCTACCTCGCAGTCAAGAGAAGAAAAAGAAAGTATCAATAGACAATAGTGAGAATGACTACGTTAGTTCATATTGGGTCATAGTCTGCTCGAAATTAGTAGTAGTAGTGGTAGAAGTAGTAGTAGCAAAAACGGGACAATAGCATCCAAATGCTAGTGAGCTTCTCTGAACATCACGATGACGACAGACTAGAAAATAATTTTTCGAAAATTTAATGCGTCTTCATACATTTCATTTATTGAATAAGAACAGATGACACTTTATCAATCAACAATTAGATTAGCGCTTGAATTTGTGAAATGTTGGTCTTAATAATCTGCTAATTTTAAATTATGTTCATACCATCAATCACAAACCTTTTTATTTTGTGCATTTCTGAGATAATACGTTACACCTGACACAGTATATATTATATGTTATAGGAGCGGGTACCTGGTAGCAATGACGTAGGTACGGTAACTCTGTATTTCCTTTATGTTGCGTATTACAAAATGTATGTCATTATGATTGTCACCATAATGGTAAATTATAGCTGAATTCATTAAAATTGTGTCAACAACTATCAATCAAAAAATAGCTTTTGAATAATATGCTTATGGACGCGCGTGTGATGCATTACTAAAGGTTGCCTCCTTTTTTCATCATTCATTATATACTTTTGCATTATTTTAATCTTCATAGGCAAAATTCATTTGAAATTTACGAACTTTGGAGTCTTATATGATAGGAATGAATATTTATGGAATTTCTGAACCACACTACCAGAAATTTGTTTGCGTAACTTTAATTATATAGGTGTCCTATATCCTATCTAGTCTTGGGTAAATTGTTTTCATTCAGGAATGGTCACTGATGAATCATGTGCGACAAACAAATTAATGTTTTGAGCCTTCTACATAAATATCCTGAGTAAGATTTCCTCTCATAAACTTTGGGACCAAGATTTGCAATGGAATCTCTCCTCTTTTATGTGCATCAAAATGACAGAGATGTTGATCTTGCATTGAAGTCTCTTCATAACAGTCTTACTGAGGAAGAGTCGAGTAATATATTCGGCAAAATATATAAATATAATTTTGCCCTATTTTTTTAACCTGTCATTAACATTTAAAATTTTTAATTGGATCAAATTTAGTGAAATCAATCAGTACTACTGTCGACTCAACGATACACCAAACATTATGCCGATGTGCAGTCGGCACGGCAGTTGTTTGGAGCAAATCTCAAACGACATAACTGACCTCTGTCGAATGTTGTAACATGCGTTCGGTGTTATGCTTACAAAGCTAGATCTAGATAAAAAAAGCTGCTTTAATATGAAATATGAACGCAAAATCTCTATAGTTATAGCACGACATGAAATCTGAAGTACATCATGGATTTCTCGCTCACTTTTGTTCGTGTGCATGATTTTTAGAACTTCCGTAATATCTACAGCAGAAACAACTTTGTTCCAATCTCAATAGGCCAAAACGTATTGAACAGAAATAATTATTTCTGACGCTATAATCTTCGACGTCGTTGATATATTTGCAGTTCTAATTGTTTATTACTTTCAAGTATTCACAAAATGAATGCTCCCTTACATAAACACGGGGTTACCCCAAACGTCTATGGTAAAGGATAAGGTATAAATTCAATGTTGCCATCCCATGTCAAAAATGTTATTGATTTTTGAGTTACTCAATGTATGTTGGAACAAGACAAACAAATCAAAGACTTGAGATGTATGAGAAAGGGGGGAAATACTCGGCAAATCCGGTTTTCCATATGTGTACAGCTATTAACTATAAATATTGAGTAACACAAAACAGACTCCTATGATTTGGTAAATTAAATGTTTTTCTCAATTATGTCTTGGAAGACGTATAATGGAGGCTGACAGATAATAGAATGTACTACAGTTCGTTGGCGAATATATTATAAATTATTATTATTTGTGAGATAAATAAACATATAGTTTTACGCATTGTTAGTTTATAGCATATTTTTGAGCTATGATGCTTATATTGCCAAATTTTTGTTTGGTGTGGTTCTGATATTTTAATTAATATACGTATAATTTGTATGTACTGTTGTTATGATACTCTAATAAAAGTATTATATTTGAAGTAATAAGTTTCTATTTTATTTCGGCACATTATTAGGTGCATCAATTAACTAATGAACAAAATAAATATGTTTATTTATAAAATACCTCAGCATAGTGTGTTTGGAGGGAGAATGTCAATACACTGTAAAAGTGGTTTTTACCTCCTAATGAAAGACTAACTAGACTGTACGAATAATTCGCCCAATTTTAATCTTTTCTCTTTTATATAGATCTACTTGATGAGCCTTCCAGTCAGATCAGAATTATGAGTCATTCCAAAGGCTTTGTGTACCCGATTAAAACCTACAACTCGTACAATTCTTCGTCGCGTCGACGTCGGCGTAGGTGCATTTCTCTAGCGCGATCCGTGATGACCGATACACGAGCCTTCTATTCATCACTGTAATATATCATGTAACCTTCCTCCTATAATTTGTATATTTCCTAAACAGATGCCTTTTAATTTTTCTATGATGATTTCATAGCAGTTGCACAAAATGCGTCGTGAACCTTGTTTGTTTTTTATTACAATACTTTGGAATATGGATGAGTTTGAATAATTCTCAACCAAAGAATATTCATTGGTCAATCCCATATTTCTTTTGATATTAAACTGCTAGACGGCGAAAAGAAAATACGTTAAATGCAATGAGGAGGTGAAAAAGCGAAATCTGTGAGTTTCTGCAGCATTATAATTGTAATGCCTCCTCTACACGTCGACAGATGCATCAGCGGCGTCAGCAGACGCATCGGCAGATATATTATCACGATCCGTCCACACGTCTGTAGGTAAATCAGTCTGAGTCAACTCTCGACAGATGCAACATCGAAAAAATGAAAGTTGAGATTGTAGCTGCCGCTGCGCATTCCACAGGCATTTTCGCTTGATACAACTCAAAGAATTTAAATGTTTTCTCATTCGTCATATTAGCCATTTTATCCAACAATAACACGACACAATTATTAAATGCACACGTGCACTCTCAATCGCAACAGAGCCGACACTGATGCGTCAGCAGACGTGTGGAAGTGTGGACGAACGTCGCGTCGCGCCTAAAAAAAACCCTTTGTTGCGTGTCACAAAAACCAACAACAAACGGATTGATGGCAGAAGCATTGGCAGACGTTGAATCTCTGCCACAGACGAGCAAAATACCCCTTCTACACGTCAGCGGATGCATCCGCAGATGACGTCCGCTAATGCCTCTGTCGACGTGTATAGGAAGCTTAATAAGAACACGGATTTCAAAAAAAATCTAAATGCTGTTTTTAAGTCGTTCAACAGATGGTACTTCTATCAAAAAATAGCGTATATTAGTACTTTAGTGAAGCCAGACAAGTGAAATTTTTTTGTTTTTCTAGAGATATAGACACTAGTGGTAAAAATGATAAATACGATCCACAGACCATCTAGCTTTTACGATCTCAGAAGGCAGCACATCTCTGTTCCGTGGTGGTCGCTGCAGGCGACAGAGTTGCCAGACATGACAATTATTCGTGAGATTGCACGATTTTATCTGATTTCAGAATTTGACGAATATGGCAGTGTCAGATAAAAAATTGTGTATTCAACACAGAAGTTTCACAAATAAAACTCTCTTTCTGATTATTTGTGTAAGTGCTATGTCGAATACACTAATACACAATTTTTTATTTGAATGATTGGAAGAGTTTCACCAAGTGGAGCATCTGCAATTTATATGAAGGTACTGAAGGTGATAGGTGATAGGATATGTTATTGAATATCATTATTAAATCAAAGAGATGAGATACTGTGAACCAAAAACTTAATAACCATATATAAGTAGTCTTATACCATTCAGCATAATAATATGATTATTAAATTACAACAAATACGTCAATATTTGGATGTTAGTTAATTATTGCAAAGTGTAAAAGCTTTTGTAGATTAAACATATTTAACAGCAATTTTGTTTAATTCTTTACATCAGGCAATCGTCTCTTGATCTTGGGATATTGCTCTATTTATCACGCAACACTGGCGGCAGATGTCACGTTGATAACACCAGATGACACTACGTGGTTGTTATCACAAAACATATACAGTTGTTAGAGTTATCTTGGTTATGTTTATGAAATACATGAGTATGTCATATATTTTATCATTTAATCCTTTTATATATTCAGAATAAGCTTGCTGAAATGTAATATTGTTTTGAGTATTCACAATATTAGATCCATTTTGTGTATCCATTACTTCATTCCAGACGTATGATCTGACTAAACTCGAAAGGATGGGTAAGTATTCGAGCGATTCTGAAAATGAGAAACGTAGCAGTAAAAACTCGAGCAAAAGCAGAAAACGGAGGTAAGCCAGACCCATTGCAGCTGGACGAGCAGCTAGCACGTGTATTAAGTACTAAATGCAGAATTACGAATGTTCGTAGATCATCATCGGCAAGCTCCAACGACTCCAGAAACAGAAGGAGGAAAGACAAGAAAAGCAGTCGACGGTCCAGGAGCAGAAGCCGGGATAGGTATTCTAGAGCAAGGTAATTGTTCAAGTAAACATTCCTAGTACTAGGGTTGATAGGATACTCCATAGCAATTTCAGATTCTAAATTGTTGCACAATTCCCAAAAAACAAATCTACCAGTCAAGTCATTCTTGGAGCGCTGCTAGAAATTATTTGACAAACATAATATATAATGAACAACCATTTCAAATGCCTTACTGTAATCTTACATCACCAATAGGGTCACCATAACATTATCCATGAACTTGACAAAGTCACTATTTATTTTCATGAACCCTGTGGACATGTTATGAGGCATCTGTATCAGCTAGAATTGAATTGATACTTAGGTTCTCACAAAGTTCATCTTTTACAATCTTCTCTAATAGTTTCACCATTCCAGGCAAAACACTGATTGGCTTCAAGTCATTCAAATTCATGACAGTATTGAATTTTAGAAACAGCATTACAATAATTGACTCTTTCCATTGAGTAGGCACTTCTCCTGTATTAGGCGATCAATTGATGCTATAAGTAATGATGTACAAAAAGTAAAATACATAGAACCAATATCCTCAATCTAGCATTCATTTACTCTGTCTAGCTGCCCTTCAATAAAAATCAAGTTTGTAAGGCATCGAAAGAATTATTCAGCAAAGTTAGAAGACATGGTTTGAATGTTTTTTATTTTTTCTATGGTTTGTGCACTAACATATAGCTTATGATACATAAATCACTATATACATTTATTAGTTACAACATTCTCATTATTTTTTTTCTGATTTGCGATCATTTGTTAGGTTAACATTGCTATTAACATTTTGGCTACTATCTAAAACCATATACTATTAACAAAATAACTTTACTAACTTTCCAGCTATCTCAACATAGAGTATATCAAAGTGATCTAAATCATTTTTTCATTTGTGTAATATTCATTTTCAGCCAGTAGAAATATAAGATGAAGCAGATAGACAACTGGAGGATAAGTTTTAGGAGATATATTGATTCCTTAGATTTTTCTATATACCATATTTTTTCATCTTATAATTGTACTGGTGGTTATTTTGAACCTCATCAGATTTAAAGAAGTTTTACTATGGTTTTAGGTGCTTCGACAGTATTTGTGAAAGTACAAAGTATACAAAAATAATTTTTCAAATTATCATCTCTTCCACATGACGGTTTTCAATTGTCTTTAGTGTACACTTTTATGAAAGGGAAAGGAAGTTTGCTAAATTTGATCTCAAATATCTCCACGGTAACACTGCCACCGACGAAAAAGCTTTGAAATTACTGAAAATGAATCTATTGTCGCCGAATTAATGACCATAAAATGGAAAATATAAAAATGCTTCAACTCCATTTTAGGTGTTTTATAGGTTTTTGATTGTTTTTAATTTTTTTGTCTTAGCTAAGACATTATGAATAATTCACCAGTTGTTCAATTATAAAAAGCCATCTCTTGGTTCTGTTATTTTTCTCGAAGTATGTTCACTATGCAAAACTAGTTCACGATAAATCTAGCACAATGTGTGAATTCTAAGGGTGTTGTTTACCCGGATTTTGTACGTTTGAATAGGAAAAACAAAACTTGATTTAATATTATTGGTGCGTGTTTTTGTTCTGTGATTATAAAAATGCTGAAACTTTTGCTTATTTATGATAATATATTTCCTCACTCATAGAACACACTAAAACTTTTAAATGGTTGTGAATTTTATCTTAATACATTTGTTTTTCATCTAGGAGATCTAGAAGTAGAGAAAGCTCCTCAATACACCATTCCTCCAAATCCAAACAGCATCGCTCTAGCTCTAGGGATTCTCATAGGAATAGAGACAGAGATAAGCATAGAAGGTCAATTTCCAGAGACAGACACAGGCCACGACGATCTAGGTCCAAATCTTATATAAAAGAGTATGTAAGCAAACCCAAAAGAAGATCAAGTGATAGTTCATCTAGTAGCGAAAGAAGTACAAAATCAAAAACCAAAGCTTCACCTAACAAGAGTAAGGCTTCTGCTAAGGTTGACAATAACAGTACTACCAACAGTGTGCAAAAGAAAGAAGACAAGAAAGATGCGGAAAAAACTCAAAGTGTATATACATTTGATAGTAAAGTTTTGGATGAGATTAATGACGATGTCTTCACTCCAAAGGTGTTCAGTTCAAGTAAAAAGGTTCCAGATAATATTGTTATCGACCTAACCAAGAACACTATAAAGGTTCCAGAGGTAGAGCCATCTGAGCCAGATAGCATTTTCCATCACAGTGTAAGTAGAGTGCTATTCTTTAAATTAATTGAATAGTGGATAGTTGTTTTTATAAATAACCTTACGCAAATGTAGATAGCCTATCGCACTTCATAAGCGCTGCGAGAGGGCGAAGGTCAACCTGACCTGAAAATGAATGCTGTAGATTGTAACTCTCGGGAAACAAAGTTCCCGGTAGCTCATTCCACAACGCCGAGGTTCTCCAAAGGAACGATTTTTGGAAGCGGCTTGTTCGAGGCGTTGTAAGCACGACCTGGTGAGGATGTGCCAGTTGAGCTCCTTTTGTGTTTGCTGTACTGGCGACTCTTGGTGTTATGCGAGGCAGCTCAGTCGAACATCTGTCATGATAATATGTATAGAATAGAGTTAGGTTCTAGTGGACTTCCAGAGGTCAGGCGCATCCACTAGACGTATTGCTCGTTTCTGGATTGTGTCCAAATACAGAAACTTCAGGGAGTGTTTTGAAGTGTATCCCCACACATCCAAGCAGTACTCCTGTGATGGTCTGATCTGGGCTTTGTATGGTAGCTGTATCTGTTTTGGGGAATTTTATTTCCTGGAGCGGAAAAGAACACCCAGTTTCTTGGACGCCGACCTAGCGAGACCAGCAACATGATCGTGCCATGGCATGTAATTGTTGATGTTAATTCCCAGAAGTTTGGCTGAGCAGACCAGCATGTGACTTCATTGCCAGGGTTGTTGTCTGAGTCTTCTGCGCGTTGGACTGAACTCCGTTTGTATATCCTCATTCCACAATTCTCTTAATGCCATCATTGATCTGAGCAGCATGATGCTTTCGGGACTTCAAATGCTGTTCAGTTTAACGCGCAGGAGAATCAGATAACAACCCTGACAAAGAGGTTGCATGTTGGTCTGTCAGCCCTGGAGCTTATGGGATTACCAACGACTGAATTGAGATGAAATTTAAGAAAGTGGAGGATGACAAGAATAAACTTCCAATCAGGATCAAATACCAGTTCGGTTGAAATTTCACATTTTTTCATTACTTATATCACGTGGTTGGACGGTACTTACTTTAAATATTATCACTTTAAAAACTTTATAGATAAGCAATAGTGGGGTGATGCTGTCTGATATATGAAAAAAATTTATTCTAGTTATTCCAAAATGAAGAAATCCGCATGGAAAAATGGGTGAAAGAACTATTTTGCTTTAGACAAAAAGCATTGCAGCAAGGTTCGAAAAAATGACTCCTACCATCATCTGCACTCTTAAATGGACAGTTGGATTAGTGCTGCCTATTACTTTAGGTGTTTTTAGATATAAGCCAATATCAGTGTTGGACCTTTGTGAATTAAACTCTTGCCCACTTTGTTATGGTACTGATTTGTGTAATGAAGTACGAACCGGAAACATTGCTTTACAATACAAAACATTTACAAGTGTATTTAATAATATGTTTAGTGTAAAAAATGTATATTTTGCGGAATGTGGTGGGGATCACTGTGTGCTGAAAAAACTCGCACATCTACATGAGTTTTCAGATATCAAAAGTCATGGTGAAACACTTCATCAATTGATAGAATATTTGATGAGCGACTCAGAAGTTATAAAAAAATTCCAAACGTGCGATCAACACACAGCAGAGGCGTTCTTAATGCAATTGAATTATGATGATATTAGACACGTGGACACACTTTTACAATTGAATGTTGAACCCCTCTTGCTCCAGTTATTCAGTAGAAGCAATGGTTGGCCAGTACCAGAATATTATGGTTCATGTGGAAGGTTAGCTGTCATGCAATATGCTGGAAGAGATCTGAACTCAATCGAACATACTGAATGGTTCAATAGAGCATATGTTGCATATCAAATACTACAGGCTGCTGTGAATTTCACACGAAATCATCCACTCTTCAGGTTGTACTTGACCGATATCTCGCCTGATAATATAGTAGTTGACGAGGAACTGAAAATAAGCTTTGTAGATTTGGAACATAGCATTTTGAGTGCTAAAGTTGAGGGAAATAAGCTGCATTTCTCTGAGCATTATCTTGACGAGGGCTACGCTTTTTCTGACATGAATATATGTCATAGCGATGTTAGTGATCACAACATTTACTCAGTGTGCAAGGTAAGTTGTAGATAATTTGGAATGTGTAAATCTTTCACTTTATTAAATTCACATTGTGGTAGCCTTTAAATGAATGAAATCTCAAAATATAACTTGTTGTCCTTTGCTTTTTATGAACAATCATATGAAAGTGAAAGATTGTTTTGCTTATAGAGTCAAGTATAAAACAAATTGCTTTTCTTCCAGTAGACTGTTCGCAGAAAAGTGAAATATTTCTTTTTGCAGACAAACGATTTGTCACTGAACATTTTTTACTAACGCTAAATAATTGCTCATTTTGAATGTATACTTCAGGTAATTAACTACATTAAGAAATGTTCAATGGTTCGTTTAAAAAAAATCGTTTGTTATAACTTTGCTCTCGTTCATGAAGATTATTTCAAACATATTAAATACATTATGTTAAGATTGTTGTTAAACTTATCTCTGTATTTTGTTCCTCAAAACAATAAACTTTATATTGTGGCTGATATCCAACATTTTGCGAGATGTCTCTGGGGAGCTGAGCGTATCAAAGAAAATTCCGTATACACCTTAACATTGCGCAAATAGCAGGCTTCCAACGACGTTTCTAATTCTTCTACTATCACCAAAACCTGAGTCATATGGCGAGACACATTGAAGCCAATGCAATCGCCTCGGCCATGTAGACTTTGACAGTGGCGTAACGCCAAGTAACAGATATTGCCGCGATCCCATAACTATTGCCTGAAAAATCGTGTTATAATACCAACTTAACGCAGTCTGAATCGCGCTGCGTTTGTATATCACGAAGTAAATAATATCACCTTTCTATTAAACTATTTTTGAAGTTTAAAAATACATAATTATTAAAGACTGCAAGAAACGGTTATATCAAAAGATTAGGCACAGGTGCTGTTTCAAAAGGGTCGACCGTGTTTAGCAATAGGTGGAACTGCCAAAGAGGGTTGGCGTTATCGTGTTATGTTATGTACTATCATCTACCAAAAGTTTGATTAAACTAGCTTTAATTTACCAAAACCTGGAACAAATTCGCTGCAAATAATTTTTGCGCCTTTAAAACTTTTTAACTCAAGTTCAGTACCGGCTACTTAGTCCTGAGTAAATATATTCATATGAGCATCTACTATTTGTATAGTGTTTCATAACCGAATGGATTGAATATGCACAAATCATATTTCGTTGTCTACTTTGAAATATTCTTTATGTACAAGTAATACTTGCTTCTCAACTAATCGTATTTTTCAGCTACTATTATCTCAATCTTCGCCATGGCCTATGATGAACAAAGGACTACTTCATGACCCTCCAGAGCATGTCAAACAAAAATACAATACCCTTTTTGTGTATATTGAAGACTGTGTACATTCCAATGAGCAGAAGGATCGATTCCTCATCGCCGATCATATTTTGAACATCCTTTCATCATTGTTGAAATATGTTCGTTTGTAAATATTCCTTGATATGTTAAACGGATAATTGAATTTTTTGGTATTTATGTTACTGACCAAGAAATATAATTCTCTTTCACCATTATTCAATAAGTGTGTACGTTTCCAACTACGGCTCAACCATAAAAGACTGAATTATTGAAATTCAGCTCGTCAAGTGATTAAAACCCTTGTCTTTCATGTTACCTGTTTGAACATACTATGAATACAAATACCTTGAGGTACTGTGTGAAATGAGTGTAACTGAAAGGTCGGATTGCTCTCCCAAAGACTGCAACACGTATCGACTGTGTAGTCTGGTCAGAAGCATACCTGACATGAGACCAGTATTCCCGGCTAAATTTAACCTGGGCTTCATAAATTATGAGGCTGTATGGCGGAAATTCCTTCTTCGTTCTGAACAGGTATTCTGGCTTTTTCCCAGCAGTGGCTGCAATTGATAAGACAGTAATTTTAATGTCAAATTGTGCAATTTTACACAGGCTTTCAAAAATAAAGACCTGTTTTCAATGACGCCTTTTACTTTGATATTTAAAGAAGCATCAGCGGTCATCATAAAATAAGTGGCTTCATAAAAAAACATTCTTAACATATAAATGTTCAAGCACTAGTTACCAATTATGAAGTAGGCAACGACAATAGACTAAGTGTTATTTGTAATTGTAATAAAATACATTTATATTTCATGGAAACTTGGAGATCCAAACATATCTAAGAAATGTTGACTGTAGTAAATGGACAAATTAATCTGTTAAACTAAGGTTTTCATCGATACAGTCGAAGCTTACAAATATTTTTGAGTATAGATCTGAGTGGAGGAAAAAGGGTAGTAACCCTCTGGACTTTAGCATTTGAAGAGGACCCGAAAATGGATGTCTATAAAATTCCTCAACCTTTCGCACAGTTACGCTACTAGGCCTGGAATTCAACTTCGCGGCCTCTGTTTCTCAGTATAGTAAAATTATGAAATAGTCTAAAGAAAGGAGTATATCAATAAATAGAATATTAATGACGATGAACGTTCACCAAGTAGAAGCATCTGAAATCTACATGACTTCGCCCAGCTAATAAAATATGTTCAATTTTTTTTTCCATTTACAAGTTAGTCATACCAATGAATTTACAAAAATAGATACCAAATAATGATGATATGCTGACTGGTTGATGGAAATCATAAAAATTACTAAAGCTTATCATCACATTTGATTATCAACAAAATCACATCGAAGAAAATATTATTGATTAATATAGCAAACGTGTCGACCACGAAGTGTGTCTTATTAGAAATTGCATTATCTTGGAATATAATCAAATTAAGTGAGTAGGAGAGAGTGAAAACCTTAATAATATTACAGAAACCTTAGGAGTATAGTATATAACGGGACATTCGTGAGTGGAATGCTACTTCGACTCTACTGAATCAATAAAATACATATTTGAAGGTACGTAGTTAAAACATGGTTTTCAATTTCCGGGTGTTCAAAAAACAATCCTCAAATGGAAAACTGACTATGTATTTGGGAAAACGAGATTTTGTGGACCATATTTCCGGAGTGGAACCGATTGGTGAGTGCTAAAATCAAAATATTCAAATAATAATATATAATTTTGAAATTGATGTACTAAGGAGATTTTTTTGTTTATGTCACATCGAGTGACATCTAATTATATGTTTTCATTTTCGTATGTATTGAAAATATATTACCAGAACATTTTGCTTCATCATTTCATGATACCGGCGCGCATCTCGTACAAAAGAATCAAATGTGTAAAACCATTGAGTAATATATTACATAAGAGTCCTTAATCAATGGTAAATCCGAGCTCTTAAGAAATATGTTACAGAAGTTGAAACATCACAACATGAATTTAGCCTATTAATGAACATGGTTGTTTTTTAGAGTTAACAATCAAACAGCAAATACATTATTATCCCTGTTCTTGATGCTGACGTGTCACTTCGAATGTAAATGGTATTTTGATACAGGATTTCATAATAAATAAACAACAACAGCATTATTAGGAGACTCAGATTTCTACTGAACTGCTCTAGATAAAGGAGGCACCGGAAAACAGTTTTTGATTTAAAAGTATCAATAAATAATATGAATATAATAAAATAACAGATAGATTTCAGGAATGTCAGCATTCTTATGAGTTATTTATAAGGCTTTCATCAATTAAACCATTATACCTCTGGGATTTAGCGACGGATTTTCAAATTTGTAAAACGCAGTTTGCAGAATCATTCATTTAAATCATACAAAGAATTGAATGTGAATGTTGAACGTGTTATCAATTTCGCTTATGTTCATAAAAACCAAACAGCCGTAAGTAGTGTATTCTAATTCACGTGAATGTTAAATGCTCTAAATGGTCGTGGTGGAACTCTTTAATGTTGTCACGGATATTTTCAATCTATAAAGCCTTACACAACTTAATTAGGTTTAATCATGAGGAAAACCACAAAATCAGGTTTAGAACTTAACTAATCAAATAGGTACTCGAGTCTGGAGATGAAGGGATACAACATTAAATTTTTTTGCCAGCGCGACCGACGGCAATTAGCAAGGCAATGCCTACAGAAAGTAGGTGAATCGCCGAAAAACATCACTTTACTACATTTACTCATTGAACTTCAAAGATTTGACTTGAATAATACAGTAAATGTTATGGAATAGTCTTATAATCCGTTGTTGTACCTGCTGACGACCGTTTCAATAACACTGCTTCGTTCGTCAATTGTATTCAGAGTTTTTGATTTTACATCGTTTCGATTGATGCGATATCCTCAATAGTGTTGCGGTGAAAAAAATTAAGGAAATATAAGGAATATTTCACTGACAAAGACATAACTTCACTAACACCACATTTAGGGGAAGACGCCACATCTCTATAATCTACCGAACATACTTCACTTCGGTAACCAGCTGAAGAGCCTCTCCCCCTCCATATTTTGGTTAATACCGAACATTTGCTACAGGGATCTGGAACCTATCGAGAGATAAGCCTAACCTCAGAGAATAGTTTATTTAGTCTCGACATTGAATGTTTATTTATAAACATTTAAATGGAAGAAGCATTAGAGATAATCCAGAAGCAGTTCGGACAAAATCAGGCAATGCAAGAACGAACAAATTTGCCGCTGAAGAATTCAATGGAACTACTAGTTTCGTGGCTTGAAACCATAGACATGATCAACTACAAACATTCTCAAGCACCTGAACAACATGAAGCCTTCAATATAATCCACGACAGAAGAGGGAAGTGAGAACAGCCTTCTTTTCTCGATGTATTGGTTAACAGAAATGACACCCCATAAATACAGACCAGTGTACAGAAAAGTGACTCGTGCAGGGCAGTACCTGCACTATACTACAAGTCACCCGATAGCTGAGAAAAGGGGATAGACACTTAGACAGAGTGAAAAGATCTGCGATATAGAATCGGGCCTAGAATATCAGCTTCGACACATCAGGGGAGACCTGTCGAAATAGGGATATCCAAGAAGGATGATAGTACTCCGGACCACTACCAGCAGAAAAATTGATCAGGAGGTGCCCAGGCATTTGCTGATTGTTTTCCGTACGTGGAAAGAGTATTTATTATTAATAAACAATATCGTTAGATCACATTTAAACCGAGATGATTCTGTGGTCAGTCAGCTAGTCAGATATCGGACTGGGTCGTATGGTTCGCGATGAGAACCGTTGAAGAATTTAAAAACAGCGTCAAAAAGAGCGGTCAGTCTTTTCACCTGAAGACAATTGAAGATACCACATCAAACGAAACATTGTGCAATGCAAAATCCTCAAGAAAATGGAAGTCCAAAGCAGTGTTATTGAAATATCTACATTGTCAACAAATTTCACACAACTGCTAACAAATGTACGAGTACTACGTAAATATTGAAGACAAGACCAAAATTTAGAATCTTTCGAAAAAAATTATTGATTATTTGTTTTGTGTTCAATTTTGATGCTTGCCACTTTCTTTGTTTTGGTTTGACCTGCACCTTCTATTAAAATATAGCAGCATTATTTTTCCAACATATCATCTTCCAATAAGATAAGCAAAATTGAACTAGTAACTAGTAAAAGATCTATTGCAATATCTAATTATAAAAAAACACGTACGTTAAGCTCATGGGTTAATCAATAACGTAACTAGAAGCTTGATTACTGGGAGGGTTGGAAGGTACGGCGTATTTTTCTAGAAGAAAATGAAATACATATTCATCTGAGCACGTTTAAAAGTAATCAGAATATTTCAAATTTATGAACATTATAACATAATAAAAAGAATTGATCAAGTGTTCCTCCTCATCTTAACCTACTGCAGTCTCTAAGTTGTCTTTTACTTGTTCCACAGATATTGGTGGTACTTACTTTCAACAGATACAAGACAACAATAATTTGAATATCTCTCCTGCAATAGGTAAAGCTACCATATTATTTTTATAATTTTTTTTGTAGATGGTGTAGTCGTTATCGACGATGATTACAAGGATCGCAAGATATTCGGTCAAATAGTCTGCAGTTTCCGATATGGTCGCGAAGAAGATGAAGTAATGGGTTTAAAATTCCAAAAAGATCTGTATTTAGCCTCCGATCAAGTATATCCTTCACCACAAAAGGCCGTTACTACTACTAAGCTACAGGAGCGACTGATGAAAAAACTGGGAGATAACTGTTATCCGTTCACGTTTACGTTGCCTCCCAGCGCTCCAGCTTCAGTTACTTTACAACCAGGTAAATGACGGAGTATCTATCTAGTCAAATGAAAACCTTGTGATGCAGTGTATCTGACAATTTACACCAGTATTGTTTCAATACGTTGCACGGTGTTTAAAAGATACACACCTGCTAAATGCATAATTAAAATACCAACTAAAATTCTAGGACGCTAGATTATTTTCACCCCTTACGCATAAGTGGTAAGTCGGTTTGTCTGTCGGTCTATACTTACGTATAATCGCAAAATTAAAAAACATCATTTATATATATTAAAAATAGTAGTAATACTAGTAGTCCTAGATATATCTATTTTAACTCTAATAGGTAGACCTCTGACATTTACAACTTTGGGTTCTTCCTCTCACATATTGTTTTATAAGATTAAGAGCGATATCTCTTATATCACCTCATTTTCTAATGTATCTGTATTTTATAATCGAGAGTATAAAAAGCCTTACCTAAGTCTATAATGTATGTATGTATCAAATTTTACAGTATTTTGACAATAAAATATTAATTATATCGGATGATAAATAGTAGCTACAGTATAATATTTAAGATTTGAGAGCATTTCTGTCTTATAAATTACATATTAAATTTTAAATTTCAGAACTTGTCACTAGCATTAGATACAATGACCTGTTATTACATCTGCATAGTTCATTACTGGATCACAATGAAGGCGGTAATCGACTTGAATTAGACCGATATTATAAAACATGTTTTTTGAATAAGTTGCAGTAGTAATACTACTATCACCTATTTTATCACTAACTTTTATTTTACTAAGAGGACAATATCTTTTTTCTCAATTTTTTATTAATATAGGTCCAACACTTTTTTGGGCAGTTTATACTATTTTCTGCAGATTTTATTTCATAATTCTTCTGTTTCTATGATTACTTTATAATAATTTATTATAATTATCTAATTATAATATTTGAAATTAAAAGATTAGTAGTAGATTCAGTATCATTAGAAGTACAACATATATAGGCCAATTTCATGCACTTTGATGCAGCAAGTAGTTTCCTATAATTTAACATTAAATCCACACACACAACATTTATAGATGATATCTTGCAAAAGCGCTCTAGAAGCATTTCGAAATAATAAATGTCCATATATCTACTAAATTAGTTCAGATGTCAAAATGAACGAGGCTTATACGTTACATTCTTTAATGTAGTATTCTTCCATAGGTAAAGAAGAAGAAGGAGAACCTTGTGGAGTTCACTACTTCGTGAAATTGTTTGTTGGTGAAAATGAAACAGATCGCACTCATAAGAGAGGTATGGTGTCCATGGGAATTCGGAAGGTACAATATGCCCCTTCCAAACAAGGCAGGCAACCCTGTACTGTTGTCAGAAAAGACTTTATGCTGAGCCCTGGAGAACTGGAGCTGGAGGTCACTCTTGATAAACAGGTGAGGAATATGAAGGAATACACAAACGCAAGGTGACATGGCGAGGTATGATTCAAGAATATATGATTGGAGTCTCACATAATTTTTTTATTAAGAAAAATAAAAACTATTTACGTTCAAGATTAAGGATCTTAGGAACAAAAATACAGCTCTCATTATATTAAAGAACGCCCACCTCCTGTGGGACACTACACCGACAGTTTTTGAAACATTTGGTATTTTAGTTATACCATCACGGTGAGAAAATAGCAGTCAACATTTGTGTGAGGAACAACAGCAATAAAGTAGTGAAAAAAATAAAAGCAATGGTGCAACAAGGGGTAGACGTCGTCTTGTTCCAAAATGGTCAATATAGGACATCTGTCGCCAGCATGGAGACTCAGTAAGTAATATGTACAGTATGCATGCTCCTAACCTTCGTAAATTCTTTGGTCAATGTAACTTCTATAACTTATCCTGCACTTGAAAAATCAAAAGGTTATTTCGCCTGATAAATAATGTTTTAAATGACTCATGATATTTCACGAACACATAATGATCATATAATAACAACGAGCTTTCCTACTATTAAATGTCTGCGATAGATTTGAGTTAAGAGTCTTACTTTGGGTTGTCAAAGTATATAATTCAAATCTAGAATTTCTCAATAAATAGCTGATATATCCATATTATTTTTAGGGAAGGGTGCCCGATTAATCCAGGACAAAGCTTGCAAAAAGTTGTTTATCTACTACCACTTCTGTCATCCAACAAAGACCGAAGGGGTATTGCTTTAGATGGACAGCTGAAGAAACAAGAAACAAATCTGGCATCAACAACACTGTAAGATGAACATGCACATTACATTTTTCATATAGACTGTTAAACATAATATTGTTTTGAACCCATTTGTCAATCTTGTCTCAATTTTATGTGATGTGATCTTTTTTGTACTTTCTCCATTGACCATAGAATATCCAAAGTAATATTCTTCTAACTTCGCATGAATAGAGTTTCAGCTTCACTTTCTATTTGTACCTACCTGATTTATTTCTCTTTTCGTAGACTAGGAACCAACTTATACTTATAAATCAAAATGGAAATACTAATATTATGATCTCCGCAGGGCATGATTCAAAACCAGAATCTTCCCTCTAATATGATGTTTCTGCCATGTATGAGTAAATGCTAAAATAGTTTTTATATTTACTAACCAACATCAGATGACATTGTAGTCTGAGCGGGTCTTCATTTTCTACTAGAACTTTCAGAATATTTTGATGGGGCCTAATAAATCGGGTGCAACTGTTTTTAAAATATTTCACAACTGTTGCTCAATGTAGTAATATCAAGTTGATAATGTTTCTTCTAGAAATTACTACAATGAAATTATAACAATAGTACTCTTAGCGGTTTATATACAATAAGTCTAATAGGAGGCATTACACATTCTGAGAAATTTTATGGATTACTCGTAAAATGACTTTGTCAATACTAACGAGCCGAACGTAGGAACAATATGTGCTAACAATGTGACTAAAGGGATATATATCGACCTCTTAAAGTTGAAGTGGTACTATTCATCAGGCCCGAATGATGACACAAGTCACACTTAGAAGTAGACGTGTACCCACACATTCGTAATCGGCGGTGACCTGAAAATCCAAGGATTCAGGGGCGGCCTATGACGAGCCGAAGTGGCTCTACCTAAAAAATAAAAAAATTGCCTGGTTCACAGGGGCGTATTATCGCAGAAGACTAAGAAGCCCTTGACTCAGGCGCAAAGTATTAGAGGGCGCAACATTTTGAAGATAGAAAAAAGCAACGAACAAACTACCTAAGTAAGAACATTAGGTGCGTCAGGGACGTAGCGGAGTGGCTTGAGTAGAGGTTTTTGCCCTTTAGGTTTTTTGGGGTGGGGGGTTATGTCTACAAAGGGAGCGCATTGAAACTTGATCTGCCACACATACACACACATTCCTTAGGTACGACGCTGAGAGACACAGCATTTCAAAGGGCTTTGGGGGTAATCTGGGTTAAAACGCCGCTCCTGGTCCAATTATTTTTTTTCATATATACACATATTTATTATGATAATATAGCCAGATTAATTACCTTCTAACCGAATAACTTCTTACGGTGTTATAACATGATTTTTGAGTCACAGATCATTTGGCTCACAGGTCGCAGCAAGCTTATATCGATCGGTCTATGTTTCTGCAACGTGGCCATTTGCTTTAGGCGTAATTGTTTTTAATGCGTGTTAAGGTAAGGCTACCAGGAGTTCAGGGTTCAAATATGTTGTCTTTTTTCAGTCATTCTGTGTAGAATAAATAAAATTTAAAACGAGGAAAGAGAGTTCAACGCTCTAGAGATAAACTGTTTCAAAAATAAAATTTTCCAAAACTATATTCGAGGCAATATTAATACCTGGATCCAGTGTATCTACCTATAACACATGGCATCCATGAACATAAGCAAACTGCAGAAAAAAAGGAGGTAGTCGAAACGTCAATGAAAATCTTGGGCATGTCCGCAGTAAACATTTCGGCAAAGCAGCAGAAAAAAGGTAGATAATTCGAACGATACAGTCCAACAACCAGAAACAAGATGTCGTTGGGGTGAATCTATCTTTCTTTAGTGCTTTCCTACAATTTCCGTTTTTGCAGATATGCCCAAGATCATGTAGATTGTAGATGCTCTTACTTGGTAAAACTCTTCCATCATTTTCAATTATTGTTTAATAACATTTCCGTCTGACTATCTCCTTTTTTCTTTAGGTTCTTTATAAAATTGAAGTACCATGACAGATAACTACTCGTATAACTGGTTCCGTGGCGAAGCTACGTTAATTGTTGCCTCGTGAACAGGCATTTCCTGAGAGAGGCCACGTGCTGATTAGCTCTTCTTGGTGGCTTCTCGTATTATTTTTTATTCTACCCGTTTCTCAATATACGGGTGTGAGCGCCCACTCCTGTGGGTCTACATGCGCATTAATTTGAGTGTGATGGAGTACAATAATAAAAAACATGGTTCGCACGGAATAGTTATCTTTTCTGCTGCTCTACCATTTCTTTTATTGCGAGCATGCTCAATATTTAACCTCCACTCTTAATTCACGTTACTGCTGGACCACTACGTTATTCCTCTATTTTGTGTATCACATAAAATGAGATGTAACTGAACTGGTTTTGAAATAACTAATTTAATATGGTCAATGTAGAAACTATGATTATTTCAAGTTTATAATCGTATATTTACTATATAATCTACTGATTTAGATTGGCATCCTCAGACCAGCGTGAAGCATTCGGAATTATCGTGTCGTATGCCATCAAAATAAAACTATATCTCGGAGCTCTGGGTGGAGAATTGGCAGCTGAATTGCCTTTCGTTTTAATGCATCCTAAGGTAATTATGTACACAAAGATCCTGGTAACAAAGGGCGCAGAAAAAGATCATGCAACATTCCAGAAAATATTGCATATGTCATTTGAATCCTTTAGAAAGATTAATATATTTAAAAATGGAATGTACTTCATTACCGAGAACATGAAGATGTGATGCGGGAACATAAACATGTGATGCGATATAGCTAGACACTGATACTCCTACGGTAATAGCTGGTTCTATTCAGCTCAACACAGACTCCAAAATATTGATAATAAAATAATAAAGATTTATCAACATTGGTCTACGTACCACTTCATCTTGAGACTTGTATGATCTCTGGTTCTATAGTGTCATGTTCTATCGTTTTTGCCACTCGAATTTTTTGAATGGCCTCCTGAAATATGTTTATCTATGTATTCATTGTTTTTGTTTTTATTCTCTGATATTGATTTCTCAGCATCTCAAAGCAGTTCCTCAAAATGCTCTTTTCACCTTGCCTTAACATATTCCATTTCAGTTAAAGGATTTCCTTGTCTATCTTTGACTGAACATGAACTATGTGGTAGTTTAGGATGTATAATGTTTAGAAAATTGTAGATTAGAGACAGATTTGGTTTATCATTATTATTGAGGCTGTGTAAAAGCTAGAAGTGATTGAAAAAATGGTTACATGTATGTATTATTCCTAATTCATTTCTAATGTTCATAACGTATTTACAAAAAAAAATTACAAAAGCAATACTATCTTCTACAACCTACCAAAAGGATTTAACCAGTTACCATAACATCTATTTCACGTAAAGTATCATCAGTCCTATCTTATCTTTACAGCCCAACTCAAAAAGCAAGGTAATACATGCTGATAGCCAAGCTGATGTTGAAGTATTTAGGCAAGATACAGTGGATAACATGGACCATGGTGAAGATGCGGAGGCTGAAGAGATTGAATGAATGCTGAAGATAATAACCATTCTCAAAACTGTATAACCTATATACTACATATATTTGGCAGAAGTTTCAAATAAATATCTTGTTATACTTATAGTTTTGACTATGTGAATCTCACACAATCCATTTTTAGGATTTCATGTCTGAACTCTCGCCTTAAGAGACTTTAGCAATGTGTGTTAATCTGAGAGTAAATAGTAAAAAAGTAATAGTAAGTAGTGTTGCAAATTCAATGTTCATATTTTGTCATTAGAAAATGGCTAGAAGCAATCTAAATATAGGTAATTTTTTTATTAATACGATTGAAATTATTATCCAGTTACACCGCGTTAAAATATGCTTCATGTGGCAATGCTAGACTACCAGTACTGGTTGAAAGTTGTTTAACGGAATTATTCTTTAAGTTGATGTGAATGTGAACGAAGGGTGTATTATAATCAAATAAATAGTATTATATGAAGAAATTATGATTGAATAATATACTACATTAGTAGTGGTACTAGATCTTTAATCAACGGTATTAAATAGGTACTATTTTTTTCTGAGAAGCACTTGATATATTGATAAAACTTTATAACTACTACCTACATGAGAATTTACCAGGAAAAATAATAATAATGTGTTTCTTGTTTTAATAGTCTCACGTGATTTTAATTAGTGCTGGCAACTAGCCAATTTCAACATTCAAATTGCAAAACAGAATGTAGTTATAATTTTTCAGTATACTGTTTAGGCCAGTTAGGTTAGGATGTGAATCAAAGTTTGCAATTCCAACGCAGCTCCTTGGCCCGATAGAGATCAAACTATGGCACATCAGCCATTTAAAAAAAATTCTTAATTTCAGTTTTACCCTAGTTTGGAGCAATAACTTCGCAAAAAAACATGAGAAAATTGATACAAAATTGAGTTGTAGCAAATGTAATTTGTGTAGATTTATTACAACACGTTGTCCACACATGACTAACAGTCTCTCAAACACTCGAAACTCTGTAAACGTGATAGCAGTCAAGTCGGGTCTCATCTATAAATGAATTTATAGAGTTACACAATTCCTCTATTCTAGGAAGCTATTTATATAGTCAATTATTTTCCTCAATATTTATAGCCTTAAATTTAACAGTTTTTTGGTTATTTAATTACCCAAGGGGCCAATCTAAGGTATTTAGAATACAGGTTATTCTTCAAACAACAAAAAATAAAATATTTAAGTTTGGCTTCGTTTGAAGCAAAATCTTGGCCTGCCTGCTCTTCGAGAAAAATCATGAGCAAATGAGTTGTAGCAAGCGTAAATTTGTAGGACTCGTTCTCTCACCTCAAAAAACTGCCAAAATCCATCTAATACTTATTTCATTGTATTTTACTCAAGCGAAAAAAGATATGCTGCTTATCTACATACTAGTAAAAACATAAAAAATATAATACGGTATAAAATATTTACATATTTCCGTAAATATCACCGAATAATAAAAAACAATAATACCAAAACCAATCATCAGATAAATGATTTAGGTCCCCTCGAGTGTACGGTTTTTGAAGCTAACACGCTTCTCCCGGAAGTTCGCCATCAAATTCAGGTGACCTTCTAACACGAGTTTCAACAGCAGGTTAAGCAGAGAGATGATCACTTGCGTTCAGCTCTCTGGTAAAAACATAAAGTTCCTTATGCCTTGAGTTATCTGAAGTATATTCATTAGGAGCCTCATATTGTGTTGATAGAAACATTCCAGTTAAATAAGTATAATATATTGAGAAAGATCCACATACTGTTTGACATACAGCATAAATGATATTATACATTTTGTTTTATATGCTATAAGGACAGATTGTTTTAGAAGCGTCCATAAGCTTAAATTCACTAGGTCACTAACCATGATGCCATCAGAATGCAACCTCAAAATAATGTTGAAAAATTTAGGAATTAAATCAGAATATAATTGATTCACGATGCTTATTTGGCCAATAAATGACTAAACATCCTTCATTTGCTGAAAAAGCTTTACTGTTTGAGTTGTCTTTACTAGTTTGAAAAACTACAACATATAACACAAATATTTTCAAATGTTGTTCAACATAGGCTTCCGACTTACTAGAAACCTTTGATATAGTACAAAACAGAATGAAATTAATTTGAAACTGAATCGTAGTAGTTGTCAATTCAATAATTTAATACTACCTATATATTCAATTTGGTACTTGTAGGCTACTTTAGAAGTTAAAATGTTGTTTATTACTCAAAAGAAGTTCGGTTAAGCGTGATGAATCAAGTTAAGTTTCTTCATATACAGTAGGTATATGTTTCAATGTACATTTATTCATATAATTTGGGTACAATTTTCACAGTCTCAATAACCCTATTCCCAAACTAATCACTTCCAATGTATATTGGCCGCATTTAGCAGACAGACGGTTCAGTTGAGTTATGTTTGATAAGTGCTAATACTGCCTGTAGAATCGAATAATATAATATTCACATGTTATGAGCAACATAAATTATGTAGACATTTCATGCAGACAGTGATGAGTTGAAAATTATTACTTTCTGGTCTATATAATTTTATTCAAATTTGTTATACAAACTATGATCGATGATTTTTCTTCACATACAATAGCATTTTCACACCAACTGCTTTTTGTAGTAAAATATGACTATTGTCTCAAAAGTTTTTTGATAAATGGAAAAAATCAAACAAGACATGTTCTCGGCAGTAAAACATAAAGATCACAATAAATGTGTAATTAGTATTGCCCTAAAAAAACGAAACATTGCCGAACATAATAACTTTGAAAATATTTATCATAACCGTATTTAATACATGATTTGTCTTAGAAAAATTTACAATAACTAAAAAATACTGGAATAGAGGCAGCAACATTGTACCACAGAGATTGAAAAATAGGACACTACAGTCGTATAATACGTGAATAACTATACATCCAAAATATTTGTCACCACACTGTAATCTACCATTGAAACAGTATACTAAAAATAGAACATTATTTTTTTCAATAAAAATGGCCGGCCTTCTATCATATTTATGATTTTTCTTTCAATGGTGTCTAGATGTGTCAAGATACCAAGTTCAAAGTTTCACACAATCATAATCACAGTTTTAGGATTTGCAAAACCTCAAAATCTGGCCGATTGGTCGTACAGTCTTTCAATACAAATTTAATTAATAATAAAATAATTTAGTAGTTCAAACTCTAAACCTTACTTCACATACATTATCCAAACTCGTATAAAAGTATCAAAGCCGCCTTAAATTCCCGCTCAATTTCTTTTAGATTAACCTATTCACATCATTGATCATATAAAGCTAAAAAGGGTTCACACTTATTTTCATTTATGATATGATAAATATACTCATTCGAATTTATACAGTCACAATTAGTACTGAAATTACAAGAAAGTGGTGCACCATAATCGCTAATGTGGAAAATGAAAACAAAAAAATGATTTCGCCAATGTAGTTTTAGTATGCCTAGGGTTATACCCTATATGCAGTGGAATGTTTTGCAATCGAGCTTTGACACAATTTTAGATAACGAAATACGAAATTGATATGATGAAAAAATATACATTGTTACTAGCAGTATCGCTGAATTTTTGGCCATTTGTCAATTATCAAATCCATCGCTTAGGCCTAGCAGAGATAATAATCAAAAGCTTCAATGACACCTTATATACGGTGAGCAAAAAGTAGTACTAAGTAACTGGCAAGGAGTCGTCTAAATATAAATCATTGTTTTCCTAATACACACAAAACCTCTTAGAAGACCCTATATATACATAATTTTACAGGGACTAGAACAAAATAGTATACAAAATATGAAATAAATGTAGTAGCCGAAATATGTATGAAAAAGGATATTTTCAAATCTATCACAGTAATTATTTTCAACACTACTGCTCGATGGTAATTTTTCAGTGGCACAGTTAACTGTTTAAGATAAAAGAAATGCTTCCACTATCAGTCCTTATTCTGAGCTTGCAAGGCAAAAACAGGCGATTCAAAATCGTTATACATCAGTGTTTCTAAGGATAGGAAATTCAGCAACAACTGGATTTAAGAATGCTGGCATCAGAATTCGCGTTGCCTCAGAAAAAATGCATGAGGCTGAATGTTGATACTGAACTATAGGTACAAATCTATTCAAAACAAAAGGTCTTCCAACGACCGGTAGTAATACCACTTACGCAATTCTAGATGCGCCAGGGAAACCCAAGAGGAACTTCTTGACTTCTATAACGCAGCACATCGTTTCAGTTTCTGACCACATCAAATTAACAGTATTTCTAGGACGGTTTAAAGTTGTGCGCAATGCTTGCACTGATTCAGTGAAATATTGCAGTCTACACTAAATTATGTATCAACAGTGTCCACTAAATAAATCCCGACATTCACAGGACCAGTTTGGCAATAGTAGCTGAAAATATTTTATAAAACATTAATTTTTTATTTTGAAACATCTTAGCATAAATGTTTCATGCAATAATTTTGAAATGGATTACTAAATTGATAAGTTAAGACAGGTCCAAAATGTTATAATTATATTTTTAGGCAATTTTTAGTTACAAAAAATTTGAATGCAAGTTGATATACAAGTATTCGCTATGAAGGGAAACCGGCCCAGTATGTCATACTTCTCGAAATGCAGTCTCTTTTAGGCATATCAATTATTCAAAACGAACTCATTAAGCATATACCCCCAGTGACGTCGGTACCTGGAACGTATTGTTAAGCTGAAATGAATGTCTTAAGTACTTTCATTCACTCAAGCATTGGAGTAATGATAAATTGATAGCTGCAGTACAAAATTATCTAAACAATTTGATGGCGACAAAAGATGACAAGCATATTTCAGTTCCAAGTTTTGAAGCCCTATCCATGTCTACAGAAATAATATTCCTCAAAAATATGAACATTATATATTTTACCAGGAATCTAATATGTATGTGATTATTCTTAAGCTTTCTGAAACACCGTTTTTGCCAACAGACACAGAAGAATGTATTCTTTGTCTTTATCTCTCACACGATATTACTAATTTATTAACGTTATTCCATACACCACTATTACCTATTACATTTATGAGTATTAAATAAAGCTTAATCAAATGAATCACTACATATGTCAATCTATCTATATAGAGGGTGAACTGTTCTGTGGTAACCCGAAAGCCAGAAAGATGTCACCTTATATTACCTACTCACCAGTACTATGGAGTATATTTTTCATTATAATGGTAATAATAATTTGCTATATAGAAGCCCTGAAGAAGTATCGGCGTATTGTTCTTGTCACCTTATCATATTTCCAAAAAAAGTATTTTAATTTTTCTGTATATAATTCATAAAATTTGTTAAAGGTTCCCAGACATCTTAACAAACATAGCTTCTTGAGAAATGAATCATTTACAGTTTTTTTCGTATTACATATATTT
Organism: Bruchidius siliquastri; assembly: GCA_949316355.1. Taxonomy (NCBI): domain Eukaryota; kingdom Metazoa; phylum Arthropoda; class Insecta; order Coleoptera; family Chrysomelidae; genus Bruchidius; species Bruchidius siliquastri. The sequence goes on along the minus strand of OX438529.1, from coordinate 10,989,154 downwards.
TTAAAATGAAGAAAAAATAATTCTAACGTATTTTGGACAACGTTTATGTCAGCAGTGAAAATTTACCAAATGCATATTGACTGTTATGCTAGATACTCCAATTTTCTGATAAGTATGTTTCATATATTAGATACACTAAATTTATGGTGGCCTGGACTTAAACTGGCTTTCAGGAAGTAATTCAATCTGAAACCTTATATGTTTGTGCTTTGCAAATCATTACATGCTACTAAGATCAAAAAATAACTTAAATATGTACAAATAAACAAATATAAACAACTGTATGACCAGACATCAGGTATACACGGGTCACGGGTTTATATTTTAGCAATACACAATATATATTTGAATTAAAAAAGACTCACACATACACACTTAGGGGTTGTTTGTGTTTCGGATAGTTTTGAGGGCTTTCTGAAGTCGTCTCGAGATAGCGGGTGTTACTTATATTTTCTGGAGATTTGATTTGACAATACTGTAGACCTTATTGAAGCTCTTCGATGTCCATATATAATATTTAGGCTGGTTGATAGGGAATATATAAAAATGCTGTTGATACAATGAAATAGTTTAGGTGGAAGACGGTTGATTCATGTAGATACAGTCAGAAATGTGTGGAATAAGTGATTTATCCATTTTATATCTGTACTGGTCGCTAATTGAACAAACAAATAACCTTATTCACGTATCAGCTGCCTTGAAGACCTTTATCAAAGTACAAAAAATGAAAAAATTGAATTGTAAATACATATATTTTTATCAAGTATTAATATTGTAAATGCTCTTACTCCTTCCATCATTCAGATAAAAATTGTGTAATTGGAACACAAAGTTCGAAACCCACAATTGTCATCCGAGACATTTTCAATATACGTTCAAATTTGATTCACATGTTTTGTACTTTTTTAAAGGTATTCAAGACATCCGACATGTAAGTAAATCCATTTATTCCCGCACATGTTATTTTTTTAACTTCACCAGAGACAACCACAGTATGGGCTTTAGACGAAGAGTAATTTAAGTACCACTTGAATCCAGTATATTTAGATTAAGGTGTTTCTTATATAGACTGAAATTCACTTCAATAGAACTAGAGCAAAATTTCACTATCTGGTCACTGGTTGGAAGATATCGTCTGGTTGTCAATGTGTTAAGTGCCAGAAGCCTCAACAAATACATGATCTGTAATTCTTGTACTCTCTCTGGGAAATTTTAAACATTTCATTGACGTCAGGAGTGTCTTTTTATATCGTATCGCGTATGATGATTTATTTGTGAAAGGTTAGAAGTAGAAAGTAATTTCAGAACCGGTTTCAGTGCAGTATTTGCAATTGTCAACAGGTAAAATAATCCGTGATCACAAAACATAGTCATTATATATTAATGATCAATAACTTCGAGCAGACCTTACAAAGCAGGCGCTACGCGGGGCGAGTACGACGGTACTGACTCGAAACCTGTAGTTTATTTTTGTTAAAATAATATGAGCATAAACTACTGCGTGTATATAGTCTACAAGATAAATAAGGATACGATTGATGGAACCAACGACACTGAATTTTACATGTAGAAAAATCGACCTAATTAAAACAAAATTATATTTTCCTGAAAAAACTGTTTTTCTGAGAGAAACTCATAACATACACAACTGAATGCTAATCAGAATTCGAAACTAAAGTGCAGAAACAAAAAGACTACGATTCGCATTCTCTACGAAAAGGACGACGCAAAATATCACGACCAGACGTCTGTTACCAGGTTAGAGACTAGATATAATTTGACACATAAAACTTGGATTCAATTACACTTCAAAACCTGAATTTACAAACAGTATTAATCTAGTATAATAAGCACTACACAGCTTTACCACTCGCCAAAATACTTATTTCATACCAGACACATGTTTCGGTAACTATGTTACAAATGTCGAGTATAAAAAAGATCGGCAAGTGGGAAAACCTGTAGTATTTGTGGTTGCTAATCCAAATGCAGTTTTAAGTGAATCATGGTTGTTTTTCACATTCTATCAAAAACTATCCTTCAACTAGCGAAATCATTCCGATATTTTAATGGTGTTCAAGGCCAGAATTTTGTTTTTGATTATTGCTTTGGAGCACCAGCTTTAAATAATGATTTTGTATTATATCACGAGTAGTCGTCAAAAAGACAATGTGACTGATTGTTCTGATTGTATTCAAGCTTTGCAATAATGTTGAAAAGGAGCGCATTGAGGTATCACTTCAATAGTCTGTGTTCTGCTCTAATATTCGGTTCGTGATTCTGCAAATAGTTGCAAACTTATCAGAATTAATACATTTAACATGTTAAACGATTTTCAGCATATTTGAATGTCTTGTAAAACTCGACAACAGACTTCAACTTCATACTTGAATTGAAAGTGAACAAAAAAAACTAGTGGTAAATCAAATACTCTGCAGAACAACTGGAACCAACTTATAATCTTCCTGCTCATCTTGACCAATTGAAATATTGCATTCGAAAATTCACGCTGAGGCCCAAATTTATGCTGACTAGTATAAATATCTTCACATCCAATGAATGTAGGAATTGTTGTTGGAATGCTACCTGTAGCTACGAAACTGTCCATAATGAGAAAAAAAGACAGTACGTCTCAACTAGGCATAGTTTTTATATGTTGGCTCACGTTAAAATTCATCTTCCAAAGTTGGTATCTTATATTCACCTAATTACTTATACAAAATGATCAGGTCCACAAGCTCGAACGGCCTAATAAACTAGTAAACAGTACACATCACTATATTGCCATTCCTCAAAATTGGTCCGAAACACTTAAGCCCCCCTGCAGTAATTGTATAAATTTCCTCTACTTGACGACAGCGGCGTTATTGTTTCTTGGGTAAGGGACGAACTAGATAGAGCTTCTCGCCCTGTTTGTTGGTATAGATGGGCGCCCGTTGGTAGTGATCGACCAACTGGTCAAGGGTGTGGAACTTTCGTTGCCCAATGCAGTATAGGGCACCCTCTACGTGGACACGGAAGTGTTTGTTGCGACCAGGTGCCTTCAGAGACACAGAGTAGTCTCCCACCTGTGAATAAAATTTAATACTCTTGTAAAAATCTCTGAGTAAAAACAGTTTTAAAAATGTTTTTGAGTTCCATGAGTTCTATGGCAAATGTTGAAGTTCATGTTTCTAAATAAATGAAAGGAAGGAAACTATGGTAAAATCAAAAAATAAATAAATGAAAAAATTCAACTCATTCAAGTTTTGTAATTGTAAAAAAATGTCCGCAATTCATTTGATAGTCAGGACAGCCTCTTCTCCCTAGGGTGATTTATCTGAAAAATATGATTGAGAAGCAAACCAGACACGATCTTCGCTATGCCAGTAACAAGTCTGGGGCTCGTTTCTTGCAGTAATAAAACAACACTCAAATCTTGAAGCTGTGGACGAGTGATGGGAGGAACGGAATCTTCATCCAATCACAATAAGCTATTAGCAACCATCTATTTATCAAATCATAACCAAGCTATCAAAGAGGTCCAAAGATTCGAAATAAGGCACAAGAATCCCCATCAACCAAGATCAACGTGGACAGGCTTAGGAAGGACCCCACTAAATTCTTGTATCAAATGATAACGCTGTCGCCTTTCCAAGAATACACATAAAATAAAATTAACGAGGCTGAAACGCTGTATTTAAGAAGCTGCGAATCAGGCTTTGGGCGGAAAACAAGCAAGGAAATATAAAGGAAAGTTTGCCCCCTGGAGGACAGCAGAGGTGGAACTACTCGTGAAAAGGGAAAAGGCAGGATATATAAAATAGTTGGACACGAATTCAGACTATACAAATATATTGCTGAAAGGAGAAGCACGAAGTGAGGAATAAAACAAGAGGAAAATAAGTACTGGGGCAAAGCCATGCCTGTGAGGAGATATACATAGTATGGGAAACACATGATAGCAAAATGAGGCTAGAAAACCGTAGCCAAGATTTAGCTTCATTCCAGTACTGAGAATATTTTATAAAAGACTTTTCCGTGGAAAGCCCCATATCAATAATTACGATAACTTGAATGAAAAATCAACAATATACGCAGTATCTATACGTACATTTTGAGGCTATATCGTGAGAGATTTGTAAATGTTTTGCTAAATTTATCAATTTAAACAAATGAAATTTCCATTCAAGAAATCATTATGAATTGTTATTCTCCCATCGAATGGATCCATTTACCTGGTCTCATTATCTGGATCTATGTCTTCAAAAAGCGAAGAGAACTACCTAATTTGAATTAAAAAAATGTCATCCATCGCAGTTTTATACACATTTTCAAAGCTCTATCATATTTGAGCTCAAAGTCTGATTATAGTGACATTTGATCTGTGCTGTCTGGCAACGTTTCTTTGTTGTCACACGGGCAAACGTAGACTTTTTTCGAAACGTGTTGCTATTTATAATGTTTGTATTTAAACTTTCATTTAGAAACTAACAAAAAATCACTTCCGCCTACAATGTTCTGAATTTTTTTACAAAATCATTAAACAATATTTAATTTAAATATTAATGTGTTCCAGCGCTTATCTGAGGAATATGATTCTGCTGTCCTGACAAAAGGGAATAAACTTTCTCTAAACCTTAACCTAAGCCAAGAGCACACAGAAAATAATACAATGAATAATGATTTATTCGTGAATATATGACTGACACCGATAGACGAAAGCATGAATTCCTCTGTGGTTAAGTCGCTAGGGTTAATCATCCATGTATCACCTACTAACATTGTACATACTTACATTAGTCTCGCTATCTCTAATAAGAAAATCTCCATCGTGACCATGCTGGTTCAGTAAACTATCGCAGACGTACCGCGTGATGCTGCCGTAGTACCATGGCTTATCTGTTGATAAGAAAAATATATTGCTCTATAAGAAACCACAACAATGCTGATGAGCGATAAGATTAATAAAAATATTGCCTAACTGGATAACAAAAGACAACCATGATCTGTGGACTATTGATTTTTGGTTAATTACCCTCCTACTAAGATTTAATTAAGAAAATATTAGCTTACGCCACTTCAGATATGTGTAACTTGATCATCGACGATAGTTTGTATTTTTAATTATGCCGTTTTAAGTCATGTTCAAATATTTCGTCTTACTATTCAATCATTTTGGTTCGAGTATATTTAGGTATATTTTCTATTTGTCTATCTTACTTCCGTATTTGCTCTATTTTTTTAATCCTTGTATGAGTATAGTTTAAAATTATGTAATACCTATGTACCTGCTAGTACAGACAAAACTTTACATGAAGTGTCACGTAAGGTTTTGTTTAAAAATTTTATTTGGTATCTTTTGATCACATAGGAAGAAGGATTTGTACTGACTGACTAGTACTTCTGTCCATAATTGATACCATTGAAAATATTTTACTGTAATGTTATCCGGATCACGGTACAGTAGTGACCATGTAAAAATTATTTACCAAGGAAATAAACAGTCCAGCAATACATACGAAACTACAGGTTGGTAAACGAACTGAAGAACCCACATAGACTTGTCTTTGGTTATACACAATCATGAATAGAAACTAAATCAATACCTATAAGGTGAGGCCGCTCCACAGCAGCTAAAGCCGCTGCACCTGGAACAGCGACGGACTGTGGTGGACAAACTGCTACACTAGGACCACCATCTTGCGCTCCTTTTCGTTCCGTGAACGGCCGGTCCATGTAATCGGAAAGCTCTTGAAGGTAGTTTCGAGGCACTAAGCCCACTTGGCCTTGAGCGTTCCGAGCCTTGTACCTAGTTACAGGAAAAGGGTTAATACAGTTTATCCATAGAAAGTTTGCTACACATGAGATTTATAACTTTCCACTTAAGATAGGATATGGAATTTGGAAGACAATAATTTATTCAAAAAATAAAATAAGACATGTCGCAAAACTAATAGAAAAGGGTAATATCTAATTGGATGTAAATTATGATGAACTGAATGAATCTTGATGATCATAATGGTTGAAAATGGTCATTTTTGATATATGAATGGCCAAAGGTCACGAATATTGAATAACGCCCAGGAGCTCTGGGTACTCATGCATGATGGCAATTCTGATTTTACAGGTCTAGACAAAATATCTAAATAGCTCGTTCTACATAATTGTCAAAAATAATAGCAACCGAAGACATTTGTACCAAATCCTCATTTTTGAACTATCAAGTGGGCAGTGTAAAGTCAAACTACTTGGCTCCAGAGACCCAAGAACTTACCATTCTGGATCGCTAGCCGGTCGATCTAAAATTTCCAGTCTATCGCCTTTCTCGAAGCTCAGTTCTTGTTCATTGGAAGAAGAAAAGGAATATAGGGCGACACATATATCAAGTACGTTTTCCGCCATTGCATAGGTATGTAGCGTGTCGTCAATATCGCCTTCTTCTTGGGTATAGTTGGATGGGAACCAACCAGATATGTTGCTGCTTTGGCCTCTCCACCAACCTAAACAGGAAGGATTTTGAGTAATAAGTCATTTGTGTAAGCCCAGAATACGTTGGTATCACATTTAACATCCATCAGATACTAATACTTTCAGAAATATAGAAGTTTTCATAAACAATTTAAGTGGGTAACACTGAAATTGCAAGCAAAATTGCAAAAACATGAAAAGGATTTTGACAGGATATAGACAAAAGGATAATCGAACATATAAAACGAACTGCTGAAAAGACTAATAAGGCTACTCTGTCTTAATCTATGTGAAAGGCATTGTTAAACCTATTAGCATGGGAAATAATGAAAATGCTGAAAATTTGGTGTAGTATGTTGCTTTGATTACTACCTAAAAAACTATTTCAATAGAAACGGTATCGATGGTTGCTGGAGTTTTACCAGTAAAGTAGCTGGTGGTGCAGGAGAGATGTGAATTGTACATATATCTGACAAAAGTAAATTTTGTACTTGGACTACAAGAGGCGATCTAGAAGTACGCCGATAAGCAAAATGGAAAATCAAATACCTCTCTGTACGACTGATATACAAGCTTTTTTACTTGAAAAACTGGAAGTACTAGTTGCACTAGTGGTAATTTTACCAAATGTATTTGGTTGGTTGCTACTGATGTACAATGTTTCAGAGTATGCTAGATATTGAGGCTAAGTTTTCCGTAATTGCAAATGAGTGATACCAAAGATTTCAAAGCCTGTGGTAATGATAGAGGGTATATACATATAATATGCTATGCTGGTTATATCGATCTATTGATGACAGATGACCCGATGGAGAAGCATACTAACATGCGACATAAATATTTAAATATATTTTACTCTAACTATTATACTTACCATCGTTACTCTTTTCTAAAATGAGTATTCTGGACCCTTTGACCAACGATAGTTCATCAGGCTGTTGGGCTTGGTAGTTGTATTTGACGACCGCTACACCAATGGCCTCGGATGGATCCGCCGGTAATCTTCGCGCCATACCGGGTGATTCTATTCCTCGCGAAGGGGAGTTATTTGAAGGAAGGGTTTTGGAGCCTGAACCTTTTTTCACCTAAGTAGTAAAGAGAAAAAAATATAAGTTATTTAAATTGTGTATGTACAGTAAATTACATCAAATGCTGAATACCTATATAGTTGGATAGAAATTAGCTTACTGTATATACCCTATAGATGTATAAAAATATAACTTAACTGGCATTTGGTTCTTTAAAAACAATCAACAAATACCTAACGAAATGGAATTTACAGACCGCCAACAAATAATCTTTCACCGAGAAAAGTAGGAAAAACGCTTAAGATTGTTATTTCCTTTAAAATGTATATTTTGGTAATTTGTTATATATATATATATGTTAAGAGCAGATCTTTGGTTAACTGCACAGATTAATCTGAGAAGATCAATTTGAATTTACAGTATGATGTAAGTTCTTGAACTTATATACAAAATGTGTATTTCAATTTTCCATACAGATTCAGTGAAATGCAAAAAAATGCTCAGTAACACGTAAACTCGCATAAGTCCTCCCATACCCCCCATTGCTGCTTGCTGGCAGAAGCCGTGGATTTGCCCAAAACTATTCAAGGTTATTGATACCAAAATAAAACTGTGGAGAGTTTACAAAACAAACAGAAATGCAGAGAATTATGGAACATATCAAAATCAGAACAATAAAGTTAAGCTTTTGATAAGTTCATGTTAACTATGAGAAAGAAAAAGTTTTATGCTTAGATCAAACGAACAATAAACTCAAAAGTATCACCACTCAAATTGAAAAACAGTAACTGTAGCACTGGACACAATCCAGAAGTGAAAAAAAGGTCTAGTAGATATGCCTGACCTCATAAACCACCTCCACAGTCTGGATTATATCCTCGCATAGTGCTTATGAAGCGTGGATAGGCTATCTGCCTTTGCGTGAGCTTACCTATGAAAAAACTGGACATCCATTAATGATGACGAAAACACTATTGATATAATCTAACTGGATTAAGAAAAAGCATTTGATAGGATTTCACACAATTATGTTATCTACAAACTTGAATATTTTGGTGTAAGATGTAAACTTCTAGCATGGATAATAGCATTTATCTTTAATAGAACGTACCAAGTGAGATCAAATGGTGTACTTAGTGAAACACATCCTGTACTGAGTGGACTAGCCCAAGGATCTGCACTAATACAACAGTGTGATCTGATTTTTTCTTATATTCATTTTTGACTAGATGAGCATATCTTCTTCTCAGGAGTGATTGGATGACTTATAATAACAATTATAATATTTTTGATATCTATATTATTATTATCAAACAATTATCATATTCAAATGAACTGTTGTTATGCTCATCAGGTTTAAAATGCAGGATGAAGCTGATATTGTAACCTTTTTTTTTATGCTGTCAAACAGCGATGGCTTTTCTTTCTTCACGTAGTTACTGGGTACATATCCTGCCTGGCCTCTAGAATTTTGTACCTTCCACCAGTGCTTTGAGTCGTCTAACAAAACGTAGCGTTCGTTCTTTTTGAGATCTAACTCCTGCGGTCCCTGATGCTCGTAATCATATTTTGCCACAACATAGCAAATGTCGTCTTGGCCGCTTTTGCCTGATAAAAAATTGCAGATAGTTATATGTTATAAATAAACTTATTTGACGATAGCCATTCATTAACTAAAGTTATAGAAAACCATGTCAGACGTATTTGTGATTCCCATTAGCTCTATTCTTATGCCACTCTGACCTGCAGAGAGTAGTGTAGCGAGTATTTAAAAGGAACCCGAACAAATAACGTTTCCGAGATTATTCCTTCTAACCAGTCTCCGGGATCAGCAGCATTACATCCTATTTACACAGCCATAGAAAACAGTATCATTATCTTAGACTAACATATGCTAGTTAAGATACAGTTTGTTCTACTAAATTGTCCACATTCCACAACTCTATCGCGTCATCAGTTCAGATAGATTACGGTTGGAGGTGGATGTTTTCTGGACCAACAGCAATTTCTATTGAGATTCATTAAAAAAATCACAAGTGGTGATGACATCGATGCATGCAATGCGAAAAATAGTCATAGCTATTTAAAATAGTAAAAATATATCAGGAACAAGATATTTAAGGAGTATATCTTCAAGAAAATTGTGAATGTGAATAAGTTGAATTTTTCATTTTGTATTAAGTACTAGTAAAGCGACAATAGATTAATCGAACACTAAAAACTATATAAAAGATTGTAGATATCTATTCTTTAAAATTACAGTCAACAGCAGATTACTCATCCAGATTATTTATATATATAAATCTGTGATAAGTAAATTAAAAAAATACTTGTTCCAAGAACCTTTTGAACACGTATGACCATGTGTATCTCTGTGCAAACTTCTGACTTTTCAGAGAATATGAAAAAAACAGGGATGTTGGTGCTGTACTTCCTATGCAATAGGAATTAGAAATAAAGATTTGAATCAGACTTTTGACCAGGAATCAGAAATTTAGGAGGCAACCCAAGTACATATTGGTTCTTAAGACTACCATTTAAAAAAATAAATTCAAATTGCACAAGGCCAGAACTAGTACTAATTTAATGTTTCCTAGATTCCTACAAAGTAGGCAACATGTTCTGGTATCCATGCAATACTAAAGTTAAAGAAAAAATCCAGAAGCTCATGCTAGGCTAAAATTTCTTAAGACAAGCATTTATTAAGATCTGTGTTATTATATACAATTATGGATTTTTCTTAATCCAAAGCAAATAGTCCCAAGTCTTTTTCTAGTTCACTCACATTTCTTGAGAACTCTGAGTTATTCAACAAACAGTGATTTTTCCAGACCCTTAGATTTACATTTTTGAATATTAAACTGTTCCTTTGTTCTGATGATGTTAATCAAATTGTTTTTTTAAATTGTAAAAATAGTTTAGTGTTTGATTAAGAACAATCTTGCATATTAAAACTAAGTTTGCTTCTTCATGTTCAAAATCTGCCACAAATATTGTCCATCTGCTATTGGTATTTTGTTTACACAAAAAATGTATTTCTAATGTTGGAACATGTGTGATATAACACAGGGATAAAGCTTGTATGATATGTGGATTAAACAGAATTTATCCTTGCAAATAATATACTGAAAAGCTTTACTACATTTTTGAGGAAAATAAGCACATAGAAATTACTAACTTACCATGTCTTATTGGAGCTGCCATCTGCGGAGATGTAACTTTAATGTTGCAGTTGCTCCAAGACAGTTCTGGCATACCTCGTGCAGATCTTGTTTCCAGCATGATAACAAGCACGACTACACAGTGCTAACTGATGTACATGCTTCTAACTAAAGCTTTTATTTGCTTTCTTCTGCTTGGAAATAAAAAAACATGCTCTTGAAGCTGCTGCTCGAATACATACACAACAAAAATGAAAAATAAGGCTTTATTCCTAATGCAGTATACCTCAGTGATGGGGAAAAAAACGACAGCTGATGTGCGGGGGTCAACAAAAGCTGGATTGTATTTCGAAAAGTGAGTCATTGCGATCGTATTATTGTTATGATAATACTCTCCAGGGAAGGGAAGCAAATTTTTTGACTCTGTGGGGGTGGGACCAAAACATCAAGAGATGGTAGACGATGAAGCAAAAATGTGTAAGTACTTACCAATTTTCAAACTTGACATATTCCTGCGTCACTCATAAGTGCTCGAGATGAAGAAGCACTTGGTAGAAATAAAGCGGATTCACCCTTACAAATATTTTCCGACATAACAATTCGATGAGAAATCGGGAGAACGGCAATCATAGACGGCTGCAGAGTCGAGATTGACAGATTAGATGGCGCTCGCACCATAGATACCGATTCATAGTGATGGCGGCAAGTTTAAATTCAGTGCAGAGTAGGAAGTATGAGCATGTAGAAACAGTACTAAACAAGAAACAGATAAAGCTTACATACACATGTTGATAACCAACATTACAGATTACATTCACATGTAAGCATGTAATCGCAGTATGGGTATTAGTGCCCAAACACTCTGCGGTTGGCCGCATTGTTGCCAGCTATCTGGTCTTCCACAGGCGAAGAAGTGTACGTAAAATTGATGCAAAACTTAATTTCTATTCGCACTGTAATGTGTCATATGGCTGGCTGCAAATTTCGGAGCGCATGACACCATGCGTACTGTGTTTTTAATTCATATCCACAAATTAGGTTGTTGTAGGTATCTTGTATGAATAAATAAAGCTGTAGGAATAGATTTAGATACCTCAAAAACTTCCAAAATGATACAGGCTCGACGATCGACTGGGGATACCAAATTGCTGTATCCGAAAATACTTATCTTCATACTCTTTGAGATATTCGTGAAATATTTGCTTTTTCTCATTTTTGCGAATAAGGATGTTCCCGGTACTACTTTATCTGTTTTTCTTTATATAGCCAAAGTAAACAACTGCCTTATTTTTACCTTAAGATAATGAAGCACTATATTTTAGAGGCGATTACAGTTATATATGTGCCTCGACTTCGGGAAATATGCTCATCAGAATTAAGAATGAAGTCGCTGCCAGAAATTATACACTTGCTGTCTCACTGTAATTATACAGTTTTGGTGTCATCCACTAGACGTTGGACAAGCAGCGACAACTTTACACAAAGACCATGGCAATAACTTTACATCCTAAGTCTTCAGTCGGACGTATACTGCTTCCAAGACACCTACGAGGGCTTGGAGTGTATCCATATCAGTGTGGTCAAATAGGGCATTCTTCAGTGTTCTGTCGTCGTTGGGCATTCTATTTGGTTAGATGACATCACTGGATACATAGCCATCACAAATATCTGTCAATATCGTATATTTCTTCCTATTTGCTCCAAAATAGTCACAATGCTAGTGTAGTGCTTATGAAGCGCGAGAGGCTATCTGCCTTTGCGCGAGGTTATTTATAAAAAAGGCTGACTGAGAAGCTTTCGATAAGAGTATAGTATAATGATATGTATTGAATTTCGATGCAGTAATATTTTTGGGAGCAATGCATGGCATATTGTTTAGATCATTTAAATGCGATGATTAGTTGGAATTGATATCGATAATACGCACAAAAATGACACAAAAAAATGGAAGATGACATGTTTTCATTAAAATTTCATAGAAATAATGTGCCGCCCCTAAAATGTATGTGTTATTGGCTTCATTTTCTTTTAGTCATAGATATGTCGATATATATAGTATAGTCAAGGTCTTAGATATAATTTTGAGCTCCCAAGCGTTACTTTACGATAATTCGTGAACCAAGAGCATATTTTTCAACAAGAATTTGAATATCATGTAAAAAGTATCTAACATAAAGAAAATAGCTGGCAAAAAGCTGTATTTTCAACAAAAAATAAATTTTAAGGCGTTGAAAAGAAAAAATTCCCAAACGTGATTTTGAACGGGTTGTTCCATTTTTCCCGATGGTCTGTACACCATATATCTTATTCCACTTCAGATAATTTTAATACTTAGACTTCATTCCTTCAACTATTTCAGATCTGACGCTGAAATTTTTAATCGCGAATAAACGTTATCTTGAAATTTTCGATTTTTTTAGGTGCTCCATTAAGATTTTGGAATAATAATATCATATCGTCCTTGGATTTTTGTTTTATAGTTAACTAGATTTGATATCCTGTTAAACATTTTTGGCTTCGCATCGCCATCAGAATCAATCTAGTCACAGAACTGCTTTGGGATGGTGATCATGGTAGGGGTGTAGAATTAACACTCAATGAGATCTATTGATCCTTTTATTGGTAACGAAATAAATTACGAAGGTAGGATGGTAACAATATGCAGGATCAAAAAATCATAAAATCTAAGCATCATGGCAAGTGACATTTTTTTACATAATATAAAATGTATATATACTATATAAAAACATAATGATAATAATATTTAAGTACATTGAAACACAATAGTAGGTGTAAGAGCTTGGTATCATATAGTAGATACTATAGTTCTTATTAAAAAAATGGGCGAAAATAAATATTAATTTTTAAGTTCTAGTGAGGCAGCAGGACGAATAAAATACATATAGGGAATAACACTTAAAAGTAGTAAGAGCGATAGAGTAAATTATATAACTATAGGTAACTTTAATATAACGAATATCATGTGATGGTAAGAGTCATAATTGTTTAGGAACAGTAGTGCTGAGTGGACTGCCATATAACAACCTAAGATTAATAGTGAGATTAAGTTTGAGAATTTTGAAATAAAATAAACCACTCGCGCTTATAAATGAAAAGAATGTTTGAGTATCCCCTCATATATTCTCGTTTATTTGTCTTTTTTTTATTCAAGGAACATATGGCTTTGCCATATTTGACTAGATTTTGTTTACAAGATCAAAGCAAACGGGTTCATCTCTACTTAAACGCTTGACAGACCCTTACCAATAGTATATGATAGCATAAATGTATCGAAAACGGTGGTCTAGCTGTAAACAATGGATATAAATTCGATGGCAACTGTCATATGAGTAAGCCCGTAGCAGTTGAAAGTTTCTAATCCCTCCTCTCCTTAAGGAGAAAAATCTAATCGCAGTTATATTTTAAAAATTTTGACTTTTTTCCAAATTATTGCATTATCATCGGTCATTGGTACCTGTAGAAAATTTTAAAGTTTATGAGACATCTTGAGATCGGTGAAAATTTATGGACGAGTGGTAACACAAAATGGAAATATGAGATTTTCAAATTTCGATCGAAGCTCAAAGTCCGCAATAGTTCAATCATGACCTCAAAAAAATCTGGAATATTACATAGTTCATTTAAAACGCAACTTTGGAAGTCTAGAATCCCACTGAATGACAATAACATGTCCTGGAGCCTTGCTAGATCGGCATCCTAGAAGCTGTGATTTTCTTCGATCCAGAAATTCTTTATCATAATAAAACATCTGAATTTCTTGCCTCCCAGATAATTTTTGTTTCACATATATTGGGCAACCAAATTATTTATCACTGTTATTGTTACAGGATTTCTCTCTTACCCCTTTTCTTTGGAGAGTTTAGGCCTAATTTAACAAGTTTTTCGATGAGTCTAATATTAAGCATAACTCAAACAGGAACATACTCTCCACTCACTCAAACAGGAACAACCTCTACACTTACATTTCAAGCACTTTTCATGAGTTTTTCCTAGATATGGGAAAGAAGTCAATTCTAGTAGTTTGGTTTCCAACAATAGTAAAAATATCCACAATATATCAAAACATACAGCATTCAGTCCTGCTCAAATATCTTTTTCGATATAACTTTCCAACGTGATATCAAAAAATGGTGACGACAATGGAAATTAAACGCATCATTTGGAAAATGATGACGCCTTGAACTGAATTTCTTGGACCTTGTGGTTGAATATCGTTGCTCATCAAGTCTAAAGGTAGCTCTATCGTAGGAAATATCTTATCAGGTTGCATTATGACATAGCTATTTATTATTTTCAATATGATCATAGATTCAATGGAAAAGCTCAGTAACTGTCTAATATATGGGGTCAAAATGAAGTAAAGGATATTCTTTAAAGTTCAAAGCAATATATAAGCCAGCAGTAGGAAGTGTACACCTGAAATCGAACTCCAGTGGTTATTCTGCATTTTACAACAGGTGATTCCCATTCGTTCATGATTGCTGGAGTCAATACTCAAAAGTGTCAACAGATGATCCACCTAAAATCATTCAGGAAGGTCTCCTTTAAAAGAAGGTCACTGCTTGTTGCGGTTTCACAGTGAATTTTATGATTGGAACATACTTTTTTTAGAGAGGCTGCTGTATCTGCAAGTGTTACTTTACTGGTGAACGATGTTACGTATACATAACGAATATGAAGGCACTAAATCCATCATTTTTATGCAAGATTGAGCCCCTTCCTCTTTCCCGACCAGTGAAAATATTCTCACCGTGTTGTAATGACAAAAATTAGCCTTACTAATCCACCAAATATGATGGAAATAAAAGACTATCAGGGAGCAATTTGCTACAACTCAATCAGAAATGCTGTGAACAATTCGGAGGAGCGGCTGGTGATTGTATAGCAAAATGAAGGCATATCAAATACTTGTGTTAACCACTGTTGAACGTAAGAAATTTTACTGTTTACTTCTATCACATCCTTTTGGTAATTTAATTTCTAAAAGATACATAAAAATATGAAATATATGTCTTGATTCGTGATAATATTGTATAATTGGGCCCTAGCAATATATATCAAAAGAAAAATAATTGTATGTCGCTGCTTAATTTGTATTTGTTTATCTGATGAAATATACCTTTGCAATAATATTGGACATTACATGTATACACTGATATACCTGTATATAATTTCACAATAATTTACCCACAGCTTTTAAAAGATGCATTCAAAAGCCCCTCGGTAATGGAATATGGTTAATTATAGCCAGGTGTCCACCTTTTTTCGAAACACATTGCATATTGATGCGTGATGAAGCTGGTTTTGTTGCAGTAAATGAAGACTGAAACGGCCACCATTTTTTCGATATTCCTACCTTTCTGTCACTCACTGAGTGAAAATACATATACTCTAAACGTTATTCTAAGAAGTAAGCATGACATATCTAGTAAAAATATTTATATATCGAACTCATCTTCTATTTTCTTTTATTTTGGGTAGGTACTTTTATATACTTGGGTGAAGAAATATGGTTCCGTTATACACATAGTGACATTACATTATGCACCTACATATACAAGTATGAAATTTTACATGTCCAGGCTGATTTGCAATTCAGAGATGACGAACATGTTCATTTAATTTTCTTATAATAAATTTAAGGATTTTGTAGAATGGCTTTCCCTCATTCAAAGGCACATATTTTCAGGACGTAATTTTAGGAAAAAAATAACTTAATCTTCAACAACAAGTTTTCTTCAATAGCAGCCTCGGTATCTCATTTCATTACTTCGTTCGACGTAGACATCAAACTTTCCCATACCGCAATTTATTAACTTATTGAACTATTGACAAAACAGATGTCTGTGGTCATTCTTATATCTACAATTCTCATCACTCGCCATACAAGCTTACTAAATATGAAGTGTGATAGGGTTTGATTGGAATATCTCAAAAATAGTTTTTCGCATATCGAAAGCTATTGGAGACCCAATTGTGGGACTTATTAATGAGGCCTCTCACGCGAAGAAACCATGCACTTATTTGTCAGTTGTTATTCATAAAACATAATCGTGCTTCATATTTTAGATACCAAATACCATGAAGAAATCTTTTGACAACCATAACTCCTCATGCTTCTGTGAAGTCAAAAATATTTTATAGTATGGGCATGTCACGTTTGCAGTCATATGTGCCATAAATTTTGTAGCCTAATAGGACTATTTAAAAATTAGCCACGTGGTCCAGATCATGGTCGTTCCGAGACCGCATTCACAGATTTTTAAATATAACTGCCAAATGACCATGATATGATGAATAGATGTAAATTGTAGGTGCTCTTATTTGGTGAAACTCTCTCATCATTCGTATAAAAGTTGTAATTTCCAACACAAGGTTTCACAAATAAAACTCCCTTTTTGTGAAACTTTGTGTCCAAGTTACAGGATTTTTATTTGAATGAAAGATATTCAACCAAGCCTCGCACCAAAGCTTAGGGTCCAAAAGGTGCACATTTACAAAGGCATTTATAACTAACTTTGGAAAAATTATAGATTATATTCGATTTTTATGTGGTTTCACTGATTGCATAGAGGGAGCAACATTAATTTTGAAGATAACCAGTGTCAACATCAGCTACATTCATTTTACAGGATTTTTGTTTGAAAATGTTTCACTCAAATCACACCATAAAGTTTATCTCATTTACGTTTTCTGTCTTAGTCCACTAAATAAATGAGAATTGGAATTAACTATAATCATTTTTACTCAAAATTAATGCAAAAAAGTTATCATATATGAAATAAAATTTTATAAACTTCTTTCTGTCTTTGCTTATAACTTTCTTAATTTTGGATTTATGGTACAAAGTATAGCAGCACGCGAGAGATCGTGAGTGTAAGTTCAGATATGTTGTTTGTGAATTCGTAGCAGTATCAGCAGGACATCGTAGAAAACAATCACAGAGAGAAATGGTCACCAACTTAGTGTCATTAGACACAAAACAGCCTGAAATTGTCTCCAGCGTGATACAAATACGTAAAATCTATGTATAAATAAGTTTACACAATAATTCTTCATCATACACCCCACTCTCACCATTGCTTAAAAAGATATATATGTAGATGTTTTCAAAAATTATGAATAAAGGTACGAGGGACAGTTAGGACTTAATTTAATTTCTTAACTATATTAGTCTCGATATGTTCATCTTATTAATTTCCCATTTGCGTGATGTCTTTTATTGGCCTCACTCAACATTTTCTGGTGCATTATTCATTATATACCCTCGTACACAGGCGTTATAAAAAAGTATAAATTATAAGCTCACCTCTTAAAAGTTGCGTAAAAAACTATTTCACGATAAAAATATGAAAATTTATATTATATGTATATATATAAAGGAAGCTTTTTTGAAAAAATGTATAAATAATATCGAGTTGAACTTAGTTCAATTTTGTACTACATAGTAAATAAATATATAGATCGCTTAGAAATAATTCTGAAAGAATGATGAAATGTTTGTAAATTCTTACTATCAAAATAGAGTAAATATATGTATGTCTAAAAAAATAACTAGTTTCGAGGAAAGGCGCATATCTAGATAGGTACGTATCCATTTAAAATCAGCATCACTATGTGTAAAAGTGAGACCAAATGAGTATAAACAGGAAGATATCGCATACATATAAATGTCTAAGACTTTCGAAGAATATGTAGCTGTAAGTTCAAATTGTTAGTGTTATGTCTATAACTCTGACTGTGTGCCTACTATAGGATAAACTATATCTATAACAGAATAGCAATTAGCTGAAGATGATAGAGGTCAAATCTCCAACTAGTTTGTGAGAACACATTCGCTATGGCTACTCGATTCGGATTTGCATGATCAAGCTCTAATGTCCGCTTTTTATACTATTTCATCTCACTTATTTAATAATAGTTGCAGTTCTATGCCTAATCACTGAAAACAAATTATGGTAACATTGGGTGCAGACATCGTTAAGCGTAACCTCAGAGATCGAATGAAAGGAGTATATTGGTGCGTAGTGGTTGGTGATTGTCGCGTCTTCTGTTTGTCCTGATATCTATCAGCTTCCACCAACTATACATTTGTATGGATTTGCATTTGTAATCTCCCTCTTATATTAACGCATAGCATTTATTTCCTTTTCAGACTGCTTCTCAGCAAGTGTTGTGTGTGAACATATAAACAGTAGGATTACATATGTACATCAAAAAAGTAATAATTGATCACTTTAGATCATAGTTAAGTTGTGCTAAATTTAAAATATGCTATTATACGTAAATACTAACAAAAATCACATCGAACGTATTTTATCACGATTTCTAGTAGTTTAGATATCCGGCAAAGTCTAAATGAAATTGAAAATTGTGAGTTTGGATTTGTCGAGCCTGTGTGTTTACAGCCTAAGCTTTATAAATTGATTGTTTTGATTAAAGTGAAACTACTAGTGGCAGCAGTCTCGGGATGATTTAATGGGAACTGCAAAATGGTTTCAACATCTACAGCAATAATTAATAACCTACCCAACTCAACAAGTGTGTGTGCAGTAGGCGTTTTCTCTATTTATTGACTACCGTCATCTGCATTATCGCTGTTTATTTTTCAATCAAAATAGATTAGCGTCTATTAAGATTTAGTAATGGTATCAGGAACCTGTCTGAAATTAAGTAATGTATTCAAAATATTGATGCATCAAATACAGTAAATTCAAAAAAGGTCTCGCCGTTCCTGGGAGCGACAAAATAATTGTCTGTTGCTTTTCGGCTTGGGCTTTGGTCTCCAATACAAAAGCACGTTACGTACTGCTATGACAGTGACATCTGTATGGGGTACCATGGAGTCAATGGTTATTGTCGACCTTGGCAGGAAACAGCTTTATGGGCAGTTTCACAATATAGCACTGGAAACCAGATGAGGTAACCAGAAACCTTCCTTCCTTCCATTCTGCACCTACTTCCAGGTGCAAAAGTGATAGTGCTGGAGATGGAGCCCCAAGAGAGCTTGGGAAATGAGCTTCAGTAGGCTCATCCTTGTGACCTTTCAAAAAGAACCAGAAGGATGTATTCTCCAGAAAACTGTGCTCAAGTGTCAACCTGCTTTCGTTGTGGCAAAACGTTATCCTGATTTTGATGGACAGGAAAATAACTACCTCTTTATACTATATATTTACCTTAAGTATCATGATATATATAGATATTGGACGAGCTTATTTCATAAAAAAAATATTTTTTGGGTTTTTTCGAGAATGTCTGGCCTGTGGACTGCTGCTCAAAGGAAACTGAATTTCATGTGCTGCAAAAAATCTTTGATTTTTTTATACGATGAGCTATTATGCTAAAATTTCAGTTTTAACAAGAGCAAAACTTTTAATTTTTCGTCATTGAAGTGCCATAATTTTGGCCTTATAGGGAAAGCTACGGTTGAAGTTACGTTATTGTAAATTTAATGGACTTCAAAAAATATTCCATGAAACTTAATTGACTGTACTATGACTATGCCTGCTTTCAAAGTATGTAGTTCGTCAGCTGTTTATCATCAATCACCAAAATCCAACTCGCACGTTCCAAAATCCAACTCAGAATTTGACCGGATGTTATAATTAGTTTAATAGTATTACTTCAGAAGGGTAAGCTAGCTACAAACATTCTTTCTATAAGCGGCGGCGCTGGAACCAAGTCTTCCAACTTCAGGTAGAAGATCCGTTGCAAACCCTGGACGCTCAGAGATCGGAGTTCAGGGAGTTTTCCTAAAAGACGGCTAAAGTAGTGGGCTTTCCGCTGGGCTTCCGCGTTGTAGGTAACGTGATCACGCAGCGAAGATATTATTTTCATCTGTAGCTGTTCTACTTTGTGTGGTTCCTTCAAACCGTGGCGTTCTAGAAAACAATTCAGATGTTGGAGATGAGATTAGCCTACACTACAGAAAGGCATTGTGTATTCATATGATTCCTTTTGACAGGAGCTATTCCCAATAATATCTTGAAGATAAGGAATGAAAATATTAAACGCAATACATAGATATTCTTGTCTAGAAAAAAATCAATCCATGCCAAAAACCTTACATTTTATGAAAACTCTTTGAATATATCCAATACGAGGAATTGCGACCATGAATGAGAGCATACATCGTATCGATTAGGCTAAGTAAATCCTAACATTTCTTTCTATCTGAAGGAACTGTTCTTTCGTCTTGACCTCCAAATCCCAATTCATATGAGAAAACAAACAGCATCGATGAGACTTTCTAATAATTCCCTATTTTTATCGATTAGTCCATTGTGTTGGCGATGTCTAAACTACAGCTGCTTATTAAGAGTTGTTCAACTTTAGATTTGCCAAATATTTGTTCATGATTCTCTGCAAATAGCCTTTGGACATAACGTGTTATAAAATTCTTCATTAATATTTTCACACACTGTTAATTATTCAAATTGTTTAAAACCTTTTTTTTTCGGATGAAGGTATAGAAACAGTCTATTTCATATTTGTAGCTATATTTTCATTAGCAGTTTGTGCTCCCTCATTTCTTCAGTAATAAATTTATTGAAGTTTATTTGCGGAGTAATGTTGAAAATCGCTTTACTAGACATGATCACACACACACTTCTTTCTTAATTGTTCAACATTTTCAACGTTAATTGTCTTGTTGCTTGAAACTTGTAGACAAGGTGGATTTTTCAAAAGTTTGATTTCGGACTTCCACTGTCTATACAAATTTTCTAAGTCTCATAACGTTTCGATTGATATACTATCTTCAATCGTCTTCAGGTGAACCTGCGAACATGTTCCTTTCATGCCTATTTATACTCCGTCCGGTGACGTGTCGTTGTGTGTGGTCTGTTCTGATTGGTCCCCGATGAGTGGTGTTCCGGTCTGCTGACGTGGCTGTACGGCGGTCATTGTTTGTTGTCTGGTCCAGTGGTAGTCTATACTTCTTTCTTAGTGGCTGCCATATTGGTTTAATATCTACGCTGGGCAACGTGTACGGCAAACACGTTGCTGCGGTTGGTGATGAATGTCGCCTCCTTGAATTTTCTCCGATACCAGTGCGGTTCTTTGGCAATAACCTTAACGTCGTCCCAAGCTATTTTATGGTGCTCCGTCCATGCGTGGTCAGCTATTCCAGATTTTCCTGTCTCTTCTCGCTGAGTGTTGAGGCGATGTTCTTTGATTCTTACTTCCAGTGGCCTTTTTGTTTCTCCAACATAGATTTTACCACATTGACATAGCATCTGATAGATGCAGTCCTGTGTCTCTTGACATTCATCCCTGGGCTTAGTTTTTGTTAGGATACTTCTGAGGGTGGCATTCCTAGAGAATCTTGTTTGAACCTTGTATCGCTGACCTATTCTTCTGATTCCATCTGATATTCCTTTGACGTAAGGCAGAATGAGTAAGTACTGAGATTCTTCGTGTTCAATTCTTCTACTGATGGTATTCTCCTATATCGTTACTTCCACTAGCTTCTTTGGGTATCCGTTTTTCAATAGATATTGTTTAATGATATTGAGCTCTCTTTTTAGTGCCTCTTGTGTATTACAAATACCCCTAGCTCGGTCGACTAAAGTCCGGATGATCCCCTTCTTCGTGGCTGTTGGGTGGCTTGAAGTGTAGTGTAAGTATTGACCTGTGTGAGTTGGTTTCCTGTGTACTTTCGTTTCTATTTCAGTGTTTTTTCTCGTTACTTAAACATCTAAGAATGGAAGGCTGTTGTTGCTCTTGAAAGCTGGCTACGAGTTCTCCAATCTAGTGTACTAGTGAAAAGTGCATGGAAACAATAATGTTAGAGTGGCATAGCTTTTTCTATATATTATTTTATTCAATTCGTACAATCCTCACATACAACATATACAATCCATGTCTGTCCTGTAAACATCACGTGGTACATTTTTCACTTGTGTGGTTCAATACTTCATTCCAAATGATGTGATTGTATGGAAAGTACATCGTCACCCTACGAAACGGTTTTTTGGGCGTAGTTCTTTTCCCAAAAGGAGCTAATTTATTCCGTTTCTGTTCCAACACCTTTTACTATAGGTAACTGAATTTTAACAGAACAAGGTTAGCCTCTTAAAAAATTAGGTCATGTAGCTTGCCTCACGTCAGTTTTATATGTTTATTAAAGATTTTGATCTGATTTCAGATTTGATGAACCACTTGAATTAGAAGAAGAATATTAGGAATTATAGAAAGTACTTGAATATTTTGAGGTTCTTTGAAATACTAAAATGTTAAAAAATTGTCAATTTTATTAAATTCAATTCCAGGTAGCAACAATTTCATAAACTCATTTCTAAACTGATATAATTACGTGTGAAGTATAGTGTCAACTCAAATTATTCTTACCAGTAATCAGGGTCAAGGCGCACAGACACGCAAATGCAGAAATATCAATTTCCATTGAATGGAGACCGGCGCAGAATTCTATGATACCATGCAGCCAATCTCCAAAAGATCGCTGGCACTGCTGCAGGTCCAACACTACGCCGTTACAGAATGTCAACTTTGTATCACTTGGGTGGGTGCGATAGGCAAGTCTAAGGACGAAAAGTTCCAAAGAGGCGGACTGAAATAGCAGCTCTCTGTCCTCAATGCATATTTCTTGGAACCTGTGGAAGTAAATTCGATTCAATAACTACCAAAAAAGCATTCTATTCAATCAGTGATACCGCTGACTTATGAAAAGAACCCACTGAGCATTTAACCTGATAAAATATAATCTTGAAACCATGAATTCATGACGTTGGTTGCCATATGAATTCATAGTTTATGACACCCTTCAATATTTGAAGAGTCCCCAACATTTTCAACTTCTTACAATGTTACGTTTGAGGTCTCCGGTAGGGTTAGTTTTTCAAGAAGACACGATTTCCAGATTTTTTCGCTTGGCCCGAAGTTTGCCGCGACGCGACGGGTCAAGTGGCAATAAAGTTCTGAGGATATATTAATTGGGCTTACATATTGTTCCGTCAACATAGGTAAAATCAAACTTTCAGAGCTTAAAGCTGATATTCAGGTTTTTGGTGCGATATTCCAAACCAAAAACGACTAATCGGACATGTATTTTTTGAGCCTACTAGAAAAATTTATAGCAGTTTTGTTTTATACTCACCCTGGTATCTTATCTGCAAAATGTTTTATTACATCTACGGAAGTGGTAAGTAGCGTGTAGAACTGCTGTATTTTTTCCGCTTCAGATATGATAGGTTCGATTGGACTGGGCTCTACATATTGGGAATAGTCCAAGTTTGCGAGATCGGGTGTAGTATCAACATGTGCCCGTACTAAGGCCGTGATGAGGGACACTGGAGGACTGGGCGGCGATTCCTGTGGAGATTTGGGTTTGGATGGCAGCCTGCCTCTTCTACCTTTGAGAGAGTCTGTCCGTACAACTTCTTTTACCATACCAACTGCCAGACATTTCTGGAACCGACAGAACTGACAACGATTTCGTCGTCGTTTGTCTACAGGACAAGCTTTGTCGGCTAGGCAGACGTACTTGGAACCTGGAACAATCAAATTACGCATGTCTATTGAAATATTATACTTTTCTCATTACAATCAGTCGTGATGAATTGGGGCAGTTATGCCAAGTAGATTCGCAGGCGATTAACTTTCAAGACCAAGTTGTTTGATTACGAAGAGTCTTAAAAGCCTTAAACTATTGGCGATTGAAACTTTACATAAAATATTAATTTTGATTTAAACTCTTTTCTAAGCGAATTACTACTGTTTATTTCTACACGTATCTCGCCATAAGCCCGTGAGGAATAGTGGACAGATTTATTTTGGTTTCCATACCTGTTACCTAGGATTAGATAGTACTTCTGCTCTGCTATCCGCAAATAACAGATATCTCAGTTAATGCCAATTTTATTAAAAGAAAGATCTACCAATGACTCACATAGAATTCATTTTGAGTAATTACTCTCTGAGTGGAAAACGGTGTCAGCGTAGAAAGTCCTGAGTAATAGATATTTTTTGATAACTCCTAAAGGAAATTATTTTTAAAGTATTCAACGACAGATTTTTGAAGTAAGATATGTTATATTGCTGTCAAGTAGTACCATCGACACGCGCGGCGTTTCATTCAGTTGGTTAAAGGTAGGGCAGGATGGTAATATGGGAAAAATATGAATTCTAGGTGTCAAAAATATAGTCAAGTGGATCGACTCATTATCTCCATTAATTTATGTCTTTTCATAGCGCGTAGTGATACCTTAATCTGCTGTTTTTTGTATGACTCATTGCGGAAGGGTTGTAATATTCTATATAAGAGATTTTTTTAATATCGGTCAGTTTATTAATGTAATGTGAAGTTGTAATAGAGCAGTGTTCATGTCTCATAGCATATTCATCCCTATATTTAATTAAAATAGAGCTGTCAAAGAGACCGATAGAGGTGGCGTCGTCAGTCAGGGGTAGGCTAGGATGGTAATATAGGAAAAATATAGATTTTAGGTACAAAAACTAATGTCTGCTAATAGCGCGTATACCGTAATATGCTGTTTTTTGTTTGGCTTTTTGTGAAAGGGTTTTGATATTCTATATATAATATTTTTTCAAATATCGATCAGCTCATTAATCTAATGTTACGTAATAACGCAGTATTCTGATCCCATAGTATATCCATCCCTAAATTCAATTAAAATGGAGGTGTCACACACTGATGGATGGGTGGACCGACAGAGCGACAGACAAGCCGAAAGACCGACATACAGACTAAAAGAAATATGTGACGTGTATTTTCGTGATCTAGATATCATGGAACGTCCAAGAAAACATTTGGCTATCAAAAAGCTTCCCTTGTTTATGCATGGCTTCTAACGCTGGGGTTGGCTGCTCCTCCTTGACAACGCTACCGATTTGGCTGATAGTAAAACTCTGATAAAGTACTTCGTTGATACGTCAATAAAAGCTTAATTCCATGTAGAATACATACGCCTTGGAAACTGTTATAAGCGTTCTTATGACAAAATTTAGCGAATTTTAAACTAATCTCGTCTAGGTTGGCTTTTTGTAGTTGTTGGTCAAAATTCAGCATTCAAGGTAAATTGATGCTAATAATCGTTAAAATAAAAATAAATTAATGAAACTTGCTATACGCAAAAATGTACTAAAATACGATAAACTATTTACCAAAATGAGAAAGCAGAGAAAATTCAATAAAACTGTGTTTGTTCATAGATACAATCAACGAAAAGATAAAAACTAGTCGTCTGCCGATTTTGGGTAAGGTCTTCAACACGTATCGTTTATTACTATAAGTTACTACTTGTGTATTTGTGGAACGCTGCTGCTTTTCTTGATTTATATCCATTTCTATTTCTATGATATTTCTTTTTAGTACAAATCATTAAGGAATAACTTTTTCTCTAGCCGTGGATTGATTGCAGATGATCAATATTTTCGAAAAATACTCGATACGAGTAGGCCGCCGCCGCGCGTTCCCAACCATCCCACAATGCTCCAAATGCAGGTGGGCCATGCTTATCAGGCGAACAGAAAACAGCGTCGGGAAGTAAATTCATAAACCGCCTAAATAAGAAGAATAGATTTTAGCCACAGTATCCGAATGTATAGACAATGTTGTTGTATCTCGGTGGTGATTCTTACCTTTTTGGACGGTGCGTTTGAAGAAGCCTTTGCATCCCTCGCAGGTACGGACACCGTAGTGCTGACATGCCGCCGTGTCTCCACAAACAGCACACAACTGCGAAGGCGAAGAAGGGGTAGGACCACCTTTGAGGGCGATATCGCACCCTCCACCAGGACTACTGGCTGCAGAAGATGAAGCAGACGCTGCTGGGAGTGCGGGAATGGTTGAGGTAGGCATCCGGAGTTTCGGGCTTTCGCTACTACTTGTTGACTCTGATCTGGAAAGGAATCAAGTAAAATTTTAATTGATTTCTCATTTCCCGGATAGACGTAAAGAAATATTTGTAATCGCAAGGCATTTCGAGAGGACAAAGGTCTATCCACATTGTAGATTGTAACCATTGGGGACCAAACTATCCAGTAGATCATTATACAAGGCTGAGGTTCCCTAAAAGAACGACTTTAGTAAGATGCTTGTTCGAGGCTTGTGAGGATGCACTCGTTGGCCTATCTGAAAATATCTATAAAATAAAGAATCAGCAACCCTTCTTCGATGTTCTAGACTTTGGAGGTCCTTTGTAAGGTCAGTTGCATCCACTAGGCATATTGCTCGATTCTGGATTATATCCAGAAATTTTGGAAAGTGCTTTGGAGCGCATCGCTACACATGCGGGCAGTACTCCAGCGATGATCTTGCATCGGTAGAGTAGCAGTAGCTTTTCTGGAGAATATAATTTGCTGGAGTCTCTGGGACCTGGCGAGGCTAGTAACATGATCGTGTCATGACATGTTATTGTTGATGCTAATTCCCAGAAGCTTGATGGATGATCATTCAAATATTGTTGTTCCTCCATCTCTAGAAGAAAGCCTGAAGTACTAGATATGTAACAGAAATATGGATGCAGCCATCATTCTAAGTTGCTTAAAGTTCAGTTTAAAATGGATTGGGGGTGATTTTCAAATATCAATATTTATAGGCAAAATTTGTAGAGGGGCAGGTGACATGTCCAGGTAGAGATCAGGATGAACGTTGTCTGAAGTGGAGACAATTTCTGCTTACGCATGTTTTGGAGAGAACAAAATGACTTGCAGGCCTTTGCTACTAATTGTACAATTTTGGTCTAGGGAAGTTTTGAAGAGCAAGAAATAACATCCAAGATTTTGATAGTAATTCCACAAAATGCTTTTTTTCATGAGGGCATAATACCCATCCTATGAACGCCCTTAATGCATTTTAATTTGTTTGGTGATTAGTTATGGGAAAGTTCTAATAATTACTACTGTCGAGCTTACCTCTGCAATGGTAAGGACGCTCTCCTCTGCTTCGGCCCCAACTGAGTATTGATGTGCAATTCTGTAGTTGCTGCTTGATACGACGCTGGCAAAGAGTATGTTTCATGTCCAATCAGCGCGTCGAATCCCCCAGCGGTAGCACATGTAGGCGGAGGCGGGTAGTAAGGGCTGGCTCCACCCCCTCCACCTGTACCGCCCCCTGCATATACCGCCCCCGGTAGCGGTTGATGGTATTGGTGGTGATATTCGTGGTGTGGGGAATGATATGTGGTCGTAGGAGCAGCGGTCACATTAAAACAATCTTCTTCCATCTTTTGCGGCTGTTGAGTTGTGGCTACAGGTTGAGGGGTGGGCTGGTAACGGATGGAGTAGGTTTCCTGGAACAGAAGGTTAACATCACAATTAATATGGTTTTGGAAAGACATATGGTGATACATTCCCATAATTTGTGGCACAGAAACGTTTAAATAGTTTTAAGCCATCCTCTCAAATTGATCGACAAGTAGAAAACGTAGTAAAATGCATTCCTTGTAGTGAATGACGATATTTAACTAAGAGTTTTTACTATAGCTACCGCCTTCACCCTATCTGAAGACAAGCTAACTCTTATAATGAAAATGTATGTGCTCAGTAAATGTGTAGATACTTACTTGGAAACTAGGTAGTGGGAGAGGAGAAGAAGGTTGCGAATGTAAAGCAATATCCGCGAAAGGGTTGAGATCCTCTGGTGGGATGATGGAACTCGGCTCTTCCGAAAATGGCGCATTCAGCAGATCGGCAAAACTACTCGTTCCGAATGATGTCTGGAACAATGTAATTTTCAATTAAGAAGTAGTAAATATGGGATCATAATCAATGAGATGAATTTTTCTCATCACTTCACTAGCCCATTGAAGGAAATCACAGATAATAAGAACGACTTTTTCTCCATGTCCAATTGCTGTAAAATGGCAAAATCTTGTAACGCTGTACTTCCCATGCAATGATGTCAGCCAAATGAAAATAATGAAAAAAGAAAAACCTTCAGCTAGTAACTAATAACAGATAACTGAGATCACGCACTTGGGAATTCATAAATTTTCTGTATTGTTATGAAGCTTGATCTAAGAAAAATATGGAGTATTTACTAACTACTAGTTTATTTGATGGTTTACAGGACATAGACTGAATTCCATTTGATACATATCAACATGGCGCGCGTCTGTGTTAGAGCTAGTTTACTATGAATTCATTTACAATAGTTTGGTAAAATAGATATTTTCAACAGGTCAAGTTATCTCTAGCTCATTCAGTCACTTCATGTCTTCGAAACTCAAATCTATGTTCGATTCTCGATATCCATTAGGTACAATATCTGCACGATAACGACATGGGCTCATTAAAAATTGATATTTCCATTACCTTATCCGCCTAAATAATTGAAGATACTGGTTAACAAGCACACGTGACCTGATCCGCACTCAATAATAGTAAACAGTTACAAGGCGTTTTTAAAATAGCTGCAAACGCAGTATTCCATACCTATTCTTGATCTTGGTATCGATAATAGATAATAGCCCCAGGTTATTTTCGTTAGCCTGCCATGCTTCCAATACCAGAGCGTTATTTAATTGTTATTGCGGATCGCCGCACTCCAGGCTATAATAGAACTCGACTCAGAGACTGTGCAGTCGTTTAATTTAACACCTATCGTATATTATTCGCATGTGATTTTTTGTTAACTCTTTTACACACTCTCCTTGCCCTAGCGATATGTGGTGAGGTTTTAAGCTAGATATATTATGTATACAACAATATTTTCATAGCAAATACATGTCGATTTCTTCCATAACATAACGGGCTCATATCATATCTTTGCAAAACATGATTTTTATCCCACCTTGAAATGTGTTTTACTGTGGTTATTAAATTTGACAGTAACAAAGAGATACGATCTCACAAACATGCTATCATATGACAGCTCACAGTAACGCATTCTTGAGTATTGGTGTTGAAAATATATGTAGATTGTAGGTGCTCTTACTTGGTGAAACTCTTCCATCATGTAGATAAAAAGTTGTGTAGTTATCACACAGTTTCACAAATAAAACTCTTTTTTTCAGTGACGCGTTTCGATTTTTATCAAAATCATCATCGGACTGTCAGAGTTGACTTCTAACAAGGCTACTTGCCAAATAACTAACTGGTCCTATCATGGATACAAAACTAGAGCTCTCAAAACTAGTATATTATCTATCCTGTCTAGTTATTTTTCCATTAAATTATGTTTCCATCTGTTGTGTCTTTCTTAGGGGGCTTATTTTTTATGTCCTTAAGATATTTCATGAAATATCTTAAGGACATTTTGATGGCGATGGTTAAGGTTTTGTAGGGGTTTCCCTTAACACTAGTGTAGATGCAGTCGACAACAACAATAATCTTAATGTGTAGTGCGAATGAACTTATCAAGTCTCAGAAATCATCCTAAGGTTAGTCTTATTTAATCATGATGTTCACATGTTTCTAGGTCTTAGTTTTTCGTTGCTTTTTCTTATCTTTTCTCCTATGCCTTTTATACGTTATCTTCCAATTTTTTTTATTGATTGGTAAGATTCAGAGTAACATATGACAAGATTCGATTATCATGATTATATTTAAGGTTAGGAAATAAAGTTCATTCTTAAATGATAAGTATGTATGTGGTATCAAAATTAATTGTATAATGTGATGAGGTAGTTTCTCTCCCTTCCATTGTTTTTATTTCATTAGCAGCGTTGTGATTACTTGGAGCTATAAATTTGTTCAGCTACTCGTGTTGTGGTCACTTTCATACACTTGATAATTACATAATAATAACTAAATAGCCCCCTTCAGTAATTCCGTTTAAATATTGGGCAAGTTGTTTGGTTTGATGGTTCATGTCAAATCTGTTGTAAATATGATTATTTCATAAGAGAGCAAGGTGTAAATGTGTGTTAGGTATAAATCATGGCTAGAATGAGATATAAAATAAGTAAATGAATGCTCTTTGAAATCTTATGAACTGAAGCCAATGTAACAGTGAATTATGCCCACCAATAGATTCATGGATAGTTTATTGATTTTCCAGCTGAAAACGAATATCGTATCAAGATACCTTTGGAATAAAAAATTTATGAGCATAGCTTTTATGCCCGGTGATTTTCATTCCACGTACACAAAATACTGCATAAATTCAGGGTGTAGACAACAGACTCTTATTTTGCTTGCATACAGGTTGAACGTTTTTTTCATTCTCTGCACAATATTATCTTACGCTCTTCAACGTATGAAGAAGTTCTCTTAAATAAGAACTTGGTGTGGAATCGTAGCACTATCATTGAAGTCAGATAAGTGTGCGGTATACTACAAATCGTGGCAGCCCAATAAAGATTCGAATGGAATGCAAAAGATAAGCAGCACTCAGCGAAGTGTACAAATTATTATTGGATTTAAATAGTACAAAGTATTGAACTGAAATGATTGTTAAATATTTTCACTTGCAAGAAATTTTAATAAGCTTCAGTATTAATATTTTTGTTTGAAGTGTCCAACTAATTTGCAAATGATCGCAGATAGGTGTTGGAAAAATAGTCGTTTCTTTAAATCATAGGATGCATATGAGCCTAAAAATTCCGGTTGTTAACTATTACAATCATTTTACGGCTGCTTTCATGATGAACATTTTAAATTTGAATTGAAATTTGAATGAGACTGACAGAAAGTTTGTTTTTGGTGGATGTTACATTTACTCGCACTTCCAGCATAATTTTGAGAGAATATCCAGTCATTTCTATTCATTTTAGACAATTTTGAGGTCGCCAAAATTGTTTCCAAAATAAATATATTTGTAAATAAACATTCAAAAACCACGGGATTTGAATGAATCATATTTTCGTAGTGTATAAAAAACCTTTTACCATCTATCAGGTTTTGACATTCCCAATCCTTATTAGACAAAAATTGTTATCCACACATTTGCCTTGTAAGTACAGAAACAATGTTTATTTGCGACGGCTCTAGATTTAGGGTACATCCTACCTATGATGAGCATGGTACATTTTGTAAGCCGTTCTACTGCTTTTTTAGCACTGTTCTTCGAGTTCTATGGGATTTAAGGCATGGTTTAGCTCTTCTTCTGAATGGCCTCCATTCGCCCTTCTGTTTCAGAAATTATTGCTGGGGATTTATGCATTTTAACTGAGTAAAGATGGTACATGATAATAAAGGCGCTAGTACGCCTCTTGATAAATGAAGCAAAACATGATGACTTTGTAGTCTACGTGTAGTGATATCAGTTCTGGGAAGACAAACTTAAGAATTTTAATAAATATAAAATATTTCGGGCATTTGAGTATTATCAATGTAATGAAATTAAATTCCAGAAGATCAGTATCTGACACAAAAGTCAATACAGATTTTTATTTCTAAACCTATTTAATTTTGTGGGACGTAAAGCGTCAGCCTACTGACCACATTTACTTTCAGATTGCCCTGCTGCCAACGCACCGATTCCAAAAAATAAAAAGATTTCATAACCTACTACTGCTTAACTTTCCTTAGGTTTGATGAAAATTGACGGACATTTCATGCGTATTCGTAAAACTAATAAATATACTATAGAGTAATGTGTAAATAGAGAAAGATGATATGTTCAAATATTTAGATGCTGGATCAGTGGAAATTGCCAGCAGATATTCTCTGGAATGTTACTATGTCTCTGTCACAGGGGGGGGGGGGGGGAGGTCCTGCTGCATAGCATGGAACCTTATGGATATTGAAATTGAGAAGTACGAGAAAGATTAGATCTACGGAAATGTTTGGTTTTCTGCTACATGTAGTCGATGGATACTTACTAAACTGAGTCACCAGAGAACATACTCGTAATTAAAATAAGGAATAATGAAAAGAATTATTAGGAACTGGAGTGCCTGAGCAAACATGAATATAGGAACCCAAATATGAACAGCTGATAGTAGATAAGTAATTGGTATAGTTCTCACCAATTTTTGCCGAGGAGCCCGTACAAGAAGAAGAAGCTGAACAGTAATAAGTTAATTTTATGTAGATGGTAGGTGCTCTTACCTCGTGAAATTCTTCCATCATTCAGATAAGAAATCCTGTGTTTAACACAGTGTTTCTGGAATAAATCTTTCTTTCAGTGACATGTTTCGATAGTTTTATTCATCTGACATTCCGACGATGATTTAAGTATAAATCGAATCGAATCACTGAAAGAAAGAAAGTTTTATTTGTGGAACCTTTTTTTAAACACAATCTATGCATCTGAAGTCCGTTTTAACGAAAGTTCAGCGCGGTTCTAGACTTAGTTCTCGCAAATCCATCTTAGCGTTCTGACAATTCGAAATTAAATTTTAGATCACTTAATGTAACTTACTGCCAACGAATGAAATACATTGCGAACTTCTTCTCAATCGTTGTAGCTGTCATGATTTGGTATGTTTTTTTGATACAGTTTTTACAGAACCTATTTTCATATGAAAATTCAAATAGATGATGGAATAAATTAATTTGTACATCGTTTGTAACATAACAGTGACTTTCTGATTTTGTAGGGGCTTTCAAGTAGAAATGGTGGTGAAGGACTTCGTGAAATGAAACAAAGAAAAATATACTCACAATATGAATATGATATGCCAGAATATAGATAGTAGTTGTTTGAAACTTGTAGACAAGGTGGATTCATCAAAAGTTTGATTGCGGACTTCCATTGTCTATGTTTCAGTTCACCTGAAGGCGATTGAAAATAGCTCATCAATCGAAACGTCGTGATACTCAAAATTTTATAGACAATGGGAGTCCAAAATCAAAGTTTTGATAGATAGTAGTGTGTTAAGTAATACTGTTTTCAATTATATGTATTTGCTTTCCTTGTGATTTGGATGGTTTGTTAGAATGAACAATTGGGATTTTTAGTGGTTCTAAGTCATTCGATCACTGGATATATATGCCGATTATAGTATTATAAGTTGTCGGATGGATTCTAAGGGAATTATGAATAAAGTTCCGAACTTCAAAGTACTTTCTGCTGGAACGAACATCATATGAATACATCATATTTGCAAGACCACACAGATAATGCCAGATTGACTGAAGTCATTCCTAACATTATACCATGAACAGAATATCGTTATATTAGAAGAATTGGATCAAAAATATACCATCAGAAGGAAGCTAAGCGATGAACTGGCAAAGCAAATTACAAACAATTAAAATAAAAAACATTCATCCATTTAGGAAAATAGGTAAATAAACCTAGCATAATAACATAAGAACGCTAAAACTCCCGTCTCTGCATATAGTCAATACGATTAAAGTTAGACAGACATCCTGGAACGGACACATAATACCATGTGACATAGAGTTTGAGCAGCTTCTAGTGATATAAGGAGTAGAAACAGTGGATTATTCAGCCATATTGCTGCCCGAAGCCCTTTAAAATGGATATAACCCACTCGCCCTCCTACCGCAAAACCTCAGATCAGAAAGAACCATTCAACCGAACCATTTCCCACTCTTTTAGACATTCACCTGCTTCAAGAAATCTGAAGAGCGATTAATCGCTACTGGCTTTCTAATACTTTTGCTTCATTTGTTCAGTGCAGTCTAATGATCCGCACCCTAAAACTTGCACCCAAATCTCGGGCGATGATACGCTCCTCAGTGAAAAGCATTATTAAAGCGGAGGTCATGAAGGAAAAGTTATGACTCCATATTACCTAGATCTCTATCTAGTCTAGTCTCTACTAAGTGAACTCCAATCCAGGAAGCATCCAATAACCTGAGGTTTGTCACGTCATGAGCACCTATGGCTCTGTATGAGAGCAGTTGCGGTTATAACCTAGTGCACTATATTCATATGGCTACATACCGTAAGAGATTGTAGATGACCGTCACCGCGCTAATTTTGCCGATTGCAACGATCCGCGTAACCGATCACTCGATGCGTGCGTCCAACATATCTGTAAACCAGCCTTGGAACTAGAAGCTGTGCGGCCATGCGTTTCACTAATTGCCTGGCGGTAGCAGCGTGGTTTTTCCGTTTCGCGGGAGAAAAAAGCATGTCGAAAGGCGTGCCGTACGTCGAGTGGCGGCGGCGCACCAGATCAAAGGTGGATGTCGGGCGTGGCTCCGGCCGCTGCCGATTGGTCCCCCCCTTTTGCTTGGAAAACGGCGTGGAAAGCCGGACGAGATATATACGGTGCGCGCTCACTGGAAAATTCGATGCTATGCGATTTACGGCATGTGGCGCCACTTGCGTCGACGCGGCATGATGTGGCAACGGTAGATATTTGATTCCTTGGATATCTTTGGATCTATGATAGCTATGAAACTCGAATCGTTTGTTTATAACTGTGAAGTGAAATTGGACTATGATTGTTGTTGCCTTCTTTATTTTCATGATCTAGCAAATTGACGGCAGATTGTAGATGCGCTTACTCGGAGAAACTCTTCCATCATTCAGACAATAAAACAATGTTTATTAGGAGACACCGAAAAAAATAGTTCATTTGCGTAACTTGGTCTGTCAATTTTTTATCTGACTGTTTCTGCATGTTTATTCTTGAAAGCTTTCCTGTACTTTACAGTGTATTGATATAGCAAATTGACCTTTTGAGTTGAACTTTCATCGATACCCAAAACAACATTAAATTCTTGATATACCTTTATATCAAGTTATCATAAAGCAAGAGATGTATTTTATTAAATAATGTATTTAAAAAATATTAGTCAGGATATGCAGATTTGATTGTTTAAACTACTGGGATTTTCTGTGACTAACAGTGCTTAGCGTAAATGTTTGATGTGTCCTACAATCCTCAACTATTCCTACAAATTATTCAGCATTTCTGATGGAATTCTAGCA
The DNA here is from genome assembly GCA_949316355.1 of Bruchidius siliquastri. Lineage (NCBI taxonomy): Eukaryota > Metazoa > Arthropoda > Insecta > Coleoptera > Chrysomelidae > Bruchidius > Bruchidius siliquastri. Next base: position 10,953,713 of record OX438529.1, on the reverse strand, counting down.
ATTTGCTTCATAGAGTCGTCCACTTGTTCTAAGCACCAACTTTTTTAATAACCTCATAGACAGTGATTTATTTGGACAAGATCAGGCAATCATAGGACTAGTAATGGCTGCTTATGGGATGATTCCTTCAACAGGCAAATATGCCGAGGTGCTTGATCCTGTATAAAACTGTTCTCAGTTCCTTAGTGTTTTTTTATATGCGTGGAGTGGCATAATTCCGTAACATCTGCATATATCGTTAACTATGGCCTCTCACATCTACATCTGAGTATGAGTATGCACAGTTTTTGTTTTATGCAACCTAGCAACAACAAAGCATTAAGAGTAGCATTGGTATTGAATCACCGACAGATAAGTGGCTAGAAAGATGATTAGATCAAAGTTTACTGAATACTACTATGAATTTTGTAAGCTTTGGTTAGATTCCAAATGCATACTCTTCTTCTTCCTATACTTTGTACTTTAAACAAGCCAGTTTACGATTCTATCTGGTCGGTTAAAAGGACAGCAGTATCATGGAGAAGGCTCATAAAAACAGGTTCCGTTGATATGTCGATAGAACAGTGTCAGGTCACCGACTGCTTGTGATGCTTGGTGATTTGGGGTGGTGCGTTAGGGGATCGTCGCGAATGTGTCGCTTTGCTTTCGTCTAAAATGCATCGCGTATTTCGAGGGTAGTTGGAGTAACATCATATTATAGTTTGCTCAATTTTGTATCGCGAAGAAATAAATTTTGTGAAGTTAAGCCCTCAGTGAACCTATAATGACGTAACTTATTTTTCCCAATGATGAATAGAAAAGTATTCTGAGAGAGTTTAAATCGATCCTTAATGTTTGGGCAGATGTTATTGCACTGGAATTATAGAGTTGATAAAGCTTTAACGCTATTCGTTAATGTGTGCGTGTGCGTACTATAATTTCTTCTCACTTTCAAGGAATCCACATAAACTATTAATTAGGTACATACAAGTGTGTCACCAGATCCTGAATAACTAATTTCGGATTATCTAAAGATATTTCCTAAGGTGTAGCACATCTATATTATAAATATCTTTTGTATGCATATTAAAATGTATTGAAGGAAGTGATACCGCATTCTCAAGTTTTCCATAATTTATAGAGGATTTACTAGGTAAATCTTTTATAATCTGGCAGTTACATTTAGTTAATGAAATACAAATAATCATTTCATTAGGTAATTCTTACATTGCATAATGTATGCATCAAATATCGATATAAATATCAGATTTTCTTTTCGTATATACAGATGTTTGAACGGTGTTTTATATATATTTTCTCTTTTTTAATATTTTTTGTTCATAGATGAAATATCTTTGCTAACGTTTCAGTTGCCTCAATTTTTTCACTTTATTACTTTGCTAAACGCTGTCGAGGTTGCTGAAACGGTAGTAAATTAATCCCAGTAATTTGCATGTAGTATCAATTAGTGGCCAGTCGAAAATATGATGAACCAGATAGACAACAACAGGAAAATTTCATGAGTTACATCAGTCCTTACCTGTGTCTGCAGTAGAAGCATGCTTGATTGTGGACTGCTTGGTGCAGAAGGGTGTGCACTCTCCGCCGCTAACGAGGTACTTGATACTTCACTCTGAAGAAGCAATGTACCTGAAATTCAAAAAATCCTAATGAATATACGCCAGTATGTTACTACATTGACAAATGCCTATCGGTCTCCAGAAGTGCTGCACGTGTCTAATTACCTGTTCACATTGACACCAAAACTTTGTAGACCATCGCTAAAGCAGCATGAACTGATCTGAGCCTTATAAAGCGGTAACAGTAGAGAATATAATCTCTTGAAGCGGAAGAGAACCGCCACTTCTGGGACGCCAACCTAGCAAGACTGGCATCACGATCGTGCTAAGATATGTTATTATTGATGTTGGTACTCACAAGCTTGATGGAAGAACAACTGAGTAACACTGGCGTTGATGGTAAATACATTGGAATCACATCCACCAATCTACAAATAAGGCACGAAAAAACTATACAAACCATATGCATCAACTCGGTGCCAGCTCATAGGTGGCAAGGTTCATTAGCAGTCTCATGTGATACTCTATCGAAAGGTTTCAATATTTCTACTGCGATAACACAAGACCCTGCAATACTAGTTTTCAATGCTTACTTTGCAGTTTTGTGTGACTGTTCGCCACCTCATCATTTCCAGCATTCGTTAGAAATCAGTATCTGTATTGTGTATTGGAGGGAGTATAGTTTGCCCAGATCGTAACACATCCTCGCCGATGGTTTTCTACAAACCATCGAAGTTTCCCCGACTTTAGCCATCCTCCAGAATAGATTCTCAAATCGATAAAACCGCCGGGCATGAACGGAGCAGGTGCTTAACCCTATCACCTTCCTATTACAGTTAGCACAAGTGTTCCATATATCTGTGACGCAGAGTAATTTAGCTTCATGGAGAATCTCAAGTCATCTCCCTTGATATATCAAGAGCTGTCGATATGGTGTTGCATGAGGCTTTTGATGAAGGTTGCTGCCTATAGGTTTATTCTCCTAAGCTTACAATATAGAGCATTTCTGAGCATTTTCTCTTTACATAAGGCTATCTATAAAAAATAAGTTATGGTGGCATATTGTCCATAGTCAGCATACAAGATTTCTGGAATAAATTCCACAGCCTGCTCCTTCAACTTTCTTGTCCGCTACATACGTAGGAATAAATCTTTACTAACGTTTCGGCTGCTTAAGATTCATTCCTCTGTACGCGGTTTCAGTTAGCGGCCAATGAAAAATATAATGAATCAGAGAGACAATAACAGGATAAGTTAATTAGTGGAAAATAACAAAAAGTGAGAGAAAAAAACAACAGCAATGAGGCATGCTTTCATGGCTACTAGTACCAGCTATATATTTAAGCTGAGGCTATAAGCAAAAATGTAATTGTTATTTTTACACAACATAGCAACATTATTGAATACAAAGGTTCAAAATATGTAATCTATGGCTTTCAATGGGGCGGAGAAGATTATTGCCACCGATTGTTTCCACATAACTAAAAGGTAAATACTTTCTACCTACTGCATGACTAAATTTCGATATAACGCTGAAAACAATTGATGTAGGATTAATAAGACCACTTACAACTCCACAATAGATAGTGTGGTTTCATTAAAAAAAAGAAAAGGAAAAATCTGAAAGTAAATGGCAGGATGTATGGTATATACAAGCAGTTAGATGATAATAGCAGAATCCAACATGAATCATTTTCGTTAAACTACTTAATAAACATTGTTATTGAGAACTTTGCAAGAACAAGGCGGTTTCAGATGAAACAGAGTACATGACTCAATGAAATGCTGTGGAGAAAGAAGTATGTTAGTGTGATTGTCAAATTAGCACCTACATTAGATCAACGATATTAAAATTAACATAATTATTACTTTTACCGTGGAGTTTATACAATGAGGAAGTCGGTATGCTTCATGTGCTATATAAAGTTTCTATGAATTATTCTATAGTAAATATCTTGAGGTTTTATTGAAATCAGCACGTTAGTAGATATGATCTGATATTTTTTCAAAACTGTCATTGATGTATGTTATTTAGGTTCATACTTTCATTTCCACTTTCTACAAGCCTGATCAAGGTTCAAAGTTGCCCAAACGCAAACCCACTATTCTGAATATGTACTTTCGGAACTGCTTACCTAAGTCAGCCAGATCTTCGATCATCCGTTCTAAGCACTCAACACATTCTGATGTGACCGATTTGTATAGTATTATAGCGACAATTACGTACCGACAACTAGACTCGAAGCCCTATCACTACATGCAAATTATACTAAATAGAGAAGCTCAAAATAATCTCACCCTTATATAGCGATACAGACCTGGCATCTATAGCACCAGTGCACAGCGGCGTACATCGTATAAAAATTAGCAAGTAAATATTGCAAAAATGGTCGGCAATAGTAAAGATTGACAACGCAAAACATGTTTGAAAACAAATATTAAACTCTTTGATTGCATTATGCCCTTTGAATATACTGCATATAACATTCAACAAAATAAGTATGCTCAGTATTTTATTCGGATATATATATATATATATATATATATATATATATATATATATATATATATATATATATATATATATATATATATATATATATATATCCGAATAAGTTTGTATTAGTCACAAAAACATTTATTTTGTCTGGATAAAATTTTATAATGAATGCAAAAGATAAAAATAAAAGATCATTCCAGTTGTTTCCCCAGTGATAAATATTTTGTCATGAAATTTATGAAAACTATTTATCAAAAATAATGGAAACTGTTTAGATTTCTATTCCATTTCTTCCGCATCAAGTCATTGTCAGATACATATGCTTCGTATACTAACTGGCTGGGTCTATCGAAAATGCGTACCAAAAATGGACACTTACTCCTGGACTATTAGCATCTATTTCAATCTATACGTGAAAATGTGTTTTGCATTTGGTGTATGAGATTCATTCGAGACTATTCAGTTCATGTAATGATCTAATCTAATCTTGAAGACAAAAAAGTGAGTACTACATGCGCGCAAATGATCTGTAATAAACTTCAAAATTCATGGAAAAAAACGTCCTGGAATCTTAGTCGCCAATACACTGATTTTAAGAAGTATAGCAGCAGCATATTCTATAACTCTATACCATATTGCTCCAAAAATTTGTTCGAAATAGGTGGAGCGGTATTGACATCTTGCGGTAACAAAAATTCAAAAAGATAGACGCGACAGCTGTTGAAGATATGCTGTTTAGAATTTTATATACTATGGAAGCAACAGGGACTTCAAATCAAACATTCATAAGTGGTTTGCTGATACAAAGATGCGATATCAGCCACTACGTGCTCCACCACTGTCGCTTACCGGCGCCAACAGAAAACAATCAAACCCCGCTATGATAAGGTGCACCCTAGGGAGGCGAATCAGTGATATTTACGCGGGGCGAAATCAGGGCCTATTGTGGGTTATGGGCCGTGACGAGCCTCTTCGACAGTGTATGAACTGGCTATTGTAGCGCGCCTGTTTATGGTGTACGAAAAGCATATTGCTATTATGATTAATATTAGGCGGAAGATTACCACTGGGAGTTGCAGGGAGTTTTTAGAAGCGTGACGTGCGGATATAATGATGAACACTTTTTGTTTGTTGTGTTTGATTAGATCGGTCCGATAACCTTCGCTGATTGCATTAGGCGACAACAAGATCACATGGAACAGTCGTAATGAGCTCATATACATTGATCGAACGTTATAGTCATTGGCGAAGGGTTCCAAACCAACATATTCAATTTTGACATTCCGATACGGTCCCTTTAAAAGAGGTTTAACAAACCATAAGACCCGTGACGCGTTTTGGTTTACTCATTTAGAATAATCGTCAGACAATAGAACCGACTATTTATTAATGAAGCAGGTTACATGTGAACTAACCATTGAAATTTCTATTTACCTTATATATTTAATAAGCTTTCAGAATGTAACCGTTTGACGTAATCTTTAATTTGTCATTTTTCATGCGCCTGGAGAATATTGTCACTAGGATTGAGAGTAACCCTTATAAAACCCCCACCCTTATATTTTATTTCCCAAAATGATTCAAGAGTGAATTAAAATATAAAAGTAAAAGAGTTTTGACACCGAATTAGTAGTAGTATAGTGTATTGATGAAAGCTTAGATATTTTCTAAATCTAGGAAATTTTTATCTTTTTGAAAAAAGCAAAGATTATTTTTCCACGTAGGATACATTACTTACGAGTTATACCCTAAGAACTGTGAAACTAGTAAGTTTTTGTTGAACGTTATGAAGGATAAATGAGATTCCACGAATACTCTTCATAATGATGGGAACCTGAATTAAATATACTAATTAATAATATGATTCATGTAAAACAGCATCACATAAACATCAATGCCTCATATATAAAAGCAAAACGCTTGTTGATTGTTAATATGAAACTCGTACATTATCTAATTGGAAATTAATTCGCAATGTACTAATTGTTCTTTATCAGATTAAATATATCAACTGTATCACTCTCTATTTCATTATGTTCGCATATATAGTCTCACATAGGATATGAATATATATTGTCTCAGTACACGGTGGTTTAATATTGCTATATTGCATTCTATATCTAATCTGGAGGTACAAATTAGAGATAACTGAAAATTAGATTTTTAAAATGTTCGCTGGTCGTAGCGATGGAGTATTTTTTAGGAAAATTTGTGAGACTGGAGGATAAAGGATTAGAACAGCACAATTTATGATATAAATAGCTTTCCTTCAAGAGAATTACGCAAAATGTGTATAGTAAAATAGATATAAATTGATAAAGTTATTCAAGTATATAAGTATAGCAAGTCAGATGCTTAACACTTACAGATGAACCATGGTAGATGAATAATGAATTAAAACATATCAGTGGCATACATCACAAATAAAAATATAATGGTATCACAGGGTGAGTATATTTTTGTTTTCATTAACAAGGGCAGAGTGAGATGCATCTACCAAGTAAAGACAGTTTCTCTTTAAGAATGCCTTTATTTTGATTATAAACTAGAGCTTTTATGAAATGGGCTTTTCTTGAGCTATACGTATGAGAGTCAGAGTTTATAGGATTATGGTAATTTGTCTGGATCTCTGGATGGAGTGCTTTAGATACACATACACACACACATATAGGTATGTATATATATATATATATATATAACCTATGTACCCAAAAAAAAGTTGAATCACAAATTGGGCACTTAAAACGGGTTCTGTAATAAAAATGCCTAGGCTCTTATATGACTGTACTCAATTTTCACAGCTGTACTACTCGCATTAGCGGCAGTGTTTATTATCATTATAATTACCTCACTTACTAAAAACAGTTTTAAATTGTAGGATACAATAAATCTTATAATAGACGTTTCTCAGGGGCGTGTATTACGGAGCGTTTTGTTTTATACAGTTCAATATACATATTTCATAGGTAGTTGAAAATACGATATCGTTTGGAATAAATAAGGTTGATATATAGGTTGGCAGAAGGTGGGTTTGATTAAGATTACGTTATACTTAGTGATTTTCTATCTATGCATATGTTTATTCTATGTGTAGATACAGTCTAGTGAATGTATGCACTAGTCATGGCCAGGTGCGAAAACAATGATGAAGCTGTTACCCAGGAATCATCTCGTGACATTAAATATTCCAGGAGGAATAGCTGTGTTTCCAAAAAATAAATGGAAATGGAAAATAGCTATTGTAAATATTGAAACTTGAGATGTGTTTTTCTAATTCAGAGACATTATACTCCTGCAGCAATTTTCAAAATAAAAAGTATAGAACAAACAACGTAACTTTTTAGGGAACGGTAAAATTTGTTATTAATAATGAGTAGAACAAGTTCATAGTTTTTGAGTGTTCATTTTGACATACCACTTGCAAGAGGGATCAGAATCATCATTAGCAAAATCATATAGAAAACTTTTTCAGTTGGTCGGTGGCTGTTGGTGACTGTCCTCTATTCCATCTTGTGGAAACAATAGTTCTAATTTTTCTAATTATGGATTCAATGAAATTTTAGTTTTCAAATCTTAATTTGTTTTTCAAATTTGCCTAGAGAATTTGAACTCCTATAGTTGCAATATTATTCCTCAATATTTTATGATAATGGCACCAGTTGTGATAAAAATTTCGCAATATATAGTATGTTTAAGCTCTGTGAGCGTTTCATTGAAACCGAATTTGTGGCACTATTACATTTTTCATCATTCATTCATTCATCGATTATAAATTTTGACGTTGTATATTCCATGTTGTGCAATCAAAATAGGGGTTATTACTTAAAAAAGTTTTGATGAATTCATATAGGGTTGTCATTTCAAAAGTTGTCAAAAAATTACAAAATTTTGGGTTTGTCTACTGTACTGTTTTTTTTTGTTTTTTTACCTGAGACTAAAATTTGATTTGGAATACCTTATTATTCCAACATTTACGTCCACCTTGTATACATATACCTAGGAATTTTTATGTGAATTTACATTACTATTATCTACTTACTATATGTTATGTGTACTGTTTTTGTATAGTGAATTAGGTAAAATTTACATGTCTTAGGGACCTCAATAGTGCATTAGAAAATAAACCTTTTTTGCTTCGCTTGCGCATTCACCGTTTTTGCAATATTTGTACCCAGTAATAACAAAAAGAAGCTGTATATATATTACAGATAGACGACATTACCTGGTGAAACTTGAAAACGTTGAGATGCAATTTACGATTTCATTCCATTCATGGTACCATTGCAAATGAACCTAATCACACTAGAAAAAAGTTAATATGGCAATAACACCTACATCTACAAAACTATGAGAGCTGGAAAGTTACATTGTGGATTATAGAAATAGTTTGAAATGTCTAGAATTAATCTCTCGGCTGAATAAAGCCGAAAACACACAACTTACCAGATTATCGCTTATCTTAGCGTTTCAATTACTGATTCAAGATATCTGATGGGTGGTTGTATTAGGTAAACCGTTTGCAACAAAAAAAATTGGCTGATGTTGATAACAGTACGAACATCAATGAGAAATATTGGAAAATGCGAAGCAAAAGAGTTCTGACTATGAAAAATAAATTTTCTGGTGTATCTAGATATACTTTGTGCTACAAAAATTAAGTGGTAGATACAAAAATGTATCTTTCCACGAGCAAAAATACATCATACTATAAAAACACACACACACAAAATTGAGGGACTTGTGTAATTCTGTTACAAACCATGATAAACGCTTGTAACTATTTTGAATATACCTATACTGTAAATCCAGTCCTTATAGATAGAAGTAGTTATGAAAGAATAAATATTTTGCGAAATGCTGCTTCCTGTAGTTAAAGATTTGTCTTAGTTCCCCGCATAAAAGACGAAAGTAAGCACTGTGATCGTGAACTGCTATCGATGATTTAATAAAATATTGGTATCGAAGTGCTGTGTAATAAAATAAGGCATTTATGCTACATTTTGAAAAAAATGCTGCATTGGTGACATAGTTAGCAAAATACAAAAAATATCAATATTTACCCAACCGATGATTTTTTTGAAAATTTTTAATACCAGTTCGAAATTGCATGAACAATATATTTTCCATTGATAATTACTCGAATTTATGTCGATCAACAACATACGCAAAATATGTTTCTTCCAGATTTCTGTGTAGAGATTGGGAGTAGATGATACGAGGGGAACTAATAAAATTTTTAGTAACTTCATAAAACGGCCAATGATATTTCAGCCAGCAGAATACGCTACCATTACCAGATTTTTTTAAAAACATACCTGGATAGTAGTGAGTCGTTCTTCTAAACTTTATTATTTATAATTATTGAAAGACTGCCACGTACGTAGGAGTGCAGCCTAGAAATCCAGCGTAAGATTATAATTCTTTGTTAAGTAATCCATAGGTTTTCCAAAGTTATTTGTCAATAAACATAATTCGCGCAACACTAGCATATAGTAGAATCATGTTCAAGTTTTGATGTTTCAATAATATCCCTTTGAACTTTAAAAACAATATGATAGATCGCGCTTTTAATATTAAAATTTGTATGACGGTAGATATGATGCAATTTTGGTGCCCTTGTAGGTGTATTTTTTACTATGAGGCCCTATATGGAATAATATACAGATTACCATTTTCTAGATACACCGCTCCTGTAGTATGCATTTTACTGTTGAACATGATTTTGGAAATACAATAGCACAAGTAAATAAATGACAATCTATTTTGAGTTAACTATGAATTGTCACTGCCATTTAAAATATTCTTTTATCTGATACTTCAGATACACAAACCTTGACTGAAATCACTAATAGATCTCAAAGAAAGATAATACAGAAATTACAGAATAGATAATAGATCTCAAGATAAATAATACAGAAATTACAGAACACGCGTTGATAAACATGGTAGACGTGCTACAACAGAAATGTATTACTTCATTACAATTTTTTTCGAAACACAATGTCATGAAGGCGTAGCCTGTCTGAATTTGGGAGACCACTTATGCCAGTCCTTTGATATTTCCATAGGAACCAATCACAGTTATTCGATTACTCGAGGCACTACCACCACATTCAGAGACATTCTCAGTCAAAATCTAGAACAGCTGAGGCAGACGTTAAGGTTCGAGTATTTTGATGATTCTTATGCAAAATGGGGTAGTGATAAAATCATGTGAAAATAAGTGAGCTTTCTTGATTCAGCAGTTGATAGAGCATACCCCATAATTATAAGAAGAATAAAAACTACCAACATGTAGATAAAAAGATAAATAAAGCTCTATCCTTTGATGACGCGTTTCGATTTTTATTAAAATCATCGTCGGACTCGAAAAATCGAAAAGCGGCACCAAAAGAAAGAGTTCTATTTATGACACTATGTGATAATTACACAACTTCTTATCAACACGATGGAAGAGTTTCACCAAGTAAGAGCATCTACAGTCTACATGAAAAACTACCAAATCTGAAATTTTGAGAATTTAAAGATATCTGTTGCCTTATGAGTAACAGAAACAAAGAATAGCATAACAAAATCGATAATTAAAAACTCGTGAGGGTTCTTCGGGTACCTTATGACGTCATCTATTCGAATTTGCTTGGTTGCTTTCATACTGAAACCACTGATTTCTGAAGATGCTGATCACTCATGCTGGCGAAACGTTAGGAAGAAAATCCAAAAATACGGCCTAAGAACCCAAAGGAAACTTTAGTTTTCTATAGACAACGACTGTGAAAGCTTGAACACCTCCAAAATGAATAATGCAAAAAGATATTTCAATCAGAACCTCATGGCATAAGAAATCAGACTCAGCGGATCGGGATCCAAACTGATTCTTGCGTGAACTTGATGACCTCTGATCGATGTGGCTGGATCAACACATCTCCACAATGAATGGAATCAAAATGGCGGACATAACATCTTTTCCTATAATATTTCTCGCAAGTAAACCCAGTGGTGTGACATATTTGATTTTCTGAAATAAACTTTACTCTCTCTGAACCGGGTTATTCTATTCACCCGCTGACTGACCATCATCTCTTTTATCACCATTACGTCCACTGTGTGCAATAATAGAGGTTAGTGTGCCAGACAGCACCTCTGTAAGTATGCCTATATACAAACGACTAGAAATTTAATTTCTACATAATCTCTAGTAATGATCTTGCCTCAGGCACTGCAGGTTAGCCGCCGACACCGACGCACTTTCGGTTTTTATTTATAGATGAAGTATAAAGCTGGACACACATATCCTGCTTGAAAATCTGCATAATTTTTTCAAGTATAAGCCGGCTACATGGATTTATGTAACCAGTTACAGTAGAACTTTTTCCGATCAATTATGCGATATCACATGAAGATTGGAGATGCTCTTACTTAGTGAAACTCATCCATCATTCCGATGAAAATATTAATTGAAGCGCGTTACTGAAAGATTTTTTTATTTGTGAATCTTTGTATTAAACACAAATTTCTTATCTGATATCACATGAGTTAAATAAATAATATGTCAAGTTACCTTATACAATATTTTTTTAGTTATAAATGATTTTGTAATTTTTATGAAACATACTATATTTATATGAGATGTAACCGCCCGCATATTGGAAATAGTATTTTTGTTTCTTGTCTGTTCACAGGGTATGCCTTTCATGAGAGTACAACATTTATTGACTGTGTATTGTATTAGTATTTGAGTCTTCCGCCAATAATAATAATAATAGTAATAGTAATAAGTACAGGAGTCAAGGAGATAGGGGAATTACAGACATACAATCACTTCATATAAAACAAATACACTCAGACATTTCTTTCAAAGCAAGCAATTTACATAGAGCGATAGTGAAAGTGAAGACAAGAACTACACACTTCTTTCAATCTCTCGTCCAAACAACTCTGCAGACATATAGAACCATGCATAACCACAACGAGAAAAGTTGGACACCTGATCACAGACAACACTCCATGGAAAATATCGATATCAGGTGATACAAGACAGGATTAATAAAAAATAGTCATACACCTGGCTGCATGACCAAGTAATTGCGACCCGAAACTACAAGAAGTATACGATAAAAGACCCGTCCATAACAGATGACAACTGCAGAAGATGCTACCAATGAAAGGAAATAATCCTAGAGACCCAATCCCAGCCAGTAGGCCTGATATCGTTTATCAATCGAAGGCTGAACGAATTACCTATTTAACTGATATCGCTATTCCCAATGACAACAACGTTCAAAGCACCTATTATGGGATCTAAATATACAGATCTTGCAGTAGAAATTGAACGTCTCTGAAAACAAGAAAAAGTCATTATCATTACCCCTGATTGACCAACCATATTCACACCACACATACAACAACTGGGGCTGGACGAAAAGTTACACAAAAACTTCTGTGATCGTCAAGAATTTGGTATTGTACGGTTCTTCCTCAACGCAGAGTAGTACTTTGGGTACTGACTTGGCACAGCCTGCCAGTACCTGATTAGACCACAATCTTGCGAGAAAAGTTTTTTCATAGATAATCTCATGCAAACGCAGATAGTATCGCGTTTCATAAGCAATGCGAATACGGTATCTTAGGATGATAGTGATTTCCCGGTTCCATGCAAGAAATAGAGGTACTGTCATCAGCGAAGCTGGAGATAAGATTGGATGTAATTTCCAACGAAGATAATAATAATATTGACACCAGTAGTAGTAACAGATATATTAATAATTCAATAAAAATACCGATACACTGGATCGCTGTTCTGTTTCCCAGCAACTGCTCCCCACACCGTGAGGTAATCTACTGGGTCCCCAAATATACGCCCTAAGTAGGCATGTGAAGCTGGCTGAGGAGTTCCAGGTACTTATCCTTTTTACTCCTCTTTCAAGACGATGTTCATTTCGGCAGGAACCGAAAAATCAATAATGGACATATTCTTTTTACTCGAGAATCTATCGTTCTCCAATAGTCTCAGCACTCCTTGGAGCGTAAGATAGCACAGGTGTCACGTGTACACCGTAGGAGTGCCTCAAATGATAATATAGCACTTGCAGAGCTGCGTTGTGCCGATAGACATAAGCAATGTCGGCCATACACGATGAAAGCATAGGCTTTTGGTGCCCGTGGGTATGCTAAACAGCTGGCATCGGGTACTACCTACCCTACTGCGATATATCAAGGTGTTAAAGACACCACCATAGCATGCTATTATGACTTCAACCCACTAGACATTAGGAAAGATAAGGACAGTTGCTTAGCCAAACAAGACTCTTGTAGATGATTGTAGAAGATTCCATGCATGGGCAATTCTTAGTGAAGCATTAGAAGGAATTTGGATTCTGCACTTTGAATTTTGAATAATATAATAATTTGAGCGCTCAAGCGCTACTCTAAAAGTGAAAGCACTCTGTTCCATTACAGTTTTTCTACATTCATTTCTAAGCCGTTTACAATTTTTGACAGAGCCTGTGTAGATTGATTAGATTAATACTGTAGACTGAAACCTCGCCTTTGATCCCGAAACACGCCGCTGTATTTTGCGAAGTAAACGAGAAAGAGGCAGTGTGTGGTCTACTAATCCTGTTCATTTGATTACCAGACAATTAATGTAGCATTGCAACGTGCGTGTGTTGCTTATGTTAGCCATGTGTGAGGCCTCAGCAGTTGTCGGTTGTTAGTGTTGTTACCAAGACATGATATATAGTTTATTTCATATTTATATCATGGTTTATACGCGGGAAGTGCTACACTCGGATAAGCGTATCTATATTTTACAGGGTTTTATGGAAATTATTCCGACTAAATGTCAAATAAGGAAAACAGTAATGTGCATTCCTGTATGAGACTCGAGTGAATAGAGATTTTATTTGGTATTATACGTGACTCCATTGTAGCTCAATAGAGTTGACCGTTGCTTGGTGGAAATCCATAGTTCAAACATCACAGAAACGGTATTTTATCTTAGGTTACATGGTATGATAATTACAATTTGAAACCTGTGAGTACAGGTATTCAAGGAGGTACAGGGTGATTTGGACGAGTCCATTAACATAACAGTGATCATATTCATCATATAAAAATGATGCTTTAATAATAAAAATACTCACAACATACGTATTGTTGTGTTATCTGAGACATCAACTGTAACGAAGACGGAAAGGATAAGGTTCACAACTCACTTGCGTCTCAAGCACATAGGTAACTGAGTCCCACTTAATATTTTCAAATACCTTTTACATTACCATAATAAGTTGGATGACAAAAGCGAACTGTAAATGTTGATGTTTTCCATTCACACTCAAAAGCATGGGGTATTTTGAGAATATTTAGGCGGTAACAAATTTTTCATTTCATATCAAATAATAAATCAAATTTAATACAAAACCATACACAATAAAAAAATACGTACTCGAGAGGAAAATATGGCGAAAGTTGCATCGCAAATCATGTTTTTTTATCTCAGAAACCTTTTGTTTCAGTACACAAGACCAGCTTCATTATATGAAAGTATATCCGCATGTACCTATATTGCTTTCGTCATCACTACTAATCATTTTCATTCGTTGGTTATATAACTAATATACTGTTGTGAATATCAGATGTTGAATTTCACAAACACATGTTTGTTTTGAATTGCAGTAGTAGTTAGCCTGGAAAATGTCCTTTCAATGATGACCATGCAAAAATGTCAGATTCTGTGTATTTCCATATACCAGTATTGTTAAACGTTAATGCCTCCGAATTTGATATAATGTGAAAATTCATGTTACTCACGTCTTACGTTCTGCTTATGGTTTAGTCAGTCGTTGTGTGTTGGCGTTTTTGTTAACGCCTAACTGCTGCATCCATTTTGAGGAAATTAGGGAAGCATGTAGGATATGATGCATTATTTGTTGGAATTGATGCATTGGGTTGGATTAATACGGAAAAAAATATCTCCGAAACATATTTTTTGCTGTTTCAAGAGTTTCCAATGATTTTCAGGATTAGTCAATGATGCAGTTTTGAAGGAATTTGAAGTGCCTAAGCCCTATTTTTTCATATTTAATAAGTTCTTGATTATTTTTTTAGCGATAGAGAGGGGCTTGTTGTGACCAAACTACTTCGATGTTACCACTGCTAACATATATTGCTACTAGTGTACTTGAAAACCATTTTCCATGTATCTTGAGTACTTTTGGTTGAATCTGTATTTTACATGCAGCGGTATCAGTTTTAAATTACTCTATTCATGGAAATCTCAGTAGTTGAAAATTTGAGGTTGTTGAAACTATAAAAGAACTTATTTTTTATCTAAATATTTTTCAAATTATTTTCTTGATCAACAGATCTTCCATCAAACTATTTGCTTCCAAACTGATACCACAGTTGAAATTACAGCGTAAACCTACTTAACGTCATTTATATAGAAGGAAATAGAGCTTATTTACGCTTCACCTATAGAGATTATTTCAAAACCACTGATGAATAATGACCATGTTAGAGCAAGATTTACGAAATTTCCATTTTAAATACAAAGTTGGTCACATTTAATGCTATGTTAATCAATGCTGTAACTAATATGAAACAACTAAAAATAACAGCAAGAGACAATAAGACTCGCTCCTTAAGAGAACTACAGTTCCTTTATATGGCCTCTTCTATAATTAAGTGTTTGCTTATATTTAATCCTTTTATTAATCCACCATTCTCGTTATGATTAATACACTGACACACACATAAGATCTGCGCCGAGCGCCGTGAACCGTGGGAATAAAAAATCATCGGCGTGAAAGTTTGTGCTTGTGTAATGCAGAATTGGATATTAAATCTATTAACCTCAGCTTCGGCGATGTCTATTATGAAAGCGCCGATGTTGAACATAAAGTGCTGATGTCTTTCTTAGGTTGGCTCCATGCAATTCATCTTAGAGGAATCACTTCATTTGTTGATCGATTATCTAGGTAGAAGGAATGTCTATAGATATTCACTGAAAGCTCCTTGGTCTCCGGAGTAGCTTTCTGTGCAATAGTTTTATTATCATTCGGATTGTATCTTGCTTATGGGCATAAACATGTATGAAGCAAATAATAATAGGTTTCTTCTAACAAATAATTTTTGAGAGTTTGTTTATGCATTTATGAATTAATTATTTTGTCAAGTTGACTTCGTGGACTACATACACAAAGCTATGAGCATTATAACTGATGCTAAAATCGTCACTACTCAATACAATTCATGGCATCACGAAACTGCTGTGGCATTGCTTCTTGAAAAGGCCTATATAATCCAGGCACTTATTGGTTCATTATGACGCCTGTATTTAATGTTTTGTCATTTGTTTTATTCAATAAATAACGTCTAACTAGACAAGCATCCAAATCGCGGTGGCATATTTGGCATAATCAAAACGATCCATCTTGATAGCCTCTGGCGCAAGCTGTAAAAGCAATTAGTTGAAAGGTTTTAATAGAGGTAATGACATAATACTGTTGGATGAATAAATGTTTGATAATAAAATAAGCCATCAGCTGACGCAATATACACAGTGCCCAGAGATTGATGAATTCGAATAGTATCGAATTTGTACTTCATACATTTTTCGCTTATTGAAGTAATGAAAAGAAAGTCTACCTTGCTCCATCGCCGTGGTGATATAAGACAGTTTTTGAAGTATGAAATTCTTGATAGGTCAGTGAATAAATAAAAAGTCGTTTATAAGTATTTATGATGTGAAGATACCGAAAACTCTGGAGGAACTTTTTATATTGTTTCAAGAGTTTTCAGTAGATGTGGAATCTTCAATTACAGTGGCTTCTGGTATCGATGAAGCTGCGGTGACTGTCATCTTCCATTTCCTGAACCTCTTTTTTGTGGTAACTGCATCTCTGTAGCTCCAGTTAAATCAACATTTTTTTTTCGAGGGACGTTTATCAACTTGAGGAATGTGGGCTTCCTTACCTGATGTAGATTGTAGAGGCTCTTACTTGGTGAAACTATTTTATCATGCAGATGAAAAGATTGTGTAATTAACACACAATTTCACAAATAAAACTTTTTTCTTTCAGTGACGCGTTTCGATTTATATTTAAATCATCGTCCGACTGTCAGATCTGACTTCTAACAAGGTTATCTAGATTACTTGCTCACTAACAAACTAGATCCTATTCTAGATACAAAATTAGAACTCTCCAATCTAGCATACTGTTTATCCCGTCTAGCTATTTTTTAATTATATTATTTCTTCCATTCTTGTGTTTGACTTAGGGAGAATATTTTTTGACAACTGCATTTATACTAATGTTAAGGAAAAAGAAACCTACAAAACCTTAACCATCGCCGTCAAAATGTCCTTAAGATATTTCATTGTTCTGATACATTCTATTATTTAAGAGTTTCCTAGAGTTAAGCTAGAATACAAATAGATTGCAAAATTATAGTAGTATATTGATGAAAATTGATAAAAAGATGAGTAATTGAATGATATTTGTGAAACTGAGTGTTAATTACACAACTTTTCAACTGCATCATGGAAGAGTTACACCAAGTAGGAGCATCTACAATCTACATAATAAAAATTGAGTTTTAAATATCAGTCTGTTCATTTGCTACGATGAAATCACGGTTTCGCAGATATTTTTGAATCTCTAATGTTTCCATCGAGTTTAAATCATGTATTTTATCACATGTATGAAGTACACTCATTCTATTTTCGTTGCCAACTTCATGATTAGTTTCTAGTAAATGTTTGGCAAAATTTGATCTTTCTGGATAGTGGTTTTTGAAGGATCTTACATGTTCTCTGTACCTTGTTGACATATCCGTCATTTTTTGGCCAACAGCTTAAGGATCATCCCACTTTGCTGATTTGTAATGCCAGCATACTTTAGTATGTTGTATGACTAGTGATGACATATTAGTTGGCTAGTTATCTATTGACACAATCCGTTGAGAACATTGAAATCACTAAAAAAGATTATTTCTGAGTTGGGGTGATCTGTTTGTACCATATCTACAGTGCCTGAAAGGTTCTTGAACAGCTCTCCGAAATTTTTGCTACTGGGTGGTCAGTACATGCAGCAAATGAATTTGAACAAGTCGTTGAAATATACTTTAAGCTAAATAATTTAGAATCCTTCAGGCTCAAGATCTTCTTTCCGCTGGTATTCGGGTACTTGAGTCATATCCTGGATATCCGAAGCAATTATCCATTACTGACGACGAGTCTACTTATTCTGTCTGCAGATATTGATAAAAAGAATTTATGTCTAAGGAGAGACCTCGAGCTTTGGTGAAGTCGACCCTGAATATATTCCTTGGCCTTGCGACCTGTCGGTCGAGCGAAGTTCCTTCAAAGAACGTCTGCGGTTGTTAGCCTGTTGAGAAGCTGAAGCACATAGATAAACGAGTTTCGGCCAAAGTGCTCTCAGGTCCACCTGGCACCTAAAGATCTGAACGACTAGGTTTTTTACTTCTAGAATCATCATGATCTTGGAAGCGTTGCTGAGCAATGTTTGTTTTACAAGCGTCACTTTATGGAAAACCGGTAAATTACTCCAGCAACGGAATATAAATCGTGTTCCATTAATACTTTGATTTCGGGGTGATCACTCCGGATGATCCGTACGTGACTGCGTATCTTGCCTAAAGGTTCTCCTGGGTTGGAGGCAGAAGATCTCCCAACCCATTCCAGGGTTAGTTGGGAGTCTGATGCCCACCCCACACGACGGGGATGTTTAGGTTGGATTTTCGTGTAACACGGGAATGATTGTTCTAGGAAGATAGGTAGGCAACCTGTATTACGGTATTGGGGTAGAGGGATAACATTTTCAGCATTCACTAGACTACTACAGTAGGTTCTTAAGAAATAATTCTACGGATTTTCACATTCTTCTAATGCAGTATGTTTGAGCACTATTATATTTTTTATTATTCATTATCGCATAGACTCACAATTGATTATTCAAAAGAATACGGTTTCTTCGTGTTTGTATTATTGGTGATCATTTCATTGAATTTAGATTATTATTTTCCCAATTATAGACGGGCCAAAGAATATTAATTTTTAAGACACTGACTTCAAGACTTCTGATTGATTTGTAAATACACACACGTATCAAGGACCCATAACAGTACAATAATTTGTGCAAACCAATTTTTTGAAAAAACTTTTAAATTAAAATCGAACTTTCTAGTTACTATGAAATTTAAGTTCTTTTTAAGGCTAAAAATTCGAAATTCGAAAATTCGAAATAAGTTATGTTATAAGTTAATAAGTTGGAAATAAAAAAAAACACGCTTCAAGAGCACTGAAAGGTAAAAAATAAGTTTTAATTACTAAGATTCCGTAACTCCTAAAAGGATCATTTCTGTTTATATTAACTTTTCCCATTCTTTTCACGTGTAAGATCGGTTCTGATATTATCTGCATATCAATGAGCTACACTGTATTTTCCATGGGGGTATTTGTAAGCTGACTGTTAATCCTGAAATTCAGTCGCAAGATGGCGCTGACCATATTTCTTGCTGTTGATAAAAAATGACTTCTATGAAGACTCGGCATTCATCAAAATGATATGAAATGTATAGAAGGAATGAAGATAGATCCATCGATGACTTTCACCTTTCACTCAGAGAGTCAGATTCCTTTTAGAAATGAATTTGACTTGACACTGAACACATCAAACAGTTTTTTAGGTACGGTCAAAAACTACTATAAGAACAACATTGATATAAGAATTCTGGAAACACCGAGAAGTATTTTTAGTGTCTCTGAAGTTACAAAAATTAAAATGTAATAGAAAATGGAACCTGATTTCAAAAAAATTCTGGAATGGTATATGATGTTACAGCAGCTTATAGTCGATAGAGATCAAAAATGACTTGTTTAAAATACGAAGGGAAGCGGCAATTGACTAATTAATGTTAGGTTGATAATTTCTTCTCGATATCAACTAATTGGTGATATCTGTTTTGCACTTCATATGAATACATTACCTGTATATGTTTAATTTATCAGCCTTTTCTGATCAGTTAAAATGTGAGATGTATTCGACTTATACGCCGATGAAGGATTCAAATGGACTATTTGATTAACAGATAATTAATTATATTCACGATATATCGTAAATGGTGAATGAACTTGAATGTTGATGATGCCATTGCAACTGCCGCTTAATTTTGTCGATACAACAAGGCGTCATCTAAATCCCGTTAATTTCCGTGACTAGGTACAAGAGATTTTTACAAACACATTTAAAAAAAATATTCTTCATTTCTGTTTTATCAAAGCTACCATATGTGTAATTTTACGAAATAAGAGCTTTCCTACATATCTTGCATCCAGTGTGTCCAGATGTTCAGGAAAGAATCTCAAAATCTAATGGTTAAATTAGTATGATAGTTTATCCACTATGATATTTTATTCAATGAAATACGAATCAATGAATCTACAAAACTCTGATTTATCTCCTAGTGCAATATTTTGCTGAAAAATGGCGTCAAGTAGGTTGACGCTGTACTTTCTACGCAGTGAATAAAGATGCTGACCGCACAAATTATTTCTCGGAATTATAGTTAAAAAATATTGGAAATGTAAGAAAACTTCACAGCTTATTCTTTCAAACATTCCCAAAAATTTCGAAATGTCCAATGTTATCACAATTTCCTATATTTCCAAAATTCACTAAAAGTTGAGCTACAGTAATAACATTATTAATAAAATCAATATCAAATGAAATATAAAGTCAACTTATTGTACGCTGAAAATTTCCATAATTATATAAGATACATGTTCGGTTGAAATGCAGAAGTTTTCAGTAGTAGTTGCAAAAAAAACTGACACATGTTAGCATCATTTAGAACAAAATGAGTAGTGATTAAGTGCATAATTCTGACAGCGATTAGTATGAATTAAATTGCAGAGTGTGGATGTACTCGACTTCAGAGACTATACTTCGTGCGTTATTATATTCAATAGTTGTGTAGGTTGTAGATGCTCTTACTTGGTAAAACTCTTCCATCATGTAGATAAAAATTTGTATAATTATCACACAGTTTCACCAATAAAACTCTTTCTTTTAGTGAAACTGTGATAGTTACACAACTTTTTCTCTACATTCAATAGTTGGTTTTTAATAATGTATTTTCATATTATATATCATGAAACATCAAGAAAACAATATCTTGATTCCGAATTTTTTCCTGGCCTGTTGTTTATATATATATATATATATATATATATATATATATATATATATATGTTATACCGCTTGGATCCAACATTCTGTCATTCTCGAAAGATATTCAAACGACATCGCAAATATCATGTTATCTAACTGGCATTTTTGTTTAAAATAGTGTTTCATCTGATTTCCGTGTTCTCGAGTGCTATTGGTTGCCCTTGATTTGCGAATTCATACTCCAATTTGCTGTAAAGCTGGGTTATGCCTAATAAAAAATGACAAAAGACCCAATCGCGTTTATTTTATAGCCGCTATTATCTCTCTGAAAGCGCAGCAGCTCGCACGATATGACGCGTTTCAAAACTTTCTCCTCGATTATTAAATCAAGTGATTTTTAGATTCCATCCTTCTATTTTTAGACATTATTTCTTACGCTGATGGTTCGCGAATATTACACAATGTAATCACTTCAAGCGATTGATGTATCCGACACAAGATTCACTGCACATTTGGAACTCCATTGACACTAGGCTGCAATAAGCCGTAAATATCTAAATGTTTTTGTAACTTCTGAAACTTATCGTGTTGATGTTTCTGTAAGAGGCATTAATTTGTGGATATTTCGTGTTAAACACTCATTTTTTTACTGAATGGTTCAAGAAGTTTACTAAGTTAGAGATCAATACAATCTGCATAAAATCAATTAGATATATTCCGTGAGAAGGATATAGCAAACTCCATTACAGTAACCCTTTATTTATTTTCGTAGCTATCATTGTTGTATGCCTTTATTGAACTATGACCATATTCAATGAGGAGGGAGAGTTATAATTTTTTGGGCGATATTTTACCAACATGCCAAACTAAACGAATGAGTTTTCAAAAACCAAACAGAAACTCATTAGTTAATGGTAGAAAAGATCATTCAATTCAGTCCTAGCATTGAATCATTTTTTCAGACATAATTAGTCTCTGTAGGCATCAGTAGTATGTGTAGTAACAATATCATAGATTTCCCGCGGGCTAGATACTGAATTCACCAGACTATCCTTATCGCTTTTCCTGCCAGAGGCACGGGCACCACCTGTGCGGGAGAGATCGTTAAATCCCGATTTTCCACGCGGGACCTTGAATGAGTTTTGCCGTTGTGACGTCATAACCACGATGCATGGAGCGAAGATTAAATTAGTTCGCATTCCCTTTAATTTTTTTTGTAATACATGGAAATTTGATATCTGGTACTTAGATACAAATTGGAACAATCATCGTGGCACCGAAATTGTATAAAATTTTTTGCAGACTGTGAGTTGATTTGGATGAAACCTCTCCTCATATGAATACAATAGGTATAAATCAAAATAATAGAGAACGTACAGCAGTAATTTCAAAAAAATATTTTTAAGTGATTCATCAGTTCACAATGCCCTCCTCCTCTAATATGTTTCAATACTTTTACTGTCATTTGTAATGTAAATACTCCTTGGAAACGTGCAAAAACAATTTTTTCGTGATTTTTAATGACATTCAATATCTTAGCAACTTGCACAAACTCCCATTAAACAGGAATCAGTTTCTTTCTATGACGTGCATGCACTGCGATTTTTTGGAATTTGCGAAACTCCCAATTTTCAAGATTTTTGTTTCCAATTTAGGCAACGAAATCTCATCCTTAATTCATGGGAACATATTTTTTTAGGCATGTTGAAGTATCGCATGTCACAGGTCATCTACGATGTGTGTTTCGCCGTATCAATCTGCTTTGTTAAATAAGCATTAGTGTATTAGTTTATTTATCTTAGAGAACGACAGTTTTCTAAGCACAAATTTACAACGTCAGAAAGGACGTCCCTCAGAAACCGCAGTAAAGATTGTTTTATAGGCACATGTGGCCTAAATAATTATTTATTGGTCAGCTGAGGTGAGGTGCGGTATTATTTATATCAAGCATATATACTAATGCTTTAATATTAATTTTTCGCTTTGTATTTTATTTGAAAAGAAACATTCAACGATGTATTAAACATACAATTGAGTATATATTGTTAGATGAATACAGTTTTATTAAAAACACTTTAAGCCATGTTATATTGATATTGCGATGTTTATGTCAATCAGAAGGATCTCTTAGTAGGGTCAAACTTATTCCAGTAGTGTTTTTAAGTATTAATCATTCAGTTTTTAGAGTAATCTAACCATCCTCATCAGTCAGTTGTAACAAAGATACTAAAACTTCAACCTGAAACTTCTAGGAAGAGGCTTGACTTACCCAGCTTAGATAACTGTCAAACAGCTGTACATTATCCAAGGAACCTTTTGACAACCGACCAATGCGAACTAGGGCAACCGCAAAACTGTCTCACACTTTCCTCCTTATGCTGACGTTGTCGACTCTGTCAAACAAAGAGCAACTTCTCAACTCACACACTTGACAAAGACAGAAAATGAATGACGAGGCAGATCAATACGTTGTCGTTGTGACGTTACACTAGCGGAACGACCGAGTGACGTCAAAGTGACGTCAGAGACCGTCGTGGTGGATCTCCCTGCCTACGCCCAGCCTATTAATAAATATGGTTACTATTACGTCACGCTTTCCGCAACTGTAACTCTGCACGGGTTGTTAGTTTGGTAGATGTGGGAAATATATTTAGAGAGAACGCTCAGATTCAAACCATACTCTGGGTGCAATGTTCGTCCATAGTCCAATCACATCAGAGATACAAAATATGGCGCAAGAAGTTAATCATATGGTTTTGAAATATATACCAATTAGTTAAAAAATAATAGTATTCTTTTGCAATGTTTCACTTACTTTTTTTTAATTCAGGGTGACTGCAAAATAATTGGGACTGACTTTTTAAAAAAAAATAAATTCGTGAGCTTGAGAAATGCCTGGACAGCTGATATACTTCTGAGTTAACTACTTTAATTTTATTTATTTATTGTTATCTTATTTTAAAACTTAAATGCCGCATCTTAAAAAATCTGAAATCAGTCTATGTTCATTATTTTCGACTTTTTTAAACGTTTTCAAATTGCCCAAATAACTTTTTTGTTTCATAAATCCGCTACGTTGGTTCGATCATGTCTTTTTTTCAGAGATTCCATTAACCACAGATGTAATTTGTCACCGCCTTCTTTCTACACCAAACAGGCAAAATACAAAGTTGATAAATTACTGTCTAAATTTTGCAGGCCACAGATAAAAGGAGGCTAAGATTAATAGTCAAAACACTAACTTTCTAATGATAAACAAATCAATACAGTATCGGCAATAGTTTTTCAGATAATAGCGGCTATAATCAAATAATAAGATAAATAATTGATTTGCTTAAAAGTCAAAACATAAGCATAATACAGGTACCGTTGTCAACGTATCATCATATTCCTATCATATTTCTGGTAAAATCATCATAAATAAGGCATATCGTTTTGCATAAAACAATGAAAATATAAAACTCGAGTGTTCTTCGGGTTGGTAGGCCGTCGTCTGTTGGAACTGGTCTTTAACGTTTCGCCAGCATGAGTGGTTAGTATCTTCAGAGATCGGTGGTTTCAAGACGAAAGCTTATTGCCTTCCGCTGGGACGCCGGTAATTATCTTGCCGGACACGGAAAGAGCGCGAAGAACACTCTCGGGTTTTTCACGGACGACAGCCGCAAAATCCTGAACACTTTCATTGAACAATAAAATGTTTGAAATGTTTTATGTTAATGAACAAACATTGTTGCGAAACACGTGTGGGGTTAAAAAAGTGGTTCGTCGAATATTGAAATTGTGTACTGTTTGCGGTCGTTGGGACAATGGATCCAGTTTTACATATCTCGCTTTTTGGTTAGTTATTCTCAATCTGCTTAATAAGTCGCCTAACTCATTTATTTTTGAAATTCATATGAAAATTCACATGGATAATAGAACATAACAGCAATTCTATGATTTCAGTTTCAGGTGAAGTTTATGGCGAATGGTATTGTTGGAATAGAACAAGGAAAAATATATTTGCGATACGAATATGATGAGATGGAATATAGCGCGATATAGCTTTATCATAGATCATCATCGAAATCTACATATATATTATAACTGTGCTGTGCCATGACCCTGTTCATAGACATAAGAGTGAAAAACTTGCGTAAAAGAGCGTACGCTGTAATAAATTCTGGGTTGTAATATTCATGAGATTGCAGAGGCGACATTTAATGTCTAAAACTATTGTCACTTCACTAAAGATTTTAATTTTTTCAATAAATATTGAGCATTCCGTAACGTAAAGATTTATGTTTGAAAACATTCCCGATGGAAATGAAAATCCTTCATCTTGATTCTTCTTAAAAGAAAAAGGGAATTCGCGTATTGCTTTCAGGATGAACACACGACAGTTATCTTTGTGTCGCCCGGTATACGATATATGATGACCATTAAATAAATTCAAATTCAGTGTATTTTATTCACAAGTACCTTTACTATGTGGATTAGTCTTGGTTATACTCTAATTATCTATGCCTGTGTATGCCTTAGTAATCTGCGTGGAATAACCATACATTATAAATAAGCCACACAGAAATATCGCAATAATACTTGTTATGCTCATATATAACGTAAAAACCGCCATCTTCATATCAGTTTTATACTCCATTGGGAAACATTGCAGTTCTCTGGTGCAATAAAATTGCATCACTGGAACTGCATATATGAATCGCCAAAAGTGACAGTAAGCTGGCATCTCGGTACCACTCACCGAAAATGCTCAACCAGTCTGCGGCGACGGGTAACAGAAATTTATTTACAAAGTGACTTCATTACTTATGTAAAAGCCACCATATTTAGGTAAATCAGTGAAAGGGTGTGTGATATTAAGGATATCCATTGTAATTAAATGACATTTATTTGACCGAATGATAGTTCTGTATTGAATGAATGGCAATCTGCTAAGACCAAAGAATATCCGTCACGGGTAGGAACTTTTCTTGTTGTTTCTCTGTAGGGACAGAACCGCATGTTACTTTTTTATTTTTCTAGATGATTTTTCCAAATTAAATGTTGTATATTACAATGTAATGAACCGATCTTCCTTTGTTGATGTTTTTAGAATTTCCGAGGTTATTCGGTTAAGTTAACATTGCACCTAACCACTTCGGTCAGTCCTAATTATTTGAAGTATTTAGTATCCAATAACTCTCCCATTGCATATGTTATAATAAAAGTTGATAGGCATGGAGATAATGAATTACATATAGAATAAAATATATTACTTTTTTTCACCAATTGTTGAACATAAATTGAAGCGGATGATAAATTTGTAAGCAAACTGAGGATGTTAAACCACCATAGCACCCCAACATCCCAATTTATCCAGATCATTTAATCCTATGTCTATCCTATCCTGTATACTGAAAACGTGTTTTTTCCTACCTACCTACTTTAGGTTGACTTCTATAGTTTAGGAAGAGCTAATCCGAAAAGGTTTTAATAGATGCAAAACAGGCTTTGACGCTCCCCTCATCTGATTCACAACCCCTGATTCCCGATAAAGACATGACAATGTCAAGCATTGGTGAAGCGTACACTTATCTGTGCTCCTATGATGTTGCCTGTAAGCTCATGCCCTAGCATTTTACGCTCGCATCTGTCAAATTGGTGAAAAGTTTGATTTCGGACTTCCATTGTCTATAAAATTTTGAGTATCACGACGTTTCGATTGATGTGCTATCTTCAGTCGTCTTCAGGTGAACTGACGATTGAAGATAGCACATCAATCGAAACGTCGTGATACTCAAAATTTTATAGACAATGGAAGTCCGAAATCAAACTTTTCATAAATCCACCTTGTCTACAAGTTTCAAACAACTGTCAAATTGGGTCTTACACCGGCCCTGTATGTAGTATCTACAAAAGGATTACACACTGTATCCAAATCACACGGTCATCACGGATTACTTCATATTCAATTTGAAGTTGTTAGTTGTAGTAATCTTTCAACCTTTGTAATCTAAGATAAATACGATGAGTCTTGTTTAAGATGCACAATTTGACAAAAAATGTTCAAGGAGAACGCATTTTGTGAATACTTTTAGTCTAAACGCATTTCACTTTGTACATGGCGTGATATACCAGCTATATGCAAATGTGCTTAATCTCCAAACCAGTCCTACAATTTAAGCGATTTCCCCTTTCCGATCCTGATTCCAGTGATATAATCCATGACATTGGTTTCTCAGAATCCATTCCTTTTTTCATCAGTCGAATGTATTTCTGAAACTAGTTTGACTTGATACGAAGCTAGGTCAAAATATAATGAGATCCCTTTCTGCCCTAGTTTCATCTTCTTTTTGTTTTTTATCTATGCGATGTACTTACAGTGACGGAAAATATAATAATTAATAACTAACATTAAGTGGAACAGCCTATATATACCGGGTGACAATGAGAGTTCTGTCAACCGCGGAATTTAAAAATCGTTAAAGATAAAAATATTCAATTCGGTGTATTACTGGGATTAAAAATTGTTAACATTTGTAGGATGAATCGACTGAATATTGTTCCGGATTTCACCGGAAATGGCCAAGACTTTATTATTTTAAGTGGGACTCTCTGTATATTTTGCTTTTTAGGGCTCTCTGGAAAATTTCGAACTACTTCTGTATAAAATGAATAGTTTTTGAAATAAACTAATATTATCTTTTTATTTTGATTTTACGAAAGATACGATCAGCAATTTCAAGTCAGCTACACCATCTCACGAATGTTATTGGAGTTTTTCAGTAGACTAGAACACGATTGACATTGTGGTGTAGCGCCTGACGCATTGGAACGGCTGCTTTTGAAGAACTCCATTTTGTCCTAAGCTGCATTTGTTGTCACTTGACATTTGTAGTTTATTCGAAGATTTAACTTTGAGGTAAATAATTCCAATTGAACTGTCCCAAAGGACTGTCAGACATACATGATAGTCTGCCTGCATTCAAAACGGAGGTATGAGATTTTTTAATAGCTATTGAATTTTAGCTTCGTCACAACATTCCTGAGATACCTTATTCCGGCAAGGGCAGTTTTATAAATATCTAGGGAGGCTAGTTTTGTTTTTCAGGCTTTTTAGGTGAGTTAATGTCCAAATGGGGCCCAGAGGCGATGAAAAATACTAGATAACCATGTTTCTAGGTTGAACCCTTCATCCTTGACCAACCAGTTGACCATCAGGCAATGGACATTTGAAACAACATCGCGAAATCACAGCCACATGGTCTCTACAGTACTTATTTCCTAAGCGACATTAAATGACGACGTCGCCTTGTAATAAAACTGCACAATTCAGTATTTTTAGCCGTGAAATTTCTAAGGAAACAGAACGTTAGACACGTGACGGCGCGTAAAAGCTGCTGGAATTACACACGAGTGATAATTTTTTGGCAGCCGAGATAGACGCACGCACAGCTGGTCACAGTCATGTGTGCAACTTTGCATGTACGCTGTCGCTACTAAATGATTCATATTTATGTACAATTGTCATCACGCGAGACATTGGATCACGGAATCAACGTGATCATATTTATAACGTGCTGCCTGCATGCCGCTTAGCAGCATATTGGTATTATAACGTTAAAGTAGCGTGCAGATGATACTCGCATTCAGTGTTAGCCAACTGTAGAGAATTCTTTTTTTTAGAAAAGTTCCACAGAAGAAATAAGGGATGATATCTTATCAGAACCTTAACAATATAGAAATAAGACCAAAGGCTTTTACCAATTTATTAGAGTATGGAAATTAGCTGTAAAAATCTGAGACTCAACAGCTGTATGTACCATACATTAGCGGCCAGACGACATACTGACCAGTGCTAGGGTCAAAGTTCAAGCGTCCCATATCAAGCTGAGGTAGGCGATCCTGCGTAATAAAGCTGAGAATTCCATGAGGCCTCGCCACGTGTACGCTTGCTTATTAAAATTGACAGGGTGAACGTTTGTTTAATGTGCTGAATATTATATCTTCACAGTCCGGATTTAACAAAACGTTAATTTATTAGAAAGTTGGTTCTGTGATTGATCTGTAGGATGTATTTTGCCGCCATCAAGTCTTTTAATGATGAATTTTAAATTCTCTATTTGTCTATATTATTAATATTATTTATATAATATAATTATATTTTAAAAATAACTTTAATATGAACTAATAAAAAACAAGGACCAAGAATTTTTGTATATACTTTTCAATATACACAAGGCGTTTCTGCATTATTCAGAAGTATATTTTAGTTGTTGTTTGAAATGTGTAGACAATATAGAAGTTTCAAAAGCTTGGGACTTCTATTGTCTATATAATTTTTGAATGTCAAGCGTTTTTTATTGATTTACTCAATCTTCACCTGAAGACGATTTAAGAGTAAATTAATCGAAACATTGTAATACTAATTATATAGACAATGAAGTTTAAAAAATAATTTTTCAAATATATTTTACTTAATAGATATAACACGAGTAGGCAGTTTCGAAAATTTTTATTGCTGATAGCAATTATTTAATGAAAAGTGAGTATAGAAAGCTCTTTTAAATTTAATTTGAATGAATACGTAACTTGGCAAAGCATAGGTTTACGTGTCTTTTTTACCAACTATTAACATAATACTCCAACATTTCTGAATGAGTCCTGTCGTGTATGGCATGTTTTAATACTCAAATTGATAATAATTAACATGTCTGCTAACTTATTCAGTTATTTGCACTTCCTAGTCTTCTCAGATTACTATGGGTATGATGCATTATTGTTATTCGATGACTAACCACTCTATTCAATTTGACAAAATTTCATTTACACATTGGTAAGCCGCTTTTTATAGATGTGGCGCGTTACTGCAACTCTCTATCTTACTGGAGGGTAGCCCCCAGACCCCCATTGAGAGTGCTGCCATTGACAGTTGTCGGCTACCTTCCTTTGTCATAATTTAATCTTGGTAGATTAGAAGATACGCGATTTATCTTTAAAAATTATTTTTTTGTGAATCATGCTTATATTACTGAACGTAATTATTCCTAATTATTTAATTTTCTTCTCATTCCATGATTCACAAATTAAATGTGAGGCTTATTTTTGAGTCCAAGTTTTTTACAGGGAAAGGTTTTATTACTGACTACTTGAAATTGACAGATGACAAAGGCAGAAAGGCAATATAAATCACGGCCACAATATTATGTGCTGTGCGCTGTGTCTCATACTTTTTCAGTTGATTTCACATAAAGTCATATTGTAAACTGGTTACAAGAGTCCTAAGGATGTCTTCGTGCACCCACATTTGCAATATCCGTATGTTTATTATAAGATATTGATATGTAACGGGAGATTTCCGTATTTGAGAAAACAAAATATAGCATCAACGATTCTCCATATAGAAAATTACACAGCCGCAGCTGTAAAATGGCTATGATTGTGAGGTTCAGCACATATCATCCAATTATGAGAGTGAGATTTGCTCCGTATAATATGCATTTATACTCGCATAGCCTACTATGAATTAGCTGTTACGGAATTGTGCATATACACAACGTACAGTTATAGAATTTATGTCGTTTTTAACAGGCTTTTCATTAGCTACACCTCTCTGTATGAATGTAACGAAATCTTTGAACGCTACTCTCACCCACTCCAAAACGTCACATCAATTTTAAATTTTGCACACTACTTATCAAGGACCGATGAAGATACAATAGTTTAATAAGTCTGTCCCATTATTTATTCTTATAAAGCAATACGTTTAAAAAGGGATAATACGAATGACATGTTATATTTCTTCTTAAAATATTTTTATTAGTTCGAGCTGTATCTATAGAGACAAAATCTTGGAAATATAATGATACGCGACTCTTTTAAGGTCCCACAAATGGAGAGAATACCCTTCAGACCCGGTAATTAAGATTTATTGACCAGCAAGTTATTCCAGCACGTGATAGCGGCTTCAAATATCAAAGAACAAGGATTAATTAATCGATAAATGAATAACGATAGTTGAAAGAACAAAAGGAAACACGCTTTTATAGTAATTCGAACTAAAAAGTAAAAAACAATATCAATATAAAAATAAGATAATCAGCAGGAAAATTAAATTAAATGGCTTTGTGATAAAAGCTTTTATCACAATGACATTAATTTTATTGTCAATAATTTCATTCTTGTATTAAGAACTATTTTATTACTTTTCAGTTGGATTCACCATAAATGCGTGCTTTTTTGTTTTAATAAACTATATTTTAGCGAAAACATTCTCCGTTTCGGTTTTATTAATAATAAAACACTGCCTCCCACTTGAAGACGCACAAGGGATACCAACTCCGTTATTTCCAAAATGTAACCCAAATCTGTGTTTGTACACTGATACAATCCATCATTAACATGGGAGTTGAGGGAAAGTGCTACTACTCGTAATGACCATGGAAAGTACAGCGTCAGCGTAGAATAAACACATTCATACAATAAATTCATTAATATTTGGAACTCGTCTAGTAATTTGTTCCTCCACCACTGACATTGCTGAACGTGGTGCATTGGTAATAATTTGCTTATTTTACCGCAATATACGTTACATAAAATCCTTTAGCAATAAATATTAAGGCATCTTGGTTATCTACTGCATATATTGTTTCCCATCTCCGCTTCGTAACCAATCGTATATATCTTTTCCTTCTAATCCTCATTAGAAATGTAGATGTTGAGACAGAGGATGAAAAGCAGAGTTTAAGTGATAGCGCCATACAAGATTGACTGTAAGGATTCAAAGTAACACATTGAGTAGGGATCTATCCTTTATCTCATGAATCGGCAGGTTCTGTTTAAATCTATAGAATTTAAAAGCATTTTTTATCAATTTGAGCTTGTGTATTTTGGCAAATAAAAATATTTAGGTGCTCTATATTCAATATTATATGGACGACTGAGGGTTCTCAGTATCAGTATTATTGGCTTTTGTCACATTGGTAAAAGTTTCTACGAACTAGCAAACTGAATAATATAATTAATGTAAAGCAAGACTTCATATATGTATCTGGCTTGGGCTGAAGCTTTAGAAGCCTAACAGGTTAGATCCAGTTGAGTAATATTAATTGGTATGCGATCAACCTCTATAATGTATGCAGATAAAAAGATTGTGTAATTAACACTCAGTTACACAAATAAATTTTTTTCTTTCAGTGTCGCGTTTTGATTTATATTTAAATCATAGTCGGACTGTGAGATTTGACTGATAACAAGGCTATCCAGATTACTTGCCTAGATCCTATCATGGATACAAATCTAGGATACTATTTATCTTCTCTACCTATTTTTCTATTGAATTATTTTTTTTGCCTTGTTAGCAGTCAAATCAGACCGTCCGACGATGATTTAAATATAAATCGAAATGCGTCACTGAAAGAAAAAGAGTTTTATTTGTGAAACTGTCTGTTAATGACACAATCATTTTATCTGCATGATGGAAGAGTTTCACCAAGTAAGAACATCTACAATCTACATCTATAATGTATATATTTAAAATCCTTAAATCCGAAGAGAGCGAAGATGCTGCACATAATTTAATTTACTCCAATGGAACCAACCAGCAACTCAAAATATGTTTTGGTCTGCCACTTTTTACATTCGACACATTTATACATGGTATTGTCAATGCTTTAAAACTAGTAACATTTTACCAGGCATCGAGTGTTTAATGTGTAAGTGATTAGCGGTGAGAACAATTTCTGTCAATACTGATGATTTTTTAGATAAGATCGATTTAGTTGGAACATTTCATTTTCTAAAAGTCTTGAGAGGATTTTGAAAATTTGCATTAGTAGAGATTGACTAAGGTTTTAGTTCCCCTGAAACGGATGCTCGCTCCTCACTGTGAAATTGGGGTTAAATAAACTCCAGCAATTAACATCCATGATCAGTTTTTGTTAGAGCATCGACTCCCAAAGCTCCATTCAAAACCTTCTGCATTGTACCTTTTGACATATTTGCTTTGACCTAATAAGCTCATTGCATCGATTTTCTTTTCCCTCAGATGGCGAAATAGCATATGCTGGAAATGTTAATAGGGTACGGTAAGAAAAAACTATACTATAGTTAATAATAGATGAATTATCAATTGATCCGTGTGAGCAGCGCTACTCAACACCCACACGCTGCAACTAATTATTCCAGGCATTAGATTTGAATAGATCTGCGACGCTTGTACGCATAAAACGACAGTTGGCGTATTTAGAGTGAAACTTTTGTTGTTGCACATTTATGTATTTTCCAATGCGATGCAATGTGGCAGAGGAATATCGTCTGCAATACTTTTAGTGCTATTTGCAGGGATTGACCTCCACTGAGCCCCTTTTGATTGCGTCAATCTGGAAGGAAACTTTATATTCGACCGAAAAGTACATACATAATTGAACTGGTTTATGCAGTTTCACATACGTAGCTTGATGATGCGGTGGCATCAGTTTATATATGAATAATTGGATCCTATTTTGGAAATTGTCTCCCATCGACTCCTCTTGCCCCCCCCCCCCATCCTAGATTTGAGCAGTAAATAGCGGCCAGATTTGTAATCAGGGCCAATATTCTTGAAGTGAGCTAAGCACTGGAGGGCGACGTTGCATTTCTGCACCAGAATTGATCTATTCCTTGGAGATGCTATCATCTCTCAGTGTTCCATCTTTCAGTATTCAGTGTTAGTGTTATTGGACTTGGTTTTTTATATTGGTTTATTGTCTCACCTGTAACTGGCATTATAATGCTGTTGGTGGATTCTTTATAAATAAATAAATAAATAAATCTCCAAAGCTGCATGGCAATTGCATCATATATAAATACCCTGCTCCGTGCTTTGCTGTCCGTTCCGTGAACATGGCACTTGTAATATTTCCGCCATGAACACTGACGTGTAGGTTCCCAGAGCTACGCTTACTTTTACACCTTTGCTTTCCAGGAACATCTGTGTTACCGTAACCATTGAGCGAGATTCGTCGGTAAAGCATACCATAACTGTGGGGTGAACGCTCGCTTCTCAGCCACTCTTTCCTGGTGGGAACAACGAGTGAATATCATCTATAACTATGACGTTATTTACATTTTTCACCCAGCCCAGCCATCTTCCTACCATAGCGTCTGTGATGGCGCACGTGCCATCGTCTCTTTCCCAGGTAGGCTGCCATGGCTTCTTGTTTTATCCAGAGGTTAGGGGCGGTAAACGATGTTGTTCTCATTATTTCTGTAATCACCAATGCTACTCTAAATCTTGGCCAGATTGAAAATATTAGAATCCGTCCTGTATTGTGGTTCTGACCACCGCCCTGTAAAGTCAATGCTCAATAACTGCACACAAAAATGAGACATTTAGTGACTGAAGTCGGTTATTTAGCAATTGACAATTGCTTGTATGAGTGTATGTTGAATACGGACTCTTTTGTCACAGATAAGAAGTATTTGAGTGAGAAGGAAGCTTGCTGTGCCTGTATCTCACAACAAATCACTCATCCGACCACAATATTATTCCAATGCTATGCGTAATACTGTCTACTAATGCATCCCTTGTCTAGCACTACAAATCAGCAAAGTGGGACGGCCTCAGAGATTATTACCAGTCCTATGCGTGGAATGATGCTTCCTTCAAGTCTGGAGATAATAATAGAGGTGTTAACATCTAGACATCTGATATAGAAACCTTTATTCTTTACGTTGACACACGCCATTGAAAAGCAAATCTTCGTCCAACTGGAACTGTAGAGTCGCAGTTTTGTTGAAAAACCAAAGATGTATGAAGTGGTAGCCTGTGGCTCTCAGATCCTGTCTACCAAACGGCGCAGATGCTCTTTCTGTAGTCGATGTGCCTATTCCACATCATTCTTCTATTCAGTACTACCCCCACATACTTCACCTCGCTGGTTACTATCAGCGGTGAGCCCTGTAGGCTAGGTGGCCAGAAATTATATATTTTTATTCTGCGAGTCGAAAGGTCCATCTCAGTCTTAGCTGGAGTGATTGAAAGTCCAGTCTCCTCACACCACCTTCCTAGAATATTGCATGCTATCTGCTTAATGTTAAAATTTTATCGAATAGGTATAAAACTACTTGTTTTGCATATACCCGTATAGTAGGTGATAGTAGAGAAAAATAATTATTTTCAGCACTGTATGTAAGACAAAATATCATCAAAATGGACACAATGAAAACATTCCTATTTGAACATCTAACTTATAACAGAGTAAGTGTGGCTTCAAAGCAAGAACTTTGTCTTACCTTTGTTGTATTTCCACAGGTTATTCAACATAGGATTATGTCCTTCGTTTTATTTCATAGTCGCACAGTGGAATCTCCTGTCGTCTATCTATTCGAAATGGCATTCCATGTACCGCGAAAAATCCATATAGTTGCACATCGAGTTCCGCGTGTGTATTCTTATTCGTTCTGAGAAGTAGGTTACGAAATTGCTGAACATTAGTAATGCTGAATTTGTGAGGAACGTGCGTACATACGACAATATGCCTGTAACTATTGTTATTGACAGAGCACTGTATTTGTCGCACACTTAAGTGACTCATCACCCTTACTTAGTTAAGTGTCACTTGGATTTTCTGATTTTCGAAGCACACTTAGTGCAGATATTAAGAGCGGAGCATGTGACATCAATAAAGAGAACTAGAATTTAAAAATAAGATTCTAAAGTGTAAATGACTTATGAGAATTGCTCTTTTCGGCAACAGGAAGAATATCCCATTGTTACTTGTGATGTTCCAAATTAAAAACCAATAATAATATGAGAATATATCTATTTGTTCCATTCTTTTAATAATTTAATTTCAGTACCTGGTTTATCATGGACTACTTGAAATTATGAAGCTGTGAATGCTGCAATGAAAAACGTTTTTTCATGACAATTCGATTCGACGCTCTTATTGATTTTTTGACGATCTATTCCATCAGCACCACAAGGTACTAATATATTGATAAAAAAGATAACTCCCAAATCAAGAATTTCCATTTTTGTTTTCTCCTCCTCAAATGTGAGAAACTTTAAGCATATCTTAAAATACGAGTTTTTATTCACACACCAATTTCATAGAGCTAGATTTTGGAAACGTTTTAGGATTTGTTTTTCTGATCGGATTTGACCGATAACCCAACAAAATATAAATACCAAATATGTTGGAATTACATTATTGGAATCTTTGACTATAAGATAACTAGTAAATTTTGAGTATATATATTCAGTCATCAAGAATGACTGAAACCCGTCGCAACAAGAGCTTTCAAACTTGAGTGAGATTAGACTTTTCAAGGTATCAAACGATAGGAATATAAAATTGTGATCAGGTCTTCATTTTACCTGAAGACGATTGAAAATACCACATCAATCTGAACATTGCAACATGCAAAATTCTCAATCAGTATTCCAAAGCAAATTGTTGTTATGAAATTTATGAGCAGCTATATATTCTCCTATTATTCATATATTTAAGCAAATGGATGATACTCAATTATCTAGTTCAGTTCTTGTATCTCACATAATTGGAAGACACGGTTTACCGGCCATCGCGAACGTATGGGAACCGACGACAATCCAAGGTTAATTCTAGTGAACCTATAAATCAGCGATTGCCTTTTATGTGTCAGTTATAGTTGCTCCTTCAAGGATCCTCGTGCGGCTGATACACTGGTCATTGGCTTAAAAAACTTTTACTTATGTTCAATTTTTAGATATTTATTGTGCAATGCTTGATCCAATTGATGGAGACAGCTTCAATTTTCTCATGATCATCAGTATTATTATGAAAAGTATCAAAGTTTCTATGAGCAGAAAAATAATCCTATTGCTATTATATAGGCGGTAGTGAGGCGTTACACCTAATAAGTGTGGGTTGTTGTCTCATGTTTGAAGAAAATTATACTTTGAAGATTGGTGAGATTTTCTTGAATTAAAAATTTCAAAATTCCTTAGATAAAAATAAGTAATTTTTGAATTTTCAGTTCCAATTAGAATTTTACGATAAATCTGACTGATGGGACAAATAAATTTAAACTATTCAAATTGTCTTACAAGTTGTACGGCATTTTAATGCAGTAGTTACTTTTTCAAAGGTGTGTTTTTTTTCATTTTTATGTTAGCAACTACTACTAAACATTATTGCATTTCAATTGAATGAATAGAATAGATAAACTGGAAATGCTATGTGGCTTCTTAAAAATCGCGTTGAGCAGATTGACTTTGCGTTCCACTATATCAATTCATTGAAGAATTTAATTTGATTTCACGATAATTGATCCATTTACGATTTACATATATTTGCTCATGTATCGTATGCACTTTTGAGGCGAAAACTTTCGGTACTACTATCTGGATATAGTTCATTGTAAATCACCAAAGTTTCTTCTTCATAGAGGGTTTGAAAATTTAAACTGTAACACACAGCCTCAGAAGACGCAATCCTTTGATCACGCTCACGCTGTAGAAAGCAAATGACAACTCAAGTTAGTGACTAAGCGTGCTTCTGCGCATAAACAAAGGCATCATGAAAGAGTCTGAAAAATGTATAGAATTTAATATCCAGCAGCTCATGAATCAGCTTCATGTTGCCTTAAAGGCGCTCATACAGAAATTACGAAATCAACTATATACATTACCATCAAGTACAAATGTATCGCAACCAGATTTTTGCAGGAGTATTTCCTTTTAGAGATTAATAACAACCATGCATAAAACATAAATATGTCTATTAAATGCTGATCACTTTTGAGAAAATAAAAATCTGTCAGAAGGCAATATAGTTCTGTAGGTACTAAACGGTTATATGCTCGAACTGTAAATGTACGTACCTCCCCATTCTTACTGGCAATTCAGAAATATCGAACATATATAATCATAACCTGGAATTTGAAGCAAGGCGAATCAAATCAATAATAAGAAATTATAAATTTTCCAGTCAAGTAAATACCTACAAAAATTATTAATTTCAGGTTTAGTAGTCTATTTAAAAGTCTGTATTTTATTTTAACAGAATCTTGCAGGCACTGTAGGATTTGGAAGTAATAGAAAAAAAATAATGTTAGATTTTTCTGTTATATTATTTTGAATATTGTGACTACAGAAAAAACTTGTTTGAAAATATTGTACACAAAGATCCCAGATGAAAAATTGATATACATTATATTGATTTTGGTGTCTATTTTCTTTAGGATGACATTCCTCCCGGGTTTATTTTCATTGACCTAAAAAGACTGTTGAAAAATAAAGGAAAGTTTTATCCTCCTGTATTAATCGTATTAATCAATTCTGAGGTTAGTTTAATGATTCAAATTTTATATTAATTAGCCCCAATAAGTTTCCGTCTGCATCTATTAAATGTGAATTTGGTGAAGTTGTTCAATATCCAAAATGTATATCAG
Source organism: Bruchidius siliquastri (assembly GCA_949316355.1). Taxonomy (NCBI): domain Eukaryota; kingdom Metazoa; phylum Arthropoda; class Insecta; order Coleoptera; family Chrysomelidae; genus Bruchidius; species Bruchidius siliquastri. The sequence goes on along the minus strand of OX438529.1, from coordinate 10,915,062 downwards.
ATCAACAGCTTGACAAAAACACTTTTTAACTTTTAGTTTAGGAGAGCCCTAAAGAAGCAAAAGGTTTTCTACTTATAATATGCCTAAAGCGTTCTTTAAAGAAGAGGGTAGGTCCAGACACAATCCGCTGTAAGTGCAGTTGAATTATTTATGGTCTCATTAATCTCATTCACCGACTCCGCGTTGATGTGGTAGGTGGAATGCAGCCAAGACGTTTGAACCGGCTCGTCTCGAAAACCGCATTGCATCGCAGATCGTACCCACACCTTCATCTTTTATGCTAATTCTATTTGTGAAAGTTGCAGCTTAAGAATTATTCGTGGTTTTTTCGTAGGATCTCACCTCACGTAACCACTCCAAAGACGAATTCGCATTACTCGAGTAGCTTAAATAGTTATGCTTGTACACCACACAGTGTGTCCCAAATTCTTTTCGCCTCAAATAAAGACGACTATTATTATTATTATTATTATTATTATTATTATTATTATCTTCAGCAAAGATTGCAGTGTAATCAGGTACTGACGGTATATACCAAGTCAGTACCCAAGCTATCGCTCTGCGTTGAGGAAGTTTCGTACAATACTACAAGTTCTGAGGATCACAGACTCTTGGAAGGTTTTGTGTAACTTTTCGTCCAGCCCCAGTCGCTGTATGTGTGGTGTGAATGTGGTTGGTGTGAGGCCCGAGACTGACATAATGACTTTTTCTTCTTGTTTCCAGAGTCGTTTAATTTGTATTGCGAGATCTGTATATTTATCTATTTTCCCAGAAGGTCACCATCAAATAAATAGTTAACTTTTACTGCCTACGATTGAAAAACGATATCAGACCTATTGACTGTGATTGTCTTGTCGGTATGTATTTGGATTTATCAAAAGTTTGATTTCGGACTTCCATTGTCTATAAAATTTTGAGTATCACGACGTTTCGATTGATGTGGTATCTTCAATCGTCTTCAGGTGAACTGGCGAACACGTTCCTTTCATGCCTATTTATACCCCGTCCGGTGACGTGTCGTTGCGCGCGGTCTGTTCTGATTGGTTCCCGATGAGCGGTATTCCGGTCTGCTGACGTGGCTGTTTGTCGGTCATTGTTTGTTGTCTGGTCCAGTCGTAGTCTATTGATCTTCTTTATGAGTGGCTGCCAGATTGTTTTAATGTCTACGCTGGGTTTGCTGTACACTTTGCTGTTGTTGGTGATGAACGCCGCCTCCTTGAATTTCCTTCGATACCAATGCGGTTCCTTGGCAATAACCTTAGCGTCGTCCCAAGCTATTTTATGGTGCTCCGTCCATGCGTGGTCAGCTATTCCAGATTTTCCTGTCTCTGCTCGCTGGGTGTTGAGACGATGTTCTTTGATTCTTAGCACATCAATCGAAACGTCGTGATACTCAAAATTTTATAGACAATGGAAGTCCGAAATCAAACTTTTGATAAATCCACCTTGTCTACAAGTTTCAAACAACCATGTATTTGGATGTCCCAGTATAGTTTATATTGATTGTTTTTGAGTACTGATGTTGGAGTATATCTGTAATATGGTTCCCTGTTTTGTATTAGTCTGTATGTTGTGGCTAATGCTTGGTGTATGACCTTTGCTGCAGATTTGTGCCTCGCGGTGTAATCATCTACTGACTAGTTCCAACTAGAGTTTTGCATGCGCTGGTAATAATTTCTATCGTTTCCGTTGTTTGGTGGCATTTCCTGAAGTTGTCATCGGTTATGCAGGGGTCTCTTATTATATACTTCTTGTAGTTTCGGGTCACAATTACTTGATCTTGGATAGCAGGCATGCATCCTTCTGTTTCTGGGAAAAGCTGGCCATCTTGCAGCCAGGTGTGTGACTGTTTTTTTATTAATGTTATCTTGAGTCACTTGATCAATGTTTTCCATGGAGATTATTATTATTATTATTATTATTATTATCATTATTATTATTATTATTATTATTATTATTATTATTATTATTATTATTATTATTATTATTATTATTATTATTATTATTATTATTATTATTATTATTATTATTATTATTAAGAAAAAAGAATCTGAGTGAGAATTTTTAAATTTTACTGACGGCTGGTGCCTAAAAGGTTCTCATTCATAAGTTGATCATTTGGTAAACATTTCAATTTTTTTGTAAGTATCTGCGCACTTAAACACAAATTGAGTGGAGTGTTCGATACTCCTCATAACTTCGCAGGCTATGCAGACGCTCCAAACTCAATAGTCCACGGTTTTCCATTTCTCTTGGAAGGTAGATAAGCAAGCGAATACCCTTTAAAAGATTTCCTCAGTTGGGTAGTATTTATAGCTGTTGGAAACATAGACTTGTTGGTAGAACGTGGTTAGAGATTCGGACTTACCTGCAAACTGCTAATAGATATCTCTAGTTCCGAGCAATATACAGTTTGAAAATCGAATGATTTGATAAGACGGATCCATACATTGATATTTAAATCGATATATCCACAAGGTATTGTGATAAACGCATCGATACAGAAACTCGACGATCTTTATTCGGTTTCGTCGATACCAGATTTCTTTTAGTTTCGTACTTGATACTTATATCTTTGATGTTCTTATTGCAGATAGCAACTAAAAAACTTCTACAAATTTGAAAAATATTTATTTCGGGTTGCTCTTATCTTTTTTGCCTCAGGCATAAATTATTATTCTGAGAATTTATGGTTATGTGAAAAATACATGAAAAAGACGGGGGTAAGGTAAGGGAAGGGATATATTTTTTGGGTACAAACATAGTTTTAGCGCCATGTAAGTTATCGGATATTCAAATATACAAAAATGAGACAATGGAAGGAAAAATCTAATTTTAAATGGTAACTTGCTAGTAAATAGATGGGTCTATAACCTATACTTTGCAGAGCACTATTCCGAACAAGTTAAAAAACGTGATTCATTTCGACACGTCTACTCAGTTTCACGGTCGTATTCAAATCTTGGTTTTGAGATGTTGGAATCAAATTAAAAAAATATTTCTGTAGCGTTCAATTCTACATACTGGATGACTGCTCTTAATTTCCTAAACAAACAACGACGTATGAAACAATGATTATTTCCATGGATAAAAATGTGGTGCACATCTCTGTAATCTGTTGCATCCGCCTCTACCGTTAGCAGTTTTTCGGATTTCAACGAAAAAACTATAGTGCCAATACGTATAGTGCATATCTGCATACGCAGGAGCATTTGCAAGGAATTCTTATTGGATCTGTCACCATAATGAGACTGCTCGCCGTTGAAAATTTATGCGACTGAGAGCACCGGAGAATCTTGATGGTCAACCGGCTTGGAAATCTTCACGCGTGGATGCCTTGCAAATTTTAATATGTAGCGCTGTTTCTGGAGATAGGATCTCTGGTATTTCCGTTTTGCCTTTAAATGCAAAATATGTTCTAGTCTAACAGAGATTCAACATACTGGTTTCATTGGAACAGAGCTGATTTGATACTATATAATAGTGGTGCTGACCAATATTGTTCCAAATACGTACATGATTTGGAGTATATTCAAGTTAATCGATTAAAATAAACAGAATGACATTTGAAAAATGAAAATTGAAGTTATAATTTGTCGATTCTTTTTCCTTCACTATGCTCAATAGGTTTCTATAATTATTTTCCAGTTTAGTATGGTTAATAAATCGTGCTTACAAAGCTCTCCGATGGTATATATTCAGCAAAAAAAACTAAGCCAAATTTTAACTGGTATATAACTAAATCACATATTTTTCCAAGATAAACATTGAAAATTTCCCAGGTATAAGAAAATATTTTTTTTATGTTGTATTCTTCACTAAATATTGCAAAGAGAGCCGTACCGTTGATGAAGTATTTAATTCAAAGACATCTCTTTCCAACTATAGACAAAAGTTACATAAAGATGGGATTATCTTTAAAGTGTCATGAATTGCAATCTGTGAGGTATATAATTAATAATAATACTTCTACCAGTGTGGGTTATAATCTACCAGCATGGTGACCACTAGAGGGCCAAGCGTGGGCCGTTGTTGAAAGGCTGCGCAAAAAAGCATGCTGAATAATCAGATATAGATAAACTCCAGGATCACGTCACCAATCGCACTTTATCTTCTCTACCGTCAGGAAATGGCACACGAAAAATTAATTGTACCAAATTACGACCGATATGCCCAGTTTCCAGAGGAATGTCACCATTGCCTTGCTTGTATACTTCTATGGATGCAATTTTCAATGTGTATTTTTCCAGTTGGACTTATTCAGCTGTTGTTACTTGTTCGATTTTGATGGAACTAAGAAATACCAGTTCACAATCAGAAAATTAGAGAATAAATTGGGCTGTTACATTGAGAAAGCAAGCAAATACATGAAATAAAAACATGATGACTTCGTAGCGTATTGTGTATTATGATATTAATCACCACTTGAATATTTCTTATGCATTGATTTTATAAATGTATGGAGCTTCCATACACATTTTATTTAGAGCACCCTCTATTTTGGTAAAAAGACAATTTTGGCATATGTATATATAAACTTGTTTCCCTAAAGTAATCCGAGGAAGCACCTTTCATGTTGACCAGATTAACATTATCATGCGTTCATTCCTCCCGGACTATTGCAGCCCAAGGTAGTGGAAGGTGATTATTTTCCAGACTCGCATCGTATTTGTTTATCTAGGTGCATATTACAAAATGCTGGAATTATTGCATTCTTCGCAAATAACGCGAGAATAAGTGAGAGGGTATAAGTAGAAAATTACTGGTAGGGATTCAAGCAATTTATAAACGATTGACGATAAATCAATTACATAATCATGTTAGTATTGCAATGATTAGTTAATAGGCACCGCAAATAGTGACAGAGAGAAACAAGATTATTGATATTCCTCATCAATATTCAGACAACTATAAAAAGCATCTATATATAAGATATATGGTAATAAAATTATTGCAAGATACAGTTTTAACAAAGGATAGGTAGATAGTAGAGAAGACAGAAAACCGGCAAATGCAAGTGTTATTAAATTTGTATATTGAAAAGACATATATATATATATATATATATATATATATATATATGTATATATTGATACATTTGTAAGGCTTGTAAGAATAGAACTATTCGGTAAACGGCATACCTCTTAAAATAAGAAGACTACTCCACAAACAAAAGAGCAATTACAAAACGAGGCAGAAATAAGATTCAATATAGATTATAATGTTGAATCATGATTGTTTTTCCATTTTATTGTAAAATATTGTTCAGTCTGATTGGGTAGGTTTCAAGGAAAAATCAATGTTTTCTAAACCAACAGATAGAAAAGTTTCTCTTTTTCATGTTAATAGATTGGATATGAATGAAGGATCCTTTATGCCATGCCCTTTTCAAAACGCAACATTGTCTTTGAGGGGTTTCCATATATACTCATTTCAGATGTATCAGCAGTAAAAATGTATGGGCGCATTTCATAACAGCATGATAGTTTCAATTTCAAAAATAAACAGCCCTAACTTGGGGACAGTGAATTAGTGTCCATATAATTTGAGTTTCACAATTTAATTCGTTGCTATTTTGTATTCTGAATAAGGCTATCAAGACAGCTGAGACTATGGTAACCAATGATCAATAAACATATGTGGTTTTAATTATCGACCAATTAATGCGCTATGATGTAGATAACTTCCCACACAATCATGATTCACTTGCACGAAGGAAGTATTGCGATCCCGAAAGTATTCGAATTTGAGATGATACGTTTTTTCCAAAGTATGATTTCGGACTTTAATTGTCTATAAGAATTCTTGAGTATCACAACGTTTCGATTGATATACTATCTTCAATCGTCTTTAGGTGGAACAGTTCTCCTGAAGACGATTGAAGATAGTATATCAATCGAAACGTTGTGATACTCAAGAATTCTTATAGACAATTAAAGTCCGAAATCAAACTTTTAAATAATCTACCTTATCTACAAGTTTCAAGCAACCTTTTTTCGACATTTTATGATAGCTAGATCACTGAAATACATGTTATTTATTTCCGTCAGGCTGTCTGTAGCTTTTTTAACTTCGTAAACTCAGTAAGTGCTATACTGACTATTATTAGATTTGGGAAGTTATGATAATATATATGTATATATATTGAGATTAGTAGTATTAAGAGTCCTAAAGACTAGTGCTTGGTTTGATTTATTTTTTCTTTCTTAATATTGATATTATATTACTTAACAAATGCTCGATCATCTGAAGTCATTGTACGAAAAATTGGGCATGGGCAATAAAACATGCATATAAATGAAATTTTCATTAGGCGGAGTGAAATCAAGAATTCACAGCTGGGTATAGTCGTCAGCCTTCAGGGATTTGTCGGTGATCGATTGTATAACTGTTTGTGTACAAGAGATATTCATTAAAACGTTAGTTGGATTCTGTGCGATGGAAAAAACCTTATAAAACATTATTTGTGTTTTTTCTATATTAATACTAGCCTGACAAGCCATATGCCTGAACTGTTCAGAAAATATATAATTTTATTAGACGTCATGATAATTTTACCAAATCTTTCTAAAATTCATAATAATTTTTTTTAACTTGATTTATGTATTGAGTTCAAATGATCTTGATTTCTCAGTCATATAACACTCCTCATTTCTTACTCAGTTTGTCCACATGAGAATGAGGAAGTTATTAAAATTACAAAATGCCACCAGACCAGTCTGCGAGTATGCAATTTTGAACAAGGCTATATCGCAAAAATAATAAAAATATATTCGTGTTACTCCCAACAGCTCATAGAAAACACAAAGTCATTCAACAGGATTCCTTCTGCTTGTCTTATTCACAATATAAGAACCAATAATAAATTATTTCTCAGTTCTGAGAATGGAATTTTCATAAATATATTGCTTTCGTCTTATTAACGTTACTACGGACCTGTACCTATATCAAATCCTAGCAATATACTGATATAAGAGGAAATTAATTTTTTTTTATAATTTGGTAGGCAGTTCTGCGTTGGTTCTACTGAATCTAATACTATATTTACTAATGGTAATACACTTCTAGCGAAATAACAGTCACCAACTATGTAAACAGAATTAACAGATTCTGTACTTTGTTTTGATGTATTATTTTTAATCATGTAGATTGTAGATACCAATACAGAAACAAAAAAATTGTAGATGCTCTTACTTGATGAAACTCTTCCATCATGTATTATAGGTTAAGTTACCCCTCAAATATCTTAAGTTATAGAATGTATTAAGAAGAATGGAATAGCTTGAGGAATAAAATAACTTAAATCGTGAAATATTCTAAGAAACAAAATAGTTTATCGAATGAAATATCTTAAGTACATTTTGACGACGATGGTTGAGGTTTTGTGGGGGTTTCCTTTAACAGTAGTGTGAATGCAGTCGCCAAAAAATATTTCTCCTAAGACAGAAGCAAGAAAAAAAATAATCTGATAGAAAAATAGCTAGACAGGATAAATAGTATGCTAATTGATTATTATATATAATTTGACACTGTTACGATGATTTAAGTATAAATCGAAACGTTACTGAAACAAAAATAGTTTTATTTGTGAAACTGTGTGTTAATTACACAAAACTAAATCCATTTAATTTTTTTCAATAGTACCAAATGGTATAAATTTTTCTGAAAGGGCTGTTTTGTTTCCCGTCTGCAGCAACTAGTAAAACATATCACTGCATTACAATTTGAAAGAAAAAAATAAGGACAACCATGTTCCACATGCGGTCTACCATATAATTGATGAATATGATAGTATTCTAAAACTGTTGATGCTCAAAGACAATTTTGCATATAATGAAAATCATAGATATATTGAAAAACTTTGGGAGTTTTGAGAATTATAAAACATAAAGTTAGTCAATATTTTCAAAAAAAAATCATTTGAATGATGACAAATCTTCCCACAGCTATCAAAAAGTATCACTTTCTATGGTGAAAAATTAATGCATATTCGGCTAGATTAAAAATTACATAGGCTACCCAGATATTCGCGTGGATATTCTTGCCTCTGACCGGAATTTTGAAAACTATACATAACCGATTTTTAACACTATGGATATTTTTTGATTTTGACATACTTATAACCAAGTACTTGAATTTGCTAAAATTCTAATGGTATATTTCCACTTCCACTTCCTACTATTATCTGCGGACAGAAATACACTGATGGGAATCAGTGGCATCGTTTTTATGTATTAAATTATGTCATAAAACATTCAAGAACATATCCCCAATTTGAAATTTTTCATGAATTCAATACATCCAGAATTTAGTCACAAATGAAATTTCGACAAATCCGTTCCGCAGATACACTAATGTACACTACTCAAAAGTTGACGACCACACAAAACTAGTTAATGAAATATCTATATGATATTCATTGTCTGCTAGATACAACCATTAGTAATAATAACCAAGTATCTCAGATAGCAAGAAAAACAAACCCAAGTAGTAGTAATTGAATTTCATCGAAATTCAAATAGTATTAAACATATTCGGACAGAGTGGCACCCACGGAAATGAGTGCCGAGCTTTTTCGTGATTTGTATATCATAAAACATTAAAAAACAAATCTCGAATCGAAATTTCGTCATTACAATACTGGGATGGATAATTAAATTTAGACACAAATGGGTACAGATAAAGATACATAAATGTATAGTACATAACGCAAAAGTTAACGCCCACAAGGAACTAGTTTATTTCCAAAACAATTTCCATTTGAAATAACTTAATTAGGTACCACTAAAACATATCTTCAAATTTGATCAAAGCAAAAAAATAAAGTTAACATAAAATCACTCATAGATGATGATGATGATTTGAGAGTCCTCTATATATATATCATTATCAGACATTCACGAATATTGTGAAGATCTATAGTTATGTCTTGCGTGAAGCGGTTTTGTTACAAATCCTAGAACTATACATTAGTTTGGAGGTAAGCTTGAGGTGAATCTAGGAACAACTTCTGGAATTTATGACATCTCATCACAACCTCCTCTCAACTGGATGTACCCCGATAATTACAAAGCGAATCCCAAGCATGTGTTAGTTTCAAGCTTTCTGCCTATATGGTTTCCAAATCTGATACATACATTTATTGGTAGTGTTGAAGTTTTGTGTAAATTCTGCAGAGTTGTTGTTAGAGTCTGTAGACACAGCACTTGGGGGATGATGTTGCAACGGAGGTACCTGGGTGCTAAAGTGTTGTTGAGATTGTCGATGGAGCCTGAGGTCCGTCGGATGTCGAGTAGGACCACCGGATCGCATAGCGTAGCTCTGCAGGGTGCATAATCTACTATTTGAGATACAGTTCGGCTCATGCAAAACGGCACAACATGAATATGGTGATGGAAACGATTACAGTGAGAAAACAAAGTCTACGAAACATCCAATCACCTGGAGCGTCGCGTAAGAACAATTCCGGCGAGGTCGGTGAAGAGCGCGTTCCTCCTTCGTGATCGTCAGGTGAATCCACTTCGAAAAACTTCATGAAATACCTCTTGAAGTCGCTTGACTCAGATAAAAAATGTATCACAGCACTAGGTCTTGATTCACTTAAAACAGTCCTTAGGGTAATGAAGGGTAACTTGGTATGGTAACTAAAGTGGTGTAGGGCACTGCACACGGTACGGTCTCTATCGGAGACGCAGGTCCGAAAGAAGAGCAACGAGTACCGGCGGCTTTCCCGGCTCTCGTTTCACCGACCCGTTCCAATCAACGGTTCACGACGGTCTATATCCCTGCCACTCTCAATCGGTCCATTATAAAACCGCTGTTTCTGTGTTCGCGCCACTGACGTCACTGCAGGTGTGACGTCACTGTTGTCGGGGCAGCCACTACTCGAGGATCGATCCCGCTATGCTCATAGTGCAGTCCCACGGTGTTCTGTTTGAGGAATTTAACATCATGGAGTATCTGGGATCAAGTAGAAAAACTCACTTCACGCATGGCACTGTGAATAAAAGTACACACACATTCTCGCTTTTTTGAACTTCCTGTGCGTGACTGTTTTTGGGCGATATGCATAACCAGTATACAGCAAGTAATGTGCTTTTGATTGATCTACAGAATCTATATTATATAAATATTGAATGAAACATTTTGCATAGTGCGGTATCGTGATTGTTTGTTTGGACTGATATTTTTTATGTGGCCAGTTGAATCCCCATTAGGGCTATTACATAACGTGGGAAATTTGGCGTTTAATGTAAATTGGCTCACAATTTTATTTGTTATAATGGCGACTCGTTTATTTGGTGTCACTCAAAAATTTAGATTGGTAAATATTGAAACAATGGTTATCGATAATTCCATGATTTTTGTAGCAACTATGCTACTATGATCCCACATCAGATCGCTCCCCTAATTAGTCAAAATTTGAGCAGCTATTTTGAGATTACGTCTCGATTAAACGCCAACAGAAAGAAAATAGATCAACAGGCAATCCGATTTTTGTAATTAAGACATTATAAAATTTCAAATTGGAAGAAAATCGCGAGCATAATAGTCTGATAAATGTTTTGCCACCTCTAAAAAAACTTGGGAATATTTTAATATTTTTTTTAGGTCATAAAACATCCAATCAAATGATCATTTTAAATTCCAATACTTCTTCGATCATAATATCTAGTTTATGTGCGAGATGTAGAAGTGATGAAAAGCAAGCCTCGTTTTTAAAACTAATATTATCAGTAGTATTGAATCTATCGTAAGCATTGCAGTTGGAATATGAGATTTAGTTTTTTAATCCCTCTAAGTTGTTGGAAATTACATACGATGCAATAATCATTTTACACGCACACTTGCACTTCCAACTGATATTCCTAAAAATTCTGAGGAATACTAATAAATGTACTCTCTCCATCACATCTTTTGATGCCAAATAGGTTTTTGAGAGAATTGGCCGTTGGAAGATGGTTTGCCATGGAGACCGTTATAATAATTTTTGATGTTATTCAGGATGTCTATCAATGGCTAACTGAAATGATCTGGTTCAACTCAGCTTTAAAAAATGACCCCATCGTCTAAAATGTTTTTTAGGGATTCTCCTGTTAGCTACAGTGACCGGTATATGCGGAAAGGAGGTTCCCCTCCATGCCGTGCCTGCAACCGTGATCTCATAACGATGACGTCATCATCAGACCGGTGCGGATCTGAAGGTGGCGACGACCTGCACCGACGCTCGTGGACGCCGGATAAGAGGGTAGAAAGGGCGCCTTAATCCCCAAAGTATGGCGAGATCTTCAGCCGGCCCAGGCTGCATAGGTAAAATTATTAACGGCCCTAAACACTCGACTTATAATAATAATTATCCCAAATATCATTTTATGTACTTCAATTTTTCATGTATGGCCATACTATAATTGATGAGAATATTAATAAATAATTTTATTCCAGATATTCCCTTAGTAGTACAATTTATTTTATTAATGACAGAAAATGCGCTTCTGAACTGTTTGATTCGCGGGATCTGGAGTTAGAACTTTTTGATAATTTGCCTTCATCGAAACGAAATTCTTCACCGCGACTGATCTTGTTTAGATAATATTGAAAAAATAAAAAAAATGTTACAACTTTGTCTTCTAGGGTCAAAAGTAACACCTACTTCAAAAAACAAGGCAAAGGGGCGAGAATGAAATCTAACAAAAAAATCACCCATCAGTAAGAGAACTAGGTGGCGGAGCCATTGCGTTGAGCTGGAGTCCCTCTCTGACTCCGCCCGACTAATAAAAATGCTCAAATGCGAGAAGAGACATACAATTAGTTCTATTAAGAATGCAGACGGCACCTGGACTACTCGCATTTCCTGCGGGAGTCCGCCGGGCCAGGGTAGAGGACCGAGCTGGTGTTTAGTGCTCATTCGGCTTTTCCGAAGAGTTGGTTACAGAAGAGTCAGTTTACTTGACTATGAAGAAGTTTAGCTCTTTCAAGGCAGCCGGACCTGACGGTATTTTTCCGGTGCTATTACAGAAGGGCCTAGAACTCCTAGACAGACGCGAGAATATTGTTTATTCCCAAGCTTAATAGTGAAATCTTCCCGACCTATTAGTGTTACCTTCTCATCATTGAGAAAGCAGACCGCCTGGCGAGGATGGGAGCAAGGGGCACATGCATTGGCCCTGAACCCTTGCTGGGTATTAGCATAGGCCAGGCCAGTGATGCCTTAGATGCTTGGGCGTATAATGAACTTGCGAAAGTATAGTTGGAGAGAGATGGCTGCAGACACTCCAAAATATTCATAGCAGGACCCAACAAACGTAGCTATGGCTATTCCACCGGAGGAGGGATTCACTCCTCTTGTTAGTAGGGATCCTCACAAGTCATTGTAGATTGTACAGGCACCTGACACTCAGTGTCTGAGTGGTCGAAGACCGAATCTGTCAGCAGTGCTGGCAGGAGGACGAGGCCTCTTTCCACTTCCTGGGTGAGGGTGCCGTAAACAGCGGCTTTAGAGCTGAGATGATCGGTACAGTAGAGTTTGACAGAGAAGAGTGCTACTTAGCGGAATGGTCGGACATCGTGACCTTTATTAAAAGGTCTGAAAGGTTCGACACTAAGGAACTACCATGTCTGCCAAAGTTCTACTGATGGTTCTCGGGGTCGACAAAAAGAGCCATGTTTTGTCTCCCCATTACTATTACTACTACTACCTTCTCATTGATGAATTCCTTGAGAAAACTATGGATAGGCATCTAGTGAATGGAGCCCTTGTTGAGTATCATAATCAGCAGACCTTTATGCAAGACGGTACTACCGAGACGGCTATACACACTTTGATGAAGAAGATTGAAAAAGCACCATATTGCAAAGAACTGGTCCTGGCAGTTTTCTTTGACACACAAGAAGCCTTCTATAAGGTAAAAATGTCAATCATTTGCAGTGTCCTGCGGGCTAGGAGAGGGAGGTACCACCCTCTATCGGCTTTTGGGTTAGATATTCTCTCAGGAGTAGGATAGTGAGGAATTTTCTAGGAGAGGTTAGGCTGCAAGTTGAGTTGAGTTTCAGCTGTGGGCTGACCGCAGTGCAGTTGTCTACGGCCTCCCCTCAGGTGAGAGAACGTAGGTAGATAGCTTGCCAAGAATGAAGACAAGGACATTGGCCCAGAATCCATGCTGGGTATTGTATATGTAATACCCTAGACGATTGGGCATACAACAAACTGGCGAAAGCATGGCTGGAGAGAGATGACTGCAGACAGGCCAAGAGGTTTACAGCCTGCTCTGACTTCGGGAGCTATGGCTGCTAAACAAGAACAGAAAATCACTTCACCTATTGGTACGAATCTTCACGGGCCACTGCAGGTTGAGCAGAAACTGGTCACTCATAAGAGCGAAAAAACTTAGCGAAATGCCTTATATCAAAATAGAGAAAAATGTCTAAAGTTTTCGATATTTATCTAAAGAAACTCTAGAGTCTTTTTGATGCTGTTTTAGGAAATAGGATTCTGCAGCGGTAGTGATGCAGTTTCTCTGAAGATTCACCCTTTGTTCTAATTAATGACTTGAATTTCCTCCCACCGACATCGTTAATCCATATTAAGCTTGTTATAAAGCTTCTACATGTCTGCAAGCACGATTTTATACCTGCCATAAGAAGGCACCGTGGCTTCCCAGCTATTATGTTGCCAAGCCTCTACGACCTTGATTCTCAACTTGTCATTCTATGCGTCGTGGATTCCGGATTCATACCAACCACTTGAAATTCAATTTTTGAACCATCGCCAACATTCTGAGTTTTCCGGGTGCCAAGAAGTCTCGGCAGAAGCGGCGCTATCGGTTACTTTAGTGACGTCACAGTTCCCCTTCGAAACGATGACGTCACCTCCACACCAGCCCCGCACTCTCGGCTCATGTTGACATAGACCTTGTGGGTATTGATTATCCTGGAAAGCAGAGGAGGATTTCACTTGCCTCGAATAATCAGGTGTAGGAGGATCAGTTTGAATATCATACTGATGGAAAACACGTGGACGACATACTTATGAGGTCACAATCAAGGGATTGATGGAACCTGTTAGGTGGAAGAAAAATATGCAATAAGCTAGGTTTCTTACTTGAGGTCTGAAATTGTTGATAAGTGAATTAGGATATGTGGGTTTTCAAGAATGTGTAGGCATTGATATAAAAAACATTTCCTGAATATGCTCACCTTATAATTATTGACAGATTACAGACTGCAAAATTTGATACCCTCAGAGGCTTTGTATATATGCAAAGGAAGTTAATCTGTCAGTTTCTTGGTCTATCTGTCTACCGGTTGCCACATAACAGTAAATTCAGTGATCACTGTATTGATTTTAATTCAATTCGGGACCCAGAGTGACTAACTCCGCCTGTATAGAAATCGGTACATCTACAGTAGGGTAACTGACCAGCCTAAACGCTGAGAAGAAAACAACCCTAAAAAATGAATTTTCCGTCCGTGGATCAGATTATTTTTGGAATCGATTTGTTTTGTGGTGTAGCACCCTGAGTTTCCTACAAATTGGTAATCAATTAGATGTTATAATCAACAATTAGTAAAAAAAATAATATTTTTTTCTCCTTCGAAAGTTGTTCCCAATAGTGTTTGTTGTACTGGCAACTCAACATTGTGAGTAATTAACGGTCATTTTTTTGCTGCTGGATTACCAACATTTTTTCTTGAAACAGTTCATCACTGTGAAAATCATATAAAAAATTCAAATATGTGAAGTAATTGATAAGCTTTATTGCTTCAAAAATCAGTGCACACAACTCTCCCGCACTACACATATAAAAAAATGAAACGAATATTTATTTCATTGGCGAGGGCTCATCGTTAAATATTCATGCAACTTCTGGACGCTGGCTTTTCTCCCGAAATAGTGGCGTGACATCACCATTTACAGCATCAATGACGTCATCACTGCATGCGCCCCTATCCCTGTTATTCCACTATACCTGCTCATATAGGGGGATATATAAAAACTTCATAACATAACTACTAGTACTTTATGTCCAGTAGCTACAGAATTTGTTCTATCAAAATTGAATTAGCGGCGTAGCACATGCAGAATGGAAGGTAATATCCGTTTTTATACGTAGTTTGTCAGAAACCAGATGTAAATGGTTGGAAAGAATGATTCTAATGAATTCCCATATTTTACTATGAACGAAATCCCGGAGCGCTCAGGTTTAGAAATTTCATATTCTATTCCATATTCTATTTCACATCTTGTTTAATGTGATCTATTCTCTATACTATGTACTATGTTTAAATTTATCTGGTTTAAGACTCATTTTAAGCAGATAAAAAGATTGTGTTATTAACACACAGTTTCACAAATAAGACTCTATTCCCTTCAGTGACGCGTTTTGATTTAAATCATCGTTGGATGTTTTATTTGTGAAACTGTGTGTTAATTATACAATCTTTTCATCTACACGATGGAAGAGATTCACCAAGTAAGAGCACCTACAATTTACATGATTCATTTTAAGGTTGTCACGAATACATATTTTCTAACATAGAAATTTTTATAAAACAGAAATGGAGTCAGGCAAACAACCACACCACATTCTGATAACCAGTCATTTCCGTCATAATGCAGCTCTTTAGAGGTCTCTTCGTATGTCATTTAATTTGTTAACCTGAAAGAGCCATACAAAAATTGAATTTGTTGCTGTTATTGTTTTTCTGATGTTTTATATTGATTCGTGCGGGAGTCTTAGGTAAGACCGAAAATAATAATAAACTCGAGAAACATTAAAAGCAAAGTTTGGATCAGTTCTGATAATGCTCTCTTGATTATTGCTCCGCCGCTAATGAAAATGAAATGGAAAGAAGAAATAGTAGTAGTATCTACGGTATGCCCACATATAATTCCCAAATTCATGAAACTCAATGCATTGGTTACTAATATTGCGCACTTTGAAATAAACTGCAAACAGGTGGATCGTCGGAATTGAGTTACTTGCATTTTTATGTAGACTGTAGATGCTCTTACTTTGTAAAACTCTCAAATCATATAGATAAAATAATTGTGTATTTAACACACAGTCTCACACATAAAATTATCGCTTTTACAGTGATGTGCTTCGATTTATATTTGAATCATCGTCGGACTGTCAGGTTTCACTATTTACAAAGGAAGGTATGGAAGAAGCCCAAAATGGTATTACCTGAAATACGAAAATTTTAGCAATGATAATACTACCATCGCTGATATGTAGGAAATGATAGATCAGGGGCGTGCCATTAAATTTTAAAAACTGCCTATTAGATTGGGTGGGTGTCAATCAAGGATACGAAGATTTCAAATAGCGCAAACAGAACTAGACTGCTTGTCCTATTTGAAAACGGTTGACCTGTTTCAAATTGATGAATTCGATTCTTAGACGATTTTTTGCAAAAAAAATCAGTAACGCCATCAACACTGATTCCTATTAAGTTGAATTTCTCATGAAAATTTTAACGCTTAAATGCTGCGAAATTGCGTTCTACTGAAGAAATTGTGGCAGGTATGTTCAATAATAATTCAGGCAACTTTAACCTTCCAGTGTAACCGTTTTTCCATGGCTCTTAAAAATTGTATTTATTCTTCATAATTTTTTGCACTAATATCATCAGTTTCGTAAGTCACTCTTTGTAAAGATTGCAATAACACTCTTTCGAAGAACTCGCCATAATGAAGAAGAGATTTAAAAGCATTTTCTGGCAGTTCTTTATTACTCTATAATTAAATTTTTGCTTAGTTACAATCTACATGACTATTTATCGCTTCTAAAGTTCCATTCTTCTCATCATATTCTCAAATAGTTTTCTTGTCAAATTGTGATAGCCGGCAAATGAGCTTAAGACGCGTCTTGTTACAGGTTCATACAGATCCTTGAGGAACACCCGCATTGATGGTAGCTACATGGGAAGCATAACCATCCACCACCACACATAAGGAGCGATTCCTCAGAAAACTATCCAGCAGATCCGGTAGCAGCCCATAGGAAGTAAGCTTGACCAGATGCCACACCCTATCGGTAGCATTTGATACATCAAGCACATCGACTTTCCATAAAGCTCAATAACTATGCTCCACGTGACGTAGTCCAGATGATCCTTCGTGGATCTAAGCTTACAGATACCTATTGGCGATCTTCGATATAACATTTTTGTACCTAGTGCCAGGTACTTCAGAGGCTACACGTTAATACAGTTTCCATAACCTTGGAAAGGATGCAGAGCAGAGTCACATGTCTATAGTGTCTGGGTATATTTATCCTGATCTTCTTGGGTATAGGTTGCGATCGACTAATTTTCCGTCCAGTAGGGAATACTCCTCGCTGGTAGGAGAGTTCAAAAAGTTTGCAATGGACTGGTGCAAGCTCTGTAGCGCAACATTCCAGAAGAAGTGCTTATATTCGGTCTGGACCACTAGCTTGCCCGGAGTTCAGTTTTTCTAGAATTCGTTTGATACCTTGGTATTGAAATTTAATGTCTAACATTTTTGAGTCCATAGTGATGGTAGCGGGTATAACGCCTCATTAGAAGTTTATTTTAGAATCTGGCTAACAACCTTAGCTACATATCGAAATGATCTGGATGACTTAGTGCATGAGAGGAGTTTGTTTTTAGTTTTCTGGTCCTCCTCCTCCTCTTTGATGTTATCCATAACCCGTTTACAGTGGCCACTGGTATAGATGAAACTGAGGTGACTCGGTGAAAGGATTTGTTTCCTGTATCGTTGGTTTTTACCCCTAGGTACGTCTCTGCAGCTTCGGTTAAACCAAGGTTTGTCTTCAGGCTGTTTATTAGCGTAAGGTATATGGCCTTTCTTACATGATGTTGACACTTCTGTTATTTTTTGGACACAAGCTGACAAATCTCTGGACTTGGAACAGACATCATTCCATGGAAAGAGCTGGCAATAGTTCCTGAGGCCATCCCACTTTGCTGATTTGTAGTGCCAGTCCCTGCGTACTTTGTTGATCGAGTGATGGCATTCTACAGAGGGTTGAGATGTTATTGTGATCGGACGTTTCTAGTGGAGTGGATATATTCACTGTTTAAATGGCGGGATTTGTTGTGAGATAAAAGTTTGATCTTAATGGCGATTGGTAACTCTTGTTGATTGGTTTACTATCTGTTCTGCCACTATGTTTTATCAGAATGTTTTAGCTAGTACGAATTGTGAACGTCCCAAAAAAGCTTATTTCTGAGTTAAGCTGATTTGCATGTAAATTATATAGTGATAGTGACAGAAAGGTTCTCGGAAAGATCTCTGTACATTATGCTACTTAGTCGTCTGTGAGTGCAGCAAATAAATTGGGACAAGTTTTTGAAAGACACTTTGAGTCATATAATGTCGCATCCTTCAGGTCCAAGATCTTCCCCTTGCTGTCAAGAGAGTCCAGATTTGATATATACGAATACCCCAAATCTTAGACTGAATTGGGTATAGTTCATATCCGGAATACATGAAGCAATTTATTGTTTATTACTGACGACACTCTGATAATGTGTGACTTCTATATATGCAGATAGTGATGGTCAGGGTTTATGTTTGAGGCAAGACCTTAAACATTCGTGAAGTCAACTCTGAGTATATTTTTTTGGCTTTGCGGCCTGCCATCTGAGCGAAGTTGCTACAGAGCGGCTGCAGTTATTAAGCTGCAGCAAATGTATATAAAGGAGTTTCGGCCAAAGTGCTCCCAAAACCACCGGGCACTCATAGATCAGAACGGTTAAGTGTATTACCTCCGGAATTTCTTGATCTTGAAAGCGTCGTTGAGCATTGTATGTTTTACCGGCGCCACTTTATCCCGTTGCGATAAATATCGGAAATCCTGTTAATTTGTGGTAATTTTGAGAAGCTAGAAAGTTTGTGGAATTTTCAAAAGTTGAAATAGAAGTTTCCCAGAATTCTCAATATTTTTTGGATGTATTTACATAAAGTCAATAGTTCTCCAATCCCTTGACGCTATTTTTTATATGTAAAATGTAGTACGAATGTTATCGAACGAGTGAAAGCCTAAAAATCATCACGAGGCAGACATCATCGTAAAATAGACCGCTGGATATATACACTGATGATTATGTATCTTGGTATAGCTGTAGACATTAATTTTAATGGTCAATGCAAATTAGTGAAATGAATCATAGTAACTGATATACCGGTCTACTAGTAAAACAGCTTGTATGCATTTCTTAAGTAAGCTATTTTTATCTGTTACGCATAAACGAAGGTTGGAAGGATTTAAGATAGACTACATGAAACGAATACAGTTCTTTATGAAAAAATAATGTGGAAAAACCTTATCCAATTTTATTTTCATGTTTACTCATTTCAATGGACGCCGAAGATTAGCTGTCAAGACAGTTCTATTGCGGTAGCTCTTGTCAGTCGTAAAAGGCGACCAAAATTAGAGCATTAGGGTGAGATGCACAGTCAGTTTCGGTTGAATCAACTTGACATCGGAACATTTGGGGTTCTAGTAGCCTCACGTTTATGTTCTATATAATTAATCCATCAGTCATGAAAGATGGTGTAAATTTAGCGAAGCAAGCGTAGTGTCACAGTTCTCCTTTCATTTAGCGATTTTAACTAGAAATAAATTAAAACAATAGGTCGCGGTTTTCTTAATTTGATAATGTTAAGGAACATGAACTCACCTAAGTGCCGCCCTCTATGGGGACGCCTATTGACATCCTACGAGACCAACGGTCCTAACACATGAACTGCCTTGAAGCGGCAACAGATGTTCTTTACGACATCTGTCAACAAGAGTGAACTGATTTACAGCGACATCTCTTGTTCTTCGTAAACACTTTCACGATGTACCGTTATCTCGGCTCATTCATATCAGAAGCTGACAACTGATATTAAGTGTATGCTCTCCACAATGTATCAGACCTGCTATAGACATACATGTTTCGGCTTTAGCCTAGACTCATCAGTATAGCCTGACGGTCTAAGTGTAGAGAGCAATCGGGTGTTATATACGTAACCCAGTCAAGGGTATGATAGCAACATGAACTCACCTAAGTGTCGCCCTCTATGGGGCGCCCATTGACATCTTACGAAACCAACGGTCCTAACACCTGGACTGCCTTGAAGCGGTAACAGATGTCCTTTACGACATCTGTCAACAAGAGTGAACTGATTTACAGCGACATCTCTTGTTCTCCGTAAACACTTTTACGGTGTACCGTTATCTCGGCTCATTCATATCAGAAGCTGACAACTGATATTAAGTGTATGCTCTCCACAATGCATCAGACCTGCTATAGACATACATGTTTCGGCTTTAGCCTAGACTCGTCAGTATAGCCTGGCGGTCTAAGTGTAGAGAGCAATCGGGTGTTATATACGTAACCCAGTCAAGGGTATGATAGCAACATGAACTCACCTAAGTGTCGCCCTTTATGGTGGTGTTATATACGTGGTAAGGGACATCCGTTGCCGCTTCAAGGCAGTCCAGGTGTTAGGACCGTTGGTTTCGTAAGATGTCCATGGGCGTCCCCATAGAGGGCAACAATTAGGTGAGTTCATGTTGCTATCATACCCTTGACTGGGTTAGGTATATAACACCCGATTGCTCTCTACACTTAGACCGCCAGGCTATACTGACGAGTCTAGGCTAAAGACGAAACATGCATGTCTATAGCAGGTCTGATGCATTGTGGAGAGCATACACTCAAGTTAAGGAATTCAAAAAACAATATAAAAACTCAAAACCTTTTGTGATTGCAATTCTTCTTCAGCCTATTGGCGTGGGAAGTAATAGGCCTGACGTCGTGGTATGGTACACGGCGAGCGAGTCAGATACATCGACGCGTGGGAGTATCGAAAGCCTGTCGATGATTTTTTCATTGTTCTATGGCCGTTAGTTGTAACGGGCTCGTCCGCCGTCCCGTGTTGCACTCAGAACAGCAGGTGAACATGCAATGACGAGAACCAGCCTTGCTCGCTATTTCGCTATACTGTGTCATGCGATAGCAGTTTCGTAACAAACGCTTCCCCGCACCTATCTACAGATTTCTAACAGCTCATGCACATAAAGGGAAAGACTAATCGAGTTCGAAGACTTACAGACTGAGAGGTAGTCTCTTGTTCTAAATATTCTAACATTTGTTGCTGTTCTATAACGCAATGCAGCACTGGGGATAATAACAATAAATTTATTCCCATAAATAGAACAATCTACTAATTATGTACATATCACATACAGGCAGCCTGTATGAAAGTGCAAGGATGAGAAAAAGCAAGTTCGATGTTTCAGGAAAATGTATATGTTCCGAATGATCTATCAGCAAAACCTCAATACCATAATACCGTTTCCCATAGCAAGATCATTTTTCAGAAGGGAGGATTAGAAAGAGCTACCAAGTATATCCGAATTTTTTTCTGCATACTCGGTTCATGAAATAATATTTACGATATTTTCTTTCGAATGGTTTAATGAATGAAATACTACAAATTTAATTTGTAATCATAACTAAATATCTATGTTGATGCAAGATGTACACTGCACCTTATACCGTCTGGGATTATTCAATTTTCGGGAAAATAATTTGATGATATGTTAACGAATCCTTGAAACAACTCAAGAATATTAAACCCGTAAAAACATGTGTAAATTTGTTATGAAAATCTGAGCAACATAACAACTACCTCAGCCACGCATTATCGACCAGACGATTTAACAACCAGTGCAAGCTGTGAGCTTACAGAAGCCTCGTCTGGCATACGCGCTTTGAAGATATGACAGAGCGAACGTTCGTCAAACATTCTTTATAACTTCACGTTGCGAATTTCACAAAGCCGCAGTTTATTACTAAGTAGTTCTATCCACTTTGTTGGATTTTGATTCGCCGTAGCAGCCAAGGGTGTGATAGCAACATCGAAACTCATCTCCAGGCGTCGCGCTCGGTATCGCTGCACATTGGATCCTACGAAGTCAAGGTACTAACACTTAGACTGCTCTCTATAGTGAGACTGTCAGGCTATACCAACGAGATCTAGGCTAAAGACAACATGCATGTCTATAGCAGTTCTGATGCATAGACATATCAGCTGTCAGCTTCTAAGGTAAATGAGCTGAGATAACGGTACTTCGCAAATCGTGTAAACGAAGGAATAGGAATGTCGCTGTAAATCAGCTCACCCTTGTTGATTGCTGTAAGGGATTTCGTAATTTGCCAATGGGCAGGACCACTTGGAGATGAATGTCGAATTATGTTTTATGTTTGGCGAATGTTCCACTCTTCGCAAAATCTGTTGCTGGTTTTGTGTACTGGTACATCATTTTCCATAATTTCTCAGGTCGTCATTCATCATTTGATTTGAATTCACTGAATTTAAGGAAACTTTTGTCCTATAAACTGAAAAATAAATATAGTAAGTTTTTTGTCAAGACTAAGAGACAACTATATTTTATTTATAGACATGAAGCTTTCCTAAATGCCTATTGCTGATAAGAGTGATAAGTATATCTAATTGAAAAATCATCGAAAAACCGTACAGTGACTATAGAAAGCTAGTGGTCTTGAAAATTGAATTTTCATGAATACATAAATTTCCAGAGTAGGCTCACTTGACCTGAACTTAAAAGCAACTATTAATATACTAATCGAACATTTTTGATCAAACCCTGTTTCTAGTGTAAGGATGTTACTGATATTCCATATTATTAATAGACTCGTTAATTTTTACACTTTCGTCATTTTGGCAAGTTAATGGTTAAATTTATGGCCTCTTGTACTCAGAAGTTTAGTTATACAAGTATATGTATAAGCTTTATATAGAAACATTCCCAGTATTTCCAAAACTTACCTTAAAGGATTCAGCAGATCTAAAATTTGAGAATAGAATAGAATAATATATTACTTGTAAAAGAAATTTATATGGCTCGCATTTGTATGAAACATGCAGAGGGTAACGAACATATATGTTGCTGATGAATTGAAAGTATCGTCGTAAAAGTTGACAGTTATTGAGAAGAATCTGTGTACATGCCACTGGAATGTACGAGCATTGTAATAGCAAAAATATTTCGAATTCGAGTTATTGCGTTTTCTTGATATTTCATGACATAAATCACGTGAAATCATGTCACTAATTTCCGTTTGTCTGTCTGTCCAGCAATCCTCAGCTTCTCTATATTTGGAAAGTATGTTTCGTTTAGATGTAATTGACACGAGACACAACAGA
Source organism: Bruchidius siliquastri (assembly GCA_949316355.1). NCBI lineage: Eukaryota > Metazoa > Arthropoda > Insecta > Coleoptera > Chrysomelidae > Bruchidius > Bruchidius siliquastri. The sequence continues at coordinate 10,891,850 of OX438529.1, read as the reverse complement.
ATGAAGAGTTCTAGGTGGTATTATACCATGCTAGTTTGCTTGGACTAATTCTACGTATCGCTGTTTTCCGGATCGAGTCCAAAATGTTAGGGAAATGGTCCGCAGAAAGTCCATATACAAACGAGCTGTATTCCATGGATGATCTGATCTCAACCTCGTAGAACAGTATTTATTTTTCTGGCAAATACAGTTTTCTGGAGCGAAAGAAGACTTCCAGCTGCGGTGCCGAACTAGCACCTAGATGTTAACCCCTAGAAGCTCGATTGAAGATGAACTTAGTGGCAGTGTATTATTTGTCAACATTCTGTGACTGTTGCTTCTATGTTGGTGAAACAAAAAGGCCACTGGAAGTAATAATCAAAGAACATCGTCTCAACACCCAGGAAAATCTGGAATAGCTGACCACGCATGGACGGAGCACCATAAAATAGTTTGGGACGACGTTAAGGTTATTGCCAAAGAACCGCACTGGTATAGAAGAAAATTCAAGGAGGCGGCATTCATCACCAACAACAGCAATGTGTACAGCAAGCCCAGCGTAGACATTAAACCAATATGGCAACCACTTATAAAGAAGATCAATAGACTACGACTGGATCAGACAACAAACAATGACCGACGAACAGCCACGTCAGCAGACCCGAACACCACTCATCGGGGACCAATCAGAACAGACCACACACAACGACACGTCACCGGACGGAGTATAAATAGGCATGAAAAGAACATGTTCGCCAGTTCACCCTAAGACGATTGAAGATAGCATATCAATCGAAACGTTGTGATACTCAATAATTTTATAGACAATGGATGTCCGAAATCAAACTTTTGAAATATTCTGTGAGTTGAATATATACCAACTAAACAAAAGAGGTTTTCCGGATCCGTGACCAAGTGAATTTTGGGCAAGTCAGGATATGGGTTTAACCTTAGCAGATAAAGATGAAAGCATTTTTCTATAGGTTTTCTTATAGGATTCTTTTGAATATTGAATACAAACATACAAAAATCTCTGTGTCTTACAATTTATACATATCAGGTGAGGAGCTAACAGTAGCTAGCAGAGTTACATAGCCAATATTGTTAACATTTTTAGCATCTATACATATTTTATGTAATTTGAACGAGATTTTAAATTTCTTTCTCTTATATGTGTGAGCATTCTGGAATAATCTACATAGTAAAACAAGCAGATTAAGACCACTTTTACAGATATATGATATCCAGGCAAATTTTTCTCTGTATGATAGATTTCTTGCTTTCAATTCTCGACCTGTATCAATTTAAGATAATAATCGCTAAGCATAAGTTCCTGGCCTGCGTCACCATATAAAAATCTCAAAACGGTTAACGATTAATGAAATATTCCTTCTATCTATATTCCATGGGACGGAAGTTCTGCAAGGTCTGCTTCTGAAATTCAATTAATTTCAATTACTTCTATAAATATGGATCTTAAAAAAGCAAAGATTTTTTTAATTCGGCGACAATGACGCCAGTGGGCCACAACGCGTCAGAAAAAAACGCACCACAACACGTCATCGTCACGTTTTTTGTGTGAAATTGCATGAAGATCTGTGATGAGAGCATGTGAAAATTTACGTTAGCAAAGCCATGCTTTCAGCTCGATGTTCCTTTGTCCCTACTTAATTAAACACGTGCACTTTCATAAATGTCTTGATTAACGTTAGTGGCCGAGTTTGTTTTTATCCTATGACGTTAGGTGAGCACAAGGGTAGTGTTAATCAAAAATTATTTTTAGAATGAATTTTATTTTCCACCGCAAGCTTGTTGTTTATCCCATTGCTTTGACAAAATAACTTGCTGACCTTTCCGCACATCTTGCGTACCCACATTTTTTTTTAATTAAAGGAAAGAGGTATTGAAGATACCCATTAGAATACCAAAGGTAACTGATAAATGTTTACACAGAATGACTCGAACACGCATCTTTAGCGTTATAGCTACTAGACCACTTAACCACGATAAATAGACAATCTAACCCACCTTCATCCCATTTCTCTATAACTTGCAATCACTTCAACCACATGACCATCTGGAATAAACGAAATTGAGGACAGTAATCCTCCCGTAGTTGTGTTGTCCACGTAGTACCACCACACCTACATATGAAACAATAGGATGAACGCTCAGAGGTTCGATTTTCGACTTAAAAATTGTTGGACAATTAAGCTTCCGTAACCGTATAAATTCAGAAAAATTGAATTGAAGGATAAAATGTCTTCAAGTAGTCTGACTTGTTACGCCATGCCATTAACTCAGAAGAAATATTTACCGAATTTAGTAAAGTTTCATTGGTTGGCATTATATAAAGAATATTGAAATGAATTTTTTTATTGTTTGATATGCCAAAATTTTCAGGTTATAAAAATGTTTGGCTATATTATCAGTATTTTAGAAACTGATCAATAGTTCGAAAATCCAACAACCATGTTAAATAAACTAATACCGCAATGATATATAATAGTAGTTGCTAAAACAGAGATGGAACAAATTAGCCCCCTTCAGAAAAAGTGTTGGCCTCTAGTATGTTTTCGCAATGGTATCAGTCTAGAAATAAGGGTTTGAGTCAGATTTCTGGTATTTGGAATTGCATTAAAAAATATTTATAAGCTCCCCTCAGAATGACGCGACGGCCAATTTTTTTTTATGATCCAGATTAAAGAGGTCATTTTTCAAAGTTGCAGTATTATACTATAAAATGTATATCGCGATTTTGCAATAAAATGATGCAAGGGAAAAATCCTTGTAAATATGACTGCGCGTGATCCCAGTCAAGTGGTGGGAGCAGAGCATTTAGTCCTGGGAAAACTCTCCATATCCTTATGTTTAACTACTGCAACTATTTTGATGACATTTTTATTATTATTGAGTTATTATCTTTGTATAAGTTTCAAGACTCTGGCGTTTCAATACGACTGTGCTACGTATATTGAAAATGTACCACGAGATCCTGCATTAAAAAATTCAAACCACAATTATTACTTGCGGTTCATATAATAATAATTTCACAATGACAAGTAGAAGTACAAGTACTACAATTATTTCTTTGACCCGAACACAGAAAAACACGAAGCAACTTTTCTACTCACAAGTCTAGCTCATGAAACATGAAAACTAAATTAACAAGAGAATCAATAACGAAAAAACGTCCTACCGTCAAAGAAGATTTATAGGGAGTACTTTTGTTCTAAAAATAAGACAAGTAGTCATGGGCAACAATGAATACAAGGATCCCGTATGCGGATCTCGGATCTTTGATCCGTATTTCCGATCTCGGATCCGGATCTCAGATCGAATATCATTTCCGGATCGATCCAGGTCCGGATTGTGCATGTTCAAAAATTCGGGTCAAATCCGGATCTGATACGGATTGAAAAATATCTGATGTACGCCATATATCATGGACCATTACATCTTACTAATCCTTTATCTGCCTCTCTGGTAGTGCTATGTTGCCTTTGGGCATATTTCAGAGATTCTGATAGATATATTTTTTTGCAATGTGTACAAGCCACTAGACAAATGTCAGCAACACGTTGACATCATCAAGATCAATATGTCGGTAATATTTTGTATCAAGATTTTTACGCCAATGTAATGTTCACCTAGCCTAGCCCTACCCTATATTCAGTGGCGCCGTTACTTAGGTGCAAGGGTTGCGACTATCCCCTTCCCTGGATTTTAACTTTTGTAGTCAAAACATCATAATATCATTATAATATATAAGCAATAATAGGCCAGCGTCCGACAACCATTTTTTCAAGTCATTTATAGCTAGGCCTCACTTTGCCCAACTTTTTTGCTGTTTTGCTAGAAACAGGTAGCTAACAGGGTTTGCAAGCATAAACACGTTCATTTGTTAATATATGAAAACGTTATCAATAGTATTTTATTTTTTAGCTATTTTTCATTTAGATATTGAACGAATTTTATAAAAAACTTGATAAAAATTTGTCCAACAAAATGAATGGTTTGGTCTAGTGTCTCTCCCAATCAGACATGTAGCAATCACTAAGTCATACAAAATTAAAAATATCCAGCTGATTATTTCACTGTACTATGGTAATAATTTATATAATTAAATGGTCCCGCTGTCCAGCAACAAGAGTGGTAGGTTTTTCCAGTACCTAACACACTCAAAACAAAACTTTCCTTTTAGTAGCTATAGGACACAAAAAGTACATGTATTAGGATATTCTCTACCCAAATCAATCAATGTCCAAGAACGTATGGAAGGTAAATTCCAAAAATAGAACTAAAGACAACATACTTCACAAATCAAGACTATTTTCTATTTTGAATCAAACTAATAAATATTGAATGGAGAGCATTTTATTTTTTCTTTATTAATTTAAACCTTACAATAATTAATTATTGACTTATTCAGATGAAAAGATTGTGTAATTAACACACAGTTTTATAAAGCCAGTGAAGCGTTTAGATTTATATTCAAATCATCGTCGGACTGTCAGATTTGACTGCTAACAAGGCTACCCAGTTTCTTGTTCACTAACAAACTAGATCATATCATCGATACAAAACTAGAGCTCCCAAATCTAGCATACTATTTATCCCGTCTAGCTTTTCTTCCATTAAATTATTTTTTCCTTTCTTGTGTCTGTCTCAGGGGACATACTTTTTTAGCGACTGCATTCACACTACTGTTAAGGGAAACCCCTACAAAACTTTAATCATCGCCGTCAAAATGTCCTTAAGATATTTTATGTCATCAACGTTTTTATTTCATAAGATATTTCACGTTTCAAGATACTCTATTCATAAGAAAAGAAAATAACAATTTATAGAAAAATAGCTAGACAGGATAAATAGTACGCTGGATTTGAGAGCTCTAGTTTTGTATCTATGATAGGATTTAGTTAGTTAGTTTGCAAGTAATCTGGGTAGCCTTGTTAGCAGTCAAATCTGACAGTCCGACGATGATTTAAATACAAATCGAAACGCGTCACTGAAAGAAAAAGAGTTTCATTCCTAAAACTCTGTGTTAGTTACACGATGGAAGAGTTTCACCAAGTAAGAGCAGATACAATCTACAATATTGAATTATTATTAAACTACTCTGCACTGCGGAGTGTATTTTATCATCGATATGTGCGTTGGAACTCACATTTTTTTCTTGATTGAACGGAGAAATATAATCGCACTGTGATTTATTTTGAAGAAGAGGATTTATTCTTTCACTTGATTGTAACCTTTAGGCAACTATTCCACAAAAAGTCTGTAAAATTACCATGTAAATTATTTCGGCATTATTATGACGTCCGTTGTTCTGTGCGTGCATGTACGAACATTCAACAGGTTGCAACTCTGGACCAATTCACGCATTCTTTTTAAGGTTTTTTTCAGCTATCAACCTGAAAATCAACAGGTAACTCGGTTCAAATATTCGTATATTTTTGGCAGACTTTCGTCACTTCCCAAACTCATTTTTACAAATATACAAATTTCTCTAGTTTTTGAGTCTGGTAAAATGAATCCCATGCTTTGAAAATATTAGATACAAATTGATGATGCCCTATTATAGTAATTGTTACATTCATTCTATAGAGACAATTATGTTTCAAACTCTTTATACAGTGATAACAACATTTAGCTGAAAAATAAAATTTTACCAATGAAATTTTCATATATCACCAACTGAACGTGTTTCTAGTCTGTTCACTCTTTTAGCTACCTGTCTCGATATTTAACCAACGGAAAAGTTGAGCATCTGGATAGAATGAATCTGCTCACGAAAAATTAGCCTGCTATAAATGAAATAAATAAAAGGTCTTCAGGTCCTGGGCTATAACAGCTAATCGATCTGGAATACCGATATTACAACTAGACTTATTAATGCGTTTGGTATTGTTTTCCGCAATCTAGCCTAATCATTCAACGTCTTTAACCAAGTCATCTGTTAGCATTTTTTAGACCATTGTGTTTGGTCTAATAAAACTGGCTGTCAAGAAATTACTGCAGACTAATCTCATTCATCAAATTCTTTTGCTTTATTTTCCGTAATGTCAAGATTTACATAACGCTTGAATCTAGAGAAAACCGGAAAGGTCATGTCGATATTCTGATATATAAGAAGAAACCTTTTTTTGTCGAGCTTACTAACAAGGAAATACATAATATTGACGCAGAAAGTACCGAACGTTTGGATAATATGTTTACATTATCAAGCACACCGATTGTTCAATCATAATTAGCCATCTATTAAGTTGACGTCATGCAAACTCATTAAGCTACCCTTGCATAATTGTTTATATAACTTATTGGGGTTGAAATGCGCATCGTATCTATCAACTACACCACGGGAAATGCCTGTTTCTGTTCTTTTGAGCTATACAGGAATACCTCATGAGCCATTACCTCTGGATTTGTCACCGCACGTAATTTTCGGTTAACAAATATTCTGCTATGTCTTAGAACAGCAGGCATAATTATTTACTTTTACATTAGTATTTAGGCTTTAAATTATTCCATCAGCAAAACATGTCTCTCAGATACGTAGCAATCGACAGGCAGACTGTCTTAGCGTATTCTGATATTTTTGTCGACAGTTTTAGAATTATAATATTTAGATCGGATTTTGGAACTGTTGCTCCTTTGGAACCAAATTTGAAAAATATTGGAAAGCTCTAGATTTAACAAATTTCGAATTTTTTTTAGGTTTTCCAGAATTTTCATTATTGCAACTATTTCCCAAACTCACTTGACGTGAAGTGGAGGAGAAATTAATTTTAGACAAGATGATCAGCCGTCACAGGTGAAAATTTAATCAAAACCTATCGCACTGTATAGATTGAAGAGGCGCTTCACTTATGGAAATTGTTTGTTTTAATAGAATTAATCATCCATTACTGCTTGCAATACTAAAACATATTGGTTTTACACAAAACTCAATTTGCCTTATGCATAATTATTTGAGTGAAAGAAGTCAGATAGTTAAAATAAACCACCAGCTATCATTTCCAGTTAGTATTTCCTGTGGTGTATCGCAAGGTTCCATATTGGGACCACTGCTATTTTGTATGTACACCTCCCAGCTAGCTAATTGTTTGAGATACTCTAACGCACATTTATATGCAGATGACACACAACTCTACTATTCGTTTCCACAAGAAGATACGGCTAACGCATGCAGCTTAATTACTAGTGATTTGAATACTCTGTCCCGTATTTCTAAAGATCGCTGTTTAGAGTTGAATCCTCAAAAGTGCTCCGTTCTAATCTTTGGCAGACAAAAAACTAGAAAAAAAGTCATATCTAGATAGCAATTTACCAATTAACATCCATGGTGGACTTTTGCCAATTGTTGAATCAGCTAAAAACCTTCTTCACTACTCTACTCACATTACTGTAACAGGCTCCTTTCTTAACATCTATATCTTACATGTGCATATTATACTTAAGTTTTTTTTAGTTGTAGGATAGGTTGAGTGGAAGATCAGTCTGGTCATTGCTATGGCCTTTACCGAACTCAGCCTTTTCATATGTACTATTTTACATGTCAATAATGTGTATTATTATTATATATTCATGTGGATATAATGAATATTGTTGTACATTCAGTTTTTCTTCCTGTCCTTGTATATTCACAAGTGTTAGAAATAACATTTCATCGGATGTGCCTTCGCAGAAAACAACACCCTTATATCTTGCATGGAACTAGACAAACCACCATCATACTGAGAGATCTGACCTCGGCAGGATCTAAAAATGGGAGTCTGGCTTCCGCATTGAAGATTAAAAATGAGTTTTACAAACTTGTCTCACGAAAACAATTTCAGCTACCTCATTAATCTTAGATTTAATGTTATTCCATAATAAATATTTGATGTTCAATGTATTTATTTTTTGAGTTCTCAATATATTATTTTGTTCTTGGAGTTGTTTTGGATTTTATTATAATTATGTACTGTGAAGCATGATGTTCTTTATATGCGGGAGTATCGCAACTTGCTTACTTTCTAGTGTATGGTTTATGGTACTCAAGGTGTAAGGTATAAAGTTTGGTCGTACCGAACAGGTCTGAAGACCAATACAAAACTTGCGGCAGAGAGACTCCCAAAACCGCACTTGCTTCGGGATATGGCGCTGCGTCCCTCAGAACAGCAGTTCTTTGTAACTGAAAACTTAACCCACCCCCTTGTAGCAACAAGGGGAGGTTAAGGTTTTACACTCACTTAATTTTGACAAACTGGTCACAAGAACAATCTTAGCCATCCCATTAATTATATGAAATGAACTTCAATAACAAATAACTAATGAGTAATTCATGCTTTTAGGAAAAAATGTATTATCTTGATCTTACAGTTGTTAATTATATTAAAATTATGTATCTAAAAGCTATAAACGTAACATGATGCTGTTATGAAAACTTTGAATCTCACGTTTTAGCGCGAAGATTCCTTACAAAGAATAGTGCTCCGGGATTCCTTGTCTTACAAAAGGTTTAGAAGCATTGATCATCTCTATCAAGCTTCTTAGAATTGACATGAACAATATCATATCATGGTACGATCGTCTTTGCTAGGTCAGTGTCGCAGATGATTGGAGTTCTCTTCCTCTACAAAAAGTTGTATTCGGTGGATTATCTACTATTACTTTAAGAGGCTTCGATCTATAGGCACTAGGCGGTTGAATGGACGCATCTTCAAGGTCAAGTTTTCACCACGTCAAATTAAACTCTTCCGAAAGTAATTATCTTGGAGAGAGAGTATCGTGGAATGGGCAACCGCGGAGTATGTTCCCCGATAGTTACAGTTTACAGCGCCTTAATATTACTGTAGGAGATGCTTATCATCCTGTGGGGCTTCTACAGCTTTTGTGTCTTTATAGGAAAAAACTTCTTCACGTGACGTATTTTGAGAATGTACTCATCTGACGTATCGCCTCAAGCTATTTGAACCATTTTTGAATTAGTTTCTTATTACTATTTCGGTTTGGAATCCGACTTACAAGAGAAGATTTTCCATTTCAGTCTGTTATACTGAGAAGCAAAATAGTGCGTATTCACATAATTGCGATGCAATGATGCGTAGTAGATTCTGCGTTAATTCATCTGAATATATTATTCAAAATGATTTTTAAAATGAAGAGATATACATATATGAAGTATAAATTATGAAAGTTACAGCTTTGCGAGTGAGCTGAGTAACGATGAAACTATGTTGAATCATGTAATAATTTCTCCCAACCACTTACAGTCTGGAAATCAAGATTACGAATGAAGTAATATTGCCGTGAAGCAGGCATGCAAGTAAAAAACAAAAATGTCGCCTTATACTTCTCATTAAAAATTTCAACACAAACCTCGAAACAAAGCAATCACTTTCAAAAACGAGTACTCGACGACTTATCCCGGACATTTCTCATTCTGAAACAAGTCGTTTAAACATTCCTGAAATCCCTGGTGCACCATCTTGAGAATGTAAATTGGGCATAAAGTTGAACGGGAATTTACACAGCTGACAGATAGCGTTTCAGGTATCTCCACAGATGCGTGGGCATGGCTTTGTTTTAGGTAATCAAGTGTAAAATATTCCTGCTTTCATCCGCCGGACCAAAGACCATAGGTTATTATTTTTTACCCGCTAAGAAGCGAGAAATAACAAAAACATTGAAAAAATAGTTCTAAGAAGGCTGTTAAGAAATAAAATAGCAGCATGATTCGATTATGTTTACGATATTTTTGTTAAGTCAACCTTATTCTTCCATGCTTACGAATAATGCTCCTTCAATAAACCTAATCTTCACATATATGACTAAAAATTAATTATTATTATTTAAGTCGGTGCGAGTCAAGATTTTAAGAAATTAAAAATTTCATAGTATCATGGTCTCTTCTATTCCGTGACTCTTTAAATATCTTTAAGCATTTAGATCTGAAGCCACGGAATTCCCCCACCAAGTTAAACATAGAGCAAATAGCTTAGGCACAGCCCTGCTATTGAGTTTACAACGTCTGCATAGCAGTGTGGTACTAGTCATCTGCCTGCAAAGCCATAAGGAGCACTGATAATACGGGTAGAGAAGTCTTTCTTTTAAGGGCAGCAAGCAGAGCATCCAAAAAACTCTCAGTAGTTTTCAAGCGAGAGAATCAGCAGAATCAAGCACACACATCAAAACTGCTGCAGCCAATTTCCTTCTAAGGCTTCACAAAGACAAGTCCATGCATGGAATCTTCTACAAATATCTATAAGAGCATGGCTTGTCTAAGCAGTTGTCCGTTCCTTTCCTAAGGTCTATTGGGTTGAAATTAGAGGCTAAGGGCTTCATATTGGCTTACTCGGATGGTGACCTCAATATTATTAAGATTATGAGTATGGAAATAATGACAGTAGCAGTAGAGCTTGCCGATATGCGCCAGAAACGTGAATGCATCTCTTGTCAGCCTGTAGGGTATACGCTGATACTGCTTATGTCTTGTCTATAGGTACAAGTGCTCTATTATCATTTGAGGTATTACTAAGGTATAGTAGTACCAGAATCTCGTCAGCTAGCATCGTAAGCTTTGGCCAGATCATACTGTTATTCTATTAGTTATGGCCATTGGATCCTTAGGTGGGATGAGAAATACGCTGCTATCTGCTCTAAAACCTATACCGGCTTGCCGTACATCTATAAAAATTTTGGACGGAAAGATGCTGAAGACAGGTTTTCACCGTTTACTAAGGGCGTAGAATTATCTGATCTAGTGCTGGCTAACCTCATGGCGTGGTGAACAGTCGTAAACGGAACAGCGTTCTGTTGTATCAGAACTGGCTACATACCTGTTTCGTTTCTTTTCCTTTTTTATTATAATAATTATTCAAATTGCACATTGCGCTAGTATTGCCTCCCACTTGGTACGGTTTAAGTGGAAGGTGGGTGGCGATACAAAAGGAGAGAGATGCGCGTGGAGGGAGTCTAAATCTTAAATACCTACAAAGAAAATTAGATTTGACCAAATTGTGAAAAAATGAAATCGCAATGCAGTTTTTCCACCGCAAAAGGTGTTTATTATGTAAAACCAGGATGGTTATCTGAGTTGGTATCTATGAAAGAATTGATTTAATAACTCAGTCACAAATTGTATTCGAATTAGTTACCAACAAAATTTGTTTGTGACCGTATGAATATTAGACACTTTTACATAATTATAATTGTACTAATAGAGGCATTTATAATAACTTGGCAATCCAACGGAAAAATAATGTCAGAAAAATTCAGAATGTGAGAAAAGCGGAGATAAAGGGACAAAGTGTCGGGATTGTACACGATAAGAGATCATTATATTTATTATAGAAATAAAGGTGACTAATATTGACGAAAAATGTTGGTAGGTAGCTGAATGGGATATAATTAATGAAGCTGTTATATAAATGCTTCTGCATCGACACACTTTTAATTCACCTTTTCACATATAATTTTTCTGATTGGAATTATTTTATAAATAGATTTACAGGGCGTCGCTTCAAGTCCCTATATTATGTCCATTTTCAAATAGGTTTAGTTACGTATTGTTAAATTATCGTATTAAGATAACTTCAAAAGTATTTTGACAACTTTAGGAAATTTCCCATTTCTTAAAAGCTTGGCTGGCACTGATTCCAAAAATAATAATAATTGTTAGTGTATATATTGTAGTATATGTGAAGTTTAAGTATGTGACAGGCACATACTTCGTAAGAATATAAGATTGAGTTGAAAAAAAAAGATATTTCTGAGTAAATTTAGGTAAATAGATAACGTCAATATTTTTTCTTTTTAGTGGGTTCTTAGGGTAGAATTTTCTTTTGTAAATTATTTATTTGTGGAGACCTATTCACTTCGCGCTACTCATAAACAAGAGTAGGTCTTTAGATTGTTCCACATTATTTCGTTCTAAGACTTCATTCAACAAAGTACCAAAAAGTATAGGTTTTGTCCACTTTATCCACTTAGAGGTCAAACTTTTTCTGTAACTTATGTTAACCTTTTTCCATAAGATACAAAGAACGTATTTCAATAGGATTTTCATGAATACATTCATTCAAGGCATCCAAGTGACGTGATTCGATAAAAATGACTTGAATTCAGAAAATAAGTGGTAGCGAAATATTGATGAAAACTTCAATACTTTCAACTCGAGATACGAGATCATAATACATATAAGTGCTTTACTTGTAGGAATAATAATTTATTAATCTGTGCTTTAATCATTCATAAAATCTAATTAGGATCGCAGTTACATGTTTGAGTTCACTGATACGCCACTGTATCCAAGCTATAAAAATTCACTTCAAATTTTCAACCGATTAACGTCCATTTTATCGAACACAGTTAGTGGTCAATATACTGGAATATCCCCCAGAAGTGCCATCTCTATACAGTAAACGGAGAAAAACAGCAGTACATAATTATTTTCGTGCAACTTGTCGATAAATTCGCTCAATAAAAGGAAGTACCATTATCCTGTTGTGGCAGGGGAAAAACAAACGACTGTTTCGAACAAGCAGTAAACATTCAGCAAGTGGGAGCGTTTCAAACGGTCGAGTATTTCGGTTTCGCCACACACGAAGTACCCATTGAATTTCATAATGCTCGCCTCACGAACTACTTAATTCCAATCTTAGAAGGCTCTTGAATGCTGCATCCACTAGCTTCCAGATAGCAACAGGAAGAGAAAATCACATGCAATTAACTGGAAGGAGCGGTAAAGCATACTATCTCAGCTGTTTTCTTGGCAAGAAGCAATGTCATAAAATTCTGACAAAGACATCGACGAGCTGGCAATACTTAATACCAATGTTTTTAAGGATTAAAAGTGAGTAAAGCCAGAGAACATCTAATATCGATAAATAGCTTCGATAGCTTTTTAGTTTTATTGATATTGGATTTGCCAGTCGGAAATAAGCTACTACTGTATGTTTATGTAGAACCATAATTTATTTTATACTGTTTCGTGTAAAACTTATTCGATTCTGTACCTTTATGTTTTTATCGGAAGGTTCGTACTTTGATTAGGATACATCAATATGCCATAAGTAATTAGTATTTCCATGGACACAGCAGAACATAAACCTCAACTTTCGGGAACAATTTGATTACTATTTTTTGCGCAAATGATGAAACACCGATAATGATCTCAGCTACTATTCTTGCAATCAATAAGATTGGGATTGGGATTTAACTTCCTATGATAAGTGATTAGACTGAATGAGACGTGCAGTTCGGTATTTTTCCACTGTACTGTAATTTTATGTTGTATAATGAGACCAGCAGATTATAAAAACAAGAGTTATTTGTACTCAAATACATACAAATACAACTCTAGGTACCGTAGACATGTAGATATTGTTCGATTGCTGTTGATGGCTATTATCAAAGTTTACAAAAAATACTATATAGTTATATAGTTATAGTTTAATAGGCGTGAGAGTAAACCATCGTTAATCAGACCACTGTACCACAACAATAGTAGCCAACTGGAAGATTGTAATTGGTAGACCAGCAACCAGTGTGGAGTGAAAATGATGATGATGATGATGAAAAATACGCATTTTTTCATTACTTTTAAACGTATGCTAGGTACTAATTATTTTAGTCATAATACCTCTTATAAGCATATGCGGGATGTCAAAGAAATCTACAATGTACGCTTTATGACAAGAATCGCTTGCATCTTGAAACAGCATCATTGTTTTTTGTATGTATATTGTACCACTTTTCGAGTTATTTAGGAGTAAACCATCACTGGACGGACGGACAGACAGAAAGGCAGATGAAAGTGAGTGAAGTGGTTTCGTGTTAAATACTTCATGAAATTTTGTAAAAGCTTTATATCACAATTTAAAAATAAAAACTGGGAGTAAAGTATATGTGTAGTTTTTGTCAGAAATCCTTACTAATAGCAACTTATATTTATATCATTCTGAGTCTTTATTGAAGGTGCATATTTTTCTAATTAGGAATTCTACAAAAGTAGTTATCTTTTTGCACAAAAATACATACACACACACACACACACACACACACACACACACACACACACACACACAGATATATATATATATGTGTGTGTGTGTGTGTATATAATTAGTTGGATCTGTCAATTCACGTGTGCGGTCGAATATCTTTTTCATTTACAATTGGCAATTCTAAATACGAAGTACCAGAGATCAGTAATGTAAACAGCACTCATTGCAAAGACACTTCAACGGAGATTTCAAATTATGGCAGCGGAAAGCAAGATTATCCGGCAGACGGGACCTGTTCGACTGTTCAGATAACATCGCTTTTGGTCGGTTGAACTATGTATGCGCTGACTACGAAGCAATTCGTGTTGGTTGGAAGTATCGACAAAGCCTTCGTTCAGTGACGTCGGCAGTGAGATGGTGATAGGTATGTTCAAAATCCTAAATGCAGAACCCTACATGAATACTTAGCTAAACATTCTCTAATATAGCATTTCACACACCCTATCTAGGCTAATGTTGTATAATTTTATTTGATTTTGTTTTATCTGCTACACTATTTTGCTTTAATGTACTTCTGGGTGTAGGTACCTTTATACAAAGTGTTTAGAAGCTATGCTAGGGGCTGATAGACTATGAAATGTCATGTAACTTGGATCCCTTTTAGCCACATATACCTAAGTATTTGTATTATGTGCGATTTCCTGCATTATCAAGGCACATCCAAAATTATGCAATAAAATATCAATTGATCAATAAGAAAGTTTCATTTTTTGCGTTTTGTCATTATCCTGGTTTAGTCTGGGTGTATGGATTCTCCGCATGTATGTATAGTTTTCAGATTACTGAAAGACTACATTATCTATTTTTTTGTATGTTCATAGTCCTTACTTTCAATAACACATTCATGAACAACCGATTTGCTCTCTACTGACGACTCTAGGCAAAACACGAAACATTCATGTCTATAGGCCACATCTATAAAAGAGATCCTACAATTTACCTCTTTATTGATCTATTTCACAGCATTATGTATTCCTCCTATAGAATATTCCTATCCTATAAAAATTTAGCATAACTCAAAAACCTTCAAGCTTGTGTGTTGTATTTGTTAAAATGTGTTCCAAATAAAGTGTCTTATCAACCCATAGTAATTTATTGACCTTCCAAAAACCATATATTTCAAGTTGGTCTTGAAGTAAAATATTTTTTTTGGGGTTTCTGGCAATCTTACTGCAAATACAGTAACCAAACAAGATTTGTAAGGCTCAATAAGAACACCGTATAATAGAATATCAGCTGGACAGAGTAAATATAATGTTAGATTGAATATTTTTTCCCACGCCACGCTAATTAGCGTGGTAATTAGTAATCGCGAATTGGAGGTATTGTTTTCTTGATGTTTCATGACATATTCATCACGAAAAACCATGTCACTCATTTCCGTACTCTATCCGGTAGTTCCTGGCCTGTCTGAAACCCTGGAAGTAATTTTTTTGGTTTTGATGAAACTTTTACACTAGGTTACTGATGTGACAAGGACGAAAACACTATGTAGTTCCTGCGATACTGACGGTGATGGACGCCAACGCTTAAGCGTATACCTATATAAATATAATATAAATAAACTCAGCTTGCATTAGGGTAAAGAATAATTACAAAACTGATATTTAGTTGAAAAAAATTAACATCAAGTAGGTTGACTCTTTATTTCACGTGAATTGGTATCATTTTACAAATATTCTCATCGAATTTCAGAAATGTTATCTAGTTGAAGTGTTTTCACATCTTAGAAATTTTGAAAAACTCGATTTTTGTTATTTTTAAATAATGACAGATTTCAGGATTTTCAACAGTTTTCAACTACATGTAACCGAAATAGCCATTTTAAATAGTGAATTTGACAGTCTAACGATCATGTATGTTATAGATACTTTTATTTAACAATGTTTTTGCATAATGTGAAACACGTTCAGATTTTTTTGCATGTCAGTGTAATGCTTTACGAAGAGACTTCATAAAATACTAAGCAACTAAATTATGAAGGACAATGATACTTCAGTCAGCAGCGGAATAGGTATCATAACCAGTGTTGCCAATTAAAATTTTTTTGATTGTACGGTGAAACGCTCCAAAACGCACGTTGCACGGTCTTAGAAATTTTAATGCACAATTTTCGTACAATGTATTGTTTTATATACCATAAAAGTACTACTATTTTTGTGTTTTTAAGCATTTCTCTATGTGAATGGTATTGCATGGCAATATCTCAGAAGAGACGCTCTTCACCATGACAATTTGTAAACGACCCCTAAATATAACAATAAGGGCCAGTTTTTCTTTCAATGAGATACAACTATAAATTCGGCTTTGCATACCTGGAAGGTGAAATCAATTTTTTTTACTAACCATTTCAAATTTTAATGCCATAGTTCTAGAAAATTTGCAGTCTTATAATCAAAACGCACGGAAAACGAACGGTTTTCCTCGATATTCGTAAAATGCACGGTAAGATATGAAAACGCACGCAAACCGTACAATTGCACGATAATTGGCAACACTGATCACTACGCAATATTAAATTAATGCGTTAATAGTGCTGAATCGATGAATGTGTCGTTTTGATTAGCAACAAAGCAAGGTGCGATGAAACCCTTTTGCTATATAAAACTGTACTTCAGTTGCTGTGATATTAATAAAAACCTACAAGTTGCGCTTATGTACCCTCCCCCGCACCAACTCGCATTCAGTTATGCCACTGCTCTTACCTCGGCTAGAGAGTCATGAAATTCCGCGAGTATCTAATAGAGATAGTGGAGAAAGCCTGCGACAAGCCGCGAGATTTATACGGGAATCGAAACAACGCCGACACAAACATTTTGTTATTGGTCGAGTTACTATGTAGAGAAGAGCTAGATGAATGCGTTCCACCGTAAAAGGTACACACACATCGATACACGCCGAGCCCTGTCCCGATTGTCTTTGGCGACGATCTTCCTCGGCATAACATTAGAGACTTGTTAAGGAAACACCAAGCGCTTGTCACGAGCACCAAACAACATGCCTAGCTACAAAAAGTCAACGCGCATTCATTGTGTGAAAGATACCAGATGGATAAGAGGTTTCTTTTTGCATTACCAACGTGCTACTCGTAGAAATGAGGTGTTTGTTTTCAGAAATTTGGTCACCTACGCCTTAGTAGTTTAGATTTAACCCTTAATTTCTAATGTGACCATCAAAGGGGTTCGTGAAAAAGCAGACCTTTTTTGTAAGTTTTGAATTAATGCTGATCATTACAATACTATTAATATATTAGCAGTAAGTATCATCATGGAAGGAAGTAACAAAAAGTCAACCAACTGAAGATTTGAGTCTGAGGAAAAAGAAAAGTACATATTGATCTGAATCAATCGCCTGTATTAAGAATAATTATTTCCTTCGCAGGCATTACAATCCGCAAAAGTGAAAATAATCATAAGAGTTGCATGTGCAGTGTATAAATATACATAAATACATATCAGGATGATAATCAGTGAACGGTGTTCACCTTTTTTCCTAAGTAAATCTCACTAAGGTCAGCAAGGCCACCCGCATTTTATTTATATCCATAATTTATTTATTTATAATGCAAGTACACCTTAAAACACTATAAGTACGCAACTATCCGACATCTTTGCATGAGGTTTTTTAAACCACTTTGCACTATTTTATTATTTATTGATATATTTTTTATGTGTTGTTCACTTAATATCTATTCACACATCCACATGCTTGCTAGTATGTAACTATGCATGTTTTTGTTTATGTCAGTTTTGTTTACAATCCTTCTCGTACAAACATCCCCAGTTCATTTGGCGTGTAATAAATAAAATTCATGTTATATCACTCAATAGACAAATTAAGAATTTTATATAATGAACCTTCTAGACAATTCTAAAAGTCGGGATAAAACCAATTTAATTCGCGTTAAATGTCGGCTTACGTCCATAATTTTACGAGACGCCCTCAGGACACGAAGACGACTGTAGCGCAACTGTTTCTGAAAACAGACAGACCGACAGACCGACAAACCGAAAGACCGACAGACCGACAGACCGACAGACCGACAGACCAACAGACCGACAGACCGACAGACCGACAGACCGACAGACCGACAGACCGACAGACCGACAGACCGACAGACCGACAGACCGACAGACCGACAGACCGACAGACCGACAGACCGACAGACCGACAGACCGACAGACCGACAGACCGACAGACCGACAGACCGACAGACCGACAGACCGACAGACCGACAGACCGACAGACCGACAGACCGACAGACCGACAGACCGACAGACCGACAGACCGACAGACCGACAGACCGACAGACCGACAGACCGACAGACCGACAGACCGACAGACCGACAGACCGACCGACCGACAGATCGACAGACCTAGAAAACGACACACTGACAACGACAAACAGATCGAAACGAGTGATGGACTATCGTGATGTACAATTGTACACGAATAAACAAATAAAACAGCCAGAAGCTTACTGTCTCGATTGCGAAAACAATAGTTCTCTGAAATATCGTAGTTAATAAAGTGTGTCTTAATTGTAATTGGTACCATTCAATTACCATCTAATTAACTCTCGATCATATAATGATCATAATTGTCTTCTGTTTTGTTGGTTCTGATAGCTTCAGGGACATGAATGATGACAAATGACTAAATGGCAACTGATTCGGTAAACTTTGCCGAAAGGAGCCTTACTGTGATTTCAACCTCGAGAAACGTGAACAATACAACTTACAGGATATCTTAGTCCCCAGGAAATTATTAATTACTAGAAATAAATTTTGATAATTTTGCAGGTTTCACAAATGAATTTCATCTGTGATGTATTTCGCTTTATTCAAAAGCATTTTCAGACTATTAGGAATGCTCAATCAATTGGCAATGTTGCCATGTTTTTTTAATGAAGCGAATCGAGTCACAGATGAGCAGAAATTGAATTTGTAAAACTTTGGTACCTATTAAAATGTTATATCTAAAAAATGTTTCGTAATTCGAAATACATGCAGAAATAAGTTTGGTTGCCGCAATGTTGTTGACCTAGTACAGCGATTCATTAAGCATTGACGTAACTGCTACTGATATAAACAGAAACACAATCAGACCGAAGGAAACTGATGATATAAATTTTCGTGGTATAAACATCTTGAAAAATTAAACAGGCGTCTATCTCGCAGTCACGAAGGTTTTCGATCGAACTTCTTCATTTTTCCAGTTATAATAATGTACTTCTGTATGAGAAGTAAAACTATTGTACAGATATAAAATTATTAATGAGCCTATACTTATGGTTACCTGCTACTGATTCCATAACATAATACATTTCTTTCATTCCATTTAATTAGTTTCAATACGTTACTTGTTATATCAGTTTCATCGTTCTATCTATTAATTTAAATAATCAAATGGTTGTCACCGTAAATCACTATAGACATTATCTGATCAGTGCTAACGTATGTACTTGTGTTTGTTAATTATTAGCTACGGTGTGCAATTGCAGATTAAACCAATTCTTGCATCCTCCTTTTGATTATATACAAGGTGAGTTATTTCATGTGCAAATTTTTATACTTTAATAGAAAAACTGATATTTGATATTTAATGTAGTTCAAGTTTGACAGAACAGCGTAACGTGTCACTAAGGTAAATGTATCAAAACATTTATTCCAATACTGTCTGGGTGTATTAGGATTTAGCTAGTTTAAAAGTAGCCTTGGTAAACAGTGTCAATTATGACAGTCTCGCGATCCTTCAAAGGTTGTAGCTGAATGCGTCTCTGTGTCTCTATCATAGTACTAACGTAGTGTAAAGGTTTCATTAATATCCGAGAAATACCTCCTGAGTTATGGAGTGGCCAAGTATTACAAAAACAACTTTTGCAGCTTCCTGAGTTCTGAACTCAAACTGTGTGTCACAGCTATGCCACATATTGATAAGAAAATCAAGAAATTTCAATTTTGTTGTTCCATGCTTTGTACTACTTTACCAACAATGTAACAATATTAAAAACGATTCGGTGTTCTATATTAAGGATCCACCGCTTGTTAATTTATTATTTGCAATGAAAATCGACCACCACCTCCAGAAATACTGCTGCTCAAATTATAGCTATGGCCCAACAGGTAGGCCGATGAAAACAATCGACAAAGATTTGTACACCCAGTAAAATTTAAAAAAATCGATTCATCTCGAATTTAAGAAGCCTTATTTATGCATGGAAAGCTAAATCCTGTTCTAGTACACAAATATCGTAGGAGGCCTTGGATTTATACAGGTATGAATTCATATTTGAATCGCGCGCTGATTTTGACACCGTCTCATATATTCTAAATTCAGGACCAGATGACTGTTTTAAGTTGTGGCACCATAACACAAAATTTCAGGAACGAAAATTCAGAAAACATATGAAGCACGTACTTTATTTAATAGCATGATTAGAATGTGAGGTTGATGGCTTACTGTATTTCATGACCATACCACATAATGAAAAGATTGAATCTTTTGGGTGTTAATCAACATTCATTTTGACAGCCGATGATGTTATCAAATATGGTATAGCACCACACACACTTTCCTGCCATTCTACTAGTGATCTTCTGTGTCTCGATTCACAATTTCAATCAGAATGATTGAGGAGTGTATCTGGAGTTTACGTTCTACTACGATGTGTATATATAGTGCATATAATTATAACAAGTGATAAACATATAGAAATTTTGCGTCATATCTACATATACTGAAAACTATACCTTGGCATTTTTATGTGTGGTCTTGTAACGGTTCAACCGCTCACAAATTTAATTTTATTTGGAATGCTGCATTTATATGTAAACGTATAATATTCTATTCTTAGTAATAATCTTCTACTCATTCATATTTCTCCGATTTTCACCTGGTTCAATCATAGCGAACTTCAATATCCCATCTCTATTATTCTTAATAGCAGGAAATCAATCTGTTATTTTGTCGTCTTTCCCTTTTTTTGTAATTCTGATTTTCAATCTCATCTATGGTTTCGCACTTGCACTCCCATTTCGTGCATTTTATGATCTGGACACGTAGAACGTGGTACTCATCCGATTTTAATTCTGAACTTCTGACCATCAACATGATAACTACTGTTAAGCAATGCGTGATGCCATGTTTCCTATTTAAGGAACTCTTAGTGTACGGAACATGCTGAATCCTTAGAGGAACACCCCTTCTTCTTCACCAGCCTTCTTTTTTTTCGTCTCCAGCTTCTCCAGCCATCCATTTTTTATATGGAGCTACTCTTCGGTGCAGCCTGCTTCCTGCAGCCCTGCTAATCAGCCCTTCTTCGCAGGTGCAAACAATGCTGCCCTCCAGTTGGTAAGGCTGACCATCTTGACCATGGGAACATGGGGGAACTTGGAATATCCTCAGCCGAAGATAAGTTTTTTTGTAATGCTCATAAATGGCTAATGCAGGGACATTTTGTTTTTTTCCTATTTTTTGGTTTTTAAATAAATTGTTAATATTTAAAATTTTGTATGTTGTTTCTTTCCCATTCATTCCAATTCATGGCTATCGACTCACACCCTGATAAGTTTCATCTCTCTCTCTGAGCTACTGGTGGCTAGTTAGCACTCTCCACCCAGTTTTCTTAGGAAAATTGGGGGAAGTTGAGTTATAGTCCATAATCGTTTTTCAACGTACTGAGAAAATGTTGTGGAGAGAGTCTGAAAAAAATGTACAAAAAATCATATTTGCATTTTTCAGGCCTCTCGTCATTTTAGTTCCTCGAGCTTTATTAAAAGATTGAAAAAATCTATTGAAACTAGACTGCTGATCATTGTAATTATTATATAGAGATACAAAAGGAAAATAAGAATTTTAAATCACTCTGTAAAGTTAGTCTGGCTATAAGATACAAGGAAAACCAGATTAGTTTTTTGGGAGACAACCTTCGCGGCCGAATATTCAAAATCAAGTCACCGCCTAATGGATTGTAGTGATAGCATAATGAATCACATACAAACATCATTAGAAAAGAATATATGCGTTGCTGAAAGCATATTATAAATATGTACAGATAGGTATAAGTAGAATTTGGATCAATTTTGTATGACACAAATCGTGAACGACTTATCTTAGCTATTATATGGTGATTTATAGAACATGGGATATGGTTGGTATATTTAGACATATCTGTTACGTCATTTCAGTCAACGAATATAAAAGGTTACGACAAAACGATTGACTTTCTTTCTGTCAAGTCAAAAGTAATTTTTTCATTCCATCGTTAAGTGCTCAGACATAGACTTCTTTAGCGCTACACTGGGACATTTTCTGACACAAATAAAAAGTTTATTCATTTTTTTTTGTATTCAATTGCAATTATTTTGTTTCAACTTGTATTATCCACATGCAATACTTTTGTATTTGTCTAGGCCATGTTTCTAATTTTTGTATAATTTCATTTAAAATATAGTACAACAGTCAAGAAATATCTACCTATCTATCATACATTCTCCATATCTGGTAACAATACGTACAGTACTACTTGAATATGTCTTAGCAACTACATCCATAATTTGTCTTGAAGATTAGCATTATCATAAGCCAATATACCAGCACATACTTAATGGACCCTTCTGACTAGCTGTATTTTTTAGCTATGACAATTCTGTTTGCACACCAATTCAATTTAGTCGCCAAGCGACAAGCTACTATCAAGAGTATCCAAGAGCTTCAAATTTGAGCATGAAACATAATTGCTTGTGAAGTTGGTTAGGCATTGTAACTCGACACATTTGTTTTGTATTCCTTGAATACCTTTAGTTCTTTCACGCCAAATACCAAATTAATCTACAACAACTGTAGCAGTTGTAGCTACAGGGAAGGCGCTGTAGTAGAGGACATTTAACCCTACCACTGAAGAAGATACATTTTGTCCTTATAATTTCTTTTCAGTTTGTATTTAGCTTTCGTACTACATACATGTACATATTTAGTAGTCTGATAAACTACTTAATATAACGAAACATAAGTATTTTCATTTGTTATAATATAATAATAATAATAATAATTTGTTCATCCACCACATCCTATCACAGATATTGGACACGAATATTCTTTTTTGATCAATGAAAACGCGTGTGGACAAAGATGAGTAACCCCACATTATCACATGTGATATATGAGAATATACCATCGCAAAATATACATTCAACAGTTGTAGAGTTTCTAAACAACCCTTCAAGAATGACATAATAGTTTCAACTCAGTTATCACCAAATCAGTTACAATTTATATGTAATCAGAATATTACAATTAGTTTTATGAAATGCTTGGCTGTTGAGGATAGATTTTCTGCAGAACGAAGAGATGGATTACATAATTTGTTTTACTTTGCCAGTAATATTTATAAATCCCACGATTACACAATACACTTTCATCAAAAACCTGAATAGTATATTTAGATTCATAGTAGGCGCGTAGGTAGGATCAGGTATCGAGTCAACGAGTCATCTTGAAAGTGGACCCAGACGTAACAAAAGTGAATGAGATAAATAATGCATTGCAATCTGAAAAAAGGTTATTGTTCTCTGGTAGTACTAATTTCTAGAGCGACACTGGATAATCATATATATGTTCATATAGTGTAGTATATGAAAGGGTGTATACCTTGATATAGTATGCTATCATCACAGAAGAATTTGAATTTAGATTATTTAGATTAATCAATGACATTGTTGATAAATGTGTAGTTGCGCTATTTCATACAGCTTGTGAATACTGTTATTTTGTAAAGTAAATAGACAAATACTTGCAAGATAGAGCTCAGGGATTATATAGTGTCCTTCAACGGGCAACGCGTCCTGACTTGTTTAGTGCAATCCTGGATGAGCGTGTTACCTACCTTCAGCCTGGGCCTACGTTTCAGTCAAGGACGCGAGCTAGGGGCACACCTCCAGCTATGGTATCTGAAAAAATAAATATTATCTGTATTTAGGATGGATCTTCAATATATATAATCAAGCTTAGATAATAATTAATCACTTGGATAAATCACCACATCAAATATAATATATCCATGAAATTTTGCACTAAATTATGTTTCATCGTCCATTATCTTAAGGGTCAATGGTAGTTCGTGGTATCTGCGGGAAAGAGGAGCTTGATGTTGTAATTGGATGTACGCAGGACGCGCTAGGTCGTGATATTTTATTGTTTTTCATCTGAAGTGTCAACCTAGTTTCGTAAATACTTGCCGAAAATAAATGGTACGAGAAGTAATTGTAGATGCCTGTGCATTTAGTTGATTACTCTGGATGAGGACAGCACAAAATTAAATCACTAGTAATAATTGCATCCACATTTCCTTCTTCTTTCTAAAGTTCGCGAACTCCAGCATGCCTTATCTCATGAAATACTTATTGTATGGATCTATCACATAAAAATAGACCAATCCTTCTTTGTGGTAGTAGACAAATATGCTTCCAACATCTTCACCATCAACGCCAGTGTTTTCCCGAGATCTGTTATTAATTCAACGTTCTTCTTGATGTACATCAACAAACTGCTGGAAATGATATCTAATCCAGATGACAGAACCCTTATATCCTACATGAAACTAACTAAATCACATAATTTTGAGAAACCTGAGGTTGACGGGTGCAACATGTTTTCAAGAACAATGCAGACATCGGAAGAATTGTCGAATGGGGATAAACAAATGCAGTTCGATCTAATGCAGGACATTAAGACACCTACTTTGACAGATGTCTTTTCTTAGCATTACTATACGAGCCTTAGATCAGATTATATTTGGGATACTGCTGCCATGTATGGCAAATTATCAAAATACACAGAGGTGGAGTTATTAACTTCATTTTTTAAAGTCAGATTAGAATATCATATAACAAGCATATCTAACTCAATCCAGTTTGAGATACTTTACCCAGACCTACTGCATCTGACATTTCCTATGACACAATAGTTTGTATGTATAGTCTATCATCTTGATGTTGAAAGCAGGCTACTTCTACACACAGTTTGACATGAGTGAGAAAATCCCAATAACTACAAGATAAACACCATCATCCAATATTGTTTAACAGATTCGTGATATTACCTATGCTTATCTGTCTTACGCAGCACACGGTAAATCATTCTCCAGTCGAATGCCTATTACATGCCAGAAGTGGTATAGGTACTCCAATAACGATTGTTTGCTTCATTTCAAGATAAATTATGGAGATTTAATATAAAAAAATACAGTACAGTTACTATAACTACAAGGCTAACTAGAGAAAGTATTGACGAGTAGAATAAATTTAATATTATTGGAGACTCATATTGATGCTGTTGAAGAGTATAAAAAGCTATAAAGAGAAATATACGTGGAGCATCTACAAATTACAAATGTTTACATGCAGTAGCCTAATCTTGTTTCGCTTGAGGATACATAAATTTCAGTGAGAGAGTGTCCTCTGAATGTGAAAGGCAATGCTATAGTCCTTGTGGATGTAATTTTGATAAATGTAGTTGTCGTAAAGAGAAAACTGTATAACTCAAAATGCTATAATAGCGGCAAATGTTATGTTCAAAGTTAAGTTCATTTTGAAATTCATAATCATGGGTTAGAGCATCTGAATGTGAAGATATTTCATATAATTTGTGTTTTAAATTTAGATCTGGTTTCCAAGTTTTAAGGACGAGGAAATATAGTCATAGTCATACATTGAGACATTAATTCAAGTTATTTTTATTCTGAGAACAGTGGTGAGAGATTATATCATAGTTATCGATAAAAGTATTACTATGTTAGATAAAAATGCATTGCAATGTTGCATTTTACTTTTGTGGCTGTCATACTAAAGTACTAAAAAGCTCCATCGTCTTGCTTAGCAGTTATATAACGCTATACATTTGACAGAAAAATATATTTCATTAAAATTACATTACTTCTTTGAAAAGATGCAAGTTTTACTATTTGTTTGGGAAAATTGCTATTATTTTATAAAAAAACAACAGTAGAGAAATATTGTTATACACTTGGCCTTTATAACCGTCCCTCGTATAGTTTAATAAAGTGGAAAAGTTAGAAAAAATGTATATGCCGGAGCGAGGAATGTTAAGTAAAATATTCTACATCATCGATGCATATTTATACCCACGCAGTAATACTAAGCCTTGTAATGAATGCAAATGTTGGGTAAATCATTTATTAATGATAATTAGTAAATTTTAGATATAATTTGCATCAGTTCTTGCTACATATATAACGTCTTCACTCATGGACTGTCTGTTGATCAAGAACTGTCTGGAAAAATATCTCCTTGTCTAAGGATTCAGTATATACTGTTTGCACAGTTGAGCTTCCTATTAAATTTATATCTTTTCTAGACTCATAGGAACAGGTTTTGCGTTACGGATGTTCATTAAAAATTCAATTGTCTATTAGGCTAAACAGGAAGGTGAACATTGAATATGAAAAATATACTATTGCCAGTTTATGATAGTTCGACAGAGATGTTCTATCAGCATTCTCCGCCCCAAGTGTGAGACTCTCTGAAATTATGTTAGTACTATTTGCATTCCATCGTGGTGGGTAGCGTCTTGTTAGAATTCATTCCAAAAGTTACTGACGCCCTATGTACATATCGTTACCGTTTATTTATGTACAACCCTGGGTTACAACAGCCTCAGATTTACTTCCTTGTCTGTTTTTCTCGTCAAGTACTTTACAGTTTATTATATGCCTCAAAATCGACTTCATCACTTCATTTGCTTTCATTCAGAAACTTAGCAAAGCGGTGAAACTTTCACCTAAAGTCAATTCCAGTTTTCTTTGGTTATCCCCCCACTCAAGTAAACGGTTTGGAGTATCCTTTTCATCAAAACAATATACGCATACGCGTACTCCCTCTTTCCTATTCTTTTTATGTAGCTTTCAAAGCACCCATTTCCCCTAAGGAACTATGCGATATAGTAGTGGTCTATACGCACATCTCCCTTGTCAATTCATTCTTTAATTCTGAAATAAGTCTTCTGGTCTGCATGGACTGTCGTCTTCCATCTCCGCTGCCGCCGCAGTAGTGGTAGTAGTAGTAGCAATGGAGAGGCAAAGCCTGGCAAGTAGGTCACCTTTGGTCCTTTTTTGCCGACCCCGAGGACCATCACCATGGAAGACCTCAAAAACAGGTTCTCTCTTTCCTCATTCCTAACTTCCTCACCTCTTCTATAGACTATCTCCTCCAACAGCAGATTGCTCGGAGGAACTCCAACCAACACTATCACTTCTGTCCTTACAGGACTTGGGTGCTCTAAAAACTGAGGCAGATAGCAAAGGGGAAGTACGAAAACTGCTTATATGGTAATAATTAATGAGGAGGATCCTCATAATCATCTATTCGAATGTAGTAAACCACCAATAGGCATCCTTTTAATTAGATTTGTACATGAATAAGAATGCTATTTGCAAGAGGGAAAAAGGGCAAAAGACATATCGCTCTGCCTACCATAACGAAATAAGTCACGTACTAGTGAGGCTCTCCACTGTCTGAAAAAATTTGAACGGTGTTGCGTATATGAGGCTCAAATTGCAGATCATAAACTGAACGCCCCAGTGGAACTTCAGCCTTGAATGCCATGCACTATGTTTGCAGTTGAGATCTTGTACCATGATGAAAGGGTCTGAGTAATCTAAGACAACTTCTAGGTTTAGCCAGTATACAGGATAGCGTCAGTAATCTGGAAAATTCTTTGAAAAAATGATTATGAATTGTACAAAATTGTTCTTCTTTTAGTGCCATATCAGGTCATCCTAATGCTGGCAATCACAATGGCGAGCTGTGCTCTGTCTTCGGCGAGTCTAAAGAGTTATTCTGCGCTTCGAATTCCGGTCCACTCTCTAAGATTCTTTAGCCACAAGCCTTGTCTTCTTCCGACTCCTCTGCGGCCTTTATCTTGCCCTTAATTATAAGTTGAAGGATACGCTAACGATCACCCCTGAGTATGTGACCTAGGTAGGACAGCTTTTGGCATTTAACTGTGATTAGTAGTTCACGGACGGCGCTTGCTCTATGTAAAACCACTTCATTCGTCTGGATGGCTACCCATGGGATTTGGAACATACGTCTATATAGCCACATTTCAAATGCTTCAAGACGATTAATGGTTGCTGCTTTTACGGTCCAAATCTCTGCCCCATACAACAGTATAGACCATATATAGCACTTGATCATTCTCTGGGGAAGCTTTAAATTTAGATTATTATTGCAGAAGAGCGATCTCATCAAGGTTGGGCGAGCTGATTCGATCCTCGCAACTCTAGTTCTAAAATATTTGTGATCAAAAAAGTTTACTAGTCTATGCGTGAAGTAAAGCGTATTTATGCGTCCTTATACGTCATTATGAAAAAATATCACAGCTAATCGACTGTTATTAAACTGTAACGTCACTAATTACCCAGAAATATCCAGTTACCTCCAAGATCTATCGCTTTCGATTAAACATTAAATTCCATCGACAGTCCTTTTGTTAAGAAATCAGTTCATTGTCAAAGTAGGAGGCAAGTCAGCATATTAAACCTATATTTACCTTAATAA
The DNA here is from genome assembly GCA_949316355.1 of Bruchidius siliquastri. NCBI lineage: Eukaryota > Metazoa > Arthropoda > Insecta > Coleoptera > Chrysomelidae > Bruchidius > Bruchidius siliquastri. The sequence goes on along the minus strand of OX438529.1, from coordinate 10,863,238 downwards.
ATACAACAAAATTTACGCAACCGGACTAATTTCTAGCGTTTTGTTCCATCACATTCAATGCCATGCCACGAGGGTGTGAACGAATAGATGAAAGCACCAAATCTGAGGAAGTTGACTTGATTAATTCGCCGGGTTAATGATAATATAATTATACATGTCTTAGAAGCTGTGAACAAGAAAAATTGCTCCTTCTATGAACAGTGTGGAAGCTATTATGGTATTTTTTTTATTCAATGTTGCAAAAGGAAGCTTGAATCTGTGGAAATACATACCTTTTATGTTTCATTCTCACATGCTCGTTGTAATGGTAGGGCGTGGTGATACAAAATTGTATAGACTCGGGAATTTTATTGGTGTCAAACTTTGTATTCAAATATTTTCATGATTACCTTAAGGTTTGTCGTTACTGAGTTTGATGAGGTTTTATAATGCCCAAAATGTATCCTTAAAACTACTTTTTTCACTTATTCACATATATTGGTATAAGTAAAGCAAAATGGAGAAGTGGATTGACCCAACACTTCTTCCACTCAACAGTTCGCTTAAAGTGATAATTGTTGTTTCACATTTTTTTATGGAAATCGAAGTAGTGCTTGATATAATAAAAAAATATATTTAAAAAACCCTGTATTCTAGAAACAAAACCCTAGAATGTACCAGTATGACTTCACATAAATGTGTTTTCGTCTGCACAAGTTTTATCAGCCATTAAATTTCAACGAACATGAACCCATGAAACCAATATTTTCTATTGTAGTGTGTACATGCGCATCATAGCTCCACCTGCGACTTTATGAAAATACTTGATAGCTTGTGAATACTGTCCGAAAAAATTAAGCTGTGGTACTATTATAGATCGCCTTGGGAACAATTGATCATATTTTTTGTGAAAGGTCTAGTGTTCTCAAATCAATAACAAATAATCAAATAGTTTCAAGTTCTGCCTAGAATGCAGGAGGAATGCAGGATCGAACCCACTATCCCTCCTGACGACAGATTTTTCTTTCTAGTTTATATAATCATTAGTTCATCTTTTTTCATTTTTTCAAATAATAATAATAATGAAAGTTTCATTGTCCAACATGTTTTCATTTATAGGACAATCTTATACCATGTTACAGAGACAAAAATACAATTACTACATGAACTAAGAGTAGAAATTTCTAAAAATAGTTTTTATAAGGACACATATTTGCAAAGCTGTAGTCTTTAACACTCTAGATAAGACAGTTAATCGTAGTCGAAAATATATCACATAAACATTTGATTCAAATTTGAGCACATAACATGTACTGGTGATTTTAGTAAAATGTTCGTCCTTGCTTTAGGCGGCTTAAAAATCATACGAGTTCGGGTTGCAAATGATGGCCCATGAAACTTAATTTGTTCTAACAGAGGAGGAGAATCTATCAAATTAGTTTTAAAGCAAAAATAGTTGAAATGTAACTCCTTCTCTGCTTCAATGTTGATATATCTAAACGGCTAGATAATTCTTAGTTACTAATACCTCTTTCAGGATATGTGCCATCAATTTTGAAGCAAACAAATTTTAACAATTTACTTGTACCCTTGTACCCACCACGAGTCTTGGGCGTCCTTTCATCTGGATAACATATGGCTGCTATCTCGGGATGGTTGTGGTTTGACTGGTTCCATGTAAGATTTCAAGGTGATATCACCTCCAATAATGTAGATTTGATTAGATGTCACCTCCAACATTCATTGATGGACAGCAAGAATAGCGTTGGAGAAAAAGCAGAACCCTTAGGAACGCCAGCCTTGATGGTAAATGTCTTTTTGGAATATAATAAAAACAACTAAATGTAGTTCAATGCGATTAAGCTTCTTTTTGAAAAACACATTTCAATCCAGTTTTAAATATGTAGTATGATATGTAGAAAAAATATTGGCTTCTCTCAGTAAAAAATCGTCTGAAAAATATCGTATTTGCACAAAATGCTTTTCGAAATTACGCCCTTATATGCACTTATAAAGAACGAGTCATAACTCAAATGGTAAAAAGGGATACTGCACTAGTGTCAATTATTCTAGGATTAAAACATTCAAATATCAATGAGCAATCATGGAGCTTCATTTTCAGTCTATCCAAAATTGCGACGATTGGATCTAATCCAATTTTATGTGGTCCCTGTGCCCATATTAGAAGTGCTATTTTATTTTTTACTTCCCTGCTAGACGTGGTAGAAAATTGACATTAATCGGATTTCGGATTGGATTACTGCTCGAGTGACTGCCGAAGACCTGTCAGCAGGAAAATAAACAGTCCGCTGCTGCGATATTACAGGAAATGCCCTTCCTTCCTCTTCTTTCTTCATTCTCCTTCTTTGACTAACCGATTTTTTTTATAAAAGCGGTCTTGAATGTACCTTTTTATCACCTCGAGCAACATTTTTGTGCTGCTGTTAATACGAAAATGGAATAATTACTGATAATTAGAATGTAGTATTATTCCTCTTTACACGCATGTTGCTTTTTGCATCTGATATCGGATAATTTTACTCCAGAGATAGAATCGTATAAATAGAAAATTAATACGAAATACTGATTACACTGCAGGTCTTGATTTATGACTTGAATATTCATAACCATGGTGTTACGGAAAATCTGAAACGTTAAGTATTTTTTTAATAGATTTTTGCTATGAGTCACGGCGTGTTGAGAATAATATGTTGGATATGAGTGAACAGGGATCGACAAACGGAACTACAGTATCGCACAGAAGACTCAGAAATCCACGAAAATACATCATTATCGTCCCCGTCGTGTGGGGTGGGTAACAGGTTGTTATTTACTAGGTTCATTGGCAGACAGGAGCGGCAATCTGGCTAATCGGTGTTGACTTGTGTCACGAGTGACCATGGCTCACAGTTTGAAAAAGAGCAGCTCAACTTCGTGGCTCTGGTCGGTGTAGCCTGGGCGGCGTATACGTTGAATCAGGTGTTTTCTGTCATCGAGTGGAAGACCTTGAACCTGAAGTATTCGACAATATCTGGCTCAAGGTATATTTCAACAATGTATCCAAATTAATTTGCTGCATTTTCAGTTCACCGAGTAACAGATATTACAGAGAGCTTTTAGAGAATCATCCAGTCACTGTAAACTCAAACTCGACTCAGAAATAATATTTTTTCAAGGTTCAGTTAATTTATGAGCAAAAACATATGAAAACTCCTTAGTTTTTGTTTTAATTCAGCCTTTTATAGATGTTTCCTGATAAATTTCACAAAAAGTATTTGGGCATAATTACTAATATTGCTATCTACCGTTTCTCTTGAGAAATTCCTCTCTTCCAGAAAAAGGGCGTCCATTAATTACGTGAGGTGATCAGGGGAGGAGAGGGTCGTGCTGAATCTCACCCAAACTCACGCGAGGGAGAGGAAGGGTCACATACTTTTTCCCCGCAAGAAACAGTGAATAATTGCAAGAGAATTGGGTAAAATTAATATAAAAAGGTATTTACTTTTCGTCCATCACAAAAGCTGCAGAGTATGGGCGTACGGCTCACAAAGCCCAGCCACGCCCAGGCGCGCAAAGTGAAACCCACACGGATTGGTGGCGTCAGAAAATCGTCAAAATCGTCTCACATAATAAATGAATGCCCCCCAAACTCATCACCATTTGAGCCATTCTTCCTTATACTGAAGAAGTTTTACATATAATAGTGATATGACATTCTAAATACGGCTATCACTTGAACTATAATAATGTTACGTTCTTAAACACTAATTTATTTCCACTGTAACAACAACAACCTATTCACCAATTTATATCAACGATTTCAAGTTCTTCACAATTAGACGTCTGATCACTGACTGACTGCTGTCACTGTTCGATCCTTGTATATATGCAGAAAACACCAATCTCGAATGTTCTATAACCAAATCTAGAACAATCTGACACATTCGAGATGTCTGTTGACAGCTGTACACATGTTCTGGACGATACAGGGCGACTTTTTCTTGGCTGCTGGCCGCTGATCTCGTTGCAATAATAATGATCCTTAAATAAAATAGCTGAAACTCAATTACCATAAACGTTCATAATACAAATAGTATGTTACTTACTTAATTTGCTGGCCGGTCTCTCATCACGACTCATCCACCATCGAAGAGTTTCATCTCTATTATTAGAATAATGGTTTTAATGCTTTATTAAAATATTCATCCGGAAGTCTAACATATATGAAAAACTTCTCCTCGTCGAATATTTTCATCAGCACAAAATTAATATTTTTTCCTACATTCTTCATTTGCATTGTTTTGTTAGTGCGACACCTAATAAAATGCCGCACAGGAATGCTCCACTCAACACAATATTGTCTGAATCTATTTTAGAAGCAAAAGTTATGAAGATGTTTATGTTTCGTTGACAACGTAGATGTTCTCAAGTCACAAGACATAAAGGTAACCTAGCATCAGATGAAAGCGGCGGTAACTTCTTACGGCTTACGGAAACTATGAGCAGTCTTTCACTTATTCCTTGTACGTTCAGTTACGGAAACTCTGATAGCACCTTTAGAACTAGTCACGTTGCGGTGATTCTGTAGCCAGCTTAAAGCACGTGAAACGGAAAGCGTATCTATATAACTTACAACAAAGTGAAGTGCACATAGGTATTAAAAAAATTACCAAAAGGACGGCATACATGTTAGACGGTGAAGCTATATTTACGGTAGATATGCAATAGAACCCATGATGTACATCTTATTATACCTTTCATTGACTTTGTAACGTAGTTCAGGTATAGTTGTACAATTTTAACAACCATATATCCATAATTCTACTTACTGCAGCTATGATAGGCTTGAACCGGAATAAAGATCGTGATTCAGCTTGAAAGCGATTTGAATAGAGAACGCCATCGCGCGAACAAGAAAATATTGAAGATTTAGATTATGTTTTTGTTGTCGGTGAAACTGTAATAGTGATGAAAGATAACACGGAATGTGGGTGGTTATTGCATTACGGGACCCCATTGTATACTCGGCCGTTGGGAGGAACCGTAACTGTCACAGGTTCGATCTGCACCACGCAACATATATAGTACGGTAACAGTACGTGCACACAATTGTTTGTATTTAATCAATCGCAATCGGAATCGCGAGTAGATAAAATTAGAAATATATGTATATCTTGTTTAACGAGAGAACAAAAACTTATAAAAGCAACCAAGAGTACTTCTCGAGTATCCATGTTTCTTCGTACTGGGTAGCCATACGCCGGCAAAATATCATACTCCGTAATGACGGATTTACTCCGATTTTTACGACCCCCCGAAGCGTTGTACGGTAGGGTTTCAATATCAGTGGAAACTAATTAACCCATTACATAGGCCAGCAAGTCACAATAAATCTGTATTTAGCCAAATAATATGCCTCTTCAAATTTCGATATCGGCCGACTCCATCACTATTACATATTTATCAATGTTACAATCAAGGCTAATCGTAACAACTGTTGGTCTAGAACCTCGTCACTAGGAGAGAAGTGATGGTAGTAAGTCATATCATATCACCCTCGAGACATCCTTATACGCTTCAACCAAATAACTAAGTCATAATTATTTAGCTATCCGTAAACTGGTCAGATGATCATGATAGACCTCATAATATTGCTGATCCTCTGTGACTATATCTTTTATATTGAATTATTTATAGAATAAGACTGAGATAAATCGATCGAAGTTCTCATTGTCTTGAATTCCTTGCACCCCTTGAATACAGTAGTCTGTTATAAATGTTATATTAGAGCAAAAAAGCTCCTACGTTTAATCCTGTAGCACAACCCTTACTGTCCCCCTAACTTTGTTGAACCAATGTAATCTCACCTAACCATTAGCTCTAAACTTCAATTGAAGTGACATCTGACTACAATATAATTGTAGTTTCAAAATTTAATTTCCTTCATTTGGTAATTTGTTAGTTTATAGAGGTATCCGAACCTTTTGTACAGTTCCTTTAGTAGTTATCTGTGATTTTAGTTCACGACAAAGACAAGTGCAGATAATAAAAAAAATACCAAAGTAGATAGTTATGTACATATGTTCACACAAAAACTCAAATTAATTTATAGTAACAGCTTTTATAAAATTGAGGATGTTATTTTGTTTAGATCTTAACGCATGCTTGAGATTTTGAGGTGTTTCACAGAGACAATATCGTTTCGCTGCATATTTACTACATTCCAATAGGATATGCTTCACTTGTGTCAAATGTTGCATTCTGTGCTTCGGGTTTTCTTCTGAAGATGTGGCTATGTGTGGAGATGGTATGTCCAAGTCGCAGGGATGAGATGATCACTTGTTCGCACTTGGTCCAACCTATTCTGCCATGATCTAGAATGTAGGTCTTGATATGGTTTTTTATATCATCGTAGGATGATTGTGCATAGATGGTGGATTCAATCAGCGCGTTTTCTGTTGATTCCGACGTGCCAGGATACCCATAAGAATCCCACCGTTTGTTTGTGTACGTGTAAGTTCCTCAGATTTTCCTTTATATTCCTAACGATCTGGTGGAGTTGGTATATTTGCTTCAGACTTTCAGGAGCACTCAACGAGTCTGTGATGATCAGTAAATTATGTTCTTCTAATAATCTTAAAATATCCAAAGCCTTAGTGATAGTCTGCAGTTTGCCGGTATAGACTCTGTTAAACGGATCCTGTAATCACTGTATATCCTACCCCAGACTCAGACTTTGATGCGTCGGTATAAATATGTCTCAAATCAGGGTAAAATGATACTCCCTATACAAACTTCTCACGTATAAATGTCTTGTTTCTTTCAGTTTTGTAAAAATTCATTATTGTTCTGTTCAATTTGACCGAACTACTTTATATTCCACGGCGTTAGGAATGACTGTGAAGAAAGCGCTGATGAAAGAACTGAATGCTTCGGGGCATTCTTCTTGACGATATTACGTTAGCACCGATTCCGGTATCGTCCGTATTATTTGCTATTTTGTGGGTGTTATTCTAACAACTTTCGTCCATTTCATAATTACGGCGTAATAGGTATTTTTCCGTATCCCATACCGAATGTAAGGATCAGAGAAGTGAAATTGTATTCAAGGTCATAATTTCCAAGCAATTTCAAGAAACCTATTATGCAGCAAGACGTTCGCATGTACATTTTATTAAAGCAATTCAATGACCAGCGAATTACTAGACAAAGTTCAAGATACATTACTAATATACATATATATATATATATATATATATATATATATATATATATATATATATATATATATATATATATATATATATATATTGTTCTGAACTAGATATATATTTTTTTGGCCAGACCGCCAGGCTATACTGACGAGTCTAAACTAAGGACGAAACATGCATGACAGAATACTAATTGTTAAATAACATATTAATTAGTTTTTTAAAAGTGTATTTCTGCCTTATCAGACACCTAATGTGCGATTTATTTTCGAAACTTATGGTGATAACTGGTTTTGACAGAGAGATGTACTTCGAAGCCCAAGATATTGACAAAAAAATGGAATCAAGTAGATTGATTCTGAATTTCCCAGTACTTCTATTGCTTGAAGAAATCGTTTTCCCATATAATTGTGGTAAGGTGGCCCGTTCCCCCACTCGCACGATTGTGTTCACTCATCTAATATCATCATATATCTAGCACAGGTTTGCTTTTACTCTGTGGTAACATCGTACACGTACGCAAAACGGGACCCGTTACAGCTACCGCTTTTACTTCCTAATTACATGCAGTTTTTTACAATCTATAAATTCTTTTAGATTTTTCGTCCTTGCCGGAGTATCCTCGTGTCCAAATTTGAGCAAATACAAAATGGTATAGATACTTTTTGAGTTCTATGGGGATGAAAGATGTATATGTTAACCAAATTTATATTTTATTATAGCACATAGAAATGATGTTACTAGTCATACAGTAAAAGTATATTTTCATCAATTCATAACCTGGCCAAAAGTTAGTAAGGTGGATAAAATTTGAGACTCAAAATTTTCCGATTTTATCTCACTACCAACTAATTTCAATGTCATTCAGCCAGAAGCCTTGGCACCTTGAATATTTTATGATTTTTTTTGTATTTGAAAATAAATGACAACACTGATAAACGATTTTCGTTTCCGCTGGATTGTTTCCTCACTTCAGGAAGAAAACTTGCTATCGTGAGTTGATGTATATTTAAAGCCTGAGATTCACAAAGTTAGATGTTTTGCGGATATTCTCATTATGTTCAGTTATCTACATCTTTTCTCTGTCACTTAATATCATATCGTCATTCCGTTAGCATAAATGTATGTTACATCCAAATATCAAAGAGCATTAAAATTTTGAATCAATCAGGTAGGTAATGATGTCAGTGTAAGATAAATCTTTTATTGTTACGGCATGGTCTACAGACGCCGAACGGGCTTGTCAAATTGTTTATACGTCACCCTTAGACACTTTATCATTATCAAACATCTTGCCAGCTATCAAGTGCAATGATTAATTATTTACAGATTCCGAGATAGCATGTATATGTATGTGTAAATATTACATTTTTATGTGTGGCTGTCGAAATTGGTGCGAGTTAGATTTATGATCCAGAAAAGCAATTTCAGGTATTGAAGGCTGCCGTGCGGCCTAGCTCTATATAACAATTTTTTACGTAGTAAGGAGGAAGACTAGCAACTGCCCATTCCTGTTATGCCGATAACTAACAAATTTGCTTAAATTATCTCCAGCATCGAGATGCAACCAGCTGTATCAACGTTGAAATGTATTCGAACATTTCCGGGTTTTAAATGTCTCCTTCTTCCTGTTGGTACTCACATGTTTTCGCCAAGCAGCACTGCTGTTGGCCGATAGGACTTCAACAGCAGGTCAACACGTTGTAATTGAAATTTGGATAACGTCGTCTAAGAACTTGGAGCTTGAAATTCAGCCCTAATAGAACAGGAGGTAATTAAATTGACTTAAAATCGGACATATTTCAGCACGTTTAAATAGAAAATGTCCTATTAACAGGTTGCTCTGAGTTGCAGTATTTTTGATATACCGAATGTTGTTATTAGGGGATTGCTTTAACAACTTTTTTTGTTGAAAATTTATGCGTAACATAATCAATATTATCTATTATGTGTATTGTTGAACCTTGTTTACTGGGTCAATACCTCTTTTATTTCAAAACTTTTCTATATAGCGACACTGCCCATTCTCTGCTGATGAATAAGAAGTTTCAATTTCTTATCTAACAATCTTTGCAATGAATCAGTAGGTATACCATTTCATAGTTGTAATACGAGTACTTCTGGCGTTGTAAAATATACGTTAATATTTGAGTGAAATGTTGGATGTCAGTGAAACAGATGTGTACATTTTATGTTTAGTTGGTAGGTGATTTGTTTTGCAGCCCAACCAATTCCTAGTGAATTATGCAAAAGATACTGATGAAACCAGAATGCGATACCATTTCCCGTGTTTACCTGGATGATGTTGTACTCTTGTATCATTTACCAGTTGAAATACAAGAGGCACAGAAAAAAGAAGGGAAAGAATAAGAATAAAATGGAAAGTTAGTAAACATTTTGAATTTGTAACCTCCATAAATTTCATATAAGGACTCAAGGACTGCAGAATATAAAAGACTAGCCGGACAAAGTCGGAAGCGGAAAACCAAACGACGTCAAGACCGGTATTTAGTAGTTTCTTCTTTGCGGAAACGAACATCTACAGCCAGAGACCTCCAAAATGCTCTTAGGGTGGCTCGTCCAGTAATGATTTCTGACCAGATAGTTAGCAACAGATTACGGGAGGCTGATTTAAGAGCAAGACGACCAGTAGGAAAACCTGTTTTAACTCGAGCTCATAAAACTTCTCGATTGAACTTCGCTCGTGATCATTTGCAATGGTAGCTTAGACATTGGAAACCTGTACTCTTTACAGACGAATCAAGATTCCGTTTAACCCGTTGTGACGGTCGGGTACGTGTGTACAGACGTCCTAATGAACGTTACTCCGCTGCCACTGTACAAGAAGTATCCAGATTTGGAGATGGTTTGGTAATGGTCTGGGGAATAAGTTTGGAAGAAAAAACGGAACTGGTAGTAAAACCGGAAGCCCTTGCAGCTGCAAGATATGTTGATATGATTCTTTCAGATCATGTTATTACTGCAACATATGGTATTAGTCTTGGATTTCTTTTCATTCAAGGTAATGCTAGGCTGTGTACTGCTGCCATAACCATGGATTTTCTTCGTGAGCATGAAATTCGTACAATGAATTGGCCAGCGTTGAGCCCTGACCTCAATCCGATTGAACATCTATGGGATATGTTGGACAGGCGTATTCGTCGCCGCCTAAATCCACCTCAAACTCTTCAACAACTAACAGGAACACTTATCGCAGAAGGGGACAGTATACCACAGGAAGACATTCGACGATTGTACGAAGTATGCCAAGGAGATGCCTAGAAGTAATTCGAGCTGCAGGAGGACACACGTGATACTAAACCACATAACAATCAAATAACCAGACACTAGCTATGAATTCCTGTGAATTCACCACAATATCAAGTATTATCAGAATGCTTTCTTGTTTTCTAGACGACATATGAAAATAAAAGATTCGCGAGATGCTCGACAGATTTATTCCAGAGCTGCTTTTGTTGCGTTGCTGCTATTCGATAGAGAAGTGGAAAAATTAACTTGGTACTTCCCAAACATTCATATAACTCCATGTCCAATCCACGCACCTATAAAACGTATCATCTCAAATTGGAACAATTTTCGCAATCGCAATACCTAGGGAGGTACTTCCTCGCATAACCGCCCTTGGTTATGCGAGGGAAGTAAAACCATATTAATGTTGAGTAACTGACAACATTAAACTAAGGCATGATATTCATTTTATTGTTCACAGTATTCTTATGTCTTGTGTTCCTAATTATGCTGACTGACATTATAGTGACGTATCGAAACAAGACGAAAATGCCTTTTACATAGATCTGTTGATTACAAGCAGGTAACTGCACATATTGCCTCATGTGGTACAACTAGAATCGTACTTAGATGTAACAATCAATTCGAGAAGAACACGCTTATAATTAACAGCAGCTAACCGACATCTGAAGGTATACACTTTAATATAATTACACAAATAAGCGGACTGTTAAATTCTAGATTGGCGGATTCGTGTACAAGCAGTCCTTGGGAATGGAGTTCGTACTGCCCGGCCTTCTTGTCGTAATGGGACACCAGCGAGATTACATGGATTTTATATAGTTCAGTTATTCTAGTCCCATGTTGAGACTAGGAATCAAACAGCAGAGCTTAACAACCATCTCTTAATATCGATAGTTTTACATCATTTAATTCGCTAGCAAAATCCTCTCAAAATGAAGTCAAATCGAGGTGTGAAGGTAACCTGGTGGTGATAAAAACAGGTTAATGGCGCCATCTGCTTTATGAAAAACAACTGCAGTTTGTCACTGTAGCAACCTAATAAAAGTGAGTAATTCGCAATTTAAATCTACAGAGGCGTCATACTACAGTGCAGTTTAAAATCAGTGAATGCCGTCTGAAAGCTGCTAATTATTGAGTTGTAATTAAAATATGAAAGTTGCATCTAACCAAAATCTCACCTTCACTTGAGCTTACATATAAAAAAGCTGCTGATGTTGGATGTCAAATCGACGAATTGATCCTGATAGTTTTGAACGATAAAATTAATATTTAGTATAGGTATTGCAAGTAAATTAATGAGCTGAGTAATATTAATTATAGTGGTAGGGACTGTAAACCTAAGTTAAAGTTATGCATACCTATAGTTAGTTGGGTAAGATCTATTCGTAAAAATACTTACTATATGAACACCTTGCTGTTAACCAATGGTATGTATAGATCTATTTCGTTTGAGTGAAAGCCAAATTGAGCCTCATAACTACTTCTTACCAAAGCATAGGTAATGGTATACAACAAAACAATAGAAAATAGGAAACTCCAAGCTTTAAACTCCTTAACCTTTCAAATCCTAGAACATTTTCGAGGACTGCTAGCAAATTGCTTAAATTTTGTAGTAACAAACTTCGATTCTGTATATTTTTTTAATTCCTGAACATTCAGACACACAGTCGAATCGCAAAGAAGTTCTTTTTAAGATATTTGAGGCACTATTAAGAAATTTATCTTAACGCCATATATTTGGGGAACGATATTCCAAAAGTTAAACTGGGAAATGTTCCAACAAAAGAGACCCCGATTCTAGCCGTGCTGTTCAATTTCCGAATATTCATAAAGATGCTATACACCTTTGTTTCTCCATTATTTTGTTACGCCGTTGCTCCATGCTGATTTTGTTACATCGATTGCGTTATTCATGTGACATTTATATAGACAGATTCACTCACGAGCATAATCAATATCAACTCCTAGATTTTGGCGTTGTTGGACGACGTGCGCATTTCGTAGTTCCGGGAAAAATGGTTTTTCGAGGAGTGTACAAACTTCATTAACGGCCTAGATCGAGTGGGCAGTATCTACTTAGATCAGAAATTGAGTGTTTGACCACCAATCAGAGGTGTATGGCTCGAATCTCGCAGTAGACTAAGTTTTTTCGAAGTCTCAATATGCGAATTTATAAAGAACCTATAGCTGTCACCAAAAAGATGCAAGGTATATTACGATGCCAAGCAACATAAGAGTAATCATACTCATCTATAAAATTATTATTTGTCTAATTTACTTGGACTATCATACATCAAGTACTATCGGTGCGAACTATGCGTTGCAGAAGATTCCAGTGCCAGATACACTCAACTCACTGTGTTCTACTGGAATCAATGTTGGTAACAGATTTTCCGATTCTTTTATATAATTTTTTTCTAGATAACATGGAAAATAATGTCAAGTAGTTTAATTCGGTACTTCGCATTGTTGTTTTATTTTTACTTCACAGACAAGACCGAGGGAAGTATTACATTCATAACATTTTGTGACACGAGAATCTCTTGTTTCTCATCGTTTATATGTCGTTTAGCCGACGGTATGTCTGTCTGTCTAACTGTCTATCTGTGTATCTGTCTATCTGTCTATCCGTCTATCTGTCTATCTGTCTATCTGTCTATCTGTCTATCTGTCTATCTGTCTATCTGTCTATCTGTCTATCTGTCTATCTGTCTATCTGTGTATCTGTCTATCTGTCTATCTGTCTATCTGTCTATCTGTCTATCTGTCTATCTGTCTATCTGTCTATCTGTCTATCTGTCTATCTGTCTATCTGTCTATCTGTCCATCTGTCTATCTGTCTATCTGTCTATCTGTCTATCTGTCTATCTGTCTATCTGTCTATCTGTCTATCTGTCTATCTGTCTATCTGTCTATCTGTCTATCTGTCTATCTGTCTATCTGTCTATCTGTCTATCTGTCTATCTGTCTATCTGTCTATCTGTCTATCTGTCTATCTGTCTATCTGTCTATCTGTCTATCTGTCTATCTGTCTATCTGTCTATCTGTCTATCTGTCTATCTGTCTATCTGTCTATCTGTCTATCTGTCTATCTGTCTATCTGTCTATCTGTCTATCTGTCTATCTGTCTATCTGTCTATCTGTCTATCTGTCTATCTGTCTATCTGTCTATCTGTCTATCTGTCTATCTGTCTATCTGTCTATCTGTCTATCTGTCTATCTGTCTATCTGTCTATCTGTCTATCTGTCTATCTGTCTATCTGTCTATCTGTCTATCTGTATATCTGTCTATCTGTCTATCTGTCTATCTGTCTATCTGTCTATCTGTCTATCTGTCTATCTGTCTATCTGTCTATCTGTCTATCTGTCTATCTGTCTATCTGTCTATCTGTCTATCTGTCTATCTGTCTATCTGTCTATCTGTCTATCTGTCTATCTGTCTATCTGTCTATCTGTCTATCTGTCTATCTGTCTATCTGTCTATCTGTCTATCTGTCTATCTGTCTATCTGTCTATCTGTCTATCTGTCTATCTGTCTATCTGTCTATCTGTCTATCTGTCTATCTGTCTATCTGTCTATCTGTCTATCTGTCTATCTGTCTATCTGTCTATCTGTCTATCTGTCTATCTGTCTATCTGTCTATCTGTCTATCTGTCTATCTGTCTATCTGTCTATCTGTCTATCTGTCCATCTGTCTATCTGTCTATCTGTCTATCTGTCTATCTGTCTATCTGTCTATCTGTCTATCTGTCTATCTGTCTATCTGTCTATCTGTGTATCTGTGTATCTGTGTATCTGTCTATCTGTCTATCTGTATATCTGTCTATCTGTCTATCTGTCTATCTGTCTATCTGTCTATCTGTCTATCTGTCTATCTGTCTATCTGTCTATCTGTCTATCTGTCTATCTGTCTATCTGTCTATCTGTCTATCTGTCTATCTGTCTATCTGTCTATCTGTCTATCTGTCTATCTGTCTATCTGTCTATCTGTCTATCTGTCTATCTGTCTATCTGTCTATCTGTCTATCTGTCTATCTATCTATCTGTCTATCTGTCTATCTGTCTATCTGTTTATCTGCCTATCGGTCTATCTGTATATCTATCTATCTCATTTTCCACGTGAAAACAAAATTATTGTGAAATTATATTTTTTTTTTCGGACAAAAATGTAATATAAATTCGTATGAAGAAGTTAGGAGCCTTTGGAAATGAGGTGGCGTTCCCTACAAATAAGATATTAATTAAGATCATATTCAAATTTATTATATAAAAAAACCTCCAAGTACCAATTTTCATCCTGATATCGGCATTATTATGTATAGAATACACAAATAAAAATAAAACTTTGGAACACTGTATCTAAGAAATGAAGCAATTTGAATCACACGTTTATATTAACAGTTTACCTCAAAAATATTTGAGGAATCGCCCTGTGGGATATCGGACCATTATTAGGATACACTCTGTATATCGTCACAAGCTTGATCCTGAAATGCAGTGTTCATTGCACATTTTGTGCAACGATTTTCCAGCTATAAAGGTGAACGTATCTCATTCCTGCTAATAATATAATGAAGGCTTTAAATAATAAATAACATATAATTATGATGATTACAAATATGGAAATATTGGCGTCCATCTATCAACCTCAACGAGTGTTATTTATACTTATATAGGTAACATTTCCTCAGTACGATGTTTATACCCGGATTAGCTGGTGGATTCTGTTACAAGTTTCAGAATAATGGGGATGTTATGCTGATGACGATGAAGTATTTCATTTTTGATTGAAATGATGATAAATAACTATGTTAATGCATGACACCACACAACAAGCTACTTAGTCTCAGTGTTGATGGTGTCAAATAGATTGAATCGGTATTTTCCGCAACATGATTTACCAAAGCACTGAAAATGATAATTTTCTGGAGAAAGAATAGACAAAAATCATATAAACTCAGTACGTTAAGCAGAGCATTTGAAAAGAAACACACTCACACAAGTGCGAAATAACCACCTGTGAACCATGTATTTGGAAACGCAGAAAGTGGAGTAAATGGAACATACGAGTAATAGAGAGATAACGATAGGCTGTGTATCGTAAGGACATTGTTGTCTCTGTGCAAGGATGTCAGAACGTCAATTCAATATGATAACTTAGTATTCTTTAAAGAATTGTAGTAGTATGGTTGTAATAATTTCATAAATGGCACGCTTGAAGAATGTGACTGAAACTGAACCTTTGATTCAGTTATGTTGAAATACAGAACAATAGGAAAATAATGTGTGTGACAGTGCTTTATATTATTCCTTACTCAAATTCAACAACTTCAGAAAATAAATGGTGGAGGTGTAGCAATTTCGAAAAATTGCATTTGTACAAATATATATGCGTTTGGATATTTGGATCTTTCCTTAAAAAAACCATACTATTAAGTATAAAAAAGCTTTATAGGTTGAAAAAACAAATAAATGGCAGAAAAGGCATAATCAAGGTAATTAAAACGGAATAAGGAAAAAACGGAAAATGCTTGACCTCCGTTTTAATTTGGATATTTCTGAGCAGTTATTTAGTTTAAAGAGAAGCCCTAAACTGTCCTCAAATCTGCTATTATGTGTTTTCTGGCTTCATACTTACTTTTGAGTGATACGAATGTTATAGATTAGAAAATTTGATTTTTCTATGTTTCCAAAGTTGAAGATTCATTTAAGGGCATAGTCAATGGATTTAGTCCGATTCAAGTAGAGTAGGTGACTGAATCATTCATGGTATTTAGATCAAAAGATATATATTGCACGTATGTCACTTAGTAATAATATTCACTAATCGAATCACCCACTAATACTTTTGCAATTTTCTCGTAAAACATATCTTCTTCGTTATAGGTGAACCGAGTCAACATATACTAATTAAAATAATAACCGAAGAGAAAAAACGTCTGGCATTTACTCCTTCCTTGATTCTTCAATTAGTTGGATTAACAGGTGTTCATTGGTTATGTAGATCTAGTAGGAATGATTTGATTAGGGCGGCATGATCATTTTCTAAGGTAGACTATCACACATTTATTCCCAATCCTTTATATCGCTTAATATTTAGAAATGATTACATTTTGAGGTGGCACTAATATCAGAAAAATATATGATCTGGAATAAGAATTACAGTATAGTTTGGGGACGGTACGATAAAGAGAGAGGAGACAGGCATGAAGTGGAAAATGCAAGCGTCACTAAAACTGTTCGTGCTGTACTTATTTTTTCCGTTATCTTTGAATAATTTCCTTCAAAATAAAAATCAAATAGGCCGCGCTCAAGAATGTCGTGGTAGCGTTTTTTCTGCAAGCTTGTGACCGTCCTGCCACCTAGCGTCACACTCAAGTTATCAGATTTAAAAAATGCCGACTTTTCAGCATGTAATTAACCCATTTTCCATCAATCCTCTCGAGTTTCGCCAGTAATCGTTTTCCTTAACTTTCTTAACTATTCTGATCGGCTGCACTATAAACGCGACTCTATATGGTGGAGGTACTCAACAGGATGCAATGTAACCTCATAACGTTAACCTGCCGCACCTGAGGGACCTCATCAGGACATTGTAGTATATACCATGCTATGTATAAACATGAATACGTGGAAATTTCTGACTCCATCCACTTGGTGGTTTCATTGGACATATCGATGTATCAAGTAACCACAGTAATATTCAGTACACAACCACAGAAAGTTCATTTTCTTTGCTGTGTTCCTCTGTTGTCTGTTCGTCTCAACTATCGCAGTTGTGAAGTCTTAAGTAAGATTTTGCACAATACATATATACATTTTCGTGGCATAGAATCCTGGAGAAACAGAACAATGGAATATCCATTAATGTTATTTATGTTCTATTTGGAACGTGTGATACACAACATCGAAATTTATCCTTCAAAACGGAGATCGTGATTCGCAAAGATCGGCAAACGTACCAAGGAATCCAAATCACATCCGTTGTAATATTTACCGGTATATGTACTATCTCAGCATAGGAGAAAGTTGCGCATATTGAGCGTAACGGTAGATTTTACAGAAGGACACTGGAAGATATTTATCTCATATCAGTGATTGGAGATGAAAATTGGGATACGATCTATAGCCTCCTCCACACGTCGACAGATGCATCAGCGGACGTCATCTGCCGATGCGTCCGCTGACGTGTAGAAGGGGTAATTTGCTCGTCTGTGGTAGGCATTCAACGTCTGCCAATGCGTCTGCCGACAATCCGTATGTTGTCGGTTTTTGTGACACGCAACAAAGGGATTTTTTGGTGCGAGCTCACGACGCGACGATCGTCCACACTTCTGCTATTGCATCAGTGTAGGCGCTGTTGCGATTGAGAGTGTGTCTTGTTTTTGGTGTGTAAAATGGCTAATGTGACCAATAAAACTACTACATAAATAAATAGCAGCGGCAGTTACAATCTCAACATCCATTTTTTCGATGTTGCATCTGTCAAGGTTTGACTCAGACTGATTTACCTACAGACGTGTGGACGGATCGTGATAATATATCTGCCGATGCGTCTGCTGACGTTCGCTGATTCATCTGTCGACGTGTGGAGGAAGCATTAGAATCTATCTAAGCACTTATGATTGTAGAAATATACTCATATTGCTTCCCATTGATGAGTGAGGGTTCGCAGAAGATCTTTGAATGTGATATGTTTTTTAGATCTGCTCTTACTTGATGAAACTTTTCCAACGTAAAAATAAGAATTGTGTATTTAAACACAAAGTTTGTCCTTTTCAATGTCGCGTTTCGATTTCAATGTTATTGAGAGTCAAATATAAATCGAAACGTGTCACTAAAGAAGAGAGTTTTACCTGTGAAACTATGTGTCCAAATTCAAAATTCTTATCTGAATGTCTTTTAGAAGTTTTGTAATATCTACATCACAATAATCTATGACATTCAGTTCCGTCCGTCAGCGTGCCTGTCTAGAGACCTTTTTGTTACCTTCTAGTAACTGGTACTGCTCCTTTCGTTTTTGCAATTGAGATGCATTGATCACTGCAAAGTTATAAGCAAGACCCAACAAATCTTAGATTCTCAAATTTCATGTTAAAGTATGGCATGTTTGTAGTCTTGTTTGGACGCTTGCAGCATAATGAAAAAATCTCGTATGACATAATTTTCGTTTTTGTGTTATTCTCATATAGTGGGTCGCTTTCTACATCCTCAAAAAAATTGCTATTTAATGTCATTTTCATCATATTTTGATGGGCTAATAAGATTAAATAATGTACTTCCTCAGGATTCTGTAATTTTCACTATGTTTGGTCGTAACTAAACTAAACGAACAGTGTATAAAAAGTGTATAAAAGAATTTCCTATTCATATCCAAACTGGTGATAGAAACTAAAGCTTGCTACGCACAAGGCACTTCGAAATTTTAATACTACTCTAATAAAACTAGTCTACTTGCATTCCATTTTTACGATTTTCTAGTTATGTAGTAGTAGATATGCTGAAAAGATAAAAATATCTTGGATGGATTGGACGGGCTACAATCATACGAAACTGAATTGAACCAAATATACATCAATAAGTGAATTCCATGATTTCAGATAATGGGCATCACAAATTCTAATGAGCATCTGAGAATAAATCCAAACTGAAAGTACAAAATACAGTATGAGAAACTACGATAGGATTTCGTAAAATTCATATTACATTATAGAGAATACTGTTTTTTTGGAAACAAATTGCAGTTTGGGAGGCACTGAGTCGATCTATGACTATATCTTTTCAAGATAATGGCCGAACTAATTTCATTTTTAAGCAATTCAGAATGGAGTTGTAATTGTATTTAGTCACAAAATCCTACTATTTTCGCATTAAAGATCTGACTATTTCAGAGTGAATGAATTCTAGCGCAGTATTTCTGCACTGAATGGAAGATATTCAAATATCGAGAAAGATATATTGAGGTTAAGTATTATGTGAATGTTTACGACTTCTCATCTAATGTAAAGAGCTATTAAATAGTATATTTTACGTTTACAGCGACATACCTTGTCTTTTTACACTACTAAAATAGTCTTACCTTAAATAGCTTAGCCTTTACCAGCTTTATACTAAGCCATAATTCTTCATTTGGGTGTATTTTTAATTGAATAGTTAATTTTAAGGCAGATATAATGTTTCATTTTGCATTTCTACTCATATCTCCCCTACTTTCCCAGGTAAGGCGTGTTGAACTGCGATATGATTGATGAAAACATTTTGTCGTATAAATAATAATTGAAGATCGCTGATCACATCGCAGATTCGACCTGCATGTCGACTCATGACCTTGCTCACGTGTACGCGCCTTTCATCATTACACTTTTTTGTCAATGCCTAAAAACGGCATCTCACTATGGGGCCTTGAGCAATCCTTTGACCATCCTTAAACAAGTCTACGATTTTTCATTGTCGATTTCTTCTTTGTAGCAAGGTTATTCATTAACAGCGTGGCTCGATTTTAATTTTTATATGCAAATTGTGGGGAATCTGGTGAAACGTTTCACTGAAGTTTTCTATAGATGCTTTTTCACAGTTTAACGAATAATACACTCAGTCGGGTAACATTTATTTGTAATCAATCCTCTTTTCTCTAAAAGCTAACGCTGCAATCAA
This sequence comes from Bruchidius siliquastri, assembly GCA_949316355.1. Classification (NCBI taxonomy): domain Eukaryota; kingdom Metazoa; phylum Arthropoda; class Insecta; order Coleoptera; family Chrysomelidae; genus Bruchidius; species Bruchidius siliquastri. Next base: position 10,843,120 of record OX438529.1, on the reverse strand, counting down.
ATGGAGGTCAACGGGACTAATCTAAAATATGAAATTGGTAAAAATTCGTATACATATTCAAACAAAACGTGGAGGACCAAATGTTTCCCACGCTGAAAACATGCGATCGTCATTAGCCGGGTCCACACCAAACGATCCAACGCGATCCGTACGCGCGACGTAGTTGTCGGTTTTTTGTCCTGCTTCAAAAGAGCCTCGGTGTTTTGGCGCGTGCGGTGTAAACGTGTTCTGTGACTTGTTTGGGATTCGGGCGATCGAGCGAAGGGTTGTTTACCAAAAAAACGGTTTTGCTTACTTTTACATAATCCTTCAATATGTCAATGATTGCGTCACAAACCTCGGGAACAATTTTGATATCGACTGTTTGGACACACGGAGAAGATAACCGGTTGTTATTTATCGTTTCCACCCAGTACTTTCTTTTCTGTTTTCGTTTTTTCTCGTAAATATTTTAGAAAAATGTAGGTTGCTGCGGCTACGGCTATTTGTCGTTGATGGCGATGCACGTGTGACTTCATAGCGAGATAGAGTACGACTGACTGGATCAGTGTGGATCGGCTGGAGCGTCTTGGAGCACCCCGACAGGATCGCTAAAATTTGCAACAGGATCGCATAAGTGCGATCCACGCTCCATGGATCATGATCGCGGATCGCGGGATCGCCGATCCAAAATGGATCGTTTGGTGTGGACCCAGCTATTCATCACGTTATTCTGAATCTCTATTCGATATGTCTAGAATGTAATGGAATACTGGTTACATAGGGTAAATATGATGCTAAATCTGGTGAGTTTAGATAGTTCACAAGCAATATGGGCATAACTACGGCAATTTTATTTGTGAAGTTCAGTTTAATATTTCTATTATTTAAAAATAATGTTATGAAAATGTTGAGGTAAGTTCAGCATATTATGCTACAAGTTTAATATGCACCTGTTAAACGAAAACGACGGAAAATACAATAGCCATAGATTTGGCCAAATAAAACCGTATTGGCTATCAATAATACAGTTATTTCCAACAATCAGGCTCTGGCAGTTTCGTTTTTTACAATGTTGTGTCGTAGCTAGGCGCCTAGTGCAAATACCGTAATTGTCGCCCTTTTGGACATTAACCCACCCCCCGAAAAACCTGTAGAGCAACAAAAAGCTTCCTACAGAGGGAATTTCTCGCTCTTCCAGAACATAATTTTGCGCCTCATGCAAACTGCGCTCTTTCGCGTGACCCGGTTACCCTGCTCTAGGTGCGGCCCTATTACAGTAAACCAGTCTAGTTTAAAGTCTGGCAATTTTATATAATCTCGTCTTCTACATCTAAATCAGCACTCTCTGATCCAATACACAGATATTATATCTTAACACATATTTATCTTTAGTCCCCACAATTCGTATTCTTCTTTAAGTTTTTGTACCGTATATTCCCTGTATTCTTCTTGTGCAAAGATAATCTGATCATCCGCGAGTAGCAATTAATGTAATACATTTTCTTGGTATGCCCATCGTTCTATCATTCCACATTTTATATACCACCTTTTTGAAACCTATTCTATATATTAAAAAGTGTGGGTGATAAACCACATCCTTGTTCGAGACCTTTTGTTATGTCGACTGTTCTTGTTAGTTCATTTCCTATTTTTATTTGTGCTTTTGTCTCTTTATACAGTCTTTGTATTATATTAATCCATTTTTTTCCAACGTTCGTGTATCTCATTGCCTCCCATACTAGTAGTTGATTCCTGGGCACGCTGTCATACGCTTTCTCAAAATCGATAAAGATCATATGTGTTTCAAGGTTTTTTTCTTTGTTTTTTTTTTTCTATGACTTGTCTCACAATAAATATATTGTCTAGACATGATCTGGCTTTCCTAAATCCCCAATGTTCTTCGCTGTTCAGAAACCTTCTCATTAACTCGATTGGATGATTCTTTTTGACAATTCTGTATATTCAGACTCTTCGTATTGAATCTATAACGTGTAACAATTTTCCAGATAAAATTTATATCCTACCCCAACGTAAATGACATCAATCCAGTCAAACACTTGACTTCTCAACTGGAATTAAGTAACATACTAGTTATTTGCACCGTGCATTGATATTATGATACAGTGTGGCGTCGGCGATCTATGTTACGCAATTTATAACACGGCTGACGCTCCTTTAAAGACCGGAGCGGTTCAGCCGCTCGGTTCGGGAGATGGGACAATTTGAATTGTCGGCAATTTCATTTGCAGGCTTGGCGCGCCACTTGCCATCACCTTTCGTAACCTTTGCCATACGACCACTTCTTCGTATTCGAATCGAATCGCACCGTGTTGCCATATCTCAACTTTTGTAAAATATGGCGCCAAGTAGATTGAATAGGTACATCGTCACATTGACGTATTAATATGCGTTCATTACTAATTATGCACATATAAAAATTACACATTTCTTGATAATATACAGATTACCTCAAGCAGATTGGCATTGTACTTCTTTTGCAATGCTATTAGTTTAGGAATGAGCATTCAGATTTTGGAACAATTGATAGTTGACATCAAATTTTGGAAACATTGTAAAACTTATATAATATAGTCTAAAAAATGTCAGTTTTTATACATATTCTTTATTGTTCGTATTATAAAGTAAAAAATATATTAAGTTGTGAGTTGTAAACAGTGTTGATAGTAAGGGCGAATAGAATAATGCAAAACATATATTTTCAATCGTCGTTTTTCAGAATTCTGAGCAGCAGTCCATTTTCCGACGTCAGTGGGTCCCACTGAGTCCAATAAAACGTCAGGCTCTGGGAGACTGATGCGACAAACTGGTCGGCGGCCAACCACTTTCCATTGTCGAACTTTCCCAAGATCTGCGTTACCTTCTTGATCTTGTCGAAGCCCAGATAGTGTCCACTGATCACTAATTACTGCAGTTCGACACACGTGAATTCCTATCTACCAGAGCCTACTGCAATGCATTCTGGTGAGCATGATATTCCTGACAGCGTGTCTACATTCTGATGGTTCCTGTCTGATGCTCGATAACAAAATCATACTCCTGAAGCCTTTCTATCCAGCTAGCAACTTCAACTCCAAATTCTTGAAGTCAAGGAGGACAGGAGTTACTTTGGTGGTACATGATACGTTCTCAGCAGGAAATGTTTACCATAAAAGTACTTCTAAAAGTACTCCACCGCTTTCACAACAGCAAGCTGTCTTTTCGTGACAGTAGCTTTGCTGAAATACCTAAGTACTCGTTCTTGTCACCTTTTTTTCCTGAAACACCACCCCTTCAATGCCAACGTTGCTCGTATCTGTGTCGAGAAGATACTGTCGAAGCTTTGAAATCGAATCGACACTCTTTGACCCAACGGAATGGACGTTCTTCTTCTGATGAGTAAGTGGCTTAGCTATGTCTCTAAACATCCTCACATATATCCCTACATATGAACGTATGGTAATACGTGTATAGTCCTAGGAAGCTCCTAAGTTGATGATTGTCTTCAGGGAACAGTCACTGCTCAACAACAACACATTTGCTACTCACTACATGTCCCAAGAAGTCGACTTTTTTCTGAAACAAGTGGCATTGGTTGGGGTTGACTATTAGGCTTGATAGTGCCTCCTCCTTATCGACCCATTCTAGTTTACCTTTTCTTCTCTGGCTATTCTGCTTAAGAATTTTCAGGCACTATTCACATGACCCAGCACACACAGTTCCAACACCTAATAGTCCTTCTACTGTTTATTTATTGCTTATCAATTTACCAAAGCCTGTCATGATGAATCCCCCATTTTTTCTTCCTCACCCAAAACCCGAACTACGAGAAACTTCAATTGCAGCCTCATACTCTGAGGCAATCCAAGTCACGTCTCAGTGTCTTCCGTAAACGTTCGTCACCAACCTGACTATATCTGCCTCGAATTGTTGTATAATCTCTCCAACTTTCTATCGCTGATTATTCCTCTGGGATTGGTACTACTATCCCAAAAGTGCTTGGCAATACCTTATATCTAATCGCCTGACAAGCTGCTCGTAGCTTTTGAAGTCCTGTGAGGGTAGTGTCTGGAGAGTCGCGTTTCCACGTAGAGCAGCTGTCAATGCTACAGCTTCCTCTTTTGAAGACCAGCTTTAGCAACTGATTCAAAGTGCTTCAGGTGATCATTGGCGGTTTTGAGTGCAAGGCGAGCTTAGCTATATGGCGTGAACGTATTCTTTACAAGAAACCTTAGATCGTTTGGAAACCACGGTTTGTTGGACTAGCGGCCACGGCATCAGCACCGCTTGCTAGAAACGAAGGTTTACCTTCCGTCCCAATCAAATACAGTTCTAGTGTTTCTTACTACAATTTGTTTTGAATTAGTATTCCCTATTGTCATAATATACTAGTTGGCTCCGGTTGGTGGCTCCTGTTCTGTTTTTTCCCTTCCATCATTTCCTCAGGTTACACCTGCAATCGGATAGTATGTGTGATCATTTCGTTGACTCATACGCACATGTATTTGGGTCTAATAAAGCCAAGTAACAGAAAAACGTAACTAAGCTCTCCTATTATTTTTTCTGTTCCTTTACCTCCCAGTTTGCTGGATGCATTTTCCAATGTTTGCATTTCTGACAATACTAAAAGTGAGGCGATCTATTTGACCTCTTTTTTCTGTAAACTCCACACATACACAAATGTATGTACACATATATGATCATCCAAGTTCAAAGCTATGTAGTTCCAATGTCATCAATTCTACTCATTTAGTGCTACAGTTATATTAGCAAGTCGTACCTAGAAGGCAATTTTGACGTCGAGATTAATTAGACGCCAGCTTATGTTAATGCCTCAACCAATCAGATGGAGCTCCATTTCCTCAGGATATTTACTGAGGAGAATTCAATCAGTAAAGTATAATAATCGTTTAAATAGTGTGCATGCTAAAATTAATTTGTTTGCATTGGAGGTATACGATTTATCTTCAACCGTTGCGTTGATATATAGAAAATAATTTAGCTGATATGCGAGAAATGTATCGTTACATGACGTAAAAAGGAATGTATACTTAATAATGGTACCTACTGCAAAGAGTGCAATACGCAGTAGTCCCAAAAAGAGAAACAGAACACATTAACCACCTCTACAATGAAAGTATGCTCTAAATTGCTGCACAGCAGCGTTTCGTAAACTGTTTGATAAATGGAACCCTTTTGAATGTCCATTTTTTTGTGGATTCCCTAGTGTAATTAAACGACCATTTGCTTTAAATAAAAATTTTAAAGTTGATTTAAGCAAAATAACACATACAGAAGTTATTACAACAGAGTTTATATTTTTTCTCGATACATTATATTCAGCATAATTAGAATGCTTGATATAAGAACTTCTTAGTGTTCCATTCATGATAGGACGAGTAACCAGCGTAGCATTTGTAAGCCGGCAATTTTGGCAATCTGACGATGCTTTATATATTAAAGTGAAACGCGTCACATGCAAGCACTATTATTTATGAACTTTAGTATTACACAATTTTATTTTGATGATTAAAGGATTTCGCCAAGTTAGACCATCTACAATCTACATGACAAAATAATGTATCTAAGTGAGGCAGTCACAATTCTTGCTGGGCTTTCATTATATTTAACTATATTGCTCCACATCACAAAAAATATACCAAATGATATGTTTATGGCTGACTCATCGAGGTTAAAATGCACTCTAGTCGTGCTTACAACTTATACAACCTAGCCCATTTGAATGGATTCATATTAACCGTTCATCATGCGACAAAAGCAGGCGACCAAGCTAAGAGATATTTCAGCATTCTACAGACACCTACTTGGATGAGATGGGCGAATTCCATTCGAGAGAACATTTTTAAAACACTAAATTATGGATAACAAGGTGCTATTTATCATGCTACATAAATCAGCTGGCACTGCAAGTCAAGCTGTAATGTCGTAGGTAGGATATGGAATGATCAGTACCAATAAATACCCCTCAATATGTTATCGTTTATAATCCGTAACACGCATTCGACTTTTTTCTTGACTCGGTATATTTATCTTAACCGCCCTTAATATTCAACTAGTAAGCATATTTTAGAGCAGGTACATACACGCTTTTTATTAGCTTGAGCAGTATGTATGTTTGTAACGGAATCTTCGAACATACAAGGGTTGAGTGGAAGAACACTTTGCGTGAACTCCCCTTTGAGGTTTTCTATTTGCTAGTATTTATTTTGACTGAATGTGAGGATTCTATTATTTTTCTTTTCCACCAGCAGTGTACTGACAAAGGGAAAATAAAGAAAGTATTATTATTATTATTATTATTATTATTATTATTTTTATTATTATTATTATTATTATTATTCTTATTATTATTATTATTATTATTATTATTATTATTATTATTATTATTATTATTATTATTATCATTATTATTATTATTATATTTTCACCCGTTTGAAAATGTAAGATTAACTTTAAATTTTGCACACTTGTCAAGGATAAGTATGAGATAAGGATAGTTCAATAAGTTTTTCCTATTATTTACTGTTTATTTCGATTAACTATAAAATCGTATTTTTTGTTGTTTAGATAAAAGGTGATCATTATGCAATAAATTATAAAGTGCTATCTTGATGGTCCACAGAAAAAAATGGAAAGCCAAGCTTATGATTGAAAAATTGCTAAGCATTGACGAACCATTCGAGTTGAATAATTCTTTAATCAAATAGGTACATATTTTTCTCAAGTTAAACTACTAAAAAGGTAATTGACACGCTGAATTTTCATGAATCCAGTTTACAACTTTCAACAAGCATGTCATATTTATCGCCTAAAAACTAATATTAACAACGAATATTCCTAAACACCTATCTGTCTTTCTATCACTTGATATTATTTTCTCATGTAGAAGTAAATTCTCCAACCGCATTGCTTTTAAATTTAATTATTCAATTCCTAGCATACTTCTCCTACTCATTCCCTATATACGGAGAATGTTCAACCAATTATTTGTGGAATTGGTACCTTTGTGTAACATATTGGTGCTAGCAGAGAAGCAAATACTTTACTTTACTTTACGTTTTCCAGAATTCAGTCGAACAGATGTCTGAATATTTCAGCAAGTGGTAATAACTCAACTCAATAAGGTATCTATGTAGTTGTTCCAATTGAAGTGCTACCGGAGAAACAACAGTCACGATTATGTAGATTGTAGATGCTCTTACTTGGTGAAACTCTTCTATCATGCAGATAAAAAGATTGTGTAGTTATTACACAGTTTCACAAATAAAATTCAAATTCTTTCAGTGACGCGAAGTCCGACGATGATTTAAATATAAATCGGAACGTGTCACTGAAAGAAAGATAGTTTTATTTGTGAAAATGTGTGTAAATTACACAATCATTTTATCTGAACAGTCAGGATCATCGAAGTGTACATTAAAAAATAAAACCATTCGATGACATGCATATCTATAGCCGGCCACATGTTAAGCTTTTGTCTACTATGAGCTATACTACGGATTAATATTCTGGGTAATTCTGATCATGCTCATAAGGCTTTTAGCATCCAGAATAAAAAAAAATAGATGCATCTTGATTTTCATTAGGACAGAACAGGCATAAAACAGGGCTATTCCAGTTTAAGTATGAGACAAAACTTTCACATATAAGAGGCTATAAGCACTGGATTCAACTCGGTTAGTTTCCATAAGTACAAAAATAATTGATACAATTACTTTGCAAAGCAAGCATTCTAATCCATTTAGTAATTTTTTGATGTTATAATGTTTAGCATTATTTGATCTAAGTGAATTGTATATTTACTTCAACTATGTGTATTTAATCAAGTAGATACGTGAATTCAAAGATTTGAAAATGTGGCTTTATAATCTGATATGTTTTAATTTTAATATCAATACATTTTTATATAATTTTCATTTTAATTGTATGGCAAAACTGATAAGTTATTGATGTTGATAATTTTTCGGATGAATAAACATTATCTATCTATCCATCTATCATCACGGCAAATCAAATTTTGAAACATTTTTTGTCGAATTTAATGAAAACTTCCTAGGAGAGGGGTCGTGACTATTTTGTTTTTTTTTAACCTAGTCACATGCCTCCGTTCATTATTCATAGAATAAAATAATAAAAATACTATTTCTTGAGCCGCATCTGGTGTATCAAAGAAAACTCCTTCATACTGCAGTACATTACCATCTATATGGCTGTGCATATATGCTAATAAGTACAATTTTCTGATAATGGCATATTTCAGCCGAGAGAGAATATTTCAAATATACACAGTGCATTAACCACGATTGCGTAAAAGAGTATGTATCTTTGAAAATTATGATCATGAATGATTGGCATCACAGCCATGCACGTTTGCAAATGGATAATTGAAGCGGGTACGTACCGTGGATGATAGTAATTTTACTGTTTCATCGGGCACAATTTAAATAAGGAACCTTGTACTCAAAACGTTCCCGATTTCTTCTACATTTCTCGAAAGCCTGAACGATTGTCGGTAGGCTAAGAGATAACTGGAACAGCATTTTAGATGGTAACACGCAGGGGAGTGGCCGAAGAGAGGGTTTGTTCAATGCAACTCCCTATACCCACGAAATTTCTCATACAGCACTATGATTTACAGCTCACAATGCAGAGTTCAAGAAGACCAGAATGCTTGTGAAACAAGATAAAAACAAACGAGATGATAAATTATTGGAAATTGACGAGAAAGTATAAGGCAAAACTATCAGTTACAGTTTAGTGTCAGTTTTGAAGCTGGAAATATAACTCGTGTACCCTCAAACAATTGTTTGCTCTATAAGCTATACACCTTATAGCATTGCTCAATTCGTTACCTGGAGTTCATTCGGTTTCACGTCGATCTCACAAACTTTACTCATGTGAATATATGATATAAGTAAAAATAAATTGTAATAAGTTCCAGACACCCAGGGTGTCTTACGTTCTGGTGGTTTTCCATCAGTCTGAAATTGTGGGCAGTTCTTCCCCAGCTTGTTGAAAATACAAAATTTCTTTTATAATTCAATCAAAAGTTCTTCAATTAATATTCAGTTTTATTTCGTAGGTAGTCTAAGTAACGTTGTCCGGTCAATAGATGCTATTGAATCAATCTGAAATTGTGCGCAGTTTCCCTCCATCCTTTTGAAAATATATAATTTATGTCATATTTTATCGCCAGTTATTCAATTAATTTTGAAATTTGGAAACAACGTAGATTTTTGTGTTAGGTTCGTGTTCAAGTTCGCTCGGTTCGGCCGTGTTCTGTGAAACAAATCTTAGCGCAAGCGAACAATTTTGGCGAATAAATTTGAATTTAATTGATTTGCAAGTATTGAATAACGGCTATTTTAAACCTAAAGTATACCTTCTTCAATCATAATCAACAAATTGTTATTGGAAAGATAATAAGTAATGTATGTGTCATCACGATAAGATGGAACCACTTTATTGTAAATTTACCTCTTATAAGATGTCAATATGAACAAAATATGCAAAAAGAAAATGAAAACTTTAAATATACTAATACTCAAAATTCATATACCAATAACTATAAGTACCACCAATGTATATACTATCATGAATATATCAAGAAAATGAACTATATATAAACTTTTTAATTAAATGAATTAATTTGTCATCATCATCAGAATATGTAAACATCAACAGCGCATCCCAATTGAATATCAATTTAACTAGGCCTTCACAACGACACAATTGAAATATGCTGGCTAATCACAGTAATAATCGGTCGATAGATTCCATGTAATATATATTAGAATTATTGTGCATGCATTTTGCCGACGGCTCAAACGGTTATTTGTTCATAATTGCATTCATAGTACTGAGGATGATTTATGAGACATTTAAGATCTCCAGCCGCGCAACGACTTTGAGTCGATGCTGCGATGGAACTTAGATATTCTTATACATAGTACGAGCTGCATCGTGCCTGTCCATACATACATTATTGATTACTTGTACATCATCTATTGCTGTTCGAACATTCATATCACTTCCACTGGATGGGCAACGTGGATTTAATCGTTAAATTCAAATACTCTCCAGTGATAGTATCCAAATATTGTTTTTATAGATATGAGGGCCGTTACAATTGGCTTTTCAATGGATTTCTCACATTGCACAGCATTTTACTATCTTTAATTTATCAATAATACCATAACATTTTAGTGACAGCAGGGAATTTTATGACATTTCATTCAGTAAACGTTTAACTTTACCGTGTAGTATCTGATGTGGATGTGTTGTGGTTTTCTAAATTATTAAACATCGATAAACCTACACAATAAAAGTATTAACAAAACAGAATGAGGTACTAAAAGTAGGATTTGGAAAAAAACGATTACTAGGGTGAAGGAAAATACTGGAAGAAAATAGTTCAGCTGTTTTTGAATACGAACATTAGGAATAGCAAGCACAATAAAGGATTATTATAGTGATAACAATTAGCACTGAAACGTCCTTAAAAGACCTCTGTAATCAACCTCAACCTGATCAACACCTACAAAATAGGTAGAACATAATATATCTAAAGCTAGTTTCGCCAGTTGTTTAGTACCTCTAGGTGAGATAGATAAAATCGAAGATAAAGCAAACACCCATCTGCGAGGTTCAATAATTTTCCCAAAAAATCCGATGTTATAATATTTAATTACTACACATTATTATCGGAAATGATATTTTCAAAATAGTTGATGTGACTACTAAAACTTGTTTCTCTCTTCCATTATATTTTCCACTGGCCGCTAATGGAAAGCACATACGTATGAATGAATATCTTTACTGACGTTCCGGCTGCGGAACTGTGTGCATGCTGATGTTCCTAAACACTGAAACTCAACCAGTAAAATACTGTTCAAGTAAACCAGAATGTGTATTGTTATTTGGTTATTTCGTCACAATACCAATAGTAAAAGCTTGTTGAATTATCACCTCCAATAACAATTTTGGCTGAGTGTAAGTACGTGTATTTGCGCAATAGCATCGTCTCGCAGCGCGTCTGCTTTGTCACGAAACCATGATCACCTAACTTATAACGCGGAAGTTTGGATGCACTATCTCCGTAAACCTCTGACTCTTCAACTAAATATCTCTGCAATGCTGCTCCAAACGTTTGCTATTTATCGAATTTCCTACAGGTTAAATATTATTGTCTTATCATCATCCCATCGCATGGGAATACGACTCAACGAATCCCGGCCTGACAAAAATCTGGTATGAGTTATTGATGTCAATAGTCTAATCAATCTGCACAAGCCCTTGCAGTAATTTGTTGTTAACATAATGGGAAATATCGTCATTCAGGAGAAAAATTCCTGACAGCTTTCCATTTTTTTAAATTTTTATTTGACCTGAAAAATTCGTATAGTTGAAAAAGTTTTTCGCAATGAAGAAACTGCAATCTCGAATTGAAAAATGCTATATCAGAAAAATATTATAAAGTATTAAAATAATACATGGATTTTCTTAAAATGAGTGCACAAACCCTATAAAAATAAAATTATGTTATTTTATTTGTTCATTACTCCTTGTAACGCAAAGTTTACAGATGTTTTTCAGTAAAAATATAGCTTCTCTTGAACTAAACATTTGTGTCTTTGTTAAAAAAAAGTTATATTTGATGATTATAGATTCTTACAGACGAGGCTGTTGGTCTCCGAATAATCATAAATCGAAAAATATTTCTTTAAAACCAGTAATACCATGTGTTGATGGAAAATGCTTGTTTTTTAAGAAAAATTAAGAAAAATATACATAAAATCTGAAGAAAGTCAAAAAATTATTGGAAGAGCAATATGATTTAATAACGATTAATGTTGAAAAGGAATACATCACAGTCCCTCAGACAAAATAGAATACACATTGAGGAAAACGAGGACAACCTCTCTTATAAAAAATACTACAGAAGCAATTAAAAAAGATTTGAGTAAGAATATGAATTTATATGTATTTATTGAAAGTAGCCTAAATGGATCATTAGAAACTAAGGTAAACGACAACGATCATCATAAATAAAAAATAAGAAAAAGCTGATGGTAATTATAATATTACAGAACTAATGAAGCAACAACTCTATATAAAAATTTAAATATAAATATCGGAAGAAATGCCCACTAAGTAAGAAATTAAATGAGGTTTAATCACCGAAAATTTCATTGGAAAGAAAATATAAATTTGAGTTTCGTACGATAGAACGCAATCAAAACTAAATTACAGTATTTGCTGAGGTTACAGTTGAGCTGTATAATAATGTGTTTGAAAACAATAAAGGTAATACTTTCTTGCGATGGCAAAAACTAATTATTTTTGATAATAACCAAATAAGTCAGTGTTCTTAATGCTTTAGATTCAACCATACCTCTAAAATCTCATATAGAAAAAAGGCACATATAGCACAGAGCATTAATTAAAGATAAAGATTTTGACATTCACATTCTATATTATCAATTATACAGCTCGATAATCAAATTCTAATTCATTTCTGTAACAGCTATCTATTATCTCTTGACACACACGAAGTATAAATCATTTTTCTTTTGTTCAGCTTATCTGCTCACAAGTTTCAATAATACCTATATGGGTAGGTTCAAATTGTGTCACATAAATGTAAGATCCATTATAAGTGGTTCTACTGATTTTAGGAGGCAGGCGAAATTTGATATCTTCACTATTACTGAAACATAGCGGAATGAAAGCATTGCATATCTCACAGGATATAAATTATTTCGATGAGATATTGAGAGTAGAGCAGGAGGGGTATCTGTACATTAAAAGTCCCTTCAGGAACAGACGAGTTGTGACAGCATCCCTAATACTGCTCATTATCATTTGAGGACCATTTGCGACCAAATGGCATTCAAAATACTCCTCGTGAGGGATGTGTTGACCAGCTTCAGATCTTAATTTTGAGATCGGGGTAATTAACCCTCAAAGTGCACTATGGGTGTTCGATACCCTGCGAAGTTTTCGAGCTCTAATAAAAGATACTTAATTCAAAAAAAATTGAATAGGTGCCGCCATCTACCAACAGTCAATTGCATTAACCATAAGTAATCTATATATGTATAGCGCGGCAAGCGTCAGTGTTCCCTCAGCCGCTGCTCAAAGTAGACGTTGAAAAACTAAAACGGTTTTTTTCTAAAAGTATACCATTTCAAGAGTATTGTCCTAAATTTTTAGCTAATAATATTAAATATTACGCAAGATATTATTTTTTAAGTAAAAGAACTTATTTTTTCCGACTTATTTTTTCAATATTTTTTTTAACATATTTAAAACAAATAAATGCTTACAACTACGATTCTATATTTTAAAAAATATGTCAGACTACATCAGAAAAATTTTTTGTACCATAATATTCAATAGCGGCTGAGCAATTTAAGTTTAAACACGTGAAGGTGTTAAACACCCACAAAGCACTTTAAGGTAATTTGTACCAACGATGCACTTTGAGGGTTAAAATAACTCCTCCTCAAAATCCTTGGTGAATGACAAATTCACTGGAGCAATAGCCATTAGAATTAAGGGCCGTGCTTGAGATAACGGGATGTCGTAACAGTCTTCGACCCGACCCTCTAGTCGTGCGGTTCGGTCTCGTCTAAGCGCTCTGTTGGACTGGCCCACAGCATATTTTATAATTAAAATCGTGCTAGAGAAAGCGCGCTGCTTCGCCTTTTGCATTTTATATAGTACTGCGCTCGTGAAAATTATCTGTCTAGCATACAGAGAGATTAACACTATCTATATTGTATTATGCTAGGTGTTACGTAACAGTGCTATGCCGCTTTGTACTAGGCAGATGCATCTATTTTTAAAAATATACGCCATTTAACTTTTTCTCCTATCTTAGATTCGATACTGTACTGCTTTCAGCTTGCATTCCATATTTCGTCTTTGGTCGATGTACGTACAGAGTTTGAGTGGTCGCTTCAGTGCCATTACCTGTACAAGCACAGATCCTTATTTCCCAGCAAAGTATCAGCTCCAAGTACTCATTAATATGTTGTATGCTACTCTGTTCTGACCTACTCTCTTGACTTGTACTGGGATTAATATGTAGAGCCGTCGATTCTTCTCTTGTGAGCTTACCTCTATTTATAACATGTTAGCTAAGTTATAGTCATCTTCAGACTTCACTCTAGACAAATGTAGAGCTTTTTTTAAATAGAAGCCATTTGCTTCTGTCCCCATTAGCACCAAGGCAATCATGGTTATTGAACTTGACTCATGCCAACTTATAGTTTGCATCTTAACACCCTTCATTCAGGTGGCTTCAAAGTCGCACAGAATTTTACCTAACCCACCCTAAATTCGATTTTTGATTCGAGATCTGGTATAACTCATACGGTCTGGTCAAAGACTGAAAGTAGAAAAATAATAAAATATAATATAATAATATTATAGGAATATCAACACCTCCTTCCCAAAGTTGTTTTATTAAATATTGTCATGTGAAAAAGATTTATATCTACCCTATCAGTGATCGGAATGACTCATAATGTACCACAATTACTGCTTGTTAACAGCTAAGACATCGAAATACCGAATCCATACGAACAGACTTGTCATCCCATGCGTTTCAAAGATCTGCAACTACAATGGCATTATAATTCATGGTAAGATGCTGATAAATCTGTTGCCTAGGAATTGCCTGGGGAACATGACTTCAATGTTGCTGAATAACCTCTAATGACACCCCACTTGGTGATACTCAGACTATTACTGCTACTACCAGTAGTACTTCTTTTGGGGTCTTGCCGATCCTTTTATTGTATGAACGGAAACCACCACGTTTCCAGTCAACATCTGTGTTGATAAATAGATCCGTCCTTTGAACACGGTATGAGCAATTTTATTCATTTTACCTTAGTTGTGTTACCATCCTAATGTTGTTGCTACTTATGCATGGTTTGTTGCCTAGCTGATTTCTTGGCCCCTGCTATATTGCCGTCTACTTATGTGATGTGCTCCCGTATTAGTATGGGTACTATACCCAAAATTACGTGGGCTGCTCCAGCCGATGTTGCGCGCCTCTATTAAGTGATCTTATACTGCATGCTCATTAGTAAATCTCTATATTTTTTGGTGTAAAGAGAAGAAGCATCTGTAGCTCCGCCGAATGTACAGTATTATATACCTACTCATATATTTGGCAAAATGTTGCATCTTCCTCCTCGGTCCTTCCAGAATTAGAGCCTCCATCTCATCTGGTGCCAGCACCTGATAGTGTGCCCACATCCACGCATCAATACTCAGAAGAGACTTGTAAACCCCAAAGAGGAGGATGTTCCATCAGAGGGTGAGGCCAAGTGCGAAGCCCTGTGGACCTCCCGGAATTAAATGTTCTACCTTTCTTGCGACGAGTAGTTATCTACATTAAAAATAGCTGGATATGAGGTCAACGTAACTTATCGTATCTTATAATGATACTCCACGCGCCCGCAACCAAAACTAAATAAACATCTGTCATTTTATAATAGAACAGAAATGAATGATTTTTATTTTTCATATCCACAAAATGAAATAACTTCGATTTTTGTTATAAATATATTGTTGTTGGCGTTATAAATATATTGTTATTTGAGAATTAAGATGTTTCAGTAATACTGTCCCGGATGTATTATTATAAGCTTGAGATTTCTGCGTTTGACAACGTTTCGATTGATGTAGAATCCACAGTCGTCTTAAGGTGAATGGATATTACATCAACCAAAACGTTGTGAAACGCAAATATCTCACACAATGGAAGTCCGAGCCTGGAGGTAATAGAGTACGTACAATAGAATATATTTTACTAACATGAAAAACATCTCTATTAGCTAACTATAATGAGTTTAGTTTCGACGCGTGCATTGAAGTCACCATCGATGTGCATCAACAAAACTATTATAGAACCTTTAAACTGAAATACGATTATATGAGTATAATT
The DNA here is from genome assembly GCA_949316355.1 of Bruchidius siliquastri. Taxonomy (NCBI): domain Eukaryota; kingdom Metazoa; phylum Arthropoda; class Insecta; order Coleoptera; family Chrysomelidae; genus Bruchidius; species Bruchidius siliquastri. The sequence goes on along the minus strand of OX438529.1, from coordinate 10,827,156 downwards.
AAACAACTTATTCATAGAAACCGCTATTTTATTATCCATTGAATAAGAAACTGCTCTTATAATATATTCCATTATATTCCATTGGTATTGAAGCAAGTTGGAGTAAAAAATGGAATAGGCATATAGAACCAGCAATTTAAGCAATTATATAAATATAGGTACATACAACTGGACCTTGTGAGAATAAAGAATTCAGCTAGTAATTGAAATGATGAAAATAAACAGAATACTTCAAACAGCCATATATAGCATACTGTTTTCTTTATGAAAAACTCTCCATGAAGTTCAATCGCTCCGCTCTCCACGGATGTCACGTATACCAGAAGATCTCCCGTGGGCCTGTACTGACGATCATTAGTGATGTTTTTGTCCAGTTATTCCAGAAGCTGCACTTTAATGACATCCTCCATAATCTTGTACATAATACATAGAAGAGTTGTAGATATATAGTTGTGCACGTATTTTCGGCCCTTATGCTGATAAATCAAAATATCTTTTGAACTCAGATAAAAACGAACATATTTTATTCTTGTACAGTTATATAGATGATATCATTGCGTTTTTTAAAGGAATTCATAATGAATTCTTGACTTTATCTAGTTCAAAATTAAATTTCGTATTATTCGATAAATAGCTTATAATCATGGTTTTGATTGAAAAATAGTGGATCAATTTTGATAAACAAATAAGAAAACAATACAAAATGCTATAAGGAGCATGTATTTACATGACACACAACAGGAAACAAAACGGTACACTTCAATTACGTATTTTGAAAGGATTTGAAATAAGATATTCAAAGCAATGAAAACAGTATAATATGATAATCAGATGAATATAGCAAGGAAATCAGCACTTACCCTAAGATCATATTAAGTAAATGCAAAAGAGAAATAGTCAGATATGTGTAAGTCAGGTATTTTAAGATTTGATGTGGCTTCTATAAGGTTGTTTATATAGGTCAAACAGCTAGAGCATTTACAAGATACAGAGAATATATACATGCCTTCAAAAACCAACATCCAGATGGATCAAATTTTGCCAAACACTTACAAGATGCTATCATTTATAAGGTTGGCAACGAAAATAGACTGAGTGTGCTCCATAATTGTAATAAAATACATGATTTGATCATAACATGGTTTCTGCCAAAACTGAGTTCATTGTAGTAAAGGATCATTAGAACTCAACTTTTATCGATACACTACTATAACTTTCAACCTATTTGTATTGTATTTTAACGTACTCTTGAAATATCTTGAGTCATGGAATGTACTAAGAAGAATGAAATAGCTTGAGAACCAGAATATCTTAAAACGTGAAATATCTTGAGAAATGAAATAGTTCACATCTTATCTTATAATTATATCTTAAGGTTATTTAAACGGCGATATTGAAGGTTTTCCATGGGTTTTCTCAAACACTAGTGCAAATGCAGTAGTCAAAATGATATTTCCGCTGAGACAGAAAAAACAATTTAGTGTAGTTAGTTTTGTATCCATTAGGATCAATTTAGCTAGTTGGCAAGTAACCTGGGTCTTTGTGAATAGTCAAATCTGACAGTCCGATATACAATCTACAAAAAATCAATAAAGAACTATTTTTTTTTGTTTCACTGAATTTGACGTATTCTAAAAGTTTCAGGTTCAGTAAATATATTATTTCAATTACGTTTTTTATCAGATATGAGGCTTGGAAATTTCCCATACTTTCCGATTTAAAAAACCTAATGCATATCAATTTAATCTGTAATGAAATTAGAATTGTTGTAGATATCATCTTACTTCATGAAACACTCCATAATTATGATTGAACTTTATGGATGAGCAGACTGATTTTATAGATAATTAATTTTTATCGATACAGTAATGTAACTTTTATTATAATTTAGTGCATATTTTTATAGTTCGGGTTTTATGCGATAATCATAGACCATAGTATGAATGCAGTTAGTGATAAACTACAACATATAGAAAAGGAAAAACCAACTAATAGAGTTCAGGCTATCTATGTGCGAGAAATATGTATATGTATATTCGAGACTGTATATTCATGTTTATATTTATGTCGAGACTACTAGTTTAGGTCTACCTGGGAAGCCATTATAATCAGTGAATTTGACGGTCTGATGATGACGATTTCAATTCCTAAAACTGTGCAGCGTTTACAGAACTTATTTGTAACATTTTGATTTCATGTTCAGGAACTTGATTTAATTTTTGTTGAGATATCTTAATTAATCTTTGTATATTTTTTGTTAAGAATCAGAAAGTCATACTTTTCTTATTTCTTACTTATTACTTATTACGTTAATGGCATCAAGATCTTGGAAAATCTGCCGTTCTAAATACCAGGATACCTCGTCTTATATGGGTCATAACCGTTTAGCGTTCGATAATTGGTATAAAGAAATCTACACTATTTGCATCGGTAGTACGGATTATTTACATTAAATGCTGCATTTCGATGACGTCAGCAACTAATCTGTGCATATTAATTGTATTAATCTCGGCTGTATGTGCCTAACTGCAAAATTTTATTGAATATTGAATAAATATCATCCTTACGTGGTTGTTATGTAATTCATTTAAATTCAAGTATACGGCTAATATAGTATTTAGACCTTCATTAGAGGATGTATGATTTGAATAAAATTCATGTTACACAGAAACAGCTTCGCTTAATGCTCCTACTAGCAAATGTTTTTATCTACATCTGGATACCAATAATGAGTAGCTGATGCCAGACACCTAGATAGGTTCAAGTGGGCGGGGCTATATGATGATGATGATGCTGCTGATGTCATTAAAATGGATACTTGGCGGCCATGTTTGGGCGTACTTGCGATTGAAGGTAGTGAAGCGATTTTGGCGATAGCTATTCGGGTATCTTACTCACGACCTGACAATTTACCAGCTTGTCTTTGATCACATTTGGTGGTGAAGATATGTCAAAATCCTATAGAGTTGGTTTTAGACCATTACTACGTTATTTTTTTAATTCTCATCAATTCAAATTTTCAATTCATATAGAGAAATAAAATCGAGAACATTTTATTACCAATGTTCAATGGAAATCGATTTCAGTAGTTTTGCCATATAGTCCGAAAAAGTTTCACAAAACTGCGGGTTAATTACACAACTTTTTATCTTCATGATGGAAGTGTGTCACCAAATAAGAGCATCTACAATCTACATCATCAAAGCGACATTATATTTTTATCTGTTACTGTTTTAGCGACTTTTACTACAGATTATTGTATTTCTAATCAATTCATAGATATCATAAAGATAACAAAAGTGCAGATTAGCCTCATGGAAATCGTGTCAAGTAGGTTGAATCTGTACTTCTCGCAGTTGTATAATTTTATAGAAGATTATGAATGGATTTTACAGCTTCCTTTCTACTTCGAGTGAAGATCGACAGTATTGTAAACTATGGAATTCTCTTATACATTTAGTTCAAGTTCAGTCCAACATATTAGATATTTTATTTTAACGAAACAAGTACTCCTACTATTTAATGTCCTTCCATGATTGTTGGAAGAACAAGATACGAACTCTACCATCCAAAAATGTTATAACTCACACGTATGCGAAGAAAGTAGTGTGATCGTCCCAATTGCAGAATTTGAGGTGACCTTCTTACACAAATCATGAAAATACTACATGTTACCCGATGGCGTCGGTCTGTCTATCGGTTTGTCTACCCTCCTCCATTTTTCCAGAATTTTCATATTGTTAGCGGTAAGTTTTTGTGTTTGTCAATGAAAGCGTTTTTTTGTTTTCATTATTGAAATAGGTATCTACTATAGAAACCATTTTCCACATAAGAATAGAGAAAATATGTATATCTCAGATTATCAATACGTGATTCCGTAATGTATAAAAACTCAATGTCAATTCAAGTAGATATTCAGTAAGAGTTAGTAATGGAAGTGAATCGAACACAGAAGAGCACAAGTTACACAACAACCTCCACCAGCATCGACCTGCTAAAGAACAAAAACCAGAGTTCGTACTAGATTGCACCACATTAATCGTTGGCCAATTCATGTTCAAAGTAACATAAACATATCAAGTCGTATTGTGAGAACTCTTTTCACCTCTGCACTCTCTCGAGATCGTTCGTTGCATGTACACCGCCACAGGCGGGGACGAATCTAGTATAAATCTCTTTCGACTGCTCAGGTTCGCCAGCAATTGTTCTGAGTCGCTATACGATAAATAGTTCGAGTCGGTGATTTAGAATCAACCAAATTAATGCGCTGCTACGTCAAATCGTGTGATTCTAAGCCCGTCTAAACTGGTTTAATTACGAGCGTGCGAGGTATCCAATGTAACATCCAATTTTTCATAACTGGAATAGCATTTCGCACATGTGTATTTTATTTTTGTTATATAACGCTCTTTATTTTAGAAAGTAACTCATCTCACCTACCTACCTGCGTAATTGATTTTTAAAGCGTTGACATCTTTGTCTCGCATCTCTACCAACAAACAAGTTCTTTACAGTTGGAACTTTTGTATCTCCGTAATAGTATGAATTTTATTTTGTTTTTCATTATGTTTCATGCAAAACTTTAAGATAATGCTTCATTCTATGTCTACAGAACAAATTATTCATAAAAGATTAGAGGCCTTACTTCAATATCATTAATTTGTATTAACTCTTACATTATATGATTTTCAGAATTAATTGCTGACCATCTAAGAATGTAAATTTCATACCTTTTGCTGCAGTGACACTTGTTTCATATGTATATGATTACACATGTTTATACAATTCAGCCATGAATTATTTGCAAACTGAAGTTGAAAAGAAATTAGCAAGCAATCTTGAAGTTTGGCGCAACTAACTTAAAACCAGTTGTTTGAAAAACACTGTGATGGTGAAATTTGCATAGGAAGTACGGGAAGGCACAATAATAGAAATTATATAGTTCTGATGTGCGCCTTCACATTGGGGGTAAATTCCACAACTATTTCGGGATTAAAATTAAAAAATTAGGAATACACCCAAAAATCGATATAACAACGAATTTTCATTAGTGAATATTCTATAGCTTATTCTGAAAGTCGATGTCTTTTGAGTTATTCAAGATTGGAAATATACATTTGGTTATGTATAAATACATGCTTTTCATCCGATTTTCGCAAATAACTAACAAAATACGCTTTACCAAAATCATTTTAAGGATAAAATAAAGTTTTAGAAAACAGGTTAGTTCTTAACTGTTATCCTCATTACAATAGTCAAGTGGACAATTATTATAGAAAATTATTATAGAGTATTCCACGTCAAATAACGGAGAAACGAACGAAAAGTTTTAGGAGAAGACTTCAGTATGGTCTCCAAAATCCAAGCTTCCGAATGTTATTGGTACGAAAATTATGGAAGTTAGAATAACACTTGAAATGATTATTTGGCTTTTGGGCAATACATCTGCATTTAAATCATTGGAATTCTCTTTAACATCCAAAGGGAAGATAATGATTGCACAATTCAGTTTATCTTAGTACCTTTGTATATTCTAGAGTCTACGTCGCTTTAAGATGCCTGAGAATAGAAAATATTCCAATTATTAACATTTTCGAAATCTCTTGAATAACTTAATAAACATATATAGTACATTTGAAATGACAGAATACAAGTTTACCTTTTTTTGCTAAAAACGATAGTAATTTTTTACTTCTCTACGATAAAAATATCTAGAAATATATCGAGATCATCATACCTTCGACCTTAAAAATCATTAGAACTAAGATATCACGTTTACAGAGGTTATAGTCATTAAAATTATCTTGAGAATAGTGAGTGATTAATTTTCTCAAGAATTGAGAAAATTATCATAAAAATTCCAACAGCTTTCATTAGAGGAAGAATTCGTATCATACACCTTTTCATTTCTACTCTCATGGCAACTTCTGGAACTTATTCCGTGGTTTTCATTTTGACTAATTGTATTTTTTGCTGGCCACTAATCTAAAACATATGTATATATGAAGAGCTTTACTAACGTTTCGACTGCCTCAGCTGCGTTTATGCAGCAAATTAATTTATTCCATCTATTCATACGTATGTGGTTTCAATTAGCGGCCAGCGGAAAGTATAATGAACTAGGTAGCTACTGCAAAAAGCAAGCTACATGCTTTGTAGTTTTTGAAAATCGGTTCAGTAGCGTCGGAGTTATCGGCAAAAAACAAAAAATTACGTTTCTGATGCTCCTAACCATTTTCCAATCATTCTTGAATGGGTCAATAAATGAGAGAGAGAAGTATAGAGAGGAAAAAATTTCAAAAAAGTTAGATGTTGGTACAAGACGTTCTATAATGTATAAAATTTTGACCCTTGGATTCCTTTCAATAGCTGTGGGCAAGAATTTCACAACGACTTAAAAACACATTCGAATTTCGAATATGTCTAACAAACTCAAACCATCTGAATTGTTTTCAATATACGATATTTCATGGCATTATTAGCTTTTCCAAAAGGAAGCTAGTATTATAATATTTTCTATTTTAGCGACATTAACTACAAGGATTTGCATTTTCACTGAATAATAATAAAGAATAACAAGAAAGTAATATTTAGGCAATAAAAAAAGGGTTGTATCAGATCAGTTATTAAAAACACCTTGAGTAATCAACAAATACGTTTTTGTTAAATTTAGCCTTTAAAGGTTGTACCATTGTTATGAATCATGAATAGATTACAGACTCCAGAATAATGATGATTTACATAACATTCATCCTGACCTCATTTCGAGTTATATAATATTTTTTTCAATTTCATCGTATGGGGTAATTTCTCTTTTCATACGGTTAGGTTCTGGATTGCGTGAAATGTCGAGATGTAATATTGTGAATTGGAAAATATTAATAGGAGTATTGTTCAGGATAAAATTATCTTGAAACTGTCCCAATCTAAAACTATTAACTTTTAGTTATCTCAAGGGGCGGTTATTGCTATATATGTATGTCATATGGGGGTAACGATGTAAACCCATCAGCGACTAGACTCACTCAATGATGGAGAAAAGCAAGCAAAATAATTTTATAAAATTTATTAGCTAAATCACAATTATCGACGATTATAGGAAAATCAAGTTATCAACAAATTAGATTATCAGTGGAGAATAAATATGTCAAGTATGAAAGTATATACTTAAGCCTATGCGCCATTGGCGTAAGTACGTCTGGAAATGATACGTATTGCTATCAAAATGAAAACGCAAAATATTACATACATTTTACAATGTTCGATCCACATGTGACAATCAACAATATGCTGTTAAAATTTAGAAACCAAACGGATGTACGAAAATCATAATATCAGTTATAAACCCACTACATATACCTTGAGCACTCTCGTTAGAGTGGGTGCGCTTAAATATATTATGCCAAAAATCAATCATCGAACAACATAGATATATTAACAAAAGTGGAAAATTGTACAATATAATATTAAACAATTGAATTTAGTCGATATTGACTTTCAAAACATGCCAACTTGCCGTACAAGGACCTAATATGACTATTCCAGTTAGACGAATAAACTTACAGTGAATATCTGAACCTAATTGCTCACAGAGAAACAAGAAAATGGGGAGATCAAGTCATTTAAGTGTCGCCCATTGGCATCTTCACACTCTTTCGATCTACCGTTATCTCGGCTAAACCACATAAGAAGCTAAAAACTAATATCGAGTGTATGCTCTCCACTATGCATCAGACCTGCTATAGACATGCGTGCTTAGCCTAGACTATCAGTATAGCCTGGCGGTCTAACTGTAGAGAGCAATGGGGTGGTATGTACGTAACCCAGTCAAAGGTATGATAGCAACATCAACTCATCTAAGTGTCGCCCTCTATGGAGACGCCCATTGAATCTTACAAAGCCAAAGGTCCTAACACCTGGACTGCATAGTGGAGAGCCTACACTTAATATCAGTTGTCTGCTACGTCAAGGTGTTTACGAAGAACAAGGGATGTAGCTGTAAATTAGTTCACTCTTGTTAACAGATGTCGTAAGGGACATATGTTGCTGCTTCAAGGCAGTCCAGGTATTAGGACCTTTGACTCCGTACGTGTGCCATAGAAGGCACACTTGGAGATGAATTGATGTTGCTATCACAACCTTGACTGGGTTACGTATATACCACCAGATTGCTCTCTACAACTGTTAGACTGCCAGGTTATACTGACTAGTCTAGGCTAAACATGAAACATGCATATCTATAGCAGGCCTGATGCATAGTGGAGAGCATACACTTAAAATGGACAGAATAAAAGGAAAGTCGACCTTTTATAGATCACTAATGTCCGATATTTCGACAGTTCATTACACCATTTATATATCGTATCTTCTTTTATACATACACCGGTAGATAAGGTGTTGATTAAACGTACAAATACTACCCCAGGTGTTAAAATCGGACCGCAAAAATACACAATATTGCAGATTATGGAATAATGCCCACTCTATATATTTAAAGAAAATTTTAGCTTACCTGCAGCTCCATCTTATATTTACACCATCAAAAACAAGATCCTATCTGATATAATACACTCTGTTTACCTGAATCACTGTACTATCAGTAACTCTTGATATTGAATTTCATCGCCTCTCAAGACGTCGCATAGCCACACCCTGTATATATGCATATTTCTCTCACTAAGATCTACTCGGTAACCTCATCAAATTTCAATGCAACTTGGTCGAGCCACATCGAGGCTTACGCAACGGCGTAATATGTAAAATCGTAAAAATAAATAAAACATTTATAGTGTAATTCCAGCTTTTATCTGAATATTTGGATAATTATCCGGAGGGTAATATATGGTTATTATATTTTGGACAGTTTTATCTGCAACGGTATGTTAGTTATCTCAGTTTCACTTGTTGCAAAAGAAGCGCTATTCTTGTAATTACACCTGTTGCTGACAAAAAATGGAATCCCAGTGCATTTTACCGCTCAGTTTCAGCGATTATGGTTCGGTTACCATTGCCGCACCAGCAGAAATATAAAAGGCAATACTCCTAGCACTTTTTGAGAATGGAAACTCAATTTTGAGGTGGAATAGATTGATATGATTGGACTATTTTTCAAACGGAATGAAAATAAGTTAAAAGTAAAAAAAAGCTTTTAAAAACAAGGTTTTATTTGAATGCGCTAGAAAGAATAAAATTAACTTTTTCTTTAAAACTTTTACTATCAACTTATAACGTCATTACACAATATGATATAAAAGCTTGTCGCGAAATTTAAGTACTCGTATTTAATTAGTTTGAAAATTTTAAAAATTAAAATATCATATAAATTGTGTAATGACGTTATAAGTTGATAGTAAGAGTTTATTTTATTCTTTTCAGTTCATTTAAATAAAAGCTTGTTTGCTCTACATGACGACGCCAACAAACTAGTTTTTTATCATGATCGCCATAATGATACTTAATTTTTGTCTTTTTCGAAAAATATCTTTCATTTGGGAAGTGAAAAAATAGTAAAAATAGCTGACTGAATATGCTCTTTTTTACGGTTGGTGGTTAATTTTATAAATCGTGAACAGGACATCAAAATGAATCAAAAAAATTAGAACTCTAGCCTTGGAGGATTCTTGGTAAACTCTAAAAAATGTTTAATTTAATTTTCCTTGGAAGGGATTTAGGTCGTAAAAAAACCAGTCTAAGAAAACTTGTACACAAGGTTGCAAAAATTAGGTTTGCTTTTCAATCAAGGCAAAATAAATATTTTAGCGTTATAGCCTAAATAGGGTTCAGAATCAATACCTGAAGTACATATAATCGCTTCATGAAAAATCACCGAACCTGTTTTATTTAATTAACTGAATACCAAAAAGTTGTGCATATTCCTCTTTCCGTCCTAGAGTGTTCAATCTTTTTCGACGCAAATATTGTAGCTATTTTATATAATTATAATGTAAATCCTATAAAAACATAACACTTGTTTTTCCAAAATGCACTTTTTCATAGATAAAAATACTTTCTTCTATTGACAAGGGTAGTAAAAATCGAGAAGTTGTTTCCAAGCGGAACCTCAATTACCGCCTAGCGCTCAGCACAACGATAACAAACATCTAAATAATTTTAATTGAAACAGCGACTGCATCCCGCAAGACGTTGAGTCCTTCTCTTCTATATCACTGCAACAACTTATCCAATTAAGTTAGGTGCAGCTTTATCGAAAGATGTTTTGCATAATATACACTTACACCGTGGCACTGACAAGATGTAATCTCTTAAATTACGACTTTTGTTGCATCAAGCACACAGAGCGTAGCGCCTGCAGTAGTTTTTAGAATTTTTACAGGTATTTGCTCTAGCTGCGAGCTCGTCTACTGATCATTTTTTGCATTTATACCAATTATAATATCAACTAGAAGGCAGCTGTGTTCCTACATATCCTTGTTGTACACACAGAAAAGTACACAAATTCCTCGGACGTAGCCAATTTATTGTTATAGAGTTTAGTGCAGTAGTGTTCGTTCATCACATGGTAATGTTTATGGAACTCTTGGAACTGTTTTTTCTGTTTTCCTGGTTACCGAGAAACTATGAGAATGGTTCATTCGACTTGCATGAGTTGTCTTATAATCGCTATCAGCTTTTGACCAAAAGTGCGGAAAAATAATGGCTTATTGCTTGATTTTTTGACTTCATTCACAGGTCAATACCTGTAACAGTAAAAAAGTTAAAAAAATGAATTCGTCAAGTGTTGCGGTTGCGGCATCCAAAAGGTATTCATTGAATGTTTAAGAGCACTTATTTCGACTGGTGAATATTTTTTACATTCGGTTCCAGGTTTCTTTTGTTTGCACACAGCTCAACAGTTACATCTTCAAATCCGCCCGGAAAAAAATTACTCAAAGTTCTATGCGATTCCCTTCCGACTACTGGGAAATTATTAAAAGCTAGTAGTAGACCTGGAAAGTCACGATGGAAAGAAAGTAGTAAATCGGATCTTAAAAAATGGCGAACGCTGCTGAATAGAACATAATCGACTCCTCGACGAGACAAAGAATTAACTGGTAGCAATTTTATAGACATATCGATATTTTACGGAAAAGTGTTTCAAATCATTAAACAAATATTATTATAATTGTACAAAAACACGCTGATCTAAATTTGGAGGAATGCCTTTAAGAGCTAAAAGACATATTATGAATCTTCAGAAAATAAGATATAGGCTCCTGTTTAATGGTAAAAAGGATATTTGTTGCAAACGATTCCAAAGATTGCAAGGAGGCAAAATATAAGAAGAAACCTGTCGTAATAGTGCAGAAGAACAAGCAAAAATTATACTAGAGCATCTTCAACTTCAGAATTGAATTGGTTTGAATTATATGGTACAAAAAGTTCTTTACTACAAATTTGGCTGAAGCTAAGCTTTCGATAAAAATATTTTTTTCGTATTCATACAAAATTATTAACCTTTTTCTAGTATTGAGACATTTATGCATACACCTTTTAAATAATATTGTCATAGTTATAATGAAGATTGATTAGTAACACTATATTAACGAGAAAGTATGCTTTATTCGATTAGGTGAAGACAGGCTCAACTTATCAGCTATTCACACATTGCTTGTAAGTACATTTTAAAAGAGATATGCAAACTTTTCTTTGTGTATCTCTATATCAATTTCAGTACTGACTAGACAATAGTATCCTTGAGCTTTAATCATTATATAGAGTTTTTAATTATCAGGTGTGATCAGTAATGAACGGAATACATAATAACCTTTCCCCTTTCCATCTCAGTTTCTTGTTGTGGTAATAGCACAATTACTATAACAAGTACTGCAATCAATGAAGAAAAATACGTGTTTGTTCGCCCTTATTATATGTCTCGCAGCGATTATTATGTAAAATGTTGAGGTGATTACGCATGAGCTCACTGTTAGCGGTACTTTGATATATCATATCTACCTATTATGATCTTAACATTTTGAAGAAAAGGCTAGCCTAAAAACTATGAGAAATGGAGTAGACAAGTAGAGTCATGGAAGTATATATATCTACTATATTTTGTCCCTTAACGCACTTTCCAAGGTAGCATCGTAAAACATTTCAACATAATAATGTTTTTACTACATTACGTATTATTATTCAGTATATCAGTCAGTCTGTATATCAACCTATCGGATTCTCAATCGTTCACACTCCGTCGATGACATTATACCAAATACTTCTACTTTCAACTATTTGATGCAAAAGTAAGTAACTTTATTGTTGATTAATACTTTGCTACCACCTTGTTAGAGGTATAAGTATTACTCATTATATATGCGAACTGTATTTCATCAACGTATCAATCTATTATACCTGCTAACCTGTTTGAATAATGTATAACTTCACGATATCTTCTCTACCTCTAAACGAAATCAACCTGCATAATGATAAACCCTTTAAAGGCAAAGTTCGAATGCATTTGCCGGATATACTGACTAGAATTTATTTGTGTACTGTCACGCGACACAAATAACTAGCATGAAGATCGTATCTGGATGTTCCACTGCATGTCAGAGTCGTCGATATCGGGTCTACCAGTGGGTCTTTATCGAAACAAGTTCACCTGAGCAGCAATCTGTACGAATATTTAAAATAGCTTCTATCGCGGTGTTTCTTTGTTACGATTGCCAACTATGGATGGCATCAGCAAATGATGTACCCAAAGTACAAAAGTATAGTTGAGATGGTTAATAAGTCAGTTTACAAGTAAAGGTTTGGATCGTATTTTTTAATTGCCAACTTCACGGAATTAAATTTTGATAACAATTGAACATAGTTGTTCAAAATCTCTACTATTTTCAAAACTTACTTCAACTGGCCCAGCAGTTTTGACATTACTTCACTTGAAATATGGTCTTCGTAATTATTTATTTATATTTTATCACTTTCAGTCATTCGAAGTGCAGTAATTCGTTGTAATGCAGCTGAAATGAAAAGGAATAAGTTAGCATATCGTCAATTAACTATGTGCATGAGTCAAAAAATACAAAATATCAATTTTTATAACACATATCTGAGGTATCATCAAATGACTTCATTTTTACGCCTCAAATCTAGGGTACGCTGCAGTGGTTAACAATGTTGACTACTTTTTCATTTCACAAAACTTCTCAGGATCCCGTTCTTTCGATACTGTAGGTTACTTCGTATAATATTGCTGGCTCAAAATGATTGGAATTCGTCCCCATTTACAAACTGAAAAAAATATATCTTCAATCCATCGACTTACAATATAATAATGAAATATAGATATCAATTCAGGTGAACAAATCAGCTGTGAGAGAACAGACGGTTGCCACATTCATTCGCGACTCACCACAATGCGTACGCGTATTCAGTAATGACAGGGATAATAAACGCATTATTTATCAATTCATATATTATAAACAACTGACTATATTTTGATTTGATTTACCATTGTACTGCAGAGCATCATAAAGTTTTGTTCTTGGGATAATTCTGTTTATTTTGCATCTACCTTCCGATATGAAGCATTTTTGATGCTATTATTATGCAGATTATGATGACGCTGATACATCAAAATCTCATAATTACATCAAAAAATAATTTAGCCAACATTATCAAATTTTCAGCCAAACACTAACTGCATTCCTAATAAATACAAACATATAAAATTATACATACTTATCCAAGATACATTCCAGAGAAACTAACAAGAATTTGATTTATCTATAAGTGACTATAATCATGAAACTGGTGAAAAAACAAGGAAAGCAGAAATTGTTTCAGATAGCAGATTGGCATTTCACCATCATGTGAAACTAGCATGCTTATACAAAGTTAAATATGTACTTCCAACTGCTACCAAAATGGAGTTAACATAATACCTAATTATATTGTAACGTTCTTGAAACATCAATTTATTTCAACTGATAACACAATAACCTATATGCTAATTTATATTCACAATTTCTGGTTCTCTACTGTTTGACATTTGAAGACTGACTGAGTGCTGTCAAATCAAATGTTCTTTTGCCATTACAATTTAAAATTTTGCAAGATTATATTATACGTTATTACAATTGTATCGTAAAACGAGTTATTAAAGCTATGTATGATATATAATTTTCTTTTATTCATTTTTTTTTTGGTAAGACATAATATCGCTATGTTTCTGAACATCCTCAGGGACCGTCCATTGCTGAACTGCCTGAACCCTCTAAGGATCAACGCAACACCTTCATAACTGAATACATGTTCCAACCAGTTGACTTTCGTCTGGAACAAATGACATATTAGGAGTTGGAAATTTCCAATCCAGTGTCTTGAGAATTTTGCAAAATTTGAAATGGAATTCCGAAGGAGCGCTATTGATATTTATTGATAGTGGTGTTGTATTGTAGTATCCCGATATTTTTTCTGAGAAATCGCTTAGCCATATTCCTACTGAAGATACAGCAGTTTTGGTGTCTAGATAAGTGTAGGATGTACAAAAACCTAATAATGATACATCATCAATTATTAGCAAAATAATATCGGGTAATTAACTGAAATACAGTAAAACTGACGCAATCTAAGGATGAAACATATATTTTGAATATTATTAACTATTTAAACTTTAAACGAATCTAAACAGAAAAAATACACAATATGACAGTTATGCTTGTGGACTGAAAACTGGATAAGTAGCCTGAGATCTCATCATGATACCAATAATCATATTAAGCATTTCTGCCCTACGAAAGTCTAGAAAGTACCTATAGGTGTACTGTCCTGCAAAATTTCAAATAAAAAAACATCGCTCGGTGTGGATTGTAAGTTTTCTCTGATTTGAACGTTAGCTGAAAACCATGCACATCGAGATAACACCGAATAAATCACGATTTCGTTATTTTTATGATAGAAGCTGACACGATAGTGGCAAAATCTATCAAGTACCTCTCGTAGCGTGAAATCGCACTATAAATCACCACTCCGGGCAAAATTGAACCTACTACGAACGGCGTCGGCGTCGTCTCTCACAGTCTTCCTGGTGTTTTATAATACCTACTCTCCTAAGATTATTTAAATTGGTCACGTCTTACATCTTAATTATTCTGAAATCGTGCACTGAGACGTTCAATGTTTGACAGGCTAAAAACTTAATCTGTACGCTAACCCAAGCAAGTTGAATATTGGTGAAGAAGCTTGTTGGATTTAAAAGTTATCTGTGGTCTAATATAATGGCGATCTTTGATAGGATTACTGAAAAGCATCGTGCTTCTCAAAAATATCGAGTTGCACCCGCTAAGAAATGTTCGGAAAAGTGTTAAGTTGGTTGACGAACAATATCCAGCTTCTGGAATACCGGAGACATGCTTGTGCCATGACATGCTATTGTTGATCCAAAATATAGATGCAAGATGATCTGGTGTCACGCCATCTCCACGACTGACATACCAGCATGAGACTTTTTTTCATTTTTTTGTTGTCTGAGTCTTCTGTGCGTTAAACTGGGCTCCATGTTTTAGATCCCTATTCGACAAACCTTTCTATGTTCATTAATATGAGGAACATAATGCTTCTGTTGATATATGGTATCTCGGTATGGCAGTACTTGTCCAGATTGCATGCAAGGAACAAGCTGTCATCTGCGAAGCTGTAAATTGGCTTAGATGTTATGTCCAACAGATCGTTGATATACAGCAAGAAAAACGTTTGAGAAACATCAGTGTTGATGGTAAATGAATCAGAAGCACATCCATCCACTACCACATATAAGGATCCATCCTTGAGGAAACTATCTAACCATTGTCATAGACCCAGTGGGGTCTCTCATGCCACACCCTATCGAAAGCCTTCGGTATATCGAGCACGACAACTCGAGACTCTCTGTGAAGTTCGATCGCTCTGCTCCATATGTGAGTAACGTAGACCAGAGACCTTCCGTCGATAGCTGCTTATGGAAGCTTGGCGATCATTGATTATGCTTTTCTCCATATACTCGAGAAGCTGCACGTTAATGGCGGTCTCCATAATCTTGGGCATGATGCAGAGCAGAGCCAGACGTCTATAATTGTTGGGCACGTTTTCTTGTCCTTCCTAGGGACAGATTGCATGCGATCGATCTTCCATCCTATAGCAAACACGCCTCACTGGTAGAACAACCTGAAGAGTTTGTAAGCTGCTGTAACATTCCAATAATGCATTTTATATCCCAGTGATTATATCCAGAAACTTTGAGAGGGCTTCCTGCGATGGTCTGATCTCGGAGCAGCAGCTGTTTCGGAGAAGAATACAATTGTCTGGAGTGCAATGACATGTTATTATCGATGTCAACTCTCACTAGCTACTCGTAAATGAAAGATGAATCAAGTCTTGGGCGTCGCTCTCACGGCTTGCAGGTTAGCATGCGACTACTTTGTCAGTTGTTGTCAGAGTCTTCTGCGCGTTGAACTGAACTCGATTTGTGGATCCACATTCCAGAATTCTGTCAATCACCTCATTAATCTGAACATCCTGCTACTCTCGCAGCAGTTTTTTTGGGTTGAGAAGAGAAATGCTTTTACGTACGAAGGCGGGACACCAACAGTGCAAAGACTCGCAGCAGAAGGCTTCAATACCTGCTAAAACACTCCTCGTGGCTCTTGGTTTATATAACCCATCCTGGAACTGCGTTGGCATTACTTGAGGATGAACCCCAGTTTTAGGTACCGCACTCCGGTTACCTACGCCTAGAGCGAGCCCGAGCTCGCATCTATGGGCCTGCATCACACGACGGCGGGGGAGACGTCTCCCCCTGTCCCGTACTCGTCGTGGTCAAGCGCCAGCGCTCCCCTTGCGGTCTAGATTTTCCTCTAGTCCGCCTCTCATGATTGCTCCAAACGCTTTGTCTTCAGCACCCAGTCCATCTCCCAGTGAATTCGACTCTGAAGCATAGCCGGTACCACGTTGTCGGGTGTGATTGTCTGTCCCACGGTGCTCTCCGTATTGGTTCTCTGCACGACCCAGCGGCCGCAAACAAAGAAGGTATGTTCCGCTGAGTCCACCAGAAGTGGGTAGTATTAGCACAACGGCGATGCCTTCATGCTCATCCGGTGGAGGTACTCCGTGAACGCTCCGTGACCCGACAGAAACTGTGACAGAAACTCCTCCTGCGATCTGAGCACAGTCTCTGCCCGGCGGTCCTTGTCGTTCCGTACACCCCTCCGACGTACTTAAATCTTCTCTCCTTGGCGAGCCAAACGATAGGAATAACTCCGATGATGACCATCACTGCTTCAGCCGAGACTGTTCTGTAGGCCGAGCAGACCCTCAGGGCACCTCTGCGCTGCACTGAGGTGAGGCGTTTTCGGTTGCAGCAGTAAGGTATCTCGGGATGATAGCGGTTTGCTCGATTACATGCAGGAAATAAGATTAGATGTTATTTCCAACAGTTCGTTTGAATACAGCAAGAAGAGCCTTGAAGGAAAGACATATTCCTGAGGAACATCCATCGCCAAAAATAAGAGGCCATCTCTTAGAAAACCTTCCAGCAATTGGCACAGATCCATAGAGAGCAAGCTTGATCGGAAGCCTCTCATGCCATACTTTATCGAAAGCATCCAATATATCGAACGCGGTGCTGAAATCTTATTGCTGGCATTTTTGGATCCACACTGGTAGTGAATGGATTGACAGTTCTAAATCACAGACCATTAAGGACTCTGTCAACACCCTTCGTATATTTGGGATCAACAGGTGGTGATATCTTCTCTGATCTTGCTCTTCCATCTTAAAAGATAGTTGATTAATTGAGTGTTTCCTCAATGCTATGTCTACAAATGAATTGACCTACAATGATCGTATCATACCCATTAACCCTAGGTATCTGTTTTATGACTTCAGTAGTGAACATCTTATCAGCTTTGAGAAGCTGGATGCTTACGAAAGCGTAGAGATAGTAAAGAAAATAAACAATGTAATGAATAAGGACAAGAGCCTTTCCCCAACAATCTGATACATTAACTTCTTAAAGATGATGTGTCTACCTGACGTGACAGGTAACAAACGTTGAAATTTTACAGTTAGTAACAGACGACTGGTATATAAAACAACATCAAGCTGTAATATTTCATATTTATTCTTCCTCTGAAGGGGCAGCGAAATACATGTTGGGTTTAAATAAAGTGGTTTTGCGAGTGGTAGAACTTGCGTCTATGCTTCTTGTTCAGGTAGTGTTGCTAAATGCCATACATCGCATAGTCACTATACAGTGCAACAGAATGTTTTTAGCAATTGAACTGAGTAAACAGCGCAAAATCAGAAAGTAATGTGCTCACTCATTAAAAATGGATTTAGTTGTCATGATCAAATGATTCGGTTTCGTACAATCATTTTTGTCTTGATAGAAATCACGTAGATTTTTTTTATATTTGTTTAACTATATTGGCAGATTTTAGTTTTTTGTCAGTTCCGTGGTAGTTTCGCTCAAATAAATATGGTTACCATGCCATTGAGTCTTTCTGACCTCTCTCGCGTGAACTTTAACATACGTAGATTCATCATTGTCCTCTTTCCACTGAATCAATATCTCAAAATTTGCGAAGTACTACCGGGGTAAAAATTGTATATGTTACATAAATTGCCTGCCAGCAGCACATATTTTTTTTGAGCTAACCCGCTCACCACCCTACACTCCCAACCCCAATTTTTTGGACCTCATTTTTTTTTGTAGGAAATGATCAGCAGCTTCGAAAAAGTACAAAACCGAGGTTTGAAGGTTTCGTATTTTATCACAGTTCGACGATAACTTCGGTACCACTGACTTGATTTTCAAAAACTCTTTCGTCCTTGTCACAGCAGTAACCTAGCGTCAAAGTTTCATCAAACTGTGAAAAGAATTTTCAGAGATATAGAGAAGTCAATAATTATCGGACGGTACACTGACCGATGGAAATGAGTGACATGGTTTTTCGTGATGTATGTCATATATATATCATATATATATATATATATATATATATATATATATATATATATATATATATATATATATATATATATATATATATATATTTGTCTATGACCATACATGAAATCGAATTCTAATAACAATGAAAAATGCAACTTTGTCAGAGTTCAAACTCCATTCATGCTTAGTATGCGCTGTGCTTACTATTAAATTTGGAACTTAAAAAATTTGGAGGCCCAAGAACCGCATTGACCAAGTTCCTAGATAAACAGGAACTTCAGAAACAAACATAGGAAAATGAAATTCACTACTAAAAACCTGTATTCACTAATATGTATTTGAATACGCCCAAAAATAATTGTAAAGTAAACACAAAATAGGGGATTCAGGATAGTTTGGCAGTTTCTCCATCCTGAATAACCGTTCAAAACCATATAAAATAAATACGGTTTAGCATCTTTTATTTTTGCATTTAAATTTTCTTGATTATTACTGTGTCACCAATCATTTGTTTTTTAAAGCGATTAAGCTTTTCCGGACTTGCTCCCCTCATATAGCTAGACATAAAGGTCGACGAAACTGGATGTTATAGTGTTTTTGTGTTGCAAAGGTCTAAAGAATGTCTTTGAATCTGAGTAAAATATAACTTAAAGAACTGTCACATAATGCCTAAAAATACGTCGGATTGAATTATTTTCCTCTGTATTTCATAACAGAATTGCAGATACAGATTCAGTCACATTTTTCAGGATGGTGATTTATGAAATAATTGATATAATTTATTTTTCTAGGACTGCCTCCTTAAGAGATATTAAATTATCATATTTAATTGACAATCTGACAACTTCGCACAGCCAAAATCATCGGTACCTAGTAGAAGCCTTTCACATTCCCACACGTTGCCAAATATACGGTTTCGCAGGCCGTCTCCTTCGCTCTTGCATGTTTTTCAAATGCTCTCTTCTTTGTCTTTCATTAATACCTGATGCATGTCCAATAATATTTTTCCCCCAATGTATATATATATATATATATATATATATATATATATGTGTGTGTGCGTGTGTGTGTGTGTGTGCGTGTGTACACCTCCTATATTTACATCAACCCTAAACGATTATCCGAATGGGCTATGGTTTCAGCTACAAGAATGGAGACTTAGTCATTCACTAGATACTTCCATTTATTATGCAATAATACACTCAAGATAATACAAAATATTCATATTAGTGCGATTGAGTTCGTTTCCTCGACCAGCTTCTCTGTGACATAGATGCGCAGCAAAAACGGTGTATCGTCGCTGAGTACCTTTGCCAGTTCTTTCTCACCTGATATGCTGGTATAAATGTGTAATGTGATTTAGAGATATTAAGAATGCCTTGGAAAGCATTACATATTACTTCCCTAACATGAAGGAAGGAAGTAGTGTAATTGCAAGTGTTCGTATTTGACACTTATGTTTTTTAGATGTTCTATGATATCCACATCACGAACATCCAGGTTATTATTTTCTTCCAGTCTGTCCGCCATTCACTGCCTCACCGCGTAATCTAACCAAGCAATCCCCGGATTGGTAGGAAGTCTACATGAATTTTTTCAAGCCGATACATTGTTGGAGAAGCAATCAGCAAAAGATAATACATCAGAACGTCTCCACACTTTCTTTTTATATGTCTTCCAGTTCCCCAATGACATTCTGAAATAAAGTTAAGGGTGTTCATGTATATTATTCAATATAAATTTGAATGTGTTTTTGAAATCGGTGAGATAGCGGTGAAATAATCTTCAAAACACCTCGAAACCTTATTTTTGTGAATTTGTGTTTCGCGAGATCCTAATCAGTTTGCACATGGTTAGAAAACCTTTAGGGGGTTCAAGGGTTTTCATATTTGGCAGAGATCATTTTTGGATGACTTTCATGTACCCGCTACATACGCCACTTTATACGCACTCAAAAAATCTGGGATAATTTCTATTCTAAACTCTGCATCTATGGCGGTTTGTATGTCTGTTGTAATTTTTTATATTCCCGAAAATATCTACTCATTTTGTCGCAGCGTAGATTCAGCATCAATTGCATGCAGTGCTGCCGATGGAGTTATTACGAATACGTCATAATAATAGCAGTATAGTAACAGCAAAACGCATAATAGTATCGTAGTCCCAGTACTGCTATTCATGTTCGGGATTATTTATTTTTTTATTTAATTTAATCTAAATCAAAAAGTAACAATAACACTTGAAGATAACTGAAATACGAGTAGTAACCTGTATTTTTACAATCAAGATTGCATAGATTTGATATAAACTTTTTCCGATACAATTTCTTAGATAGAAACAGTATTCAATGTAAAAATCAGGTTGTAAGGTTGTAGAATTTACGTTCAATTTGAGGGGTTACCAGTCATACTAGGAACATGAGTGCAATTAGTGATGTCACGTCCCAGCTTGATGTTAGAAAAGGTGAATATAATATATATTAAACACCTAGATTGAGGAGTTAGCTATTATTTACCGAGCCCTCTTATATTGGGTTAGGTCCATAAAGGCCTTTTTAACTGAAGATTATATACTATAATTTGCTGTTACTAATATTGATATATTTAATTAGATTAAATTTAGTATTATCTCATTTTACAAATATTTTGAAATACCAAGTAGTCTGCGAATTCAGTTGTCAAACTGATAAAATAAGATGAAACTATTTGAATGTTATTCTCCACAAAATAGATGCCAGCTAATATCATTACTTACCTCGGAAAACATACAACTTTATAGGAGAATATAATATATAATGTACTTCTCAGGCTGGTAGTGAAAGAAATATTGTTCCTTGTTTTACATAATTGAATTTATTCATATCATGGTCATGAAAAAAAGTCTGAAGTTAATTTATTTCCTTGCGTGTCAGAACAGTTTCGAAAAATGTACAACAGAATAGATGTTTATACTAGCAGTAATTGAAAAAAATGCAATCAAAGTAATAAGGCTTTTTTAGATAGCTGCTGCACTGTGAAAAAGGATAATCAACAAATTTGAAATATGTAATTTTCAATAGTCTTTCCTTTTTTCCATGGTTTGTCTATATTATTTATCTTCCCCAGGATTCCATTTTTCATTCACAGAAAAAACATTTTTAGATACTTACAAGGAATATTACTTCGTGCGTTAATAGACGCAAAAAATTGTTAAATCGAAATATCTTTCCATAATGTGTCATATAGGTCACGAAAAACTATGACACTTATTTCTAACAGTCCGGAAAGTACTGATGTGATATTGAAATCCGCACAAGGTTTTGAAAATAGATTCATTATCAGCAGAGTAATAATGAAATTATCGGTATAAGAGCGTGTGATATACTTATATCGAGTGCAATCACTGTGGCTCACGATTTGATAGTAACAAATGGAATCTCACATCGGAAGTAAACATAGATGTTCCCGAGTTGCCCCTATTCATAATAATGCAAATTCCTTATCTGTATTCTAGCCTTTTATAATATTGCGTACTAAGATTTCGTTTTAAAACAAAACTATGTGAATCAGTCGAACATTTTAATAGTTATAATTTCAAAATTAATTTTTTTATACTTTGAGTTTGTCTGCCGAATCGTTAATAATGATATCTCAATAAATGGTATGTGGTTTGAAGAAGAAACCTGTAAAAATATAATTCCCAAAGAGAAAAATATTTAAAATATTAAGTTATTCAACAAGAAATTCAAAAGACTCGTAAATTTCTCCTTTGGTAGTGTATAACTTCTAATTATTTTTTCAGTGTCAATTCTGTCACAACGCTCGAGGAATAGTGAAAAATTAAAAGAAGGATTGGAAGCCGCACCTATAGATAAATTTGGACTGGTCAAGATAATATTTTTGTGTTACTCTCTAGTAACGTTTTTACCACTTACGTTTTTCACCACTGCAAATGACGTATGTATATATTTTCATGTTAACCTTTTTTTTTGCTTAACGTCTAGTAGGGTACTGATTATTATTGTATGTGCGCAACACTAGCTCCACAACATATTCCACAATAGTGCATCTCTGATTGTAAGATATATGCCAGAAGATATTTATCGGCATAACGCAGTGCGAAGAGCGCTTCATAATTATTTTTGGCACTCCTATGGTATAAATTTGATACTTTTGCTGCACTATGCTCCAAGGGTTGTAGGAAATGGAAGATGCGGAATTTAATAGTTATCATCGACCACCAAAAGAAGGTGTTTGGTCTGTGTTTTTGGCTCCTGTTGAGATGGACATCGCCATCCCCTTCAAGTGGAAGGAGAAACAAACCAAAATAGCAAGAGCTTTCAGCTAGCCTGGCAGACCTTGGCAAGACTACGCTGTTTGTTTGTTATGGTCATTGGATCATTAGATGGGAGGAGATGGAGATAGCTGAGACACCGAATAGCAACCCGATGTATCGGAGCTCGTGTAGCACACCTTTTTCTTATTGAATTGACAGTGATTAATAGTACCAAGAAATTCAAGATTAACTGAAGGCATAGCCATAGTTTCAAATTATCACAGTAGCACAGAAATCTGACAATTTAGAAAACATCTAAAAACAAAAAATATGACTCCTTTCGTGGCTGTGATATCAGATGCCTCGAATGCAGACAAGCAAGCAGGGACACAAAAGCTAAACAGATATCACTATTGTTCGTCGCACATTTGTAGATTATTCTCCGTCATTCTTTTTGGAAACATCACGTCGTTGCTATCTATATATGGCATTTCATCAGCTGTGTCAAGCACCTTTCTATATCCTAGAACAAGTTTTATCCCACCATTGAGCCTCATTACATTGTATAAAGTCCAGATAGTACTAGACCTAGAATACTGCTCTCGTGAACCAACATACTTCAAAACAATGAAATCTAACTCGAGACTCTCCATAAAGCTCAATTTCTCTGCTCCACATATGTGTGACATATGCCGGAAGATCTCCCGTCTATGCTTGCCTTTTACTCGACCCGATCTTCCACACAGTAGGGAATATTCCTCTGGTAGGAGAGTTTAAATAGTTTGCAAAGAAGTGCTGTAAGCTTTTCAGCGCTACGTCAGGAGAATTGCTAATTTCTGGAATTTTTGAGTTCATGCTTATGGTAGTGGGTGCAGTGCCTCTTTGAAAGGTTATCGTAGCATCAGCAGCGACTCGTTTACAGTGGCATCTGGCATCGATAAAACTGCGATAACTTTCGCTAGTAGAATTTGTCCTCCACTCCCTGTAACGTTAGTTTTTAGCCGTAAATGCGTCTCTGCAGCTCCAGTTGAACTCAGGTTCATTTTTTGAGGGACGTGTGTCAATGTGATTTATATAGGCTTCCATACCTAATGTTAACAGTTATGTTTTGTTTTTGGCCACGGGACTTAGACATTTCATGAAAAGGACTGGTAATAGTTCCTACGATGCTCCCATTTTTATGATTTTTAGTGTCAGACTCTGCATGCTCTAATATGTAATTCGTCTAGTGATGGTATTCTACAGAGAGCTGAAATTGTATTGTAATCAGATATTCCTAGTGAAACGGATATATTCGCTGAGGATGACGGGATTTGTTGTGAAATACATTTGTGGTGTGCTAACAAAGGCTACCGGGCGGGAACTATTTTTGGTTCGCAGATTATAAGTTCCAGGCTACAGCTACCAGCAAAGGTTTCAGCCTTGCGTCTCTCCTTATTTGTTTTGTTGGAACGATTGGACGTCGCCCGCAAAGATTACTTCTGAGTTGGTGTGACTTGCTTGTAAAGCATCTATAGTGGTTAAAAGATTCTCGAAAGGCAATCTGTAATATTTGCTACATGGTCGTCTGTAAGTGCAGCAAATGAATTTGGAAAAATTGTTGAACGATACTTTGGGCTAGATAATGTCGGACCTTCCAGGTTCCAGATGCTTCTCTAAAATAGTCCTGATTGGACATATACGCATATAGCAAATGTTTGTCCAAATCGGGTGTATAAGTCATATCCGGGATATCTGAAGCAATTGTTTATTACTGTTTAGCCGAATTGGGTCTCTGATAAAGCCAGAATGTATTCTTCTGATTAATTTACCACCAATGCCAGTAATCCACCAAGAGTTGCCGGCACAGCAAATACTAGAGGTACCCAATCAGCACATCCTCACCAGGTCGAACATTTTTGTTTTTTTGGAGAACTCCAGCATTGTAGGATGAGCTCCCGGTAAATTTGTTTCACGATTTCAATTGTTTTTCCCCAATCTACATCATTTTATGGTCAATCTGAATAGCCATTCATGCACTAGCAAGGCTTCTCGAGCACAATAGACTTCCTGCCTTTGCGAGATTCTATCTATGAAACAAAAGCAAGTAGAGTAACCGAGAGATTCAGTTTCACACTTTACTTACAGTAACTAGAGCTTGAAATGTAGATGTCCTCTCATTTGCTCCATGCTTGCCACTTCCACTTCCGATTTGTATGTTTGGCAAAAACATGTTCTGCTTACCACCGTATTCAAACAACTTGGTTCCTTTGTATAGTATTTCTAAGTGTGGTTATAATTACCTGGTCTTCTTGCACTTCGGGGTAATCTTCGATTTTTTATCTTTACGATCCTTACATATCAAAAATGTTTCTGGTCATAACATCAATGTCTTGTTTGTTCATTAAAAATGAGTGGCGTTCTTATACCACAGTGGTTTAATATACCTCGTAGATAATGTAACTCCTGAAACATATCTCGTTCGTCTTAATTGTTTTACTGACTACGAATTAAAACCACATACGAAACGTTAGTAAATATATTCAGTCCATCGCATGTCGTTTTGGTTAACGGCCAGTGAAAAATATAAGATATCCCTATTGCAGATTTCTCGTTCTGGTGTTTTCTCCTGAAAGCTGCTTAATATGTCTAGTCGGAATATTTCATTCTGCGCTAATATAACCTGTATTATCTTTCTTTATGTAATACTCTCAGTAATTCATTATGAAAAATCAATTTTTTCTTTTGTCTTTCAACAAGACTGATACTGTGGAAGCAGCTAAAGAACTACCGGTTTCATGAAATATTTTAACATATGTTTATGATAAACTACATACTACTGATGAATAAGTTTATCACTTTATCTCGTCAGTTAAACATCGTTCTTTCTATGCTTAATTAACAAAGTAAGCCCGGTCAACTTTTGTCTCTTGAAATCCCACATATACATTAATAGAATATAGTAGTAATATAATTATTATTTTTTGTAGTATTGGATGTATAAATTCAGGGATCCGCAATATTCGACAACAACAAATCACAGAACTTCGTTGCAAGCATATTTTGCTTCATCAGTATCTATATGCAGAGCCATTCCTAGTGTCATTGCCACCCTGATATTCATACGATATGGACACAAAATCCCTCTCCGAATGAGAATCCTATGGACGTTGGGAGTTATGACTGCAGCTTTTGTTGCTCTAACTATATTTGTGGAAGTGCCGACAGATGATTGTAAGTACTGTAAAAATTCTCAAAAGACATCAGACTAAGAACCAAACGCAGTATGATGTTGAAATTAAAACTACAAAAACCATGCTAGAAAAATTTCCTCAAATATACAAAGATATTCTAGGAGAGTCTTGAAATGACAATACCATTATTCATGGAGCATTATAAATAAATTATTACACTATCAACCCAATGACAAGATACTTTGATTTTGTGTCAAATTAGCCATATTTATTTCTGTAAAAGCTGTGAAATACTGACCTCCAAGCGTATAAGCCATTTTAAATTTCAAATACTCGCATTTCATACTGGTCACCCAAAATAAAGGGAAATATCATGAATGCACAGATTTTTCATTTGGGATAATACATTCCACGAGAATCACACCTTAACAATCCGTTACTTCATTCCATCTGTCCGTCTGTTTGTCGACCGGTTTGCCTTTCTGTCACTTAGATGATGTCCAGTAATTTAGTTTGAGAGTAAGATTGTTGAAAGTTCGATGTGTTTTTTTAACTTTATTATAATTATGTAGTATATAAATTTTATAGCATATTCTGTTGTTGTCCTGTTAGGTGATTTCTATACTACATACTTTTCAAGTTATAGCGTGAACGATCTTTATTTTAAACTAATCAGCCTATACTTAATTTATTTTTATTTTGGTGGGATAATATGGTATAATCCAAATCATATAACGATTTAATGATCTTGAATTCTCCATTTTCACAATATTCTGATATCAACTTAAATAACATCAGAAAATAAAAAATATTTATTTAAGGAATTCAAATTGAAAGCTAACAGTATCCTAATCTATGTCTGACGGACCTTGAAGATAGATCAACAGATGTTAGCGACATGGTTTTCTATATGTACACTTATTTGAGAGCCAAAAAAATCTATTACCAAATATGTACAATCACAACACTTCGCTTATGCCTGGGAAGGATGCATTATGGATAATTGGCGATAGTAGCCCTTAGGAACTAGTGTACTGATTTTTCATTTGAAATCAAAGAACCTCAATTCTATGCCCAGATTATCATATTTTGCACTTCATCGTTCGATAGTAGGAATTCGTAAATAAATTACTTTTAATTCCAGGGCAACAGGAGTTTTTCAGTATAGTTATGGCTTTGATCATAATTGTTACAGGTAAGCTAAGCATGATTGTTCTTTACGATGCGCAATGACTCGTTTCTGGCCAACTAGCTTCTGTTCTGTTATGGGTGGTAGAAGGTGTGGGGTTTGAGCAATACTTAATTTTTGTTTTTGTTCGATTATTACCTTAGTGCGCGTGATTCAACTATTTATAGTTATTCAATTTTATTATTTCAAGCTTTTTTGCCGCTGTGTGTGAAGTAGCTCTTAAAATGTTTGATTTAATTTTTATGTTATACTTCTCAGTTTTCCTCTAGGTCATACGTTCATTAGCTCAAGCTGTTTTTTTGCAATTACAAATCAAGTTTATGTATAAGTTCTTTCCGCTTCACCTATTTCAATCAGAATGCTTACAAAACTTTGTATGCTTATATATAGTTTGATAGCAAGGCATGAGTAAACTCTATACAATGCTTTATTGAAAAATTTCTAATACGGGTTGAGTTTTAATTGAAATTCGACACATATCACTGTAGTTTGTGCATTTACATCTCTTACATACAAACGGGGACGAGGAAAAATGAGACCTAACTTAATGAACGGGTCCAGTTGGTCCTTATTTGAGAAATAATTTTAAGGAGACTACTTCACACCAGTTTTTTTTATAGTTATCAGAAAGGCATGTGCGGAAGAATAAAAGATTAAGATAATTTTAAAACACATTTTTTATGAAAGTGGCTTAAACTGTGCACGCTGTTTATGTTACAATACTAGATAAAACTCAGTAATCCCATTAGAATATCTCCGTTTGAAAAAATGTAATACGTCAGTTTTCATAGGTAGGTAAGTGAATATACAAACTACACTCTACATTATATGTGTAAGTCTTGATCAAAAAGCCTTACGAACAATGCATGAAAAATGTCGGTTCTATTTTCATGAATTCATTCAAATTAGAGTTCCATATTGTATAAGCTTTTTTCTTAGGAATACGAACTGTCAAATTGAAAAGAATAATTCGCACACAAAAAGTAGTGTTCTAGGTAATGCGAAAAACGTACATAAATACATACTCTCACGCATACCTAATGTTGGAAATCAGAATCACTTTTATAAAGTAACTCAAAAATATAGATTTGCCTGTTTTCATAATCCTATAGATTGTAGATGTTTCCACCTATAACGTTTCAAGAGATGGTTAAACCCTCACATCATTATGATTATAAATTTTAAACATAAGGTTTGACAAAATATGAAAGCAGAATGCGCCACTACATACCGATTATTATTTATGAAACGCTGTGTATAGATTGCACAACGAATTCTTCTCAATGTTTTCATAATGTTTTTCCTTTCCGATTTGTCTTCACGTACTTTGAACATTTTAGCATCTACTAAAATGTTGTATGGAGCAATCCAAGTACAGTCTAATACTCTCAGTAAAGCCATATAATATCTGACTCAAGTAATAATTGATAATTTCATTAATTTTAATATGTGCAATTACTTAATGTTTAAATCCATATGATCTGAAATTACAGGAAGTTCCACCATCCTTGCAGTTAGCCAGACCGTGCTTGTCGCCAGATTTCCTCCAAAGTACATAAAGTGGCATTTATATGGTCAAGGGCTGCAAGGATTATTCAGTGCAGTGCTCCAAATAATATGTTTAGCTATAGGAAATGATTCTACGCAAGTTGCTATCCTATATTTTGGATGTGGCACTGGGGTGAGTTTATCAATGATTATCAGATATGTGCTGCTTTAGCCCTAGCTGAAGCAAGTTGTTTTAGGGAGGGTAGCAGAAATAAGCAGTACGCTGCCTCGAGTCATTGTTCAATCAGCTCCTTGTGGCACTTAAGTAATACTTATCCTCAAATTACACTGTTATGTACAAGTTTCAGATTTGCAACCACATGACACAGTATTATCAGTGGCTTTTATGGGTGCATTTTTCACTCCATCAGCAGCGCTTGATAGCATTCATTAATAGTTCAGTCAAAAATTCCTTGTTATTATTTCTGAGCCTGGTGCTGGCTCATGTGCATAAATGTTCAAAAATTGGAACGGCCACTTCCAATTAGAGGTTTCTTCCTTTACGTACAATTTTCACTCTGCATGTCTTCTCTTATCTTCAAGTGGGAGACGATCATGATCAGACCATTTAGAATTTAGATCATATGTCTGTGACCATATACCCAGTCTACTGTGATATGTTATCATCTGCGGCACTTCTACGGTAGCGATAAGACATCTACGGGGCTGTTGGGCCCGGTTACTGGAACTACTCTCACATTAAAGCTTATGGAAACTAATAACAGTGTGAATTCCCTACTGTACCAGCAATCAAAGAAAATGTTCAGACGTGAGCATCGCCTTGCAGGATAGAAGTAATATCAGGAACTCCTTATAAGTCAGATCCTGTGTGTGATGATGAATTAAGACGCAAGATTACCCACTTAATGATTCGATACTTGCCGTTGTCAAGCAGCACTGACCTGAAAGGAGATGAATGTTAATTACTGCTAAACCATGTGAGTGAGTGATTTGCGAGAGAACAGGTGGTCTTCTGGAAACCAAAAACCTTCGCGCCTCTCTGTGTACTCCAACCTGTAAACCCGATATTCTTCAGCACATATGAACAGCAGAGGTCAAAGTAAGGCGTAGCTGGCTGTGAGGAGAACCTGTTGATCGGCCGTTGTTTCACACAGGACTTCATGCACTACAAGCGTAACCTTTCCATGGCCTGGATTGACTATCGTAAGGCATTCGACGATTGGAGTTTTTCAGGGTGATTGCTTGTGTATCCTGCTCTTCTGCATCTCACTTCTACCGCAGTCCATAATGCTCAAATATATGAAAGGATACAGCTGTGGCACACCCAGTTACCGGAGGCACAAGGTCACCCATTTGTTCTATATGGATGACCTTAAGCTTTATGCCTCCAGACAACGCAACTTAAAGCACACGCTAAGGGGTGTGCAAGAGTACAATCATGCTATTGGCATGTCACTGTTGCCGTTGTCCATCACGCTGAGAAATAAGAGATAATATAACTACCGGAGACACAAGGACACAGATCTGTTTTATATAGATGATCTAAAACTTTATGCCTAAATATCTCGCCTTTCTCCATCTATTCAGGACGCAATTTGCGGATCCATTGATGGCTCACCTCACGTTGTGAGGAGCAGTCGCTGTAAAACGCAACAGCGGCCTGGTGTGTCGGAGGACACCTTTTTCTTTCATTACTACGATGCATTTTTTTCTCCCCATTATCAATGCATCCATCTTTTGAAATATTTTTTGTGGTATTTTAGGACGCAAACTTTGAATATCTGTAGATAGACATTAATAGAATTTGGATGCTATATAGAGTTATGAGCGTTGTGACATTGTGTGGTTTTAGAACGATTTAAGCACCTAACTTAAACCGGGTGTTATGATCGCGCATGATTACATCATGTTCACCGAAAACTTTGTGATAAGTCGGGAAGATTTTTATTATTCAAACATAAACTGTTTTTTCTTTGCTTATGTGAATTTAGTGTCAGTCATGCACATTACTCCAGCAGCTTACTAGACACATTAATTGCCACATGTTTATTCGAAATGGCATCATCTGTATCCTGCCCTCTCCCCCAAATTTTTTATGGGGAAATCTCTATTTGGCGTAAAAAAATCCTCAATTCTCAGCTAATGTCCTAATAACTATACTTGAATGTACATATAACGGACTTTGTTGGGTAATAAGCTTGGAAATAGTCTCCGAACGATTCTCAGGGAATTAGTTCTTTGTACATGAAGCAACATTTTCAAGCACTGAAAAGATCTCACTGCAGAACACATCATTTTTCTTCGCAACTTCGTCGAACCTCATTTTTGTTGTGTTATAATGAGGTTCGACGAAGTTGCTCGAAAAATTGAGATCGAAATTCTTACGGGTAAGTCGTTTGACCTTCCAATTATGCCATATAGCTGATGCCCAACCTACATCTGAAGGGCGACAATGCAGAAGATTCCACTACAAAACTGAATGTGGCAATGGAGAATATATCTGCGAAACTGCTAGATAACACACAATTGAGAATCATTTTAGTTGATCTTGTTCCAATTAGTAATAATGTGCTTTGGAATAGTCTTTTAGTATAGTACTTTTATATTACCTTTGATAGGCATTTTTGTAATGTAATTAAATACATCATTTACGCTTAGATTTAACCGTATAAGCCTCAGCGTATCCAAACTGCAGTTCTTAATCGTGACATATGTTCATCAAGAAAATATATAATATAATTACACTTCCGCTTTATATGAACTATATTCTACGATCTAGTTAGATGGTCCATAGATATGAATGCTGAATTTGCCATTTCATAAAAGCATTGATAACGAGATACCCGATATTGAAAAGTCTCGCTTGGAGATGAAACTTCCAATTATTAAAGAATTATAATATCGCTGCCTGCTACTTTGGTAATAATTTTTTTTTTTGAAAATAGGTGATACTGTTCACATTCATTCTGGCTGTTGTCAGTGAACGACTACCTTTTTATACTCACTACTTGGGTGACACAGCTAAAGATACAAAAAGGTCAGTCCATACTTTCGAACAAATTAAAGGTGCAGCCTCAGCAACGTGGCCAGCACTTGCGGTGCTCACTGTTATGATGGTCGTGATGGGTGCAGGTCATCCCAACATCACCAGTCTGGTTGTTTCTGAGTATCACGGAAATGGTAGTTTGTGGAATGGTAGGTGATTGGTAAGTCGTCTGTCATCTGATTATATTATGATGTGTCATTGATCATGTGCATTTACGTTTATGTATGAGCACTCAAATTCCATTTATTTACTTCCAAATTTCGAATCGAATTTTTTAAAGGTTCATACTAGTATGTAGTATGCTTCCTATGGATTTCCAGTATTAATTCTCGCGTTACATTTAAAAGTCCAAGCAACAGAACATGCAAACATTGCTTAGTTTCGCCGCGACTGTTCGACGATGATTCAAGTATAAATCGAAACGCGTCACTAAAAGAAAAATAGTTTTATTTGTAAAACTGTGTGTTAATTACACAATCATTTTATCTGCATGATGGAAGAGTTTCACCAAGTAACTGAATCTACAATCTACATCTTCTTCACTGGTTTTTATTCGTTCGATCTTCAATCTGGTAATTAAACAAAAAAACTTTCATTTTAAGCTAATCACAGTGATAATGAGGTTACATTTAATATATCGTGAAGTATTGAGGGGTCCTTCTAAATAAAATATGCATTTTTCATCAATTTAATTTTCTTTCAAAGAGTCTTAAGGAATTCCATTGATTGATTTACCATGTGGAAACTTGTGGCTGGTTTGTTTGCAATTAACGTTTCTTATTATTTTCTTGAAAAGAATATTTATACAATGTATTGAATGTTGAATATGGTTAGCGGTAGAATGGAACTGCCTTAAATAACACATAGATGTTGGATTTTTTTTCTGATCAGGGTCCGTTGCAGCGTTACTCAGACTGAGATTACAAAATTCAATTATCGATTTTGATCTAATGCGAGATGTGTTGTAAACGTATCAACGTACACTTTGGAATAGCTATACTTGAACTCCTAGTTTTGAGCTGTTGATGAAGTGAATAATTGTTTCCCATTTTCAGACAAGTATTTCGTACCAGTCATAACCTTTTTACTTACTGAACTGGTGGCGTGTCTAGCAATGTATCTCGCTAGACCCTTCGCTACGGTAAGTAACAAATATGACAGATGATCGTAAGCTCAATTTTATATGCTACAAAAATATTTCAATAAACTGTAGTGTTACTTCATCACAATAAAAATGGGTGCATGTTTATTTTTCTTGATCTCCAATATTTTTCTAGCGTGAAAATTCCAAATGGATAGTAGGTGCGTACGTCATCAAATCATTAATATTTGCACCAGCCTACATGTTCTGTAATGCTTATTCTAACTCTGCCAGGCATCTTCCTATACTATTCCCCCATGACTGGGAGTATATGGTCATCATAATTTTGGATACTTTTACAAAATACTTCCCAGTGACATGCATTGTGCTCAGTTTACCTAGGTAAGGACACATTCCCATATACGGATTTTAATGACATATAATAGGATAATAGTAAAATTATTGTAGCTTAAATATTTTGCTTTCATCACAGGAATGAAAATTATTAAATTTTATATCATTTTTCGTTAACAGAAACTTTAGGATACTAGTAAGTAGTAGGAAGTACGTGCATATTTACTTTGGAAACCTGTTAAGGCGTCTACACACGCAACGGTAAAACCGAAGGCCAACC
Source organism: Bruchidius siliquastri (assembly GCA_949316355.1). NCBI lineage: Eukaryota > Metazoa > Arthropoda > Insecta > Coleoptera > Chrysomelidae > Bruchidius > Bruchidius siliquastri. The sequence continues at coordinate 10,793,342 of OX438529.1, read as the reverse complement.
TTGAGGCGCCAGACCTCGAGGCGAACCTAAAAAGAAGGGGGTCCCCACACACTGCGGAAAATGTGAGGGGCAGCCTTAAGGCGCTTCAGTTTGTCCATGTTTTTGGACGTGATGGCGTTGACAGATGATGCTCTTGCTGTTGTTGGTTTATTATTAGCTGTGGAAAGTCCAAAAAAAAAGTAAAGCGGAAGTTTTGGACTAAAGAGTGGCTCCAGAAAAGAAAAGTTTCCCTTTTAACCCGGTCGTGATAATCTTTTGATGTAGTTTGCCACAAGCACGGAAAATATCTGAACAGAGCTATAAATTCCTTTTGATTTTGTTTTACACGGGCCATAGACCATATACACTTTAACATAAACAACTATCAAAATAAAATTAAACAACGGCCAAAATAAAACTAGATTTAATCAAACACGTGGTGTGACAATAACCAGATTGGACGGAAACACACCTGCACTGAATCGCCTCAAGGCCTATCTCCAGACACCCCCCACACATTGCGGTCGGCCTGCGAGACGAGGAGAAGCAGAGACAAATCGAACAAAATTTGCTATTCGGATCGGTGGCCGCCTGACCTCGGCACAACAGGCATACCTTGACGGAAATCTCAATACACACGTTGGGATTTTCCTCGAGATCTGGCGCCTCAAGGTTGGCCTTCGGTTTTACGTTGCGTGTGGAGCCGCCTTTACAATTTACAATCTACGCACCATCAATTTCTTGCAGATCTTGCTCATCGATACAAATGTCCCTCAGTCGATTTCCATTTTAGTATAGGGGTTAGCGGAACTGACTTTGCAATCCTGAGTAAAGTATTGGGCTTTCGTTCTGGTACTGACCAGTGGTATTACCCATACCTTACTTTTAAGTACTGGATTGCGGGTAGCGTATATAACCGAAGGTGAATTAATAAACTTAGCTGACTTACCTGGGCTGGAATTATTCTCAAACCCAGTCTGATATCATATAATTATAACAGCAATGAATTGCTCATGCAATTGTGATAGAAATATATCTGGACATATTGATCTCTCCATCGAAATGAACCTACCCTGGAAGCAAGAAAAAGTTCACCTTCATTATGTCAGTTTCAGGTCTCATGCCAAACAGATTCACACCACACGTACAAGTGGGACTGGAACAATAATGACAATAATACAATAATATGCATGAAATCTTCTACAATCATCTAGAAGAGCATTACTTGGCTAAGCAGTTGACGTTATATTTCCTAAATTTGGTTGAAGCCAGAGACTGACAGCTTCATAATTGCTTGCCAGGATGGTGTCTTTAATACCTTGGTATATAGTAGTAGGGTTGTGAGTGTGGAAGTACCCGATACCAGCTGTAGTGATTGCTGGCAGGCTTCAGAGACGCTTATGCCTCTCCTGTGCAGTGCTTACGTCTGTCGGCAGAAATCAGCTCTACGACAGTTGGTTGAAATTTGTAGACAATGAAAATGTTATTATATTTTCTCCCCGTCGCTCTTCACCCGATCTCCGGCACTGACGCCAATCGCGGTGACTCAAGCCTGGCGGCAGATGATGATCAAGTACCGCCTGAATGATCGTTGTTCATATGTTGTTTATAATCGACCGCCATATTGACTTCATTTCCACATTGGGTTTGCCATGAACGCCTAACAACAACAATGTTACTAGGAGGATATATGATTAATTAGGTGATCCCATAAATAGCTTGTCCAATGTAACATTCCTTTTTATAGCCGATACTTCAGAAAAGCATTCAAAAATATCAAACTCTCACGGAATATAGTTAATAGATTTCTGCGCTTTTTAATATTTTTATAATAAAGTGATTTTACTATGATTTCATTCCTTAAAAAAATAACTGAATATAGTTCGTTTTTCACAAATTCTGGATTTATTTATTCATTGCGTTTTTTCTCTCTGCCGCCCTACGCTATCAAGTTCAAGTGATTAGGAATATGTTGTCGCAATTCTACACAGTTATTTGATGAGTTATTTAATAAGGTTATATCAGTATTTTAGTGTACATTTGCTTCTGTGTCTAACCTAAATGAAGATGTGTTTTAAAGTCTTGACGTAAGCTAGATTTGTGGAGACAAACATAATACAATTCCTACATATCGATATCAGTATAGAATAACTTTTTTAATGATTTTTCAGATTCACAGGCGATAAAGAAACGTCTGAAATCGGTTTTTTGCTGATGAATGCTGTTTTAGGAATACTTGGAAGTCTGACTTCCCCTTTGAGCACACTTTGGGTGAAACTTTTGTGATCAATAATACGAAATAAATGAATGTATATTCCTATATTATGACAGTAATTTAATAGAAGTCAGCAGACTACAAAATAGTTTCATTCAAACACTGTCAACTTTGTGAACAAGGTGATCATTAATAATTTCTGATCAGGGAATCAACCTTTACGAAGGTATATAAAAATGAAATGGTTTTCATGAATGATGATCATGGCAGGACAGCTATACATATTCAGTATATGTGAATCATTTTTAAAATAAATCGCTAGTCAAACAAGAAGAAGAGAGTGGACAATGGGAACCAAGAGGATCAGTCTTGAGGCCGCTGTTTGGAATGGGATTTATGATGGGATTATATTGGATTAAAAATTATTTCAGGAAAAACAAAAATACTGATACTTCCTAGTGAACAGGACTTGTCTTCACTAATTGGCAGTGAAGCAGTGCAAATGAGCTCTCACTGTTGCTCTGAAGCTCTCACCTCTAAAAAGAGTTAAAAAGAATAAAACATAGACAGCAAATATGAAAAAGCTAATGAAGAGTCCTTTACACCATATTTTGCCTATGGAATGGTGCAATCATCACTAACTACATTATTCCAGAGCCGTTTTGGCAATAATATCTCCTCTTGGACTTACTTCTATTCTAAATTTTCATTCGACTGGACTATAAATTCTTTGGCTGTGTAGAAAACTTTATCGGCATGGAGAGATTTGATTCTCCAACCTGCTCCCTTAATATCATAAAACAGGATCGCATGAACTGAAAAAGTTAGCTGGTTATCCGTCTGTTGCTATGCCTGGTTAGTACAAAGTTATTTTTTGTACCATTAATTTCTTTGCCTATAAATTCAAATGCTGCTGCTGTTGCAGTCTGATATAATTTTCTCACAATTTCAACGGAATTAACTAAGCTATTATAAGAAAATCGGTATGCGTAATAGCAAACAAATTACCTTAAATGAAGCGTTTCTTGTCCATCTCGAAGAAGGCAAGTATGTTGCAGAATACCCGCTCTTCGTATAGATAGGCATATTGCATAAAAAGTAAAAGTATATGAAAAACCGTACCTAATTAAACACGTTCAGGCGTCTTTCCATTCTATCCGTATTTCGTAAAAGGCGATTCGCAAAAAGCAGATGATCATCAAATTAGCTACCAATTAGTGTTTGCTTTTACGACTCCGTATACGCGCAGAGGACTGTTCCGGTACCGTTCATAGGCGGCTGCTTTAACGTACCCTGACACACAACAAACAAGCTACCGACACAACTTCACAAAAAGACGAAATAGCCCAGTCATGAGTAAGTGAAAGATTTTTCAACACACTTTCCGTCATCGCTTCGTTAGTAGCATAAATACCTATGAACACGAATTTGATAGGCGGATAAAAGGATTGTCTTATTAGCACACAGTTTCACAAATGAAACTATTTTTCAAACATTCAAATCATCGTCAAACTGTCAGATTTGACTGCTAACAAGGATACCCAGATTACTTGCCAACTAACTAATTTAGATCCTATCGTTGATACAAAACTAGAGCTAGCAAATCTAACATACTATTTATCCTGTTTAGCTATTGAGTTATTTTTACCTTCCTTGTTTCTGTCTTAGGGGAAATATTTTTTTGGCGACTGCATTTAAACTAGTGTTAAGCAAAACCCCTACAGTACTTTAACTATCGCCGTCAAAATGTCCTTAAGATATTTCATGTCATAAACTATTTTATATCTTAGGATATTTCACGTATTGAGATAGTTTATTCCTTGAGCTATTTCATTCTCCTTAATACATTCTATAACTTATATCAAAAAGATATAAATATAAATCAAAACGCGTCACTGAAAGAAAAAGAGTATCATTTGTGAAACTGTGTGTTGATTACACAATCCTTTTAGCTGCATGATGGAAGAGTTTCACCAAGTAAAAGCATCTACAATCTACGAATTGGATAGTTTTAGCGCATATTTGTGGAAAGTAAAATGAGAAGAAGCAGCACCCAGCTCCCAAGGTTTGTATGCTTTTGTGTTATTTTGACTGCGTGTTACATGGCTTCATGGCTTACTTGGTACGTAATCACCTTTGTTTTTTTGTTGTGAGCCTATGTTGCCATTTTGAACGTCAAACTAGTGTCGCTTTAAACTATTACATTCCTCTTCTGAATCAAATGCAAAGACATATTTTTTCATTTGCTGTACAGGGTAACTGTTTTGTAAATGAGTTACTCTTATGAGCAACCAAAAGCAATATAGCTTGTTCATTCACCATAGTCTTTGTGTTGCTATCTTATAGATTTATAGTGTTTTCAGAGAAAGCTCAACCTCAGAATCCATTTTTTCGCTGTCAATACCTGTTCTCTCTTAAGTCGTTGGCTATATCGCCTGGGTACAATCGCAATCTACGATAGCAGTAGTTAAAGGAAATTCCGATTGGAATCTACGTAGAAGTGCCAACATCTTCCTCCTATTCGCTCACGATTCCAAACATATAAAAGCAATTATCGTTAGGAAATATATACGAGAATGGCAGCCTATGAAACATGAGAAAATCATTGGGGAGAGAGTAAACACGATCATTGTAACGATATGCATCGTCAATGACTCCTTAGCATAGACGGAGTGAGGAAAGAGAATGAAGTAAGGATTGAGACCATGGGAGAAGTCAGGGGCTTCGGGAGCTAAGCCTCTGCAGAAACCGAATCAGCAAAAATACATATACCTTATTCTGACACATGTTTGAAACAGTCTGGATGACATGTAGTCAGCATTATTCTTCTGTTCTCGCTGTATTGTTCAGCCATAGTCCGGGAATCTGGTCTAGAAGAGACATTCACTTATCACCTTCTTAGTGTTTCTGGGTGTAATATATACAATTTCAATCCTCCCCTAAAAATGCTGACGTAGTTATCGAAACACGTGTCGGGTATTTTTCCGCTTCTGAGTACTGCTCCAGGGTCCAGTATCGCATGTGTAATATTTATCATATAACCAGTATATCCTAGCAAACAACCTGATAAAAACAAAAAATACTGGTCAGTTGAAATTGACTCAACGGGCTATGTGAAAACTAATAATAAAACTGAAGCGCTTACAAAAATTACATGTACAAGCCATCATAGATATCTTAATATTTTTAATAATATACAGCGGTTCGAATTTTTTGAAGTCGGTTAAAGACAACTTATTACACTTTGTGCTGAATGTAAGGTACAGCATAAATGAGATATACTTAGTATGATAAAAGTTACGGTTCCCAGATGATTATTTATATCTTGTCAAATTGTAAGTTATCTTGTTGGCATTTATTATAGAACCTTGATCAATGGTCTAGATCTTTCAATGGAGTTCTGATGCTTTAATGGTAATTCTAGCAAACAAGAGGAGCTGCAATGAACAAACTATAGTATCATTACACAAGGTAGTGAAGAATTTAACATTTCAGGAGTGAATCCAGAGACAAAGGAAAATTCTACATCCTTGGATGGAAGTCAGAAGTTTCATATTGGTGTTTTTAAAATAATTATTGGATATAAATGGGAATATAAAGGTCTGCTGAATCATATATATTTATGATTAAGTGATTTGCAATTGAAGTGATTGAAAAGTAAAAATGGAAAAGTAGCACGTGTGGAAGACCCAGAACCTGTTGAGACAGTATGAAAGTGTCATAAAATATGTGGACACGTAGACTGCGTGCGACAAAAGAGATGTAGGAGAATAGATGTCAGTCGTTTATTATTTTTTTTATTCCTCCTGCTAGAACAGGGCATGTACGTCAATGCTGCTTATCTGTGGATATATCAACGGCAATTCGCGAATATCGGTCTTTGATGTTAACTCTCAACAATTACAAATGGCCTCTGCTTCCCTATTCAAGCAATATACGTAAATTGTTGACGTATCTCAATCAATAAGTAACGTGACTGTAACGAGCAGCAGGCACTTGATTTACAGATAGTTGTCGGAGACTTTTATCGGTTACTTTACCACTCTAAATTGCTATTAAATAAATGGTTATTAGATGTGTTTCGTTCGAGAAATTGCACGTTACGCTATTTAGCACCCTTATTACCTTAAAAATAGTATATATTTTTTGTGAAGATGATGGCCATTATTATGATAACGTTAAATCCAAGGAACTGTAGCAGAACATATTTGTGCTCAAGTCAGTGCAATGGTTTGGAAGCAAATTTGTAGTGTGCACCGGTTTATCTATATTTCCTTGTACGAGACGTAGAAAAGTGTTACTTTTTGTAGGTGATAACATATATTTTAAAAAAAATGAGGCACACATTGCGTTACACATGTTATGAATGGATGAATCTAGTTAAAATTTCAGTATGTAGGAATTTCATACTGATAGTGCTCATTGTCGGTTACTGTTTTAGAGCTTACTTGCCGTTTCTGGATTATATATCCAAAAATCTACTTTAGCAAATACTTATAAAACTCTCGGTGTCGTCTCATATCAGAATTCAGAAACTGCGATCCTATCAGTGGCACTATGAAATCCCTTGAATGCCTGTGCATACGCACAGGCCAAAGCATTGATCCAGCTAACCCGCAGTAAACACATCCATGCAAGATATATAGTAACTTCACTTATGAAATTGCATAATATTAAATTGAGATAAAAATGCATCCAAAGTTACGGCACCATAAAGTGTATCATTGAGATAGCAGAAAAGCTACTTGTCAAGACCAAAAACCAGTCATTGTTCTCAAGCGTTGCGCCACAGAGCTCACACCGGTCATTCGGAAACTTGGAATATCTTACCAGTGAGGTGTGCTTACTAGGCAAAACAGTTCGACTCCAAGAGAGCTTACATTTGCAATTGTACAAGTCGTCTAGAAAATGTGCCTGACAATATACAAACGGCCTCCACAGTTTGGAACATCAAATATAATTGGCTGATGGGACCCTATTCTATAAACTCTACCATAGTGAATATTCACCGAGCTACATCGGATAATAACACAGTTACCAGTACAACGAACACTATAAAATCCCAACGGGTTCATGCAATTTTATGGAGAATATCGGCGTTGTGGAATGAGCTACTGATGATTCTTGAATTAATAAATGCGAAAGAAAGAGGCTTAGTAGGGTCAGGATTGCATAGGCATCTGGCTAGCACTCTATTCGTATTGGTTGCTTACACCATCTTGCCATGTACCATAGTGTGTTCAGTTACCCAACTATTAATAAAAAAGCACTGAATCTTATTATAGCTGCATTATTTAGAATTATAGAACATGTACTATGTGTAAGATCGTTTTAAACGAGTACATATCTCGTTTCTTCGTTTGTCTAACAATCTTCATTGGATAGTGTGGCATTGTTTGTTGGGAGTGTATTTTTATATTTTAAGTATCCTATTTATTATTTAAAAGTTGTATGTGATTGCCAAATATACCAAAATTGCCTATTAAAAGTTTCATATATTCTTTAAGATTTACCTCCGATTGAGAAATTACAAAATATCGCAATCGCGAAAATGTTGAATTTGAGATAATACGTTTTATAATTTATTGTTAAATGATTCCTAGATCACGAATATCCCTCCGTCTGTTGACATTTTTGTAACCGCGTAATCTTAGTAAAAGCATGGCATTTGGGGAGGGGCATGATGTGAGCACGTCATTGGACCACTGATTTTCTCTCAGAAATCGGTTGATTGGCGGTGAAGTAATGAAAAAATTAATTATTAAAAAACATCTCCAATCTTTCGAGTTCAAAGAATGTATCTTTTCTTGTTGTTTGAAACTTGTAGACAAGGTGGATTTATCAAAAGTTTGATTTCGGACTTCCATTGTCTATAAAATTTTGAGTATCATACCGTTTCGATTGATGTGCTATCTTCAACCGTCTCGAGGTGAAATTTTATAGACAATGGAAGTCCGAAATCAAACTTTTGGTATCTTTTCTTATCCCGTTTTCCATGTTTCATAAGTTTTTGATAATTCCAGTTAATCATTCTAAACTGACCCAAATCTTATTTTTGAATGTCTTACATCTAATAAAATACTTTTGTTTCTTAACTACAATAGTTTTCATGGAGCTAAAGCGATTCTAAAGTCAATTGAAAAACCTCAAACTGTTACTGTTTACCGGGAGCCCTCAAAAACGTTCAGTTTCGGAATTATAATGAAACCTTTCGCTACGTGTTGTGCCGAACATAACATATAAGTTGCTGACGAGCCGTCCACAATATAACTACAATCAGCCAAACACTGTAGTATCTTTAGCTTCCAAAAAATATGTTTTTACGATCTTTTATTGACCTTGGAAGCACATTTGTCACTGTGCAATCTCATCATTCATTTAATCGATTTTGATATGAGTTAGGGATGAATATACCGTGGAACAAAAATACTGCTTTATTTCATATCAAATTCAGAATGAACTAACTAACTGCACTCCAAATAATTTTATATCGAATATTAATAGTTATCTGTTGTGTTAAATCCATACAGCACGAATTTGTACATGACATCATCGACAAATCACAAAAACATGTCGGATGTCTTTTCACGTGTAGGTATGAACTTATATATAACTCTAACTTTAATATGTTCTCACTTTTGTATAATACTTACTCCTTCCTCATGCGTGGGAAGTACATGGAAAAGAAAAAAAATGAAATTAGCCCCATTGACATTCTGATCCTCGTGCACAACACAATTAAGGAAATATTGTTTTCGAATTGTCAATGTGAAACATTCAACGTTTGTGCCATTTATGGGCATAATTGCTCTCTGAATATAGCAACTATGTTACACCAAACCAATTTCTTCTATTAATAGTCCAGTAAAAAAGGCATCACTCTTTGATGCACAAAATGTACACAAACATGGCCTAAGGTCCTTGGAAATTATGATATAGATTTATGACAATTGGCAATGTATATGATTCTTGATTCAAAGTGTAGTAACATCACATATACTATTTAAAATTTAGTAATAATACTAGAATTTCGTTAAGACAAGAATTGCAATTGAATTTCAAGATGTATATGACATTAATTACTATCTTTTAAACCTAAAACTTTGATTATTGTCCCCAACTATATATAGATGGCTTTATTAGTTCCTAAAAATTGCAGAAATATAAATTCCAACCACGTTGTAAAATAATTTTGCGTGGTGCATCTAATTAAACCCGATAAGGCAGCAAAATTAAATAATGTCACTCTAAATTTATTTTTAATTTTAATTATTTTAGTTCCACACTGCGTGACCAATACTATCTACAAACTAAACAACTAGTGTTTTGTTGCTGGACTCTAGAGCTCGTCAAAAATCACCCGTTCAATAACATACGCAATTTCGCACCGAAATAAAAAGATGTGATATGTGGAAGTGACTAAGTAAATAAGCGGTATAAAATTGCAGTTATATACTGTACTAAATGTGGATGTGTAGAAACCAGTTGTTGGTGATTATACAATGCAAACGATAACGAAATATCGGGTCACTTAAGACGGAGAGTCTATCAAAATTATAATCGGTTCGGATTTAGAAAGATATATTTATTTAGATGTAAAATTTTCTTGTCTCAGATAACATCAATTACTATACCTTACGAGTATGGAGGACTGGTAATAAGAATGAAATGGTGAATTATTTACACAGGCCAGAAATTCCAGATACATATCGATGGATAACTACAAGTGGCTAACGTGATTGGAGATTACATTCAAAATTAAGACTTTTAAAGGCTATATAGTTATATTTAAGATGTTTTGTTACTGTTTTTTAGCACAAATATTACCAACATATTAGAGATATTTGTAGACACATTGGCTTAGAGTCTTATCTATATGTTATAGGCGTCATTTTGATGAGACTGTCAATTACCGCTAATACGCCTTACTACCAAAAAGTTAATAAAGGTGCGGACCTTCCATCTCAATATTCGATACGGATGGGTTGGATTATCAATAAATATTTCATTTTAAGAGTATACATTGTTAAACCTTCATGCATAATTGAACTAAGCCTCTTCTTCTCTCAAATATATACGTTTATCAGAAACTAATTCAGCTTTAAAGAAACGTAATACCTTGAGAAGTATAAAAACTCATGTTGAATTTGAATTCGGAACGATACATCAAGACAGGATGGAGTTGCTGATGAGCTGCAATTCGTATTATTTGCAGATCCTATTTTTTAACCCTTTCCATCAATATTGTCTATATATCTAAACTTTAAGAATTTATAACTAAAAAGCACCTATTATGCTCTGTTTTTTATTTTCCTTTACATAGTGATAATAATAATAGTGTGAGCATTCGAACAATTTTAAACGTATTTCTGCATGAACCACCCTATAAAGAATCACCCTATAGAGGAATGTTTGTAACTTGGCATCGACAACACAGAAATCACAGCAGATAACTGTCGGCTATTATGAATATCTTTGAAGGTATAGGGTCTAGGGGTAACATGTCGCATTCCATTTTCATACATTGAGCATTAAACAGTTATACTGCCGCCCCTGAAAAATCCCCCTTTGATCTTGGTTTGCCTGTCCATATTCCACCCATAGAGTTAGTGTTTGATTCAACTTTAGTTTGTGTGCACGTTTGTGGAGCAAAACTTTTGCACTCTGGAGCCAGGTGAACACCTCTTCTTCTATATGATGGAAGGAATGGAAAATCGTAGGGGATCCTGGGAGGTAACTTGCACTACCATTAGGTACATTTGCTCTAAAACACTCTATGGGGCACACGTGAGTTATTCGACCATTCATGAGCACAGGCTCAATATCTGTGGAGTATAAGGAAGCACAGGGTTGCATAAACTCCTTGGCGCCTTAAAGCTGGTATCTGGTACTATACCATTAATCCTATTACGACATACCAAGATGTCAAAGACACCATCCTGGCAAGCCATTATAACACCCTCATTCTCTGGCTTCAATCCACTGGACCTTAGCCAAAGTGAAGGTTAACTGCCTAAACAAGCCTGCTCTTCTGGATATGTGTAGAAATGTGTATGTATTCACTTATGTTTGTGCAGCCTTAGAAGAAAATTTTATCCATTTGTTTTATTTAATCAAAGCTGTTTCTCATCTGTCAAATATACAAATATATTACATAACAAGCCGCCTTACAACACTGTGAGGATCATAATGATTACTACTATACTAGTAGTTGATTTGATAATAATTACTGTTTGGATTGATGGTAAGATGCTGTCTCGACGGCAGCAAAATTGTAATAATTCATTGGATTCTGTCTGAATTCAATCAATCAATAATGTGTATTTTTGATATAGGGAGTGGCTCCATACATACATACATATATCACATATCAAATAAGGTTTATTTCATTATCCAAGGGAAACTTCTTCCATAATCATTATTCGTAATCCTGTTTTAGCAATATTCATTCGAATGTGATGCAGTAACTATCGTGACAGGGTAGCTACTTATCCAAAAATTTTTGCGACCTAATGAAGGGAGAAACAAGAATAAGAAGACTAAAAAATCCGCGGGACCGGTAGAGTTAATTGGGCAAATTTTTTACTAGATATAATTCATATCTATTTATTTAACCGTAGATTAAATTTAAAAACACATCAATACTAGAAGTTTTTTTGACTTTTTAAAAATATACCGCTAGATTACAGGTTTTTCATATCTATTAGCAATTTCAAGATCCATTGTAATACCAAAGAAGAAAATGAAAGCCCATGCACTCATTAATTTTCTTATAAGAACGTATTTTATTTTTCTGTTAATTATATAATTCACACGTCTTAAGATGTATAAACCGCAATTCTCATTTGTGACAGATTTGCTACATACTCATTGATACAGACAACCTGTGGCGAAACAACAATCGTGTAGTTTCTTTTTTAGGAAATATAAAAGTTTGGTTTACTTTTGAGGTTTACCATTTTTACGTGTGTTGTTGCAGGATGTATCGAGAATCATTTAATGCTTAATAAATCCAGCACTAGCTACAACATACAGATAAAAACACAGATGCTTATTGCAAATATACACCAACATCAGTACTAGAAAACAATCAATATAAACTGTACTGGGACATCCAAATACATACCAACAAGACACTCTCAGCTAGGCTTGATATCGCTAACTCTCAGCTCCTAGTTTTAATCAATCCGAGAAGAGCGCGCCCCCATGGGCGATCCAGCTCGGAAGGATTCAAAACATGGAGGTGGGGCGACCCTAACCGATGACAGCCATCGTAATGTTTTATGGCTTGTCCAGACCAAAGCAACACCGAATGGCACATGTACCATAAGCGTTCGTTTGCAGTTTATAAAGCAAACGATTCCTATCCAGACCAGAGATCCAACAGCGGAAAGCGAACGCCACACACGGCGATACGACCTTTGCCGGTCCGATGTAGCATCAAAGAAGATTGAGAATTACCTACTAAATCTAGTGAAACGAAAGAAAAAGGAAAAAAGTACTAATCCTCCTCAATACTTGAGGTGCTGTTACTTTAACTATGACCTTTGACGTTTGTATCAATTATTAACTAATATCATTCATTCTCTTGGAGACATAATTATCTGTGTAAAATATGTATAACATTCTTCTCTATGGTTATTGTAGCTCTCAAAAGATGAAGCTGGTACAAAAAATTAAATACGAAAATGTTTTGATAGTTCAAGGCGCATATGCTATTTTTGGAATTTCAGGGTGTTGCAGAAAAGCAGGGTGATAATAAATTTCTTTTTTAGATGGAACCCTCACTTTTTTTATTATCTAGTTTAGTTTACGTCGTTAATGCATATTTAATCCCAAGATATTTTTGGGTTGCGGCTAAATGTATGTATTTTTGCTCATTTCCGAGATACAACCAGATTGCAATAAAATATTTTTTTTCAAGTAGTTTTCCACCTAAGCAAAAGTAAAAGTTAAATTGAAATACCTTTAGCTGGCTATAAGATGAGGTCTGATTGTTGTATCATCATTATGTATGTGTATAGCTACACCCTCAATTTGTCGCGCAAATGATAAATGAAGTCGGAACAAATTTGAATATTATACATACAAGCCCTATATACTAACTTCAATTATAACTGAAAAATACTAAATATGAACTAATTTGGAAAACTAAACCAGTGTATGAAATACAGAGTCAATTTACTTGACTCTTTTTGTATCACCTCCGTATACATCTGATTTGAACAGATGTCAGAAAATGAAATAATGTGAATTAAGAAAATAGTGTTTGGATTTTCCGTTTGAAAATTTCATTCCTCAAGTACATACACAATATGAAATCTTGCAATAGTATAATCTCCAGGCCAAGTCATACCCCCTTTCGATCTTTACTCCAAAAAAAACATCAGAACCTACCTAGCGCCCACATCATATTCCTCCCCAAATTACATGAACATCGATGCATCAGTTAATGAGATTGCACAATGAGTGAAAAAAGCTGCAGCCAGACCGTAACACCGCCAAACTGCTCAACCACAAACTCACAACAAAGACACAAAAACAACTTGATGATCAATCATTGTAATTACATTACTCCTGTACTGAGTCAATCTACATTAACTCCGTTTTTTTAAACATCATATATGTTTTCGTTTAGTCAAACTTTCAGCTCCGTTCTACATAGTTTCAAACTACAAAAAAATCTCAACGCTACCCCTTTGATTTATGCAGTGGCGCCGCTATAGTTTTGCTGCGGGGCTGGCCATGGAGAGGCCCCATATTTTCAGGGTGAACGCGACGGATCTGAATTTGATTATTTTCTCATAATCTATCGCCAAGCCCCTAGGCCCATCTAAAAAAAATACTAAGAGGAAATCTAAGAATTAGACTCCTGGTGAAAATCCTGAGGAGCAAAAAAAACCTGCTAAGGCGGTCGCCAGCCCTACCAGTAGGCACTTTGGCATATAATTTGAAAAGTATGTATTTCTCAGTCTAAGGGGGGAGGCGTAGAATTTTGGAATGCCCAGGCCACCCCTGCCCCGCCTCTGACTTTGTCTGCCTCCCTACTGCTATACATATAAGAAAGAATCACTTCCATGTGACCTCAGCAGGTGTAGCGTATATTTTATAGTCTTCCTTTATGTTAGTATAACGCGGTAAGATGCCTCATGCGCAATACAAGATTTTGAAAGTAAAGTATGTATATTTAGCAGTAGTGGAGCGCAACACGGTAAAATGCGCAAATAAATCATACAAATTTATCGAGAGAGCATTTAAGATCACCTTTACCGTTCATAGCGAGACACCTGTGGCTAGTAGGAAAATAAAATTTGTCACTGAAGCCATGGTGGAAAAATTACATAGGTTTCCAGAGCCGGATTTCGAGGATATAATAGAATGTAGAAGAAAAGTGGAGCTATAAACAGAAAGTGTAAGGTTTAGATTATTTCGCTTTACCTAGTCCACAAAAATGCAGTTGTATGTATTAAGCACAAAAAGAGAACAGTAGCGGATATTTGGTCTTGGATTCCATAATATAATGCTTGGTGGTGAATAACGCTAAATAGATGTTATATGAAGCGGTGAATTCCAATACCATTCCAACCTTCTATACACTACAACACTTCTGGTACTATGAATCAGTGGGCTGATCTCAGGAACTCAGGAACTATTCCGAGTCCTTTCCATAGAACTATGTTGGTTTTGGTTCGCGAGATCTGTCAACCTGTGGCCAAAAAGTAGTACAAGAGGAAGGGATGGAAGCCTACATACCTCACGTTAATTAACGCCCCTCCAAACCAAAATTTGCTCCAAACGGAGCTGCACAGATGCTGATACGGAAAAAAACTAGTGTTGTAGAGAATGGCAGACAAATCCAAATATAAAATTCACCACAATTTCATCGATGCCAGAAGACACTGTGAATAGGTTATTATTAGCAGCAAATACGAGCATAACCAGAATATTCCTTTCATGTCCCAAATCATCCAGATAATTTTGGTCTGTATACAAGACTATTAACCAGAACTTCTGCTACCCGTAAATACCACCACTGACGAGAATGTATGGGTCTATAGACAGCAGACACTTTGGAGCAGGCTTTCGCAGTCAATTCTACAATAAACTTCGAAGGAGGCACTTCCACTACCATCAGCGTGGACTCAAGAATGACAAAAATTAGATTTCAACACCGAGGTATAAAACGTACCCATTCTGGGAAAACTGAAATCCAAATAGTGCAATGAGAATCTACAAATGAAGTTCAGGCAACAACAACATTAACATGTCAGGCACGATCATGCTCCCTCCACAATTTTCTTATGCCCAGGAACCCAGGAGCACCCACGCCGCTGCTTGTTTGGAAATAATGATTACGAAAAATTGATATGTTATGAATAAATGGACTCCATGAAAATGTGTTTTGGTTACACCCTCAATTTATCAGAAACTTGCGAAAGATGAAGATATGAATTTTGGACCAAAGCAAACCTTTTTAGGCGATAAAATCTTTTTCGTTATAGCGTAAAATTACTGGCATCTCTATAAACTGGATAAATGACAAAATGTAGAAGTTTTGATAATTTCTTGGCTTCTGCGTGGGATTTAAATTGAATTATCTATATTCCCTATACCCACATCTTAAATGACGGTCTTGTATGGATCGTTGCGTCCGTTCATCTGACATAACCTGATGCTTCATAGTCATCAAAACTGAACGATTCGATAAGCCACAATAAACAAGGTTGGAGATATCGATATTAGCTATGTAAATGCGGATAATTAAAACCAATGGTATGAGAGCTTTCGACCCGTATTTATAATTAGTGTCAGTTGTACGCAGTAACTTGCTATAAAATATTTCTCATTGGTGTAATTTGTATTTATCTAACACATCTGGTCAGGGTCGGCTCAATTTTGATAATTTTGCAGAAATATAACTCCTGGTAGTAATCATTCAATATATTTCTGCTCACTTCCCGCATATAATATGAATCCACTAGCAATAGAAAAATATCTTCCACCATGATTCCAGAATTAGATAATTCAAGCTTGTGAATTATTATTATTTTTTTAAGTACATCTTAACTCAAATCTTCGAACACAAGGTCTTTTTGAGAAGTCTTCGACCCTCCAAACCAGTATTGTGACCATTCCAATAAATTATGGAGAACCCAAAAATATTGTTCCACGTTCATAAAAATCTGTGCACGAATACCTGACAGTCCAATATAAAATATCAATGTATTAGTATAATTTTAGGAGAGTGACTTACGTGATTAAAAGTAAAGGTTTATAAATTATCATTGGATCTATAGGTTTTAAAAGTCTTTGACTGCATTAAGAAAAACTGTTCACAATGGTTATATATTTTAGATGATTGAAAATTAAATAACAGTTGTGACAATACACAGCCACACAGAAAAGTTGAGAGCAGCGACCCCAAAACACCAGGACGACTCAAATTAAGGTAAAAAAATGTTAACAGCTTATTCTCCTGTCACTTGTAGAAACATTACCTCCTTGTTGTACATAAACCATAATTTGATGTTGCCGGAAAAGCTTAAACGATTGAGCAAGTATATTATTCTGTTACTAGAGAATGATTTATTGTAATTTTTTTAATTATATTGGATAAGCAATTTCATATCAAGCGAATATTTTGGTGGTGGTGGCGGTGAAATTGTAGTATTCGAGAAAATCCGTAATACCTATTGACTAAAAGGTATCCACCAAAAGGCAAATTATTATTGAAGAAATATTCGTTATTAAATATTCTGATCTTCAATATTTTAAATTTCCGATGAATGTATTGAAGAAGAAAAAGTTGATAAATAAAAAAATAGACTTTAGGATTATGGAATAGATCGACAAAAATAGATTAGGGTATAGTTCATGATTTAATGAACTTCCTATCTGTTCATATTTATTTATACTGTTACCGACAAAATTGTAGTCTGTCAAATAATATACTCAAATAAACATTTTGACTTTTTTTTCTGATGGTTTGTAGTTCTAGAAGAGATTTCTTGAAATGCTAAAATACCTCAACACACCTGCTGTGAATTCAAACTAATCCATCACACGGAAAATGCGTATTACGAAGCAGTATTTATTACTTAAGCTTATGCTCCACAATATTTTTATTGAGGACTAATTTGAAGAATAAAAACTATGAGTTAATCAATATCGCGTGAATATGGAAGAGATTTGGATGCAGCTACTATCATATTCATGATATTGTAGGATTCTTATCTATTTTTTAATATATTTTAAGCCTTGAAGTTCTTCTATATTTCTCAGTTTTTTATAATTTAATGGAAAATGCGTGAAACTATTCAAGAAGTTAAGTGTACCCACCAAAATATTAAAAAAAGGTTTAAAAAAGTAGAAAGAGTTAGAAAGGTTTTTCTCGAGTTTGACGCTGATTTTGCTGAATGTTCAACATACCACAGGAACAGCAACATCCTCCTCCTCCTCCTCCTTTTTTAATGTAACATTCAGAGTAGCCAAGAAATTCAGCCTCACTCTCGGCTTAAACTGGCGAACACTTTTTTCTTCAGAAACGGAGACAAGTATCTGCAGACTCTCAGGGGGAAGGTAATGAGGACATTTTCATCAATTCTATTCTCTCTCTCTCCCTCTCTCCAAAATTCAAACAAACAAACTTTTTTCCATCCCTATCCCAACATAGGAACACAGAAACAAACACACCTCACGAACGCAAGCCATTGGTATCCACGAAGCAGGATGCCTCAGCAATTGAAGACACTTCCTCGCCAGCACCAATAATCGTCATCGTCACCGCGGAGGAAACCAAGACCCACGATGGAATTGGACGTCGTATCCCCACCCAGCGCGAAAGGACAAGGTGACAACTAGTCGCCACCACACTGTATATTCAGGCAGGAAGATAACTGCTACACCAAGAAACGTAAGTATACTCCAGTGTAACCTGCACCAAAAGTCCTTGATAAAACCTGGTCGTATTTACAGCATGTCTAGGAATAGCAGTCCAATAGTCCAAGACAACCGTATATCCCTTGTTAAATTAAAATTAAGACACTAAAACACATCTCCACCTCAGATCTGATGGCTATGAGGTTTATGAGGACTGGAAAAAGAAAATAAATTCTTAGCTTCTGTCTATCTCTCAAACGATTGACTATATCTGCCTTCATCCAGGGAATTGGAAAGTAGACCCAAACATGCTAGATGTAAATCGCTCTATGAATACATTATTAGCAACAACATAAATATAATCAATAAGGCTGTTGTTAGTTAAACCGTATTAAATACAGCTTATAAGTTATATAACGGTGACGAACATATGGAGCTCAATCCTCATTAAGAATGTAATCAATGGACAAAATTTGGAACTTCAGCTGCGTCAAGCACAAGAGCAATGGAGGTAGTGCTAAGCTTGCCACCACTAAAAATGTATCTAAAAGAAGTGGCTCTGGCAGCGTTGATGCATCCAATCGGTTGATACACACCTGAACATAAGGTGTGAAATGGTCAGAAGTCGGATGTGTAAACATGGCTATTGCGACTTTGCCACTTATACCGGCTTACATTGACAGTATCTCTATAAGTATATCTTTGAGCGTCTATATGCAGGTCTCATAGCTTCTGGAGGTCAGATCGATGAAGATGTTTTATACTCCAGTAAACCCCAGTATACTCCAAAGATAGTAAATGGCACATGAATAAACATGCAAGTGGAGCGCAGCTAGAACTAACTGTCTGACATAACCATAGCTGCAAGCAAACTTGTCCATAAACATATCATGTGCAAGATTTACTTGATCTCAAATGTCACAAACTAACAACGAGATCCGCATTGGACAGGCACTTGTGAATGTCTGTACAACAACGGTATAACTGTTGCTTGCATAAAAGGACACGCACCTTCCGAATGCAATATTACAAACGAACAACCGTAAAGAACAGTATCCTCGGTTCTGAGACACATTGTATTTTAGTCGTCAGCGTTTTGAAAACTTTATTAAAAGAGAACACCCACACGGGAGATCTTCTGGCCTACCTCACCCACAATTGGTGAGTCTTGAGTCACCGCACTCGATATACCAAAATCTTTCGAGGGTATAACATGAGAGACTTCTAATTAGGCTTGTTGCCTATGCCAATGGTCAGATAGTTTTCTCATGGGCCGCTCCTTATCATGGATGGATATTCTCCATATGTATTTACCATTAATACCAACATTTCTCTGATATATGTTCATTCTCCAACGCTTTTCTTGCTGTACCTCAGTGGACAATTGACTCTGTTGGAAATAACGAATCCAGAGCCTCATGGATAAAAAGAGCCTCACGTTTCCTGTTACAGACAACGAACAGTCTCGTATGTCTTGATAATCCAAGTTTTCACATCAGCAATGAAAATTCTCTTGCATGTTGAACATAAGTAACAACAGGTAATACAGTGGTAAATAGTTTGTTTAAATAGGTAAGTAGTCTGCCTTTGACTGAGATTTAGGACTTCACCACTATACTGCTGAGTTCGCTCGGTTGTACGCAGTCTACAAAATCTCAGCACCTATTCTCAAAATTCCCCAATTATCGAACAAAAGTTCGGAGCGCCTTACAACGCACGACTCTCCACTCTACGGGGTATTGCAGACCAGGCGTGACTACCGCCTTGCCATAATTCACGAAATATTGAGAATAAATCTCCGGCATGTCGGCACGTTAGACTTTTTTACACATCTTGCTCTGCCTCGATATCTTATTTACATATAAGCATACATAGGGGGCGATCTATATGGAGGATATTCTTCGCCATCAGTTTTTCATTGATCAACTGGATTTAATTTTCCCAACTTTGATGTTTAAAGTACTAACAAATTAGGAAAATTTCATTTTAAAATACGTGGTTGAGACAATTTTGCATGTATAAGATAGATAATTCCAGAATATTGACTTATTCGGTATATAATACTCAACTTAAGTCACCAATATAACAGCTGCCACACACACCGTTTATTTCGTATTTATATTTATGGGTATTAGAAACTGAAAATACTCATATTCTTCCTTCTTTAAACATGCCTATAGAGTGAATTAACGGTTTTTTGCAAGATCACCCTATAGTCAACCGATACATACCATTTGATATTTACAATTAGAAATCAATCATGTAATAACTAATAAAAGGCGTGATTAATAGCGTCAGTACAGAAAATATTTCGGACCAATCAATTTTTGATTGAGAAAAACTATTCCTAGAAAACGTTCTTTGCAATAATTGTTATCCTCAAGCTTGGAACCTCTATTAACACTCTCTGTATACCATATATAAGAGGATTATCCCAAATACCATTATTCGATTTAGAGATTATAAATGCCACAGCATATATAGGAGATAACATAGGGGTTAGTTCCACTCTACCTACACATTAAAGGAGTTGAAATTTTGCAACATAACTTTTACATACTCATTTTCCAGACAAAATAATATTGTGTACTTAACACACAGTTTCATAGTTATTTTACCTACATGATGGAAGATTTTTACCAAGTAAGAGTATCTACAATCTTCATTTTATTTTTTACTAAACTACAAAATGACAAAAAAAGTTCTGCAATTATGGTAAAACAGTTAAAAATTTCAATGCTAGTATAATTTTAGTAATAATTTCGGGGCAGCACAAACGTTAGTAACAGTGGTGATAAATTTTAAGAGCCGCACATTTTTTTCGCGACCACTGAATAACCATCGCAGTTTTGTAAAGATTATAACATTTAGTTCAGCCAATTATCGGCGTATTTGTCAGTCTGCTTTGGATTACCAGCCGTTTTACCCAATCGCATGCGGCCAGTATAAAGACGAATGAACCGGGACAACCACAAGGTACCTTTTAGAAATTCCATTCCACATTGGAGATTATTCGAGTGGCTTTTATTGGCAATATAAGCAAAATGAGCACGCTACTGATGAATAACGTACACTCACTGTAGCTCCTGAAATTCCTTCGGCTGAATCAGTGAAGATAAATTGGTTTATTGTATACGGAATTGTTGATAAATATCAGCACGATAAAGTTTAAACAACGCGCCCATTGCCGCATGCCTGTATGCAAAACTTGACTCTATTAACTCCTTCACCGTACAGTTATTTTGCGGGTTCTCAGCTGTCACATAACAGGAAGTAATCCCTATTCATATATCGATTCCAAGGATATTCAAAATAATAAATAATAACGTCTTAATTGATACTTATTGAGCCTTGGGACATTTATACTGAACCGTTGCCTATGTCTAAGTTGATCCTAAGCATTATATGTAGTAAATACTTTTTTATTTCTCCAATTTGGATTCAGTTAATTTATTATTATGCAGTTATAAGTTAAACTTCTTCGAAACATGCTTAATAAGTGTTGTGGCACCGGGAGTGTATAATGTTAATGGATATTGAGATTGTGAAGTGCCTTCCTAGGTAATTTGGAAAGTAAGTATCTAGGGAAGTCAGATTTTTTTATCTTAGAAATAAATAGTATAAGATAATATTAATGAAGTTTATCACATTTCAGCCATTGTAACACGAATTTTGAAGTTTTTAAATTATATATTTTGACACTTGACCAAGACAAGGGTAAAGTACAAGGCTGACATATGTGGAAAATCTGTTATTGCATAGTATTTTTTCTTGTCTTTTCTGAGATACTCACAAATTGCACTTCGGTTTTTTCAATTTTTTTGTAGTTGCAGTTGGGTATATTAAATTATATTGAAACTTTAGTAAACACAGAAGGTTTTTTATATAATGGAGTCATTTACAAAAAATTCTACAGGGCGGCAAAAATAAACTTTTGATTTCCGCTATTTTTAAAGTCTAAAAACTTACTTTAAATGGAACACTATCAATTAGGGCTGATTGGACGTAATATTAATTACCTTCAAAACTGTATTAGGGGTTCCTATACATATGTATCTCTCTCTTAATTTATTAGGTAATCCGAATTTTATGTTTAGTTGGGAAAACTCAACCACAATTTTCAAATAAATCAGGATAACGTTGAATTGACGACATAACTGTCATTAATTTGTGTATCTCATTAATTCTTATTAGTTGAACTAGCAGTCAGCTTTAATTAGGAACGTTTGATATTTCTTTAATTTCTACTAGGTAAATATGAGAAATTACACTAAATAGTAGGAGTCCAAACAAAATTTCATCCTAGAGTCAAGTTTATGCTCAGAAATATCTGGAAGAAATTCATCCAGATAAACATCTATTTGAAGATATACTAGAAAAGATGGAAAAAAAAATACCGCGATCGAAAAGGGGTATTCATCACACAGCTGTTTTCTTTTAACTTTATGAAGCTGAAAACAGTATTACATATGAATCAAATATTTTTCTCTACAAATTCCACAAAAATTTTTACAAAATATTTGAACCACATAATCCAAAAAAATAAGAGAAATTATTTATTGTTTTTAGCAAATACTATGCCCATCGTTTTCAATATATAAACGAATTTTTGTCTTGATTAACTCCTTGACTCTAACCAACATATTCGGTGCTATGGGACAAAAAGCTGTTGTTATTTGTTATTAATTTCATGCTTTCCAATATTATTGGCGGTATAACATGAACGCTATTCATTATTATTCATATATTCTCCATTCGAAAAAATTCAGACTGGTTAGGTTTGTGGACCGTGAGCCGTGGTCACGTCCTATCCATCTATTGAGATATTGCCTCATCCTTTACCTAATATTCAGCGCTTAATCTTCCAGTTCACTGTTCCTAATAAACCTGAGAAAACTGCACCGTTCAAGTGAATATAAAAAAAGTACGAACCTAACACACGCGTAAATGAAAGAACGTCATTTTCAGCTGAGATCTGGCCTATATCCAACTTCAGTCTCTGCGTGAAACCTTCAGATTTCTCACACGATTTTGTAGTTATCCGGCTGGCTTCAAGGAAACATCAACCAGCAGATATTTTGCGATATACGTGTACACTGCCGTCTGCTCCCCATATACCTATTATAATTTATGAGCTATCGGAATCGCAGTCGCTCGTACAAAATTATTATGTAAATCATGTAATTGGAATGAAGCAACAGCATTAAGTAGACATTTTGAGATTTATCTGTTTACAATAACAGACACATGTAATATACAAGTAAGTTAGATGCAAGCCATCTTTCTGGAGTTACAGTATTTGAGATTAGAAGAGCATGTTAAATTCACCTGACCTGAAAATTTGCCTGTTTTACCTTTGTTTTGACATATCTACAGTGTCTGTTGGTTTGTTGGTCCATTGCTCTGTCGCTCTGTCAATTGTCTCTACCCCAGCCACTCCTGCCCTGACAATAATGAAATTATGGGTACGCAGTAGGTAATGCTGACTGGTATTTTTGAAATTGGTGCATGGGAACAATAATAATCAAAAACAGAACATCCCAAAAACTTCTCCAACTGTTTTCAATTTTCTCAAGTATCCAATCATTTTGAGGCGAGCAGAACAACAGTTTTTGACACTCAAATATTTTTAAATGTGTCTAACCTTATTTTTATATTTTTTATAAATTTCTGTTCAATGAAATGATTTAAGGACATGCATCAGGTATCAGGTATCAGACAAAGAATGGAGCATTCGGAAAACTATGGAACGGCATCTCCAGTTAATAGTCCAGTCAATTTAGACTTTCCAAAAATAGAATGCCTAGATGAAATCTAAATGCAAGCAAGCAATGCCGCATTTCAAAATAGTAAAAAAAACAGTTGCTTTCATGCCATACTGAAATGGATCGTCTGATGATGTAACACGTACTTGCGAAAGAGTTATATCCGATATTTCAAGAGCGTATATTTCCTCAGAAAAGAATTGGAGGATCTTTCGTCGGATAATTATTTGCACGTCATACACATGTCCCCTAAGACGTATTGTATTCTGCTCATAGTTAGTTACAAGATAGTTGACAGGGTTGTTATTGGGGATTTTTTAATTGTTCATCTTGGTACACTGAAATTGTGCAGTTTTGTTTAAAATTGTGCACAGTGAAGAGCTATTGTGCACAATACTACACAACAATAGTGCAATCTGTAACATCACCGCAGGTGTAAACTTTTATTGCAAATAATTTTGTTCATAATAGCTATTTCTGACAGACGGCAGTCCTCAAGATAGGAGGGTTGATTCGTGACCTAAGACAATGTCAAATTATGTCACAAATATCTTACAAATGCTAAAATTCAAATGTCGTTATTAAAAGGTTCCTTAATTATCAACCAAACATAATTATTTTCCTCAAATATTGAATAGTTGTTACATGCCTTCACTGTAGTGAATCACACAAATCACAGGAACTTAGTAGCATACTAAATACTACAGGAGTAACTGACAGCGGCCTCATTATAATTTAAACTCATTAGAAGTTCTTTCAATACATTTATCGTTATAATATATTAATATTATTATTTTACTACGTTAACTGGACTTTATCATTCTCTGTCAGCGCTGTTGCCAACTAAGCTTACGCTGTCCATCTTTCTTGCTCTGAGGCGCTCTTTGTCTGACATTAGCACGTTTCCCATGTCAAATTTTAAAATGACCCGTACGGTATATACGCAAACGTAATTTAAAGAAAGAATATTGAAAAACATTAACAATCCTAATCGACGGCGGCGTCTGAAACATCAGTAAATACGACCAAATCGACAAACAGCGAGGAATAATTCGACTCGGCATAAACTCTGAAAGAAAATGCTAAAAACAAGCAAGTGATTATTCAAGAAAGCTATACCAATAAATCATATAATTCATATGAAGTGTCACTGTTATATTTAAGGGTTAATTCACTGAACAAATGATTGTGGAATGCGATCCCGGCCTTAAATAATATAGTCATAGTGACTGACCTCATTCCGTAAGTCTGAAATTAGAACAAGCCCTGTTACGTTATAGAAAAATAGTAGCTAATGCATTGCTACTGGGCATATGCATATGATATCATAGATCAAATTCGTCGATGCATTTTATATTTTTTATTCTGCCATTTAAACGGTATGTGACGAATTGCAAATTTCAATATGATCTGATCAAGGGGAGATAATTTTTCTAATTGTGTTGTTCTATGTATAAGTGTTACTTGAAGCGGTGGCTAATGGAGTGAATTTTTCATGAAATCTTACTTGCCCATCTCTGTCATTATATTTTCTCAGATTCTCTTCGTTTAGGAAAATATGGCGAGAATATTTTTTCGGTCTTTGTTATTTGATTCAGATTTAAGTGTATATCGCAATATTATGTGACGTAGTTTTTTACATAACTGATGTGGATGGAAATAAATTAGTATTCCATTAAGCAATTTGGCATGAAACATCAAAAAATGATATCTCGATTCCGAAATTTTACGTGACGAACATACCTCTACCTATTAACGTAAAATGTTATCTGAAATGAGAATTACTATGATGATAATAATTATATGCCACCATAAAGGGCAATGTAGGATAACCTATGCGATTGTTTAAAAAAACTGCTTCCTGGAATATAGAATCTGCTCAGCAATTTTTTCTTCAATGTCCTTACTACGGACCTGGTCATGGACCGAGATACGTAATTTGTGGCAATTTCCCACGGATATAATGTATTCTGTATTTATTGTAATGACTATCTGGTGAAGCTATCGATACCTGAGAAACACACCGAAGAAGTGTTGAAATTTATTACGAGATATAAGGCAATTTTAATATATTCGAAGCACGATAACTCAAAATGCGATGCTGTGATATTAAATTGCAATTCTTACATTCTTCGATATTTATGTGTTTGGATTTGTAATTTTCATAGTGTTACTTGTCCTTATTCAGATAGAATGCATTAATGTAGCATTAGCATTTGTTGAAACAAAAGGAGGAAAAACTTGGGTGTCAGAGCAAACGTGGCAACCAAACTAATGCAGGGGAAGCGCATATCTATTTTATATTTATAGAATTCCGATCAAAATCTACAATGCTCCTATTCGTTCCTCACGCTTGAGCTTGTACTCGACATGGTCTTCCTCGACCACCAACAAAAGATGTTCGTTGTTCGTTATAGAATTCACGACTCTTGCCGAGATGAACATCGTCTTGAAGGAGGAGTAGAAACGTACCAAATACCAGGAACTCCTCGGCCAGCTTCACAAGCTTTGGCTAGTCTGCTAGTTTTGATCCTTAGGTGGGATGAGAAAAACGCTTCTCTATGCTTTAAAATTTATACCGGCATGCTGTGCATCACCAAACACGTTGGCCAAAATGATGCAGAATGTTCTCTCCGTAAACTTATCACGCACGGTTTGCGGACGGGACTTACCTCACGGTGTGGGGACCAGTCACTGGGAATGGGAACAGAGGCCTGGGTATCGGACCCTGGGCTAAATATACAGATCTCGCAATATAAATTAAACCGCTCTGGGAACAAGAAAAATTCATCCCCTGATCACGTCAATCTCGGTTCTCGCGTCAACCTCACAACAACAATTAGGTCTAAATGAAAAGTTAAACAAGACGTTCCAAAACTCCATCAAGACCTGTAATATTGTAAGATCCTTCCTCAACGCACAGCAGTAGCTCATGTATTGACTTGGCACAGTTTGTCAATATGACGATGATACCGCAATTTGTCTGGACGAGTTGAAATAAAAGCAAAAATAATAAAAATAGAAGTCCACTTCAGTAGTCCTGGTCATCAGATTTGTAAGATCAAAGTTGATACCGCAAATATACTTGCATTTCCACCATAACTATTCACCTTTAGTGCCATCCAATGTGGACTAGGTGCGATAACTTGACACTAAGACCCAAATAATGATAAAAATCGTGAGAAGCTGGCATCCTGATTCATCAGTCTGAAATCTATACCAGCATGTTATATATCGGCAAACAACTTGGCCGGAAGGATGATCAATCATCCTAATCCGCTCCATCTACATATGGCGCACAATTTTTGAACCCAGTTGATAGCTAACCTCACGGTGTTGGGGAGCCGTCGCTGGAAAACCAAGCAGCAGCTTGCTGTATCGGATCACGGTCCGCAAACATTTTTCTCTTCTTATCTAATAATAACAGATAATAATAAAAACAATTCAGGACAGCAAGCAACGCACGAGCCGAAAAAATCAGCGCCACTTTACTTTAATGTAGAGAACCAGTAGTCCATTACAAAACTAGTTCCTGCCCAACTAAGGATCCACATCTATATATCATTTGAGGTACTCTTACAGTATCGAAGGGATGCAGGTATATTCCAGGGTGTATTGTGCGAATTTTAGAGAATGTCTGATTTACTGGAACTACTCGTTCACCATGCAGATCCTGATATCGATCTTATGTGTTGATAAATTACTCAAAAAAATATCTAACTTCAGGGATCCTATGACACTACCTTTAAAGTTTAAAATAGCTTGAAAATATTGTCGATCACGACCTGTAGTTCACTGTAGACAGAGATCACACATATCATATAAGAAAAACTGACAAAAAATGATATTTCAATTCCTAATTTATTATTCAAGTATAGGCGATAGTACTATACTGGGGGCCTATACGCATGATTCCAAACTGAAAGGAAAATAACTAATGAAACATAATGCTTTCCCACTCGTGTCGATAGATAGAGTAAGGCCGATAGTAGTTAACCAAAGCCAATCAATATTGATAGGTGCACATATGCCTTACTGAATATTTGAAATGGTGGTCAAAAAACTGACAAAGCGCTGACGAACCCTTGCACGCGTCTTTTATAATTGATTACGGCTGTCATTGTGGTCTGTCTGAGTCTCTACGACTCGTTATT
Organism: Bruchidius siliquastri; assembly: GCA_949316355.1. Classification (NCBI taxonomy): domain Eukaryota; kingdom Metazoa; phylum Arthropoda; class Insecta; order Coleoptera; family Chrysomelidae; genus Bruchidius; species Bruchidius siliquastri. The sequence goes on along the minus strand of OX438529.1, from coordinate 10,765,350 downwards.
ATTGTTAGGAGACCGCACGCTATCCTGAGCTTGTCAACAGACGCAGACATTCAAGGATACCTTTTGGTCTACCGCGAAAGCACCACCGACTCGATGACTCGATTGTGTTTTTTCTTTTGTTCACTAGCGAGGAGGTACCATGGAGGTATGTTCTATATTAATGCTTTTTACTTTCCGTGCAAAAATTTTAAATATGAGATAATACTTATTTCTGTCTTTTTATAATATCTATACACATCACAAAAAAATGTCACCTATTTCCATCGATCTGTTTCTCTGTCTGATTTTGATGCAATTTGGGATTCTTCTTAGGGTAGGTAATATATATTTGTTAAAATAGATCCATTTATCGCGCAATTTATAGCAAAAAACAAAACAAATTTCATGATTCTTAAAGTTTGTTTTTGTATCTTTTCTGCTCACATAGCTAACGCATGCGCAGGTCGATCTAAACTGTACGTAAAGGTTCAACAGGAGGTACAAAAATATAATTTTGCAACGACCTTGCAGTGTGGAGGTCTGAGAAATATAAAAAACATGAATCATGTTCCCGTTTAACTGCGCCTTGAGATACCTATATCAAATACACACAGAAATATATTAAATACTTTACATATTGATTGTTCCGAGACCTGCGTGGTTCACTTGCAATTACACATATTCGAATGTGTATTCAAAGCTGCATCATATTTGATTGTCAGATTCAAATCACTGGATTATCCGTATTAGATGTCCTTAGTTGATAGGAAAGGTGTTGAAAATGTGACAAACTTTCACCTGTATTGTTAATAAAAAAGTGGCACACGCACATATAACTTTATTTATAATTTGCAGCAAGCAAAGATGTCATTTGTACTGCGAGAGAACAGTCATGTTTAAATTTTCTACATCCATACATACAGAAATGCTCAAAATTTTTAATAATTTAATCCCAGGATTATGATTGGGTCGTAATTATTGCTAATCAATGTCTTTATAGAAGTATAACAGTGCTCAAAAACATTTGATGGTAAGAATTTTTATAAATATATATATATATATATATATATATATATATATATATATATATATATATATATATATATGACAAGGAGATCTTGTTTTAGATCTCAAGCAGTGAGTAATGTAATATATTCTCAATTATATAAAGATAGCAAAACTTTATAAAGCTTTTGAATCGGTGGTTTTGGTATTTACAGGGATATAAAATAAATAAATATAACAAAATGGGAAGACCGTATTGAATATATTATGGAAAAAACTAAATATTTGCATTATATTTTTTATAAGTTAAATAGATAATGAATGTTTATACATTGAAACTTATATATTATGAATTTTCCGACAGTATAATTAACTATGGAAATATATTACTTGAAAAGGAACATACAATATTAATTTATGTTTATTACGAAATATTAAAAATAGCACTCAAATGAGTCTGAAAGGCAACTCCATGCTATTGATATGCCCTGTAACCTAAGACAATTATTTTGCTTAGAATTACTATGATGTACTTTAAATTAAGTTAGTGAATTCTATAACTATAAAAAAACTTATTCATTTGCCGCAATGAACAAAGGCTATTAGCGACAACATTAGCTATATAGAAGCCATTAAAGCATATATAGCACGTTACCAATAAAAAAACTATAAAGAAAAATCAAGAGAACTGATTTAACTAAATATCAAATTAATCTATCCAGATTTAACAATTATACATTTATACATTCATTATGAATCTATATAATATGATTTTTAGTTAATTTTTTATTTTGTAGTTTTATTACTACATTTATGACTTCATATTTCATATAGTATGTGAGTTTACTTGCCAGCCAACGTACAGAAATCCTTAATTCCTTCTTGCTGGATTCACAAATGAATTGTCATACAAATATATATTGTAAATTATATACCGGATATGTATACCTGATAATAAATTGAAAGAAAGATTTCAGCTGTGAAGTCTAAACCCATATTGAGATGTATAAATACATTTTACATCACAGATACTATCATATAATATAACTATCTATCTTTAAACAATGAAGATCAAGATGTATGTATGTATGTGCCATTATTATCAGATTTCTTGAGACTATCTAAAGTGGCTCTCAGCGTTGATCAAAAAAACGATATCGATCGAGATAATCTGATATTGTTATAAATATTTCTGGAGGCCGCTATTAAAGCTACAGCTACCGAGTCTATAATAGTCGCTTGAATTAATAGCTATAGATATCAAATCTGAAGTTTAATATTACTCCATGGAATAGGTATTTTACGACAGCCGTCCACAATTGGAATGCGTTATAAATGGGGTAGTATGAATAAATTGCCGTATAGATTTTATATGCATCAGATCGAAAGAAAAGGATACAAGTTGCAAAAAAATCCAGAAGATAATAATTGGCTCACGGAGCTCGTTTTTTAATATTTCCATATTTAAAATAAAATTGTGCAATTTATACACAACGTTCCGCAAATAAAAATTATTTTTTCACAAAGGTGAACTTATCAAACCTAGCATTCGATTTGTCTAGTTATTATTCAATTTAATATTTTTATCTTTCACGCGTCTTAAAAGAATATAGTTTTTTGTCAGCTGCATTTGCATTATTATTTTAAGGGAAAATATTTCAAATGTCAGTTAACATATAAAAGTATATTCAGAAATATATGTAACATATACATGTATTGATGTAAATCAGTTTAAAGTATATATACATTCATTTCATGATTGTGGCTTATTAAAAATTCATCTCAACCGTAATCCAAATGCAGTCGCCAAAAAAATATGATTCACCTGAGACGCAGAAAATATATAAGAATTTAGTAGAAGAATTACTATACTAGATACATAAACGGCTAGAATCGAGAACTTCAGTTTTATTTTAATGATAGAACTCAATTAATTAGTTGACCCGTAACGTGTGTCGTCTTCATAAACATTTTGACAGTATGTCTCATATTTAGAAGATTAAGTCAAAACGCAACATAACAATAAAATGCACTCTTATTTGTGAAATCTTGTATAAACTGCACCACTTGTATCTCATCGACAGAATAGTTACACCAAGTAATAGAATCTCACTGCAATTGGATCGACCGTTCTAAACTGGCACCATTACAGGTGAAATACAGGAAGCACCTCCATGATGCCTTTTTATAAATATAAATAGCACTTGGATTATTATTATCATAACTCCGATATATCATAAGATGTTCCATTCCGTTACTTTTTACTATTACATTTTTTTCCAGCCGCAATTTTCATTGATGCATTTTCTGTTCTTCAAATTGGTGATCAATGGTTCAGACACAAGTAAGCTCATTACTGACTTTTTTCTTTTTTTATACGTTCTGTGTTGGTGCAGTTATTTGTGGCATTGATAAATATTTACGTGGCGTCCAGACCTTTGACCTTCTTCAGATGCATATTGCCATACTAAAAATGTCCTGAAAATAGGTATTCGTCGTTTTAGAACTGTCATTAAGCTGGTATATTTAGGAACTGTAACACCTAGTTAAAGTATCATAGATGATGGCCGTTTGCAAGGATGAGGATCTTGTGTATCGCAAAAAATGAATGCTAGAAAGCATCATTATGAAAAAAAAACTATTGAAAGTTTCAGGCATATAAAATCCTCTCAATAAAAACCTTGCATCTATAGTTATAGGATAATCTAACGGAACGCTATACCTATTATGTTGTACTCAATCCCGCCGAGATAGCAGTAAGCTGGATTAATGGGTACTGATTGATTTTATTACGACATTAGCGTTAAGGTAGCTTTCTGTCTGATATATTATCATATTCTATCTTATTTTTGTTATAATAAAAACGCTAAAAAGTGGGGATTAAGTATATATAGAATGCCGTTTCAGTATTGTCACACTTCCGTTTTGCTCCTCCTTCTCAGATATAGTGAACAGGTCGTTCAACTTGTAAGGTTTTTTGGTAAGGCTTTGAACATGAAATTATAGAATACTACTTTGGTTGCCGATTGCTGAACAAGTTACATTCCAAAAACCAACAAATCACTTTGCACACAATGATCAGTCCAATACTTCAGAAATAATAGATAAAAACAATAAAGTTAATTTAGCTGATACAGCATTTTCTCCATCAGTGAACGGCGTCCGTCCTACGGTCAGGGTCCGTGTAGAAACATAACTCTTCTAAGATGGAAGTTCATTCTCGAATGTCTGATCCTATTCTAGAAGTTCCTGAAGATCCTTTAAGGAGTTTCTTAGCTTGAAGAACAGGATTTGTAGCCTCCTGCGTTTTCTTTCAACGTACAAGATGTAGAACAGATGAAGATGGGCATTGGCTGCAGTGGCGACTTGTGGAGTGGTGCCACATAGTTTCAATATATTCTATTTCAGAAACAACATAATATTATTTACTTGGTATTTTATTTCTATTTTCACAAATTATATCACTCAGTAATATACTGTAGTTTTCATATGGTTGTCTCTATAGTCAATCTTGTGTTTGTACTGACCGGTAGTTAAAATCAGATACGATTGTCGAAATAGCTTTACTAATGTTTCTGTTGCTTCGGCAGCTTTCATCAAAGTACACAAAATTAAACATTATATTTTTAAATTATGATATTGACTGTTTTACTCTCTTTTTTTTAATAAGACTCAAGTATGAATGATCATGAAATGCAAGAATACAGATGGACATTGTTGATTATTCCAAAATAAGAGACGTACTGCTTAGCCACGTCAGAAGCTCAAATGAAGCAAATACGATAGATAGATAGATAGATAGATAGATTTATCAGTCCTAAATGATCACGTAGTGATAAATCAAAAGTTAATAGATACAGTATTACAATTAGGTAGATTAAATTCAAAATTAGACTATATGTATATATACAATCCCACACTGATATATAAAAAAGTATATATTAAATTGAATAAAATAAATAAAATACGCAGTGCAGAACATCACACGCCGAAAAAATAAGTTGATAAATTGCGAAAAATTGGTACTTAATATAATGACACAATATAACACATATATATATAGTATATATGACATGTTCCACTCAAGGAGGTACTCATGAGAGTAAATGCGGAGACATTGCTCTGATGCGATGCTACGCCACCATATGCCAAGCCATCCAACGCCACATCAGAAGAATCTAGTACTTTATATTCCTTATGTATGCGACATACTTGTCTGACGCTACCACACTCCACGCCACACGACGTCGATCCCAACTTGTTCGATTTTCATCACGACGCGTGGCGTGATATTTGAGTTGTATGCACATGAACAGGGGATGATGCAGACGAAAATGAACGAAATTGTACTAATTGAGGAGGTGCGAGAGCACGAAGGCTTGGGATGAAATTGCACAGCAAATGGGAATAACAGTTTATCATTCTGAAATAGATATGAAATCGACCATTATGATCACTAATGTCCAAAAGATTGATCAGAGTATGGTACTCTCCATGAAGATATCGTTCACAATTTATTGGATGTACCGAATATTTCCTTTTATTTCTTTCTGAACAAATTATTGCAACTGAGGCAAACTTCATTTCTTCTTCCCACTCATCCGATGAACTGGTCGTCGCTATGACTCACAATTGAGAACTCGCACATAATACGTACCGTGGCGTCAGATGGAGTAGCAACAGTGTGCACACAGCGCATCTGACGCAATGTGTCCCTCTATCTGCGAGGACAACAGGACATTGGGCTGGCTAAAACAAACAACCAACACCATAAGGGCAGGAGATGATGAGGGTATTTCTAAAGCTGGCAAAGACGACACACTGAACTCTCGTTGAGGTAGACCGCCCCGTCGAGCAGATGGATATTAAAATCTTTTGCTTTGCTTGTCCAAAACCTACCTCAGAGGTTGTATCGTGGTGCGTTTTTCACTACGATGTACTTATCGTATCGTACGGACATTTACTTGTGTTCGGTATCAGAGACTATTATTATTATTATTATTATTATTATTATTATTATTATTATTATTATTATTATTATTATTATTATTATTATTATTATTATTATTATTATTATTATTATTATTATTATTATGATTATTATTATTATTATTATTATTATTATTATTACTATTGTATAGCTACGTGTCGAATGAGAAGTATGGCTCCGCAATGGCAGACACCATCTCGTCAGCACCGATGGCAGGGGCTCCCGCGAAAGAAACTGTTGCATCGTGACTGCTATGGAACTAAGCTCTGCCTCCCCGACTAGCGAAAAAATATGTCAAGACTAGAACCACCACATCAGACAGAAAATAGAGCCGCAACTACAAGTTGTGTAAGTATACTTCTCTGTAACAGCACTATGGCAAGGCGGCGGTGGAAGAAATAGAAGAAGAGAAAAGTAAGGGGACAATACCATCCCTTTTTAGAACACAGCGCTCCAACTCTTGTAGTGAGGACAGACAGACAGGATTTGGAAGCCCAGTGATACATGCTACCGAGGCTGAGAAAAAAAGAAAAGTCCAGGTTTTTTCTAGCGGGGAGATTGAGAGTGCGATTATGAAGAAGAATCAAAATTCAATAGTATACAACTCCATTGATACTAAAGGTACTAAAGTATAACTTCAAAAAATTGGAAGATGTTAACATCAGTTTGTTTCCTGGCCTCTCCCATACTGATAATTTAATGTCAACCAACAGACATACAGAAATTAATAACATGATTTTTCATTAAGTATATGTCACAAAACATCGATTCGATTATGAAATGTTTTCGCGATGAGAATATAAAGACATTAGATACCCTTAATATTTTCGTTAATATATCTATGATTTAAAACAGCCATTAAACCAAAGATCCGGCCTACTCTACGTCTGACGTCAACTGAGTTCTTGTTGAGAAATTCAGGAAATTGGCAGGTATATCTTGTTCATGCTTAGTCTCATGTTTTTCATCTTACAATTTATTTTTGGCAGGCAGTATAATTTCTCGCAACTGGTTATTACCTTGATAGTTATCCATGCCTAATGAATGTTTTGCTCGTATAACATCCAAGCACAAAAGAGGGATTACGGTCGTTTATGATTTCTAAATTTATGGCTTCTGCATACGAATAAAATAGATTTGCCACTTTTTACACATTGCGCAAGCACGTAATATATTTTGCAACTCACCAACGCCAATGGCTAATAACGTTCGCCCTACAATTTACAACTTTTCAGTATAGTTTCCATAAATTATAATGACATATTAATTGCGTCAGGTATTTCCTTCTAATGAGATGCAAGAGTCGCAAATATACCTAATTAACGTGCTTTTTAACACAACACAGTTCGTTAACGTGTTTCGCTCAGGAATAGTATTTTGAAATTTATTAAAATTTTACAGTCTCGTCCTAGTTTTTAAAAAAAAACGTTTTTCCCTTTTCAAAGTTTCTTGGTAGTCTGTGGTCGAGCGAGATACGTATAGAAGTACCGTAAAAACAATATGTTTTAGTTCACGTAATTTCAACCACAGTGTTGCTCAAATAATTTTTCGCGGGGGTTTACAACTCCTGGTTTTATTTAATTTTAATGCTTCTGATATCTCGGAAACTGGTCAGCTCTTGAAACTTATAACATTACAGTGTACAATTTTGTTATATGCTTTGGAACAACTCTTCTATTTAGAAGCGATGTCATGTAACATCGTACCTTGTGTTGAGCGTACATTTTGTCTCCGGAGATCAAAAAGCTAAACAGTTATGAGATATTGAGGAATGGACGACAAAATATAATTACAAAATCAGAGAAACTTATCAGTGATCCCCAATTGTAATTATGTGAGGCGTCCATTCCGATCATATAAGATGCCTTTCTTCATTAAAGATATCACATATTATGGAAAACATTCATATTTATGAACCAAGTTATAGGAGTTACTGACAGGGATGAAGGGTTAACAGATGGATTAAACAAAGCCGACTCTAAAACTTCCCTTTGAACCTGTTGGGCAGAAGTAGTAATAGTACGTGTGATATCTTCGGAATAATTATTACTGTCACAGTTCACAATTAAGTTCCTTCATTTTGTAATCATATCAAATTCTCACTTTATTTCAATCACACATGGGGTTGGAAACAAACCAATTCCATAGTACTCCTATTGCCTATAGTCTAGGGGTAATTTCTACCAAGCAAGAACTGAGGATTCTGCATGAGATTTGTAAAAAAGTTATTTAAGAAAAATCGCATTATTAACTGATAGTATGATGATATTCAGCACCAAATTTAATCAATACGTAGTTGCTTTGGTAAACCACTCATCCGCCTTATGTCAAATAGAAATAAATGTAAGCTTCCGATGTTGATAAAAGGTAAAGGTGATAAACTGCACCGCAAGAACCAGGATTCTTCAGGAAGTGAGGTTGATATGTTTTAAAAATATTCTTCAAAATATGAACAAATGACTAACATGTTCCTCAAGAGATTATGAGTAATTACTCACATTGCCTGTGAAGAATAAACGAAACATGATACGCCTTCGACTGTCAGAGACAGTTTGAAAGGCTGATGCGTATTTACTACTTCAATCGAGTTACTTGTAGACATAAACCCCAATTTATCACATTATCATCCACAATCGGAAGGAAATCCATAATTAAATCCATAATAATGATACATTTTTTATTAGAAATTCTACGATACGATGCAGAGGTGGCGGAGTTATCATCACAAAAACCGTCACATTTTTTTTCAAGCTTCTGAGACCCCTACTCATTTCCCAAATTTTTTTTGTCAAACTTTGGGGACGGAGGGTGGGGAAGAGATGAATCTCAATATTCATACGTTGGTGAAATACGTTATATTATTGTAACGTTCTTAAACACTAATTTATTTCTACTGTAACAACAACAACTTATTCACTAATTTATATCAACGATTTCAAGTTCTTCACAATTAGACGTCTGATCACTGACTAACTGCTGTCACTGCTCCATACTTCTATATATACAGAAAAGACCCATCTCGAATGTTCCATAACCAAATCTAGAACAATCTGACACATTCGAGATGTCTGTTGACAGCTGCACACATGTTCTGGATGATTTACATACAGGGTGATCTTTTCTTGGCTGCTGGCCGCTGATCTCGTTGCATTATCAATAAATGTTTGCTTATACTTGGCTTCAGATTCATAATACATATCTGAGATTTCCTGTCTATCATCAAGATCGAAATCATCCATTTGAATTGAGCTCGGCCGGTTTCGAAAATGGTTCGGAGTTCGAGGTAAGACAAAAAGATTTTCGGTGGTACAGTGGCGTACAGTGGGCATGATGCTTTGAGATGAGGTATCAAGTTTTGTTAGGTTGTGTGTTGGGATGTAAAAATATTATCAATTGTGAAATATTCATAGAAGAGTTTCCTCATGGCATATAACGGAGGTACATGTGATATTGAGCCTCGCACGGTAGAAGAAAAACGATTTTTTCATCTCTTTACCGAAGACAGTCCAACGACGCCACAGCTGGTAGAAAAGGTTATGTGTTCGGTAAGGGAAAATAAAAAACTATGCTCACTAGCGGGGCGACACCTGCAGGAGGTTGTGCAAATTCTCGATTCCCCTGCTATTCCAAACACCCACCGCTGCTCATATAGGGCTAGGCTGTGGGAGATAACACACAAAGCGATCTTCGGCAGGTTTTACCATGACGGACATACTTGTACAGTTTCTTAAACCTTCTGCTGCCCACCACTCACCTTCCCTTCTAGACTTTGACGAATGGCACATGAATTTGAACCATGGATCGATGGCACGGACCGATGACGACACGGCTCTAGGCTAGATCTTCAAACAGAGTGAACGCATAAGAAAATCTCCCCTAAGCCCAAGGTGTAACACCATCGTGCCGAGGAGCTGCATGGACCAGAGGTCTTAATTTATATGTAGTAGATAAGTTAGCGTACAGAGAGCAAAATATTATATTTTATCCACCTACCCTGATATAAGGGGTGTAAGGGGTGATGGCAAGAAAATAAAAATGCCAACCCAAATGACAACCTCACCTGCACGTGGTGCACCCTGCTAGACAACAAACGAGGCTCTGTCGACCGACCGACTGCCGGAAAAAGCAGTCCGCCTCTGGATGGCCAACAGCTTCGGGTGGATGAGCCAGAAAGAGTTAGGGCACCTTCTTGCCCTAGGATAGAGAAATCTTTCCTAAAGGCGGAGGAACCGATAACATGGTCAACGGCATGGAGATGTAGAAGGCAACGGAAAACCACTACATTAAAGATCTTCTAGATATTCCCAGGATATTCATCCGATCATCTTATCATGTTGGAAGCAAAAATACAAATGGCCTCTAGTCCCGGGCAGACCTTGAGTGGTCAGGAGGTGCGAAGAATCCTCCGGTTCCAACTGGATAAGATAACAAAAATAGCGACTTGGAATGTAAAAACACTGTTTGCAGCTGGAAAGCTCGATAATTTAATACAGGAAATGAACAGAATGAGGGTAAACATTCTTGGAGTAAGTGAAGTCCGATGGTCTGGAAGCGGAGTACTCAAATCAAGGGGTAAAGTATTCTACTACTCCGGCAATAATATTGATCGAAATCACCAACATGGGGTTGGTATCCTAATGGACGAAAACTTACAAAAATCAATGAAAAATTTTGTCCCCCTCTCCGAAAGGGTAGTCATGGTTCAACTGCTTGGTAGACCCATTAACATCAATATTATCCAGGTCTATGCCCCAACAGCGGATAAACCAGAAGAAGAAGTTGAAGACTTCTATAAACAACTAGATCAGGTCTTAAAACTCACAAAGCCGAATGAAATAAATATAATTCTCGGAGATCTAAATGCCAAGGTTGGCAAAGGCAGAATGGGCTCAGTGGTTGGTGATTGGGGCTTGGGCGAGAGAAATGACAGGGGTGAAAGGTTAATTCAGTACTGTGAGGAGAACAATCTTATAGTTGCGAACACGTGGTTCAAACTGCCACCAAGACGACTATACACCTGGAAAGCGCCAGCGGACAATGACCAACACATTATCCGTAATCAAATAGATTACATTACAATTAACCGTAGGTTTAGAAACTCTATCAGCAAGGTTACAACAATGCCAGGTGCCGATATCGCATCAGACCACATCCCAGTGTGTGCCAACATTGTTCTACGCCTCGCCAAACCCAAAACAAAGAACTTCAGGAAGACGCTGGACCCACAACTACTAAAAATCGAAGTAACAAGAACACTGTACGAAGACCATCTTAATAAAGAACTAGAAAGTATTATCACTTCAAACGATACTAACAAGTACTGGCTTGATCTTAAACAAGCGTTTAAAACCACGAACGAAAAATTCCTCTCAAAAACAAAAACAACAACTAAGAATAAGTGGATGACCAAAGATATTCTAGAGTTAATGGAAGAGCGAAGACAATGTAAAATTCAGAACGACCACAACGGGTATAGAGCCCTCCAAAGAAGAATTCGTAATGAAATTAGAGCGGCAAAAGAGAAGTGGCTACACGAAAGATGCCAAGAGGCTGAAGATCTGAACAGACTTGGAGATAGTTTTCACCTTCATAAAAAAGTCAAGGAAATAGCTGGACTGTACAATAATAGACCGTTGGGTTTTATTAAAAATGAGAACAACGAAATAGCGACAGCCGAAGAACTGTTGCAAATCTGGAGAGAATATACAATCAGTCTCTTCAACGACGACAGGCCAGGGAACCCCACAACAGAAATACCCACTACATCAGGACCAAGCATATTAAAAAGTGAAATCATACATGCCATCAAGTTAATGAAAAATAAAAAAGCTGCGGGTCCGGATGATATGTACTCGAAAACGTTTCACTTAATTAACGAACAAAATCTTGAAACAATCGTAAGACTCTTCAATAACATCTACGACACTGGACACTTTCCTGAATATTGGCTCCGCTCCACGTTGATCACAATACCAAAATCGAACAACGCAACCTCATGTAAAGACTATCGTCTCATCAGTCTAATGAGCCATTTTCTAAAACTCTTCCTTCGAGTTTTACACACAAGACTTTATCAAAAATGCGAGGAAGTAAGCGGTGTCAGCCAATTCGGATTTAAGAGCGGATTCGGAACTAGAGAAGCCATATTCAGTCTCCAGACATTGGTCCAAAACTGCCAAGATCAGAGAAAAGATGTCTTCATGTGCTTCATTGACTATGAAAAGGCATTTGACAACGTTAAGCACAATCTTTTGATAGCATACCTCAGAGATTTGGGACTGGATGGAAAGGATGTAAGACTGATTGGTAATCTGTATTGGCACCAAAAAGCAGAAATTCGAGTAGGCAACACTGGAACAACTGAAGATTTTGAAATTAGAAAAGGGGTTCGCCAGGGATGTATCCTGTCCCCAATGTTATTCAATTTGTACGTGGAAAGGGCATTCTCCGAGGCAATCTCAGATAGCCCCTTTGGTATTAAAGTGAACGGATTCCCCATTAACAATATCCGATATGCGGACGATACCGTAATAATAGCAGAAAACGCACAAGATCTGCAAAGTCTGTTGGATCGGGTTAACGAAGAAAGCCAAAGACTGGGTTTGAAACTTAACATCAGCAAAACCAAGTTTATGATTGTCAGTAGAAATGATATACCACAAACTCGAATTCATATTAATGAAGAGAATATCGAACAGGTCACACAGTTTAAATACTTGGGATGCATGATAAATAAAGAATGGGATCCGGATCAAGAGATAAGGTGCAGGATCGAGCAAGCTAGAACAACATTTCTAAGACTTCGTAAGTTCCTTACAGACAAGAACTTGGACTTTAACCTCAGATATAGGATGATAAAGTGTTATATTTGGTCCGTTCTCCTATACGGGGCTGAGGCATGGACGTTGAAAGCAGCAGTCATCAACAAAATAGAAGCCTTCGAGATGTGGATCCTGCGCCGAATGTTGAAAGTGTCGTGGGTCGATCATGTGAGAAATGAGGACATTCTCCGAAGAGCCGGTCTAACGGATCGAGAACTTTTCGAAAATATCAAGAAAAGAAAAATAGGTTATCTCGGACACGTACTGCGCGGAGAACGCTACCACTTTCAACGCCTCATTCTTCAAGGTAAAATTGAGGGAGGAAGAAGAGGAATAGGCAGAAGAAAATTATCATGGCTCAGAAATATCCGTCAATGGACGGGGATAAAGGACTTCCAAACGTTGCAGAATGCTGCAATTAATAGAAGCATATGATAGGAATAGAAAAGATGAACGCCTACGCAGGAATCTGCACGGCACTAAAAGAAGAAGACCCTGATATAGACGAGACACCATGTCACTCATTTCCGCAGGTCCACCTTCTGTATGTCTGTCTGGTAACCTTCGAACCATACGCGGAAAATACCATTCGGATTTCATTTATACTTTGACACTCTTACTACTATTGCAAGGACGGAACATTTTTGTAGTATTTGAAAATTAGTACAGTTGTGACAGCGTTATCGTCAAAAAAATGACTCAAACTTCGCATCTGGCAGTTTTGCGCCCTCTGATCATTTTCCAAAATATTTTTGGGAGGGATCTTGAAGTTGGAGGTAGGAAGATGATGTGGGGAGAAAGCTTATTTTTCTCTGATTTAATGACATTTAATTATCTGTGAACTGTTGACATATTTGTCTTCAAAATACGAAGATCATAAATTAATTTCGAATTGCTATGAACTTCAGTAGAATTTCACTGTCAAACAGCAGAACGTGACAATCAAATCACTAATACTACAAATAGTTATCAAAACTCAAGTCGGGTATAAAAAAATAGTTTCGCGAGTGGTATAACTTAGTAGTGTTGGGTGAGTAACAGTGGTGTTTGTGGTTACTGCATCATAGATTCCAGTATTACATAAATAACAAAAAATCACTTCCTATAATCCATCATGTGCAGTGAACATCTTTACGAGCGCACATGTATACACATAGCGGATGACGATGACGATTTTATTACCGCGTCCTGCTGTTAGCCGCGTAAATCCAGTATATTTTATCCTGCTGATATTATAGCGTTATGTCGGAAGGTTGATCGTGTATACTAGATTACGGTGAATAAGCATCACCAATGTCACAACTGAAATGTATACGACTAGGCACGGATAGTATATAGATTGTAGATGCTCTTTCTTGGTGAAACTCTTCCATCATGCAGATAAAATGATTGTATATTAAAGACACAGTTTCACAAATAAAACTCTTTTTCTTTCAGTGACGCGTTTCGATTTATATTTAAATCATCGCCGGACTGTCAGATTTGACTTTTAACAAAGGCTACCCAGATAACTTGCCAATTAGCTAACTGGATCCTATCATGGATACAAAAGTAGTGTTCTCAAATCTAGCATACTATTTATCCTGTGTAGCTATTTTTATATTGAATTATTTATGTTTCCTTTTTTTTGTCTGTCTCATTGAAAACCTTTTTTGGCGACTCTTGAAATATCTTACCTCATATATATATATATATTGTATTACGAAAAATAAAATAGCTTTAGGGATAAAATATCTAATAACGTGAAATATCTTAAGGACATTTTGACGGCGATAGTTAAGGTTTTGTAGGGGTTTCCTTTAACACTAGTGCAAATGCAGTCACCACAAAAGATTTCTCCTAAAACAGAAGAAAATGAAAAAAATGAATAATTTAATAAAAGAATAGCTAGACTAGATAAATAGTATTCTAGATTTGAGATTTCTAGTTTTGTATCCATGATAGGATCTAGTTAGCTAGTTGGCAGTAATCTGGGTAGCGTTTGATAAAAGTCAAATCCGATAGTCCGACGATGAAATAAATATAAATCAAAACGTGTTACTGAAAGCAAAAGAGTTTTATTTGTGAAACTTTATGTTAAATACAGAATCATTTTAACTACAGATAGTATATATTAATCTGACGTCGGATTTATGTACAGTCATAGCTGGTGAAGTGTAATACTAGGTTACTCTAAAATCGTAAATGAGTTTTGATGTACATATAATGATCGAATGCAAATACTTAAATCTAAACTCTGTTGGAGCTTTGGGGAACTTTGAGGTTATGATATAGCATAGTCACAAAATGTTTAGCTACTTTACACCGGAGTAGTAAGTCCTCAGCCAAGAGGTCGTATTGGCGTGGTGGCAAACCTAATTAAATTCTTCTTCTTAAATGAAGTTATGAGTTATGACCGTGTTCTAATACGCAATATGTTGTTTAATGGTACTTTATATTCAATGTATTAACATCGTCTTGACTGACCTTTTTTGTCTCGCTTTTTAAAAACTAAAATATTGTGAAAATTATGCAACTCGATTAAACAACAAATTGTTGTAACCAGGATACACAGATGTAGGGCGAGTTTCAATAAAATTAAGACTAAGCATATAAAAAAATTGGATCTTTTCAGTCGCTGCTGTCGCAGTTGATATATGAGATACTGCCGCTTATTTTTTCGACCTAACACTTTAATCTTAGACCTTCGTGATGGCAGTCAAAATTGTTAGGGATCTAACCAGATCCATGATAGTTGTAGCAGTTCAGTATATCGACAGTTCCTATGTGCAGGTACTGGTGCCGACTAATCGCCGTTAAACGATGTTACATCAATTTACAGAATGAGTCGGTACTACATTACGTAGCTATTACGCGGAAACTTGCCTTTACAAGCAATAATAATTGGTTTTTGCTCTTACGAGAGAGTTCACAAGCTCGGGCGCTTCTCCGTTCGGAGAGAGATATGGAGCCGCCAAGGTCACACTTTTCTGCAGCGATACCGTTCAATTCCTTCATTCGTAATGTAATATGGTGCTCAAGTCAGACCTTGTGAACTGGAATTTGAAAGGGATAGAAAGTATGCGGGAGGAATCTTTGGTGCAGCATGCTGGTGATCAGTTGGGGACTTCGATAAATAGGTATGAAAAATAGGACCGATTGTTTCTTAGATTCGTATATTCTATGCAGATAGCGTAATTTATATCAAAGTAATGGTTTCAACGGGCCTCCTTTTAGAAATGTTAATTACGAACCTGTTATTAATTATTTGGCTATCCACACTGAAAAAATACAGATTCCAGAACTTTCCTGCAAAATAAGGATTGGGCATTTTTTGTACCTTGTAATAAGTAGCTGCACCAAACAAACATAAAATTTGGAAATTGTAGCAGAAATGAGATTTCATATTTCTGAAAATACTTGCTTGAAACCTCTGTAGTGTATCAGAAATTCGCATTCGTACCCTGTCGAGGTAATGCTGCTCAATTGTCTGATGCTTACATCGTATCTCAGATTCTTCACGATACACACGTAGTGTATCCCATCACATACTGAATACGGGATGCTTTCTCGCGAACACACTAGATGTTCGCTACCATTTAGTAAATTCGTATCTGTTCTCTCTTGACAGCAGGGCCTGTCACTCTTGCCTATTCAGACAACCTCATAGCCGTAAATCTCACAATTAATGTTAGAGTCCTCCAAAAGATGTTCATCAACTACTGCAACCTCTATCTTCTTACCCAGGTGGAATGAAGCTAGTATAAGTAATAGGGAGGCAAAGCCTTGCAAGTAGGCCACCTTTGGCCCTTTTTGCCGACCCCGAAGACCATCACTAAAACTATGGCAGATCTAGTAACTCCCTAGTGTCGAACCCTCCTGCCCTATTGATAATGGTCATGATGTTCGACCATTCCGCTAAGTAGCACTCTTCCCTGTCAAACTCTGCTGTGCCGAACACCTCAGCCCTAAGGCCGCTGTGTACGGCAAACTCGCCCAGGAAGTGCAACGAGGTCTCGTCCTCCTCTCAGCACTTCTGACAGATTGGGTCTTTGACGACTCCTATGAGTGACCTGTGAGGATCCCCACTAACAAGTGGAGTAGATCCCTCTTTCGGTTCAGTAGCCATAGCTAGGAAGAACATAGGGACGATGATGAGATATCCATGAGGTGCAGAAATCCTTTGTCTCCTGTTAGTGGTGGTGGAGAGTCATGATCCAAATTTTGCAGAGTTTTGCCACATGTCGCTCCAAATATAAACTATATTGAAGCAGATATGTCATTTTTTGTTATTGCTAGCGAGTTTCAAGTTTATGTCGGGTCATCAGATTATCCCAGGTGGAATAATGGTGGTTCTTGAAAAGGTAGGAGTTAAAATGCCTCAGTCTTACTTATAACTTCATAATATTGGGATATTCTATCAGTATTCTGGTTTGTGTGTCTTCTAATAGCACCATTCATAGATGACATTAAGTTCGCGTTTTCAACAGAATACACAATTACGGATGGTGATTTATCTGAGTAGTCCTCTATTGGTGTTGACTGAAACACGTAAGGCAGAATTGAGTATCTAATTGTTAATTTTGTTTTATCGCCAGATTTAAATGGAGTTGAAAAGGCTCTGCTTTAAACCAGCCCTGAACTTGCTTGTTTTTCATTTAATCTATGAAATCTAGTACTATCGATTCACGAGTTTCTTGCAGGTAAGCTATTAGAAATACCTTGTCATGGAAATTGTGTAGCTATTCTCCTTGCCTATGTAATGTTGAAACACTCATAACATGAGCCTAAGATATAATTTTTACTTGATGAAATTTGTGAATCACGACTTGATAACTGTTATTAGTGTTACATCTTTTCAGTTTATCCATACGGGAGATTTAATCCGGAACCTCATAATAGCTTTCTATATACGGTCGGGTACGATAACGAGTCGCAAAAGAGATAATTCTCCGCAGCATCGACGTCGGTGGCAGCGTGTGCGTGTGAGGCAAGCGCCAGGGCAATTTGTCAAAAATATATTCAACATGTAAAGGAATTTCACAACGCCTATGGTACAAACTATTGTGAACTCGTAATATTAATTACTCACGTGTATCTTGGATGATGAGTACGCACTCATAATTGGAAGTTTTCTGATGTCCATATCAAAAAATTGATTTCGCTAATTTCCCTCGGTTGGTCTATATATCAGTCTGATTACCTGTCTTCTGTCTATTAGACTTTAACTAAATAGTTGCTTTTATCGCACTAAACAGCTATCATGTCCGTAGTTATAATTATATCGGTACACGAAATGAATCATATTACATCAGAGGATAAACAACAAAAAATATAAAGCTCAGCGTGTTAGTCTTCTAATCATCTTGTGAATCCAAAGCGATCGATGAAGCTTCCGCCATTAGTAATGCAAATAGCCGACAGTCTCTACATACTAGACGAAATTAATGACAGCCTCAAAACATAAACAGTGTCATTTAAATAGTATCGCGTCTCGAACGCACTTCAAAAATAGAGCTGTATGCGGCGCAGAAATCAGAAAAATAGAAATAGCTGTCATTCTATGATTCGGTATATATTGGGAACTATCGTTTGGCACGGTTCAGGTACAAATACGTCGAGTGTCACTCAACCGTAGTTCGGTACACTCAGTGTTTAATTTAGCTATACTTTTCATTTCGTAAATATATATGGAGAGACGATGCTGTCGAAGTGTCGGTTGAAGAAAGTCTCCAATACTCACAACAACGCATTAAGGAAAGATTTGTCTATGTGTAGACATAGATCAAGAAAAACTTTCTATGATGACATCAAGACAGGTTCGCGAAATAGTTATAGGTTAAAATCCAATGATCAAATTATTAAAATCTTGATTATTCACTCTTACAAGACGGCATGCTTTCAAATTGCCATTGATTTTTCTGAAACAGATCATAAAACGGACTAAGTAAACGTTAAATGTCCAATGTGCAAATTTTGATGTTTCTCTGTTGGTTGCATTTGACTTAAGTTCTTTGATTTGATACTTGATGTCTAGATGAATAAATAATATAACATGTGCAATTCCTACACTAAGTTTCATGAATGACAGTATTTTGTTTTGTGACACGTTTTGCCTCAAATCTAAAAGTGTCATCAGATTGACTTACTTGACTGTTTACAATAGCTAGTTCAGGTGTTGACTGGCTAACTAGGTCCTCACTAAAATGTAGCATTCTGTATACCCTATCTAAATATTGTTCTATTATACTGTTTAACCGAAATTGGCGACAACTAGCTTGAGACTTCACTTACCACGCAATAGAATCAGCTTAGAAATAATAATTTGAATCGGATTTTTGAAATAACTGGGTCAGAATTGAAATTAAATAATAATAAAAAACTGAGACTCATATAGATTTAAGATATAAAAAAGCAAATTTATTGAATAATTTAGTAATGCGTAATATATCCAAAATTTAATTTAGGAGGAGTAGCAGCTCTAAGATCACAATCTTCAATAAAGTGACACTACTGCACATAAAACAATGAGTTAACTCACTTGAAGCGATTATTTAAGAGACTAAAATATCACTTTTCTCATTATTCGAGATCATTATTCTAACTAACAGTTCATATTGGTTTTCACCCTATAAATTTATTGTAAATTTAGCTATCATGATGATAATACCATCTTACATCCATAATGCAAAAACCATAATTTTATTAAACATCTGGCAACGCCCATGGAAAAATACTCGATTCTCAGACGCAAACCAACCACGGCTCCTGGTGGCTGGAGAATCTGTATTATCTTTAATTCGAGTTGCAACCATTGTTCTTTAGACATTTCTTTAGCCTATCAAAAGCTTCTTCGGCCATGAAACAGCACTAACCTAATGTCAAAGTTGCATCACAATGTAAAATGTACTAGGATTACACGAGAGAGTACAAAAAAACAGACAGAGAGACAGATGGAAATAATTGACATGGTTTTTTGTCGTCATGAAAATTTTTTTGCGTCCATGCTTCCTCGCCAATTAGCATGGGAAGTAAAGAGGAGGAGGTTCTCAATTCTGTTGTAGTTTTTTCAATATTTGTTACCTCAGAAAGACAGAGAGATAAAATACATTCTATTTAATTTTGACTCTGGTAATACCCCACACTTGTTAGACACAAATATTGTTCACACATTTGTATTCATGTCACAAGGATGATGATAAGATTGTTTTCAATAGCTATGGACTTCGCAGCTTACAACGATATATTCTATTCGACTTATGAACATAATATGATTTCAATACAATTCGAATGTTTGAAACAATTACAAAATATACATTATTTTACAAATTGTTATAAACCATCTTTACGTTATCTATGTCCAATTTTCGAAATAATTCGTGTCTGTGCTCCACACACCTGGACCACACGGATTGTACTATTGAAACGAAAAGTGCACTATCAGTATATCTTGTTTAGTGTAGAGGGAATCCAGATCAATACGGTTTCATTCCTTATATCAATTAACTGTGAGCCTCCTTTGTTCCTCGGCCAACTTTCTACTCTACTTGCTATCACGATGTGTAACTAATCTTATATCCTTAACAATTTGTATAATAAATTTCCCAACCTACCGAGAGGCGCGCTATGTGGGAACCGCTAAACTAGAAAAGGCTTGGATAACTCTAAACATTTATTATAGTCCAAGTGTTTTCGGATCAACAGATTTCGAATAAATTCTGTATTCTCTATTGGAGGCACGGCAATATGCCATGATCACAGCACTTAGTCCCCATTGGTCCCCTTGTACGTCCTCCCTATGGGCTGCTCAAAACTGGATGCCTAGCAGTTCATCCACCCTAAACTATAGAAGAAGGCGATGACCCAATCCAGCAGAACATCCCTTACACTGACCATAGAGGAACATAACGGTGTGTGTATTCCTAGCAGAAGTGGTAGCAGTTCTTCCAAGTCCCACATTGTAATAGGGCACAGATCTGCAGCTTGAAGGTGGAAAACCCAAGTATTGTCTATTTTATCCTATCCCTACTTACGATCTTATCGATTATCTTCCAATCCATCTCGAATCAGGGGTTTGATAGTCCTTCCATTAAATTTGAATGGAGTTTGGGAAGTGAGTAGGCGCTTCAGGCCTCCCCTTGCTCAGCTAGCTTTTTGAACTTGCTCCAATGAAGTTTATATTGACTCCAATCTTGTCATGTCATTTTGGCTACATTGAAGGATTTTTTAGCACAATCCTTAGGTTCATTTGGATCTCCAGTCCAGCACATAGTGTCCTCACCGGGTTTCTTAGATGGTCTCAAGAAATAAGAGCCTTTGGCGCAAAAGCTTTGTTAGTAGCGTTGTTGATAATGCTGATATATGACGATTTATCTCTGTTTGTACGTCTAGGGACGCAAAACATCCTGTGTGATACCTTAATGTTAGGTCACAGTCTATTGAGTAATTATGAATGCAATCACCGCTCATCTTTATTGACGCAGATTCTTTGACCTTCCTTTCGAAATTGTTATTTAAATATAAATCGAATCGCGTCACTGGTAGTAAAAGACTTTTATTTGTGACACTTTGTGTTGATTACACAATCTTTTTATATGTATGATGGAAGTAAGTAAGAGCATCCACACCCTACATGAAAACTTATACGTCTGTTTCATAGATTGACTGACTTATAACTCCATCTACAAATACTTCTTAAAATGATTATACTCGTCTGTTTATAGTGTAGCAGGATCGCACAGAATTACGATATTGTAGATTAGTAGCTAGGCCTTGTGGTTTATACAAACTCACGCAGGTCTAAGAGTAGAAGCCGCATTCAACAACATGCATATAAATTGGACGTTTTTCTTGAAATGCGCTTTTCCCTATAAGGCTGAAATATTTCGAATTAGATGCATTAAAATAGAGAGACATGGACATGGCGCGGCGTGTTCGAAGCGACATTGCATCTCAATGTGCAACATGACAACGTAAACATTGTATTTTAATCAGATCTACACGCTGTGGCGCGGCGGTAAATAATCGCAAAAATTCTCGCTCAAACAAGGATATACGTTCGAATAGCTCATTTTTAAAGCAACAGTAACGCTATTTCAGTTTAAGGAGAACGAATGGAATGATTATTGTTATTGTCTATTCAATTCTAATCTACTTAATAGCAGTGAAAATCCCGTTCGTAAACAAAGCGCCTATCTCGCAAGAATTTGTCTAGAACATCAGATGAATATTTCATACTAATAAGCTGTGGTTATGCTACACAAGGGAAATTGACTTTCTGGATAAAATAAAATACAAGAATACAGAGATCGTACCAGTCGCTCAACGTATCTAATTGAGTTATTAACATATGTATATTCCCTTAGACCACTTTTTACCCAAGATAGGAGCCAGTTTCGTCGTCATCGTTCAATTACAAGCATGTCTTAATGACTTGGAAGAGAAATAGTTTTTCAATGTGGAGAGATGCACTTGTGATGTTAGGTAAGGCTGTTAATTGGAACATGAGACCATATCGGGGCAATAAACCATTGTTTGCTGTACTACTGGATGTATATATCTGTAAGGTAAAAGAACTAACTCGCGTCTTTAAAAATACTACTATCAATTTCAAACTATGTAACTATGCCAGTTCGTTGCCTTTCATCTGTCGTCCGTGGTGTGGGAGAGGTGACAAATTAATGTTTGGGAAGAAATATATATTTGGTATATAGGAGATGCCTGATCAAGTGTCATGTATTAAGAATGACGGACTTTCAGCTCTTATCGGGGTTTGAACAGTTTTATTGGTATTACTCCCATGTTGTATTATCATACAATGAGACCTACTCGTGCTTTTTCCTATTTTCTATCTATGATATTGATTTCAAAGCATACTTATGTAATTCTCAACTCTGTATCTTATTATTTGTACTAAGTTTGTGTTGTTGTTCTTGTCTGTCCCAGTACATTTCATATTCCTCATTTACTAGTACAAAGGTTGGTCCATATTGACAGTAGATAGCATGATCATGATGTACAGGATAGTTTTACATCCTCAAAGTCTATTTCTGGTAGCTATTGTTATTGTTAAACAGATCCTGGATGGCGACCAAAAATCCTTCAATGTCCGGTTGTATTTCCCTAGTATTCACTTAGTTGTAAGGCGTTCTTTTGTCCACAGTATTTTGGCCATCATAAGGAGATCTTACAAAAAGGTTTCCTGACCACCATCAACACTTTGCTGGCTTGCTGGATCTCGCCTCACTTCTCAATGCCCTCACACATAGAGACAGGCACTTAAATTCGCCAATTGGAATGATCTCAGGAATTATTATATAAACATGAAGTATGGAAGCCTGCACATTCCTTGAGTAGACAAACGACCCCTCAAAAACAAACACCATCAAAACAGGGAATGAAGGTCAAATCCAAAAACCGAAAATCAACGCGTTTTCATAGATGTCAGAAGCCACAGTAAACGGGCTATCGGTAATAGCAAAGAGGAAGTACAAACAGACAAATAACTAACTCATCCATATCATTCTGGTACGTAGGCAAGACTGCTGATCAGAACTTCTGTTATTCATCTATACTACAATTGATGTCCATCGCCTTCACCCAAAAGATAAAGCAGGTATCTTGAAGCGAGTTTTTGTTGCTAATTCTACAATAAACTTACAAAGAGGTGTCAAATTCCTTCCATCAACGTTGACTCAAAAAAGATAGATTCCAACATCGACATATAGGATAGGAACCGTCCTGAAACGTTGCACGGCAGAACTTACACCAGTCCTCTGTAAACTCTTTAAACTCTCTTGCTAGCACAACGTCTTCTCTACTTCATAAAAGCTGGGTCACTTGCAACACATCCCTAAGAAGGGCGCAAAAAATGTACCCAACAACTGCAACCCTGTGACTCTGCACCAAATGCAAGCTTAATCACGGAATTAATTAACAATAACCAGTGCCGATTTTACCTGACTTCCAACCCTGGGCGCTGAAAATTTTGGGCAACCTTCATTGCTCTTCCTTATGGCATATGCTTCATATTGAAATTTATTATAAAAAATATACAAGAAATATTTTCAACCAGATTATTTTTGGAAAATGGGTAAATTAGCTAACGTACTTTTATTTTTGTGTTTTTTAATTGCTATGAGATACTGTCCCCTCCAGAATTCGGGCCTCTGGGCGCCTGCTCCAAGCGTCCGTAGGATAAACCGGGACTGAATAACACAACTGTTAAAAAAATCTTTATTTTTATGTCACCAGCTTTGTGATGGACTGCCGATTCTTCCGTTTTAAGTCAAGTGTGAGGTTGCTAAGTTCTGGAGCTGCTCTGCTTCCTGTCCTAAAAGAGAAGATTCCTTCACCAGCATCCTCGTGCTCACTACCACTCAGCTGTGGAAACGCTCCAAACTGAAAGAATTATCAATGCGTCAAACAAAGTTAAACCATTTAGTTTATTTGTTCGGCATTTTAGGACGAAGTTATATTCGTTTTCTTTATGAGGCTAATTTGTTCCCCATCTGTTTCAACAACTACTACTGAAGATTAGTGGGTTTTAAGGAAATAAGCATCATAAATGTTTGCGATTGTGCTATTTAGGCTCTCAAAAAGTGACTTCAAGTAGGTTGAATCTTTAATACACGTACGATGGTATCACTTAAAGGAAGATTTTGATCGAATTCTAGAACTGGTGATTCAACAGTTCCAGAATACGAATGAAACGTACAACATCGACCTACTTGACGCATTTTGTTTACTTTGGAACAAGCATGACGTACTCTTGAGGACTTCGCTATTTACTTTGTCTTGATGTGTTTTTCTCATGTTCGAATTACACAAATAGTAATTTCTTTTTCCTGGAGTATCAATAACGATATGTGATAAACAGTTACAAATTTACATAATCGTATGCAAGCAGCCACGCACATTGCAAATCGTTTTGTTATGCAATTGGTTGAGATATAAAATTGCAAACATTAGTTAACGAGGCACCCGCAAAAAAGTAAACGTCATAAACGCACAATATTACCTTTTTCAGCAGATAAGGCACTTCGAGTCTGTCTTAATGACTATAAATATAAAACATTTATGTTCTAAGTGTAGGAGATCTGGCACGTAATGCCCAATTGGCGCTGTGGGATAATTCGCAATGAGAACCGAACAATTATAAGGTGTATCAAAATTACTGTTGTCTCAGCATCGCATGGGAACATTGCATTCCTAGCAAACTAAACAGAACCAACAGCAAAACTGGCATTACGTAATATATTTATTTGATAAAATTCGGTTACACAACACAAAACAAAATTAAAAATGAAATAACTTTCAAGAGACCATTTTGACCTCATGTCACATGAAAGATCGTATCAAAAATGACATCCAATCTATAAAATCACTATCAAATACGAAAAACAAACTAGTACAGAGAAAGTACAGATTATTTTTCTGTTTCCAAGTATTTGTTTTCTGAATATGTTGAAAATGAATAATAGAATAGAAGTAAAATGTTTCAGACCCGTCTCTAGAATAAGCACGACAAATATATAATTTCTTTGATTAATTATTAATAACTGGCAATATACAATATTTCCATTTTTGAAAATAGCAAAAAGAACCAACCGAATACACTGACTATCCCTTGAGGATGAGCATATGCACTACTTCGGTAGTTCACAGTGCCAAGAATCCGTATTGTACTGATTTTCATATTAGTGAAAGACCAGGATTATCAACTATTTTGAACATCATCAGTATAATTATTATACGCTGGCTCCACCCTGATAAACGCACGTAAACGATGGAATTCCTTATAATTTGAATCACGTCCAAACATCTCAAACTTCTGCCGGTAGTATTATTAGATTATGTACAATCTCTCATTGAAATCTATGTATTTCTATGTGTGTGATGTGAGAACGAATTTATCTAATAAATAAACCTCATCGTTACATAAATTCGCATTTAGAAATCCGAAAAGAAGACTCAGTGCAGGATTCGAACCCGCATCTCCCGATGTCATGTCGGGCGCTCTGACCAACTGAACCAACTGGGTAGCTGGTCAGTCGTTAGAGAGCGCGGATGATATGTTAGGCAGAATCCCCCACAAAGCCATCCTTCCGAATTTCAAACTGCGCGCGTCGTTCGTATCTCGAGGTGCCGCAGCGCCAGTGTTTGTGTTGGTAACTATCTCCTACCGCGATTACTGACAGCAGACCTCTTTGTGTCGAACAGCCATAGTCTCTCACTATGCAGGGGTAATCGTGATACACAACTTGCTTCTCTCCGCAAGGTGGAGTTTTTGATACATAAATTCGCTTTTAGAAATCCGAAAAGAAGACCCAGTGCAGGATTCGAACCCGCATCTCCCGATGTCATGTCGGGCGCTCTGACCAACTGAACCAACTGGGTAGCTGGTCTAAATGCGAATTTATGTGCAACTCCATCTTGCGGAGAGAAGCAAGTTGTGTATCACGAAAACCTCATCGATCTACTTCTTGACAATGAAATAATATGATGATGATAATTACTGTCACACATTTATAACTTCATAATATATAAAATTAACACATAAGCCTAAATTTGAATTTAATCAAAGCTTACAATACGCTTAGCTTGCTTTGTGTACTGTTTTCTTCCTTGGTATCAGTGTTATGTCTAATTTGAATAATATTGTAACTAACCTACTACATTATTAGTCTTTTGTGTCCATGGATGATGCTATGTTCCATCCGATTGTGTTTATGTGTCCATTATTAAAAACTCAATAACTAAATACCATCAATACAACCCCCATTGACTTCTTTTTAAAAAAGGTTACCTGAGAGGAATTGGAAGATGTTCCATTTGATTTTTTTGAGTATTAAATTTTCTTTTTTCTGTTTCTAAACACCCACAATGGATAAATAGAATAATTCAAAAAGCAACTAGATGAATATGAAACGTTTGCATTTTATTAGCTGTCAAACTGTTGAGATTTCTTTCAGACAAAATACTGAATAACACAACAACAATTAATCAACATAACCTTTTAATATATTATATGAATCTCCTTGTTTTTAAATGGTTCATCTGAATATGCACTAAAATATAGGGCATTCAATTAAAAAAAAATACTTTGATATGGGGTACACCCTATAAACATTTATTAAACCAAATCCATCCATAAGTAGCTTTTTTGGAAAAGCTTTTATCTAGGAGCAACGCTCCATCCTGGCACGGTTGTGTAACCCTTGTATACTTCAGTTGAAAAAGCCATTATCGACCTAGCGCAGTATCATTCTTCAGCACTACGCTCCCCTGGATATAATGCTTTGTGGTCAATAAAAAGGACTCAAAATAAATGATATCATAAGGTTTATGACCGTTCCGAATCTATCACAATCGCTGTATAAATAGAGTATGGGCAATGCGGCTAACAATTATTGAATCTATGCTTTCACATTGCCATGGTGACCAGTTAGTTATGTTACTATAGCAACAGGAGACACAACCCTCCATGTTTCGTAGGACACACTAAACTCCGTTTTCTGACAGTGACCGAAACTGTAGCAGTGAGTGGCACTTTATTAAATGTCACTATATACCATTCATACAAAGATTTAGGAAGATATGGCTGTAAACTTGAAGGATATTTTAGAAAAACTAGGATGGGATGATGGCTTCCAGATTCCCATCGCTAACGATGAGAACAAGGAGTTGGAACAGGAGTTGGCGAAATTAACGTTGAGAAAAAACAAGGCAAAAAGCTTATTGGACA
Organism: Bruchidius siliquastri; assembly: GCA_949316355.1. Classification (NCBI taxonomy): domain Eukaryota; kingdom Metazoa; phylum Arthropoda; class Insecta; order Coleoptera; family Chrysomelidae; genus Bruchidius; species Bruchidius siliquastri. The sequence continues at coordinate 10,737,830 of OX438529.1, read as the reverse complement.
ATGTTGGAGGACGGCTAGAGGCACTAAAAGAGAATTTTAAATATGTCGGACAAGAAAATGAACAAACACAGGTAAAGATCTCATTAAAATCCCTTTGAACTGTATAGATTGATGAGGTTGTATACGTACGGAAGTTCTTGTTTGTTGAACATTAATTTATACTGAGCTTACAAAGACATTTAATCTAACCTAACAGCTTCACTCTTTCTAAGCGCTTGGAATTGAGGTGTACCTCTTAATGTATCCACGAATTTTCAAGCCAAAATCACCACTTTCTGATTTACATTTATTGGGATTTTAGAAATCGAGGATATGATAATGATGCTTTTCGAAAGCTTAGTTAAGATTTTTTCTCACTTATGCACGTTACACTCTTCACACAAGAGAGAGCTGCGTATAAGCTAACATTTAGTAAATCGGTCTTGGGAATAAAATCGTATTACGCATTTTACAGCTTTTATTTTGTCCTTACAGTTTTCCCATATCACTTGTCTAAATTCCTGTCTTCACACTACTTTGCGACTTTGCGATTACAAAAACAAAGTCGCTCGTCAGTTCATACTTATCAGGCCTGATTTGCTGTATGTAATATCTGTTGTCAATATCCCTTCAGAGACTGATAACAGCTCATAAGCAACAATTCGAAGCTGTGCAGAATCAATACCATACTTTCAAATCTGAAGATGAAAACATCAGGCTCTCGATCAAGAAAATGGAAAAACAGCTTATCGATGCGGAGCAAATGGAGGAAACAAAAAAGGTTGATCTGAGGAAATGCATTGCCAAAGCTGACCAACTTAAAGTAAGCAGAATTTTTGTAGAAAAATTGTCAAAATCTATACGGAATGTATTTGTCATATGTTTTTAATTATATCAAATAGGCAGAAATGGAATGGGACACGGAAGCTCTCAAAGCATGGGAAGAATCTCTGAAAAAACGAGATGAAGATACTGAGATATTGAAGAAGTTTTCTCGCGAAGACGAGCTGAGATATAACGAATTGGAAGCAAGGCGATTAATTTTGCAGAATGAATGCCTTATTAAAAGAGAAACGGTAAAAAGAATTGCTGCTGAAAGCCATAGTTACGATATGGTTATTGACAGATCAGGTAAAAAATATAATTCAACTAAGTGAGTTCGACACTTTCCACAACACAAAACCACTCTCAAATTGTACGTACACATAAAAATTCAGATCCATAAATGACAAAATCTATTCGTTTCTGATGTTAATTACGTTCAAAGTGATCCATAACCTTAGGAATATTATCGTTGTGTAAATATCAAAGTTTTATACCTTTATAACAGGGTTTGCTGAAATAATTAGTAATTTACGAAATTTAGGAAACAAGCAGTGGTGTCAGTTTACTAAATAATCATCGTTTTCAAAATTGTTAATACACTTCAAGTAAGTTTTGCAAATCTTGGAAATTTTGGAAAACACGAAAATTTTGTGAATAATAAAATATTTAAGGTCCTTCAGTAGTTTCAAGATTTTTTGTGCAAATCAAAAGATCCACAGCTGTAAGATCCGGTTCAAATTTATATTTCCGAAGTGATGTCATTTGCGTGTAATGTAAGTTACCTACTTAACGCTATTTTTCTCAAAAAAAATCTGGAAGATATTTTCTAAGCTATACAACGTCTGTTGACGTTGATCGGGAAAGGCTTTCCAAAATAATGACTTCTCGACGATGCTCAATGTTTTATAAGTTCGATCTAGTGAGGATGCACTCGCTGCTCTTGGTATTACTATGCGACACATTTACTTAACTATCACCTTTACTGTATTACAATACATAATCCAGACCCATTTGGTACAATATTAAACTGCTAGTTAAATATGTACCTAAGTAGACAATATGATCGATAAAATCAATTTTTAGGAAAAGTTATAAAACAACAAATCGCTGACCGTGAGGCATTGATCAATCAGTGGAAAGACGCAGTGAAGATGTTGCAGCAACGTGACGTGGACATATTCCACGCCCAGGAGCAGATCCAAGTGACATACGAAGCCATCGCGAAACAGGAAGACGTTTTGGTAGAAGAGCACGCCTTCCTCAACAATCAGAAGCGAGTTAATCATGAAATTGAGCTCGAGATCCAAAGTATCAACAGCACAAACTGCCGGATGAGACGGGAGCTAGGAGAGATCACACAGGTCTTGCTTTTGATGAACAGCGATGTGAGTAATATTATTGAATATAATATAGTTAAAAGTGATGCTTTGTATCCAAATACAAAATTCTTATCTGAGTGATAGAAGAGTTTTACCAAATAGGGGCATCTGGAATCTACAAATAATAATAATAATAATAATAATAATAATAATAATAATAAGAATCAAGACGCAAGCATCACACACTTAATGAGGCTATACTTGCCGTTGTCAAGCAGCATTGTCTTGACAGGATACGGATGCTTATTTTTTCTACTTGAATGCCAACTGTAACCCCCTCATCTTTTTATTTCCGTTATTCAACTTAATATTAGATGTAGATAAACCTGATAGACTAATAAACAAAATGTTTGCAGCATGATACGTTGAAACGTCGGGTCGTACAAGTGGCTCAACATCTGGAGAATCTAAGGCTAAAAGGGAAAAGGTTGATTGAAAAAACAGCAGAAATGGAAAACATTTGTAGTAGGTAATATATTTATTAACTCCAACGGCAAATCCATTGATATCTCCTAGCAAAACTTTCTTACAGCCTCAAAATCACTTTATTACATCAGCTGTACACTTCCTTTCACAATTTTTTTAAACAGTGGAAAGCTTTCTGTTTTTTATTTGGCAAAAAAACTAATATAATCACTCGCAGCATTTTGTTATGATTGGTTGCGTAGATTTCCGACTCATACCACTACCAGCTAATTTGTTGTGTTTTCGTTTTGTTGGCATCTACTATCGATTACTGCATTTTAACTGAAAAGGGATCTTGAGTAATGAGAAAATGCCATTTAGTTTCTTAAATATAAGCGTCAAGTGAGTTGACTCTGCATTCAACGTGCGGTTGTATCCCTTTATTCAAAATTGTGATTAGATTTCAGAAAATGTACGAAACCCTAAATAATTTTGGAATTTTTGAGTTTATCAAATATCATAAGTTTTAGTTCGTTTTCATTTCCTGATTATGAAATTACCCACTACTAGCATTAATGCATACGAGGTGATTTAGTAGTAGTGTCAACTAATAGATATTAGTTGAAAATGTATTGATTATATGAATTCTTATTTGAAAGGTTTAAAGAAGAAAGAGCAGCACTGCTCCAAAAACAACGCGAAATCGACGAAATGACTACTTCATCCAAAGAACGATTGAGAAAGCTCGAGCAGATGATAGACGGTGAAGAAAGACTATGCAACATCTATGTATCTGACACTGAGAAGATTAACAGCACAATATTCAGAACAGAAAGGTAATTTATGTACACCGAGACGAGTAATCATATAGCATCTCCAGGCTGACAGTTTCTGAATTAAAGGTTCATTCGAATTTTAGATCCTCCGATGCTTCATTCGGTAAAAATTTCATTCAAAAAAATGCCTGCCGAAGCATCTTACCTCATGAAAATGATAGATTTAAACTAGGAAATTCATTTGCATTCTGATAATATCGCACTAGACAGAAATACAATATCAACAAGATATGCATATAAATCACCCTTTGACTTGGAAGCTTTTTTATTATAAAACATCAAAAAGTATCGTATACTCGATGAAAATAAATCATGATCTATTTCCCACACCGTATCTCCCTGCCTTAGCGATGACCATGCTTTTCCTGAATGAGATATTCCTCTAGGATTGGTTGTTTCTTTCTTCAAATTGAGCGATGGATTTTTTATTTAGATGCTGTTCAGTTTGTCGTCTTGGATAGCCCAAATATTAGTTATTGTGGAATTTATATTTTATGGTATCCGTTGTCGCTAATTATTGAAAAACCCTAATTCATTTCCACTAATAACACACACGTCTATGATAATTCATCCCCACGATGTCCCCGATAGCTCATTCCTTGATGCCGAAGTTCTCCAAAAGAACTACTTTTGGAAAAGGCGCGTTCGAGGCGTTGTAAGCTCGCACCTGGTAATGATTAGCTCGTTGGGCTCCTCTAGTATTTGCAATCCAGGCGATTCTTGGCAGATCAGCCACCACCCTCCAGTGTTCTAGAAATCTAAACTCTGTCTGGTCCTTTGTAAGATCTGGTCACTAGAGATATTGCTCGTTTCACTCACACATTCGAGCAGTACTCCAGCGAATGTCAGATTTGGGCCTTGAACCAGGTAACGAGACTGCAGACTGCAGACTGCCTGGCGAGGATAGGAGCAAGAGATGCATGCATTGGCCCCGAACCCTTGCTGGGCATTAGCAGAGGCCAGATTAGTAATGCCCTAGATGCCTGGGCATATAACGAACTTGCAAAATCATGGCTGGAGAGAGACGACTGCAGCCAGTCCAAGAGGTTCATAGTAGGCCCCAACAAACGTAGGGAGCTATGGCTACTGAACAGGAAGAGGGATTCATTCCACTTGTTAGTGGGGATCCTCACAGGTTACTGCAGATTGAACAGGCACATGACACTCATACGAGTGGTCAAAGACCCAATCTGTCGGAAGTGCTGGGAGGAGGACGAGACCTCGTTCCACTTCCTGGGCGAGTGTGCCGTATACAGCGGCCTTAGGGCTGAGGTGTTCGGCACAGCAGAGTTTGACAGGGAAGAGTGCTACTTAGCGGAATGCTCGGACATTATAACCTTTATCAAAAGGTCTGGAAGGTTCAACACTAGGGAGTTACCAGGTCTGCCATAATTTTAGTGATGGTCTTCGGGGTCGGCAAAAAGGGCCAAAGGTGGCCTCTTGTCAGGCTTTGCCTCATCATTATTACTATTAGAGCAATAACCAAGATTTCGGTTTATCTATGAGATTATTATACAGAATAGTTTTCTTATATTACACCATCGGTCTTTATTTCCAGACCATTGCACTTGTTTTCTCAAAATATGTGAAGAAATACCTTATGATTTTTCAGGTTTCTCAAGGAGCAAAAGGAAATCACAAAAATTATAGAAATTGATCTGAACAACACCAACTGCAATTGCAATCAACTGCGAAAGTATATTAGTGCGTTAAGTAAAGATCTAGACAAAATTAAGGAAGTGGTGTACGATATGGTAAATTTGTAAATATTTTTCCAGTAGTTTGCAATTTTTATCGGATAGAATTTGCTTTTTAGTTTTGATAATTTTGATAAGCGAAAATCAGTAAACAGAAAAAAAGTGCGAATCATATTGTCGAATGACATGAATATCAGAAAAATTATTAAAATCAATAACAAAGGATGAGAAAAGCTAGAAAATATTTGAAGTAACTTTTGCAACTTAAGTTGTGGGTATCCTCTCAGAGAAGCTTTACTAACGTTGTGGCTCATTCGGCAGCTGTTATGAAATACGCAATATGTTAAATTTGATTAATAAATTTATTTTACTGCAGTCAAGTGAACAGTTTTGTTTGCAACCAAAACCTCAATATGCAATATAAAAGTCTGGATTAAGAATGTCAATGCCATTAAAATTTTAAAATTTAGTTTTTCATATTTTACCTGTATATCATTTTTGGGAAAATCTTACATTTCAAGATATATATTAAATATCGACTATAAAATTATACACATCAATTATGTTTTCAAGGAATTTCGAATTGATGATATAGAAAAAAGACTATGTGCCATGGCTGAAGAAGACAGTGAAGAGGATGATGAAAAGAAAGACACCTTGAACCAACAGATTCGTGAAATGGAAGAAACTTTATCAAATCAAAAAGAGGTATTTTCAGTATTACAGTAGAAAGTAATGAATTGCACATTTACCTATTTTTATTTTCTCCTTCGGTGAAACGATTTTATAACTTTTCATACCCTTTTAGGTTCAACGTGTATTACAAGCTCAAGTGGATCGACTTCAAGAAGAAATGCGTAGTCTTACAAATTGCATAGCAATGGATAAAGAAATGGTTCTTAATCTAGAGAACCGATGCGAAAACTTCGTACTCGAGTTTGAGAACGGCAAGAAACAAATTGCAGCTGCAAAGCAAGCCACTCAAGAGAAACAGGTGGGGATTTTCTGAAAAATTTTGTGCTATGTGCGAAAATCGTAATTTATCAATTTACTGGAGAAGATTTTGTAGAACAATCATCGTCTGGTTTTTTGCATCTCAAATTATTATTTCATGAGTATGATTAAATATCTCAAATATCAACTTAACTTGCCAATAAATAGGTAAGAAAAATTTAGAAATTGAGATATTTTCTCGATGTTTCATGATATATACGTCACGAAAATCTATACCACTCAGTTTCATTCATTTTCCTATCTATGTCTCTGCCGTCTGTACTCTGTTTCAGATGTTGCGGAAATTTTGACACTATGTTATTACTATGCCATATGTAGTGAAAAGCATTATGGTGATTGAAAATTGATGCAGTTATCGTCAAATGATGATAGCAAAAAAATCAAATTTGGTTTTCTGACGTTCCTAAAGCCTCTGAATATTTTCCAAAAAATATAAGAATGGCGTCAAAGTGGTTGACGCTGTAGGTACTACCACGCAATGGTATAAATACAACATGGAAGATTGGATAATGGATCTGCTGATCTTTTATAATTTATAAACTTCCCAAAATGTACGACTTATCGATAGTAATATTTTCAAAGTTCACTTAAAGAGGACTTGACGACATTATTCAAGATCACAATTAGAAATTTCATAATTTTGTATTAACCTTACTTAGTCAATATGTCAATTTTTTCTGTAGTAACTACTAGTAGAAAAAATTAGCCCTCTTAAAAAAGAAGTTAACCACACCCTTAAATGGCGTAAAACTTTAAAGAAACACTTAAAGAATGAAATAAAAAAATAATCTCAAACAAATGTATTTTTCATAAATGTGTAGGTATCCTAATAATTCAGAAGAATGTTGTTTCCATCTTCATGGAATAACGGAAATTGCGTAAAATAACTTACACAAAACATTAATTTTATGGTTCTCATAATATGGTATTATAAATATTTTATTTCTTTATAAATTTCTGAATGTCATTTACACAATTATGTCACTCAAGAGTTAAGGTATAGCCTCCAATTACGAAACACCCTGTATCTTCTCTCCAACTAGATATATATTAATCGGTTAAATTTTATACCAACTAATCGAATATTTTAGGTGGAAGAAAATATGATGCTACTGAGGATAGACCAAATAGAAAAGGAAAAAAAGAAAGAAGAAAAACACATCTTCAGTCTGGAAACTTTGCGCCTTAACTTAGACCAGGTAAGGAAGATACTACTGTATGAAAGGTTAATGTAAAGTAACATTTTATTCTCATCATTCTAGGCTATAAAGGAAAGACAAACAGATATTGATACGAAAAAGACAATAATGCTAGCAAAAAGGAGAAATTTAGATGAAGAAAGAGGTAGACTTAGAGCTGATGTTGCCTTAGTGAGAGTGAAAATTGATCAGATTAAGAAAAAATATCACATTGCTTGCGGTAGCTTAGGAAAAGACGAAGAAGGGAATCCATTGAGTGTTGCACATTTCAGGTATGTAATTTCGCATGATATAATCGCAGTGCTATGTGTAACCTATAATTACTAGGTCTGGACAAATTCGCAATCCCTGCACATAATTTCGACAAAGACAACTTGATTCACAGCGTCACCAAAAAATATGATCTGTAAGCACAGGCATAATTATACTACATAATCTTGATAACAATGTTAAAGCCCAGGATTTTCTCAACTTTACTGTTAACCTCTACTACTGTCTTATGTTCAATAATAAATTATGGGACAGATAGCGACTTAGAGAATGAACGCAGGTCTCATTCAACCCAGCCAGTCCAGTACCTCTGAAAAAATGTTGATTGTACCAAGCCCGATCCAGATATATTTTCATACTCGTAAAATGGTTGGAGATTGAAATATGGATATGAAACTGATATTTAATTTTTTGCTCTCAAAAAAAAGGTTTTTAAGGAGGCACGCACTTCGCGATGGGCTTGGATTTGATAAACTAAATTAAAAGTCATTCGAAAATAGTCAGTTCTAATTTGAAGCGTTCTGTTCAATCACTCCTTCATTGTCACAACTCACACATCGCATGAACAAAAATATCATGTTACAGAATAAAAAACGCTCAAGAAAAATTCATGCTCCAACAACAGGGAGATGATCTGGATAAGAAGATTAGAACTGCCGAAAAGGAAATCGTAGCTATGGAAAATACCCTTAAGTTAGTGAACCTGACAAATTCATCTTTCAGGAATAGTCTGCAAACTATTAAAGAAGACGGTAATTACTGATTCCAATTTATTTTTTGAGTTTAATTAAACTTTTGTGTTTGAAATCAAAGTATCCCAGATTTTTTGTGATAGACATTCGAGAATTAGTAAGACATACTAATTGTAGCTGATGATTATTCAAATTTCTCGACTTTCTATTACTTTTTTTTATTTATAGATGAAGAAACAAAAGAGATGAAAGCATTAGAAGAACAACACAGGATATTAAATACAGATGTGAAAAAAATACGACGACACGTTGAAGAAAGCAACAATGAACTGAAAGGTATACATCGATGAGAGACTGTAGCTTCAATACAAAGTTCCCGTTTGCCATTTCTGAATGATTTTGATACTAAGAGATGAACATTTGATTCGAGCATTCCCTCCAGGAAGCCGTTTCATTGCTCATCGCAGAATTTCGTTTCACATTTTATGGAAAAGACTCTTCGCCCTATAGATGGCATCATGGTGACAAGACTTTTTGCTTCCTTAATTCGGATCTTTTGTAAGAAATTTTATCCGCAGTTATCCTCAAGGTGGTAAGATCTACCTAGGAAACACCGATGCCCATTAGTTCCACTAGAACTTAATATCAATATAACTCGATCACTGTGTTTCCTCAAAGAAGTTGCCGACTCCAAAGTTTGCTCATTACCCACCTCCAACACAAGGCGATTCAAAATAGTACATCAAGATTTCCTTTGTCCGGCAATATTTTTGTCGAATTGTAAGCATCTTGAGGATACCACAGCTATATTCTCACTCGGAGGAAAATACTATACAAAATATGTATTAATTCACACTCAATCAGGCTAGGCGGAAAAATCTATAGCCATTTCTCTTACAAAAACGTTGAAAATGATTGGAAATACTTCTCATAGAGCCGTAACTTCCAAAGACGCGGACTTTGTCGAGTGCAATGGTAGAACTACATTATTTAGTATTCAATTACTGAGAATAACAGTTTCTCGCATATCTGGATTGCTGAGAAATTATATATCGTCCGAGAGAATGTCCCTAGAAAGGATATCGAAATATAAATAGATGTCTATCTATCTATCTGTGGTCAAATCCTGCACCAAAAGCTCCAAAGAAAACAACACAAAAAAAAGGTTGTCTTCTCCCCTTGTATGTCATTGGATCTATTTTAATCACTGTCGCATTTAATTCAAGATCACCAAAACCGTATGAGAGAGGTCCAAAAGACCATAGAAGATCGTCAAAATGCGGTAACTCAGTTAGAAGAAGAGATTGAGAGTGTTAGAAAACAAGAATTTGAAAAAACCACAATGCTTAAAAGAGCAGATTGTGCTATGAAACGAGCCATGAGGAAAATAGGCAAGATTGATCTCTCTAAATATCATGTAAGTATGCATGAAGATTAGTTTTTTAACAGATGGATTTCCGGTGTTGACAGGTATATGGACACGGTGCACAGCCTGGTAATTTTACAATATAAAAAGATGCGGATTATATTAGTACAACTTCTAATAATTATACTGTGGTGGTCTTGTTAGATTGCTTTGCATGTCCTGGCCGTTATAATTCCTATGTTATTGTTTTATTAATCGTATGTGATCTTTAATTAACTACCAATACAAGTAAATTGGTTAAATTTAAATAATCCAGCAGCAAATTTTGTTATATTTTTATCACTTGCTAGGTGACGCCCTGTATATTAAAATGGATTTAGGACGGATTGTTCATTTCATAGGATATCTATCTCAGATGATATATAGGGTTATAAAATATAGAAAATAATTTAGCTAGATAATAGAATACTGCCTTCATGAGGATTAATCATGATGGTTGCTCCAATTTTACATTCGAGTGACCCACTCTCATTGTGTCGAATAAAAAATAAACAACAGATAACCAGTTTTGTATTTATTTTACACTATTTGTATAACACAAATATATGAAATTGAGTTCATACTGCTTGCAGAGAGACTTCGAGATCAGACAACTGCAAGATGTGAACAGACAAGTTATAAGTGCATTATATGACTTGTCACTGAATTTTGGCGAGATGGCACCACAGATCAATTACTACACTACGGAGTACAGAATCAGACTACCCGCCATAAAGAAACCCCCAAGCAGCCAGTCGAGCTTTTCAACACTAAGCCACTGTTCATCTTCAAGGGTTGTTTCAACTTCTACTTATGAGCTCAGTCAATCAGCTGTATCCACAGTTAACTTGTCGTTTATGTTATGAATATATATATTTGAAGATGAAAATTTACACTTGCCTTCGTCATGATATAGGCATATTTTTTATATTTATACAAAAAAATAACTAATACTGAATGGCCAATAGCAAGCTACTGATTTTATGAAAAAATACCCGGGCCAAGCCGAGCAACAACCATCAAAATAGTCATTTTTTGAAATCAGTTTCTACAGAGACGTTTTAATATTCATACTACAATTTCGCAAAATATTCATTATATTTTGATTCTTCAGTAGTGTTCCCAGCCTATAGATTTTTCTAACAGTTTTATTCACAGTGATTGCAGGTTAGTTTGCATTGCTAGTATTTTGCACTAATCCCAACAATGAAACGCTACAACCATACCTATATGAGAATGAACATATGAAGATAATGTTTACCATATCAGTTTTTATATTAAAATACATATACTCGTATCATTTCTAGCACGTTTTGATCGATATGTGTCTTTATATGAATTGTATTTTTTATTCTCATTCCATCCCTGGTGGTAGCGGCTCAACTTGTGGTGCTTGTACTGCAGATCCGACGATAACGACATCATCTTGTGCCTGAAAATACATCAACTTTTTTTTATGTAATCAATCTAAGTTTGATTTATTAATTTTGCATTCAGAAATTAAATTACACATGATCCATAATTTTATTTAGCTTTTTAGGGTGAAGTTGAATTAACATATTTTTTAGGTATTATTCATGATTTCCTGTACACAAAAAATCCGTATAAATAAGAATATGACAACGTAGCCACAGGTACAAAAAAGTCTTTACTTCTCTATTCTCTTCAATATCTCTTCCTGTTAACTTTTAGTGCTATATGCAATGGGAAAGTTGTTCGTTATAAAACTCTAAAAATTAGTACTGATCAAGATCATTCGGTGCAATTATTGACTCATAAAGATAAACACTAATCTCCAAGCATCGCACACGGTGGCTCTACACCCCTGCCACGTGAGTCGCTATACTACAAACCACCTATGTAATAGATGACATCTATTGCAGCATTGCCAATTACAATTGTGAAACCCGAGTGGTGGTGCTGAAATGGATGTAAAACTAAACGCGTACCTGCCGATCACTCAATTCTTTGTTTCACTCTAGTTAAACGGCGTTTGATGCTCGAGTTTTCAGTGATTCAATTTTTTTGTTTATAAATGTTACATCTAATACTACAAAATATATATTTTTTTTTTGTTATTTTCTGTAATATCTCTCAATCAATATAATTAAGTTCTCAAACATTAATGAACAACATTTTGACAACCATTATATACTGGCTAATTACTGAATTAGTTTGTAAAAGTATTGCGAAATTTTTATGACATCTAGAAAGCGTGTGCAAAATCTTTATCCTGTAAATCAAATAGCTTGTAGTATTATGAACAAATTAATATCGCGTTTCCTGATAATTGGTGAATATCATTTTTGAACTTATTCAGCATGTTGCTGCTATTCTGTTGCACATAGATAATATGTTACTATCCCATCGGACAGACATATGGACCGACCGACAGGTGACTGACCGGCAAACATACATATCGACATAATCAAACTGACATAGAAGTTAGACAAAAATTTGACAATCAAGTTCGACATATCGACCGACTATTGCTGTAAGAATACAAAATTTCAAAAAATCTTTGTCAAAACATCCATTGAAACCATGTAGATTTTCAAAGAGGCATTAAGAAAGTTTCATTGCAGCTAAAGAAAAATATTTAATTTGACTGGCTAGTATTCCCGTTCTATGGATGGACAAAATGTGAAATCATAGCCGTTCATGGAATAACGACCTTTATAAAAAGCTACTTACTGAAGGGACTGGCGGCGGAATAGAAGGTACCTGATGAGCCCCCATGACAATGTCCTGTATTGCCTTCGGTATGTGAGCACGTTGTGCCTCAGTGAAGGACATCAAGTGATCCCGCAACGGTTGCCTTAAATCGGGGCATTGCTGGAGGACTTCGGTCAGTTGAGGTGGAGGCAGTTGCATTAACACGGCAAAGCTTTGAGGACGAGTACGCTGGCAGCACTTTATAAAGCCCTCCCAGACCACTTTTTGGCTCCAAACTTTCTTCAGGATCAGTCTTAATAAATTGTATGAATTATATGGATTGACTTGGTACTTTCCATGCATGAATGCAAACACATTTTGAAAATATGTAAAATAAAAATTCTCAGTACACTCAGGATTTTTTTGGACTACATTCAAACAACACAACGGAAAGCACAAAAAGGTAAGAGATAGTAATTTAACTACGTCCTAAAATAATAAGGAGCATAACAGAGTTTAACATATAAATTGAGCAGAAATTTGCGAAATATACAACAGGTCTATTTCAACATTGAGCTCAATAAAATATATTGACTATGCCCTCAAATGATAAGAAACAAGAGAAACAAAAAATCAATTTTGAAAAACTTGTAATAGTTTTTCGTTGTTGAAAATCAGGGCCAAATTTCACACTATTCATAGAATTAAGGAAAATACAAAAGAATCTTAATATAAAATAGTGTCATGTAGATTGTATCGCTATTTCCGAGCCATCATGCTCAATTTGGAACATCCCCCGAACAATATTTCCGTGAAAAATATAACCTTGAACGCATTGACCTTGAAATGTCGTCAGCCTTGAAGGCGAGAGCTGGCCTTTTGATGTGACCTTAATGTTCTTATATAGCGTAGCATGCTTGCTAAAGTCAGCTAATAAGGACACGCCATTGTACGAATGAAAATGAATACTGCTGGTATCATTTGTACCGACTCGTAAGTAAATATACATGTCTTTATTTGTCTCAGCTGAGAAATAGCAATCGCAATATTATCCAATTTGAATACGTATCTTTTTCAAGAAAGAAAACGACCGGTATTAGGCGCTACGGTACAAGTAGTGCAACGTGTTCTCATTTGTTCAACTGATTGTCTATACACTGGCCATATGCCTTCTTCACAAACATACTGCGAGGTATGTGGAAGGAAGACAATATTTTATCTCACATCTCGCCAAAACAAGTCAGCTTCAAAATCATATCTTACTTATAACATAAGCCCTACGTGGAAGTGTTAAGACAGCAACAGCGTGACGTTAAAATAACATATACTCGCATATGATAGATATAACTGGGAGCATGACCTCTCATGGTACTAAATGAAATCGTCCCAATTATAATTCAAGTTCAGAGACATATATATACAAATTCGAACTTCACAGCATAAGAGATAGGTTCAATGTTACATTCGTTCAATATCAACCTTCAAGGGCAAGGTCTGTCGAGGTCACATGTGTTCAATATTGAGTTTTGTATTTTTTGTTGTATGTTGTTCATTAATGTTCACCTGCTAAACATGCCGAAAATATTTTTCCTCGAAATTGACTGTATATTACAGACAGGGTGAAAAAAATGGCACAACGCTCGGTTTTCTTTTTCATTATGAGTTATGGCAACAAATGGCAAGAAATGGCCTGAACAACATAACTGTTTTATCATAATTATCTGCAGACAATAATGCATCAGCCTATCTCCGCATTATCATTTTATATAGATAAACTTTTTTTTTTTACTAGCGTTTATACTGATCACTCGCCAATATTATTGATTTAAATTCAGTTTAGGTACTGAAGTTTTCCATTCGTCAACAAGAATCAAAAAATAAATGTACTCTCCACATGTGCTAAGATTGACAACACTTCCTGTTCCACTTCACTAACTCAGGGTCTTGATAATATAGACCTTGAAATTGAAGATCCATCAAGACATTTTTCACAGAACAAATCACAACCTTCTGGCAGAGATCTCCAAAACCTCCAATCATAAACACAGTGATTATATTAACAAAAACAACCTCATTCATGAATTTGGAACAACCTATTATTTGAAAAATGAATTTAATAAATATGGGGTGGTCCATGTGAAATAATGACCGATGACGTCATAACTTGAAAAATATGACAGATAATGAAAATATCTAAACACTACCGGATATAATATTACGTTTTTTGGCCAAACTCACAATAAATGATTAAACTTGTGACGCACCACTCTTGCCCAACTCTGAATAAATAGAAATAGATACAAAATTTGTTGAAGACACACTTACCTTTGTAATATATTCATGACAAAGCCTGATAGTCGAGGGTAGCTACCTAGAGCCTGTATAACCGTCCTCATCAACAGAGTGGGTAGAGTTGGCTGATCCATGAGTTGTTGAAGCACTACCGCTAGCACTTCTTGTGTGTACACCTAAATAACAAAAATTATAATGCATCAATTTCAAATGTACTGGAAACAATCATTCTACACCAATCCAATTAATCCAAAAAATCCTCAAACATGGATGTAAGAGCAACATATTATTGCTCTGAAAATAATGTAGTAAATGACGAGTACATGTCCATTTTTCTCCCGTTACTTGCGTAATAAATGTTTATATCTACAACAAAAAAACAAAATATGAGATACGCGGAATAAATGGATTGGAATAAATTTATAGAGCATACAGGTTGCTTCTGCATTCTATGGAAAAAAATGTAAGTCAACCATACGGATTTGGTACTTTCCACGCTGAACACTGTTGCATGTATGATATTATTGAGTGAGATTTGTTCATTATTCGGTCTTTTGAATCCTTGTAATGTTCGCCATGGATCATTGATGTTAACATATTAATTATCATTTAATTTGTGCATTGATCCAAGTTGTTCGACGAATTCCGAGCAGGTACGAAAAAATAAATTCCATTAAATAACAAGGAAGTGTAGACAAAGATCATATAGTATAGCATAAACTTTTGGCTATAATTTTTCTATCACACACATGGGCGTTCTTAATGGACCCAGAACCGCCTTTTTCATAACTCTACAAATAATCGACAGATATATTTTAATACATTGCTTATTCTCATTTAACTTTATCCATTTGTATGTGATTGTGTATAATATTTAGCTGTATATCTATTTATTCATGATTCATTGATCTTCAAAAAATAATATAACACCATTTGTCCACTCAAAATATATTTATTCTCACTTACCTGCTTCTCTTGTAAACACATAGATGTCGCTTTTATGACAGTCTTCAAATCAGCTTTATTCGGGTCAATCAGATGTAATGACACCAGTAGATCGATAGGACTGATGGGACTGTCCCCATGAAGACCCAGTAGCCTATTGAATACCTCCCGTACTACTACAGGATTCAACTTTATCAGCTTTGGTAATGCTGAAATAATCTAAAAAAAATACAAATATGTAAATACCTGTTTTTTGAGTCCAAAAAAAAATGTTTCAACTATATGGTACATCGTGAAGCATCATAATTTTATATATCGGTCACGGATAGCAGTCTAACTTCTTCATATGTAAATGTCTCTCAAATTTATCTATTCAAATCCATTGTTTTCATTGACCAAATAATAAATGCAGATGAAAGGATTGTGTATTTAACACACAGTTTCACAAATGAAACTTTTTCTTTTTTATTTGTGAAACTGTGTGTTAAATACAAAATCCTTCTATCTACATGATGGAAGAGTTTCAACAAGTAAGAGCATCTACAATCTACAAATAATAAATATTTGCGCGCATATGTGCGCGAATGTCCAAATGTCAATTTGTATGACTGCTTGTGAATTTTTAGATCGCACGATCATTAATGTGTAAAGCTTCATAGCAAGTACGGAGCACGGAGCAGAGCCGTCTATCACCCACTAAAACTTAAACTGCAAATTTTCCATTATGTTTTTTTGTACAGTTGTTTATTTTATCATGTTCTTTCAAATAATCAATAAATCCATTTCAATTCCATTTCCAAATTCTACAATACGCGTTGAAGTAATTTTCTCAAACCAACAGCACGATTTCGCGTCACTCAAAAGATAAAACATACATGCATATTTGTTTAAACATATCGCTCATATCAGAAATTTTTTCACAAAACTTTTCAATTTAGAAAAGAAACAACATCAAATTCCAACACCGCTCATAAATGTTACTTGGATAATTCATTTAACCTCTTGTTTGCTTAATCCAGTTAATACAGGTATCAGGAATCTAACATCAGATATTCTGGTGTTATATAATTCTCGAACTCTCTCCACCAACAGCGCAGACGGAGGAGCTTTGTCTGTCAAAATATGGATGACTCTAGTTATGAGAGTTTCGGAGCCTTTTGGACATTGTTCCACTAGTTTTAACAATTCAGGAGAATCCATTCCCATTGTTCTTACAGGACTTTCTATTAACCTAAGGATGATCCTTTTGATATCAGCTGTAGTTTCAACGTAGACCTAAAATAAATTGAAATAGTTTAGTATCAATGTCCCAAAGCGTACTATTAATAAGTAATTAAGCATTACAAAAATTGTTATATATTTTATAAGTATAATGATAACAATGACATGCATGAAAAATTTGGGATGACATTATGATGATACACTTTTTGTCCTTTAAAATAAGCGAAAACAGATACTCCTACCGTGGCAAGATCATGGATGAGAGCCTCATTAGCTGGCAATAAAGAAATATACGGTAATAAACAAGCTCTTATGAATTCGTCTCCCCATGTCTCACTCTTAAGCCGGCCCTGGTTCACTCCGCATAAACTTTCTGGTGGTTTAGGCAACTTCAAGAACTCCAGGTTCATACGGGCGAATTCCTCTATCACCGGTCGTAGGTCTTGCCGTCTGATAACAAATTATTATTAGATTTGCTGGCGTACTCAAAGCTAAGCCAAAGTTTTGTGTCTAAATATTATTAAACTATTTCTCCGAAGAATCCACGCATTCATCTCATCATCATTTCTATATTGATTTGAAAACATCGATTTAGCAACAACACTTGTTCTGGCTTGAGGATATCGATGCTACCACCATATTATACAGCACTATTCGATAGAACGGAGCAGGGCACAGGAGTGCATTGTGCTGTACAGGCATTATGTGAAATCGGAGTTAATCACTCGTACCAGTGAAAGGTAAAAAGCATCATACGCAGGGATGCCATACGTGTGGAGATAATACAGATACCGCGAAAGACTGCAGAAATGAAGTGCGTGAGGCAAGTTTGGCTGGGTAAAGATGATCGAGCATATAAGGCGAACAGTGGAAAAACATAGAAGAGTGCTTCAATCAATGCAATCTGATGGAGGACCTAGTAGCTATAGGCAGAAAATAATTTTGCACGAATTACCCCATACAAGCATTAAACGCCAGGTTACATTTATGGGAGATACGCCCTCCGACCCGATTTGACCCAACTCTAAAAGGCATATAAGGCGAGGTGGTGGGGCTATAGAAATATTGTAGAGGATTGAAAAATTAGAATGTTCTTTATGTATATAGTAGTATAAATTCATGGTGGAGTATCCAACAAGAGAGGAATAGGTCACAGGAGGCCGACAGCTCTTTGAGAGAGGTGGGCAATTCTGGTACACGGATGGCTCACTGACCAAGGAGGGCTCTGGCTCCGGGGTCTTCGGACCCAATACAAGACTCTCATTCCCCCTTGAGGGATACACCACTGTCTTCCAGGCTGAGAAGCAGGGGCCTAGGAGACGAATCACTATTTGCTCCGATAGTCAGGCAGCAATCAAAGCAGTAAGTGCCTGCAGGATAGTATCAGGGCTTGTCTTAGAGTGTAGGAAAGCTCTTGACAAGATCGCAGAGAGACACAGGGTCTCACTAATGTGGGTCCCTGGACATTCTGAGGTTCGAGGCAACATTATGGCGGACGCTTTGGCGAAGGCAGGATCAAAAGGAAATCTTTTGGGTCCGGAACCGGCTGTAGGGTTAGCCGCAGGTAGAATTAGAATAGCTACGGACGAGTGGATTCAAATTCAACACTCTTTGAGGTGGAATAGCATCTCAGAACAGGGAATTTTGCCTCTCTCTTGATAGGAGTCATCTTAGGTTGCTGGTGGGACTGCTCTCTGGTCATGATACCTCTAGGCGGTACCTGCACCTAATGGGGATAGTTAGTGACCCAACGTGTGCACGCTGTGGCGATGAGGAGGAGTCCTCGGCACAAATACTATGCCTCTGTGAAGCCGTCGGGCACCACAGGCAGGCCATACTGAGGTCCATGATTCTGGAATCAAGAGATATAAGATGGGCAGGACCCAAAGCCATACTTAACTTTGCGAAAAGGGCTCTCCTTGGGAACTAGAGCTGATAGAGGCGCAAAAGGGCCCGGCGGTGGCCTATGCACCGATGGTCCACATCGGAATGCCTCTTCCATTCATTCATCCATTCATGTATATAGTATATAGGACAATAGATCTATTGCACAAAAATGAAAATGAGCTGTTTATTCTCAAAATAAAAAAAGAAGAATGCTTTCTGCAGTTACTCATCTGACTCATTCCATTTGAATGTTGTATTTTACTTAGTAATGGATCATTGGTGTTCTAACGTTGATGGTCGTGTCATGTAAGCGCATTGGGTCAAAAAAATGAACTGTTTGTTTATGAAGCCCATTGGCTTATAATAACGGTGTATTTGTTGATTAAATTTACCGTAAAACACACACCTATCCATAAATAAAGTAATATTACGGATCTCTTATAAGATTCAGTTACGAAATCGTCGCAATGTTGAGGCCGTCAAAGAGCCAATATTAGATCAAGTCTCTTCCTGAGTAAATATTCAACCATTCGATATGAATAAAAATGGATACATGTGAAATTATTTACCTGTGTAATTCCAATACGTGTGCTATAGCGTTGTCGCGCACTGTTGCCATTTCGTAAGTTGTATAAGACAAAAGAGCATTGAGGAACAACAACTGTTTTGGGGGCTTACGAATTGTTAGGTCTTTCAGTAAGCCTAAAGCCCAACCTAAAATTGTATTAAAAATATTTATAGCAAACATCGGTCGATAACTAATATAAAATCAAACATGTAAATAAAAATAGTTCATATAAAGAATGACTTGCTATCGTGAGAGCGTGATAGTATACAGTTTGCCAGAATTACAAGCACAAAACTTCTCAAAATATTTTAATATGTCCGAAAAATGAAAAACGTGATAAATGGAAATCAAACTACAAAAGATTGAATTAGATTCGAAAGAATATACGCCCCAAATAGTTAATAAACGTGTGCAAAATGATGTTTGAACACTTTCCAAACTTTTTGAGGCAGCGCCTCAAAATGGTCAGACTCTAGAAACGGAAAAAATCTGATTTCGTATGGATACAGAATTATTTGTTTACTGCTGATTACTTCGTTGCCAATGCACCGATTGTCAGAATATAGTAGTTTCCGCTACTACAACCCCACATCATATTGCTTACCAAATTTCATTGATATCGGTTCGATACTTATTGAAATTAGACAGTGACTAAAACAACAAAAGACAAAAATAATTGGGCGAACCGATGGGAATAAGTGACATTGTCGTGATGAAGACATCATGGAACGTCCAAAAAGCATATCAAATTCGACTATTTTCGCGATCATATTTCACTCGCTTATGTGTGGGAAGAAAAATCTTTCATGGATTTTTTAGAAACAACAATTTACGTCATTTGGTGTCACGCACAGCAAGATAATATACAATGATGAATAAAAAAATCTAAATTTATATAAAAATATAAGATATTTTGTTACTTACGAATGCATGGTACTGATTATTCTATTTTATAAATTAGAGTTCATGAGTTTTATTGTGACAAACAAATCTACATGATGAATAATTGATTTTAATTCAATCATTAAAATACCAATAATTAATAATGTTTAATAATGAATGTGTTCAGACACATTTTTTGAATTACTACCATAGGCTTAGAGGACCTTTTTTTTCTTCAAAACATCAACGTGGGAGCAGAAATTGTCTACCTTCTAGACAAACGTTGTAATTTTCTCAATAAGAGTTTTGCACTAACTAACTCTCACAGAATCTGGAAAGGCGGTTCTCGGTAAATTGTAACAAATTCTTGACAACCTAGGAACAAAGAGGCTCATACCAGACAATTTTTGAATTATATATGACCACAGGGTAATCTAATATTATACAATTTGTGAATCTTGGATGGTGGGAAGAACTTCTTTGTTCTGTATATATTTACAAATAATGTAATGATATTTAGTAGTGCCTAATTCGTTTCCGATTTTCAGGAACGTCTCACAGTAGTATTTTTTGGGTAGTTTTTTTTCTGTTACAACAAAAAGAAATAAAATTGGAGCGCTCTCAATTAGTTCTTCAATAAAAACCTAGCGCTCCTTACTATTTAAATACCCATGTTTCCCATGTTGTTCCTAGGTAACATGAATTTAAAAATTAGACAAATTTGCCAGTTACTGACCTGATCTTCTTTCATCCCTGCAAACAGCCCTCACTTCGTCTAAAGCATCATCTGTCACCAATGGAGCTTCCAGCATTAATCTTGACAATATTAAGATATCAGAGGTAGAAACGTTAATGAAACTACACAGCAGCATATTGTAACTGTCTTCTAATTTATTTTCTCTTCTGATAGTTGGCATCCTTGAGAAACCCTTGAAGTATAAACCTCACAACAATCTGTTTTATACACTAGTCACATTCATGAGATATACA
Organism: Bruchidius siliquastri; assembly: GCA_949316355.1. Taxonomy (NCBI): domain Eukaryota; kingdom Metazoa; phylum Arthropoda; class Insecta; order Coleoptera; family Chrysomelidae; genus Bruchidius; species Bruchidius siliquastri. The sequence continues at coordinate 10,716,689 of OX438529.1, read as the reverse complement.
GTATCGGTCAATATAAATTTTAGAAAAATCAATGCCTCAAGTTAATGATAGAAAATAGAAACTTTTTGTTAACGAGATTTTGTCAGCTCTCCGATTGATTCTAATTATTACGGGTACTTTTATGTTTTTCTCCAAAGGACCCAAACCCATCCGTGAAGTCAATAATTTTGCCCCCCTCAAGGCATTCTATAAAAATTCATTGAATGGACAAGTAGATTTGATTTGATTTTTATTCCTTGTACTACCACGGCGAATTTCAATCTGTTATGAAGTTTTCTAACCTCATAACTCCTGGATAATCCAGAGGATTATTTCTTAAGTATACATCTAATGCATAATAAAGTTTATTATTAGACCACTTTCGAGTTGAATATTTTAATGGTTAAATCATCCATTGCTCAGTACCGGATACAAACATCACTCATTCCATGAATACATTATTTTTTAGCACAATCTAATGCTACTTGAAACTTGCATTATAATTTCGAAACAGAATTTTGATTTCCTTCACTGAGTATCCCTTGTGTGCACGTTTGACAAATCCAAAACATAGATTTTATGATATAGATGATCTTCCGTTCTTCCCCATGACACATTTTGGTTTTACACAGAATTAGTGACACCACAAACTGGTCACAAAAATGTTTACTGATTTTAGCTACAGCGATTCACTAAATGAATTACAAATGATCAGAGAGAGAATCAACTGAATAAACAAAAATGTATTATAATGACTCAACACAATATTTTCAACTATGGATTCAAGAAAAATCACGATAAAAATATAGGAAGCTACTCATACAAATGCTACTTACACAAATTCCTGGTCTTTCTCTGGTGATTGTTATGCTTTTGATGTATAGTAGAGAGACTCTACTTCACAATTTGTTTTGTAATTCAGTCAGATTAATTATCCTTTGTCGGAAGATCTCATAGATATTTTCCAGAATCATGTCATAAATTCTCTATATAATAATTTATCTTTCAGTTAAGAGTGAAGCAATGTGAGTGTCTCCCTGTGTTATTTTGGCATTATATAGAAGTGATAGAATTACAAATGAAGACAAGAATTTTGTTTCTATTAAATTTATTTGACAGCGACATTAATTTACTGCGAAAAGGGTTGTAAATATGATCGAATTCAAGAAGGCGTGGAAGTGGATAAAATAAATGGCATTCAATTTGGAAAAATATATACCTGCATCACGCTATATTCTTCAAAAAGCCAGGCGATCGCTACATCCACATTAGATCTTAGGTCTGACAGTAAGTGCGACAATATGGTTTCCTTAACCGCCGTATTAAAAGACGTTGCCATCGTCGTGATGATCTTCTGATGAAGCAACTTACTGGTCGATTTATGAGGTGTCAGCATCCTCTTCACGGAGTTGATCAGGAGAGTTTCTTTAGTGTGTTTATCCAAAGGTTTGGTAATTTCAGCTAGCTTCAGCGTCTTGATGCGCTGAACTTTGACCTTTTCTTTTTTAGCTGGAGGCTAAACAATTCAATTTTAACATCGATAACCACACTTTTTGGACATTTTTTTTATTTGCGTTTCCATTAAATTGATCTACATAATTCATTAATTTACAACCACCGATAGATATACAAAAATGGAATAGGAATTAATTATGTAAAAAGATACTATATTCAACAGATAACGTATTAAAAAAGACTCGTGATTTGAAGTTTTTAAAATATGCCTCTGAGTACAAGTTGGTTTACAAAGATGATGAAATCTTGTGTTTGTTAACAGAATGTTATGTGTAATATCAGCCTGAAATCATTTCATTTGAGGTTTAACAGTATTATTATGGATAGTATTTGTACAAGAAGTTCGTAAAAATACTCATTTGCATTTTTTCTCCTACCTTTTCTCTTTCGTCCCTCACATCAACTTCTCTGTCTCTTTTACGAGTTGCTGTTTCTGGAGCTGCCGGTGGACTTTTTTCCTCCTCTCTAGCTGGAGCTGCTGGTTGAAGCACCTTGAAATGATCTCCAAATCAAATATCATGCACACATGGTTTGATATGATCATTATATTCAGAAAAAAGTCCAACAAAAAAATGTGTTTATTTTGAATGGGAAAATGATATCTAGATTTTTGCAGCAGGTGATGCAGTATTGTAACACTTTAATTAGCAGTTAGGTTTTTTCATCGATTTTTTTTTAAATTCATCTTGTATATCATCGTTACTTTTGTTTCTATATGAAAAAAATGAATATATGTTTTGTTCGCTTTTCGAAATTGGAAATTAATATCAACAACGTTGTAAAATATTGACTTTCTGCAAAGCAAACTTGTAATTTCAGTGCTTCTGGATTCGTAAAGTCAAATTGTCTATGGATTCATGAACGTATTTTCAGCAAAGAAACATGTTTCAATTGTTTTTCGGTTAAATTAAAAACAAAAAGGTAAAATATGTACCGGTGTCCCGGATTATTCTGTCTAATTTACCTTCAGCATATTGAATTAACATATCAGTTTTCACTTCTGCTGTCACATATAAGGTAGTGTACACAGCTAATGTTTTGAAAGAGGTGCTTCAAGTACGTGAAACTTCAGAACTTGTGCTTCAGGGATTATCAGAATCGAAGATATATAAAAAACCATAGACGTATCTATTTATATCTAGGAACACTCCAACATTAAAATTCGCTAGTAGGGTAGTAAAACACTCCTACCATACTTATATGAGGAACGTGTGAATTCAGTTTAAGACTAGAACTTTATATGTATTTCTCTCCTTATGGACGACTCATAATTCTTCTAGGAACAAAATAAATATTTTTGTGGTATATTACCTATTTTCTGATCGAACTTCTTCGGCTTGTTTTAATATCTCTAAATGTAGCCAGGTATTTGTATATACTAATTCGGATCTTTGTATCTTACGGATTAGCAAGTGAATAACTGCCAAAATTTAATTTCTTTCATTTTTTATATTTCTAAAAAGACCGCAGAGGGAACCAAAACGTTGGTATAGTGCTTCTTGTAATTGTATATGGTTTTATTTAAACGCCAAGGGGTCAAATGAATCAAAAAAAATATTATAAGTTTCAGAAGTTGTATTGTTCTGGCTATAACGAAGTTCAGAAAGCCAGTTATTGCCGCTCGCCCATGCAAACTACTTAATAACTATGCAACCAAGTTGAGCAACTGTACAAGACAGCCTGATTTAAAAGCTCGTAAACCGCGAAGCGTTCCATAAAAAAGGAGAAATACATTAATTCTAAATCCAATAATAGTAGCGTAATAGTATTATATTTCAGTAGCGTAGCTTACTTAAACTAAGACGCACACGTTTTTATAAATTTCTTCAATGGCTTCGGCGATTAAAAGGAAAAATTCAAGATAGTCTATGTATCGACATATTTTTGTGTTTAAGCACATTTAGTCACATAATACTTCTAGTTTCTTCTATTTCCAAGTCACATCGTAGCACAGCATATTTCAAAATATTTACCTTGGCTCCAGGTCCCACACCGGCCTCGATGAATTGTGCCGCCATCACATTTGCCACATGTACTTTACCGATGTGGCCACTCGTCACGAAATCGGCGTAGTCAATCACAAATTCAGGAGGTAACGTAGGTGGTAGCTTTGGAATGTTGGTTACTATCAAATATACTGCTTTCTCTAAGGTAAGGTTCTCCATTATGAATTGTTCGTTTATCTGTAATAGAAGTGTTCAATTAGGAATTGCTTAACGGATTCACATTTCACATACACCAACAGACTCAAAAAGGGCATTTTCAGGAAAAATCGTTACAAACAAATCGCAATTTTTCTGAATATCAAAATCGGAGTTCATAGAAAATAAGTTTGTTTCAACTGCCCAACTTATTTGAACAAAAATATATTAGATCTCAATCAAAATTAGGTTATATTTTTATGAACAAAATAATCAAGTTGAAAACGATTTAATTGGTTGTCAAATGATTCAAATATTTTATAGAGAAAATTATTAAAATCTTGTGAAATTATTCTACTCGAAATTGAAGTATTGTAACGTTCTTAAAACACTCATTTATTTCTATCAATCAAACAACAACTTCTACGCTAATTTATATTCTTGAGCTTCTGGCTCATGAATATTCGACGTCTGAAGACTGACTGACTGTTGTCACCGCTCTCTTCAAGTACGAGTATGTATATACTAATCGCGCATCTCGAAAGTTCCATAACCAAAAACACGTCAGTCCAGAAGGTTCAAGGTGTCATAGGGCACCAGTCTGTTGAAATGGACAACCTTAGACGTTCCACGGGGAGACTTGAAAATCCGATAGTTGACATTGTTTATCCTTACAACGTAGGGTCTTTTCCAAGGTCGTTGTAACTTGGGCGAGAATCCTCGTTTTCTCTGCGGATTGTCGAGCCACACGAAATCACTTTCTTTGTACCCAGCTTCGCTAGCATTAATATACCGTTTCGCTGGAGATGAAAACTTGTCAGTTCGTGGATGTCGACCAGTTCTGGCTTATCTTACTGACATAATCTTCTCCAGCTACGTGTTCCTCGAATGTACAACAAATACTAGGTCACAAAGCAGCCTGATTTCTTGAGCAAACAAAAGCTTCGGTGAAGTTTGCCCAGTTGACGATCGGTCTGGTATAAAAAAAATGGAAGATGGTAATCCCAGTTCCTCTGATGGTTGGAAACAACATTCGACAAGTAGTTGCCAATGATTCTGTTCATGCGCTCCACCATGCCGTACAACTTTGGAATCTAATGTTGTCCTTATCTTCCGGATCTCGCTTTCGAAATTTCGCCTTTGACCAGAGTGAAGCTCTAGCGGTACCCCAAAGCTACAGGCAAGTTCATTTGCTGAAATATCGGTGACAGTTCCAGCTTGCTGTTCCATTGTCGTTCTCTATAATTGTGTGCAGCAGTCCAACTTTCAGAGCCAGTTCGTCCCACTGAGCCTAGTAAGACTTCAACCGCTCCGGCAAAATGCTGCTCACGAGATCTGAATCACCTTCTTGATCTTGATGAAGTCCAGATGGTGTTCACTCGTCGCTAACTACTTCAGTTAGACATACCATAATTTTTTTCTCCTCACTGGTGAAAGTGCTCTACCGCTTTTACAATAGCGAGATCTCTTCTGGTGGAACAGCAGTATTTCTCCAGGTTGGAGATGAAATACCCAAATGCTCGTTCTTCACTGCTTCCTTCAAACAACACAGCTCCAATGTCAACGCTGTCCGCATCTGTGGCGAGAACATGCTGTCCATCTGGAAGCGAATATCCCAAAACAAGAGTAGTGGCGGAGTTAGCTTTCAGGCTTCGAGTGGATTAACACTCTTTGTTCAAATAAAAGGGATGCCCTCCTCCTATTAGAAGAGTAAGTGGTTTCGCCGTCTTCGATCATCCACACATACCTGTGATAATACGTGCAGAGTCCTAGGAAACTTCTTAATTGATCAAAAGTTTGATTTCGGACTTCCATTGTCTATAAAATTTTTTGAGTATCACAACGTTTCGATTGATATACTATCTTCAATCGTCTTTAGTTCACCTGAATATCAATCGAAACGTTGTGATACACAAAAAATTCGATAGACAATGGAAGTCCGAAATCAAACTTTTGAAAAATCCACCTTGTCTACAAGTTTCAAGCAACAGTTCTTAATTGATGCTTGTCTTCAGGAACCGGCCACTACTGAACTGCCTGAACCTTCTCGAGATCAACCGTAACGCCTCCGCTACCGACTACATGGCCCAAGTATTTGACTTTTGTCTGGAACAAATAACATTTCTTGGCCTTGAACATTAGATTTGTCTTTTGAAGTCTTCAAAAAACATCTTCCAACTTCTTAAGGTGATCTTCAAAGGTTCTCCTAAATACAAGTATGTCATCCAGAACACTAATATGCTTTCCAGGACAAGCCTCTCAGCACACTGGGTATAAGAGATAATCAAGTGGGATTTAGACACGCGAATGGATACACCCACTCAAACATCTGACTTTTTCATACTCATATTAAGTATATATGCTTATATTTTACCTCTTGAGGTGTAAGCTGCGACTCTCCATGTACATCTTCTGAATCCATAGGTTCATGTTCCATCACTCGCTTTTTTACAGCACTCTGATGAATCAGAGACTCAGACGACAACATTCTCTTGCTATATTTGCGTCGCTCATCTGCTTTTGGGATCATCTTGTTGATTTCTTGTTGGGAACAACCTATAAAGCATAATTATAATTATGTGAAGAATCTATTATCCTAAAATGAATTCAATTATAAAAATTAAAATTCAAACCTTTCGAGGCACAAACAAGTTTTTTACTACGCCCATAAAATGGTCGGGAAATCAATAAACATATAAAACGAAGTTCAGTTGTGAAATTTTTTTGTTTTCGGCTATTACTTTGCTGCCAGTTCGTCGATTTAAAAGCCTAAAGCAGCATCACCCACTTTCAATACGATTCTGCTCGAGTATAACGTTGCTGCGGCAGTTTTTTTTGAATAATCTTTTAAAAAACGGACGTTAAGATTTCTGTGACCAATTTGATTTTGAAACATACCATGGAGCATTGATAGTACTACACTAAGTTCTACTTTGCATAACTGCTTATCGCTGTAAGTTCTTTAAGGTTACAATTTTCAAAATCGGTCAAATAAGGCTTCCAAATTTTTCAAGAACAAATAATAGCCGTTTATGAGGATATGTAGGAAGGTCAGTCCGATGGTAGCTCTTCTTTAAATTGTTTGCACGAAATTTTCTACATAGCTACCAAATAGGAGAAGAACTCCCCAAAAACTCAGTTATTAAGGCACATTGCCCCTCCTACACAACAAAAAATTGTAATACGGAAAAAGGAACGTGAAAGAAAGATATCAACAAACTAAGTATGGTTTCGGGAAATTTATAATTTTTCTCAACATGTGCAGTAATGAACAATAGGAAAATCTTCAATTTCTTAGAACATACACCAGCTGTTAATGTAACTATTTATGAAATGGTTCATTTTATTCAACGAGTATCATGGTCGTTCCATAATGTATCACAAATAGAATTTACTTTTGGACATATATTACTCATACTACCTTGAATAAAATTCAAAATTTCATTTAACCATTAAATTTATTTATCATGACATTCCACAGATCTCTACTCTATTGAATTAACTTACCCAATTCCTGCAAAATTGGATTAATCCTCCCAATAAACTCATAAGCTCCAGGATATTTCATCAAACTTGTCAGTTCGGATTTCAACTTTTTTTTTACAGAGCTGACTTGAGTTGTAGTCAGAGTCGGTGGTAGATTGAAGTAGAGTGACTCTATAGCATCGATCACACGTTCCATGAACATTGCTCGGCTCTTGGCGATGTTTGTGATTACACCTACGCATGCCAATAGGTTGGCGCTACTGATATGGGGAGAGTTGTGGAACTTCACTAAGATTTCGAAGAGGTTGCTGAAACAACGATTAACGTGAGTATTACATTTACCTCTACAACCACACTAGTATTTTGATGCAAATTAGTCACTAGGTTTCTAATGTCACATGGACGAAAAAGTAGTGTAGTATTCAAAAATCGGTTCAGTGGCGGCGAAGTAGTCAAAAAACAAAAGAAATGCTCAAAAAAATTTGCTGTTGGTATAATACGTTTTTAGTATTAGTAAAAGACGAGGCAGAATCTATAAGCCATAGACCCTAGTAATTCACCATACTGGTTAGCCATAACCAATAGTTTATTTTGTAATTAATTAAAAATAAAAACTGTTAAAACAAGTTTTTATTTAAATCCGCTAAAAGAACAAAATAAACTTTTACTATCAACTTATAACATCATTACACAAAAGCACTCCCCAAAATTTGTGTATTATCCAAAAAAAAATCATAAATACCATTCCATAGAAAACAACAAACATTTTATTTACAATAAAATGGATAATTTTTAACTGACCTGGCGATGCCCTTTCATCACAATTATCGATTATCTGAGGTGGCTTCTCGGGAACTCACATGATTCCTCATTATACATTTTTTCCTTTTCAAAAGGGTCTTATCAACAACAATACCTAAGATATAAATAAAGTGTATAACGAACCTGGCTTCTTCTTCTAACCGCCGCCTCCTAGCAACTTTTAACGTCAAAGGTACATCATCTAAAGAAAAGTCATTTGGCCTTTTGTTTTCAGTTTCATCAGGATACGTTTGTAAAAGGACCACACATTCCAAAAATTTCACAGAACTTGTCCTGAAAAATTGCAAGAAAAAAAATGAGAAGTATGCGTTATTTCAATGAGATTGCAAGGTAGGATACTTCCATTTTTTTTAAATACAAATCGACATTGTATGATTATGTTATAAACAGGCTAAATATAAAATATTAATACATCTTTGTATACAATAATAGGGTACCTTGTTTCTTTACTCTCCAATCTTTCCATGTTTTATTTTATTTTTACACTAATAAGCAATGAAAGTATAAATATCACTAAGAATTTTGTATTCGAATTGATATTTTTTTGATGTGAATATACAAAGTTATTGTTGATGTTAATCTGCAGAAGTTTAATACATGTGACGCGAGAGCATATGATTTGCTAGTAAATGTACTTATAAAGCACTAAGTTATTCTGAATGAAACAGGTCTTATATGATGAAGTGCACCCAAATACCTCATATATTATATAGCAACTCTGTGGAGAAAAAATTACAAATCCTTAGGAGTAAATTGCAGATAATTTTATATTGACTGAACTTATAAATATGAGTGAATATTTCATAGCAAATACTGGATTTTATTAAAGTTAAGCCTGATAAACAATTTTAATTCTCATACTTAGTATTGGAAATAAATTATTATCCAATGAGGGTGAAAATATCCAAAGATCTACTATATTTAGAAAGCAGTAGTCTCTTAAAAGTTACATAGGCCACTATCTAATATTGATAACAAATTAATTTAAATATTATAGTCTACTGATTAAACTAGGCCAGTCCCACTAGGTAACATATTCAAATAAATATAGACAATCTATCATACTGCTCAGAAAATACTGACTGGTTAAGATCATATTGAGTATCATGGTTAAGTTTGAATAGCCTTGGGCTAGACTTCGCCTTTTGTAATCCAATTTACAATGAAATTGATATTATTATTATATTATAAAACAGAAATAGATGAAATGTATGAAAAATTCACAAAAAATATTGACTAGTGTTTGTACTTAATATGTCCCCAAAGAATTTAGGTTTCAAATGGAATTATTAAAATGAGTAGAATACAATATATTATTATATGTTTGGAGATAAAGAAGTGGATTGGCAGATGGGAAGAATTTGTATTATATTTCTCTAGAAAACTGGTCCAAACAACTGAGAATCAAGCTTTGAGTGAAAAATTAGCAAAAAAAAATACATGCTAACCTTATACCATCATTATCACTGTCTATCATATTAGCAATTTCTAGCTTTATAGTGCTGAGTTGTTTCCATGCTTGTTCCATATCCTCAGTACAAGTAGGTGCCTTACATAACCATGATAATGTCCTGCGATAGATGCTAATTGTGGCTTGAATCACACGTTTTTGTACTTGAATAGATTCATCGCAAAGCAACATATGTAAGCTCAACATCACTCTGGGTATGAAGACTTCTTGTACGCGACTAGAATTGAGGATGTTTAAATAGTTTTTCAACGTGTTTCTAATATTTTTACCATAACTCTTCTATAAATCCAACCAAAGCTTTTTTTATATCTGTACTTTTGTCTGTCGTGAAATTCAATATGTTTTGGAGATATTTGACTAATAAGTGGGAGGATTTTCTCAGCAGAATTTCTTGAATTCTGTGAAAATTTACCAATCGTTCTTCTTGGTTTACAGAAAGGGCACACTGATTGAGATATTCTGTGACCTGAAACAAGGAAAACAAATTAATAACTGAATGCACCTAATTTTATTCATCACCATCTCTTCATCAGATAAGTCCTTTGGTATATCTTCAGAAAAATCCATGTTGCAAACCACAAAATAGCAAATCAAATTTAGGCATTTGCGTATCCTAACCTCTAAAAAAGGCACGAAAAAAGTCTATTATGACTTATGACTATCTACAGGGTGAGTTGTAAATATTTACATTGTGCATCACAAAACATATACTATTATGTATGAGGAGGGTCTAGTCAATATATGTGTTTTGTGGGCTGTGGGGTCTGGCCACAGAACATATACATAAAAAGTTAGGTCACGTTAGGTCTAGCCAACGACGTCCTGCTGATAGACAATGCATCTAAGACCAACGTTGTTTGTCGGAATTCCAAACATTGGTATTATTTACAATCGGTCGCAAAAACGATGCCAAGTTTAGGATCAGTTGGAAGTAATACTCAGAATAATGTATACAATAAGATCAATAAAATATGATGTAAAAAGTAAATATATAATAAAAATAGAACTCCTTAAACACTGCTCCGTAAACCAGGATATTGGGATTTTGTCGATAAAGCAAGTTTATTATCTATCATTTTTAAACTTTGTTGGATGTCCTCAGCCCCTATCCACAATCTGACAACGTGCTGATTGCCTGAAGACGCGTTGTGGCTGACGTTTTTTCTCGCAATTGTTCGGTAGTTGTTTTTTGTGGATATTTTGCTTTCAATTTTGACATTTATATAATTATTGAATAAAAAATATTAGACTATTCACCCATTGTCAAGTTTTAACCCTTAATGAAATGCTTTTTGCTTAGTTTCTCTATAGCAGCATAGAAGTATTTACTGTATATTTGTAGATTATATAGGTATTCGGGCTCGTGGCAACACTGGAAAAAAAGGAAAATCCCGACAATTTGAAGGACTCATCAGCATCAGCTGTTTTGTGTATGTATATAACACTATACGTCAATGTTATAGTGGGTAATATCCTAAATCTTTGTTTTAATTTTTGATATGGTATTGAATTAATGCATTTCCATTGCATATGTTTATGTTGTGCTCATCGGCAAAAGTGACGCTTATTTAAAAATGTATATATATCTTTTACCCTATGAAGAGAGGCAGGAATTGTGTTATATTCTTGATCAACAGGACAAATGGCTAGAGTTGGGTGGTGTTCATATGAAATACAATATATGTGAGTTAGATGCTCTCAAAAGAAAAGTTGCTCAAAATGGCAAATCCCCAACTGAAGAGTTACTCACAATGTGGGGTCATCAGAATCATACAGTGCTGGAGTTATTCATTCTTCTTAGTAAGATGAACTGTTGCCAAGCAATGGTAGCAATAAAACAATATATAGATAGGCAGTATTATTATCTCATTAAAGATTTTAATGGAACTGATGATGTAAAGGAAAAAAAGAAAAACAATATTTTTGATTCACAAATACATGAAAAAAATTTTAATAATGACCTTGATAAGGCTATGAATAAATGTATACTAAAAGACTTTACTAACTCTTATAATGAAAGTATAATTGAGAAATTGCACAAACATCAGTTAAGCTCACCTAAATCCCCTATGTTATTTGGGAAATCTAGAGTGACTACAGTTTCAGACAAATCAGCTGTAGTTGAAAGAGCTAGTGCTATACCTTGTATTCCTTATGAGGAATTACAAAAAGCTACTAATGAATGGGACGAAAATACTGTTTTAGGAAGAGGAGGCTTTGGCAAAGTATTTAGAGGTAAGGTTCATTTTTCACTTAGGTGCTCATTTCTCTGGCTACTTTATACTGAAGATTCACATGACCCTCATGAGAAAGGAAAGATACCTTATGTCTGTTGGTATGAAGATGAACCATCTAAGTTGATTTATAATATTCATCACTGTTTTGTTGGATTTTGATTTGCAGCTGTGGATCTTTTTAATGTCTAATGTTTGAAAAATGGTAGAAGTTTCAGTATAGTTAAAAATCAAAGGCTGGTTTTATACACTGATTGAGTGTCACAATGTTTTGATTGATTTACTATATTCAATCAATTAATTGATATCGGAACATTGTGATGCGATAATTTACGTTTGTGTTAGAAAAAAGTAAATTCAGTGAAAACGATAATGTGTTTCTAGTGAATATGAATAGATATGGAATATTAATTTATATCATGTATTATGTCATTCTCTATCTTCCTCCATATAGCCCATAAGTTCTCAATGTGGGCGATAACTCTCTTGTGGGCATTTGAGACTTTGAGAGGGGGCGGTAGATAACTGAGGAAATTGGGGGCTGTTGATATGTATTACAGGGAGGAGCAGCCTAAATAGTCTGAGCTTTTTTTGCTCTTCAGCTTATTTGGGAACAGGAATGGGTGAATTTCTGAAAGAGTAGGAAATGTTTTCAGTTGAGAGGTTTTCTTTGCGCTTCAGATTTTTCCTAGAGGGCGACTTTTGTCTAGGGGTGGGCAAATTACGGAATGTGCCCTGAGAGCCATAGTCCCTAGCTAAAAACACTGGGGGCCGAACATTTTCGAGCTTTGAGGCTCTAGAAAAAAATCTCAAAGTCTCGGACAGTCCGACGATAATTTAAATATAAATCGAATCGCGTCACTGAAAGAAACTTTTATTTGTGAAACTGTGTGTAATTACACAATCTTTTTATTCACATGATGGAAGAGTTTCACAAAGTGAGAGCATCTACAGTTGATATGAATAAAGATACATCCCAGAATATTTGCCATTGATTAACAGTATATCAAAAAATATTTGTCAAAAATAGACATACAGTCCATCAATATTTGTGAAACTTTTCTCTTTCGATAAACAAGGGACTAGGATATTGACTACCCTTTGATGGAAATAATTTGTTTTTTTAAACCTGATTCATATGAAATTTTACTATTTTTAGGCACATGGAAATGTACCCAGGTGGCAATAAAACGTCTTGAACTGAAGTTATCCAAACCTGATAGTGAAATGGAGCAGATGAGGCAGTCAATAACAGAGTTGCACTGTCTGAATTCATATCGTCATGACAACGTGTTACCTTTATATGGATACAGCATAGGTACAATTTTTTTCCATCAAAATACTTAAAACATGTTGCTTGAAGGTAAAATACCTTGAGAAATCGAAAAGGAAAATTTTAATACTTGTAAAGGGAATGAAAGAATTGATGTCGTATAAAAGTGAACAATGCCGAGGTTCTCCAAAACAATGACTTTTGGAACAGGCTTGTTCGAGGCGTGGTAAGCTTGAATTGGTGAGGATGCGCACGATGAGCTTTTCTAGTATTTGCTGTACTAGCGACTCTTGAAGCCACTATGTGAGACAGTGCTGTCGAACATCTGCCCTTATAATATCTATAGCATAGGGACAGATCAGCCAATCTTCGATGTTCCAGACTGTGCAGATCGTTTTTGACGTCCCGCGCATCCACAAGACATATTGCTTGCTTCTGGATTGTGTCCAGAAGCTGGTGGGAGTGCTTTGGGGCATTACTCCATTGATGGTCTGATCTGGGCCTTGTGTAGTAGCTGTTCGGGAAAGTATTATTTCCTGGAGTGGAAGAGAACCCCCAGCTTCTGGGACGCCGACCTAGGAAGGCCAGCAACATAGTGCTTGACATGTTATTTTTGATGTTCCAGAAGCTTGATGGACGATGATTTAAGTATTGGGTGTCCCTCTATCTCCACTGCTGGCAGACCAGCATCGGACTTCTTTGTCAGGGTTTGATTTAATTTTATTCAGGTACTTAAGGTATATATGTTCCCGTTAAAACCCTAAACATGCTTGAAATCCACATACCTTAAAAGCAACATTGAGATACTTTTAGATCTGAAGTTCAACTGGTTGTGCTGTTGAAGTCTTGGTTTACTACCCCAGTGATTTAGGGTTCCACAAGTTTGCTTTCCATAAATACGCACCTAATGCCTAATGGTTATTTTATTTCAAGGTGGACCTCATCCCTGCCTTATATACCAGTATATGGCTGGTGGCTCCTTGGATCAGAGGCTCAGGACAAAAGATCCCTCTGGAATACTTAGTTGGCCTGCCAGATTGAACATTGCGATCGGTTCAGCAAGAGGTTTGCAATTCCTACACACAAATATGATAAATGGAAAACCATTGGTTCATGGAGACATAAAGTCTGCAAATATTCTTTTGGACCCTAATGATCAGCCGAGAATTGGGGATTTTGGATTGGCCAGGGAGGGTAAGCAGCACTTTTAATGTTTAGAAAAATATCAGGGGCCACATGTATTCCGCCTACCTTTTTGTGTCCCGTCGATCCTGTAAGCAGATTGCTGTTTCATGTTCCTGTAGATTTTTATATGAATTTTTATGGGATGTTTGGCCCAGTTCTTATGAGTTGCAGTCTAATCTTCCTATACCGATAAACATAATAATATAGTGTTCATTCCAAGTAATGCTGAAAAATTGTCAATAAATTGTAAATTTCCGCAATGTTAAAATGTGTATCCAGTTAGTACATACACTTACTTTCATAAAAAAATATTTGCTACTACGTTCAACCGGTGGCGAGGTCTGACCGTATTCTGATATTTAAGTAGTTGGTACTCCATTGGTTTCTTTTTTTTGTTGATGTCGGCCGTAAAAAAGATAATCCCAAATCCCAATCATGTTTGACGAACCACACTACACATGTTACAGCATAATTTATGTATTTTTTATCTTCGTTCGAATGGCGGAGCACGCCAAAGTCTGTCAAAATTTTAAAGAAACACAATTTTCACATATTTTATCTCACCATTTTTCTAGTGTTTTTCTGAAATAGTTTTAAATCAATATACATACATAGAAATACCAGCTTCAACAAAAATTGTTTTTCGCTTAACATTTTCAAAACTTGCAATACTTCGCCATGCGACTGATATTTGAACGCGAGGATAACATGTGGTTTCATGATAAATTGATTGGGATTTTATTTTTGTTGTCGAGTCGAAGAATCAATGAAAGAAAAACTATTTTCTGTGTCATTTTTTAATGGATATAGTTTTTGTATGTAAATATTTTCATCGATATTATATATTTCAAGCATTTTCAGAATTTCAATTCCAAAAAAAATCCATTTAAGTTCCAGGATACTATTTTCTTACCGCTGCAACTAGCCTCAAGCCCCCCTTTATCTTCAGAATGCAATTTGATATGTCCTAGTGCTTAAAACTATAATATTTTTATACATACAGGTAGCATATATTTTGACATTAAGGAATATAGAACAGATAGAAAATATTTTATTACTTGTAGGTCCGGAGGTCCAGTATACGTATATAAAAGTGAGCAGAATTCAAGGCACACGTCCTTACCTTCCAGACGAGTTTTTACGTGGAAAGAAATTTTCAACGAAAGTGGACACCTACAGCTTTGGCATTGTACTTTTTGAAATAGTTACAGCTTTACCACCTATTTTTGGTAACAGAAAAGCTGAGAAAACACTTAAAGATCACATATCCAGCTATCAAGGCGATATTATAGAACTTAAAGATAGTAGAGTTACAGGTTATGATGACTGTTTTAGGGGAATCCTAAATATTGGAAAACTGTGTATTGCGAAATTGCCTAAAGAAAGACCCGAGATGAGAGATGTACTTATTATGTTAGAGAAAGTGCCACTTGGTTTTTGAAAATGTATATTGTAAATATGTTGGTATTTTTATATATATATCTTGTTATGTAATTCTATAAAATTATATTTTTTGAAGATTTATCCTCTTCCCATTAACATCATCCGACTGCGACTTATTATTTCACTATTATTCCAACCAATAGGCTGATGTTATTAAATTTAACTGTAGACTACTTGCACTATAGTTGTGACGTTAACACATAGCTATATCAATAAAACCCAAACTTAGACATGAGCTTCTTAATGAACAATGAAAATAGTAAAATGTGAATGTATAAAACCAGCTTAGGTGGATAATATAACGTAAGTTTTTCTGCTGGTGGTCACATCTCAGGTGTGGTGCAAACCTACAAGAATCTGACCAGACAGTACTTTTGAACTGCTCAGGATCACTCATTGTGGCAGGGGACTTCCACGCAAACATCGAGCATGTTATTCCAGGTTGAACTCCATTAGTGGGAGTCGACTGTTCAACCATGTAATACGAAATGGTTACCTCATACACAGCACTGAGGAGACGCATCACCTTTACTCACCAGATGTCATTGATTTTACGATATCTAGAAACTGTAGATACAGTGTCACTTATCTCTTGGAGGTGGGAAATGAGCAAATTTCGGAGGAGGAAGCTCCTCGGAAAAAATGCATTGATTGTTAGCTATAAAAATTGCTCCTCAAAAATTTTCCCAATATCTCGGGTATAGAAGGTGGAATAGGTGTTGCTCCAAAGGAGTGGAAAGGTTTCGTTCAAGAAGCTGTACAGTGTGCAACTGTGCTTCCAGTGCAGCGACCAGGAAGGCCTTTCCTTCTTGCAGACATCCGGTAAAACATTCGGACAAAAGAACGGCGATTAAGTGAGCTAAGTGGTCTACTCACACTTATGACATCTGTATACTCGTAGCGACGGCTTTCTGGAAGGAATGCTTCTCACAAGTATTCTTCTTTGAAAAGTAGCAAAATGGCTCAAAAAGCAAGCAAGCCTGAACATAGTCCTGAGGGCATTGTCTTTAAGACTGAGGATAAGGTGGAGGTTTTTGCCGATGTCGTGGAACGACGAGGAGCGATAAGCTGTAAGATCTGATGTTAGCAGATATTTCAGGGCTAATGGCATTAGTGGTTGCGCTGCTACTCTTGTATGGAGCTTGCATACAATGGATAAACTCTGCCAATTACCTGGGTATCATTCTTGACAAAGGGTTGACCTGGCAGAAACACAAATATTGAAAACCAAATTCGAAATTACGTTTCGGCAACTCTACCCAATATGTACAACTACAAAATTAATTTTGATTAATAAAGTTCGGCTTTACAAAAGATAATTAGACCATCACTTATGCATGTGCGGCTTTGTGTTTTTTCGCTAAAACGCATATGTATGGTCTGGAGTTCTTGCAGAACAGAACTTTACGATCAATCACCGACGCCCCATGGTATGTTTCAAATGAGAATCTTTACAGACCTAGACATCCCTTATGACCGCTACACACGTTAGGGTATAACTGAAGGGTATACCTGCACAGTTAAACTGCACAAGTAAAAATGAGCTTGTGTATGACAAAAATGTGCAGTTTTTCATACCTGTGCAGGTTACCTGAACGGATACGAAAATTTGTATTTTCTCGGGATTATAACTACGCAGTTCAACTGATGCAGGCAAAACTGAACGTCTGTAGCGGTCGCAGGAAGAGTTTCCGGTATAATATAGCTAAGAGCTTCGGGTGATATCAGGGCAGAAAATTGCATATCTTCAAACTCCTTCCAGTTGCAAGTAATCTTAAGGTAGCAGTTAACCTTTCATGTGGTGAAATAGCATTTCTCATCACAGTATCTTTGATTAGTGGTGCAACTAAAGATAGAAGAGTGAGATACGTTTCCTCATCCATGCGTAGATAATTGTGAAAATCTTCCGGAGAAAATTTGAATTCATTTAAAAAGTTCACGTGCGAATAAGTTTGTCATTTTCTCAACCAACCCTTACACCACAAGTCCCGTTTAATAATTCTATTTTTAGAATGTTTTTGTTTAACTATTAGCAAACCAACTACATCCCAAGCATCATCAGTTGATGCCATACCGGAATAGAAATACTGACGACTGACGGATTTGCCTGAGCGTGTGGGCGCACTTCCGATATCGGTTGACCTGCAGGTAAACCTGTGCAGCTATACCCTTCAGTTGTACCCTAGTGTGTGTAACAGCCTTTAGCTAAGGGATTACATTAAACAACTAGCGCAACAACGTTATAGTCAAGCGGAATCGCATTGAAACCCTCTGCTGCGCGAAGCAGTGAACTACACAGTCGAGCAAGCACACTAACATTCCAGTGCCGTGGATTGCACTGTGATCAAAAATTCAATTGCGAATTTAGATAACCCAAAATCACATTTTTACTACATTTGCATCAAAATTAACTTTGGAAAAACAAACTTATTCGAAACATCAAGCTAAAATGACAAGGCATTTCTCTCTCCACTTGATTCTCTTGCTTGTCTTTCCACTTTTTCTTCCTTCCTTCTTTCTACTGACAATGTCTGGTTCATGGTTTTCCAGACCCGACAGATTACATAAACTGATCTATCGACTTAGGTGCAGCGGTCCCACGGACCGCCCTGACAAGACATAACAAAAAAAGGTCCTTCGTACTGCCCATACAGATGAATAGTAAATATTAGGTGAATTTTGCTCTTCACAATTAGGAAATATGTACTTAGGCTTCAGCATGTATGATCCCTATAATTTAGACTGGAATTCAAATGATTCGCGTCAGAATAATAAATTGAGTTTTTATTTTTATACAATATCGTTCTTTTTTGAAAGATGAATATCTGAAACGAAGTGAAATTATAGATGTATTTAGGTATATAAATTATTTATATTCCAAATCAGAAAACAATATACACTGAGATTGCAGAATCTGTCATCACTTCTCGCGGGAAAAACGTACACACAATAATACACAAATTTGAGATATGAATGGAGCTTAGAGTCAAAATACGTTGTTGGCAATAGGCAGCGACGTTCAGTTTCTTTCAGTTCTCTCCCTCGTCCGCCTCCTCCTCTTCGTCAAACTCGCCCTCCTCCTCGGCGGTTGCGTCCTGGTACTGCTGATACTCTGATACCAAATCGTTCATATTCGACTCCGCCTCTGTGAACTCCATCTCATCCATACCTTCGCCAGTGTACCAATGCAGGAAGGCCTTTCTCCTATAAACAATATATTCAATATATTAAGCATCAGAACGTTACTGCTGGTATGTGTTCAGGATCATCAATCATGATACATTTCGGAAGATTACACTTTTCCCAAAAAACAACTGTCACAAATGAAAAAATTACCGCACAAAAATAAAATAAGACTTCAACATTCGAAATAGCAGAAAAAAGTATTCAGAAACTATAAAAAAATGATCAATTATCAATTTGATAGTAGAGGTTCTCCGATATATGTACATTACACCCTTAAAGTTAAATACAGGGTCCTGCATCTTAGCTCCCGTCTTCTGTAGCTCCGTTATCAATTAATTAGGAAAATACTCTCGATCATACAGGGTGTCCCAAAAAAGTGTGACGTCATAATGACATTTTTTTGAATTGAACTACCCATTTTTTGCATATTTGGGTGTCTCCAATGGTCACTTCTACTATCCTAAAATATTATCAAAATCGATGCGGTTAAACCGACGAAAAAAAATAAAATAAAAAAAATCGGTTTTGCATCACCAACTTCAAAAATTGCTGAAAAATACGAATGGTGCGTAATTATCACATTTAAACTAGGAACTTATTAAGTGAAATGTGGATGTCTTGTTGACCAAGTTTGGTTGATCTAAATTGTACAGGGTGTTAAAAAATGACTGCCAAACTTTTCAAATTTTAAAAGACTTTTTCTTTCTTATTTAATAAGCCCCCCTCTTTATTCATTGCATTCGATGCGGAATTAAGAAATAAAACTTTTTTCTTGATACATTCCTATAAAAATTCCTAACACATTAAAAGTTATTCGCCAAAAACTACTTGTTTCGCCTATTTCAAGAACAATTTTAACGAATAAAAATTAAAGGCGTCCTTGATAATGAAATTAATTACATTAATGTCAATTAAGTGAATATTTTAACCTGACAAAACAGTTTTTTCAATGTATATTAATTATATAGATTGTAGATGCAAGAAAGGGTATATTATTGAAACATATTGTATATTGCTGTTATGGAAAGTTTCAGCCATATTTCCTTATACAAGCATCACTATCAATATTACCCTAGCAACCAATATTTTATTTTAGATTTTGAAATGAAATTCTCGAGCACATTCAAAAAGCGTGATAATTTAAACCAAAGAATGTATATCTTGTAAAGTCATTTCGTCAATCGAAGCGGTTTTTAATAAATA
Organism: Bruchidius siliquastri; assembly: GCA_949316355.1. NCBI lineage: Eukaryota > Metazoa > Arthropoda > Insecta > Coleoptera > Chrysomelidae > Bruchidius > Bruchidius siliquastri. The sequence goes on along the minus strand of OX438529.1, from coordinate 10,696,751 downwards.
GTCAGTACAAATATAAGATAAATCATAAACCACAGAATGAATTTTAGAAGTGATATTCAATGTATTCTGGTTTCATAACCAAGAAGGATCAAATAATAGCGGCGGAGATAGAAATGGTATCACACATTCACTCAAAAGAGGGTATAATCAAGAAGAACAGACATTTCATATTTCAACCAATAATAATATTCACCTTCTTCTCAATCTCGCATTTTCAATTACTATATTGACAGTTTTTCTACATAAAATGCCAGAAACTTCATTTTATCGGGCGGGCGATGAGAGCCGCTCATTCATCATTGTGAAGTCGATAATTTTCTCTATCATTCCTCATTTATTGTATATCCAATATTGATATGGAAAAAAGAAGAAAAAATAATAATTTACCTGAACATTGCAGTGAATTGCTCAGAAATTCTCTTAAAGAGCTCTTGTATGCAGGTCGAGTTTCCAATAAAAGTGGATGACATTTTCAGACCGCGCGGCGGGATGTCGCACACTGCCGTCTTGACGTTGTTCGGAATCCATTCTACAAAGTAACTGCTGTTCTTGTTCTGGAACATAAATTAATTTACTTATATCGTATGGCAGAAATGCTTTTGATAGCTTTGTTTGCTCTGAATATGTAATATCTTTGCTTAATCTTTGAATAATTTTTCAAAAAAACGTGAAAAACTTGATAGGAGAGGCAAACAATAGACTGTCTAAATGTGCTCCCATGCACATTGAAGAACAATGTTGTACTTCAAATATTCGCTGAGTTTCAATTATTTTACATAATAATATTCCTAAAAAATTAGAATTAAGCACTATCCTGTGAAATTGTCAAAAATCACACAATACTCAAAAAAGACGTTAATTACTCGTAGAAAATTTTAGAAAGATAGCCTCCTGATTCTCAAAAATAATGGTATCCGCTTTCTACCAAGGAGTTTTACAATAAAATATAATAAACAATTCTTGCCAAGATGCCTTCAGAAAGTCCAATCCTCATTACCTGAATGTTGAGCATCTGTTCGTCGACCTCTTTCATGGACATGCGTCCCCTGAAGATTGCGGCAACCGTGAGGTATCGTCCGTGTCGGGGGTCGCAGGCAGCCATCATGTTCTTAGCGTCGAACATCTGTAGTACCAGCTCGGGCACGGTAAGAGCTCTGTATTGCTGGCTGCCCCTGGACGTCAATGGCGCAAACCCTGGCATGAAGAAATGCAGGCGGGGAAACGGCACCTGCACAATAAGGCTATAATCTCATGCAATAAGGAAATCATCAATAGCTGACAGTGGCAGCTTGCTTTTGCACTGAAAACTTCAAGAATATGCGCTGAAAACAAACACTTGATTTTAAATCTGTATACAAACTTAGAGGCATTAAATTAAAAACAAACTTGCACCTAACTTTACCCGAAGTTATTCTTTGATTTTTGAAAATTATGTCACCCATTAGTTGCCATATTACAAACCCAGATACCATTTATATTGATATAGATTGACGTTTAAGTGCTGGATGCAAAGGGATACTCCATACTTCCTTAAACATCCGTAGATTAGAGTTGTAGGGATAGGAGCGTACTTTAGAAATGAGGCTATCGCGTGAACTAACAAATTACCATACCAAAATATTACCAAAATACTATTCGTCATGTCTTGTCAGAGCTGATAACCTGTCAGGCCTGGAAAACCGGGTTGCAGACATTGTCAGTCAAAAGAAGATGAAGACAGAAATGAATGAAGAAAAATAACAAAGATAAGATAGGGGTAAGGTTTTAAAGTTAATTTTGATCCTGGTGTAGTAAAAATGTGATTTTGTCATCGTGGACTAGATCACTGGACCACGATTGGGCCACAAAAGCACTGTCGGCAGCCTAGACTTCACAGTTGCTGGGGCAGGGGACATCGTGTAGAAAAAGTGAGTAAGAGATTCATCCAAGGACCGAACTCTGAGAGACACCAGCCCTCAGACGCCGTATTGTCGACAATACAATGTTAATTTTGGATACGAAATTTTCTCCCTTGAATTTCAATAATTTCACAAGCCAAGGGGGAAGCTCTTTTCAATTAGTTTATAGAGGTATCCCACATCTTCATATGCAGTCGATACATCCAAAAGCAAGATGACAGTATTTTTGTTGAGATACCTGCCCAACCAACCTGACTGTAACTCCATATAATGCTCAGACCGAAGGACACATTGCACGTCAGGAATCACCTGATGATCTTACGAGCAATTGTCTAGGTGATGATGAAACACATTTTCAGTAAGCTTAGAGGCAGCAAATAGATGGGGCGATACTCCTGAGTAAATAGCGAACCCACCTTTGGAATCGTAATATCCTCCGCGGTCTGCCACACCGCAGGGAAAGATTGAGTCCTGAGCATTGCAATGACTATCACCAGATAATTCAAGGGTTTTGGCGCAAGTAGATTCATTGCCTCATTATTGATTTGGCCCTCTCCAAGTACTTTACGCAACATGAGGTCTTTAGTATGACCTAGGAGCTCCGCTGGTGTGCAATACGGAATCGCATAAGGTTCCGCTATTGGCTATACAAGTTTTTGTCGAGGAATTTCATGAAAAGAACTCTACAACAGTAGCACCCCATTGGCCCTGAAATATTTCCTAACAGATCTTTCAATTTGTAGCTCGTCTGAATCGAGGTCATACTGAGTCGTATTCATTCCAGAAAGGCATCAATTGCTCGTTGCGGAGTTCGTTTCTTACATCATGGAGAAGAGTCTTCTAAGGACATCAACAGGGGCTTGCTATCCTCCAAGATGACTGGGAGATGATAGCTCAAGTTATTTTACATGATTCGAGAAGTGACATCTGGTGCCGAATGGGTGATGCGTCGTTTCCCCAGTGATGTGTATGAGGTAACGATTTCGTATTACATGGTTGTACAGTCGAGCCCCACTAGTGAGTCCAACCTGGAATGCCATGCTCGATGTTTGCTGCTGTCCCCTGCCACAATGAGTAAGCCCGATCAGTTCAAGAAGTACTTTATGGTAGATTTTTGTAGGCCTGCACTACACCTGAGATACACCGATGTGATCAACAGCAGAAAATCTTCCGTCATATTAACCACCACAGAATCCGCTTCGATGCTCTGCATCTGATCATTTGTGCTTCAGTGGTAATTCAACATTGAACTAGAACTGCCCAGCTGCCGCCTCGTCCATTCCATCTCAGATAACATGATATCGCACAATCAATGACATCTGGTGCCTGAGGTAACATTTCGTATAACATGGTTGTACAGTGGAATCTCACTGGTGGTGTTCAACCTGGTATGCCATGCTCGATGTTCAATTCATTGGGATAGGTGGAGGTAGATTGAGACGAATTTTAGCACGTGTCGTGTGGTGATTGGCCTAGCGGTCAATGGCTACTTCTGATGGCTGAAGTAGCGGTGCCATTATTTTTATTTTTATTTTATTTCCAAAATATGAATAATTTATTTTTGCACCTAAATAGCATGAACCTGTTACACAAGATGCTAAACTGGTAAATGCTGCAATTAAGGAAACAATACAATTGTCGCAGACGCAGTATGGCGACTTGGTTTATCAAAGAATTGTTGGCTTTTTAGATGAATAGGAAAAAATCAATTCTTGTTCCGTACCAAGTTCTATCACTGCAAAGTGTAAATATGTATCGCTTTTAGGTCTTGTTAACTGACCGAGTAACCTTGGATTTCGCATTGACCATGACAGATCGAAATAATAACTATAATCTTCATTTTTTAAATGGAATTCAATATCTTCTACATAGAAAATGGAAAAGCATAAACATTTACAATCGCCAAAAAAATACTTAGATTAAATCTGACAAATTATAAATTTCAAAAATGATATCAACTCCATTGCTTGAAACATCTCTTGCAACACCGTTCTATGTAGTATAAATAAAAAGCTCTCACCATATTCACAGCTAATTTTCTGAGATCCGAATTCAGCTGTCCGGGAAACCTAAGGCAAGTAGTGACTCCAGACATTGTCGCAGACACTAAATGGTTCAGGTCCCCATATGTGGGCGTGGTCAATTTTAACGTTCTGAAGCAAATATCGTAGAGGGCTTCATTGTCTATACAGTATGTCTCGTCTGTGTTCTCCACTAGCTGGTGCACGGATAACGTCGCGTTATATGGTTCTACTACTGTGTCTGATACCTATACAAACATTAAAATACATTTAGTGAGATACGGCAGCAAAGTGGCGCTGACTGACGGTGACCATTGAGTAATATATTACATAGTCAGTAATTAATGGTTTTAGTGTGCACCTACAACGGCGCTTCGCCTATCGCCTGGCACCGTAGGGAGGAGTATTTAGAAAGTATGCGGTTGTATAGCCGCAACGCCACCTCGCTCATCGCACCTCAACTAGCCTGACCTCATAGCACGGCTCCCACGATGGCACCGTATAGTGCAATGAGGTCATAGAAGGCTATGAAAGTGTAGTTATATTTCCGCAAGCATGACTAGTCTAGCATTCCATATGGCTAAGCTAGCTTAGACTAGCTAGGCTAAGTGCGGTGCGTCGTTGTGGTCAACACGCAGCATAGAAATAGTCTGATGGCTATTTGAATCATTCATTTTCTGAAGGCAAATTAATGATATCTGCTAAAATACAAACGTACAGGAAAAATTTAAGTTAACCGTTTTTCATCATTGGTGGAAAACTACGTCCATAGTCGAAAAAATCGTATTAGTCTTAAATTGTTTCTCCAAAAATATTTGTGTATAATATCTATAAATCTACATTAACCTCTCAACGTTTTTTTAGAGAATATGATTAAAGTACACGTCCATCAAACCTATACTGTGCAAAACTAGCAGCCAGTTGAATAATGTTAAAATGTATTACATCTGCATTGTTAAAATTTCATATATAAACAACATATTTGGAATTAATATTCTACCCGTCAGAAACTTGTATCATAACTGTACAAAGTGTAGAAAAATAAAACATTGCAGCCTTGCATGAGTTTCAAGCAACATTTTGTTTTTTCAATATATTGTATTATTCGATCATATACTTCCGATTCTACATATTCTCAAATGTTTACTTGTGTTTTCAGTTCAACGATATGTTCTTATAAGTCATATGTATGTATTTGAATAGTTTCCGATGTTCTAAATTGGGCTTTGTGATGAAAACTAATTTAATTTGTTCAGGTGATTTGAGGATTGAATATATCGCAATCGTCACATTATGAACCACACATTCTACAGATAGAAGTCCTAAGCTATGTTTCCGTAGAAAACAACAAACTTCAAACAAATCAGATGTTTAATATTTTAGTAGTAAGATGTGTTTGATATTTACCTTTGGTGATGGTACAACTGAAAATGTGTTCATAATTCTATCTGGATACTCTTCACGAATTTTCGAAATCAGCAATGTGCCTAAACCTGTAGAAAAAATGAGTGTGATTAACAGGTTCTTGCAATTGTCAGATATGATTTGTAATCTCATTGATTTTTATCCAATCACAATATATAAAATATTGCAGCCAACAGATAACAAACACTACTAATTTAATTTTATAGACAAATTAAATTTACACGATATTGTTTGGGAGTCGGAAAGAAAATTACCTGAGCCTGTTCCGCCACCTAGAGAATGTGTCAGCTGGAACCCTTGCATACAATCACATCCTTCCGCCTCTTTTCTCACTACATCCAATACTGAATCTACTAGTTCAGCGCCCTGAAAATAGTATTAGGCCGATGAGTATGCCACAGGCGTCGACAAATTTTGGATTTTGCAAATTCAATATTAAAAAAATATCGCTCGAACAGCCCCCATATGTATTTCGCTCTAGAGGCTGTGCTTTTTTGATATTACAATGATATTGCTACTGTTACATGTCCAGGGACTCAGTATGTGGACCCATTTGCATATAGGACTCTTACTCGGTCTATGATGAAGGGATCCAGAAAAAGTCAAAAGAACCACTGAGATCCCTTTTTTGTCACACAAAGCCGGGTAATGAAAATGTGGATACAAAAAATTCAGTATATAAAATTGAGTTAGTCTGTAAGCAAATGTTTTATTAGTGAGCCTTCATGACCTCACAAGTGTCCAGTCGCATGAACACTAATTATAATATAATTAAGGGAGAAACGTAAACGTCAGCAGTCTGTGAAAATGATACAACACTGTAAAATGGGAGCCAGTTCAGTTTCAAAAGGAAAGGTTCAAAACTCTATAACTTTCTAATAATTTCGAACAAAATCAGTTGACAGTCGATTTTTTTTTATTTTGCAAAACACTTGCAAATATCATTTGGAACTACATAGTATGCACTCCCCACAATGTGTCACTTCTACACTAGAAGATATTAAATAGAGAATTTGAACAAGTTTGCATATTTTAATTATGATATATGAACTAGAACACGCACCAGAATCAAAATTAAATTGCTTAGTAGGTATATACACAGAACTTTCGAAATTCAGAGCGAAACCACACACAGTAAAGAAACAAATGTTAAAAGAGTTGTCTTGTTAAGTTAAAGTTAAGTAGAAACAACGATCTCGTGAAGCCTACAAAATCCAATATTGATATCTTGTTCTGTCTATAGACGTTTGTCAAAAAAACAGATATCCCATATTTTTGAATGCTTTGAACTATCTGTTATATACTAACTCAAGTAAACTACGAGCGACGAGTATTATAAATAAGCATGTAACTATGTACTAATACAACCAAGACAAACTTCTGTAAATATAATGAATAAAAATGAAATATTAATGAATAGAGAGGAAATAATTCTAGCATTGTTCTTACTTCCGTATAGTGTCCTTTTGCCCAGTTATTTCCGGCACCACTCTGCCCAAATACAAAGTTGTCTGGTCTGAAGATCTGTCCAAATGGACCGGATCTCACAGAGTCCATCGTACCGGGTTCTAGATCCACAAGAACAGCTCTGAAATGTCAGAAGAGGCAAATTCAGTAATTAACAATATATCAACTCATAAAATAAACACTACTTCGATTTGATCAATACTTATACCGCACATAAATATTTCAAATGATGCTCATACCTAGGGACATATTTTCCTCCAGTTGCCTCATTATAATAAACGTTGATTCTCTCTAACTGTAAATCAGAATCTCCATGGTATGTTCCTGTGGGATCAATTCCGTGTTCATCTGATATCACTTCCCAGAACTGTGGATGGAAGATAAGTTCATATGAGATTCTTATTGTGAATTATAGGGTAGAACAAGCGATGGGAAAGGAGAAGAACCTTGTAAAAACATAGTTCAGCTGACCCGTCCCGACAGATGAGATACGGAACTGTATTCAACAGTCTATGGAAGCGGAAGAATCTGTCATATGAGGGAAGATTAAATTCCGAAAGACAATCAATCTAAAGGAATGAAACTTTGAAAAAAAACTAACCTGGTCCTCCAGATTGAGGGTTGTGAAGTAGGGCTAGCACCCCCGCTTATAGAAAAATTACACTACCGCTAAAAATTCTGGTAAAATTTATAAGCCAGCTGGAATTAGATGACGAAATAAAAATGGAATCTTGTTAGAGATGAAAGCATAACGACAATCTGACCATGCCAATTCACTATACTGCCTTGTTTTAAAAATGAGTCACTTTCAATGTAGTTTAGAACAGACATTGACAAACTGGTTAAAAATCAACTATTGTATAATTCTTAAGACTTTCATTATTATACTGACCTATATTATCTATATCTCATGTAAATTCCATGTATTCGCCACTTGATATTGTGTCACACAGTTGTGGTTGAATTAAAAATCAATTTATAGCTTATATTAATATTATTTTGTACTTTCTTTTATTCTATAAGGTTGGGTGTGAGAGTATCCATCTGGCTAAACTTTGACCTATTGTTATGATTCAATAAAGGTTTTTTATTTTATATTATTTTAGATGTGGTACTTATCACCAAGGAAGAGTAGTTTGTGAACCTTGGACCAGTTTAAGAGGTTCAAGGGATGAATGAACGATTTTCCGTATAAGTTAAAACTAAATTTAAAACTAAATAATGTTCCTTACTGATCTGACAACACAAGAAAATATACTCAGAGTAACGGCTAGTGAGACAAATATTCCCTGGGTTGTAAAGAAATATATCAACATCTTGGATATATCAGAACAAACAAAGCATGGAAAACACTAAAATCATCAAGAACCAATCGGAAGGAAACAAACATGATTCCACTGACATATTGGAAGATTAAAACCAAAACCTTCTTACAGAGGACCGTGCAGGATTTCAGACTGAAAATAATGATGAGTAATAGTAGGTATTGTAGTATTCCCAAAAGGCCCGCACTGGCAGCGTACTGGTGGCGATCGTTGTCACGCCAGCTGGGCCAGTCTTCAAACGCATACTGAGAATTTTCAGAAATCAGATTTTTGATTATTTTTGTCAACATTTTTCTCAGTAAGAAAGTAGCGTGACCAATTGACGTCTTTACGAAATCTAATTGCCCTAAGAAAGGCGATATTACATTTACGAAAGTACCGTCGCGAAAACGTCGTAGCGACGGTACTTTCGAATTATTTTCGTGTTATTTTCGCACTTGCACGACGGCAACCCTGCTTTCACGACGACGAAATTATAATCGCGTCCTGCGCGATTTTACCTCGAATATACTTTCGCGCCAGTACTTTCGCAAATGTAATCGTTGTAACTAGTCGCAACTTGATAATGGCAATGGCAGGCGAGAAAAGGTGGAACTCCGCAACAAATATAAAATTTATTGAAGCATACCACCATACTGTGTGTTTGTGGGACACTAAACATCCCTTATATAAAAATAGAGAAGCTCGAGATGCTGCATATCATAGGATAATAGAGGCTGTGGAAATGGATATCATGTTCTACTATTCCCAACAAAAAGTTGAATTTATCTTCCGTCATTCGTAAATAGTAGTAAACTTTTTGTATCCTCGAATGATAGTTCAGTCATTAAGGTTTGGGCACCCAAACTTCTTCTAGTGAGCCAGTTCCAAACCCAGCATCGGCGTTTCTTTCTTCGCAATTTCTTTTTCAACACATAGATGATCATCTGATTGATTACGTCAACAACGGCCACACGTAATGCAACCGATCGCGATGCCATTTTCTCAACTGCATGAAAATAATATCAAGCTAGACTCACGACAGCACTTTCAACGTTTCAACACATGTTTCCGATCGACGAAAATACTTACGCGAAAATAATCCGTTTCGCGAAAGTACTTTCGTAAATGTAATATCGCCTTAAGATTTCGACTGAAGAGTCTAGGCAAATAAGAACATGCATATAGGTACCTGATTATACATGCAGGATGACCGAAAAGTCTTTTGTCAAAATATGATTATATAAAATCAAAAATTAAGATATTAGTCACAAATTTGACACTTTTCTGCCGAATTAAATTTTCGTGGGAGAAAAAAATAAAAAAGTTAAAAATATATTCATGAAATTGCTGTTTAGACACTTTACTTTTAGGAACAGCAGCAATTATATTTCTATGGGGAAACTAGTAACATGCAAATTGTGAGCACATGAAGACTATAATGGAAATATTTTTAAAAATGATTCTCTGATTATACTCTCTCAAAATTTGGTGCTCCGGAGTACTTAGGTAAAAATAATATATTTTATTCAATAACAACGCCCTGAGTTAATTATTGAAAAATACATCGAAGAAATACCTTTAGTTATGATCTTCCAGTTTGTACATACCTTGGCTCCAATTTGATTGCCACACTGACCTGCCTGAATATGTACTATTTCACGCATCTTTAAAACAGTATTTGACTCTTATGTGTAATTTTAAAGCAAATAAATACCAAACTTATGGTAAATGTTTTGCTATTGCTATAGTTACCCGTTTTCCCAGAAAATTTTTGAATTGGGCCGCCTTTGACAAGGTCCATGATATCGTCACAGAATTGATGTTCGTCAAGTAGGGTATAACCCTTGCCTAGACGACTCAAATTGAATCAACAACTGTCAAAGACAAATCATAAAAGAAGGTTCTATGAAAATCTATTAAAGGATACAACACGAAACATACACTGAAGAAGATAAAGATTATCTAGGGATGAAACACGATTGACGTATGTCATTGTCAAGCTGTCATTATTTTCGTTGGTCAACATGGCTGTCAGATTAGTAAGAATTCTATACATCGTTGCCATATCGTTGGATTTATCTGTCGATTGTAAAATAATTATTTGACTGGTTGCTATGAATAGTTCCAAGCAAATAATGAAACTCGTGGACTTTACTAGCAAAACAAATGATCTAAATGTCTTATATTAAAAAAGTATAAAAAAGAAACTAAATAAAGCGTATACCTACCTGATAACGAACGGTACTTGCCTGAAACAGAGAGATTTATTGTCCAAATTTCAGTGTCTTATGAGCCTTGTGTATAATTTGTGAGCTGTTACATAAAGCGCGTAATTTGTGTGCAATTTACTATCTTGGGAATTCCAAAAACGGACATTTTGTGAATGCCACAGTGCAAATTATTCAAATGGGTGATCGGTTCGTTTATTTTTTCTTCTCATTTTTTTTTTAAGATTTCCGATGAGCCTGTTTGTGTAAAAGACTGTAATTCCACAAATTGACATTGGCAACACTGTCTATTCTAGCCATTTCTAGGGAGGATGTGACCAACCAATCAAATTATTGATTGATACAAAATTGCAGTTGTGTATTATGTACTTGTGAAAAAGTGTTGTAATGTGGTGATATATAGGTCAAACTAAAAAGGGAGGATATTATAGATCCTTTGTAATGGCATTTAATACTTTATAGAAGACAAAACAGTTTATAGTGGGCGATTCACCTGAGGTGGGTATAATAAATTCAGGATATGATTTATAATTGAATCAAGATTCATTGGAAGGTGCTACTCAAAATTAAGTGTATATTCTCCAATATACATGTGGCCTGCTATAGACATGCATGTTTCGTCTTTAGCTTAGACTCGTCAGTGGTAAAGCCCAGCGCCGGCGGCCTGGCACATTAATTAAGTGGTTGGACAATTATATCCTAAACAGGTAAAAAAATCCTGTCAAAATTAACTTAAATTTGGGTACATAGTTGAAAGGATGCTTATTACACAATCATAAAGTAAATTGGACATTGTATAATTTCTCGTCTCAAATCAATAAGGATGAATATAAGTCCCAACACTCTCAAAAACTCTCTTTTTTAGGTCCCACACTGCATAGTTAACTATCATGTCATTTTTAGTTGTGTTCCTGGAACTAAAAATTAGGCTCAATTTTCCAACTCAGTTCAAGAACCTTAGACACTAAAATAGATGACATCCTAGCTTGTCTTGAGTTAAACAATATTAGTGCACCTTACACCTGCTCAAAAGCTCTATCTATGTTTCATTCAAAATCAACACAAAAAAGGCTAAAGTTAGAAAACTAGTTGTAGTTCTGATTTTCCAGTATGTTCAGACAAGTTAAGAGTACTGTTAATTCAATATGTGAAAAACGACACAATTTTATGCTATTTGTCAGTTTTTGCTCTATAACCAACTATACATTTTTTGACAAGTTGCAGTACTATATCAATGCCCCTTAAATTTGCAACAATCAATATTCAGCTCCTTAATTCTAATAGAGGACAGAACTTCAAATTAACCATTGTTTGATTCTGAATCACAAAAGCTTAAAACCATTTATGATGCAAAAAGTCAAATGTTATGAATGGATTTTATGAGAGAGTGAGCTAAGACCCTTATAGCAACATCAACACTAATCTCTAAGCATCAACCATAGAGGCACTAGCCAATGGCAACTTATAAAGTCAAGGTCTCAACTCTTAGAGTGTCTTGAAGCAGTTGATGTTATTTTACAGGAGTGTATTCTGTATTATTTTTTCTTCTATGCTATGTTAGGGAAAATATGGTATCATACACATCAAGCTGGTATGGCAGCAGCATTTCATGTTCCAACAATCTCTTTCCAACAGTTTGCTGAATAGCTGTATATCATCTCCATCTCATACATGATGTCAGCAGCTGGCACTCCAAGTGGTGACCCATGGGTTATTGTGCCTAGAGAAAGGTTAAAGTATGAAGAACACTTCAAGTCATTGAAACCAAACAATGGTATAATCACTGGACAACAAGCTAGAGGCTTCTTCTTGCAAAGTCAACTCCCACCTCTCATCTTAGGGCAAATATGGTAAGAGAAAGTATATATTCTGAAAACAAAGTTTCCATAATTTTCTGTGTATTTTAATGTCAATAGTTTTATTATTTTATCATTTCTTTCCCATAAAATTTGGCCATGACAGTAAGAAAAATCATAAATTACTATTATCAGGGAATGATTGTTGACAGATTTTAGTCCGATTTTATTGGAATTTTTTTATAAATTGGTAAAATGAATTTTATTTTCGAAAAAATACAACTAATCAGGAACATGAAGTATATTTTCAACAAATTTAATCAAAATCACAATATTTTTGTCAGGGCAAAAATAAAAAACAAAAAAGTTTTAGACAAAAGGGAGTGTGGTTTTGGGGAAAATCATAATAAATAATAGTTTTAATAATTGGCCAGGATAAAATAGAGAATGAGAAATTATGTATCAATGAATATTGTCCAACAGGGCATTGGCGGACACCGATTCAGATGGGAAAATGAACATAGAAGAGTTCTCTATAGCTTGTAAACTGATCAACCTAAAGCTGCGTGGCTATGATATACCGGGCATGCTGCCACCTTCACTATTGGCCTCTTTGAAGGGATCAACGCCTCTCCAAGGGGGAGCTGGATCATTCACAGGGCAGATTGATGTACCTGGGGGCCTGCCGCCAACTAAACCGGAGCCACCCAAAGCGGCGGCGGTTCCATCTGCAACTGTACCTTTGATACCAGGTTTGTCAGGTGGGTACATTTATTCAATATCTAGTAATAATGTGGCAAAAATAATGCATCCGCATATGATAAAGAATACGAACGTTGATTTCTCCATGTTTACTGTAATTTAACAACATTTACAGTTAGCAAAGTAACACCATATGCGAATGCAACACGTTTAGTTTAATACATAATTAAATGCAATGGTTAAAGATCATTCGAAAACTTGCATCCAAGCAAGGGCAGTCTGCATCTGACAAGTTTTTGCAACTTATTGTTTGATTAAAATCGAAATGTATTCCGGTAAACTGGGCGGATGGATAAGCATTAGTATATGTGTAAACACAGGAGATGGTGCTCAAAGACACAGATTGATCTAAGAAAAAATATGATCTTTTTTAGTGAGAACTGGACTTAAAACCGCCTCTTCAGAAAATCTAAGAGATATGATCTTTGGGGACACTGTCTGGAAGAACTTTGATATCCAGGTTGCGTGACCAGCCTGTCGGAAGAGTAAGCATCCGTAACTGTAAACACAAGGGCAGATAAAAGACATGAATTGACGTGATAAGCACACAAAAATGTCTGCTGTCATTTACCTTTCCTTTGCTGAAGCAGTTACAGATACTTACTAATCCGATACTCGTTCTTATTGGTAGTGCTATGTGACAGCGGAGATACTTGGTCGCTTAAATGTTCAGGGGATTACTGGTCTGAGCGGCTTGTTCTTCAGATCGGTACGCGATTCGAGGGACAACAATTCGGAGCAATGAATGGCGTGGAGTACCATATAATCATCTTTACATCGTTTGATCATCACGTTGCGTTGGTCTAGCGGATACGACATCATCACGGAATGGTAGAGACGCGGGTTTAAATTCAGTCAGCGCAAAAAATCTGATTTTACCTCATTTCTATTAGTGCTTTTAATCACACCAATACGGATGCTATCATACATCTCATATACTGTAATTATTTATCTGTTATTTCACTTACTGTAGATTTTTTTGTTCACTAGGCGTGTCTGGACAACTTACTTCGACTATACCTACAGGTGAGTTTTTCACATCTTATACTTTGTTTCAAGTTTTCGTAATATATGTGAAACGAATTTCGTACTGCTAATATAAGAAATACATTCTTGTTCGGGCGCCATCACTCGTTTCAATGGTGTTTTGTTTCAGGCATAGTGCCGCCGATAATGCAAGTTACATCTGCACCAACGGTAATACCTTCGGCCCTCTCCACCCAAATACCTTTAGCTTCAGCACCCATTACCACTCAACCTGTTTCCTGTTCTGTCCCCATGATATCCTCTATAGCTACTGGCGGAGGCATTCCACCCGTAGCCTCTGTCTCCAGTATAGCTTCAAACACAGTGACACCTATGAACAGCAGCACAATAGGCAATTTCAGTGCACTGCCTCCACTCACGTCTACTCTCCCTACAATGCCTTCTATCGGAGCTGGCATTGATCCCTTGGTGACTCTAGCCGCGGCCCCGCCCTCATCGGCACCTCCTGCTTCTACAGTGTTTCCTTCCCTGCAGCCTGCTGGAATCACATCACTCGTTACAGGTGAGTAACTTTTATTTTTGTAGAAGTTTATAAATATGCTGAAATTGTGTATATCTTTATCTTCATTGTGATCATACATTATCTATACAGGCAATTTGTAAGTATTGATTCTTATTCGTTTCTGTCCACATGATAATACGACTCCATTTTCAAGTTACGCTCACAATTATGAAAGGCCTAAGAAAGTGTATTAACTGCCCGAAAATGTCTACTATCAAATCAAAAAATAATGAAAATAATGTGAGATGACATTTTATCCACTACATCTAGAGGTACCCAACATATGAGAAACAACCAAACGTCAAGTTTATCAGATTTACGAATTAATCACAAAAACATTCTAAACACCTGGAAGAAGTTGTCAATTTTACCTAAAAAATGGATTTAGGAAACAGCAGGTATATAGGACAGTGACTAATGTGAAATCAATTAAAATTCGTGAAAAGGAAAAATAATAACCTGGAGATCTACCCAGGGGGGGGGGGTCACGTGATGTTGCATCCAAAACCGTGTCAATTTACCTAGGTAAATCGTACAAACTTAAATACACGTACAATGTCAAATGTCCCATAATGTGACATAACTGTCAATTTTAAAATACCTTTTACAAAATTCAAACACTTCTATAGTTTTTGACATAGTATTCAATAAAAAAAGTAAAGGACCAAGGATAGTGCCATGTGGCACATCTTTTGTTACTGGCCATCGATAGAAAAATATTGACACCTATTAGAATAAGATAAGTTTCAAAAAATCTGATATCTCAGAGATGCCATAGTATTGTAGCTAAGCTCAAAGTAAATATCTTTCCAGAATATCAACCTTCTTGTTGAAGTCCAATAGTATCATTGCTGTTATATCACTTTGATATAGTATATTACTAGTTGACTTGGATATTTTGTATAATATATAATAATTGTACATATGTGTTAAGTATGGAAAAAAATAAAACAGGCAAATCTGACAGTCCGACGATGATTTAATTATAAATCGAATCGCGTCATTGGAGAAGAGTTTTATTTGTGAAACCGCGTTTTGAATATACAATTATTTTATCTACACGATGTAAGAGTTTCACCAAGTAAGAGCATTTACAATCTACATCAGCAATGTACTCTTCAACAGGAACTTTCTTCAAGAACAGGCCACAAAATGACCTTACACTGTGAATAATATAATGCGCAATATAAATTTGCCTTTACTGAATGCCAGCACAATTCCCTAAGCAGCCGGAGAGAATTCAAACTTGCTCCAAAAAAGGCTTCATTGTTTTGCGAAAAGTTTTGCGACCTTCGTTTTGAGAATTCGTCATTAAAAACATATAATCCAGAAAACATCAAAAAAATGAAATTTTAGTTCCTAAAATATTGATCTAGTAAAATCGTATCCTCCAGAATTCATATGTTCTTTTATGTTTGGATCGCAACACTCGCCTATGTATATCTAGGAGTGCATAGATATGTGTAAATGTAGATGTAGAAGTACCAATGCCAAAACGTTTTGATAAAATGTATATATATGTTATCTATTTGAAACGGTAACACAAATGTTGATTTCTAGTCCTGTAGCTACAATTTTTTCCAGCGTCTACACTTCCATCTTCAACTGCACCAATATGTACAGCTCCAATATCTGTACCTAGTGCTACTTCTACACCCAGGGCCAGTATTGGAAGCTTAGAGAGATCTCAGTCTATTGAATCGTAAGTTCCTAATTGTCTACATACATATAACTATATTGCAATTGATATTGGACTGAAAATAATTGAAAAACAGCTTAATCGCACTGGCAGATAAATACATCCCTATCCACTGTTTCAATGATGATAGTGTTATAAAATGTACTGGTTTGAGGTTATTCCATACAAATATGATATGGTCTTGTAGACAATTCAAAGGCCAAACGATTATAAGAAATTGAGTCCAAGATGTACTTTGAAAAATGCTTCCAAGGCGGTTGAAATGATAGCACGAGTAGCAGAAACTGCTTTCTAAACTTACAAATAGCCAATAGTATCTGATCTAGACCTAGGTCGATATTCACAAATCTGAAAAGCATAACATATAAAGGATTTGCAAATGGGTTGCATAAAAAAATGGCCTCAATAATTTTTTTTTGCTTATTTATTATACGCCTGAAACATAACCATGTGCCCCGATAACCTCATAGTATTTAATTGTCACAAAGTATAGTAAGTAGAACGTCTATGGTTGCCTACACAAATTTGACATTGTATTCTGAGCGTGTGTCATACAATTCAAATATACGAGTATATGCCCCGAATAATGTATTTATAATATAATACGTTTCCAATATTGTTTGTCTGTTTGCATGAGTATTAGCACTTAGGTCTTAAATATACTTCTAAAGTCAAGGAGAACATGAAATTTCAGTCATTTTGTAGACCGTAATCAGCTTCTGAATAAGGGCGACAATCCAATAGCTCTTTAATTCCTAGTTTTCCAATGACAGTGGCCCCTGTTGCCAGATTTTACGTGTGACGTCACACTTAACGGGTGCATGAATACTTTGGATATGTTTATCAAATGATTATGATCAACCTAGACCTGGATCTTGTACGATAAAAAAATTTGATTTCGGACACTTGGTACATTTTTTATTGCTGACTATACAGGTAAAATGAAGATCTATTAATGTTCAATATTCATTTTTATTGAACCCTTATGATCAAATACAGTTTTAGACAAGAAATGATTTAATTTTTAAAATTGTGTAATCAAGTGGAATAGTTGCAATTGTATCCAAAACCGATCGTAGACGTCCTCGTTCTGGCCTACTTGTTGTTTATAGAACTGAGTATACCAGATAGCTGGGCCCATGCGATATGATTTGTTCATCCCAAGCCCACATCTTGCTGACAAGTCTGAAAAAGGACGAAACGACGTCGTTCACAATTGGTTTGGATGAACAGATAACACTTTTTTTAAACAACTGGATGTAATTTGGTGAAAACAGCCAGCCGGAATGGAGCGTTCCCCATCAGACGAAGCTGAAGTACACGCAGCTATTCAATACGACGGATCGGCAGAGAAGCGGATATCTATCTGGAGCCCAGGCCAGAAACATCATGGTGCAAACTAAACTGCCGCAAAATATGCTCGCGCAGATCTGGGCGCTGTCAGATATGGACGCAGATGGCCGTTTAGGATGCGAGGAGTTTGTGCTGGCCATGCATTTGTGTGAGAAGTTACAAGCAGGTAAATTGTGATTTTACGTAATCCTAAAATTTTCACCATCACAATATTTTCCTCGAATGTGGCTGTAGAGGATATAAAAAAACATTGAAAAAATATTATTTGCAGGATAAACTCCTCGGTACTTGAGGCACAGAAAAGACAAGTACTGCCGGACCTAGCAGTATTTGATAAACAGAATATAAATAAATCTGTACATAATTAGGATAAAGTAGAAATAATATCGTAGAAATAGTAGCATGACAAGACAATAGACAACACAATTTGATAGCAGTAGGAAAAATTAATCATAAGAAATACTCTAAAAGCGCGTGATTTTTTTGAATAAAATCAATAGAAAAACATAACTAAATGTATATTCTATTTTTCAGTATTACATTTTCAATTTTTGTATTTATGAATTAATAATAGTATTGTGTTTCATTCACGTTCACTACATTTGTGTTATTGTACTGATCTGCCACAACTTGATCAAAGGTATTTCAATTTTCTACAAAAATTCTTTAATTTTCTATTTCAAGATGACATCTAAATGGGGGTGGCCGACAAAGTTAATTTCAAACTCATACTGATCTAAGTTATCTAATGAAAATAGGTACCCCACCTCCAACAAGACTACCTCCAGATCTGATACCACCTTCATTCAGACGAGTTGCCAGGACATCAATTTCAAGCCAGGGAAGCGCTGGAACTGGTACTGAGCAAGATCCGGCCGCCACCTTACTGCAACAAAGTAAGTAAAATTCAATAATGTCAATCGATAAAATCATCTTGGAATTTAGTATAAACAATGTGGAATTGAACCACTCCTGGATTTGCAAAAAAAATATTATTGGATGGTACTATCCGTCATGTCCTCATCCAGGAACCATTGTCAGTTGAAAGAATAAGAAAAAGTATTTGAGTGCAAAGTTTGTTGTTGATTTGTAAACAATTCGAAGGTTACAGTAATTCTGTTTCCTTAAGATTTTCGCGGTTCACAACGTTTTGATTAATGTGTTAGTCTTCTTTCTCACCGTTTTGTGTTGAAATTCAAGGGAAATCAATGATTTTCAGACACTTGCCACAGTACAATGTTTGATGGCATTTCACAAAGGGCTTATGTGATTGGTCAATCCATTAGTTATATCTCTGATGTTGATGAAATCCACCTTAAAGTTAATTTTTGATTCTGGTGTAAAAATTTGATTTTGGGTGATCTAAATTTGCGATTCAAATTTTGATCACAGTGCCAGCTTACTTCTCGACTGTGTAGGCCACTGATTTGAGAAAAAGTGGGTTTCAATGCGATTCCTATGACTAATGCTGTTACGCCAGTTGTTTGACGTAATTCCTTAGGTAAGGACCTGCAAACTTTGCATATGCTTCTCAGCAAGACAACACCAAGCTACACATGCATAAGTGACAGATGATCTAATTACCATTTTTTAAATATAAACTTTATTGATCAAACTTAATTTTAAAGTTATAGATAACATTTAGTAGAGTTGCTTAAACGTAATTTCAAATTTGGTTTTCAATGCTTCAGTTTGTTTCTGCCAGGTCAACCCTTTATCAAGAATGACACACAGGTACTTGACAGAGTTTTCTCATGGATGCGAGCTCCGTTAATTGTAACTTAGGACAGAGCGCTGCGACGTCTTTCAATGCAATATAGTATAGCCTGCGTTTCCAATTGTTAAATTTTGATTAGCCACTGATCAGACCACTACTACTTTGTCCTTGGCAACCTGTCGCTGACCAGGTCACCAGCCCACGATTGGGTCACAAGTGCAGTGCCGTCAGTATAGAGTTAGGCTCTACAGTTGCTGAGATAAGGGACCTCGTGTACGTAAAATGAGTAAAGGACTGGTCCAAGAACCGAACCGTGAGGGACGCCAGTCCCTATTGTCGAGAAAAGATTGATAATTTTGATTCGAAATTGTCTCTTTTCAAGGAGGAATTTCAATAATATTACAATCACGAACGGGAAGCTCGTTTGGATTAATTTATAGAGAAGCCCTGTATACCACATTTTGTCAAATGCTTTCAAGAGATCCAGAAGCAAGATGCATGTATTTTTGTTGAGGGTGGCGTACTCAAACAACCTGATTGCCGGTAACTCCGTACTATGCTCAGAGCGAAAGCCAAGCACATCAATAATAACGTTATCTGACGATACATTCTCAAGGTAATGATAAATCATCTTTTCGGAAGCTGGCAGTAGGCTGATGAGGCTATAATCCTGAGGAAATATGGAACCCACCTTATTTGAAATCTTTATAACCTTTATAACGACTTTCCTCGGGATGCCTTAAGTCTGTACGGACGGTTCAATGTCATTTTTCTGGCTTGAAATACCCATTCTCCCAGGAATTCATCTTTGTTTAAACATTAATCATGTATTTAATGTTTACGATTTATACTTTCCGTATTACATGAATCCTGAATGAAATTAAACATTTTTCTAGATTATTCACTTGATTTTTCTACCATTGTCAAAAATAGACACATTGGTCTTCTTGTTACAAATAGTGTTTTGAAATAATTCCAATAAAAATCGCAATTGGAACGTATTAGCTTATTTTCAAGTATACTGTATAAAAAATTAATTTATTTCATAGACTCGTTCGAAGATAAAAGGAAAGAGAACTTCGAAAAAGGTCAGGCTGAGTTGGAAAGAAGAAGAAGAGCGCTATACGACCAACAAAGACAGGAACGAGAAGAACGCGAAAGAAAGGAGCGAGAAGAACAGGAACGAAAAGAAAAAGTGAGTGGTTACCTGTTAAAAAATTATCGATATTTTATTTGGGGATTTTTAACTTTCAAAGGCAAGGCAAGAGGCAGAGCGTAGAAGATTGGAAGAATTGGAGAAGCAAATGCGAGAACAACAAGAAAAAGAAAGAATGCTAGAGGAGGAAAGGAAAAGGCAAGCGGAACAAAAAGAGACTGCTAGAAGAGAGATGGAGAGACAACGGCAACTGGAATGGGAAAAACAAAGGTAATTTTTTGTGGATAAGGCTCATTTTCTGTGGTATCAAATTTGACTAGAAAAGGAGCAATGGAATGGAATAGAATTTCATTAACGACTTCTGTTTGTAGAATTGATGTTACTTTAGTGCATCAGCTCTGAATGCGTGTTGGATCAATAGAACACTAAAGAACTGCCGTACTTTTAAAACCGTCACAGGTTCATGTAATAATGAGGTATAGAGCACTTCAGATAAGCTGACTGGACGGACACGTCAATGAATATAACCCCCATGACTAAACGATTTCACGTTTTTCGTATTCACACAGGTTATAGTACTGAGAGGACGTGACTGTTTCGGGCGCTACATGTTAAGGAAACTGATTTTTTGCTACATTGTCTACGGTGATAAAAAGAAATCCCCAGTCAGCCACTATGGAACAGACAAAAACACCTCGTCAAACTCTCACATCATTCAGATATGTTGCTGGTTAAAACCTTACTCTTAAGAGTAAAAGGCATTTCGCCTGGGTTTCCAATATTTCGTTTCCAGCGCTCATACCTTTTTGCAATTTTTGATACAAAATTTTAGCTATTGTCACATGAATATTGACATTTTCTGACTTATTTCAGATGTATTTTCAACCTTTTGATAACCAGTACCAAAAATATCACGAAAAGGGCTTCGCATTGACATATAACAGTCCTTTCTCTATGATCTGCATAAAATAGTTGTATATGTTCAGAAACAAGCGCTTTAAACTAAATATTATGGCACCATACATGAACATATTTTTCTCCTGATACGAGCACTCTTGCGTCAATGTCCATAATTTTGTATCAAACATTGGAAAAAGGATCTCGTACGAGTACAAAACCAATCTTTCTGTATCACATTAAAAAAAAACAATCGTTCCATTTTCTTGAAAAATGAGCGCGGGAAACGAAACATTGGAAACCCATGCAAAACACCTTTTATTCTGGGTAGAATCCCCTCATAAACAAGTAGGATTCTAATCAGCAACATATGGTTAGTTAGTACAAGGGAAAAATTACAGAATTAGCGTTGAAAAACTGATATAATGGATCACAGAAAGAAATAGCTCAAACTTCATTATAATGTTTCAGGATGGGCGTATAATCAATTAAAAAACAATACCATCAACTTTCTATCACCCATCTTTTTGGGAAAATACCAGCATCTACTCAAAATCAGCCTAAAATATGCATCCGAATAGATAAACACCAGAAAACGTACCAATCTAAATTTGGTGGGGTCATCTTCTCATCCAATTAAATTTCACTGGTTTTGCACGTTTGACAAAAATCCAGTTGACTGGCAGTGTGTGATGAAATACAGAGCGGCTGGAAAACCTTTCACGTCTCGAGTTCATTGAATTACTTCTGAATTAAGACGCATGCATTACACACTTAATAACGCGATACTTGCCGTTGTCAAGCAGCATTGTTTTGACAGGATGGTCATGATAATTACTGCTAAACGATCGTTGGTAGCACAGGCGAGAAGTTTGGAGGAAAACATGGTGTTTTCTGAAAGATATCCTCGTCTTTTCCAACAGCGACCGACCATAGAGCAGCCGCCAACTGCTGATCATACGGCCTTCTGAAGAAACATTTATGAACAGCCAAAACCTCTCCAAGCAGACACTTCGGCCTTTGCTCAGTTTGAGGATGCTTGTAGGATTTCTCACCTCGAGATACTGCTCCACCCTTAGTGTCTTAGAAGGCGCTAAGATTTCGCTGCTCCTGTCTTTGATCGCATGAACACCTACTGGTTGAACAAGTTTCCCTGTTACCATAGACATTTAAGCAGAGTTTTTAACTTATAGCTTAATCAGGAGCAGCTAATTCCGTCTTGGTTTGTCGAAGGCCAATCCGTGCTTCTCCTGAAGACAGGAGATTTGTCTGATCCCAAGAACTACAGGCCAATAACATGTCTGAACGCATATTACAAGCTTTTCACGACCACTTTCCCCATGATCGATAGTTTGTCGAAATCTACGCATTTTCGTTAATTTTTTTTGATGATAGATTGCAAGAACTTCAGCAACAAAGGCAGCGCGAGCAAGAGAACGTCCTCAAGCTCAAAGCCAAGAATCAAACGCTGACTATCGAGTTGACGTCTTTGAACGAGCAAATCAAGCAACTATCGCAGAAGATCTGCGACACACGAATCGGCGTGACAAACGTAAAGACAACAATAGATGGGATGCGAGGCACCAGAGATAGCTATATGAGCGAGATGAGTCAGCTTAAAAACAAACTCAAAGAGCAAAATGCTAAGCTATTAATGCTATCACAAGAAAAGGTAAGGTTGTTAGTTCGAATATTGTGAATATGTTTGCTGTTTTGTTCTAACCTTGATTCACTACATTTATATAAAATTAATTTTAATATTAACTCGTGATATTTAAGCGTGACACTGATTTCTATCCCGAATTTCAAGTGATTACGATTACACTCAAACAAAACCAATTACAACATAACAGTAAATAGTAAAAATAAATTAGATATTCACGAAATTAATTCTGGTCACGTAAATAAGCTCCCGAAGTAACTGACTTGGAAGTATCACCTATTAACGTAATTTATTATCATAGCGATATAGTTTTGATGGGAACATAACATCACATGTACTTCTCACGCAATTGTATTAGTTTAGAAACAAAAAATTCGATGGAATTTTGGAACTGATGATCTTCTAGATCTAAATTCATAAAATTTGCAATCGAAACATATCAAATTTTTATAATATTCCCAAAATCTCCAGTTTTCGTGCTCTCAATATCTTCCTAGCTTGAGAGGTAGATAAATGCTGATATTTAGGAATAAAAATTAATAAAATTGGCTATTTTGACAATATTTATTCATTACATATGTTGTATTATTGAATAAAATACGTATGAATTAGAAACTAATAATGTATTAATAAAAGAATCTGTATAATTTTCAGTAGCCATCTTTTCGCACTATAACAGGTATGAATAAATGACTCAGTTGATTGATGTCGATTCTTTTATTCATATAATTCTCACACTGCAACAATATGAACTCTTTCATTCATTTAAAAAAAATCAGTAACCACTGATTAATATGAAATTTTACAGTTGAACTGGCAACAAATTTTTGAATTGTACAAGCTGTTACTTAATGTTATGTAATTATTTTAATAAGTGATTCTCTCTTTATCAACTGTTAGCTATGGAAGTGTCGCTCCGTTTGAAATGAATTGCTTTTTGTGTAATCTAATTTTATAGATATCCATCGGACGAACTTTCCTCCTACCTCGTTACCTATATCCAATATAATGAAATTCTTGAGAGTACCAGATACTCTCACATGCGATGTTATCGCATTGCGAAAAAGTAGCTGAATTTCGAGACACGGTACTGTAGGAAAGAGCATTACTTAAAAATTGTCAGATAAGGTTACTATATTCAGGGACCTGTGAAAAATCTAAAGAGCAAAAAAACCTTGCTGGGGACATCAAAAACAAAAAACGGTCACCTAAATATGTGAAAATTTGAATGTGCTTTATGAATTGTCTCACTGACTATCACTATATTTTATTGAAGGTGAAATTGGAGGCTAAACTGAAAATGAATGTGCATGACTCTGAACAAGCGAAACAGGCATTCGAAAACAAAGAGATAAACATAAAGAACTTGAAGCAGAAAATCGATGACCTTCAGGGAGAAATCGACACAAAAACCGCCGACATCGAAAACAACAACACCCAATTGACGGCCTTGCAGAACCAGATAAAGAATCTAGTGAAAGACTGCGAACAGCTGTACGCAACGTACGAAACGAAACGTGACATCGTGCTAGAAATGAGAAACTCGTCCAAAAACGATTACAACGCATGGAAGTCCAATGATGCCTGGGGCGACCCTGCTGAAGGTAATCCAGTATCAGATTAGCCAATAGTATCTGTCTAAAAAACTGTTCATTCAACTTCGTGTTTTTAAGATAAATAAATTTCAACAAATCAGTATGAACCATTTCTTAATAGTTCTGTTTAAAAAAAATATGGATATATTACTAATTAACAATTTACACAATTACCAAAATAGCTCATTGATGGTGAACATTTACAGAAAAATCGAAATGGCCTGTTGACAACTGGTCTGCTTCGAAATCTGCAATTATCAGTGATACAACGAGCATTCCAGGAACTGTAAGATATAGAGCACTATACGAGTTCGTGGCGAGAAACTCTGACGAAATATCTTTCCAGCCCGGCGATACTATCAATGTGAGTTAACATTCTGATATCTAGCGTTAATTTTTAAGGATGGTTAACCTCAGTCTCGGTACCTTATATAATATGCTTTAGATTCTTCGACATGCCAAGACACGGTAGCGTGTAGCGTTGACGCGGAATACCAATTTTCATGCATTCCCGTCTTAGACTTTTCAAAATTTTGTCTGAATTTTTTGTCACCCAGGTTTGTGATTTTTTGTGTTTACTTGCAGGTTTGTCAATTTAGGATAAATGCAACTTTGTTTGAATTTCTATTATCGGGAACAATTTAAAGTGGGTATTTATGATTGGATATTGTAGTTTTAGTTGGCATAAAAAGTTACACAAGTGATTAGAAAATATACCGATTCCAGATAGAACCCGAGTTTGATTTCTATTCAACTACGAGATTTCACTGAAACTACTTTTGTTATAATTATTTAATATATTTATACTTGTGAGGAAGACAAATGTAATAATTGAGGGGATTCGGATTGATATACTCCACTATACTCGTAATTGCTGGCCTGCAAACGTTTATCTACATGTATGTTTAGAGTAATTTTTTTTTTGGCAAAATTCATTAATATTCATTGTTATAATTTATTATATATTCATTATATTTTAATAGAAAATATTTTGAAAAGAACCAGTAAGTCGAGCAAAATGTTTCCATATAGAAACTCATTATCTTTCTCATGACACAAAATTACTCTCCATTATATAATTATGCCTTTTTGTTTTGTTTTAATTGCTCAAGAATCAATAGGTGGTGGTTAATGATTAGGTCGAACCAAATTTTGCACTTTTATTCAGCTATCTGTTGGGATTTTTAAGGACCTGTGATATTTGTTCAAAGG
The DNA here is from genome assembly GCA_949316355.1 of Bruchidius siliquastri. Taxonomy (NCBI): domain Eukaryota; kingdom Metazoa; phylum Arthropoda; class Insecta; order Coleoptera; family Chrysomelidae; genus Bruchidius; species Bruchidius siliquastri. The sequence continues at coordinate 10,671,006 of OX438529.1, read as the reverse complement.
TGCCGAAAGAACAAACAGGTGAACCGGGCTGGTTAGCAGGAGAAATCCGGGGGAAAACTGGTTGGTTTCCTGAATCTTACGTGGAACCAATAGACGGAGTCGAAGTCCGAGATACTGAAGGAAGCAGTAGCCAGCTCATATCTTCTTATGTCCCCGACGACACTGCGACAGAAAGTGCGAGAGTGTTAGAGTACGTAATATACCAAAAACACTTTGTTCATAAAATTAAAGAATATTCAAACATTGTAAAAAACAAAAAAGGTCTTAATACAAACATTAGGTTAAAAAAATTATATGTAAAAATCGACTATGTAAGTAATAAGATTTACGAGGTTGAACAAATTTAAGTAAAAAAGCATAATAATAAATCAATTAAGTACTGAATAACAAAAAATGTACAATCCCAAGATGGAAATTATGGACTGCAGGTCGGACCTTACATTTAAAAAAGAAGAATTAAGAAATTATATACTAAGCCAAAATTTTTATATTGTAAGGAAATATATAAATATAATTTTCGTTCAATATATCTCATTAAAAAAACTACAATTTTTGCAGAGATGGTAGAAAACTGAATGTTTCCAAATTTTTGTTTACAAATCAATATCAACTATATTTATAAAAAACTCAAAAAGAACATTTATTTTGAATAAAATAGTGACCACAAAATGACTATCAAAAATATCGAAAACTTACTTACTAAATATAGCTGTTCGTTTGTTTTTTTAAACTATATATAATAATAATTTTATATTCACGGTAGTTTAAGCTATACAATATACTTATGAAAAATTCGTAAATATTTTTTTTCATTTAAACATAAAAGTCGTAATTCTAGGGGAATCGCAGAAGTACCCGAAACTACAGAACCGTTTAATATCGAACCTGTCAGCACGGTGGCCGTTCTATCACCAGAGCTGAAAGAGAACCTAAGCGGCGACGCAGAACCGGATTATTATATTGCTACCTACCCTTACCAAAGCCAAGAGGCCGGAGACTTGACTTTCAATGCTGGAGAAGTAACATTATGTCCATAGTGCGCATTCAAATTGTAACAATATATTTTTAGGTGATTACAGTAATAAAGCAAGAAGGAGAATGGTGGACAGGCAAACTGGGAGATAATGTAGGCATATTCCCAAGCAACTACGTTCAGAAGGTGGATATGGTAAGCATTCAACGAAACTGTGCTTAATTTTGTGAATCTGTGTTCTTATTTCAAATGCAGGACATGTACTTCTTGAAATAAGGGAAAAAATAGAATCCATAAATAAGCCTAAGCATTTAAAGTTTCCCAGAAATGAATCAGTAGTGTTCTCTTTGTTATATCATACTTGCCTTGGCCGTTAATTTTGCTTTTGGTTTGGATATTGGACGTATCCAGCCAGCAGTTATATTATGTTTATTCGAAATAATTGTGTCCGTTGGCATTAAATTGTAATACGCATTCACATGTCTTCCAGTATTTAAACAAGTCACCCAAATCACTGTTGAACTACATTTATGCAGCCATGACGACCTTTAAAGTGTCAAATAAGACAGGAAATGGAAGAAAGGTTCAACATCCTTGCATTCCTTAATTCTACCAGCATCACGAACTGAATTACACTCTGTTGAGCTCTTCGCCAGAATTTCTGCAGAACAATAAAATTTCATTTTGATGGAGCAGTATTTGATCATTATTCAGCATTACTGATGCTCATATTTTCATCTGAATATCCAGTGAGCTATGTCGTCATAGAGCTTCCATTGTAGTTACATGTCCCAATATCATCCAACTCAACTCACAGACAAGACATCTAAAATATAAAGTGTTCTATCAGGGTGGCTCTCATCTATGAAATATGCCTCAAATAGAGATAAAAAACATTCCAACGTAAAGAGGCAACATAACTTGATAATGGCTGACATCTGAGTCCACGCCAAAAAAACTGGAAGGTTTTATCATCTTAGAATGGACCATTATTACACGATACTCGGTTTTCAGATTAAACCACTATGACTGCTGTGGTGTTTGTATTTATTTCCAAAAAGAAATTACTTCTACATTTTCAGTGAAACCTTTGAATTTTTCCATGAAATTGACATAATTGTTAAAGATATCTTAGGATGCATGCCCTGTTTCTGATTATCTTCTTATGCTAATATATAATAAAGTTTATAGACATGTAAAAAACTATCACGTAACAGGTGAGTTTACCTCTGATATATTAGCTGCGTACTCAATAATATTCCCTCCCTCATGCTCCTTCAGCTCCATTCTTGGATATGTTACGTGCAACTCTCAGATAAAACTAGTTGATCACCCAACGAGATTCAATTTTTATCATATACCGAGTTTGTCGCAGGTGTTGAATATCTACCACATTTTGGGAAATCTGAACTGCTATTTCTATACCAGTACCAAAACTGAAAGTAACTAAGATCGTCAAGCACAGTTGAGTCAGTATTTAAGCCATGACGAACGGTCAGGCGCCAGCCTGAAATGTTATTTTCTCTAATTATTATTAGTTGTCCGCTTACGGTTTACAATGTAATCCGATAAAACTGTAATAATATGCTCATTGTAGTTTCTCTAAAACTCTTTCAAACACGATTTCGTTTACAAAATTTTCGTTCGAGTGAAATCTAGTTGCATCAAATAACCCGAAATGGTGCGATACCTCATATTAATAGCGCAATCGGGGATCTATGTAACGATGATGCAGCAGCTGCCGAGATATTGGCCGATCCCTTTTCCAAAGACTTCACCATACAAACAATCAAGTATCAGCAACATTGGATTTTCTACAAAAAAAATGCCAAAAAATATTTACGTGCCCTCCTGCTACTTTGGTGTTTTAGTCACCTCGGTTTCCATAAAGTCAATCGACATGATGCTAACAATTACTATCCAATTGGTTTGGTACCTTTCGAAGCTAAAATTGCAAATGAATATTATGCTAAAAAAAATCCTCATAGTTTTTCAAGAAACGGTATAATATCCGGAAATCAGCATAGTTTCCTACCTGGACCTTCCATATGTACTAACATGCTCAGATGGTCATTTGGTCATGTAAATGTTTCATGCATTTCGAATGTTCCGAATAAATTTAAGCCATTTAATTTATTTCACTAGTTGTACGGCATGTAGAGCGAACTTTTTTAAATTGGGGTGATTTTATCTACCTTGTTTTTATCTACTACTACCACAGATTACCGAATTTTAGCTGATTAAGCACTCCTATGGAGGAGCTGTATAAAATCGACTAGGATTAAGCGGGTTGGCTATGTAATTCACGTGCAGCAGTAATTAAAAAACTGAAGATTCCAGGTCTGAAATATGGAAATACTGGAAGACTACATTTTCAAAAATCATTTAAATTGTAGTACAAAAGTTCTCAATATTTTCAATATCTCTTGAATCTAATTGCAGAGGATCAACATTTACAAGATCCGATCCAAATTTTGATGTATTAACTGATATTCTGGCTTGGAAAGAACAGCGTTAATCTACTCAACGGAATGTTTTTTATTTAAAACATTTTATCATTACAACTGTCAGAGAACGATCGAGAAGTACATGTCGCATGCATCATTTCTAATCGTGTTTCCTTAACAGTAATGCGCGTGCGTGTGTTTTTATTAATATTACTAACACTTAGTCATCTAATGCTACCAAACCGACGCCCAACGTTGCCGAATTTGAGAGCTCGATGGGTGACGTGATCGCATCTTCACAAGGAGTCTCTGCCGAAGCAGTGAAGACGGCGTTGGAAAACGCTACCGCTCAACAGTCACAGGCCGACAACGAAGTCTCTCAGTTGACGCAGACGTCTAAGAAATCCATCGATGAAACTGCATCTCTAAGTGGAGGTCAGGTAGGTACATAAATGAGGATAGTTTTGAAAATTGAATAATTTGGATAAATTGTTTCAACAAACTTTGTCTAGATTTTTTCTCAACCCTTTAATAATTTATCTCCGATTTGTTTACACAGTTACGGATGCTCACGCATCAGATTAGTCTTCCCTGCTATTTCACGGGTGGTGACGCCACACGACAACGCGCAGCTATTGTACATAATATGCTTGCTTCAATGACCATAGGATTACTGGTTTGGAGAGTGTTCTCCAGATCGGTGCCCGGTTGAAGTGAGAGTGATTCGAAGACAACTGGCGAGAACGTAACTCACAAAATCTATGCTGGTCTGCTCGTCGCAATGTGGTATCCCTGCTACTACGGCGTTAGCGTGGAATTCTCGTGACACGGGTTCATGTTCCGTCCGCACCGAAATATTCCCTTTTCTTTCTCTCTTTCATATATAGGATTATCTGACGAAAAAAAAATATATATATATATATATAAAATATCTCTCCCTATAGGTGGTGAAGACAAAAAAACCAGAGATTGCTTCAGTAATAGCTCCATATCAGTCGACAAGTCCGGAACAGCTGTCACTGGCTCGTGGTCAATTGATCATGATCAGGAAGAAGACCACCAGTGGTTGGTGGGAAGGAGAGTTGCAGGCCAAAGGCAGGAAGAGACAAGTTGGGTGGTTTCCAGCCAGTTATGTTAAGGTACACACAAATGTTCAGGTTATTTGCATTCCCATGCTATCTATGTCACAAGACAATATTACATACATTTTCGTCAGTTAGTTGTTCAAACTATAACACGTCGTCTAGATCACTTTTTATAATACTGAATTTCTATTCATTCATTTCTCGGGAAAGTCCAAATCGCAGCGCAATTTATAGTTAAGTCTTTGGTAAATAAAGACTGCTGATATATTTTTTTTCACTATTTTCATAATAATATAAATATGGGGTGGATTGGATCTTTATTATATACCGCAAATCGAGATTCAGGTATAATATCTTTATTACATAGCATCATCTCAGGTCGTTTACATTCTTAGATCTGGAAAAGAATTACACCCTATACCAACTATATACCTACGCCTTTAGGATGCTAAAGTAGCTCTGGACCAACGTATTTCTGATGTATGGCGAAGACAATTCTCACTGCTTCATCAATTATGATGTAATTTGTGATATGTTGTGGGCAGTTAGTAGAATCTGATATTTTTTTCAAGATCGAAAAGAGGTTTGGTTTGACCTGAAAATTACACAAGTGCAAGATGCCATTTTGTGTGCGCGTTTTTACAATAGAATGTTCAGTCGCGAAAACTCAAGAGAATCTGTTCGTATCAGATGGGTTGATAAAAATATAATCAAGTAGACTCGGTACTTGACACGCCGGATTAGTTTTTGAAATAAATTTATATTGAGTATTTTATAGTTGTAATTAAAGTTAGTGGACCACTTATTTATTATTTGCAATATAAATTGACTGTGCAGTTATACACATACATAATGGTAATACAGCAATCAATCCACACCTTATAACCTACTGAGGCAATTCTAATTGAACTTCTACTATTGCCTAAGTGGCTCTCGTTCCATGTTTGTCTCCATGAGAACGAATGGTATTCGTTAATAATTATTAGAGACGTCATATGTTGTAGTTCAAGTGAAATAACATCATGTATTGAGGAGGATAAGTATTTGCTTGAGGCTAAAAACTGATATTTTTTCAAAACTTTGCGATATATCCAAACTGTGTTAGGAAGTAATTGAATAATTTTGAATAACCTTTAAAATCATCACCTCATTCCGTTCTTATCAATTTATAGTATTCAGACAGCTTTCGTACAAAAATATTTTTTAACATGGAAAAGAATAGTTAAGATAAATTCGATGAAGTATCTTATAACATATAAGATTTGGACTGATTTTATTTTTGATGCCGAAAATGGGAGCAAGTTTCTATACTACACAAAGGAGACAATAATCTCTAACGCAAAATATTCGTTTAAAAAAGGCTAATTCAATATATATATACATAATATAATGGATGGTGCGTTTGGCAGAAACTTGTTTGATCTCTCGAACAATTCAATACACCAACCTACTTTATCAAATCTGAGAAGTTTGGTAGAAATGTCTTCGAATACCGGAGAAAAGGTTCGCAAGAAGTAGAGTCAGACTACTTGACGTTATTTGTTCATTATCGAGTTGGTCTAGATTACGAAACATGCGTGAGTTTAAATAAAATTTTAAAATGGAGTTGATTGCTCGAAAGAAATAATGAATACAGTAATGATAATTTTTTGAGAAAAATATACTAATACTGAATTAACTGCTGTTGTAGGTTTTGAATAGTTCAGGCAAAATGAGCGGTAGAAGTACACCCGTCAGCACTACCAGAATGCAACAGGAAGTCATTATAGGTTAGTATAAAATGGTATTCCAGTCATAAGTTCATATATTCATATATTTTTGTTTCTGGCTAGCGGACTAACCATACACATAACAGTTCCAATCAGTTCCCTGGTTACCCCGCTATTGTTTTGTGTGTCAAACGTAATGATGTTTATTTTTATATTCAATCTATTTCTAACTACCATCTTGCCCTTGATTTCCTCAATGCGTTTTATATTATTCAACGTCTGATAACAAATATTTATACAGTACATACAACAATGTATGTCATTTTTTTGTACTGCAACTCTAAATTCAATAAATAAATATCTTAATGGTTTTCAATAAAATTGTAAATAACCTTAATATATTTGCATTTTCTGTTTTCGATTCAGATAAAGTCATAGCTCTTTATCCATACACGGCGGCGAATCCCGACGAGTTGACCTTCAGCAAGGATGACATCATTAGTGTCACGGCTAGAGACGAAGAGGCATGGTGGAAGGGAGAACTCAACGGGATTTCAGGACTCTTCCCTAGTAACTATGTCACTCCCCTGCAAGCCACGCAATGTAAGTACTTTGTTCCAAAGATATATATTTAGTTGCCTAAGCGGCAAGTAGTTTCGATCAACTTTTCTGTCCATGGGCGATATTATTCATAATATTCTTCGCTGGCCTCTAATTGATACCATATATGTATGAATGTATTTTTACTGACATATGGGCTACAGAAACTTCAGCAAAGATTCGTCCACACGTATGAATAGTGAGATTCTTAACTCATTTGCCTCTGTTGCATCTGCTGAATTTTATGTTCTGTGATGTTTTTTCCATTAATTAGTGAATTTGCTTCAATTAATTGACTGAAGTTGTTATCGCCATTCGGCAGCTAATCGTTCGAATATATTTCAATTTGGGTATACCGCAAAATAGATAATAATAAATTCAAAAAAATAAAAATTGGTGTACTATAAGGTGTATTTATGGACAATGATTTTTTCTTATCTCTATATGCCTAAGATTTAGAACACCATGTAAATGTACTATTTGAAAATGTGTTTCAAAGCAGTTTTAGTGAGTAATTCCTTTTTCTCTTTCATTTATAGGAAATGCCGGAAACTTGTCACCCACCTTTACATACATAAACTAAAATTATAAGCCAAGTATGTTTGTTTTAGGCAAATAAGTATAAAGATTTAGCTAGTTCTGAAAAATCATGAGTGTAGTTCATGTATACTGTATATCATCACTGTTTATTATCTCTTATCATAATCATGAGCAATATTACTTTGTATAATTACATTCTGTATGTGATCTCGCTATGTATATTTTAGTTGTATATCTGTTCCATTATTTAGATATTTTAGTATATTATTGTTATTGGAAAATTGATAAGAATCTTAGCAAGCAAGCAGATGTACTATGTATTCCTAAATCAGTACTATTTGATCTAACCACTTTATAAAAAAAACAAAACCGACCATTTTTGTTGTTTGTGTTTTGTATGTATTTCATTTATTTTCATTCGAATTTCATAAATTGAGGCAAGATTCAGAAAAAAATTGAATTATATTAGATATGTTTGTCCATAATTGAAGGATGATGATTTTTTGAATGATATATCAGTTTGAATTTGGAAGTAATAAAAATTATACAGATTATCTAGTCTTTTTGAGATAGTAATCTTTGAAGTTCCCTTAATATAATTTATGTTTGTAATTAATTTTTTAGAAGAAATCGCTATTTTATGAGAATATTCTTTTTACTTCCATACATTTAGGCATCTCTTTGTATAGATTCTATGGTACTTTTGTATCATTTTAGATTTTTTCACATATTCTCAGCAGGGTGTATACTTATGATTTTAATTCGGAAAAAATGTTATTATCCACTCCATTAAATTTTGTGAATGAATGGTGATTTATAAGAAAAAAATTGTTACGTTTTTTGCAATCGTTTTTTGTTACAAGATATTTAATAAGATTTATGTAATATGGAGGGGTGGGTGATTAGTCTCGGATTTCCTAGTTTGTAGGATTAATGTTACTGCTTATCGCAACACATTTATTTAATGTTACCAAATTATTTTCGCTTGAATGGAACTAATTCCGTGTTTCTGACTCTCATCCACCCTGACATGTTTATGGTCAAAGTCTAAAAATATTTTACGCTAGCGTTATGTCTTTAGATTTTCATATAGTACAATGAGCACAATCTGCTAGAAATAAAAGTAATCGATTTGTCGATGTGACCTACAGTACAAAATTATTTATAAAAGTTACGTACTAATCAGGTTTCACTGTAGGTACATTGTACTGTTTCCAAAAATAGTGGTTTAGACTGTATGCCTAGAGATATCCTCTATACTCCATTCAAATATCATTACGCCGCGCCGCATCAAAACAAATATCGCGCTCCTATTGCCCATTAAACCATACATTACTTAACATGCAGCATCAGGTCAATAGCAGCGTGAGAATCAAGCGATCCATCGCCTATGTTCGTTTTGTGGCGGCATAAATGAAATTTGAATATGGAATAAGTTCAAATTCAGATATAATTGATTTTTTTCTAGACTCATTGGTTGTAGATAATGTCTAAATATGTTTTATTTCTAATTTATATCCCTTGTTTGGATACAATGTTTGCAAACCAAACTAGTTAATTCCTCGTAGAGTGGCTGGATTTGATATAAACATACGATTATCTATTACATATATTGAGCAATCCATTTGTTGAGCGTAGTGGCTTGCTACAAACACGAAAGAAGGCGTGTAGTCTGCGTCTCGCGAAAGGAATGCTACTCTGAGCTCTGAATATAATTATTTTACTTATAGCATGATCGAATCGTTTAATTTTTTATATTATTATGTTCAACTCACCTCTGATTGCATATAACGTAAGCCAATCCTGAATGAATATTAAGTGTTGGATTGAATTCAATATTTGGAGATATTTTTTTGCACAATATTGTTACGTGTAACAGGAGTCTGTATTTGTAGAATATTCCAATTGTTAATTCAGATTACTATCCAGTGCGAATATAAATAAAGCATTATTGCAGCAATTCTAGCGAGTCTTTATCCTTATCGAGTTGTTTTTTAAATTAATATATGAGTAGTATAAAAAATATTTTAATCAGTTACAAACGTTTTGCAAATCCATTTCTGATTTCTGATACGCTCATATTGAAAACTCATTTATCTATCTTCTTTATGTTCTATGTTCAGATCGCCAGTATATTATGTCCATCGTCTAGAAACTACGCCTGATTGTTGGGTTAAACATTTTATGGTTTACGGAAAGAACACAATTGTTGTCATCAAAATATTCAACTTGTGCTGGATCTATTTGCACCCGAGGTTAATGACTTATTCTATAAAAAATGCATTTATCTTATTCGGGCCACTAAGTAAAGGTGGGATAAAGCAAGAATCTCTGTTGGAACACACTAAGATTCCTTAAAGCATTCCAAGTATCTTTACTTTAACCTTCTGGCCTAACCTTAGTAGTGGCTTGGGTCCTCAGTAGCCTATAAGCTTCCCAATCTTCATAATTTCAGGAGTTTTTAAGCTTAAGAAGTGCCTTGTCTCTACATTTGTTTGCTTTCCGAAGATCTCGTGTAAGCTTAGCTGCTTCAGGCCTAGTGACCTTAACCCTCTTATATGGTGCATTTTTATCAAGATTCGTTAGTATATCAACTTTTCCATCAATGTCCTAGGAATAAAATATGTGCTGCAAATTGAGCTTGAGGCAAATCAGTTTCAAACATTTGGTAGTTCGAAGGAACTGAAATTTTTGTATTTCACGCCTATTTTTGGTATCACAGTTTCAAGTTCAGTAAATACTAACTAATGATTAGTCATTTGATTTCATGCATGTCAATATGAGTTACGCCGCCTACATGAAGATCAACATCAGTTGGATAAAATATATCAAATAGAAAAGCTATTTTCTTTGTGTTATTCCAGAAGGAATAGCACATCTTCAAGTAGGTAACTCATTTCTACTATTATGTTTCATAAGATCGATATTCAAATCGCCCATCAAAAAATCAGTAATATGGAAGCAAGTTTCCATACTGCATAAAGAAATTAACAAATTCAAGAAAAAGGTCAGGACCTTTCAGATGAATCATGATCGTCTTTCCAATTCCTCAGTCGACTGTTACTCAGCTTGGTTGCGTATGCTCCATTGAAACATGAAAGCAATGTTCTCTAATACTACAAACGGATCATGAGTTTTTCTCTAGGTGTTTTAATAATTTGTTCTTGGTTACCGAATGGGGTGTGTTTATGTTTCACTTTCCCTTATAAGGCAGACAGTGTTGTGCTTCTGATGGCAATTATACATTATGTATGGATGTATCGTCAATGCAAATGCATCATCGGTATTCTAGCTTATCATGATGGTTCATACTAGGCCTTATTCAAAACAAAAATGTTTTCCTGGCAAACAGTATATTTCATTATTATTTTAATTTCTATTTATCGCAATATATTACTTAAGTAATATTTACTCTAGATTCTAAATAAGAAAGCACGGAACACACTGAGTAAAGAAAGAATTGGAAATAATTTGGTAATCCAGAAAAACAATCTAGTATTTGACTATGCCTCAGCTTTTTTGTATTACGGAAAATCATAGCTCACATTTACAGAAATTTATTTAATTTCAACTTTGGCATTCTATACCTTTCATTGACACAAAAATCGGTGCAACAACTCTTATATATTATTTTAAAATTTAATATTTTTTCATTTTATTCACATTATACCTACCTATATGAGAAAATATGACTATATGAAATATTTTGTGCGTAAAAGTAGTATATCGACTCCCGAACGTTCCAAGGAAGAAAACATAATTGAATGATTTTTATAGTGTCTTGTATGAGGACAGTTTCATCAGAAGATAACAAAAAACGGAAAGATAGCATCAGAGAGTTCATAAAAACTGAGAAGATGTACGTCAAAGATCTAGAAATCGTGCATGAAGTGTTCGAACTTCCGTTGAGAAAGAGTAAAATCATCTCGAACGCAGATATAGATTCGATATTTCTCAACTGGCAGGAGATTGTACAGTGCAATAAGAGTTTTTTAGAGGCATTTCTAAAGGCTTATGGCACTAGCGAGACTATAGGTGACGTGATTGCCGAGCATGTAAGTAGGAACAAACAACTTAATTAGGCTACCCAAACTTTACTCAATATACAAATAATGATATCTACTTATTGATGAGATTGAGATGTAGTTATTCATTCCAGCTAAACAGTTCCAAATCCAATTCAAATATTTATTTCTAAACTGAAACCGTTGCCCTATTGGACGCCTTTTTGTATCCGATACTAGGCGTCATTTCCGGTGGTGTTGAAATTTATCCGTTTTAACCGTACAAAATTTGTAATGTTCATTAGTTTATCGTCGTGGACAGATGTTGTGAGGGATAGCTGTCATCAGTAATGAGACAAACTTCAGTCTGTTATTGCCATTTTAGTACATAAAATACCAATGGAAAGTGGCACTTGGAGATAAATGATACTATCACACCCTTACCTGGTGTCAGATAAATAAAACCTAATTGATATCTACTGTAGGAACTCCGGTCTGTATTGACAAATTTGGGCTAAATACGATACATTCATGTATATAGCAGGCCACTCATATGATGAAGACTGGAGAATTGAAATCAATCATCCGCTTCTGACCTGTATGATGATGAGATAACGGTAAAAAAATCTCAATCCCACGATGATTCAAACTTAAATCGAAACGCATCACCGAAATACAGAGTTATATTTATGAAACTTTGTGTTCTGATAAAGATTTTTCCATCTGAAAGATCGAAGAGTTTCACTAAGTACACGCATCTACAATCTACATGGTCTGAAAAGTGTTTACAAAAAACAAGGGAGAGTACTCTTGTTTGACAGATATCGTCGACATCATCTGTCAGTGCTATTAAGCACAGCATAGCTATTAGGACCATTTGACTTCGTAAGATGCCAATGAGCAGCGCCACTTTGCGTGACACTTGAAGATGAATGTTAGTAAACAAAATCATTGAAAAACCATGTCACCCATTTCCTTCGGTTGTCTGTTCGATAACGGCACCTTTATAACACAAAAGTATCATCAGAATTTTTATGAAATTAGGTTACTAGTATAGCAAGCATGTTTTTAAAAATCGATGCAGTGGAGTGATCCTCAAACAACAAAAAAATCCTTATAGAAAGAATGTCTGAGTTAAATATTGGGAATAAGGGGCGATTAGGCTTGTAGGATCTGAATTATTTCTGATTACAATACATACTCATCAGTTATGCATGGGAAGTAATTACGAGCACTACCGTGGTATATTGATTTCGAATTTCACGTGCAGCCTATTGAAGACTGATCGGATTTCAAAACTGTTGACCGACTTGGAAGTTTGTTTTATAAATAGCGATACGTTTCATTTATGCTGCTTTGTGATGACAGTATGGAAATACATATATGTATTTCAATATCAATGTGTTGGAAGTACTGTTTTTCTGAACTCTGTCAGCCACAGCATATCAAAGATTCAATAGAGGGTTGGTTGGTCACATATTCACTTTGAACCTTAGCTTATGATTTCTTTGGTCTTCTATTCCATGTGAAAGTAATACTTTCATGGAAATGTACTGGAATTTAAAAATTACAATACACTATAATATATTTTAAAATTGCTACTTTTTGTTTTGCCAACAATCTATTTTTCTTCTAATGAACTAAATAATTGTTTGTCGATCTTTTAGGTTCCAAAGATGACACCCTATGTTACATTTTGTGGCAAACAGCTCGATAGCGCAGCTTTGTTGCAGAAACTAACTGAAACCTCAGTAGCATTCAGAGAGCTAATGAAAAGATGCCAGAACAGTCCTCTCACAAAAGGAATGCCTCTGTCGTCATTTCTTATCAAACCTATGCAGAGAATCACCAGATATCCTTTAATGATATCAAAAATTCTAGTAAACTCTGACAAAGAACATTTAGGTGAGTCAAAAACTTAACAATCTCAGTCATAGGACCAATGTCAGTATCACTTGTGTTGATATCGAAAACTGAAGCCTGAAAGTCATAAACTGACCAACACTTCCAATATTTCGATAAATGACAGTACATTCACAGTTGTAGAACTACGTTCAAATATATTTTGAGATCTCTGCACCACCAATAGTTGCTACAACAGGTTCATTTGGATTTGATTTTGTATTAATATTATACAATTATAGGTAAGTAAGTGAGACAAAGAGGCACGTTTTTATTGTTCCCATGCTTTCGCTGTAAAACTTATCATGTCTAACTTTTCCAACTTTCAAGTTTGGTCACTTTCATGTACAGCACTACAAATAAGATTCATGAACATAAATGTGCAGTTAAAGGTAATATTATGCTTCGAATGATATTGGTCTCAGCATTGATGTATCATGTCAAGAACTAGATATCAGATAGCCCGAATACACAATGCAAATTACCTCAATTCAAATAAAAATTTCACCTATGTAATTTTTCGTGGAAGATAAACACAAAGTAAATGGAAAATGCATATCTTCTTATTGACTAACCCAAAATACACTGATAAGTCTAATTCAACTGGTGTGTCGACTAATCAAGATATGATCAGGTCAAAATATATGATATATTCATTGATCAATTGTACGAGTACTGTTAGGCTATAACGAAAGTTGAATGATTCAGGAAATGTATTGGATGCTTTATTGGAAACTAATTATGTTTATTATTGGTGCTTATTATCACGTTTCACAGATTCATTTCATGATTTTGATTTTCTATTATGAATTTATTTTAGATTACCAGTATTTACAAGAAGCATTACAATTAGCAGAACAATTTTTGAGCAAAATTAACGAAAACGTCCGACTTCAACAAACTGAAAAACAGATGAATTGGCTGCAAGACTCGATTCAAAACGAACTGGATTTAGTGTTCAACAGTGAAACAAATAAAATAGGTCCTCGAAAGCTGTTGAATTTCGGAGTGCTGAAAAAATTGAAAAGCGGGAAGGAACTTATCTGTTTTCTGTTCAACGACTTTTTAATGCTGGTGCAATGCAACAGAAATATTTCATATGGACACTTTATGTTCGAAAAAAATTCTAATCTCATTTACAAAATGTACAAACAGGTAAGTACACATTCTTCACCCACTACTATACCTTTAGGCTGCAAACCACAACGGATAATGTAAACGCAACTCTTTGCTACGTGTATCGCATGCCCAACCCGAAACATATCAGCTGTACTCAAAGTAGTCGCTCCCAAAAACTAACGTACGCATTACCAAGATCATTCAAAGCGATTAACGTTATCAGGATTGCGACTTGAACTATAAGTTGAATTAAGTGAATATTGTTGTATTAAGAGACCTAATTGATTATAATAATTCCCACATAAACAGTAACAATTATTTGATTTGTTTGAATTGTTACAGCCCATTTTGATTCAGAACCTGAGCTTCGTTGTTGAGAGTCAGGAAAATCTTGAATCCGGCACCGATTGCAACAGAATCCTAACTCTTCAAGATACAAAAACCATGTACAAAATCTCACTGGTAGCATGCACTGCTAACGAGTGTAGTTTGTGGTCGAAAAAAATTGACGCGGCCAAGCAGGATTACTTTAAGATACTGGCGCTCAGTCAGAAAAATAGGTGTAAGACACGTAAGTTTGATGTTAAGGCATTTTTATTAAAAAAGATGTGTTCTTTGGTTATACACCAGTGGATGTTTTAATATTTTGGAGTTACGGTTAGTCTACGAATGATTCATTGGCCCGCTAGTGGGCCTCATCAGGATTGGGACGATGACTGACTGTAGTGTGTAGTAGTCACTCAGAGTGTAAAAGGCAAACAACATGATGAAAACCAACAGAATATTCTCACTCGTTATTCCCACAGGGTTCCAGCCCCACAATGTGGTATGTTTGACCGACGAATCTCGCTCAGTATACGGGATCTAGTGAAAGCAGGTTTATATAATACATGAAAAGTATAACAATTTCAAGAGGAAGTTCAAACAATCTCCCTTTATGAAGTTGAACGATGCATTTTTTAGTAGACTATGGCTAAGTTTGATTGAGTACGTCTCAGTAAAGATCTAATTAATGCCTCAAGCGTGCAGATGGAGTATACGTTTTTCTCGTAGTTTACTTATGGTTTTTCCTTGGATTCCAAATGGGAATATATTGTATTGTTGCTTTGTAACGCACTGCTTTATCTTTCATTCAATTTCATAGGTTAGGCAGTGCCACTATTTTTTGTTTATCAACAATTCTACCTCAAAGGATGAATAATAGTTAGAGTAAAAGTAAACTGTTTTCCTGGAAGTAGTCAAAAATGTCAATATCATTATAAGGTACTTTCAGCTGTAAGGTTAGTAGATATTTCAACCAATCGTCGCTTAATGATGTAGGCATTGTACACTTAATTTTATGATTGTATAGAATACAACAAAATCACAAATCGCTAAGGGTGATATACCCTGATACTGTTTTGGTTTTGAATTATTAGACAGAAAATACAGTTAATTCATTTTACGTATCTTAACCGACAATTAAAACTAAATATAACCCTCAAAAAAATAAAAATCTTGCTAACTCGGCAGCCTTTTTCAATGTAAAATAATGAAAATTACAATGACATGACATTCTGATTTGATTATTTCAAGCCTCTGAGCTTTTTACGATTAAATCAGTGGTTATAAAATAAAACTTCTCTAACATTATGGTTGTAGAGATGGTGGTAGCAGTAGTTTTTTCTTTCTTTTAAGAATCCACCCGGGTCGTGAGCTAGGTCCTACGGACCTCCCTCAATCATCTTGGTAACTTTATAGATGACATAATATCAAATTGACCAGGACTGCCTATCCTCGTTGTGCTCCATCCTAATCCCCTCCCCTGATTTCACAGGGATCACAAGGGGTACAGGGTATAGCTTACACACGCTTATTTCCATTTTTGTCGCTCTGTCTCCGTCGCACTGCTTTAGATCGCTCTCTCTTTCTCTCTAAGGGCTAGTCCATACTAGGTTAGAATTTCTATTGGTGTTTGAACATTTAGTTTTTTTTATTTTGCGCATGCGTCATACAATTCGGATATATGCCCCCCTGTCTCTTTTTCAATATAATACGTCCCCAAAATTGTTTTTCTGTGTACATGAGTATTACTTAGCGATTTAACTATACAGGTTTAGCACTTTGAGATTTTAAATACCTATGCATCTAAAGTCAAAGAGAAAATAAAATTTGAATATGTGTAATTTCTATCATTTTATAGACCGTAATTACCTTATGCATAAGGTCGACAATCCAACAGCTCCTAAATTCCTGTTTTTTTTATGACAGTGGCCCCTGTTGCCAGGTCTTACATGTGACGTCACACTAAACGGGTCCATTATATGAAATACCTATAGCATTATATCATAAGCGATGACCTTAATTTCAAGAATACCGAGTTCATTTCCTGTTATATTTCATTTTACTATGCCCTCTTTGTGTTTTTCGAGAAACAGAACGGCAGTTTCAATGAAAAATCGGTTGTTTTTTATTGCTTGCTCAAACGTTCTTTCTGCGAATTTGAACACACCTGGTATGTTAGATAACAGTCATAAGGCACCTTTTAAATGTAATGAGATTTAATATGATAATTTCAGTGGTTTCGCAGAGGGTTACCTGATTAATATTTGTATTGATTGAACAATGAAAATATAACTTCACGTTCCCTTGATTATTTTTTGCCTTGTCTCGGCTACAGTGGTGCAGCCGGGACTCGTGCCAAAGGCACAAAATTGTGGTCTGAAAAGGCGGGAAAGCAAAGACCTGATTGGCGGGCCCCAAAGAAGTTTTTTACGATTTTACATTTTACGTTTTTTGCTCTTCAGATTTTCTAATGTATAACTGGGGACAGGATTTTATTTTCGTTTGGCCCGGGCGCTACAGTTCCTAGCTTCGTATTATTTTTGAGCGAAAAAATGATTCTTTTCAGTCCCCAGGGCTATAAAGTAAAAATGTATTCCAGTATGAAGCAAAAGTCATCAGCTTTTTTCTAGTTTCAATGCATATTACAATTTCAAAAAAATCTAAAAATTTGACGCAATCAATAAAAATTAATAAAAAGCCGATATATAATTACCACTTTCACAGCTCGTTTCTCGAAAAATGAAGCAAAGAAGTTAGAATGTACGTTTGTATTACATTTTTTCATAAAATGACATAAAATTTGTTACTTACGATCCACCCTGTATAAGAAACATACATGATTAGCCTTTCCTCATGCTGATTTTTGTGTCTAAATGTGTGTGTAAATTTCTTTGTATGTTTTGTATTGCTTGATATTCGTAATATTTTGTGTCTGTAATATATAATGAATCATAATCAATAATGCTAGGGGAAGGATCGCAATCATTGGCCGCGACACCGGTTTGCGGGCGCCTGCTTGTACTCGTGGAAAAAGGGAAACGCTTCATCAACAATGGTAAGGCCATACTGACATTCGTTTATATTGTTTGATTCACAGTTCCCAACATTCGAAGATGTCAACTGATTATTGAGGTGCTGAAAGGACTCGAAATTCAAAAAATATGTAACGCGCAAATCTGCGAGTGTAAGGGTATAAAAGGTATAATGCCTATCTTTAATTATTTGTTAATTAAATTTAATATCTACTATATGAGTACAGCTCCCTTAGTTTACTGCACCACCACTGTAGCCACAGTAGTGGTGTTGTAGTTCGGGAGTGCTACACAGCCTTTTTGTTAGAAATGTTTCCTCTCAATTATTGTTTAGTCGTACCGCGCATTCTGTTTTTTCCTTAGGATGTTATCTGATACATAAACATCACCACAACAATAACCTAGTCTTACATTAGAGCGATTAGACATTCTAGCTTTTGGTTACCTCCAAACGTTTTTCATAATCTCAAAATATCAAAATGCGGTGACTAGTGGATCTGCTTTCAAACCAAGAATTTAGGAGCAGATAAAAAGATTGTGTAATTAACA
Source organism: Bruchidius siliquastri (assembly GCA_949316355.1). Lineage (NCBI taxonomy): Eukaryota > Metazoa > Arthropoda > Insecta > Coleoptera > Chrysomelidae > Bruchidius > Bruchidius siliquastri. Next base: position 10,652,722 of record OX438529.1, on the reverse strand, counting down.
CATACAGTTGCTTATGAAACTGTCTGTTAACTGCACAATCTTTTTATCTGAATGATGGAAGAGTTTCACCAAGAATCTATAGTTTTCAACTCGAACACTGAATATTAATATACAATATAATATATTACATAATCTAAAATCATAATACTGCCGAAGATATGGAATAAAATCAATGCTGAAATTGAAAATTCAACGTCAGGAATCTTCAGTTATTACAAATGAAGGCTAAGTATTCCCTCACATTCATGTTGTTTATCGCGACTAGCGGTACCGTATCCTGATGGATAAAATATTAATGCCCGCCATAATAAAATTGCTAAAAAAAATTATTACTTTCTTCACATGAAATACCTGATAAACGACGGGTTGATATGCATATATTAGCTGACAAAACAAAAAAATGAACTATATACTGAACATGAGTATTAAAAACTTCAAAAATTTTTGTGCCCACCTCATTTTTTTCCGAGTACTGAAAATAATTCAAATACAAAGTTTGGATAAGTCGTAATGTTTTTATATTTTGCATAATGAAATTCGATATCTGAAAATTTTTGAACCCCTTCAAGTAAGTTTTACTGAGCCCTAAATTAAAAATGAAACTTGTGAAAATACGTTTTGGATACATTCAAATTTTGAACTCTCCAAAAACACTTTCTATGACTACGTCCCAAAAAGGATCATACAAACACGTGAGACATAAGGTTTTGAGTTCTGATTTTTTTGTTCTTTACTTAATAATCCGCCGCCGATGTCAACATAGGAAAGCAGCAGAACATACTACGTGTCGACACCATATGCATCCCCAAATTTATTCAATATTGGTTTTGTGGTTACTGTTGAACTACACGCCAACAGATCGACAGAAAGATTGAAACTGACGGAAACGAGTAAAACAATTTATAAAAATCGGCGCAGTGCTTACTGAGAGATGATTTTTGGTGATATAAAAATCACAAAACATCCAAAAAATGTAGTCTCGAAACTAGAAAAATTTCACGATCACAATACATTCCTCGCTTCTGCGTGGGAGGTAAAAAGGACAGATAAACATGAAATGAGTACCATAGATTTTCATAATGTGGACATCATGAAATGTCCTAAACATAAATCCGAAAATGTTCCGGTAACGATCTCACACATGTATAGTAAGTAAAAATGTGTTTGTGGTGAGAGAAGAAAAGTCCATTGCGCAGCTTAAATATTATACAATACTCGTAAGTCATCAGTTAAGTAATAAATTATTGCATAAAATCTACTTTGCCATTGACCGCCATAAAAGTATTAGAATATACGGTTAGGTCTAAATATACATAAATATTACCAAATTCGATAAGAAACTGAAAATTTTCGCTACAAGTTTCTATGATAAGAATCAATGTTGAGTATAAGTAATTGATATTTATGACAAAAAATATGATACCTCCCGTTTTAAAAATAGGCAAGCCACACACTGAGAATATTTACGTGAAGACCAGTCTAGGGAACCAAGAGCAAGAAACCCAGCCAGCCACAGAAGTTTTCACTAACACTGGTGATAATATTACTCCTCAAACGCCAGCCTTGTTCTGGAACCACAGCATGCAGTTTCAGATTAGGAATCTAAACAAAGAAAAGTTATACTTCACGGTGCTTGAACGGAATCCTTTCAAGCCTGATGGTGAGTACATTGTGTATGTTGTCTTCCATAGATTTGACTTATATTTCTTTCTTTGTAATTGAATGAAATGATCAATCCAACTGAGGTATTAAAGTAAAGTCTATGAATGGATGAGTATGTGTTTCAGAGGAACAATTTGTAGTTTCAGGTTGAGATATCACGCTTCAAAGCGGTGGAAATAGAATTGTTACTAAAAGGGTGGCTTATCATTCATTCTCACTTTCAGTAAATAACTTGGTATGATTGAAATAGACTACCATTATCATTTTTGGTAACTGACCTAATAAGCTATTTTTAACATAAATATAATGCGGTGTATCAGAAACATTTTTGTCTCGTACGTTTTTCATAAAATTAACTGTTTTGTAATAAATAAGAAAATGATTATAGCCTTTATGACCTCTATAATCTTTTAGAGGTTCATTCAAATAGGTCTAGACATTTTTGAGAAAAAATATTTACTGACACATTTTTCCGATTCATTAAAAAACTAAAGTAGGAGATCTGAGCAAACATTAACGTATTTTTACGCTTTAGGACCAACATATCCTCATAATATGACTTCTATGTCTTTCTGGGGCCGATTCACTATGCTTATCATCTTATGCCTTTTAGAATTCCTTTCAGTCGTGTATCACAATTATTCTTATTTATTTTAATAGTTTAAATTTTTGCAGAATTCTTGGGCAGAGCCGAGTTAAGGTTAAGAGAAATCAAAGATGAAGTGGCTAATCAGAATGGGCCGATGACGAAGCGATTAATTCTGCATCAAGTGGAATCTGGGGAGATCGTCGTCAAACTGGACTTACATCTGTTCAAAGATTATTAAACAACGCGTTTGTTGATGCGTCTATTGGAGATCAAAACTTGAAAGAATGATGATGAAACAAAGTATGCAGTGAATATACAGTTACGAAATAAGGAAAGTATCAAAATGTCGAATTTGCATACTACTACTGATTCAAAAATCATAGTTTCATACTTCACATTCGCCTTGATGTACAAAATCACAACGTTCTTTAAAATTGTTTTGATGTCAACAAGAGTTTGCCTGAAAATGTTTCTGAATTATTCGTATATACTTATTTTATGGCCTTAACTGTTGTGAGCTTTTCTTGATATACCCCTCACACTTTTTTATTTATAATGTAATAATAATAAAGTTAAAGGTATAAGGTTAAATAGTGTCTCCTACGTATTTGCATCAATTTGCACTTGACCTTACAAAAATTATCCACAGTTTTGAACACTCAATAAGGTTGGCTCATCTGTCCATATTCTATAGATACTATCAGCAGATCTTCTAACCATCACTAATCGTCAGTACAGCAAAAACTGGAGGGCCTAATGGGCGCATCCTAACCAGGCTTCCAACGCCTCGAACAAGCCTCTTCAAAAATCCGTTCTTTTGTATAGTGGAGCTGCCAGGAAGTTTGTTTTCCCAAGAATACAATCCATGCGAATTGTGCACTCCCTGAAGCGGATGTTTAATCGAACACCAAAAGTCGCCAGTACAGCAAAGACTAGAGGAGCTCAATGGGCGCATTCTCGTCAGGTCGAGCTTTCAACGCCTCGAATAGGCCTCTTCCAAAAGTCGTTCTTTTGGAGAACGCCGCCGTTGTGGAAAGAGTTACCAGGGACTGTTCCCTGATGGTTGCAATCTACAGCCTTTTAACGTCAATGTGAATAGACATTCATCTTCGTGCAGTGTTTATGAAGCGCGATAAGCTGTCTGCCATTGCGTGAGGTTATCTATAGAAAAGGGACCTCTGGCCAAGTTCATAGACTGCAACCCTTATATGCCAATGGATAGATTCCTCCGGACTAATTCGTATTCGTGATGGTGGTTGGATATCTTTTTAATGTATTCACAATTAACGCCTGCGTTTCCTGGGATCTCTTCATTCTTTTACGCTCTTCTTGCTGGAAATAGCATCTAATTGTATCTACAGCGTCGCAGATGACACACCCCTTGCATCCTGTATGGAACTGGGTAAATCATTACCACTCCGTTGTCCCACAAGCTGGGAGTTCTATTCCGCTGCAGAAAATTGTATTCTGATCAAAATTGACTTCAATGAACATACACAGTGTGTGTGTGTGTGTGTGTGTGTGTGTGTGTGTGTGTGTGTGTGTGTGTGTGTGTGTGTGTGTGTGTGTGTGTGTGTGTGTGTGTGTGTGTGTGTGTGTGTGTGTGTGTGTGTGTGTGTGTGTGTGTGTGTGTGTGTGTGTGTGTGTGTGTGTGTGTGTGTGTGTGTGTGTGTGTGTGTGTGTGTGTGTGTGTGTGTGTGTGTGTGTGTGTGTGTGTGTGTGTGTGTGTGTGTGTGTGTGTGTGTGTGTGTGTGTGTGTGTGTGTGTGTGTGTGTGTGTGTGTGTGTGTGTGTGTGTGTGTGTGTGTGTGTGTGTGTGTGTGTGTGTGTGTGTGTGTGTGTGTGTGTGTGTGTGTGTGTGTGTGTGTGTGTGTGTGTGTGTGTGTGTGTGTGTGTGTGTGTGTGTGTGTGTGTGTGTGTGTGTGTGTGTGTGTGTGTGTGTGTGTGTGTGTGTGTGTGTGTGTGTGTGTGTGTGTGTGTGTGTGTGTGTGTGTGTGTGTGTGTGTGTGTGTGTGTGTGTGTGTGTGTGTGTGTGTGTGTGTGTGTGTGTGTGTGTGTGTGTGTGTGTGTGTGTGTGTGTGTGTGTGTGTGTGTGTGTGTGTGTGTGTGTGTGTGTGTGTGTGTGTGTGTGTGTGTGTGTGTGTGTGTGTGTGTGTGTGTGTGTGTGTGTGTGTGTGTGTGTGTGTGTGTGTGTGTGTGTGTGTGTGTGTGTGTGTGTGTGTGTGTGTGTGTGTGTGTGTGTGTGTGTGTGTGTGTGTGTGTGTGTGTGTGTGTGTGTGTGTGTGTGTGTGTGTGTGTGTGTGTGTGTGTGTGTGTGTGTGTGTGTGTGTGTGTGTGTGTGTGTGTGTGTGTGTGTGTGTGTGTGTGTGTGTGTGTGTGTGTGTGTGTGTGTGTGTGTGTGTGTGTGTGTGTGTGTGTGTGTGTGTGTGTGTGTGTGTGTGTGTGTGTGTGTGTGTGTGTGTGTGTGTGTGTGTGTGTGTGTGTGTGTGTGTGTGTGTGTGTGTGTGTGTGTGTGTGTGTGTGTGTGTGTGTGTGTGTGTGTGTGTGTGTGTGTGTGTGTGTGTGTGTGTGTGTGTGTGTGTGTGTGTGTGTGTGTGTGTGTGTGTGTGTGTGTGTGTGTGTGTGTGTGTGTGTGTGTGTGTGTGTGTGTGTGTGTGTGTGTGTGTGTGTGTGTGTGTGTGTGTGTGTGTGTGTGTGTGTGTGTGTGTGTGTGTGTGTGTGTGTGTGTGTGTGTGTGTGTGTGTGTGTGTGTGTGTGTGTGTGTGTGTGTGTGTGTGTGTGTGTGTGTGTGTGTGTGTGTGTGTGTGTGTGTGTGTGTGTGTGTGTGTGTGTGTGTGTGTGTGTGTGTGTGTGTGTGTGTGTGTGTGTGTGTGTGTGTGTGTGTGTGTGTGTGTGTGTGTGTGTGTGTGTGTGTGTGTGTGTGTGTGTGTGTGTGTGTGTGTGTGTGTGTGTGTGTGTGTTTGAATACGGAAAAGCTGCATTTTAGAAGTTTTATTGAATTAAATGCAACAAACTAATCACCAAAAAAACATTCTGATATTTTTTTTCTCAATATGTATATTCTACTTTTATATACTAAATACAACATATAAATTTTACTGTCGCAAAAGCAACAATAATAAATGTAAATACTCGTTATTACCTATGTATATAGTTAGTGAAATTATGCTTCTGTATTAGCTATACTGTCAAAACATGGTTTGCATACTGGAACAGGAATCTGAGAAACATGCCCAGGTAAAGCAACTTTCTTATTTATACATCTCTGACAAAAGATCAGCCCACATTTTCTACAGTGAATCTGAAATGAAAGATAATTAATTATAAAATGATACTATAATGTCCAAAATTACTTCAACTTATTATTATGCAATCCGTTTTGAACTGAAGTGCTAAAGTTGATTATAAGAATGGGTGTAAGAAGAATGTTTTGGCTTCCTCTGTTAATGCGAATTTCACTAATCTATCACAATATGTGTACAGTAAAGTCTGGCTAAATCAGGAGAGAAATTCCGATAATTTTGTCGATATTCCGAACCATGCTTTTCTTTCGAAGTCCGGATATTAGTCTGACTACAAGAACTACATGCCAATAACATGGTAAAACGCATGTTTTTAGTCGTAAATAACTGTAATACAATACCTAATGTTTAATACAAGTGGAAACGATGCAGTTTTATTATTTATTCGATTTCCGTAACTATTTTGATTATTTATTGGTAGTAGATAAAAAACTATGAAACTCAGAGAAAAGTGGCCCACTAAAGTATGTTCTAACTTGGCAACAATAGAAGAGGAAGCTATTTTTTCCCAGTATAAAATATGTATTTTTAGAATTTCTAACGAGGTTCTGATTATTATATCATTGAATTTCAATTAGAATGTAAATTAATAATTATTATAATCAAAATAATCAAAGTAAACAAATGTGACTAGTAATCACTAACTTACAACTCATCTAAAACTCAAATATTCATTTGCATATTTTTTGCTTTGGTATACTTTACACCTGTTCGACAGACCGATTTCGAGAAGATGCAGCTGCAGAGCTGATGAAACAAGGCTGTTCAAGACAATTTTCATTAAGAAATAACAAAACTTCCCCAAGATTTCAAACCTGTTACTGTACAATAAACTTCTCAACAAATCATTTTCGAAAACAGTACAGTCAATCATATTGATTTTGAGTTTGATCATAATAGAATGTATTTACAAGGGGGAAGTAATTCAACAAAGTACAAAACTGATAATAGAATGACCCAACATATTTGGATGTTTTTCTATCAAATACATTTGATCATGAAAAACAATATTCTATATCTAGAATTTGGAATAAATAGAACGTTTATTGATGTTACAATTTTGCATCAATGGTTTTTGTGAGAAATTTAATTGAAATATTAATAACGCCATTTCAACATCATGATGCTATTTGAAAATATGTTTTTCATGTTTCAGTAGTTATTAAACTGCCATCATTTTTGGTATACATTAATTCATACATTGGGCTAAATCATTTCACAGGTAAATAAATTGAAAGTAAAAAAACCGTTTTTAAAACAAACTTTTATTTAAATGCGCTACTATCAATTTTTGTAACGTCATACGTCATTACACAATTTATATTATATAAAAGCTTGCGCGAGATTTACGTCCTCGTATTTACTTAGTAAATTTATCAAATAAAATCGGATAAAGTTATTTAATTTACTTGTTTATCTACACAGGTACCTCTCGCGATAAGCTTTTATATCATATAAATTGTGTAATGACATTATAAATTGAGAGTAAAAGTTTTAAAGGACAAGTTTATTATATTCTATTTAGCGCATTTAAATAAAAGCTTGTTTTTATAAGTCTTATTACTTTTAATTTATTTTTTGCTTTTTAGTTCCCGCTGGTGAATAGATCTGCAAAAAACCCAATACACCAAAATTTCAGACAGATTGGAGCAACGGAGTTTATGATCACCATCTGAAAGATCGTGTTCTCAGCAAGTCCTTTCATTTGATACCCATATTAAAAATAACTATTCCGCCATCTTGAGTGTTCCGCAATATTGGATTTTGAATAATAACATTAAAACAAACACCCAAAATGAACTTGCTTGCTCTTAATGTTTTTGTTAGTCTCCTTCTTTGTTAACGTATACATAAAATTATAAACGATGCAGCTTTCATGGCAGAATCGTTTGCAATTTTTCTAGCAAACATTTTAGACTAAAACTAAAACTCGATTTAATTTTATTCAAATTTCCGCAAACATGAATCCCCTACTAATGCTCTTGAATCTCGGGTCACTTTTGCACAAATCCGCAAAGATTGAAAAACACTTGTTCCTTTGACGAGTACCTTGCTTTACTCACTTTTTTGCTTAGCTGATCCAATGTCAAGGAACAACTGCATTCTTTCGTATTCCTAGCCTGTTTCCAATCAATCGCCACAGAATCAATCTCCTTCTTAATAGTATCCATATCAAGCGCGTCATCCGCTTTACTGACGTTACAGTCACTTTTGAGATTCAACGGATGATCACCATTCACTGTCTGCAATTCTTTCGATCCTTTCTCATACAGCAACTTGTTATCCAAAAATACGTTATTGCACAGTTGTTTTTTTACAGGTTTGTTACGTTTTTTCTCCATCGTTTTGGATATGTATGACTTCATAGATGAAATTCGCTGCAAAATTAAAAATAACTGTCATCCCTTACAAAGCTGATTCTCGACCAAATGAAAACAATCCTATTCAGTACGCTTTATGCGGGTTAAGTATTTGGTAAAGCACGAACACGATTCCAAACCGTGCGCCGTTCCCGGTGCAAATGTTATTTGAAAAGATGTTCATTAAATCACTGCTTCTTTGTTTCAGAATGCTGCTGAGCAACAAAACAAAATCTATATAAAAAACTTTTGTACAAAGTGTTTGAAGTCATAAAAATCAAGATCATATCTATCACTTTTCCCAAAAGCTTCCATTGCAGTGTCCTAGACATAGAAGACACTTATTAAACGATAAATAAAACTGGGGACAGGAGAAAAAATAACAGTAGTTATCTTCCACGCATCATTATCATCATTAATATTTGTTATTCATGAATCTTTCTTCTCTCTGATTTTTATGTAATTTTAGATTTCAAACTCATGACTCTTAGAAATGGAATGTATTGATTATCTTCTGTGTAAAACCACACCACTAGATTGACGTTGAAAACTACAAATATTTTATAAAGTATACAGGTTGCTAATTTTCCATTCTCCCTGTTATACCAGATCCCCTCTGTACATTAATACTTATCGCCTTTCCGCGTTGAAATGGTATAAAATTGAAGTGATTGAGGTATTCGTCAAGTGTAATATTATTTTGACTGATCAATAAGATACACATAAGCTTTTCGTACAATTATTATTCTCAATTGAAATCTATTATTATCGTATTCTCAACAGCAACAAACTAACAAAAATCTGCCAATATAATTTTTTCCCTGGTTTTCTGGACACTTTCAAAATGGTCTACATAAATCCGTCATCCGACGCTATTTCAGCAACAAATGTTGCTGCAACTTCAAAGTGTTGTGATAACGTGCGCGAGCGTATGTAATGTGTGACAAATCAATTGCAAAAAAATGCTTACCTTAGATAAGTATTTTACATGTTCATCCAAAGAGAAAACATAATCCGAAGTCGCTAGCAAAAGATCCATTTGAGGTTCTCTAGGATGTACTCCACTTTCAAAACGGCAGTACATACCCCGCCAAAATCTTAAAAAAAAATTGAATGAATTATTCCTTCTGTGCAAATATTACAGCAAGCTTACTTTATGTTTTGAGGTAGAAGATTTGGAATAAGAACATCTGGACTATCTTGAGGATTAAACATAGGGTTCAGATATTCCTGTAGATGATTGGCCATATATCCCCATAAAGAATAAGTCTTCTTTGATACACTGAAAAAAAATGTTACCTATAAACTCAATGGCAATTTTTAGGCAAATTACATTGACATTAATTGATCGATACACTGGAAACGGTTTGTTCTCAAATCAGACATTACTTTGAAATGCCTGATAACAAAAATACAACACTGCCACTCTTATGACATAAAATCGCTACATTAAACAGTTACATCCTTAAACAAAGAGATAACATTCTCATTTGGGATTAAAAAACAAAACAAACAAACTGGAGAAAAACGTATAAGCCATCTGCCGATTTGAAGAGCACACCCACCCAGACTGGGTCACAGTCTACTGAGGAACTGGAAAGACAGATTACTAAACCTTGTTAAGGCATAATTCTTATTCAATGGTAACAATTACCTATAAAGAGTGACTGTATGAACTACGTGGCAACTGAAATAGCAATTGAACTAACTTTTAAAGTCAAATCGACTTTAAAACTTTGGACGTTTCCTTGAGGTAGACATTTTTGGAACCGAATTATTTCTCTAACCTAATTGCTTGCTAAAGAGAAGGAAACCTTTGAAAAAAATCCTCTTTAGCAATATAGTTAATGCATCATTTGGATGGTCGACGAGTTTATATTTCCGTATGCAATTTGGTAATCGAGATATTTAATTTTGGAATTTCCTTTCCTTGAAGCCAAGCCTAGGAAGGAGTGAGAAGCAGATTTAGGAAGTAGTGGTAAAAATGAAAAATCAACTTCAGGTTCCATATTAAGATGCGGTGTTATTAAAGTACATCAATTGCACATCAATTTAATTAAAAACTTAGTAGATTCACTCAGTACTTTCCATGCTGTAAGGATATCTATTTCCATTCGAAAACATTTTTTGGTTTCATGAATTTAGTTATAATTTCATAGAGAATATTGGCAAGTTCATGCATCGAATACTAACAAAGAGAAAGAGGACCACTTCACAAGCTTCGCCCCCAATGTTGACTGTCTCGCTCGCCCTATAATTGTCTTCTTTCTTGGAAGCTTATACAGTGTCTGTGTATAAGCTTAAAAGTGTTGCCCTCCTCAGTGACGTAGCAAGTGATTGTGGCGCCCAGGGCAAGATCCGTAATTTGCGCCCCTCATGCATATAACTCACCCTCCGAAAAACCTGAAGGGCAAAAAATCTCTCCACTGAAACCATTTCCCACCCTTTTGGACATTCATCCTCTCCTAAAACCTGAAGAGCAAAAAAATATCTCAAACATCTCTCAAAATAGAATAGCAAAAATACTCAAACCATTTCCCAATTTATTCGTTGCAGTATTTTTTCTACATTCCCCACGTTCTATCTTCAGAATGTTACACCCCATAAAACTTTGCGCCCAACGCCCGGGCTTCTTACCCCTGTTTCTTTATTCTTTGTTAATGTTCAGTGGTTTATTTTATCACGTTGAAATTTGAGGTTTTATTTTTTGGGCGGATTGATATTTGAAACGAAATATTGGAAACCCATGCAAAATACATTTTATTCTAGGTAGAGTACCCCCTTAAATCTGACCATCCAGCGTAATGTTCATCGGGACTGTTATGAGAGGGTATTGTGGGTAAAAACAAAGAGCACCTTCAATATCCCGTTTCCTGTTCCATTTAAGAGCTGTAGTTTTAGTAAAGCAAGTTGAATTGAACTTAGTCCGATTCTGGGAGACTACTTCAAAATAAAGAAGTTGGGTCCCGAGGCCACGCATTCGAGTAAGCTATCAGGCTTATCCTTTCTATATGCTTAACATTAAATCCAACTTAGTGCGAAAGTACTCGATATGCCGAGCCAGTGGATGATACTTACTCTAAGTCAAGTCGATCTTTTTCACAATTTCCGACAAACGTGCCAAACTGACAAGAATGTACATGATCATGTAACGTGTACAGGAAAATTTCATTGAACTGGAATGATAGTGGAAACAACTGCATCAATTGCCAAGTCGCATCCAACAGCTGGGTGAATATAGGTGATATCTCTTTATTCTCCATCTGTATGTGACCACACCTGTCTGAGAATTTGTGTCCAAAGGCTAACCAGTCTTTTTCTATCAACATCTGAAATATAAGAAAACTCCTGAAAATTGTCATTTCAAAAAACTTGAGACCAAACAATTCGGATAACACTTTATAGTAGCAATAATTTTTATAGGGCAATAATATTTTCAATCATACAAAAAAATAGTTCAATACTGGACTAGCACTCTGCCGCAAGCATTTATTATATTTCTCTCGTGTTACTACAACAATAGGTGTGAATAATACCTGATCTGATTAGGTGGATTTTTTCATACCGACGCAACACAGCAACAATGCCGTGTTCCATATTCAAATATAATATGAAGATCTACATATACTAACCTGGAATCCTGATACTGTCCTGTAAAAAGGATCGAGAAGCAACGAGGAAATGGAACAGACTTGGGCAGTGCGATCCCAGCCATCCGAACAATGAACCACAACGCTAATTCCTTCAACTAATGCCTCTGCTATGAACTGGGACGTGTCCAGAATTGATTTTATGTGTTTCAACCAGCCACTGGATTCTAATCCATTCAAAAAACTGTTCATTGTCGGACTTCTTTGTTCACAAGCTGTAAAATGGGCGTGCAAGTAAAATATTTAAAGAACGAGATGTATGCAAACAATACTAGAGATAAATTGAATGAACAAAATCATGTTTCCGTCCGTCCTTTCATTGCGGATACGAGATGCGGAATCGGTAAAATTGCAGAACGTTAACTGCTACTCATTGTCGCACCCGCAAACAACACGGTTATACGCGCCAAATCTCTCAGACTCACGCTGCATGAGACTATACGCTAAGTATCAGGTTAGGGGTTATTATTTGAAATAAATAAATGCCAGATATCCACTCGACAATGAGATAATGGATTGAGGTAGTACGATAATTCCAATTCGGTTAGCAGCTTTTCAGCCATCAAAGGAGCACTGCATGCCAAGTCTTATCTAGGAATTGTGCAATATGTGGAGGTTGGATCGTGTGTTCTGCCTTTCTCAAAACAGATATCCTAACATACTCCCGGCGGGTGTTGTAATTGTCTTCGTACAAAATTATATCTTCACCAATTTGACTCTCACAAGCCTGAATTCGTGACCGTTTGGCAGAACTTATCTATAATTTATCAGAACTCGTTTGGACGTGTCTATTGAATCTACTATTATGGAAGGCTAAAGTCCTATAATAAAATTGTGATTTTCTGGTCTACCAAATAGCACCAAAACTATCTAACATGATATGCAAAGTCGGCACTATGTAGCGTCCCATGCAGCATATTTCTGTATATTATGTATAATATACAGAAATGCAGAACATCGAGCACTTACTTCGCTGTACTGATAAAGGTAGTTAAGTGCAAGAGTAGCCTAGGCTAAACTTCGCTGCTTTTGTCTCTCATATGTACTCATGAATAAAGACGTTATTATTATTATTATAAAGTTGGAGCGACAATCAGCGGCAGTTCTGCATCCTCCACTTTCGATTCGAGACATTATATCAAGCGCGTGGCTTTACTCGCATCCCCTAGGAAACATGATAAAACATAATTTTTCATACATTATTATATCTTATAGTATAAAAGAGATCCAATAAAATTTAGACCATGCTAATATTTACAGAGTAGTGAGTACAACATAGTACGTACTTTCCACAATTTTGGCTAAACTGCTTCTCATCACGTGAATATTCTCAATACCAAGAAAATGGAATTTTATATTTTCATAAAAGTTTTCATTCTCATAGCCTTTGCCAGCTGCTCTATTTGCCATTGCATTAATCTGAAAAAATATATTGTAGTATATTGAAAGGGTAGAGGCACCATGCTTTAAATCTTATCTAAAAAATACCATATACTTATTTCCTGGTACTGTAAAGATTATGTTTTGCAAAACGGAATTTTCTGGAGTGAAATCATCTATTTAAAATACCATAGCAAAAAAACTATAAAAAAAACAAAAACTAGAGTTTTCAAGGCATTGCAGGCATGAAAATAGTTCTAGTTATATATGATTTGTTAGCTGCTAAAGCAGGGATGGCCCACATACGACCTGTATACCACAGAGACTGTTAAATTTTCATTTCCCTATATTTTTTAATTTTGTTTTGTTCAAATAATGCTACATACTTGGCTTTTTGAAAATGGTCGAATCACCATCCCAAATATAAGAATATTATGCAACAATATGGACTTAGTATTTTTGATGAAATATTGAAAGTATCCGATTGAAATTTCAACATAAAATGTATTTATAGGTAAGTAGTAATGTAATACCTTTGGTCGTGTGTCTACAACATACATAAACGTAGCATTTGGGTTTGTTCTGAGAATATGATCCAGCATCTTTTCATCCTCCAAACATCTAGCACTGAATCCAGATAAAGGTTGACTGCATCGACATATGCTAGCTTTATTCTTGTAGAAGTAACTCAATACAGGCAGCCTACCTTTGGATCTGAATTTCGAGCTCCCTATCAGTGTATTCTCACTGGCGGTTGTCGGTACATATATTATGCTGGGATAAGTTTCACACAACTGTAACAAAGTGGATCAAATACAATGATTCATTGGGGGATGATTATATAATATGCCAATTTCACTTGTGCTTTTACTTGATTAATTTCAAGATTTTTTATGTTATCATACGACAGTGGCTCGACCGTTGAACCAAAGCCTCCTATTTGCGGAAACGTTCGACTACCGCTCGGTGGCTAAGAAATATTCGGATGTTTCCACCAAAAATTAATGCCACGAGGTCAATTCCAGCAGCCAGTCAGAGGGTTTGCGCTTAATTACCAGGGACGGTTACAATATTACATATGAGGTGCCTTTCGATATTTTTACGTGGAATTAATTATATTTACGAGTTAAATGATTATTGACACTTCAATAATTTCTACAATAGGGGCTACAACAACATGCAACTTCAATGTCAAGACCTACGAAGTGTTTCACCGTGAAACCACTGAGACGCAAAAACTAGAATATTTGTGCACATAGCTGATGCCATTCAAAAAAGTTTTTCAAAAATTATAAGTTGTTAGATGTGGATCCACCATTCCACGAGCATACAACATCGCAAGCTACAAGATATGTGATGCTATTAGTATTATGCTTAACCCTATGCCTCAATAGTTAGTGTTTTTCTATCCTCTCTTTTTTTTAAATTTGATTTCCATCTTTATTCAGGCCCTGAAAAGTAATTGGCTTCCTTTGCAAATACGAGGAAAGCCTTAGTTATCAACCCTCCCAGTATTAAAGCTTTTAAGGATAACAGCTATGATTAGGAGAAATCGAAAAAGCGGTACTCAAACTGGAGAAGTTTCTCATGGCAATGACTCTATCGAGCTTCGTAAGGGATGTGAGATGATAAATTTCCATTCACATTAAAATGCTGTTGATGCAGCTGGACCTGGTGAGGATGCGCCTGTTGGCTAATCTTTTCTGTACAGCTGATTCTTAGTGTTATTATGCTAGACAGCTCAGTTGAACATCTGACATTCTCTGAAAGAATGATTTTTGAAAGAGGTTCAATCAAGGTGTTGGGAGTTTTGACCAGGCCAGGATATGCCTACTGGGCCCCTCTAGTGTTTGTTGTACTGCTATTGGTTTTTTTCCCCAAATATAGGGTTACATACAGGAAAAGAACTCTGATAATGCAATGATGAGCTGATTTTTGTATATCACATGCCAAGGCATCAGCATTTCCCCATTATTCTCTAGGACTTTCACTTCCCCTACTGTTGCTCAAGGAAAAGATTCTTTGAAGCATAGGATATTTTAACTACTGACACCAGGAAAAAATATCAGATATTCATGAACCAAGAAAGTCTAAGCATTATCCAAAATAACAGATTGAGTAAATTCCTAAAATAAATAATGTATCAAGTGTTCAAAACCATTTATCTAACATAAAGTCAAAAAAGTCTTAAAAATTTTATAATCCCGAAATAATAGCAAAAAATACTTCTTAAGACAATAACAATTTTAAGTGGTGTTGCTTACAGAATAATTTACTCTTTTTTTTATGGGTAGATAACCTCACACAAAGGCAGATAGCCTATTAGACTTGATAAGCACTGCATGAGGAGGAATGTCTGTACACATTGATGTTCAAAGATTGTAGATTATAACCATTGGGGGAACACAGTCCCTGGTAGACAATTCCACAACACTGAGGTTCTCCAAATGAACAACTTTTGGAACAGGCTTGTAAAAGGCATTATAAGCTCTTGAATATAATATATTTGGTAATGTGTAGAAAGAATTTTGGGAATTAGGTGTTTCAAATTTTCTGGAACATATAACATACAGATGAAGTAATTCAGTGACTACACCCCCCTGAAACAACCTTGGTGTTTCAAATATGATTGTTGACTAACTGGTATTCTAATTACTTTTACTCCAGTATGGCTACTTCATTCTTATTTGCCATACTTATGATATAATTTTTGTTATTAAAAGACCCAAAGGTGGCTTACTTGCCAGGCTTTGCCTCCCCATAAGAAATGCTAGACTAGATCAACATTTATCACAGTTACCTAGTAAACTAACCTCATAGTCTTTATTTAGCGTAGACAAACACCACTGTTCATTTGGTACACCCATTCTTTGATACTCAGACTGTAAATCATGAAAATTCCAGCCAACACTCCTTTGAATTTCCTCTGCTGGAGGAGTGTATGAAAAACAGTACAACACCTGCATACTGGTTGGCTGTGAAAGCTGTTGGAGACTAATGAAGACATCATGACAGTCTCTCTCCTTTGGAACTACAAATGTTACAGAAAGGAAAGTTTTAGTCCTAATCAGAAGTGGAGATCCTGTTGTTGTTAGTGGTAGCTTTTCTAAATGAGCCACATGCATATGAAGGATCTGAAATGAAAATATTTTGTATGATTAAACAAGATATACTACTTAACACTTCAGTAACTGGACTAACCCATGTTTCTTTTTTAGCAACAGGATCGACAAAGATTAAATGTGTTGCGGTTAAATAAAGTGTGCCCTGGGATGGCGTTTTCGAGTATCTATCCAGCATACGAACATTCTCTACCTGTGAAAAGTAGGAATAACATTTTACTTCCATTTTGAAATGAGATCAAATTAACATGAAACTTGCCTTGGGAGTTTTAATGAGTTCCATAAATTATAACAAAAATTAATACAAGTGCCTGTGTTTACAATTTGGCTATATATATATTATGTATTTATGATATTTATCAGTGGGACGTCGTTGATATTTATCTACTCCCAGCGGAGAAAACAGGGAAACCACAAAACATATACCTTAGCCTTATACGTTCTGTGCATCACAGCTGTGCATGTTCTGTGGTTAAGCTTAAGGGGCAGTGCAGCACAAAACAGTGCAGGGCAGTGTATATGTTTTGTGTGGTAAAGGCACGGAGTATGGGTATTGGTTGAAGTGAACTATCACTATGTATCCGAAAGTATCCGTTGGATGTAATAAAATTATGGTGTCGGTAGTGTAGCACGTGACTACATCATAATAGAAGCCCCTAAAAATACTAAAGTAGGATAGATAAATAAACAAGGACTTCCGCTTTATTATGGCGCACTTCTCTGTTCGCCATGTCTTATCAGGGCGGTCCGTGGGACCTTTACCCTTGAGTCAATAGGTCAGTTCATATCAACGATGATAGAACAACAGTGTTCTATCTTCAGTGGTTCATATACTCTGTCAGTTCAGGAAAACCAGGAATCACATTGTCAATGGAAAAAATGGAAAGAAGAAAGAAAGGAAAAAATTGGCAAGACAAAGAAGAGGATAGAGAAAAGCCTTGGCATTTTAAATTGATGTTTCGTATAATTTTGTCGTTGCAAAGTTAAGTTTGATGCTGGTATCATAAAATGTGATTTTGAGTTTTCTAAATTCGCAATTCAATTTTTGATCATAGTTCGAGCCGCGACCTGAAATGTTTGCGTACTTGCTCGACTGTGTAGTTCACTGCTTCGCGCAACAGAGGGTTGCAATGCGACTCCGCTTGACTATGACGTGGCGCCATTTGTTTAACGTGCTTTCCTTAAGTGAGGGACGTCTAGGTTCATGTGGGGAGTCTCATTCGAAACATACCCTGGGGCATTTGTGATTGTTCGTAAAGTTCTGTTTTGCAGGACTTGCAGACCTTGCATATGTGTTTAGCGAGAAAACATCAAGCCGCACATGCATAAGTGATAGCTGCCTGGTCTAATTATCATTTTTTAAAGCCAAGCTTCATTGATCAAACTCAATTTTGTTCTACGTAACATAAGGTTGAGTAAGGCGGAAACGTAATTTCGGATTTGGTTTTAAATGTTCAGTGTGTTTCTGCTAGGTCAACCCTTTGTCAAGAATGATAGGCAGGTACTTTGCAATTTTCCCATGGTATGCGAGCTATATTGCACTTTTATTTAATTAATTATTCAAAGCTCACGAGAATGGATCCGTTTAGTGGTGACGTCACATAGAACATATGAAAACACCACGCACTTGTAAGTAGTTTATCTCGATAAATCTGTAAAAGATCTATGCTCAAGTAAGTAAACAACATAAAAGACGCTGTACTCAATGAACAAAATATCAAGAATTTCTTTACGACAGTACGTGGTGTTGTCATCTGTTCATTATGACGTCACCACTAAACGAGTCCATTGAAGTTATACTATACTTTATTATAGGGAACCGAGAAAGAAATGGTCAGAATAGATTTGTGTACGAGTGCGAGGATTACCTCCATTAGGCATCTGTTCATTATTGAAGCAAGTAACAAATATACATGATAATATTGAAGTAAATTATAATCGTTACAAAATAACGTAATCTTTATATTTCACATCTCTATTAGCTAATTTTCAGGCGCTATCTATTATATAGTAGAAGTAGTTTATGACGTCAGGTATTACTAGTCGCCTAGCATCAATTTACGAGAGGCATTGGAAAATATTTTTCTATATGTATAATCCATGATTATAGACCCTAAGCTCTGAGTTATGTTCTGTGATTATAGTTTATACAACCTCACCATATATATTGTGACTTATAGTAAGGGGGTGCTTCAATCGTACATAGAAAATAGTGGAGACGTACTGTTTGTATTGGATAACATTGCTTCCCTCCCATTGTGTCGTGGAAAGCAAAAGTAATGAAAGAAAGTTGTAATGTTATATACCAATGACGACAAAAACACAAGTTGATACGTAGTCGGTGGTGTAAGCAAACACAAATAACTAACAATACATTTGTAATCTGGTTGATTTTCTGCAAGCTACATACGATGATTGTTGCTGACCTTTATATCCTTTGTGGCTGCTCTCTGATAATCCGATGCTCTGACAACTATTGACACAATGATTACTGTGTTATTACTTTATTTTTGACGATAAATAAATTCCAGTGTACTGGTGGGCTGTGAAAGAGTGGTGTTTGGACGTAAAATACTCGAATTAAATAAAATTGTGTTATAAAAGTTGTCATTTTAAGTGGAAAATAATCGTCAGCTGCCTATAAATGGAATGAAGACCCAGTACACTTTTGGAAAAACGCATTGCATACATACCCGTTTTTTTTATTTCAAAATTCTCATTCAAGTATTTGACAGTAGTTGCTGTATCAGTACCCTGTTAAAGCTTATTTTCATCTGCTGCAGTGCTGCACAATACTTTTAACCCAAATAATAAACAGGCTTCACCAAATAAAAGACTGTCTTCCCATTTATTGAGTGTGAATAAGTAAAAGGGAGCTCAGGTTTGTGTTCTGCCTTTCACATTAATAGCTATGTAATACAGATTACCAGTTACCGTATATCTATTACTTCGAGCTTACCAAAAGAGAATTTAATAAAAGGCTACCTATCTTTTTTATTTTCTGCTTTCTATACTCATATCCATTTTCCAGCTTCAAGAGAAACAATTGATCTACTACAATATTTTGGCACCCCTGAGCCTAACGCGAGTTTTCAACAAAACGTTACAGAAAAGCTAAATTCTTCTATTTTCTCATCTCTATTAGGCCGGTTGCCTACCCAAATTACGAGGGGCACTGGACTAGTATACCGGATTTATATTTATTAATCCAGCCATCCTTTCATTCTTTATAGCGTATAGTCAGTTTTTAATAGATAAATCGAAACGTGAGTGTTTACAAAACAACTTCACTTTAGGTGGGGAAAGTACCAAATGGATTAGTATACCGACGATGCAGTTTATCTTAATACCTAGTCTGTGCAATGCATAGAAACAACTTTTAGTATCCATTATTCGTAATCTGGTTGATTTACTACAGGCTACCAGCAAACTGCTATCCTGCTGAGCACAGTGAGTAATCTCGTCGCCGTTTTGCCGTCATCTTTTGAGACATCGCAGCACCCGTCTCTGTAGGCAATAATTGGTCTAATTAGGACATCTGGCATGGCAGATTTAGATTTTGTACCCTATGTTTATCATTTTTTAGTATTCTTTCGATAAATATTCTATAAATCTTGATAATAATCGAGTGTGTTCGCTACTTAATTTTTATAATCATTGGGGCCTACTACATTGAGCTATACAGCGTTGTATACTTAGCCTATGGTATTATGTAGAATCCCTCAAAAATGCACTTATTGAGGAAGTGTCAAAAACTACAAAGTCAATTAATAGATTTCGTACTAAGGAGTTGTTTATTACCAAACTTCTTGTGCTAACATCCCCTACCTTGTACTACCCTTACAGGTAAAATGTTTGGTACCAGCCACTGAAACTGGTGAAACCCCTGTTCATGAGAATGCTGAAATAATTTTTTGAAAGGTCGTTTTGCCTGACGCCCCACCTATCATCCAGATATTTTTTCATCATGAAATATTACAATTTTGATATGTTTTGTTTTTTCTTCAGCGTTACACTATACTGGTTACTCTTCTGTAGATTACATCTATAAATAAAACCAAATATTTTGATTGAATTATATATTTAGCTGTTTCATATAATGGATATAATATTAGTTTTACTTGACTCATTCAATATATTTATTGGCGAAGCACCCACATTTAAAATTCATTCAGTAAAATATACTTGCTGGCAGCATTTCAAATGTATGGAGTACACCTGTTACATATTATGAAGGCCATATATTGCACAAAGAAACCATTTTTGTAAATTCCATTCGTTGCAAATCATAATAAAATTTCAAAATCTAAATGTAAAAAGTTTCATTGAGCAGTTGACAGGATATAAACAAACAATATTTTCTCATTAACTATACTGACAAGTCTATGCTAAATTCGAAATATGCATGTCTATAGCAGGTCTGATGCATAGTGCAGAGCATACAATTAATATTTTCTCATTTTATTTTTTTAATGTATCTACAACAAGTCTAATAGAGCAAAAGATTTTTAAATCTAAAGTGACTTTGAACCCCTTTGAAAGTTGCAGAAAATGTTCATACACCAGATTTGTTTTGATGCTGATTTAATCTTGACCATCACTTCATTTCCATTTCTCCAATGGAACAAGAATTTTTTATACAAGAAAAAGTACATTAATTTCAATTCAGAGATATCCTTGAGCAATGAATTAGGTCAACTAAAGATCAAACAAATAAAGTGAGCATTTTTTTAACTAAGATTCCATATTTATGAGCCTAGAAACGAATACTGGTGTAGAATTGTAGTTTATAATGATTAAAGTTTATATATGATGCTACATTTGCCCTCTGGATGTCAAACTGAACATCAACTAGGTATATAAGTAAATAAAAGAGATTTGGTCGGTCACTTCAAGATTGAAAAAAATATAAGAAACATGTGGTCTACAAGCATAGCATGTAGCACCAACAAGTGTAGTGATGCGAAAACAAAAAATACCGCAGCAATGATTTCTGCAATTTTCTAAGAGCTGACAGGTAGTATAGGCATAATAGGCTGAACTAAATGTTTAAATAAAGGTGTGATATGAAAGATTACTGTTATGCAAGCACTTAAGTTGTACTTTCCAATATCTTCAAATCTCACTCCATCTTGAAACAATAGAAAACCAAATGACATACAAATACAAACATATCCCAATATAATCATTGAACAAAGATCGCAATTACACAAATTCAAATAATCTTCAATATCGTGTAACATTTGTTTTATGACAATAGAATAGTACGGAATAACTAAATATTCAGATATCAAGATGATACACGGCAATGCAATCTTTTTTAATAATCTATGCATTCATTCATTCCAATGTCTAAAGACAAAGTATAAAGACATGTTGCTTTCCACAACGATATAATGGTAATGTATGCGAATGAGATATTTTCTGGGCAGTCATTCAAAGTGGAAGTTGTACAGGTTAAAGATTTATTCATTCATACAAGTACCGATTCTTGTCGTGATGCTATTCTTTCAAGGATTTCCCACAATGTGCAAATCACTAAAATCATTTTCAAATAAAGATGATAGAAATAAAGAAAAAATCGCAGCAAAATCATGGGTTTGTAAAAAGGTTCAATATCGACTAGTGGAACAAACAACGACATAAATCAAGATTAAAACTGCATAACTAAAATAGTTTCCGAAACACGCATCAGGTTTCAAAAAAGTGGAAATCACTTTTGCAGTCAATACTTTTTGTAACGCTGATTTTTTTAAGTGATGGACCAAGCACCTCAATAATCGAAAAAATTATATTACACCAGGCCTGAACGGATATCCTGTCAACTGCCTTACAACTAGTGGAAACCCAACCGAAAACTGCTTTACCAAAGCGCGTATCAACATCCTAAACTCCAAATTTCATTTGCTTCATTTTTATTATAATAAGTTACATACGTGGCCCATACATAACGTCGGGTGGTAAGGGTGCTTCCTCCTTCGTTCCGTCTAACACTCCTGCTGTTTGGTAGCCTGTTGGGCATTCCTGAAACCCGGCGGGCTGCTGATCTGACCATTTATGTCATTGTTGGTGACTGGGTTGCCCCCGAACCAATTCATCGTCTGGGAGTTTAAATGTGAGAAGGTGCCTGCGAACGGGCTGCTCGGTGGCTGCTGTTGTTGCTGAATGAAATTCGAAAATGTGCTGTTTGTTTGAAAGTCCAATGGAGATCTAAAACATGAAAAGTAAAGGTATTGTACAAAAAGCTAATATATGTCCTGTCAAGCTGTTGTTCTATTGCATTGTTTTATATTTTCTGCGAAATAGGTTTTTAGGGATTGGATTGGCATTATTTTTAACTATTGCCAATAAGATGCAAAAAAGATAAAACGATTTAATAAATCAATAGCTATAAAGGATAAATAAAATGCTACATTTGTGTGAATTTAGTTTTATATTTATGATACTATTCAGCTAGTTGAACTAGGTCGCCTTTGTGAAAACTTCAATATGAAATGTTTGGCGATTTGAAGATTAAAGCGAAACTTTGCACAAATACTACTTTTATTTGAGAAACCTCAAGTATAAATTGCACAATTTTATCCAAAATAATGAAAACGTTTCACCAATTAAGAGCATTTACAATCTACTTCAAATGCAGTAATATGAATTCATGCCCAACTTATGCACACATTCAATTTTCGAACACCTTGTTTTGAATGAGTTTTTTGAGAAACGTCAATAGTCACTTCAAATTGGGGAACAAAAGAAATCCAACTTTGTACGCTCCAAAAATATTATGATCTTAAGCGATTCAAAAGTTTAGAATCAATCCTGAAGAAGGTTGCGTTTGTTTAACATTTTTTGACTATGCCTTAAAATGATCAGAAACTTGAAAAACATACAAAATTTAAACTTAAAAAAACAATTAGGCTCACTTTTTTTTGAGTTATTAAAAAAATGATAGCGAACTCAAAAAAAAATAAAACTAACTTTGGGGATCTAATATTTTTTAGTCTTGCTTATCCACGCCGCCAGTTCAACGAAGGCATTCGCGCTGAGGTTTTAGAGAGTAGGTGTTCGGAAATCTCACTCATCACTTGCAGTGTAATCAAATTGTTAAGAGGGCTTCCCTCCGCTCATTTTTCGAGGTAAAAAACGATTTTTGTTTTGTAAATGATAGAGAAAGGTTGGTTCTATACTCGTGTGAAGCCCTTTTTGCAATTTTTGGTACAAAATTTTATATATTCTCACATAAATATTGACATTTTTTTACTCATTTTGCATGTTTTTTTAACTTTTTGGTAACCAAAGTAACCAAAATATCAAGATAAGAGCGTCGCACTCCTGTCTCTATGATCTCCATAAAAAAAATTCCAATATGCTCAAATTCAGCGCTTCAAACGAAATATTGTGGCACAATACATGAACATTACCGCTGATACGAGTTCCCTTGCGACAATAAAATGTTGTATCAAGAATTTGAAAAGGGCACGAGTAAAGAACCAACCTTTCTGTAACATTTTCAAAAAAAAAAGTTCAATTATCTTGAAAAATGAGCCCTGGAAACGAAATATCGGAATCGCATGCAAAACGCCTTTTATTCTAGGTAGAATCGCATCTTGAAGAGTTTCAAGTAAACTTTTCATGCATGGGCCCATTTAAATTTCATTTTACACTTTCCAGTTGCATTGAAATGTTTGTTTGGTGTATAAGTATGGAACAATAATTAACATTTCAACTCTAGGCTCACCACGCTACTGAGCCCGGAATGCACGCAACTTTATTTCAATAAAAAATGGTTGTTTTAAGGAAAACGTCCAAAGACGTTTTTTGTTCAGAAATATTCACAATCTATTATGGTGAAAGTGGAAATTCTTTTTATAGAGTAGATATAATCTCGTATTTGTTTTCTATTTACAAATACTCATCTCTAATCAGCCCGAAATTGTTGAAATTTGATCGTATATTAAAGCTAAAAAGCTCTAATCAGTAAAATTACTCAGCTAAGAACATTTGAACAGTTGTTAAAACCTTCGTTCGTTATAATAAAAAACTGTTTTATTCTTACCTGGGCTGCTGTTGTGCAAAACTCTGCTGGAAGTTGTCCCTGAGAGAGAGCGCCGGAGCAGGGGGCTGTTGGGGTATATTTGTGGCGGCTAAGGGGTAGTGACAGCTAGAAGATAGAATCGCTGGATCCAGCACCTTCCAGTCATTACATGTGTTTGATATATCTAGAAATCAGAACCATCAATCAGAATTCTGTGAGATGCATTGACGTGCACCTTCTAATTGATTTGATGACGCCGATACGAAGCGAACCTGCCTGTTACGTTTATAGAAGTCTGAATTTTTGAACATTTAGACCTGGGAAATCCCAACAGATTATTCGCACATAACTCCATATAAATCATAAATAAAATTAACGTAAAAATCTGTCGGGGGATAAACTTCGCAGCAGTTTATTCCACAACGATGAGCGTTCTGAAAAAGAATGGCTGTTCAAGGTGTTGGAAGTTCAATCTGGTGAAAATGAGCACGTTAGGTATTTACTGATGGAATTCGCAATTTACTGAATATTCTTATCGGATTTCAGATCTGTTAGTTGAAACGAGTTCTGGAAAGCTTGTAAATTTTTGAAATATTGAGAATTATTCAAATTATAAAATATTTAAAGTCTTCAAGGAGTTCCGATACTTTTTTTATTGAAAATTGAAGGATCAACAGTTACAAAATACTTTTTTATTTCTAAACTGCGTAGGAAGTACAGCGTCAATATACTTGAACCTATTTTTTATATTCTGTTAGAGAACATGAGATGTAATCTGAACTTACTCATTGTTGTTTCATCTGAATGTAACTATTACAAAGAGGTGGCATATGTACATGATATCGTTATGAAATTGAAGACAGGTGGCGGAACTTATAAGTCCAATCTGCAAGATTTATGATATACCACGTGTGGAAATAAAAAGTGATAAATTAAACTGCAGGACTAGTTTTATTCTGTGATTGTATTCTACAACAAACCCTACAAACGCTACAGGTTGCCAAGTTTTAAAGATGCTATTTATTTTAAATGATTTTCGTGGTTACTTCTTTATTCGCTACAGACGTATTGTAAATATATTCATTGATTTTTTTATTATATTCTTAACCAAAAAATCGCTTTGTAGCGTTGTTGAGGGCGAAGTGAACAACACTTGTGAGAAAACAGTTTAAAAATCCTGACAAATAAATGTTATTCAGGAGAAATATTAGGCGCACGCAGACTGCTCTTGAGACTTTTCAATAACCTCTATCAATATTCATATGGTGTAAAAAACGTTGATAAATCCATGTAACTACTATGTATATAAATACAGTAAAACAGGTCATTTGATATCTTAGATAGAAATTAACATTTCAAAAAATTACATATTTTTTGTGAATAAATGTTCAATCAATCCCACACTAGTATAACTGAGGATATACTTACTTTTCTGTTGCTGATGTAACTGGGAATTAAAACTACTAGGCCAATTATTTTGTGTTGCTGAACCATTAATTTGTTGACTACTAGACATATTTAAGAAAGGTAAAATTTTACTACCTGCAAATTAAGACAAAAATTAGTTATGAACAGCATAGTAACTGCACGATTTGTTCATCTTACCGAAAGAATTCATATGTGTGTTTGGTTGTATAAAACCAGGTGGAGGCGGTGGTAAATGACCCCCATTTTGACTATGGATTACCCCGTTAATTTGACTTCGACCTGGAAATAAAAATCAAATTGTAAAATTAAACATAATACAAAATGTAGGTATAAATAGCTACTTAAACTTTTGTTTTTCAATCCCATTCAAGTATGGTTCCATTATTATCTAGTCAGAAAATGTGTTTATTATAACTCTTCTGGTAAAAATGAAATTCGTGATATACGAATGTATGGATAGCGGCAATGCCACCTACTTGAGTATGTGGGAATCGACAGGACCACTATATGAATACTGCTCGAATTATGACCAACATGACCAAAATCATCTAGTGAAAACAGTACAAGTAAGGTAAGTATCAATGTTGATCATATTGTATTTACTATCTGCGGTGTGGGATTAGTGCTAGATTGATTTCCCCATCACTATGCATTGTTCCAACTATATTATTTGTATACCTGTACTATTAAGTTGTATTTTATGTGTCTGTTCGGTTGCCATTAATTCTGCAAACGCTTTCTGTGTTTCTTGTATAGGATCGAAGCCCAGATCGTCCTCAGAGCACTTTGCCGCATTTGGCCGAACTGGCATCCTTCCGCAAAGTTGACTGTGCAAATTTGCGAACCCACCGTTCTCACCGTTCATATACTGCTGCTGATGTTGTTGGACATTAAGGCCGTTTTGACTGAGCGGATTTGTACTACCGCCGTAACCTAAAAGTTAATCAATTAATGCTTATGTAGATAAAAAGTTGTGTGTAATTATCACACAGTTTCACAAATATAACTCTTTCTTTTAGTGACGCGTTTCGATTTTTATTAAAATCATCATCTGACAGTCCGACGATGATTTTAATCATTCCAAAACCAAAGATCAATGACGGATCATGAGAACCTAGGAAGCTTACACCACACATTGGTGGAGTAGGCTTATAGAGTCTTCTTGAGGCTTTTGATATTACAAAGGTGTTCAATCAGTACATGCGGTCTACCCGAAAAGTTTCTAGATGTAAAGTGGTGTTATAGACTAGAAGGACTATGAACCAAATACAGATTGACTCGTTTAAAAGCGGACCACCTTCATAATTTTTTTATTTATGGAGCAATTTTGGCGAAATTTGTTTTTGAAATGTGGATGGGGGAGGTGTATTTTAGAGCCAAGCGGCGTCCAGTTTCTTCAGAAGCCAAGGCCTGCCGGATCACATTCAGAGGCTGAAGAATTCAGAATCAATATTACTTACATAGCTTAAATTTGAAAATTTTATACAGATGAATTATCATTTGTGACTTTAGTAATTGCAAAGCTTACTATTATGAATATTGTTTACCCCTGTGGAGCTGCATTTTTCGAGCATTTTTAAATAGGACTTTTCAGCCTCTGAATGTGATCTAGTAGGCCTTTCCCTCCTGCACATTTCTAAAAAAATAAGACAAAATCGCTCCATAAATAAAAAAGTTGAGGTTGGCCCACTTTCGAATGGGTCACCCTGTATATAATCTTCATAAAAGTGAAATCACTTAAAAACATAAAAAATCTACGTTAATTCGTGCGGTAGTTTCAATTAATAAATTAATAGTAATGATGTAGCACGAAAGGAATTTATTCATTAGAAGTATACAATGCTTACCTTGTTTTAAGGTCAGATTTAATAACTGTTCCTCTAAGTGTTTCTGTTGCATCAACATAACTCGTTCCGCATTTGTTTGTATACCAGCATAATAATTTTGGTGGAGACCCGTGAAACCGTTTGTGAACTGCTGCGCCGCTTCCTGTAAATATAGATAAAAGTATTTCGCAGTAGGAAGATTGATTATTATATGTATATGAAACGAAATTTTCTAGATTTGTTTCGAAATTGCACAAATTATAGATCAGGTATGTCGATTAGAATCAAGTAATACTATTATTACAAATACCATTGTAAACAATATTCCACTTGAATAAAAGCAAATGGGTTGCCTTATTACAAGGCTCCATCGATCTACTACCTGACGTGTGGTTATCTATGGGCAGTCTATTTATGTAGAAGTGGTTGACATGTGTTCTTGGCCATGACCTATCTATCGAAATAAGCTAGCGCCGATATTACCTTGAGATATTTTCCGTTTATTCACTAGCATGAGGTACGCCATCTCGTATACGTTAGTTATACTCAAATGTCATACTGACACACGTCGTTTAATGACTAGTGTTTGCGACTGTAGGAAATGAATTTAATTAAATGTCATATAACTATTTATATGTTTTGTAAGTATCTTGTGACTGATTGTCCACACCCTAAACTATTTCGTGAAATTTGTGTGCTCGAAACGCCTCAATGATAAAGAGTTAGGAAATAACTCAATACGAAAATCAAAAACAAGGAAGCTGTCTAAGGATTTACTTCATATATTAGCATATTATGCATTTTTTGTGTAAGGTAATTTTCCTGAAGCATTCAGCCGAGTTTATTAGCACTGTTTATACCTTTGATTGACTGAATGGTTTAAAACGTAGCTGTAGGAAGCAAGACATACAGTAGACTTACAATGGACTAATATCTTCAGTCTGTTTACATATGGCATAGTTCTTTTGTATATCGTCTGTAATATATATAGCCAAATGCCGTAAAATCAGCAAAAAGTACAAAAAATGAACTGATATGACATTTCGTTCCACATGGGAAATGTAGGGAACTGATAAAAAAGGAAAAAAGTCCCATTCCACTGAGAAAATTTGAATTATATTATCTACTGAAATTCAATGCACTTCTTGAAAATGTAAAAGGGATAGCATAAATAGAATGGCCTTGATTTAATGTGTAACGATAAATTTGCTTATCATTAATCAATTGATGACAATTTTATCAACAGAGAGACATTCTTCATGCCACAGTGAGTCAAAAATTTCACTGTACGTTTTGAGAAAAGTACATCATACTGATTGTATTTTTGCTGAATTGTCAATTGATTCTGCAAGCCAGCAAGCTAACAATATTCATGGTGGTCGGGAATTGTTGTTGGATCATTGATTGTCTGTTCAAAGCCACAACTGGGTTTCAGTAAAGGTTCCAGTAACGCTTCCCTCGTATTCAACTTTGATGGAATGTATTATTAAGTATGGATTATGAACGTTCAATGTTTCTGATGTCTCCACAGTGGCTCGTAGGTTTTCAAAAAGTTATCTGTAATTATTGCGGATTATAGGACTGTAAATGCAGCATATCAATTATTTTTGAACAAAATACAAAAAATGTATTCAAACTCAAAAGTTGCTAAGTACTGTAGTACTCAATTGAAAAATGCAGTTCTAGATATATTGTGATATTGGATAAATTTGAAAAAAAAATCATTTTATAGAGGTTAGTTGGCCGCTCAGCGGCTATCTTGGTAACCTGAAGGCAATTTCCACCAATTTCTCTTGACCACTTTTAGTACAAATATGTTTACCCTTTTGCAATGAAGGGTAACGATATATCGCGGAATAGTATTTCGATGAAATTTGCCGTGCTCTAACCTGAAAACAACCGGTGATCAGACCTTTGGAGTTATTTATGAGCACTTTATTCCATGATGAGTATTAAAAATATATTTTTATAAATTAGTGGAGACATTTCACATGATGATTCTGTGGTGTGCCTTCCCTACGCCTACGACATCAACACAAAAAATGGGCGGCGAGCACAAAACTACTACACATAACATACACGACTAATAAGGATTAATGAAAATGTTCATACCTGTTCATCCCTCACCTTATTGTTCTTCTGGAAATCCGTAAAAAACTTGCTCATGCTTTGGTCGAGGTCGTTGGATGGCTGTTGGTGAGCGGCGTGATGGGCGGCCGGCACGCCGGCGCTGCTCCCGAATCCGTTCTTGGCGGCGCCCGCCATCAGTAGCACGTTCAGCTTGGCGGCGGTGGCGTTGATGTCGTAGAAGCCGTTAGGAGTGGCCGTGAACTGGTCTATCGCCTTGCCGAAGCCCGACTCTTGCCCGCCCAGACGGTCCGGAATACCGTCCCGGAACGTATCCAGCGGAGACTTCAGGTCGTCGTGTTTGCCTGAAAATTTGAAAGTATACTTTTAGGGTCAGGGTCAGTTGAATATTTTATTTGAGAGGCACAGATGAGGGACGGATCAAGCGTTTCTCGATAAAAGGTGGAATTTTATCTTGAAGTTCCTAATTAGCCAAAACCTACCCAAAACTTCATACCTTGTTATAGGGAATACTCCTTGAGATTCGATTTGCTGTGATGTAATATATTTTCCTAGACATGAATTTACGCCATGATTTTTACTTTGACGTAATTTTTCATATCTCTGATTTACTAACAATTAGAATAACAGATTAAAAATAAATATAATAATATTTTTCATCTGAATGGAGGAAGGGTTTAAACAAGTAAGAATATCTACAATCTACATAATTAGAATAGCATTGATTGCACAAAAAATAAAATCAACAAGAGAATCTTTTGTAGAGAATTTATTTTATGCTAGGCTGACAAAAGCAGAACGAAGGAGGTGATTTCTCTTGAAAATGTAGTTTTTGGGGCTCCAAATATCGATGGCTGTTTGGATATATAAAAAATAAGTTTCTATAGGAGGTCGCGATTTTCTTAAACATGCAGTATTAAAAAGAACACTCGTCTCTCAAAAAAAACGTGATTGTAGAGTAGCCAACAAGGTCATTGTGAGGCTACGTTTTTTTCCGGATTTGCAGATTTTAAGGTTTTTATATCACGACTTCTGAAGATCTTTGACGTATAGAATGCGAGACATTTCCTAATGAACGATTTTTCCTCACTCCTTAGTTTTAGAAATCAAAACTTTCTACAAATATATGGCATAAAATATCTCATTTCACGATTTTATAATGGTTCCTCCATACCTTATTGGTTGGGACTAGAAATACGTTAGATATTTACTTTTCATTACAAAGTAATAAAAACATCTTTAACATACTATAATTTTTGTTTATTATCCATGAGAAATAAATCTATGGATTCAGACCCGGTGAAGTCCTTCGATAATGCTTCGACCGTCGGCAGTCATGGATGCGGGAGGATTGAGCAACAACGAAATTGCAGAAAAACTTTATGGTTTTGCGAACAGCTCGGAAAAAAGCGAGACAGGAAACGGTAATACCAAGCAACCCTTCAGGACCTGACTATCAAGGTACTGTCTAGCAAACCTCAACCAAAAATATGGTTTTCTCGAATTCATTTGAGGTCTTCATATGACCAAGAGCTTTTTTGTTTTCTGTCTAAAATTTTTAGCTAAAATCCAGAAAACAAACAATTTTAAAGTATATAGTGTTTATGATGTCGTGATCTGAGAAAAAAAATTCATACAGATTGCCTGACTCATAAATATGATATAGTTGCCAATGAATGTTTGTGTTTTTTGTTAGTGTATTTGCTCCACTAATAAGCAAATCATGATTACTAGACCGTACAAATGATCTTTACTTAACGTAACATTTTCGGCGAACTGTAGCTCATTCGGTGATTAAATAATCAGATGTTGTGTAAGTCTACATGAGGCGGACCTGGGGGCTCTGGTCCACTTATTGTGTCAGTGGACTGTGCATCGTGCATGACATTTCAGGTTGAACTGCACTTCAGGAGTAAGCCCATACAACACTCATTCAATCACTTTCCACCAAAAACACACAAAAGGAGTTATACAGGTTATTCTTTAGAGATTCCCAATATCTCGATTATAAATGAGAGAGCGGAATATATGCTGCTGAAATGTTTGGTTCATCAACCTCTAGACTCTAGAGCGTGCCTCCGGCTCTCATTAGCAGTGAATATAATTTGAAAATGCATTTTCTTTAATTTCTTCATATTTTCGTTAAAACTATGATATACTCTTATAATAAAATTAGGATTTTTTTGGATAAGTTGGGTAACATTTATCTAGCAAATAAATGAGAAGAAACAATATTTGGAGCATTTGACAATATTACAACTGGAGAGCAAATTATGGATAGTAAAATGTATGATTTTGTTATAATTATACCTATCTCATCCGAAAGTAAGCCAGTTTCGTTATCGCCGCCCCTGGCAAAGCCAAAAGCCGCTGCCCAATCTTCTTGCGTCTCGATATCTGGCAAACAATCTGTCAATAGTGTGTCGTGATGATGGCTGTGGCCTATATTGTGAAGATGGTTGTGATGTCCACTATGCCGACAACATTCCTGCAAATAGAATGATTAGTCAGGAGGGGCCGAACCACGGCCACCTCTAGTCACGTCATTAGAGGCGGCTGTGGCCGTCCCATAGAATTAGCTGACGAAAACTCCACTGGTCCAATAAATCAGGAAGCGATTTTTTCATTCAAATTAGAAAGTATAATATAAAAACAAAACAATAAATGGAATGCGAATAATAACAAATTTGCTTCAAACATACAAATTGTCATTGAACAAGACAAATTATGTAGCATTCTCTCTTACAAATGCAAATAGGCCATTATTTGATTTTATTACAATTGATGATGATCATACACTAAAGGGAGTACCACAGGTCAAATACCTAGGAATTATTATAGATCAATTTGTGAAATGGCAGCCTCATATTGATTATCTGGCCACCAAGATACGTAAGTTTGTAAGGATATTGTATACAAAAAAATATACTCAATATGAACCAACTTACTTCGTCGTCCTCATCAGCATCTGCCCTCCCATCTGAATCTTCTGTATGAGCCACTGCTTTTTGGAAGGCATTCGTCGAGAAAAAACTACTATTGTCGTCCGCCAACATCGAAGCGGGTAGTTTTAATAATGTGGAGGTTGTGAGCGTCTGTTGCAGCAGCTGTTGTGTCTATAATAGTAAATTGAGAATATATACAAATAATTCTTTTGTGATATGTATATAGGCTGTGTTCAACAGGACGAGCATGTGTTTACGCTTGCAGACCCTTTCATTTATAGTAGGATATCTCGCAACAATCTGAAATATGCTCCACAACAGGCCTTCTCAAAATTAATGAAATTTTCAAGTTCGTCGGTTTTAAAATCACTAAAATTAATCAGCTCTTCAACATAACTGAAGACGGACATTGTAAGTAACCTACAAATTATATGTTTACATTTCTTTCATGACTCACATAACACAATATTGCATGATTGAAATTTTCAACCATACATGTGTTGAAGATCTTCGTTCGTAACTTTACCGTATGAGCCTGTTCTATTGAGCGCACTCTGGTTTTTATTTTTTTAAGACTTGGTAAAGTCAAAATCCATATATATATATACATTCCCGAGAAATCAATATCCTATTACAGAGACTCATTTTCGCATCTATAGCCGACAAGGCCTAGTTTGGTCACCTCTGTTCGTAGTGATCGGCATACGCACCAAAGGACATCGGCCGAATCTAAATTTTGAAACTTTTTTCTCAATCTGTCATATATATAATTGCTTCCGAAGAATTTTCAAACATAACGTTCATTTTATTTAATTTCTGTGACACTATCTTTTATTACCAGTAGCTTATCCTAGGTTTAGGAATTTTCATCTTGTATTCAGTTTTGCAGATTGGTCGATTTGCATCTTCATCATAAGTAACTATTTAATCTAAACCTTCTTGGAAAAAATCTAGCTTCGTAGAAATGATATAAAGAAAACTTTCACCGTCTTCCTAGCTATAAAAAGTTATCCGAAAAATGTGCATTGGTGGTGTACTGTTTCAGTGGTTGTTCTAGGGAAAACGCTGTCAATTTTGACTCACCTGTTCCGGGTTGACCGAGGCCGAAGGATGCTTTGCGGCAGGTGACAACTGTATCTGTCGATGTAAAGGCGTGGTCGAACTAGGGGGTGGAGTCGTGGGTGTGGCGGCTGACGAAGACGATGTACTACCTCCACTATTACTACTCGACGACGATTTTATACAATCTTTAGCTGAAACGAAAAATTATAACATACACAACAATAAAGAAACGATTTCTGCTGTTCAATAAGGTTTTATTTTATATTATGGTATATTGAAACTGATAAATCTCAGCACATTTGAATCTTTACTACAAAGCAAATGTGGAGTCATTTCAAATTTAGATTGATTCAAATACGGCATTCAAAATTAGCTCGCAGAAACCATAAGGAAAATGTTTTTGCATATATAATTCAACTTTATTAATCTAATATGAAATAACATTTATTCATGATTTGATATATTTCTTCAGATCTTTTTAGTATGAGTAGTATATTTAACAAGTAAGGTATGGTTTTATGTTAAGATTTTATAGTTTGCTATAAAAAGCAATAAACATTGTAGCTGGTAATTTTTTTAAAAGGAATTTCCTTACGATGCCCGCCCGTGCAAAAACATATGTTATACATAATCAAAATAGACCAATATAATATATAGAAAAACACAGACAATCAATCTATATCTCGGATATAGCAGAATATATTTGGTACAACACTGCCAATTTTCTTTTAAGAATTCACACAGACAAGCATGAAATTTTCTGCAAACATCTAGAAGAGCATGGTGGGAGATCTCAAAAAGTTTCAAGTGGTGGTATAACACGTTCAATCAGTTCTAACCACGGTAATACTGCTACTCTTGACTGGCACATATCAGCGATATTGGTCCAGTGACACGCTGAATAATACGTATCCATATAATAGCGCGCGATATATTGGTCATCTTCCGTATACGATACTGAGCCCTCCTCCGGAAAAGTCGCATTAGATAAATATATACGTAGACGCGATCCTCTGATCACGGCCCTGATCAAAACACGGATTGATCAATCACATAAGCCCTTTGCGAAATGCCATCACATAAAGTCTCATTGATTTTTTTTGATTTCCCCCCATCACCCGGAAATAAGAGTCGTGGTTTTGCGCGTTGTCACGAAGCATAAAGAATACACAATATCTCGAACTCGGGTGATGTTCATAAGTTACCTTTTTCTGCTGAAGGTACCCGACTAAAAGGTAAACCTTACATAACTTACCGTCTATCTTGCCGCTATCCTGTCTAGCCCCCGTTCGTCCGCCTTCCTTTCCTCCGGCGTCTTTTCTGTCCCTCTTCCCTTCTTTCGTCTTGCCCTTTTTTCCGACCCTCTCCTTCTTGCTTCCCTCTTTGTCTTTCTCGCCAGCGCTATTATTCAAATGTGGCCAGTTCTCTTTGTTTGTTACCCTGCCATTCGACGCAGAACTGCTACTGTTGCTACCCAACGAACTCGACAATGCCACGCTCTCTTTTGACGAAGATTTAGAACTGGAATTACCTGTAAAAAACCAACAATTCAGGTTATACAGAAACTAAGGAAACAAAACATTCGTTTTGGAATCAACTGCTTTTTATTACTATTGAATTATCCTCTCTCCAAATTCATGCACTTATACATGCGCGCAAAAAATTCTCCGAGGACTCTTTGCGCCCTGCAATTGGCATTTTGCATATAACTAATCAGTCACACAAAGGCAGAGCATAAATTCCAATGTACCATAACTCTTATTGTAGAGGTTTGTTAAAAGCAGACTCGAACTGAGAAACTTCGATACACCAGGGAAAAGGGTGTGGTCGTCCTATCAATCTGTTTTTGAAATGTAAAGATCAATTAAGTTGATATGAGAAGGAACGAAATTGCGGAGAAAATTGTGTTTCTGATATAAAACATACGAGACACGACAAAGACTGGAACTATTTATAGCTGAGCACGAAAAACAAATTAAAGACCTGACAGATACCATTAGGGTACTATCAAGCAAATTGGATCTATTTACAAACCTGGTGAATTGTACAAACATCACAAAGTCTGACTTACTGTAAATTTGCAAAATTCAACAGTTATAAGTCTTCCTAAAATCAGAAATAGGTACTTTACGAATTCAATTATATGGTACACGGTGCGATTGCTGTTCCTGTCAGTTTAAGGTCATTAGAATAGAGTTAATTGGTTTCAGAAAGATTATCACTTCAGAATAGGTTTTTTTATTCTAGTTTTTTCCACGGGGAGTTCGAATATAATAATTAGCCCTCCTTGACCACCTCTGCAACAGAAAACTGGCGTTACCAC
This sequence comes from Bruchidius siliquastri, assembly GCA_949316355.1. Lineage (NCBI taxonomy): Eukaryota > Metazoa > Arthropoda > Insecta > Coleoptera > Chrysomelidae > Bruchidius > Bruchidius siliquastri. The sequence goes on along the minus strand of OX438529.1, from coordinate 10,616,957 downwards.
TGACGACAGCTTCACCAAAGCAAAGGCATGAAAGAGGCGGGTCATAAAGACTAGCAACAACAATAACTTTTTTGTCATAGATATTGTTTAATAGACGCTGGCAGTATTTAACCATCAGAAATAAATGCGTCTACCCAATACGTTAGGTAATAAATTGATTTGACAAAAAGTTTCACGTGCTCTTGAGTGACTTGTCATACCTTTGCCACCATCCTAGAATATTTTAACTACACGATCTGATATCTGAAAAAACAAGGATGTGAGACGGGATTCAAAAACACGGAATTTTGACAGGTTTTCCTGATAATTTTTTTGCAGAATATACATATCGACAGATTTAAAAATATTGCATGATACAATTATATTGCCGCAATAACAAATATTCTATGAGAAAGCTCACCTTTACTATTCATATTCGTTGTGGGTATAGGAGTGCTGGCAGCGTTCTTAACCTCCCCGGTGCCCGCAACCTGCTGCTGCTGGTTTGCGCGCGCAGCAAAGTTCTCGTGCAGCTTCTTTTCATACTCCTGATGCTTGCCAGCATGCATCTGCTCTTTCGTAAAGCTAGCCTCTGAATCTCCTTTTGTCCCAAAAACAAAAAAAACGAGGGATACTATTATTAGGTAGTGCTCAGGCGCGACGGCATAATCATTACGAGCATAGAACCTTTCACAAACCTTACTGGAAATAGGCCTTGAATTGGATATGTAAAATATTCTATGTCCTGATCAAAAACCTCCATGGCCTGAATCTCAAAAACCGTTCATCAGGCTTGTATTACGACAAAACTTATTTTATATTATTCGCTTATCAGCTGTTTTACCGCTGTTTTAGCGCACAGTTAGTAACAATATTCAAACGACATTAAGGCTAAAATATTCCTTAATACACCTACATTCCCATTCTGGCTTTAGGTAATTTTTCACACTTTCTATATCTATAATATCTATGTTATGACTTTAAACTTTGAGAAATACAAGTGGTAACACTTTTTGAGTTTTGTTAGTTTATTATCCATTGCAAGAACTTTGGAATAAACAAGTTTGATTGAGATATTAAGAACATTTTGTTTTAATTTGTATATTTTTAGTGATAGTTCAAAATATGACCTACTCAGATTCGCGCTGAAACACTCAATTCATCATAACATTGCGTGTGACGACAGAAGTTTGTTTTCGTCTACTGACAACTTCATACCGTTGTGATTTTTTTTTATTTAGCGGCATCAACTGCTGTGGTTATTAGCCGCCGTTGTCAATATTATTGAATACTTTTAAATCCATAGATGGTCAATTAAATTAAAAATGACGTCCAGTAATATGACTTACCATAATCATGCAGGTACATACAGTCAGGCTTTGGGCAGGGTTGATTCTTCATGAAATGCGAACAATATTTTGTTGTACCTAAACTGGATTTAATCAGTCTGCCGTCTATCGTTATATTATTAACGCTCTGTATGGCCCTCAGAGCATCATCACTCTTCATGTAAGTTACATAGGCACCTGCACATACAAACAGAAATTCCAATAACAAAATCGTACAACTGAATACGATTATTAATTTCATCCGTCACTGGCTAATCAAAATAATTTTGAGTATCAATGATCAATAAAGCAAAACGACGACAAGTAAGTGATGCTGTACTTTCTTACGTATAAAATATAGTTATAATTAATTATTCTGATCGGATTTTTGGACTGAAAAAATTTCCAAAACCACGAGTAGTACTAAAGTCTTCAATAAAATGATTCAACTGTGAGTGAAATAGAGAGACAACATACTTGACGTCATTTTGAGAGGGTGCATTCCTGTCAAATGGAAAATGTATTTTAAAGATTGATATATTCTTCGGATAGTTGTTGTCACTGCAAAATCAAATCAATACTAGCGCATCCTCTACAGGTCGAGCTCACAATGCCTCGAAGAAGCCTGTTCTGAAAGGTCTTCTTTTTAAGAATCTCGGCGTTGTGGAATGAGTTACCGGGGACTTTGTTCCACGATGGTTACAATCTACAGCGTTTTAAGTCAATGTGAATAGAAATGTATCCTCGCGCAGAGCTTATGAAGCCTTTGCGTGAGCTTATCCCTCTATATAAAAGATCTGAAGTCACATTTTCGTAAATTATAGAATTTATTGTTTATAACAAAATAGAAAAAAGGTATTCTAGGCCTTCTTTTCAATCTCAAAAAAGGAAACGGCACGCAATTTTGAAAGAGCGCCGACTTGCATCAATCGATGCGTATGAATTTTGACGTATTTGGCATAAACTTATAATTGCAAAAAAGGTCCTGATTACAGAAGTCCTCTTTAAGCATTTATAATGAACTGATTGTATTTTTATCTTCTCGTTCTTCCTCTAAGATATAACTAAGCATTTCCAAACATAAATATGGTTATAAACTGAGTTGATGCTGCAATCCTTTTAATCAAAAACAGTAGAGTTTTCAAACAATTTTCATTCAGCAAATTTTTTTTCGAGACAATTGTTTTGACTATTGGATTTTTAATGACGTTGGCTCGCAACTCCAACTATATTTACTTAATTTCACTTTTTGGGCAAGTTCCTTATTTTTATGGTAAAATTCCCACTCATAGAGTTATCCCAAATTCATTGATGTTTTGGGCATCTAATAATTATAAATTTGATGTAATAATGATGTTCATAAGTCTTGGCAGTACGTACTTGCACTAGGTCCCTGCGACCCAGCATAAGACGTTGACTGGTTAATGACCACCTTGTGTATCTTGCCAAACTTTCCAAAGTACTCGTGCCGCTTGAGCACCTCGGGCTCGGCCAGCCGCATTGGTAGCCCCACCACGAACACCAGGTTTCGTTGCACCACACGTACGCTCGCCAGATGCTTCCGGCTCTCGGTTAACTTTGCCTAAAAAAATAAAATAATTTAAATTTCAGATGCTTTTAGAGAACATTCCATCACCAATATTAACGTGAGCTAACTGATTGACTGATTCTTACTACTGTTCATTGAATTACAGAATAATGACATGGGACAATCCAGAAATTATTAAATTCCTATTTTTAAGCTGAAGTACATTAAAATCTGTTAATACATAAAGATAAAATTCTTGCAAATACTCGTAGATCAGTACACAGGTTACATAAATTATGATAAGAAATGTAGGTAGTCATCAAGCGAATAAATAAAAGTCTATAAAAGAAATTTCGCTTTCATTGTTTGAAATGTAACTAGGGAATATTAGTAGATGCTCTTACTTTGTGAAACTATTACATTGTTAAGATTCATTGTGCAATATCTACACTATGTTACAATACGTTTCATGAATAAGTTTGTCAACTGGACGATGTGATTAGAGTTAAATCAAAATGCCTCATTGAAAAATCGACTAGTGCAACGTAATGTAGAAATGATACATTTTCTTGAAGATTTTGAGCGTACTCATGTTATTGGGGGTGACCTAAGATATATAGATAAATGATATCATAAAATTATGTCTATTTCTAATGAAATTACATGATAGTCGTTCTGGCGACCATTGAGTGCTTGATATTCAATATAATACACACACAAATCTGTAATATAAGAATTAGTTCAAATTTATTTCGGCAAGACTATCAAACCAAATAAAAGTATGGTTCCGGATGCATTTGCTGTAATATAACAAGAGAAGAAAGCTCTTGATAGGGTGTGGCATGAGAGTTCTGATTAAGCTTGGCTGCTCATTGGCCGCTCCTCATTTGCAGTGATGGATTGATGTGCATTAGATATTTGCACCGCCAACACCGCGGAGGCCCATAGGAATCTGTTCTTCTCCAACGCAGACGATAGTACACTTATTTTCTGCATGGAACTCACTGCCATCCCGAGAAACCTCAATTCGGCGATTCCAGCACACTGTCCAGAACAATGAGGACATTAGAAAAAATGACGAATGGAGATCTGCAAATGGAGTTCAGGTTAACGCACTGAATATCCAAACAACCCTGACAAAAAATCAAATGCTGGTCTGTAACCATGCCTGTCAGGCATGGAGATGGATGTAGGCCCAATGCTTGAGTTATCTTTCATCAAGCTTCTGGGAATTAACGAATTGACATCAATCAGAATCTGGGGGTTCTCTTCCGATCTTGAAGATTGTATTCACTGTAACACCTGCTGCAAATCTACAAACCTCAGATAAGATCAGAACTAGAGTACTGCTCACATATGTCAAGATATAGTCCGAAGCACATCCTGAAACTTCTAGACAAAACCCAGTAACGAGCAGCGAGTCTGGTGGATGCGCCCGACCTGACAAGGGATCTTCATAGTCTGGAACAGGCTGCGCATCTGACCTTATTCTACCGAATTATCTATCATAACATGTTGTCGGTACAGCAAACACAAGAGCGGGGGAAAACGAGGGCATCCTCACGAGGTCCAGCTTCCAACGCCTCGAACCAGCCTCTTCAAAAAGTCGTTCTTTTGGAGAACTTCGGCGTTGTGGAATGAACTTCCGAGGAGTCCATTAACCGATGATAACTATTTAAAATATTTTAAGGTCAATGTAAAAAGACCTAATAAAAAACTAGAATTGACAAGGCTATGACAGCTTACCTAACCTCAAATATGTGCAACCAGTCGCCATTAGTCTTACAACCGAATCAGGCATTTTGGTTTTACTGTCAAACATTTGTCGTGTTTTCCGTTTTAATTATGACATTTAGGTGTATATTTATTATAATTATTTTTTGTTTACTAATTCTGGTTGATTGGTGTCATATAATCTCCAAATTATGGATCAGCACAGCATTGACAATCTGATGCACTCGATTAGAGGCACAACAGACTCTAGGTCAAAAATTGCTTTGGCTCCCTATAATTTTGGAGTTTATGTACCGAATACTGTTGACCTAACGTACTTTTTTCTCCGTCATTGGCAACTTACGGACTCAAGAACCTTGTGTGATGAGTTTTTATGTTGCTATCACACCCTTGACTCGGTTATGTATATACAATCCAATTGCTCTCTACAGTTCGACCACCAGGCTAAACTAAGATGATGAGACTTGGAGTTACATTTTGATTAGAAAATGATAAAATATTGAACAACACTTAAATCATTATCATATCACATTCAGATATCAGGTTAAATAATTATGATACATTAGAAAATACAAAATAATTCACTCAACAACTGCTTAAATTGAAAACCTCCAGCTGTCTGACCATATCCTAATCAATCAACAAAAAAGTTAAAAACCTTTGAATAACTGCAGAGTAGTGACCAAGTCATAAATATAATGATCCTAAAGAAAAAAACCAACGGTGTTAAATCCGGCGACCGTGACAGCCACTTGATATATACTTTTAAACCTATCCACCTTCACAGAAACATTTGATCCAGGTATTGCCTCTTCTATACTGCATAAGGAGTTGGAGTGTCAACTTGCTGGTACCAAATATCATCTGACAGTTGTTAGTTTACTCAGCCGACGAATACACGAATTAATTCTGGAATAACTTGTTCACGTGGAAGTTCAAAATAACACTCAGCAATTAAAGTTTTCTTTAAAAATGACCTATTGATTCTCTTCCCGAATATACCGGCTGAAATATTTGAGTTTTCCAGATTTCGAGTGTCTCCACCATCCAGAGAGTTGGTTAGACCAATACCGGTAATTGTATCTATTCATAAAACTGTTAAGGCAAAACACTATTTCATTGCAATGTTACTATTTATGATAATATTTTCACAAAACTGGGCACGCAGAACCGCGTTCAATTAGTTTCAGCCATTGTGAAAATAGATGATGAATACTGGATCTTGGACGTTGAATCGCTATCTGGATATTACACAAGCATAACCATACATTAATGAAAACAAAAACACTATTTTATTATTTTCTGATGAAATTGTATCACAGACTATCATGAAACCCTATATGAATGAATGAAATATCTATCAGAAATAAATATACAATTAAGGCGATACTCTTCTCATAACCTAACAACTTTTGATAGTGATACGTACCTTGCGCTGCTGGTCACGCTGCCTCTTCTCCGCCTTGAGCTTAGCCACCTGTTCCTGAGACAGAGGGATAAAATCTGCCGGGTTCTCGGAGTACGCCTTACGACATGCAGGGCACAGGCCATTCTCATCCGTACGTATCCGGTGCCAACAGAACCTGCATATCTGTAACAGTAATTTGATTGAAATTGTCGGATGTTACTGTAGAGTTGTTGATCTTTTGCACCTAAATTTAAAAAATATTATGAATATTTTTGTTTAAGCAGTCAAAATTGATATGACCTTAATTTCGCAAAGAAGCCATTGAGTAGCGCCACTCTGTGGGACACTTGGAGATGAATGTTGTATCATATATTGTCTTCAGAATTTTATTTTACATACATAATAATAATGTCATATTGATATAAAAATGATGGCTCACTCAAAATGGATACAGTCCTGTAAAAACTATCAGTGGTTGTATTTGCACTGGGTCTACTTGGTCTTGAAGATGACAAGCTACATTTTAGGACGTTAGCATTTTTGTTTTGGTTGTAGTCCATTGCAAACTCTGATCATTTGTTGGAGCACAATATTAGGACCGTATTATTAGGGACAATTAAATTAGGTAATGAGTATTAGCAATCATTTCAGGATCCTCAAAAATCCCCTATTACCAAGTTTCACTATATTGAGTGATGGAAATTCTTTGTTTCAACGTTGTTAGGATCATAATTTTCTAACCAACAAATGTTTAAGTTAGGGTCAGAAATATCTGTATTGTGGGGTTTAAGCGCAGGAGGAATTCAACTAATTTTCGGTTCTAGCGGAAATATCACAATATGCACTGGCTGAAACATTCCAACAAAGCAGACGAGGAAGTCTTCGCTATAAGCTGTGGCTTGTAACAGATAATCAGCAAACGAACAAGAGTTCCCCACTGCCATGAAGACCTGTATCTCACAACAAATCTCGCCATCCATACGGATAATATGTCAGCTCCACTAGGAACATCGGATCACAATACCATTTCAACCCTCTGTAGAATTCTATTACTAGATCAACAATACAGTCTGGCACTACAAATCAGTGAAGTGGAATGATCTCAGGAACTATTACCAGTCCCTTCCATGGATCCGTCAACTTGTGTCCAAAAATAACGGAAGTGGTAATATCAGGTATGGAAGCCTACATACCTCACGTTGATAAACCTCTCCAAAAACAAATCATGTTTAAACCGGAGCTGCAGGAACGCAGTTACGGCAAAAAAACCAACGGTATAGGGAGGGAAAATGATACCACCGAGAGTCGCCGCAGTTTCATCGAAGCCAGATGCCATTGTAAAGTTTTAAAGGGGTCAACCATAACAGCAAAGAAAAACACAACCAAAAAATTAAGAACAAACTCCTCTCATGATTCCAGATTACTTTGGTCTATAGCAAAGACTCTTAGCAAGAATTTCTGGGAGGATGGGTCCATCACATCCACCCTGAAAGAAAAAGCAGACACCTTGACGCACTTGATAAACTACCATCAGCATGGAACAAAAATACCAGAAAGTAGATTTCAACAATGAGATATAAAACATATTCTAGAAAAGCTAAACTCCAGGAAAGTTAGTGGTCCAGACCAAAAACCACCAATTCTCCTGAATAGTTGGGCTGCAGAGCTTACAACAGTCCTTTGCAAACTATTTATACTCTCCTACCAGTGAGGAGTGTTCCCTAATAGGTGGAGAATCGGCCGAGTACAACACATACCAGACCAAATAACATCAATTCTTCTGGAAAGTTGGGCTACAGAGCTTACACCAGTCCTTTGCAAACTATTTATACTCTCCTACCAGCGAGAAGTGTTTCCTACTGGGTGGAGAATCGGCCGAGTGCAATATATAGCAAAGAAGCAACTATATATCTGTGACTGCTGTACATTAAGTCCAAGGTTATGGAGACTCTTTATTAACATGCAGTTTTTGAAGTACCCGGACAAAAATACTATTATTAACAATAGTAATTGTGCTTCATGGAGAGCATCAAATCATCACACCTGATATATCAACAGCTTTCAATAGGGCATGGCAGGAGAAACTTTAGATCAAGATTGCTGCCGATGGGCTGCCACCGGGTCTGTGCCACTGGTTGTATAGTTTTCTCAGGGATCACTCCTTATTTATGGTGGTGGATAGATAATTTTGTTGTTTGGAATTTTTAGTCAATGTGGATGTGTGAGTAATACTGTTTTGGACTTCCATTGTCTATATATATTTGCATTTCACTACGTTTCAATTGATGAGGTATCCTCAATTGTCTTCAGGACAATTTGATCACCTGAATACGATTGAGGATACTAGATCAATTGAAACATGAAATGCAAAAATCTCAAGACAATGGAAGTCCAAAACAGTATTAATGGCTAATTTTCCTATGTTTTTACAATCAATATGGGTGTCCTCAAGGATCTGTCTTTTCTCCAACTTCTTGCTGTACATTAATGAACTTTTGGAAATAACGTCTAATACTATCTACAGCTTTGCGAATGACAGTACCCTTATTTCCTGCATTGAACCAGGCAAATGACTACCACCTCAAGAGAGCTTATTTTAGTGAGGGCAGCATGGCTTTCAGATCAATAAGGACATTAAGATTAATTGTGGAATGAGAACATACAAATAGAGTTCAGTTTTTCATGTAAAAGACTCATCAAACCTGACAAAGAAGTCGCATGATGGACTGTCAGCAAGGTGGAAGGGCACCCAATACATAAATAAAGAAAGAAAAAATTGGTGCCAGTGGAAATCAAATCTATAACCTCCTATGCCATGAAACAATCTGGCAAATATGCAATGGAAGGTACCCCCTCTGCACAATTCTTCAAAGTTTCTAACCTTTAAACAGTTCAAATCTGATCAGATGGTAGTAGAATCCAATATAAAATTTATATATTCAACAGAAATTTCAGATTCTAGATATGAAGTAATGTATAATAATGAGCCTTTTCGCAGAGTATAGACATAAATTGATGATTTTAAAAGATTACAATTATACTTAGATATGGTACAATCTTGAGTTGTGAATGTGTGAAAGTATTTATACTAGTAAAAGTCTAGGTTATATCATGCATATTTAAATTTCTCCTCTGAACAAGTAGAATTAGTAATTCTATCTATCCTTATTATAGGATATTTTGAACATTATCATCAATCATTGTAGATTTTTTGTCATGCAATTTAATAAAAGATATGAAAAAAGGAAAATTTGATTATGATGTAGTTGTCAGCTGATACAAAATTTAAAGGACTGATGCTACTCAGAAATCTGAATAAAACATCTTTTACATCAATGAGTCTAATCATACAACCATAAAATGAAAATAATCCATCTTCTCACCTGATAGCCACATGTACATGGGAAAAAATTAAGATCATCCACCTCAAGTGGTTCCATGCACAGAGGGCATTCCACTTGCTCTTCACCACTTTGATTCAAGACTGACATCTTGCTATCAGCAATCTTCTCTCTGCCTTCTTGGAAAACACTTCCTTTTGCCTTGAATGAAAAACACCAGTTGTGAATTGGCTCAATCAATTCTCAGAATCCTTTTGTAAATTCAGGAGAATTAAAAGGCGAACCTTATATTCTGGCCTTTGAGGCAAAATTATACGTTATATTGCTATCGTACTCTGAACGCCTTATGTGCAATTAATAAATCTAACTGTTTTTCTTCTATTTAGGATAAAATTACTACGAATGTCATAAAAATCGGAACATCTGTCAAATGTTTGCCATGTAGCAGATCCGTATAGAGAAATTAAATTTTATTTCAGTAATTTAGCAAATACATTTCTAGGTGTGTAAAACTAAAACAATGTCTAAATATTGCAAAACAACCTGTCCAGATACCAGACAAAAATTCATAATCAGTACCCACTTATTGTATGAATTTTATGCAACAACTCGAAATAACTGAGCCTATCCAGTTTTTTTGGGACTGATACAGAACATATTTGTGCTTGTACTTACAGTAAATTTATCACAGAATCCGGAAAAATTATCAAACCTAATAAAAACCCGAAGGGAAATTGAGAAAACCGTATATTTACTTACTTGAAATTCGGAAATAGACAGCAATATGGCGACTGTGATCTTAAATCTATGCGCAGAATTTATTGCGCATTCGATCTGCTCAAAAAGACACGTTTACAGAGCTAAAAAATTGCCGTTGATTATTTACTATTTAAAAATAGATTCTACTTTCCACTATTACGCCTATATGCACTGTGCGGTTGGCCGCTTTGCGGTTAGCCGTCCGGTTGTCCGCAGGCGAAGAAATATACCCATAATGAGTGCAAACCGTAATTTCTATTTGCACGGTCATCCAGCGGATCACAAACACTTCTTTGCCTGCGGACATCCGGACGGCTGGCAGTATGCGGATTGCGGTCCACCGCACACAGGTAAATTAAGTACATGAAATCTCTATACTTTTGCATCATTTCATACGTTTTTTTTTCTGTTCAATGTATAGCGCTGCTCTGTGCTAGTTTTTTTGGATAATAAAACAAGTTTTATTTTTTGTATAACTAGTTTATATATATAAGTATAGTTTTATATGTCTAAACATAAAAAGAACATGAAAATATTGATAAAAAAATGTTCGGCCTCGTGGACTCCATCTACCCTTCTACATCATCTGCATCATCTTCTGCAAGAAAAAATAATGAATCAGTGGAAAAGGAAATGACTTGAAAATTGTTTTTTTTTTTGGAAAGCCTATGGCACAGATTACGAAAACGTGCCTATAGCTATATGGTCTAGCCCTAGCCCATAAAACATATAGACCGGACTAGCCTCTAGCCTATGAACTATGAAGTCGCAGAAGACAGAACTAGAGAAGCGTCATTTTGCAATTTCAATGATTTGGAAGAAATGAGTATACCTTCCGCAGATATATACGATATGGCAACGTCGCAGATAATAATTGCTAATCTGGCAAACTATGTTCACCCAAAATAATGGCCGCTTGACAATGACATACGTCAAACGTGTTTCCCCATAGGTAACAATATCTTTCCAGTGTATAATGTATATGTTTTGTGTTACACATCGGACGACATACGACATTCAACTTTCCAGAATTGTAAATAGGTACCATCACTTTCCCGTTAGTCGTTTTTCCGTTTTTTTTCATAGGAAAATGGAGATTGGAGATAGTTTGTAATAATCTTCCGAAACGGAGTACCACGTGGGTTAATTTTAAAAGAAGCTCCGAAAAATACTTAAGTAGAATAGGGGAGTAAACAAGGAATAAATAATTTCCGCTTTGTGATAGCGCACCTTTATAACAATTAAAGGCTCATGAAAATTGATCACTCTCCGCGCTACGTCGTAGCCATTTTTTTTTTTTAGATTATATTCATGAAATAATTTTGTATTACTTAAGTAGTTGAGGTTCTGTATACTGTAATTCTATTAGTCAATAAACGTATAGAATTTTTCTCGGTGCACTTAACTCCGTCTACAACTGCTAAATTCATTTCATACTCATTTGCTACTCTAGAGGAATTCAGAATTATTTACTGCTTACAGTTGGACACTTTTTCATAAGATCTTAAAGATCCCCCATATAAGACGGCGCTCCTCACCTCTACCCACCATAGTTACAGACAACCTTCTCTAGTAGTCTAGATGAGTAGATCTGCTGAAAGGTGTCGATAGCCGGATAGCTATTGCTGCTCAGTGCTCACGTCAAATCAACGTCAGGTCAATTTGAAACAGGGATATCAATTCCGAGAAAGGAACTGGTTTTCAATTAACTCGTTAACCAGTTTTTCAGTAGCCTGGTGTTGACTGTCAGGTTTAACCGACCGGTTATTGAGATCCCTACCTTAAAGTATCATGGAATCTTGAAAATAGTATGAGTATACTTCAATGTTCGAAGATATTGTGAAATTAAGTCCCATGCATAATGTTTATTTACATTCTTGACAATTTGCTAGTGGCTCAATTTTCGGTGATTTGACAACGAACAACCTAGCATGTTCAATGTGTATTGTTTTCAGGGTCGTAGTAATAAAGACGTTCGAGTCCGAGTAATGAAGAAATATGAAATAATATTGATTTAAAAAACAAATAACTCGACCTTGACTGAGTAAAAAATGGACATAATGTAGTTAGAGAGAAATCCTTGTACGGTGGATGTCAAATTCGTCAACCAGGTTTTTGTTTGAAAATTGTGAATTTCGCTCTAAATGTCGGGTCAGCTCAAGACCGTCTTCTAGATTAATTAATTTTCTATTTTATGTATAAGGAGATCAACCAGTATTGTATTCACCACTTAATAAAAATGGTAAAGGCAGATTGCCAAAGTACATTTAGATACAAAATAATTTGACTGAAAAGGAAGTACACAATGACAAGTAGTATTAATAGTGACTTTTGGGTAAATTTTTTAAAGTAATAAATTAATGTGTGGAAACACGTTACCCATCAAAATCTTTTACCGTTTTCAGAGAAACGAGCAAGTTAATATTTTAGATTGTTGTTGAAGTAGCGTAATTGTGCAAGAATGCCAAACTAAGATTAGTTTGCATAAGTTCAAAGGGAAGTATTAGAAGTATGCGAAAGTATACCTGCTGAGGACTCGAAGTATTTTTAAAGAGCTCAATTGTGTAAGTGCGCATGCGCACGACTGGTGGTGACGTGTTTGGTCTTGTTTTTGGGCGCAAATAAGTATAGTGCTTAAGGAGCATGATCTTGAACGGAGCAGCCGAAGTCCGCGAAAAATATCTAATTTGAGGTAATACGTATGTTTGAAAAGCGGTGCATAGGAGGCGAGTAATTAGTAAAAAATTGAATATATCGAAACATTCCCAAACTTCAAAGTTCTTTGATCATTTTAATTTTTTTTTTGGAGTCATATTGGGATGGGAGGGAGCGGCGGTATTATTAATTAATTTTTACAGTAGGTTATTATTGTAGCAAAAACGCTTTCCTGTTTTTGGAAGTAGATCCAATGGCGGCGGAGTAGTGAACGAAGAACAAAAAATATGAACAAATCGAAAAACTTCATATCTACGTAGTTAAATTTTTTGAACAAAATACCTGATTCGGTTTTACATACAACTGACATTTCTGAGATTACAACTTAGTTGTAATCTCAGAAATATCTTGTATTTCTTAATAACTCACAAATTTCAGTCTTCAAAGTACCTCGAAGTATCTTGAAGTACACCAAGTACTCAGAACTAATTCGAAATAGGTGTACAAATTTCGGCCACTCGGGTAGTATCATGGTAACTCAAAACTTTCTCAAATCATCTGTTATAGTTAAGATAATCAAAGTAAAAGTATGTGTTCAAGCACCCACGAAGTTGGCACCTCTGGTCATGAATTTATTTTTAATTATTGAATCGAAATTGCAGTTCTGAATTGGCAAATTAAACTTCAAGATTTATAATTTTGATTTTTTTACTCCAGTAATATTATACAATAACCCTGAAGATATTCCATTCTTAATAATGATCATCCGAATAATGAAAACATTAATCGAGTATACCTGTCAGTACATGAAGTTGTCGAATGTACTACGTGGTGTTTCAGCCACGTCTAGTGCATGTTTCAAGTGGAAACAGAATCTGTTTAATAGGATCAGCGCGCTATACTTATTAACAACTCGGTGGTTAATAAAAAAATGACAGTCGAGGTTGCAGCAAAGGCTGAAAAAGCTGTCAATAAACATGCAAAAATCAGCATTATTTGCATCTGATCATCTGTTTCCAACAAACGACAGATGTATTTTCAACATGAGCGACCTAACGAAAAAATCTAGATGTGGAGGAATGAAATATCACTACTGCAATAATAATGGGAAAAAGTAATGTAGCTATATATCCAAATTTTAAGACTTCTTATACAATTACTGATTACCTGACGAAGAGCTTTGGAAATCATATCCATATGGTTTTTTGCCATCCTGTCTTGACAAGCTGAACTCCCCAGTTAGGCTGGAATGACATGCGTCATAATGCGGAGAACCTGGGGTACTAAAATCATATTAGGTATTAGTTGGACACCCTATGCAAAAACCTATTAACTTAACACCCAAAGGACGCCAGAAATTAATCATTATCATTTGTAGTGGTTTCATACACAACAAAATAATGTAGAAATTGTTGCATGCAATTTATCCATCAAATGGACTCATATAGTGTGACGTCACACGTAAGAGCTGGCAACAGGGGGCACTGTTTTTAAGAAAATTAGGAATTAAAGAGTCGACCTTATTCATAAACTGATTACGGTCTACAAAATAATACTGGAACTACTGAAAGACGTCAAATCCAAAATCGCAAAAATAATTAAAATTTTGAAGATTTCCAAAACTTCAGTTGACCGGATCAAAAGTTCCAAAATCCGATGATAAAATTCAGCGAATTATTATCACTAAATTTGGAGTTCAGAGGCAATCTACTTGACACGGTAAATGCCATTCTAACTAATAAAGGGGCTATCCGCTATATATTATCCTTTGGGTAATAAGTTAATTCATTCGTCACTCCAACAGTACAGCACTGAGAATGCTTCCGTCGTGTTGGTTTCGTCGGTTGTCTCCTCAATTTGACCAGATTCCATTGCGTTGAGGGATCCTGGGCTAGTGTCTGTCTCTTCTATAACGTTGGAGGCATGATTCGATGATGGCACTGAGATGACTGTTTCAAAAGATTGCTTTGTGGGTTGTGCGGTTTTGTTTCTCATGGTTTCGCACCAGCATTCAACTTCTAGATGGTCCATTTGGTCAGACTACAAGCAATTATACTATATAAAAATGAATTCTTACAACAATGTTACGCTAAGTATCTTGGCTGCTATTTAGTTTGCACTTCATTCTTAAATATTCTTTCACTCTTACTTACGGATATTTGTGCTCCAAAATCTCTCTCCTTCTCTTTCTCAATGCTTTTGCTAATAGAGCTAAAATATGTAATTTTAAACAAAATCCAAATACAATTATTGCCTCTAAAAACCTCGAGTATGACGCCGATGTACTTTTCAAGTACTGTGGGCAAGGTACAACTGAGACTTCTTTCCTGACTTGTGACGAATTTTCTGACAGCTCGGCGATTGATGGGAGTACTTTCATTGAATGCTTCGTATCTATCACAGCTGGGTTACCAGTATTGTAGTAACCAGGTGGTACCGTCACGCCAGGAGGAAGACAACACTTTTTTTCTAATAACAGAAAAGGTATAGAGTAAATGGAGCATATAAGTATATTTTAAAAATTTGTTGACCAATTCATGTTCATAGTGGATTCATTTTTATCTTTATGAGTTGCACATAGAATTAACACTGAATCTCGACTGAGCAGCGAGGCTATAAAATCCCCGTGTTTTTATTTTGAGAAAGAATAAAATTATTCGTATTTTACATACAATTTTTATTGATCGCACTCAGAATTGAATACAAATGCGGTAACAATCAGGGGTGACCCGGATCACCTCAAAATTATTCCTAACCCCTACTTAAATAAGGAATAGGCATTTGCAAATTTCGAATTATGTGGCGCATAGTGGATTATCCAGGTTGGCGATCGCTGTAGTAGTATTAAGTTTTTTTGCTCTCCTGGTTTCTCCGCGAGTATTCTGAATATTAAATAATCGAGCCCGCATTTTATGTCAACCTGATGATAGATTCATCGAAAATTTTCACACAAACTTTGAGGTTCGATTAACTGTCATTTAACATTCACATCTACAGCTCCCAAAATGAGTGGACTTGTCAAGAAATGTGCAAATGGCATTAAAAATGTCACAGTTCTCGGTAACATAAATTTATCATTTCTGAATTTTGAAAACATATCTGTAAACAATCATGTACTTGTATGTCGAACAAGTATAGACGATTACCGGGGTAACAAGTTTATAGATCATATCGTTTATCGAATCCCTTATTTCAAGCTCATGAATCCAAAATTTTTGGATAAATGTGAAGGAGCCTCGGAAATGCTTTTTTGGTACCCGCCGTCATTAACCAATTTCAAAGAACATAGACACCTTTTGTGTTTGTCATTGTAGTGCTCTACTTCTAACATTTATTTACTACTCAAACGCTTTAATGACTGAAGCGTCAAAAATTAACAATTTTTTTTCTTGCTTTAACCATAGTCACTTTGCACCACTAAAATGTTCTTTCGTCCTTTCCATAGTAGTGAATCACCATCCAAATGGTACTTTCCGAGTTATAGAAGGGCCAAGGATTACCAGATAGACAGATCGACAGACAGACAGAGACAAGTACAGTTTGTAAATCTACGGTCAAATTTTAATTTGATTATACCGGTGAATTTCCTTTGTAAGTAAATTGTAGCGTGGTAAGTACTGAGCCCAATCTACTTGACTAAATATTCTGGGTCTTGATTGGTATACTTACGAAGTTTGTATACTATAATACATGTTTGACTCATATACTAATTTGAAATGATTCGGGTTCCTTTTGTCTACAAGAATGATATAAATAAACAATCTGCGATGAAAGCAGTAACACATTCAACTTTCGTTCTGTAATCGCCTAAGTTATTCATTGCGCCTTTCGGCACCAATTATAAAAACCACAAATTATATTGAATTAAAAAAAACTACTAGATTCAGTTACCTCTGTAACTTTTTGAATGGTAATTCAAAATGTGATCACTGTGATTAAGCCAATATATAATCTGTTGATATTGGGCAAATGAAAGTTATTATTTCAATTAATTTTGGGTTATCCGTTTGCACACACGACAACAACGGAATGGAACCATGACAAATATTCTAGTCTACCTTGTGAATTCCATGGGCGAGATCAAGAATTGAAAAAAAGGAAAAAACTTCACTATTAAAATAAATAAAAATATTCATTGGCTGACAAATAGTTGACCGTTTTCAGATCGGAACATCTTGTAATGGAATTTTTGAAATAAAGACATTTACATTGTCAAATACATAATAATTTATGTGGTTTCAATAATCGGTCAAAAAGCAATATATGGTGATGATTTAGATCTATAATACATTTGAGGAAATAAGATACATACTTTCTACAGGTATTTTTTTCAAGTGTTTGTCAGATTCACTACTTGCAGAACTGGAACAGAAAAATCGAAAGTTCCGTCTGCAACATTTGCTCTTATCAGTCTTACTGCTTGTACCAGTGCTTGTGTAACCAGATTGAGACTTGGCATCAGACTTTTCTGTTCTGGAACAAGCAATGTAGAAACTTGATTAATTGAACTATAATATGATGGAATCAGCTAAAATAATCTTAACTTTGGTTCACATTGAGAAAATTCGGCCTTATTAATATATTTTTGCAACAAACCAAATAAATACTTTCCTTATAATCAACCGCGTAAGCTAAACCCAGAATAAAACTGTGAAATAGATTTTGCAAAATCATCGATGAAAATTCGGGCTTATTAACATTATTTCTGCAATATACTATTTAACCCAAAAGCACAGGCGTATACATACTGGAGGTAATTACCTCCCCAAAATTTAATTCAATTTTGTTTTTTCCCAAGAAATAATCTTTAAATTTGAGTAACGTATTCTTTATAAAAAAAAGTAATGTTAATCCGTTATGTGTTCCTATACATTGCGTTGAAAATGAAAATAATAGACTAATACATGATGTATTTCTATTATAGCCTATTTTGTGCAGTAATTTCGGTTATCTTCGCATTTCTGAAAAACTCTGATATTCGAAATAAATAATAGGAGTATTAATTAAATATTGATTAGACAGATTTTTTCATTTTCCTAAAACCGGATTGTTGCCACTTCAAAGCTCCATATTTTCCAAACAACTGGAGCGATTTTCAAAAATAAGTCTACAATCTATCGGGAGTTTGAGGCCCATTTCAGCGACCCCCATTTCCATTTGAAAAAAATTGGGGGATATCACCCTTTTTCAGGGAATTGAAGGGTTTGCAATGGTTGTTGGGTAAGTTGAAAAACAAACCTAATTTTTTTCGAAATATTCTTCCCCTAGCAGTTTTGACTTGTGAGTTTTCATTAGGTTACCTTGTATATTGATTATTACATCATAGTCTTCGATGCTTCACCAATGCGGAATGATTAAGTGGCATTCACTAAACCAATAATTTTTTTGCTTCCTTCATATTTTACTACCAAGACAATGGAAATTAATATGTACGTTATAGTTAAAAATTAGCTACTTTCTAGAATATGACATACCGAGCAGTTGATTTTGAAAAGCACGACCATTTACCACTAGAAGACTCGCCCGAAGTGAAGCACTTTACAGAAGGTTTAACTTTCTTCTTTTCTAAAATAAGTAGTCAAACATTATGCATCGTATGAAATTACTTTCATAACAATCCAATCAAACTTCATCATCAATAGTTTTTGATGTATATGAACTATTGTTATTTAAATGGAAGAAAACTTCAAAAATATCTGCAGTTTCATCATTATCAACAGCCACTGTAAACGGGCCATTGAGAACAGCAGTGAGGGGCACACCTGGCTAAATGAAGTATAATCTCATCTTCTGTCGTAACTCGTCTAGATCATTCTGGTTTGTAGCGAAAACGGTTAGCTAGACCTTTTGTTATTAGTTTATACGACCATTAACGAAAAAAGGATTGAGCCATTGTTTCCATGCCAAAGAAAAATACCTCATGGCAAGTTGTCGCTGCTAATCCTACAATTAACTTCCAAGTAGGTACTGCACTCAGGGTTGGATAGATGGGCCCGGCCGGTATGATTTATTTAATTTGGCCTCCACAATTGAAAAAACTTTCGCCTGAAGCGACATATTTCTTCAGCCGCTTTCTCTAATTTTCGAGACCCCTTTACGCTTCTATCCCTATCCACCACTGACCCAACTACTATTAGCGTGGGCATAAAAATGCCAGAAAAGAAAATGCCACCAACAAAAAGAGAAAATAGAACATATTACAAGTGCATGCAAAACTTTAGCAGGAACTGAATACAGAGCAGAGCATAACTCTGCAGCAAAGGTCATACACCAAGCACTATCCACAACATACAAACTGATTGAAGACCCACGGAAATAATTAATATAAACTGTACTGGGACATCCGAATACATAACGACAAGACAACTCCGGCCTGATATCGTATTTCAATCGAAGGGAACATTGTGATCCTCAAAACATGTAGCATTGCAAAATCCTTTCTCAACAGAAGCGGGTATTGGCTTGGCATAGCCCATCAGTATCCGATCATACCGCAATTTTGCAACATGAGTTGAAATTACAACAACAACAATAATAATAATAACTCAGGACACAGGGCGACATACTGTTTAATTGCAACATTACCAGTGCACCAAAAATAATCGTGTCACCACAATCCGCTGCACACAAACCAGCTGCAAAACTCTTTTGGAACAGGCTTGTCGAGGCGTTGTAAGGCGAGGATGCTTCCGATGAGCTCCTCTAGTATTTGCTCTACTGGCGACTTTTGGAGTTATTATGCGAGACAGCGCGCTCGAACATCAGCCATGATAATAACTATAGAATAGGGACCGATGAGCCACCCTTCTTTGATGTTCCAGACTGTCAAGGTCGTTTGCGAAGTCAGGCGCATTTACTAGACGTATTGCTCATTTCTGGATTCTGTCCAGAGTCCAGCGATGGTATGATCTAGGCCTTGTATGGTAGCAGAAGCTGTTCCGGAGAATATAATTTCCTGGAGCACTATCGTGCCATGACATGTTACTGTTGATGTTAATAAATATGAATGGCATTGAGAACTTACTGTCTTTTCCGTCAGATTTATCTTTTGCTTGTCTTCTCATTCTGCAGCAGATAAACAAAGTTCCTAAGATAAACCACAGAAAGATGATGATGAGCATAATCGCTATCACAAGTGTCGTTTTTTTTGAATGGTGTTCCTGAAATTAATATTATAAGTTCTAAAAACACAAGACGCTTTGAATTAATATTTTAACCTCATTTGGTTTTATGTCCTCTTCTCCTTCTTCACATGTTGTTGTGGTTTCTATCAATGTTCCTGAAATATTTTTTTTATAGATCAATTAAGGATGTTGGTATTATTAAATCATTCAAAATAAATTTCGCATATTAAGCGGAACCTGTTAACATTACAGTTCCTATGATAATTATAAATGTTGATAATCAGAGGAAAATACAGAGCTGTTTACAATTTGTGGCAAAATAACTTGACCAGTTTTTGACAAAGATAAATACTTCTTAGCTGTTAATACGCTCCTTTTTTATACAAACATTTTTTATTTGTAAACATTTTCTAGCGTTAATTACCCAACCACGAAAAGGTGAAAATCCGGTACTTTTTATTAGATATAATTTTGATCGTACAGGGAATGGTAGAGTAGCAGAAAAAAGGAGGGGAGAAAAATCAATACCAGAAGTGACCAACAAGAGCCAACCATCTGCTTTGTGTCATGGGTTAGCAGGCCAGATTCGCGACGACAAGATGGAAACTGGAGCAACAAATGTTGATTGGGCATTGTTCTTTCTCCCATCATTGCGTATACGAAGATGTGCTATGTGTATCCACATCCGTGAATGCATTTAGGCCAGATGCGGCCAATCAGCAGAAATACTGTAGATCGGGCTATCTATAATTTTTCTCCTCATCCTACCATTTATTCTTTGCAAGGATATCAAAGATTCTCCTTACTATTATTCATTATATCTATTCATATGTATGTAGTTGGCAGAGACAACGGAGAATGGTAGTTATGCTAGTAAGAATGTTAACATCCTGTATAGGGGAATTGACAGGAGTGTAAAATTTGTTTCTCTATGAATTTTTTAATTCCTTGGAGATTCAGGGCTATCAAAGGTTCAAAGGAGATGCTGCAGAAGCTCAAAGAGGAAAGGAACCCCGCAGTAGTAATATGACAGGAAAATTGAAATACGACAGTTGAAGAAAGAATCGTCCAAGGCAAAGCAAATTATAGATTCAATTATTAACGTAACTTCTGAAACTTATTCGGTGGTCGTCTCTCTGGTTACTTGTGCTTGTGCGTGTGTTTCTGCTTGTGATTATTATTGTGCGTATGTCTGTTTTTGATTGTGCGTGCGCAACTTTGTGTGTGTGAGCTTGTGCGTGTACTTGTGATCGGGCAAGTGCGTGTGCTTGTGCTCATATCTGTTTGCTTATGTGTGTTATTACACGTACCTATGCTTATACATTTGATGTGCATGAGCTTTTGTGTGTGCGTGAGCTTGTGCTTGTGCAAGTATTCGTCTCTGGAAATTAGCAAAATCGTCTAAGATGATCTAAATTGGATGTACAATGTACGATGAAGATATAGATAGGAAAAAACTCTAGAAATTAGCAAAATCGTCGAAGATGATCTAAACTGTATGTACAATGTGCGATGAAGATATAGATAGGAAAAAACTGAAGGACGTACATAATTATATTCTGTAACCATAGAGATAATGAGAATACATTATTTGAGATAGTACTGACAGGTGTGTATGTATGTCATGTCATTTAGGGTCTTGTCAAATAGTTACATTTTTGGCATCGGATGATATCTTGAAAGTTCGATGTATGATTAGTTTGATCAATTTTTTCTATAATACTCCAGAATTATAGTAGTAATATTTTAACGATTTTTAAAATAGTAAAAATATTTGTGATTAGTTCGAAAGTGAAAGTGTGAAAATTTCTATGTCGCAGTTAAATAAATGTGTATGGAATCAAGTGACAATCCACTTGAGTCAATTTTTATCATGTGTTTTCAAAGATGAAATAGTATTACTAACTTCGTTTTTTCGTATAATACTGTTTAACAATAAAATGTTTACCTCCATTACTTTTCAAAGTTTCCTCAATCCTAAGGATCGCCCCAAATGCTGAATAAAACTTGTTATCTTCCAATTTGGGGACAACTTGACGTTCTATCCAGGAATAGAGTTCATTCTGGAACCGTTTAATACTTTTTGGTGATGCCTTTAACTCGAATAGGCATCTGCTGGCCAGTATGTAGAATTTCAGCACACCATATGACGCCTTTCTTGATTCAATGTTCCTCAGAGCATATCTATAAACAATATCAGCCAAGAAGTAATTATAATCGTTAAAAATGGTTTACAATCACACATAACCAAAAGGTATGAACCATTATGCAAATATTTTTTCTGCAAGATATGGTGCTTTCACAGGTGAAAATGACAGTAGCTTATTCAGCAATATGCCATCCAGAAAATATGGCGGTTTCGTAACATATGACTGGAATTTTCATGATAAAAATTTCAATTTACTTGCCTTGGAAGTGTGCCCAAAGGCGCAGCAATTGAAACATCTGATGATACGTAGATGGTCGCTACAAATACTTTTTTCCATCCTATATAAGTAAGAGCTTTCTCAGAACTGGTGAGACTTGTATGATAATATTAGAATTTTTTGTTGAAAGATTTTAACTTTTTTATTATTTTCATTGTATTGCTACTTAATTGACTGAAATCATTCTGAGAGAAAATACTTCCAAGGATATCCTCATCAGGCTTCTTGTTAGCATCTAACTGAATATTTTTAATTACCATTCGTGGATTTAGATTCTTTGACTCATCAAGTACATAGTTCGAACCAAGTTTATTAGCAAGCTGACATTTTAGTTTATTTAGTCCAGACACATCATCACAAAAAAACATCAAAATTGTCTTTGATTTTTTTCGTTCCCATTATACAGATATTCAAATTTGCAGGATTGCTGGATTTTGAAACGTTTTTTGGAACCTCCTCGTTGGAAATGGAACTATTCTATGATATTACCAACAAGACAGCTGAATCGTTGATTATTTTTTTTACGATGCTACTAAAGATCACACTGGAACTGACAGAAGAATTCGCGCTACTTACTGTTTGCAACTATAAGACATCTTTTAATACTAAAATACTTTGTATTTAAGTAAGTCTAGGAAGGTCTGTATTTCATTAACAACTTTGTTCAATAGATGCTTCTCACGTACCAGACATTTCCTTTTCCAAAATAATTGTATCACACTTTTTTGCTGCCACTATGTTTACGCACTCGTTTCAAAACCATGCCAGGTTTACTGTTTCACTGATAAATTGCAATAAGTGTCCTTTATACCCGAGCAGCTATAATGAAACTGATTCTGGCAATTGTTAAACATCAAAAACCTCGAAGAAACAATAAATTTGTCAAACACAAGTACATCGCTCGCCATTCCATATTATATATTATATATGTCGCTATCATTTTTTCAGGGTATCCTTGAAATGGACAAGCCGAACGCTAGAGATACGGTACGCTAGGAATCCACGACGTGCCGTCTTTGAAATGATCTAAAACACATCGTATAACCATGCTTATATTCTGGCGGCTCAGTACAAATGCAAACCTTTGTTGTTTTCAAGAAAATCGATGATTTATTTCATCTTCCTAAAATTCCAGATTCCGCTCTTTCACTTACTGTTTAACTTCTCCTTCTTGATTATAATACTATTATAATACCCCCTTCTGTTGCCTCAACTACGATGAAAGTATTACAAAAAATGGTGAAAGTTCACACAAACTTCATGCCCCGCTGACGCTCCCCACAAAATAAGACTGAACTTCTGTTGAACTGAGTCTTACCGAGTGGTTTGAATCCTTAGATGCATCTTACTATTCGACCAACTACCGCAAAACATTACAACATAAGCTCAATGGGTTCAAGAGGGTTTTGTTAAATGGCTTATGCTAGTCAATCCAGGCCATAGAAAGGTAATGTTTGTACTGCATGGAGGTAATGCGACACAGCGGTTGATCAACAGCTTCTCCTTAAAGCCAGATACGCTTTTCTTTGAACTTCATTGTTCATAAACGTAGAGAAATACCGAGCTTACAGTATGAAGGATTGTAACATGTGTTCAGACGTGTGATTGGCTTGTTGTTCTTGAGAACAGACAAATCTCCGGAAAAACCATGGTTCGGCCCAAGAAAAACCAAGCCACAATTGGCTGTTCCTGATTTAGCCATGAGTTAAATACTGGATTAATTCCGGACGCACTACGAACTAGTTTATTAGGTGAGGATGAGGAGTCCTCCTATACGCAGACTCAAACTGCGTTTAGGTTGGAGTGGCTGTTTCGAGAGATATCTACTATTTATAATAAATACATATTTTATCCAACTCAAACTATAAGTTGCTGATACTATCTGGTATCAAACAAAGACCGAAGAAAGTGAGAGACATGGATTTCATATTTACGACACCATAAAACAAGCAAAAAATTACTTTTATAATGCATCTCACTCATGTCAGGAAAGTAAAATTTTTAACAATGGAGTATGTTTACCTTCTGAAGGGCAAGGCAATAGCAGATGGCCTCACCTTGGCATCAAAATAGGGTAACGGCATGATGACCTCCGGTGAAGCAGCTGTAGGTGTAGGGCACGCTTGAGACTGGCCGTGTACGAAGTAGATGAGCCTCTTGCAGCAGCTTTGGTTTGAGCTTTTCACGTACTCAGTATTAACGTTTATTGGTTCTATCTCCATGTCAGGAACTGCAATTTTTTTTGTAATATGTATATATAGTTTTAGTAAACAGTCTACTCAATCTGGATCTTAAGGTATATCTGATAACTTTTTGGCATTTCGAATCAAAAATCATTTTCCTCTTACCTAATACAGTATTTTCCAGGATACTCCAGTTTGATCTGAGAGATGACATGGCGGCAAGAACTGATTAGCCAGCAACTTATTTAATTTTATAAGATTGATTTTTCATATACAATAACAGAATTTGGAAGTTTACCAATAAAGCAGCGTTTGAATTGGATGTTTGTTATCGTCGATATTGTTTTCGTTAAATTCATGAAATATTACAGCCTTTTCGTGAAATTATCTATAAATTTCTTTTTGATATCCCACGATCAGTTCTATGTTAATTTCAGTGATATCTTGAAGATCCGTTACTGATTCACGGAATAGACAACCCGTAACCTGTTCTAAAAACAGGATGCCTATATCGGGTTGAAGAGTCAAATTACAGCAAACTGCCACAAGGACCAGTAAAATAAAAATATCATATTTTGATGTAAACAATTATAAAGTATGTTTAAAATAAAAATAATAAAATATCAGTAATGGTTAAATGAAACAAGAATAATAAAAGTCAATAGTATTGATAGATCAATAGCTAGTTTTATAGTCAGATGAAAACAAAGTGAGGATTCCTTGATTGTCGCAAAAATTAATCCCTAACTTCATTTATTATTTGATCTTTATTGATCTATTTGCCACGTCTGTGCACGCTCATGCCATCCAAGCGGTTTTCGCCAATAGTAGACTGAATCCAGGTTTTAATCCTTTGAAGTATACAATTAGGAAGACAACAGCAAATCAATTATTGACATGTCTTGCACTTTTTCTATTTGATTATGATTTTTCCAAAAAGAAAACCACAAGAATGACTGATCCTTTAGAGCTTTAAAGTATTATCTGTTTTATATAAAGTATTGTTTTTTTATATTGTCAAATTTGACACAAGTATCTTTTTTGGTAAAAAATAGGTACCATCTCAAGAATATTAACTTGCCTTCTATTGGCACCCTTTATTAGATCATTTTGGAAAATGCAACATGGAACATATTTTTACATTTCACATTTACAACGCAATATTAATTCTTCCAAAATTAGAGCAATTTTTGATTGGATCAATGACATTTACTATAAGGCTCATACTAGACATTTTTTTGGTAAAGCTCTCAAGTGAAGGTTCAAAAAAGTATGAAATTGCAAAATACTTCTCTTATAACGTAAATATCTGATACAAACCATTATCGATAGGATTTGCCCATCCTTGCCCATTTGTCCTGAGGAACCACTTTACCTCTTCAAACAGTTCAATGAGTTTTTCCATACTGAAGTAATCTATTGCTCCAGCATAGTATGCTTTTCTGGCTACTGGGAGGACTGCGTGGTTCATATAGCCACCTGGGAACATTCATTGTGCTTTAACTTGATGATTAAAACCACATTTATGGAAATGAAAAAAGCCTGTATCAAAGTTCCTACAAAAGGTACAAGGAATATTTCAAATTAAACTAACAATCCCTAACGCTGTTCCCATGATTTACATTGACATTGACTCTTTTGACTGCTTCCAAGGGTAGTTTTTTTTTCAAACAAGACCTTAGTTAAGTGGTCACCAAACAGCGAATCGCCGCCCTATTTTGTGTCGAAAATGGACCTATCGCCCTCGGCACACTGTGCATGGGGTACAAAATCGGGTTGAATGGGCGGAAAATGTCAGTAGGGAGGTTATTTTTGTTTCTTAGGTTTTTATCCAGGAAAGTCTTTTTTTTTGCTCTCCTAGTTTTTTTGGACAGGATGAATATCCGACATGGTGGGTAGGTTTTTTACTTTTCCGGTTTTTCAAGGGAGGAGAGGGGTTGGTCACAAAGGGGACAATAGATACAACACTTGCCCTGTATGCCACAATTATTAGCATACTCAACCAAACTGGAAATGTCTGTCCAACATGATAAATGCATTCTTTGACCTTATTGTTGAAATATTGTTTTCATATTTGTGTAGTATAGAGACTAATCACATCAAGTGTCAAATCAAAGACAACATATATTAGATAACTAAAGTGGAAATGAACACTTTTGGGAAACAGTAACATAGAAGTAAGATTCTATACTATATAGAGAATAGCAATTTTAAGAGAAAGTCAAAGAATTTGCCTTCATAAATCTAAACTAGCTAAAATTTTTAAAATCATAAGGATTCAATAATTTATTTCATTTTTTTTTCTGGAAACAGAAATGATTTAAAATTATATGAAATCCTTTTTAAATATTGGCATGACTTGAAATATGAAAAATTATTTAAATTATCAGATACAGTTTTCTTCATTTGAATCAAATATTTTTACATAATATGATATTTGATCTCAATCTATTACAAATTCATGTATGGATGATTAGTTTTCTAACTTACCAATCAAATCGGTGAGGGCGATAAGTGTCAAATGCCTTTTTCGTCCATGTGTACATGTTCTAACTGTTGCAACTACCAACCTAGCATAGAATTGAGAAGATATATAAAATGAAATCAAAAATGATTTAAATACCTATCATGTTTTGAATCTATGTGTAACATACCCAACAAATACATATATTTTACCTCTGGTTTATAATCAAACTCATTTGAGATAAATACAACTCAGCTTCATACTCATAATTAAATACAAAAGTTATGAATATTTTCAGGATTGGGCAATATAAGATAACATAAAATTTAGATGCAATTGTAGGAACTGGATTGTCTTAATCAAAATTCACAGAAAAAAAAATAGCACAAAAATTTATGAAACTGTATTGAATACACAATTTTATCTGCATGATGGAAGAGTGTCACCAATTAAGAGCATCTACATACATAATAGCCAAGATTACATACTTGAAATATTCTACCAAATCATCCACATATTCATTACAGTCTATATGCAAACTTTTCACTTCAGGTAAAAGGTCTTCCAGTATCATTCTTGCACTCAAAATTGCAATTTCATCCTGGGACCAACATTGCTTTAATATATCTGATGGTGAATAAAGTACTGTACCAACTGATACTCTACTGGTATTTTCAGGTCCATAAGTAGTTGCTGAAATTGTTGTAATTATAAAAAATATCAAAAGCACATTTTTTATGGTAAATAATTTGAATAAAAAGAGGTATGTCATAAGGAAAATAAGTTGTCAAGTGTAAAATAAAAAAAACAAGTTCTTAAAAACTATGTTTATTTTAGGTTAATGTACAACTGGATTCAAAGGTTCTGCTTTTATATTTGCTAAATTCAACCTGTTGTCTATTTCTTCATCTATCAGTCCTATAAGTGCACTGAAAAAAAATTGATACAAAAGAATTTATATTTTTTGACAAGATAAACTTGAGTCTAGGATATTTGTATATACTCACACATTGTCTCCCCTTATAATGTGTAATCCTAGCATTACTTGTTCAACACCTGAAGTTGTTGAGTACACTCTTTCATGAGATTCATCCAGAATTATATTTATGGTTTGGTCAAACCCTTTTAAGGTCCCCTGGGAAAAATATTAATGTATATTCAGGATAGTAAAGGACTCAAATATAATAAAACTCACTATAAAATTTCTCCCATCTGATGTTATGATCGAAACAGTATCTAGGAAAATGTTAAGGCGAAATACCCAAATAGCTTTTCAGGTGCGATCAAAATTCTAATAACTATTAGTAAAAGGATACGATTTACGAAGTTATCCAACCCTGATGCCATATTCTATGGAAAAAATAGATTTTGCAGAAACTAACACAAATAGTTATAACTGATTTTCACGTTTTCCACAGCAGTAAAATGATTAGGAATTAGTAAAAGAGAGGTTAAGGTAAACAAAACATACTTAAGGTAAGACCGCACTTACGCTTACGCTTCCCGACAAAATAGTAATATGGTTGTCGTCACGTTGTCGCATTGAAACTGGTTTGCAGTATTGCCAATGAAAATTTGTTAAATTGCACGGAGTAGTGCTCCAAAACTTAGGCATGTTTCATTTTGTATTTGCTTAAGTTGCAATCGGATTAAACATTTTTGTGAACGAAAGGTATTTTTTTTCTCGAGGAATAAGGTTCTGCAATAAAAAATATATGTTCCCATGAAAAATACCTTGAAAACGCTGTCAATGTCAAAAATAAAACTGATCATAAATTCTCCACCAATGCACCAACGTTATCATAAAAAATCTCACCGTTTTCGTGCTATACAGCTGTCGCAAGTTAAATGGACCACCTAGCATAGCTTTCGCGCGATTCATTTCATTTTCTTCGATCTGTCTTTGTCGCTACGGATCGCGCTTTCTCTTTCACTAGGTCAAGCCCATATACTGGGTTAGAATGTTAGAATGTGTTTGGTTATTTGCACACATTTGAGCTTAGTTTATTCTGCATATGCGCCACACTTAAAATATATGCCCAGAATAATATCTCTTTTTAATATAATACGTTTCCATATTGTTTGTCTGTACGCATGTCTACGCCAATGGTCTTGCGTCCGAATATAAACACCAGCTAACATTTTTACACAATGCCCCTTTTGCGTTGGACCGACGCGCCCGCTTACAAACATTTTGTAAACGAAGCGTTGTCTATCTGTAGGACGTCGTCGGCATTTACCCTATATATTCTGTGGTCGGCATTACACAAACTTCATGCCCCGCTATCCCTTCTCTAGGCTCCAAAGCCAACAACACGCGCCTGTGACTTGTAAGCTCAATACACCCCTGCAACCATCCTTGTTAACAGTGTGAGTGTACCAATGCAGAAAATGTTTGAAATCATCCAATTTTTATTGCTTTGAGATTATCATTCTGTTAACTGCTAAACATTAATCATTTTGACATATGACATGACTGAAAAATTAAGAAAATTCGTGCTAAACGCAGATTTAAATAAATGGTCAAAATCTTGTTCAAGAAATTGTACAGTCTAAAACGGCTTTTATGTAATGGATGATTTTGGGACCTCAATATTTGTTTTCAAAGTCAACATCCATCTTACCATGGCCACTATTGGAAGCTATGGACACAAACACAGATTAGCTAGGTGTTTTGTCCTGGTAGATAAATTTGACATTTGAGTTTCCGTTTCCGCTGTGTGCTGCCAGGCTGTCAGTTTAGCTTTCAATTTCCTTTCTTTGTCAAGAATACGGCATGGTAGGTAGTTCCATTACCCTTTTTCAATATTTATTTATTTTTCAAATGTTATTCTATGGGAAAAATTCGAATATATATTTTATATATCATATTGAATAACATTTTATGCATAAGTAAAAGTATGATTGTGCATGGAAAATTTTTTGAATGAACATGTTTTACCAGTGATGCAAACATAACCTACAAGACCACACCATGGTTGTCACACAATACTGATTTAATGAGTCTGAGAACGTAAATACACTCTAAGAGCGTTTCTTCTGTTTTTACGGTTTTTGCATAAAATATATTTTTATTGTAGCCTCCCAAAAAGGACGCGAAGTCGTCGGCCAAGCAGCCCCAGAAAACCCAGAAGAAGAAAGAGGGCTCAGGGGGTGGTAAGGCTAAGAAGAAGAAGTGGTCTAAAGGAAAAGTGAGGGACAAGTTGAATAATCAAGTGCTGTTTGACAAGGCTACCTATGACAAGCTGTATAAAGAGGTTCCTTCATACAAACTGATTACCCCTTCAGTGGTGTCGGAGAGGCTTAAGGTCAGAGGATCACTTGCTAGGAGGGCTTTAATAGAATTGCAACAGAAAGGTGAGATAATTTGAATAAAACTTGAATGCCACATCAAAATCCTTTTAAAAATGATATAGGTTATGCTACTAAAGGCAATAAAAATAAGCCACTGGTTAGGGAAACAGTTGGTTCTGGTAACATTTCTTGTCAGATATTTGGTGCTTCAATTCATATGTATATATATATATATATATATATATATATATATATATTTTAATTTGGGGATCTTCAGTGTATTGCTTGTTGTCACACCTGTCATTTACTTCAAAAAACATACCTGCCATGCAGCGACCTCATAAGCCCAGTTCTAATTACCATTTAGATTTAACTTTACAGTGTCACTTGAGGGAAAAACCGTTAATTCGGTCTAGCAACAGAATTTAAACTGTTAGTTCACTTGGCTCCACTAATATTCCAATATCGAGGTAATTGCACTGGATGATGCTTAAGTGACTACACATCTACCCTTAATGCTATCTTTAGTCACTTTGTACGACACGCAGGAGCTACCCCAGTATAATTAATTTTGCAGATACAAAGTTCTGTAATTAACACACAGTTCCACAAATAAAACTTTTTATTTCAGTGACCCGTTTCGATTATTTTTAGGCGTCACTGAAAGAAAAAGTTTTGTTTGTGGAACTGTGTGTTAATTACAGAACTTTTTATCTGCATGATGGAAGAGTTCCACCAAGTAAGAGCATCTACAATCTACATGACAATTTTTTTGGCCACTACTGCACGGCACGATTTTTTTAATTCTAAATCATGATGTGCAAATCCAGAATTAAAAAAACTGGTTGGAGTTGAGCAATATATGAAAGAATATAAGGTTTCATATCATATAGTTTTGTATGAACAATTTAAGCAGGCAATATTAATTTTGGTTACAGGGCTCATCAAGCAAGTTGTACAGCACAGAGCACAAGTCATCTACACTAGGACCACCAAGGGAGATGATCCAGTTGCATAATATAAAGCAATGTGTACTTTTATGGATAGACAGTAATATAAAAGTTTAAAATATCAATATTTTGTCAAGTTGTGATGAAATGGTTATTTCTAATCCATAGGTATTTTCACTAGCAACTAGCAACTTGTTTTGAGTACTGAAAAGTGACAGCTAGTGTTGCAAAAATGCAGACCCTACCAAACTAAACACTATTATGCTCATGTTACAGGGATAGTGTATCACTATCACATATGCTGCTATAAGTATATAAGCTGCTTTTTAGCGTCAGCCCTAGCCCTTGAGCAGAGTTGGATGAGATTGTGCTAGAGCGCCCTTTGGTCGAGACTTTCTTTTAATCCAAATCGTGCTTTGTTTTCTGCAGGGGTAACCTAGACATTCACACTCAGTGAAAAATCTGAAAAGCAACAAAAAGCATTATGCTTGCAAATTGTCTCATATGCGTACATATTTCTGATTTTGGTGGGCCA
This sequence comes from Bruchidius siliquastri, assembly GCA_949316355.1. Classification (NCBI taxonomy): domain Eukaryota; kingdom Metazoa; phylum Arthropoda; class Insecta; order Coleoptera; family Chrysomelidae; genus Bruchidius; species Bruchidius siliquastri. The sequence goes on along the minus strand of OX438529.1, from coordinate 10,585,249 downwards.
GAAATAATTAATAATTGTAGGGTGATAGTTATTCTGTAATTGCATTAGATATTCGTACACACCACTGACGATAGATAGTTGTTCTATCGTCGTTGGTACACACTAATTTTATCTCTATGATCATTGAACTGTGCCATACGTGAGCTATTAAAAAATTACTATTTTTCATATTTCATGTTATAAAGCTATGAACTCGTAGGTGCAACTACATTTTTTTCGATATTCAAAAATAAGCAAGCAAGCAGTGGCTAGGCTTGCCAAATTGCTATAGGTAAATAACAGATTCCTGGAAATAAGACTGATTGTATTCGCTTTCTAAATCTAATGCCAAAACACTAAGTTGCTAACACAATATTAACCAAGTTTCAGTTTAGCCTTGTTTTAAATATAAAAAATAATCGCAATGGCAGGTAAAATGGACCGCTACTTGAAACCACATACGTATGAGTGAACGAAACGTCAGCTTTTTAATTGCTTTGTTGGTGACCAAATGCAGAGTACTTGAAACAGCTTAAAGCTCTTAGGTGATCCTTGATTTGCGATTTCTTCCAGCTAACAAATGCATATTCATTCTGCAACAATAGATTTCGCAGCGCTGATGGAGGAACTTCCTTTTCGACATCGACTTTGTTAGTGGCGATTTTGTCTCAGAGTTATGCGAGTCCAAACCATTCAGGAGTTCAAGTCATGTCCTCGGAATAATCTAAACTTTTCAATCGGACATCAGTAATTAAAAGTCTGTAGTTATACTTTTTCTGCACTTTCCATTTCTGATTTTTGGGCTATTATCAATTCATGCGTATTTTCAATTTGGCCGTGCCCACTAACCGGGTGACGTCTTTAAAAATCAGGTCAGTATCGGATTATTATTTCAGGATTTTATCAGAAAAATCAACAAATTTTGGTCTGGTGCTGGTAATTGTTCTTTTTGTGTTTGTATTATTGTTTTTCGCATGTGATTAGAATATTTGGTCTCAGAAACCAAATTATTTAGGATATCTTTTTCGCTCTGCAAGCAGTCAATCTTTTTCCTCAAAATCTCAACATCAGTGCTGTCTTTTGGTAGAATATTTCCATTATATTAATCACACACCCAGAACAAATTCTTACAGTCAAATAACAGCTTCAACCTGGTGTTGTTGGAGGATATGCGACTTGAGCACTGCACCACCTCCGTACAGCTTAGATTTGCGATGATTATTAAATTTGTGAAGCGGTCAAGACGTTGCAGAACACGCACCGATCTCGCCTAAGTGACCAAGAATGGGATTGATATTGAGAGGCACATGTACATAGACCAATATACGAGCATAATAAGGGATGAGTTACATTCGTCAATCCGTCCCTTGTAATGCGGCTTTTTAGTCGGCCTGATGAAAAGTTGGAAATGTGTCGCCCTATATGGGAACATGACACGGCGTGGATACATTGCCTAGCTTCCAGGCCGCTACTGGTAGATGCGTGACTTTTTGAGTGTTTTGTTCCAACCTACGTTTCATAATATTTTCGACTTTAATTACTGTCTAATTTTAATCCTTTTTGTAATCCATGGTCTTCTTTCGTCATCTTTTCCACCTTGTGTTGTTGTGCTGAAAAACTTTTGTAAATCGTATAAAGGCACATCAACTGGTTTCATACATTTCGGTACTGCTACTTGAGTCAAAAAAATTGTTCGAAATCCAATAGACTGGATGATATTCACTCGAAACCCAAGCGACTACAAAATTATTATGGGTTATGCACTGCACCAATTCCTATTTATTGTAGGATAAGGCAGCATTATGCCATATCAACTAGTTGTTGATCTTGAGGAATATATAAATAGTGTTCTGTTTTGTTCTGGGTAGGTGTTTGTAGATCTGGTGGTATAGGAATAGCGACGTTATTCGAGCATTCAAGTATTTTGCGACATATTTCTCTTCTTTCTTTCGTTACAATTGCTGGTCTAAAACCTGGAAATTTTGTTCTATATATGGAAAAATAAATATTATCAATGCTAAAATTTTATTTTTTTATAGTTGAAAGACTGTTTAGACAGTAAGTGTTTACATTCCTAATATTTCCAAATTTCATAACAAACAACTTAAACTAATGCCAACTATCTGAACAAACACACGTGAACGAGGTTCATCAGATAAAACAACAATATGGAGCAAAACAAAATGAAAAAAAATTACTTGAAATAGATTTATATTTACTGTAATATAAAACTTGGAATCTATTATCGACAGCGGCGGGCCGTGGCAGAAAGTCGGTATAATTACTTACTTGGATGTGTTCTGTAACTACATTTACTTACTTGTAGCTTTAGCCATACTTAGCTTCGACAGCAGTATTTTGGCATTCTATGCACAGATCAACTTAAAATTCCATGTACAAAACCTAATTGAAATTGGAGACGGAAATTGAATACCAGCTATTGGCAATGAATCCATGTCCATTTTTTAATTGAAAGCGTTCCAGAGGACACTGGTTCATTCAAAACTAACTATTAGAAATGCCTGTCTTCGAACTATCACTTAGACATACGGAAATTAAGCATTTTTCCAATACCCAAATGTCCCGGAACGTATATTGGAACTAACGAAATGTCTTGGAACTGTCGAGAAAATCGCGAAAAAAGTACTGGAAAAATAAGAATATCAAGAAAAGGGCTTGGCACGGGCATGGAGCCGTTCTTTCTCTATGATCTGCATGAAAAATATTGTCAAGATGTTAAAAATCATGCGCTTTAAACGACGTGAACATATTTTTACGGCTTATATGAACGCCCTTGTGGCATTACCTAAGCTTTTGTATCAAAAATTGAGTGTTAAAAAATGAGTGCTGGAAATGAATATAATAATAATATTGGAAACCCATTTTTCTTTGCCCGTCAGTCGTTAGGCTAGTTTATGTAATCTGTCAGGTCTGGAAAACCAGGAACCAGACATAGTGGACAAACGATGAAGAAAGAAAAATGGAAGGAAGAAAAGTTGCAAAGATACAGCAGAGGATCTGGTGGAGAAAGAAATAAAATGTTTGTACAAGCCGCTGCACAGGGTTGCAGTGCGATTCTGCTTAACCATGATTATGTTGCGCCAGTTGCTTAGCTAAGGGACGTCGAGGTCTCTGTGAAGAGTCTCATTTTACACATGCCATGGGGCGTTTGTGATGGTTTGTAAAGTTTTTTCTACAGGACCTGCGAAAAAACACCAAGCCGCATATTGTAAAGCCGATATTTTTTGACAAACTTAATTTTGAAGTTCTACAAATCATTGAGTAGAGTTGCTGTCACATAATTTCGAATTTAGTTTTTAATGGTTCCACGTGTTTCTGGCAGGTGATCCTTTTGTCAAGGATGACACTAGGAACTTGATAGAATTTTTCCCATTGCTTGCGAGGTCCGTTAACTGAGAGCTCAGATGGGGGCCATGACATCTTCTAGTGCAACAGATAGCATGCGTTTTCGACTGGTTCATTTTGATTAGCCTCTGATCCGCCAACTCTATTACTTCCTCCACCGCAACCTGCAACCAGTCTTGGTGCAGGTGACCAGACCACAATTGGGTCACAAGTGGAGTGTCATTAGCATTAGCAAAAAAAATGAGAATCATATTGCTTGATAACTTATGTAAACTAATTTTGATAGTTGTGCTCGTAATTTTTCAAACGCAAGATAATAGTTGAGTTTTTGATATGTGTCTGGTGTCCGTAAAGCTTTAAGCACTGATTGAGGGTGCTAAATGGCGTAAAGGAGAGCGTACCACACAAGACACCTCAGATGGTCTCGTCACCGCGAAGCTTCGGCCTCAGTAAGGAATGCTGGAGACCCGAGTTTAAGTTCAGCAGTTCACATTTCCTGAAACTTGCTTACCAAAATATGTGTGTTTAGCCACCGTTCCATATACACTATACTTTGTCATAAATAACACACATCTCAATGAGCTTGTTGCTGCGCCGTAATAGACTCCAAATTATCCTTTCAGTATGACATTTGGATCGAGATGCTCTTTCCTGATTCCGAGGATATCGAGAGAACTTGAGCAAATATTAGCTAAAAATGAAATCCGGGATTGTTCCCTTAGATATGTTCTAGTCGATTTCTGCTACGTCCATTTCTTCGGTCGAGATGTTATGCCTTTTGAGAGATTCATTAAATTATAAAAGCTAGCGATACGAATTCGGAACGATCGGTATTAATTCATACCTTCTAGCACTTATTCTGGTGAGGAAAGTGACAGTTTGCATTTGCTGTCTATCAATTAATCTTAGTATTAAGTGAATTAAATTTGTTTTTATACTTTTGTCCTATGCCAATAGGCGAAAACAAGTGCGGCAGATGAAGGAGAGATGGCTGCGTGAATTTCATGCTAAAAAATATGCATTTTGAACACTCGGAATTTTCTTTTATATTGAAGGAAATGATTGCTACAGTAAAGATGATATACTTTCCGTCAGCCATCACGCCATCACAGCTGATCACATCACACGTAGTGACGCTGTGGCTTGTTTGTTTTAAACTCTGAGATCAAATTATCTGAATTTAATATAACGAATGCCGAATGCAATATTGCATTTTTTAAAATAGCATTTATGTACAGGTCAAATCCAATTCATCTTGGGAAATGGGAAGTCACAGACGAACAGCTTCATCAAGTCAACTTAATGTTATAAAACAAAAATTTAAAATAACTAACAAATGAATTACGTTCACTGTATTGTCTCTCAAAATTTGTTCGTTTCTGATGCCGTGTCTGAATCAGTTTTAATAAATTTCGTTAAAAATATGTACTATGTCTTGTTACCGCTCTAGATTTGATATAATAGTATAAAACGCAACATTTCCAGCGCGATGAAAATTATATGAATATAGATTTGGAGCGATTTCAATTATCTCGATTTTTTTTAAAATAAATTATCCATAATTTCCAATATTTTCGAAATTCACTCCCAGAGCATCAATAGTATCAACAGTTCTGATTTGCCTGCCTTCCTGTCAGTCTGTCTATCTGTCGTTCTGTCTGTCGGTCCAGTAATGCTTGACCCCTCTATAACCCCGTAGATACTTTTCGAATTCCGAATTTTGATGAAACTTTTACTTTTTAATGCTGTGACGAATGAGCTTTGTAGTTTTCGGAAAACGGTTCGAGGGCTGCGAAATATTCGAAAAATGGATATTATTAAAAACCTTAAAAAGTTGGGAATAATGATATTATGGAAAATTTAGTTTTGCAATATTTTATTTAATTTAATTCCAATTATCCAGTTCAAATCCTGATGTCCGAACAGTTACCATTGCATTGGAAGTAGATTGTCAATCTATTGATACCATTTCTTTGTTCATAAAATAATCGCTAAACCTTGAATTTGATGAATAACACAAAAATATTTGTTCTTAGATGAGTGTTTTTCATTGAGGAAAAAAGTTGTTTCCGCAAGATGTCCTCTACTTGCGGATGATAGTATAATGATCAAATATTCGCTAAACCCTGAATTTGATAACAATCACTAAAATATTTGTTTTTAAATTAGTTTTTACTCTGGAGGAAAAAATTGTTTTCGCAAGATGTCCTCCACTTGCGGATCAGAGTATAATGCACTTTTTTATGATAAAATGTGTGGCTATTAGGTAGAGCCTGAACAAGATGGTGAATCTGCATCGAATAGACCATCTAGTATTGAAATACTGGAGAGATTCAGAAGATCCCACAATGTCGTAATCAAGGACGTTCCCGAAAGTAATGTTCAAGATGATGCAAATACAGTGTCTACTATCATAGATATTGTCGATACCACAGCTAATACACATTGTTTGAGTATCTATATCTAGACTTAGATCCGTTGCAGCAAACAACCAACCTCGCCCAATTAAAGTATGTTTCACCAATCCGCTATCTGTTATGAACATCCTATGCAAAAAAATATCGTAATATTACTTTTTGCTTCTAAGAATACGTCCAAAGTAGATTTTTTTCTTTTGATTGTGTCAAGCTTCTCCTTATCTTCAGTCGGTAGCACCAGAGCTAAAATGCTTTCTGTTTATTAGCTTCTATGCTTCGTCACTATAATAAAGTATAGAGAAAACATAACACCGCTCGTGCTTTCACAGTTTTCATTCTAACTTCTTTAGAGTGATTCCAATTATCATTCAGGTGGCAACCAAAGTATGTAACTAAACATTTTAAATCGTTGAGCTTTCTCGTTATTGCCACCGAACATAGACGAGCTGTTTATGTTCGGTGTTATTGCTCTTTTCGATTATTATAAGTGTTTTGGTCTTTTTGAAATTGAAATTGAGCCCATACTCTTTGCCAGAGCTGACTACGCGATCTATGAGCATTTTCAATTTTTCAGTAGTGTCCGAGAGCAGCTACGTGCAGCGTTGTCTGCATAACGCAAAATCCAACTCCGTTTAAGATTACGCCTTCATTTAGCTCATAAATAGCTCCAACGAACAGTCTGTCAGACTATGCATCTAATAAAAGTAACTGCAGAGCACATCTCTGCATCATATTTTGCTGTATTTCGATTTCCTCTCATAACTGATCTTCGATTTTTATAGACGCTCTTTGATATCCATCTGTCGGTGAACGCCCATATATAGTGAATATAGTAAATAAAGTAATAATGACGCAGATCACTCCGCCACAACGACGCATCGTCGTTTCTCCCCCTGGTTCGATACCCAGGATGCACCTAATAGATAAATCACCATCAGACCATCACCGGTGTGTTCGTGGCGTTGTTTTTGTTTGATCGATATACATACGTTGTTTTTTTGGATCGCTGCCGCATGCATGATGACTGTTAATTTATAATATTTGTTGTGGGATGAGTGCCACTCACATAGTTTTTTCCTCAAGATGTCTTACAGATGATAGTATAATCCTAACAGTTTTTTTTATAGATAAAGTTCTGGCCATTCTGTATAAAATCCGTTGTAACATCCTAGGTACGATATAATTCGGTATGATGAAGCTGCTACTAGCAATCTTACTTCTGTCCGTTGTAGCGACATGGACAGTTGTTTCAACTATGGAGAAAGTGGGTATGTGCAATGTTTATCATTCCTCTACATTTTCAACGAATGGGATATTTTACTTCCATCGCCAATTGGTGAGGAAGCATTTTGAAACATTATACAGAGTTATTGTTGTATTGGGGTGTCAATCCTTTCCGTCATCAGTCTGTCTGTCTGTACTCTTTCGGTAATCCTTGGCTTCTCTTTAGCCCAGAGAACATTTTTTAGATTGTGATTTTACACTAGATTACTAGTAGGACAAGAACAGCATCAACCAGGTGATTACATTTCAGTTTTTATAAGCTGCATGTTAATATTGACTCATGGTGACGGAGCCTCAATTTGTATATGGATCTTGATATTGTACATCTTGATGGCACTAGTTCACAGAATCAAAATATTTCTTTTGTTTTAAATACCTATATGCCGTTCATGTAAGACAATTCGAGGTAACTGCATACGAATATACGAAAGAACTTAAATTATGAAAATATGACTTATGTGAGTAGATATGACAATAACATTATTATTATTCGAACTTTGTGCTTTAGACTTCCATTTTCTAGATAATTTTAAATGTGTCATCACGTTCCGATTGAATAACTAACTTCAATCGTCTCCAGGTAAACTAGCGAACATGTGCCTATGTAGCTATTTATAATTCAATGGCTGGCGTAACGTGTTTGCGGCTAGTTCTGATTGGTTCAGACGGCGTTCCGGTTGGGTGACGTAATATTCTACTGACGAACACGAACGTGACACATAATAGCTACCGAACAGCTACGCTCAACAGAAAACTTCGTTACTCAACCGGAATCCCGCCCGAACCAATAATTACTAGCCATATGAACAACGAAATTTGTACATCTATGATTCTTATGTTCAAAATACCTGACATCAGCACAGGAGAACTATATATGTCATTTTTGTTGCAGAAGTTAACAAGGGTTACCGGGAGGATCATGTATGCATACCCTTTATATGTAAAGGACTATGCCACTCTAACGGTTCCAAATATGGTAATTGTATACATAGCACTTGCACGTGCAGCAACACCACATCTGTTGAAACTATACAGTCCAAATATATGTAGTTACCGTTCTTGATTTTTTTTTTCACCAAATGTTTTACAATTTACGCAGCGGGTATCCATGCTAGAGAGCACAACTGTAGATATAGTGAATTGCTTGGTAAATAAACATGCATATTTCATGCAAAGGTGTATGCCATCTTGTACTGCGCAAGGATAAACAATGCGCAATGAGCATAAGAAGACAAACCAGGGCACTCAGGAATTATCCGCAATGAGTTTGCAAGCAAGAGATCATCTTCCTCATTAATTGGCCCAAAAACAGCCTAAAGACACAGTAAGGAACCAAATCAAGTGATGAGCTAGATGACTAATTCATCTAAACAGGAATTAGATCCGTATAGTTACGGGACTAGGGCGACCTTAACTGCAAACAATGCGCATAAGGAACAGAATCACAAAGACTACCAAAGTTACCTGTAACTAAATATTTTAAAGTCCTATCATCAATATTGAATACCAGGACTGTATTTGCATTAGGGTTATTTCATCGCCAATTAATTATGAAACTGCAACTGTTGTTGTTGCCTGATCACATATAATTGTATTCAAATCCCCGATTCAATTATCGGAGTCTTGCATTTGCCTGTGGTTTTGTTATTGAATTAATTCGCAAAAGCGATTAACGTATTGGCAAAATCTGTAAAATTAATTAAATAGTTATATTCCAGAATGTTACCATTTAAATATGTAGATTGGATCACTCTGGTAACTTCCAACGCCCTGAGTGTCACCTGAATGTTTGTTTCTTATGTTTCTTAACATACCCGCCAGGAACCGGTTATAAAAGGTATCCAAGCTGCTACGGCGTAAGCACGGAAAAAAATCTGGATTTTCTTCACTCCAAAACTGTGTACCTAATCCAGGACTTAATCTTCCTTTCGTGTATTTTCACAGTTGCGGATACAGATTCATTCTACCAATCTCAGATTTTTTTTCCGTTGTACCCCAGGTCACGAGTCGCCTCTGCATATCAGACGACTGTGCATTTGCCGGCGACAGCAGAAGCAGCAGAAATATCACCACTGCAGGGATGCTCCACATATATTGATGGACAGGGCATAACTGCGCGACCATATTTCAACATTGATTTCATCTGAAGAGCGGTAGCACTTCACTTTTTACTAAGATATTGTTGGAAGTGACACGCTTTTTTATAAAAATCTTCGAGAAGAGTTTATGCCATTCACTTCTTTGAGCCACAACAAAATATGTATGATATCAAGCAAATTCCAGTCAGATCCAAACTTTCGTACCTCGCCCACTTTGGTGTAGAGATGCCAGTATACATTTGGAGGTCTTATGGGTACTGTGAGACCTTAATACTTTTTCGATTCGTCCAAAGACCCGATCGGCGGGGAGATATGAGTGACCTCTAATTGCAAATATAATTTCGATTTCCTTTATTCTTTCATCTGACAACTTATGAAGCCAAAACATCAAAGCATACACGACATGTCTATTTTTATTTTGGTCTCCGCAGCCGTCTGCAAAGAAACGAATTTCCGTGGAATTATCAGGAAATTTAGCTTTTTCCGAAAAATCTATTATAGCAGAAGATATCTCAGTAGGCCCCCTACCCTCTTGGTGCTCTATTGCGACTGAAACTTTATGAAAAATCTGCAAAAAGAAGTCGCAATGATCGCAAATATGACGAAACACTACTATGTAATATTAGTTTAGTTAGGTTATGAAAACAACGTGTATACGGCTGGACTAAATGCAGTTTGTTGGTCTTGTGGACAAAATGCTATTCGTTTGTCTAACGTCGATGGACTTAATGCATTTTGCATGTCCAAGTGGTTTTCACAGTTCATTTTAAGTAGGAAATACTGCGATTTAGACGTCCAAGATTATATGAAGCTATAGCTCTTCAGCTGAATATTTTAACACCACCTATGGCAGAAAAAGTGAAAATTTGGACAAACTGCTTTTTGCAAGTCTGCTCCTCAGATGTCGTATTACATACAAAATTCGGCATAAATGTAAAATAAATAACAAAAATGAACGTTTGCCTTCTATGAAGATTTGCAGCTATGAAGAAACACCTGTACAGAGTAAAATGCATCATAAATTAGGAAGCTTTGGAAAGCATTGTTCAATTTTGCTCCTTCCAGACAATTTATAGATTATTGGTAAACAATTGAAAAGTTAATGGCCCATGTAGGAGGGACTGTCTTCATATTATTATGATGCCTAATTTCCCTGAGCGAGTCTTCGAATTTTCCCATTCCATGATATTTTATTCAATTCAATTCTTATTCAACCTAGTTATAATTAAATATGTATTTCATTTATTAATTTATTTTATTTATTTTATTTATTTCATTTATTTCATTTATTTTATTTATTTTATTTATTTTATTTATTTTATTTATTTTATTTATTTTATTTATTTTATTTATTTTATTTATTTTATTTATTTTATTTATTTTATTTATTTTATTTATTTTATTTATTTTATTTATTTTATTTATTTTATTTATTTTATTTATTTTATTTATTTTATTTATTTTATTTATTTTATTTATTTTATTTATTTTATTTATTTTATTTATTTTATTTATTTTATTTATTTTATTTATTTTATTTATTTTATTTATTTTATTTATTTTATTTATTTTATTTATTTTATTTATTTTATTTATTTTATTTATTTTATTTATTTTATTTATTTTATTTATTTTATTTATTTTATTTATTTTATTTATTTTATTTATTTTATTTATTTTATTTATTTTATTTATTTTATTTATTTTATTTATTTTATTTATTTTATTTATTTTATTTATTTTATTTATTTTATTTATTTTATTTATTTTATTTATTTTATTTATTTTATTTATTTTATTTATTTTATTTATTTTATTTATTTTATTTATTTTATTTATTTTATTTATTTCATTTATTTTATTTATTTTATTTATTTTATTCATTTTATTCATTTTATTCATTTTATTCATTTTATTCATTTTATTCATTTTATTTATTTTATTCATTTCATTCATTTTATTTATTTTATTTATTTCATTCATTTTATTTATTTTACTTATTTTACTTATTTTATTTATTTTATTTATTTTATTTATTTTATTTATTTTATTTATTTTATTTATTTTATTTATTTTATTTATTTTATTTATTTTATTTATTTTATTTATTTTATTTATTTTATTTATTTTATTTATTTTATTTATTTTATTTATTTTATTTATTTTATTTATTTTATTTATTTTATTTATTTTATTTATTTTATTTATTTTATTTATTCATCAATCAGCTGTCATGAGACTGTTTATATATGACTTGGCACTGTTGTGTTAGGCTCTGACCCTTCAATGCTATGTGCGAAGTATGTGCAACATTTGTCATCAATTTGTGGAATGTCAAACAATTTTGATTCATTTTTTATTTGATAGCCTTGTATGAAAAATTCTGGTTCTCAACTATATCTAACTAGTTGTCTAATACATTTTTTGATTCAGAATGTGTTATCTAGTTTTATTACTTCAGTTGTCGATATTGAAGACAAAGATAAATAGTGCATTTTAAAAGTAATCGAGCTGTAATATTTTGAATAGGATGAAACGGGAATTTTCAGGATGATAGTTACAATGAAATCTCAAGGTAAAAAGCAGATACACATATTAAAAAGATGTTGACTCTATTTATATCTTAATACTGCCCATAATTCGTAACATACAATATGGATCAAGTTTTAGTCAAGACGGTGCCTTGGAATAAATATGTTATGAGTAGTGATGCTTTTAGATGGATTTAATTATTATATAGCGTGAAAAACTATTTTAATATCATTATAAACATAAAAATTCAACAGAAATTTCATACCGAGTTTTCTATAAATCTACCCAAATGATAGATCTGTGATCTATGGTGATAACATAATTATAGAGCTTCAGAAACCTAATAAATACAAATAGGATTATTATTTAACAGATTGGGAGTAATCTTGTTCATTTACATAAAGCAAACACACTGTGATACATTCAAAAAAATATATATACGAAATCAGAACTTGAAGGAAATTTAGAAGATTCATCTTAGTTTCTTTCTTTACTAGATCCGGGCCTCAAATCGAAGAACCATCTACCATCTATATTTTAAATATACTGAACGCCGGCATTGATAATAGAAAATGGTATTTGCAATCTTCAAAAGCTTAGTTTTCGTGATCTTCATGTTCTGGTAAGTATACATTTATGTATTTATTGATCATTCTGCATGGCAGTTGGTAAGGATTTCTTCATTTTACGTTTATAGAATAATAAAGAATGAAAATATGCGTTGTTAAGGGGATATCTTAATCATTACAATTATTCAAATTGCAATTATTTGATACAAAGCTTCATAAATAGAAGGCAGAACATATCTAATAGGCATCAGTGTGATAAACAGAATGATTCCCCACAAACTTGTTGCAGTCTTGCAAGTTCGTAGCACATAAGACCGAGGCTCGTACTATGAAAATATTCATTTATGAATCGAAACGCTTCAATGAAAGCAAGAGTTTTATTTGTGAAACTGTGTGTTAATTACACAATCTCATTATCTGCTTGATGGAAGAGTTTCACCAAGTAAGAGCATCTACAATCTACATGAGTAATTTTGACATTGATAATCGTTTTGATGTTATTCATCCAATTAAAGTGACGCAATGAAAATTTTTTGGGAGGTCGGTAAGGTTGTAGCAACGTCCAAGTCAAAATGTTCATTTTGTACGACAAAAATGGTCTTGACCAAATATTGGAAAAAAAAATTTATAACTCACTCCGTTTACGATTTCCATAACAATGTGTCAATTCGGTACTACTATTCTCAAAAAATACCAAAATAAAAAATAAAACGTTGATTAATACTAATAGACTAGTTTTAAATGATGGAATTAAAAATTTTAATTCGTCAAAAAGTCCATTCTTCTTCCTTAAAAAATAAAATATAGGGAAAACAGCTCCAACACGAGTTATGAAGTGATGACCATTTGACAAAAATATCACTAGATGATATAATAATGCGGCATAGCAAATATTTGAAAACAATACGTACCTACTCGTGCTATCAAGCCAAATAAAATTCATTGCTTGAACGAAATCGGATAGAATCAAGATCACACTGTTTCCAAATTTTGGCAAGATTTGATTCTAAGCGATCATAGAAAAGCTCATCGCAATAGTATAAGTTCAGAGTACTATAGTACCGATTTGAAATATCACATATATTGCTGGCGAATCTGGGTTTGTTGATGGAGGATTAAGTCATTAAATTAATGTATTTGAATCTCGAAAAAATGGCGACTACCACGAAGACGCATATACGCTGACGTTTTCGACACTTGGCTCAAATCCATAGATATTATTCAAGCTAGAGCCCAATTCATTACTTATAGTAGGAGAAGGTTTATAGGCTGATATATTCTCAATAGTTCTATATAGATATTTATGAGAGGAAATAATGGAAGAAGCTCGGCTATCTCTAAACAAAAGTACTTCGTTAATCTATCTTTATTTTTATAATACTCGAAAGCCTTTCGAGTAGTAATATAGTTCCGAAATAAGCCCTGGTACACCGCATACAACTATGAAGTGTTGCAACGCCAGGTCTCCACGTGATTTTTAAAAATTAATTTAAACTGGAACATGTAAGAATTTTTGCTTCCGTAGTTCTACAACACATACATTTTTCAGGAATAGCTACACTTTTTGTTGAAAATCAAACCTTTTCAGAAGTAAACATTCTTGCGCCACTCCCTCACTGTACGAATCCTGCGACCAGTTATATCCACCGAAAGTACTATCTTAATATGTGGTTTTGGACTAGCTCATTTGAATAATGTATTTCCTTTTAAATCACTAATACATTGGAATTTTCTATACCAGGTTTAGAACCCTGATTGTGAGCTACTTTGGTCTTAACTGTCTCTACACACAATGTCCAAAGTAATAATTACATATTACCGAGCAGTAGCAGTCGGTGAATTTTCGGCTTGGAGTCGAGTGATGCTCTTAACCACACTGATATTTCTTATACCAAGACGGTTAACTAAAATCAATTTAGATTCAACATTTAACACCGAAAAAAACAATAACCATATACCAAATATTTTACTAAACTCTTCTAGCTTATCCATGCTCCACTATACACTATAGGTATAAAGCTATACACAATATGAAGCCAACCAAAACATTAAAAATGAGTAATAAAATTGATTCACCAAATACACCCTAACCTAACTTGAAGTAGATTTCTGATTCACTTGAAACGTATCTGAAGAATGAAAAACATTCCACTGCATAACCTTTGATTGAGCCTCTGGGTTGCCTAGCTTCAAGGTCTTACCGAAAGCATTTTTAAACGAGAGAGGAGGCAATTGCGGTAGCCTCCACTCCACATGTATAACATTGCAGCTGTCGCCATGTCGCCAGTACCGAAAGAAGCGCATGCCGCGGTGGACAGAATAGAGGGGTTATCTATGGTGGTCTGTCGCTAATACAAACAGATATCTGAACTTCACTTGAAATAAGGCCATAGTGGATATAGGTTCATTTCGGATAGCAAAAGTGATATAGCCCAACATTTATTTTCTCTAAGAAAACTCATGGGGAGGCTAACCCTTGCCTCCTCTGACCGACCGCCACTGTTCCCGAGTACAAGCACTGAAAATATTGTACCAATTATATATACACATAAGATATATGAGTGGATAGATGAACTGACAGACCGGAATCCTTTGATGAACAAATGTGTGCGAATGTGAATCGTGAGGTTCATCTCAAATATAATGTTTAGGCGATGGCGACAGAAACAACTTTTCTTGATATGGATAAAACCATCTATTCAAATTTTCACAATAGCATTTGTATACTTTGTTTACAGGTACAGCTTTAGTATCGTAGTTCTAGTGAACGACTACTTCAAAGACAACTTCCGGAAATATCTTGAAGAGGAGTTCAAGACCAACAAATACAAACAGCCTTCGTTGATGGACCTTTCTCAGAAATATGAATGTTTAGCTACTGATGCAGGTAGTAAGGTCTATACGTGTACTCTTCACGGAAGGATTGAACAAACATTTCATATCGGAGAGGGACGTGGTCAGATATGTTATAAATGAAACAAAACAATATTAATTGCTGTGATTAAATGTCAACATACATGAAACTGATAGCTTGAAATATTATATGAGCTTGTCACAGGTAACTTTTGTGTTAATAAAATATGAGACCGTTTTTAATTATTATTCAAATTTTATTCGTGTCACTATCTGTATGGAACATTTATTCAACATAATGGCCTCGCGTGCATTGGTAATCTATAATATTTCTTGAATAATAATAGTTCATGCATCAGTTGTGGCTGCAAACAGACAAGAGGTATTTACAAATAGAAAAATGAAATTGAATATGACTGGAATGATAAAACAATTCTGATTGGCAGTAATGCATGACATTAGAACCAAAATATAATTTTCTAGAACGCGGCCGTATTGATATTAACTTTTTTTCCAAGTAACAGATCTCAATATAAATACTGAAAAAGTTCAAATATACACTGGTTCAGATACGCCTTTGTAAGACTGTAAGATTATTTATAGAGGAAGGTTGTCCGTCCAAAATAGGAGAGCAAACACTTAAGCCATATTTTGCTTGAAGGTTGGATTTCTATGTTACAATGTTCCTCCGGCATTACAAACAGGCATTTTGAAGGAGTGACATGGGTATGTTTGGTGGTAAATTGAGACAAGGAGGTTTAAAAAATAGAATACATTTAGATGTTTTAAATTGCAAAAGTGACCTGGTCGTATTTGATGTCTATTAAAAGTGAGGGTTAGTAGTAGTAGGTAGTAGTATACGAGTATGTTTGGAATTTTAGTATCATTTATGAATGTGGAAATCTATATGTACGAATAATTTATTATTTTTATCGTATTTTGTTATTTTTTTTTGTGTAACATTGGAATATTCA
Organism: Bruchidius siliquastri; assembly: GCA_949316355.1. Taxonomy (NCBI): domain Eukaryota; kingdom Metazoa; phylum Arthropoda; class Insecta; order Coleoptera; family Chrysomelidae; genus Bruchidius; species Bruchidius siliquastri. Next base: position 10,569,176 of record OX438529.1, on the reverse strand, counting down.
CAAATGTTTCAAAAATACATTGTCGTCTGAAAATATATAGGTCAAGATTTCTAGCCTCCTTACAAATAAGGTTATGAAATTTATTGGTCATTAAAAATACAATGTCAATAATATGTATAAGCCCTTGAGGTAGTTTCTTGATGTCTTTGGAGTGGAACTGAAGTTTTTTTATTTGTGAATGCTTCAAATGAAAATATGATTTCAGAATTCTCCCATATATCTATCTTGCCCCTTCTGTCTTAATCTTCTTTGTTGCTTTGCATCTTGTTGATCTTCTTCTCCTAAGATTTCAACATTCCGGACTCCTCCACCTGAAAATAGAGATATTTTGAAGGGAATTAGATAAAATATGAATTTAATCTCATTTAGAGATTTTCAGTAGGTAGTCCATAAATGTACGAGTATCTTATTATTGTATTATCAGTGTGAGAAGAAACAGAATGGTGTCCAGTGGATGGTATACCATAATAATGCAATTGTAGTCATATTAGTGGTAGTAACTACTACAATATCATTGTTGGTATCTTACGTTGTCTCATTTATTTGCACTTTTCCATTTGTAATAATATTTTTCAAGGAATCTCCTTGGAAAAGTCCTCTCCTGAATGATACTATCTCTGTCCAAAAACACAGGCTCCATCAGATTTAATGGTGAACCGAGTCTTCCAGAGTGGCATCAGTTGACCCTCGCTGTTCATATACGCTGAGAAATACCGGGTTTACAGCATGGAGTATACGCATGAACAAGATTCTGGTGAAAAGCGAAACTCTTAGCGTCTTCTAAGATATTCATATGTTGAGACGAATTGCTTGTACCAGAAATTTTGTATATGTTGTCCACACCTGAGCATTTATTATTATGGGCGTGTTTAATTTTGCCTGCTATTTCATGTGGTGTCAGCATGATTTCTCCTCGTTCTGCGATATGTTTTCCTATTCTCTGATCCATGCGGCATTTTTGTTGTGTGTTTTTGATTCTGACCATAAACTTCTCCTGAATTCATCCCGAAAGGTTCAAACGCAGACTTTTGGGAAAAGAATCCTTGGCCATAAGGTTGATGTATATTTTCAGTTTTGAATATTATTTGGTGGGAGTTTCTAAACTGATCCCCTTCATATTGTAAAAAAATCTCAATTGAATCTTAATTTGCTTAAAGTCTTATAAATTCGAAAAAAACGTATGTAAGCTTAAGAAATATAGAAGAAAGGTAGGAACAAAAAATATTCAAGTTATTCTCTAGCTAAGCAAACGCAATTCGTTATTTTTCAGGTAAATTTTTACTTGAGCTACTTACATTGATTATAGCGAAAGTAATCAGTTGCGTGTCATGCAAAATCTGATTCTTGCAAATCTCAAACCTTATCATTAATTTTTGAGTGTTCCCACCATTTGAGCTTCTCCAGCAGATATTGTCAAATTCACATTATTTTTCTCAAGATTTATAATCAGAGTGTTAATTAAAAGAGAATTTGCTTCCTCATTCCATTTTGTTAGTAGCTACCTGTGCTTCTGTTCTCTTCGGTTTCTTGCATATCCTCCTCTGTCACTGGAAGCGCTGGGTTGATTGCCAGTTGTAGCATCCTCAATAAAAGCATCTCTCTGACATCGGAAGGTAGGTATTGCTGGTTTCCGTTCACTTTGTTCTCCTGAGGATGGAACAGGGCCGGCCCTAGACATTTTGGCGCCCCGGGCAAAACTTGAATTTGGCGCCCCCCCTCTCCGTTTATTAAAGTAAATCTCATGCTCCCATAACAGAAAGTCAAGAAAACGTTTAAAAAAAATAAATAAAAAAAAACATTTTATTGAAAACTCGATCATTAGGTAACAGGTATGTAACAGATAAGCAATTTAGCACTGAGGTAAAATAAAATAACAAAAATTAAAATGAACTAATGCTTACTAATATCCTATAATATAAATGAATGCTAACTAACCAAAGTATTTAGAATGCCTTTTTTCTAACTTTTCTTTCGGCAAACTCACGAACCAGTGATTTTAAGTCTAATTTGTCACTAATTTGGTGTTCTATAGCTATCATTGCCAATCCATTGAGACGATTTTGCGTCTGCATCGTTCTGAGATAATTTTTTATTATTTTTAGTTTTGAAAAGCTTCTTTCCCCTGAAGCCACAGTGACTGGCAATGTAACCCCTAATAATTAGAAAAATAAAATCCTAATTCAATTTAGAAACTTTTATGTTTCCAGTGTTATTTAGGACAAATGTGCGGTTTTTGAGACACATTTAATAGTATACCTATAGAAAATTAAAATAATAGTAGAAAAACTGGGTAAAATGACCATGTTTTTGAACAGTTTTCAGCATTTATCTCGAAAACGGTACATTTGTCGTAAATAAAACCACAGACATAAAAGTTTCTAAATTGAATGAAGATTGAAAATTTTCCCAAAAAATGTATCACCCAGGGACTACTAATTTTTGTACTACTTGTACGCGATTTTTGAAAATGAAAATTAAAAAACTTACCTTCACAAAAGACAAACGCACTCGCACTGGACAATTTGCAATTGCACAAGCACTTTTTTAAAACTTTTTGTACAATAATAAAAAAAACTTTTATTTTGCACCGCACCGGCCCAAGTCTAGTAGCAAATAACGCATCGTTTTAAGTCAACTTCCCTGATATATGCAGTTAAAAACTCCTGTGACATCTTGTTTCGGTTGGTTTCAAAATTGGTACAGACTTGTAGATTAGAAGTGTTGCCAATGCCAGAGCAGGGACCGAAAACTTGTAAATTCTTGAAAAGCGATAGTTGAGTGGTTTTGTCATGATGAATTGAACTCAACTAGATTTTGTCTTAATGCTTAAATACATATATTAAATTTATAATGTGCTTAGAAATAAAAATGATAATTGATAAAAAAGATAACAATTATTTTTTACGTTTTAGTGCATTTTAAAAAAGCTTGTAACTTATTTCTTTTATCAATTTATTTTGTATTTCCCATGATGATTTTGGCGCCCCTAGAGCTTTGCGCTCCGGGCGGCCGCCCGGATCGCCCTGCCCTAGGGCCGGCCCTGGATGGAATTGTCTCTGACGAGCGTAGCGTCGCGTAGGACGGAGAGATTCTGGATCTGGAGCGTATTCAGATTGGTGAGAAGCATCCGCGTCTGGGTCCTGCAAAGCGTGATCCTTACTACTGTTGGAATTCCCAATATCTGACTATTATATCTATAGCACTATTATTGTGGACCATAAATATTTTTGCAAGTGATGATATTTTATTTCGTAAAACCAAAAAATTTATGAAAGTCTTACAACAAGTTTTAGAAAATAAACACCAAATAACAAATCATCTAGATTATAGATGCTCTTACTTGATCCAACTCTTCAATTATCGAAGAAAAATGATGCAATTTATACATTAGATTTCACAAATAAAGGTCAGTCATTTGTGATGCTGTTCGCTTTAATCTTCAAAGCATCATAAGACTATCAAAAGCGACTTTTATATCTGAAATGTTTTGCTTATTAATCTCAAATGTGAAGAAGTCAACTGAGTAAGTTTGATATGAGGTCTTCTGGCTTACCTCACACATATGTGGAGTAGAGCAATAGAGCTTGATGGAGAGTATCAAGTCGTCGCACTCGATATATCGAATGCTTTCGATACGGTGTGGTATGAGAGACTTTTGATGAAGCTTGCTGCATATGAGATGCCACCTGGTCTGTGCCACTGGGATCATGTCGGTGGCCTCGCTAGATTGGCGTACCAGAAACTGGGGGTTTTCTTACGCTCCAGGAAATTATATTCTCCTGAACAGCTACTGCTGCTATACAAGATACAGGTCAGACCCTCTTTGGAGTACTGCTCGCATGTGTGGGGATGCCCCAAAGCACTTTCTAAAGCTTCTAGACACAATTCAGAAACGAGCATTACGTCTAGCGGATGCGCCTGACCACACAAACGACATCAACGGTCTAGAACATCGAAGAAGGGTTTCTTATCTGTCCCTATTCTATAGATATTATCATGCTAGATGTTCGACCGAGCTGTCTCGCATAATAACACGAAGAGTCGCCAGTACAGCAAATATTAGAGTAGCTCATCGGACGCATACTCACCAGGTCGAGCTTACAAATCCTCGAACAAGCCTCTTCGAAAAGACGTTCTTTTGAAGAACCTCGGCGTTGTGGAACGAGTTACCGAGGACTTTGTTCCCCGATGGTTAGAATCTACAGCGTTTTAAGGTCAATCTGTATAGATATTTTATCTTTGCGCAGTGCTTATGAAGCACAATAAGCTATCTGCCTTCGCATGATGAACACTTTACTGAATGCAGGTTCCCAAATGATTACGTGGCGATATACAGGGTGTTAATTAAGTATGTTAACAAACTTTAACCACGAATAGTACCCCGAAAAATAGAAAGAAAATGTCATATGAACATGGGTCCGGAAATGCTTTCTAAGGGAGCGACGCTCCTTTGCATGGGGCACCCTGAAGACGGTTTTCCCTCGATATTCTTGAAACCATTCATAACAAAAATACGAAATTAAATACGATGGGTAAACTTTTGACGCTGAATCTGATTCTGAATTCAGAATTTCATAATTTTAATCAGAGGCGTATCATACGGGAGGAGTTAAGGGTAAAAATAACCCCATTTTCTAAATGGTAATTTTTTTGACATTTTGATTTTAGAATATGGTATTTCAGAGATTTCTACGTAAAAATGGTCTCTTGGTACATCTCGATAGGGCTAACCGTTTTCGAGAAAAATGCAAATTATTGAATCGATGCAGGCTATTGTAAATAAATAAATGTTCATCTATTTAGTAAGTGTGCTGTGAAAAACAATTGCAATAATTGATAAACAACTTGAGAACTGTCAGTTTATTCAGTTTAGAGTTATTACAAAACATTTAGGTATTATTTTTAAAGAAACATTATTTAATAAGAGTTTGAACAAATAAGAAATAAAATACTAAGACAAATAGAGAATGTTTTCTTAAAGTAAGTGTTGGAAGTGATCGCCACCAGCTTCAATACAACGGTTCAGTCGCCTTATCATTGAATGACGGACTCTTTCAAAAATATGTGGTGTGTTTTTGATTATCAAGCATGAATCAACTATTCTATTTCTGAGGTCTTCTTCATTTTGAACAGGGGTTTTGTACACTAATGAATTAAGGTATCCCCATAAGAAGTAATCCAAAGGATTGATATCTGGCGATCGGGGAGGCCAAAACTGTGGACCACCTCTACCTATCCAACGGTTAGGATAATTTCCATTCAAAACTTGACGCGCAACTAGACTAAAATGTGCTGGAGCACTGTCGTGCATGTACCACATACGACACCGTGCTCTAAGTGGAACTTCTTCTAATAATTCAGGTAGAACATGTACTAAAAACCGCTGGTATTGTTCCCCAGTAAGCCTATGAAGCAGAAAATATGGACCAATGCAGTGGTTTCCTATAATTCCAGCCCAAATATTGAAAGAAAACTGTTCTTGGAAATGATGTTCTATGAAGGCGTGTGGATTATCCTCAGACCATACGTGATTGTTATGAAAATTGATAATGGCATTCCGGGAAAAACAAGCTTCGTCAGTAAACAATACCTGACTTAAGAAATTCGGATTCCTTAAAATTTGATTTCTTAACCAATTGCAGAAGTCTACTCGTAGTGGTGAATCCCTCGGTATTAGAGCTTGCACCCGTTGCATGTGATATGGATATAGCTGCTGATCTCTTAAAATTTGCCATACCGCTACATGGGTTATATTTAATTCATGCGCTATTTTCCGCGTACTGGTTTCAGGATTTCTCTCAATTTCGTTTAGAACTGCTTCCTCCATCTGAACGGTTCGTACTATTGCAGGTCTTCCTATGACAACTGTAGACCTCTTAAAACTATCTGTTTCGGAAAGTCGGGCGTGGATTCGTATAAATGCTCTTACAGCAGGCACTGCGCGTTGGGGATATCGTTCATGATAGATACGTCTCGCAGCATGAGCGTTACCCTGAGCCATCCCATAACAGAAATGCATATCTGTCATTTCTCCGTTAGTAAATTGGACCATTTTAAGCGGAATATCAGTACACTTCTACTTGACAACAAACTCTAAACTGAATAAACTGACAGTTCTCAAGTTGTTTATCAATTATTGCAATTGTTTTTCACAGCACACTTACTAAATAGATGAACATTTATTTATTAACAATAGCCTGCATCGATTCAATAATTTGCATTTTTCTCGAAAACGGTTAGCCCTATCGAGATGTATCAAGAAACCATTTTTACGTAGAAATCTCTGAAATACCATATTCTAAAATCAAAATGTCAAAAAAATTACCATTTAGAAAATGGGGTTATTTTTACCCTTAACTCCTCCCGTATGATACGCCTATGATTAAAATTATGAAATTCTGAATTCAGAATCAGATTCAGCGTCAAAAGTTTACCCATCGTACCTAATTTCGTAATTTTATTATGAATGGTTTCAAGAATATCGAGAGAAAATCCAACTCCGTTTAACATTACGCCTTCATTTAGCTCATAAATATCTCCAACGAACAGTCTGTCAGACTATGCGTCAAATAAAAGTAACTGCAGAGCACATCTCTGCATCATATTTTGCTGTATTTCGATTTCCTCTCATAACTGATCTTCGATTTTTATAGACGCTCTTTGATATCCATCTGTCGGTGAACGCCCATATATAGTGAATATAGTAAATAAAGTAATAATGATGCAGATCACTCCGCCACAACGACGCATCGTCGTTTATCCCCCTGGTTCGATACCTAGGATGCACCTAATAGATGAATCACCATCAAACCATCCCCGGTGTGTTCGTGGCGTTGTTTTTGTTTGATCGTTATACATACGTTGTTTTTTTGGATCGCTGCCGCATGCATGATGACTGTTAATTTATAATATTTGTCGTGAGATGAGTGCCACTCACATAGTTTTTTCCTCAAGATGTCTTACAGATGATAGTATAATCCTAACAGTTTTTTTTATAGATAAAAATCTGGCCATTCTGTATAAAATCCGTTGTAACATCCTAGGTACGATATAATTCGGTATGATGAAGCTGCTACTAGCAATCTTACTTCTGTCCGTTGTAGCGACATGGACAGTTGTTTCAACTATGGAGAAAGTGGGTATGTGCAATGCTTATCATTCCTCTACATTTTCAACGAATGGGATATTTTACTTCCATCGCCAATTGGTGAGGAAGCATTTTGAAACATTAAACAGAGTTATTGTTGTATTGGGGTGTCAATCCTTTCCGTCATCAGTCTGTCTGTCTGTACTCCGTCGGTAATCCTTGGCTTCTCTTTAGCCCAGAGAACATTTTTTGGATTGTGATTTTACACTAGATTACTAGTAGGACAAGAACAGCATCAACCAGGTGATTACATTTCAGTTTTTATAAGCTGCATGTTAATATTGACTCATGGTGACGGAGCCTCAATTTGTATATGGATCTTGATATTGTACATCTTGATGGCACTAGTTCACAGAATGAAACTATTTCTTTTGTTTTAAATACCTATATGCCGTTCATGTAAGACAATTCGAGGTAACTGAATACGAATATACGAAAGAACTTAAATTATGAAAATATGACTTATGTGAGTAGATATGACAATAACATTATTATTATTCGAACTTAGTGCTTTAGACTTCCATTTTCTAGATAATTTTAAATGTGTCATCACGTTCCGATTGAATAACTAACTTCAATCGTCTCCAGGTAAACTAGCGAACATGTGCCTACGTAGCTATTTATAATTCAATGGCTGGCGTAACGTGTTTGCGGCTAGTTCTGATTGGTTCAGACGGCGTTCCGGTTGGGTGACGTAATATTCTACTGACGAACACGAACGTGACACATAATAGCTACCGAACAGCTACGCTCAACAGAAAACTTCGTTACTCAACCGGAATGCCGCCCGAACCAATAATTACTAGCCATATGAATAACGAAATTTGTACATCTATGATTCTTATGTTCAAAATACCTGACATCAGCACAGGAGAACTATATATGTCATTTTTGTTGCAGAAGTTAACAAGGGTTACCGGGAGGATCATGTATGCATACCCTTTATATGTAAAGGACTATGCCACTCTAACGGTTCCAAATATGGTTATTGTATACATAGCACTTGCACGTGCAGCAACACCACATCTGTTGAAACTATACAGTCCAAATATATGTAGTTACCGTTCTTGATTTTTTTTTTCACCAAATGTTTTACAATTTACGCAGCGGGTATCTATGCTAGAGAGCACAACTGTAGATATAGTGAATTGCTTGGTAAATAAACATGCATATTTCATGCAAAGGTGTATGCCATCTTGTACTGCGCAAGGATAAACAATGCGCAATGAGCATAAGAAGACAAACCAGGGCACTCAGGAATTATCCGCAATGAGTTTGCAAGCAAGAGATCATCTTCCTCATTAATTGGCCCAAAAACAGCCTAAAGACACAGTAAGGAACCAAATCAAGTGATGAGCTAGATGACTAATTCATCTAAACAGGAATTAGATCCGTATAGTTACGGGACTAGGGCGACCTTAACTGCAAACAATGCGCATAAGGAACAGAATCACAAAGGCTACCAAAGTTACCTGTAACTAAATATTTTAAAGTCCTATCATCAATATTGAATACCAGGACTGTATTTGCATTAGGGTTATTTCATCGCCAATTAATTATGAAACTGCAACTGTTGTTGTTGCCTGATCACATATAATTGTATTCAAATCCCCGATTCAATTATCGGAGTCTTGCATTTGCCTGTGGTTTTGTTATTGAATTAATTCGCAAAAGCGATTAACGTATTGGCAAAATCTGTAAAATTAATTAAATAGTTATATTCCAGTATGTTACCATTTAAATATGTAGATTGGATCACTCTGGTAACTTCCAACGCCCTGAGTGTCACCTGAATGTTTGTTTCTTATGTTTCTTAACATACCCGCCAGGAACCGGTTATAAAAGGTATCCAAGCTGCTACGGCGTAAGCACGGAAAAAAATCTGGATTTTCTTCACTCCAAAACTGTGTACCTAATCCAGGACTTAATCTTCCTTTCGTGTATTTTCACAGTTGCGGATACAGATTCATTCTACCAATCTCAGATTTTTTTCCGTTGTACCCCAGGTCACGAGTCGCCTCTGCATATCAGACGACTGTGCATTTGCCGGCGACAGCAGAAGCAGCAGAAATATCACCACTGCAGGGATGCTCCACATATATTGATGGACAGGGCATAACTGCGCGACCATATTTCAACATTGATTTAATCTGAAGAGCGGTATAGCACTTCACTTTTTACTAAGATATTGTTGGAAGTGACACTCTTTTTTATAAAAATCTTCGAGAAGAGTTTATGCCATTCACTTCTTCGAGCCACAACAAAATATATTTGATATCAAGCAAATTCCAGTCAGATCCAAACTTTCGTACCTCGCCCACTTTGGTGTAGAGATGCCAGTATCCATTTGGAGGTCTTATGGGTACTGTGAGACCTTAATACTTTTTCGATTCGTCCAAAGACCCGATCGGCGGGGAGATATGAGTGACCTCTGATTGCAAATATAATTTCGATTTCCTTTATTCTTTCATCTGACAACTTATGAAGCCAAAACATCAAAGCATACACGACATGTCTATTTTTATTTTGGTCTCCGCAGCCGTCTGCAAAGAAACGAATTTCCGTGTAATTATCCGGAAATTTAGCTTTTTCCGAAAAATCTATTATAGCAGAAGATATCTCAGTAGGCCCCCTACCCGCTTGGTGCTCTATTGCGACTGAAACTTTATGAAAAATCTGCAAAAAGAAGTCGCAATGATCGCAAATACGACGAAACACTACTATGTAATATTAGTTTAGTTAGGTTATGAAAACAACGTGTTTGCGGCTGGACTAAATGCAGTTTGTTGGTCTTGTGGACAAAATGCTATTCGTTTGTCTAACGTCGATGGACTTAATGGATTTTGCATGTCCAAGTGGTTTTCACAGTTCATTTTAAGTAGGAAATACTGCGATTTGGACGTCCAAGATTATATCAAGCTATAGCTCTTCAGCTGAATATTTTAACACTACCTATGGCAGAAAAAGTGAAAATTTGGACAAACTGCTTTTTGCAAGTCTGCTCCTCAGATGTCGTATTACATACAAAATTCGGCATAAATGTAAAATAAATAACAAAAATGAACGTTTGCCTTCTATGAAGATTTGCAGCTATGAAGAAACACCTGTACAGAGTAAAATGCATCATAAATTAGGAAGCTTTGGAAAGCATTGTTCAATTTTGCTCCTTCCAGACAATTTATAGATTATTGGTAAACAATTGAAAAGTTAATGGCCCATGTAGGAGGGACTGTCTTCATATTATTATGACGCCTAATTTCCCTGAGCGAGTCTTCGAATTTTCCCATTCCATGATATTTTATTCAATTCAATTCTTATTCAACCTAGTTATAATTAAATATGTATTTCATTTATTAATTTATTTTATTTATTTTATACATTTTATTTATTTTATTTATTTTATTTATTTTATTTATTTCATTTATTTTATTTATTTTATTCATTTTATTCATTTTATTCATTTTATTCATTTTATTCATTTTATTCATTTTATTTATTTTATTTATTTTGTTTATTTTATTTATTTTATTTATTTTATTCATTTTATTTATTTTATTTATTATATTTATTTTATTCATTTTATTTATTTTATTTATTTTATTTATTTTATTTATTTTATTTATTTTATTTATTTTATTTATTTTATTTATTTTATTTATTTTATTTATTTTATTTATTTTATTTATTTTATTTATTTTATTTATTTTATTTATTTTATTTATTTTATTTATTTTATTTATTTCATTTATTTTATTTATTTTATTTATTTTATTTATTTTATTTATTTTATTTATTTTATTTATTTTATTTATTTTATTTATTTTATTTCATTTATTTCATTTATTTCATTTATTTTATTCATTTTATTCATTTCATTCATTTCATTCATTTCATTCATTTTATTCATTTTATTCATTTTATTTATTTTATTCATTTTATTCATTTCATTCATTTTATTTATTTTATTTATTTTATTCATTTTATTTATTTTATTCATTTTATTCATTTTATTTATTTTACTTATTTTATCTATTTTATTTATTTTATTTATTCATCGATCAGCTGTCATGAGACTGTTTATATATGACTTGGCGCTGTTGTGTTAGGCTCTGACCCTTCAATGCTATGTGCGAAGTATGTGCAACATTCGTCAACAATTTGTGGAATGTCAAACAATTTTGATTCATTTTCTATTTGATAGCCTTGTATGAAAAATTCTGGTTCTCAACTATATCTAACTAGTTGTCTAATACATTTTTTGATTCAGAATGTGTTATCTAGTTTTATTACTTCAGTTGTCGATATTGAAGACAAAGATAAATAGTGCATTTTAAAAGTAATCGAGCTGTAATATTTTAAATAGGATGAAACGGGAATTTTCAGGATGATAGTTACAATGAAATCTCAAGGTAAAAAGCAGATACACATATTAAAAAGATGTTGACTCTATTTATATCTTAATACTGCCCATAATTCGTAACATACAGCATGGATCAAGTTTTAGTCAAGACGGTGCCTTGGAATAAATGTTATGAGTAGTGATGCTTTTAGATGGATTCAATTATTATATAGCGTGAAGAACTATTTTAATATCATTATAACCATAAAAATTCAACAGAAATTTCACACCGAGTTTTCTATAAATCTACCCAAATGATAGATCTGTGATCTATGGTGATAACATAATTATAGAGCTCCAGAAACCTAATAAATACAAATAGGATTATTATTTAACAGATTGGGAGTAATCTTGTTCATTTACATAAAGCAAACACACTGTGATACATTCAAAAAAATATATATACGAAATCAGAACTTGAAGGAAATTTAGAAGAGTCATCTTAGTTTCTTTCTTTACTAGATCCGGGCCTCAAATCGAAGAACCATCTACCATCTATATTTTAAATATACTGAACGCCGGCATTGATAATAGAAAATGGTATTTGCAATCTTCAAAAGCTTAGTTTTCGTGATCTTCATGTTCTGGTAAGTATACATTTATGCATTTATTGATCATTCTGCATGGCGGTTGGTAAGGATTTCTCCATTTTACGTTTATAGAATATTAAAGAATGAAAATATGCGTTGTTAAGGGGATATCTTAATCATTACAATTATTCAAATTGCAATTATTTGATACAAAGCTTCATAAATAGAAGGCAGAAAATATCTAATACGCATCAGTGTGATAAACAGAATGATTCCCCACAAACTTGTTGCAGTCTTGCAAGTTCGTAGCACATAAGACCAAGGCTCGTACTATGAAAATATTCATTTATGAATCGAAACGCTTCAATGAAAGCAAGAGTTTTATTTGTGAAACTGTGTGTTAATTACACAATCTCATTATCTGCTTGATGGAAGAGTTTCACCAAGTAAGAGCATCTACAATCTACATGAGTAATTTTGACATTTATAATCGTTTTGATGTTATTCATCCAATTAAAGTGACGCAATGAAAATTTTTTGGGAGGTCGGTAAGGTTGTAGCAACGTCCAAGTCAAAATGTTCATTTTGTACGACAAAAATGGTCTTGACCAAATATTGGAAAAAAAAATTTATAACTCACTCCGTTTACGATTTCCATAACAATGTGTCAATTCGGTACTACTATTCTCAAAAAATACCAAAATAAAAAATAAAACGTTGATTAATACTAATAGACTAGTTTTAAATGATGGAATTAAAAATTGTAATTCGTCAAAAAGTCCATTCTTCTTCTTTAAAAAATAAAATATAGGGAAAACAGCTCCAACACGAGTTATGAAGTGATGACCATTTGACAAAAATATCACTAGATGATATAATAATGCGGCATAGCAAATATTTGAAAACAATACGTACCTACTCGTGCTATCAAGCCAAATGAAATTCATTGCTTGAACGAAATCGGATAGAATCAAGATCACACTGTTTCCAAATTTTGGCAAGATTTGATTCTAAGCCATCATAGAAAAGCTCATCGCAATAGTATAAGTTCAGAGTACTATAGTACCGATTTGAAATATCACATATATTGCTGGCGAATCTGGGTTTGTTGATGGAGGATTAAGTCATTAAATTAATGTATTTGAATCTCGAAAAAATGGCGACTACCACGAAGACGCATATACGCTGACGTTTTCGACACTTGGCTCAAATCCATAGATATTATTCAAGCTAGAGCCCAATTCATTACTTATAGTAGGAGAAGGTTTATAGGCTGATATATTCTCAATAGTTCTATATAGATATTTATGAGGGGAAATAATGGAAGAAGCTCGGCTATCTCTAAACAAAAGTACTTCGTTAATCTATCTTTATTTTCATAATACTCGAAAGCCTTTCGAGTAGTAATATAGTTCCGAAGTAAGCCCTGGTACACCGCATACAACTATGAAGTATTGCAACGCCAGGTCTCCACGTGATTTTTAAAAATTAATTTAAACTGGAACATGTAAGAATTTTTGCTTCCGTAATTCTACAACACATACATTTTTCAGGAATAGCTACACTTTTTGTTGAAAATCTAACCTTTTCAGAAGTAAACATTCTTGCGCCACTCCCTCACTGTACGAATCCTGCGACCAGTTATATCCACCGAAAGTACTATCTTAATATGTGGTTTTGGACTATTGCTCATTTGAATAATGTATTTCCTTTTAAATCACTAATACATTGGAATTTTCTATACCAGGTTTAGAACCCTGATTGTGAGCTACTTTGGTCTTAACTGTCTCTACACACAATGTCCAAAGTAATTACATATTACCGAGCAGTAGCAGCCGGTGAATTTACGGCTTGGAGTCGAGTGATGCTCTTAACCACACTGATATTTCTTATACCAAGACGGTTAACTAAAATCAATTTAGATTCAACATTTAACACCGAAAAAAACAATAACCATATACCAAATATTTTACTAAACTCTTCTAGCTTATCCATGCTCCACTATACACTATAGGTATAAAGCTATACACAATATGAAGCCAACCAAAACATTAAAAATGAGTAATAAAATTGATTCACCAAATACACCCTAACCTAACTTGAAGTAGATTTCTGATTCACTTGAAACGTATCTGAAGAATGAAAAACATTCCACTGCATAACCTTTGATTGAGCCTCTGGGTTGCCTAGCTTCAAGGTCTTACCGAAAGCATTTTTAAACGAGAGAGGAGGCAATTGCGGTAGCCTCCACTCCACATGTATAACATTGCAGCTGTCGCCATGTCGCCAGTACCGAAAGAAGCGCATGCCGCGGTGGACAGAATAGAGGGGTTATCTATGGTGGTCTGTCGCTTATACAAACAGATATCTGAACTTCACTTGAAATAAGGCCATAGTGGATATAGGTTCATTTCGGATAGCAAAAGTGATATAGCCCAACATTTATTTTCTCTAAGAAAACTCATGGGGAGGCTAACCCTTGCCTCCTCTGACCGACCGCCACTGTTCCCGAGTACAAGCACTGAAAATATTGTGATAATGAGCACCAATTATATATACACATAAGATATATGAACTGACAGACCGGAATCCTTTGATGAACAAATGTGTGCGAATGTGAATCGTGAGGTTCATCTCAAATATAATGTTCAGGCGATGGCGACAGAAACAACTTTTTTTGATATGGATAAAACCATCTATTCAAATTTTCACAATAGCATTTGTATACTTTGTTTACAGGTACAGCTTTAGTATCGTAGTTCTAGTGAACGACTACTTCAAAGACAACTTCCGGAAATATCTTGAAGAGGAGTTCAAGACCAACAAGTACAAACAGCCTTCGTTGATGGACCTTTCTCAGAAATATGAATGTTTAGCTACTGATGCAGGTAGTAAGGTCTATACGTGTACTCTTCACGGAAGGATTGAACAAACATTTCATATCGGAGAGGGACGTGGTCAGATATGTTATAAATGAAACAAAACAATATTAATTGCTGTGATTAAATGTCAACATACATGAAATTCATAGCTTGAAATATTATATGAGCTTTGTCACAGGTAACTTTTGTGTTAATAAAATTTGAGACCGTTTTCAATTATTATTCAAATTTTATTCGTGTCACTATCTGTATGGAACATTTATTCAACATAATGGCCTCGCGTGCATTAGTAATCTATAATACTTCTTGAATAATAATAGTTCATGCATCAGTTGTGGCTGCAAACAGACAAGAGGTATTTACAAATAGAAAAATGAAATTGAATATGACTGGAATGATAAAACAATTCTGATTGGCAGTAATGCATGACATTAGAACCAAAATATAATTTTCTAGAACGCGGCCGTATTGATATTAACTTTTTTTCCAAGTAACAGATCTCAATATAAATACTGAAAAAGTTCAAATATACACTGGTTCAGATACGCCTTTGTAAGACTGTAAGATTATTTATAGAGGAAGGTTGTCCGTCCAAAATAGGAGAGCAAACACTTAAGCCATATTTTGCTTGAAGGTTGGATTTCTATGTTACAATGTTCCTCCGGCATTACAAACAGGCATTTTGAAGGAGTGACATTTGGTATGTTTGGTGGTAAATTGAGACAAGGAGGTTTAAAAAATAGAATACATTTAGATGTTTCAAATTGCAAAAGTGACCTGGTCGTATTTGATGTCTATTCAAAGTGAGGGTTAGTAGTAGTAGGTAGTAGTATACGAGTATGTTTGGAATTTTAGTATCATTTATGAATGTGGAGATCTATATGTACGAATAATTTATTATTTTTATCGTATTTTCTTACTTTTTTTGTGTAACATTGGAATATTCACAAATGTTTCAAAAATACATTGTCGTCTGAAAATATATAGGTCAAGATTTCAAGCCTCCTTACAAATAAGGTTATGAAATTTATTGGTCATTAAAAATACAATGTCAATAATATGTATAAGCCCTTGAGGTAGTTTCTTGATGTCTTTGGAGTGGAACTGAAGTTTTTTTATTTGTGAATGCTTCAAATGAAAATATGATTTCAGAATTCTCCCATATATCTATCTTGCCCCTTCTGTCTTAATCTTCTTTGTTGCTTTGCATCTTCTTGATCTTCTTCACCTAAGATTTCAACATTCCGGACTCCTCCACCTGAAAATAGAGATATTTTGAAGGGAATTAGATAAAATATGAATTTAATCTCATTTAGTGTTTTGCAGTCGGTACTCCATGAATGTACGAGTATCTTATTATTGTATTATCAGTGTGAGAAGCAGAATGGTGTCCAGTGGATGGTATACCATAATAATGCAATTGTAGTCATATTAGTGGTAGTAACTACTACTATATCATTGTTGGTATCTTACGTTGTCTCATTTATTTGCACTTTTCCATTTGTTATAATATTTTTTAAGGAATCTCCTTGGAAAAGTCCTATCCTGAATGATACTATCCCTGTCCAAAAACACTGGCTCCATCAGATTTAATGGTGAACCGAGTCTTCCAGAGTGGCATCAGTTGACTCTCGCTGTTCATATACGCTGAGAAATACCGGGTTTACAGCATGGAGTATACGCATGAACAAGATTCTGGTGAAAAGCTGTAACATGCATTGAGACATGTTATTGGCCTGTAGGTCTTGGGATCAGACAAATCGCCGGTCTTCTAGAGACTCGAAAACTCTGGCTAAATGCCGGTGGCAACTGCGAAACTTCTTTAACTAGTAGGTGTTTATGCAGCGAAACTCTTAGCGTCTTCTAAGATATTCAAATGTTGAGACGAATTGCTTGTACCAGAAATTTTGTATATGTTGTCCACACCTGAGCATTTATGATTATGGGTGTGTTTAATTGTGTCTGCTATTTCATGTGGTGTCAGCATGATTTCTCCTCGTTCTGTGATATGTTTTCCTATTCTCTGATCCATGCGGCATTTTTGTTGTGTGTTTTTGATTCTGACCATACACTTCTCCTGAATTCATCCCGAAAGGTTCAAACGCAGACTTTTGGGAAAAGAATCCTTGGCCATAAGGTTGATGTATATTTTCAGTTTTGAATATTATTTGGTGGGAGTTTCTAAACTGATCCCCTTCATATTGTAAAAAAATCTCAATTGAATCTTAATTTGCTTAAAGTCTTATAAATTCGAAAAAAACGTATGTAAGCTTAAGAAATATAGAAGAAAGGTAGGAACAAAAAATATTCAAGTTATTCTCTAGCTAAGCAAACTCAATTCGTTATTTTTCAGGTAAATTTTTACTTGAGCTACTTACATTGATTATAGCGAGAGTAATCAGTTGCGTGTCATGCAAAATCTGATTCTTGCAATTCTCAAACCTTATCATTAATTTTTGAGTGTTCCCACCATTTGAGCCTCTCCAGCAGATATTGTCAAATTCACATTATTTTTCTCAAGATTTATAATCAGAGTGTTAATTAAAAGAGAATTTGCTTCCTGATTCCATTTTGTTAGTAGCTACCTGTGCTTCTGTTCTCTTCGGTTTCTTGCATATCCTGCTCTGTCACTGGAAGCGCTGGGTTGATTGCCAGTTGTAGCATCCTCAATAAAAGCATCTCTCTGACATCGGAAGGTAGGTATTGCTGGTTACCGTTCACTTTGTTCTCCTGAGGATGGAATTGTCTCTGACGAGCATAGCGTCGCGTAGGGCGGAGAGATTCTGGATCTGGAGCGTATTCAGATTGGTGAGAAGCATCCGCGTCTGGGTCCTGAAAAGCGTGATCCTTACTACTGTTGGAATTCCCAATATCTGACCATTATATCTATAGCACTATTATTGTGGACCATAAATATTTTTGCAAGTGATGATATTTTATTTCGTAAAACCAAAAAATTTATGAAAGTCTTACAACAAGTTTTAGAAAATAAACACCAAATAACAAATCATCTAGATTATAGATGCTCTTACTTGATCCAACTCTTCAATTATCAAAGAAAAATGATGCAATTTATACATTAGATTTCACAAATAAAGGTCAGTCATTTGTGATGCTGTTCGCTTTAATCTTTAAAGCATTAAAAGACTATCAAAAGCGACTTTTATATCTGAAATGTTTTGCTTATTAATCTCAAATGTGAGGAAGTCAACTGAGTAAGTTTGATATGAGGTCTTCTGGCTTACCTCACACATATGTGGAGTAGAGCAATAGAGCTTGATGGAGAGTATCAAGTCGTCGCACTCGATATATCGAATGCTTTCGATACGGTGTGGTATGAGAGACTTTTGATGAAGTTTTGCTGCATATGAGATGCCACCTGGTCTGTGCCACTGGGATCATGTCGGTGGCCTCGCTAGGTTGGCATACCAGAAACTGGGGGTTCTCTTACGTTCCAGGAAATTATATTCTCCTGAACAGCTACTGCTGCTATACAAGATACAAGTCAGACCCTCTTTGGAGTACTGCTCGCATGTGTGGGGATGCCCCAAAGCACTTTCTAAAGCTTCTAGACACAATTCAGAAACAAGCATTACGTCTAGCGGATGCGCCTGACCACACAAACGACATCAACGGTCTAGAACATCGAAGAAGGGTTTCTTATCTGTCATATTATCATGCTAGATGTTCGACCGAGCTGTCTCGCATAATAACAAGAAGAGTCGCCAGTACAGCAAATATTAGAGTAGCTCATCGGACGCATACTCTCCAGGTCGAGCTTACAAATCCTCGAACAAGCCTCTTCTAAAAGTCGTTCTTTTGAAGCACCTCGGCGTTGTGAAATGAGCTATCGAGGACTTTGTTTCCCGATGGTTAGAATCTACAGCGTTTTAAGGTCAATGTGTATAGACATTTCATCTTTGAGCAGTGCTTATGAAGCACAATTCCTTCGCCTTCGCGTGATGAACACTTTACTGAATGCAGGTTCCCAAATGATTACGTGGCGATATACATACATCTTTAAATATGCATGTGGCGGAATATGTCGAGAAATATGCTGCAGAATATATAGTGAAACATATTTGCTGGGCATTCAACTGTTGCCCAATGAATACGAGAGTAATTTGATCTGAAAATAAAAAAATAGTGTTTACCTGATCAACTACAAACGGTGTTGGATATTGTCTTATAGGTGGCGGCAATCTGTGTTGCTGCAAATGGTACAATTGGGGTTGTTGGTACTGATCATACGGCTTTGGTTGGAGAGATGGGCTCCTGGTGAGAGCGACAATTTTTTCCAATCGACTTTGTCTGAGGATGAGCTGTTCGAGGAGACGTTGGAGATCCCTTGTGCTGACTGGAGGTCGAATATTGTCAATGTCGTCATGAATTGGCCCTGACTCAAACCTTTCAAAAAAATCAGTTTTCAGAATCCGCTGTATCAAGGTTTCTACTGCCAAATTCAACATGCAAAAAGATTTAAGTTTAGAGGTTCTCGACATATAAGAAACTACTGCACCGAATTGTTGCACTACTTCATTACTATAGCAGATGTGCTTTATGTTCATTATAAACCAGTCTGGTAGGAGCAAGAATAAAAAATAAGGATTATAATCATATTACGATTTTGTTATACTCATTTATGTTGTTCCCCTCCACGGAAAGCTTCAGTAAAGTAATAAGGATTTTTTAAGTTGAAAATTTGAAATTTTGTTGAATGCATACAAGCTCTCACCTGTTAGGTTGGTAAACTAGAAATGTTGTATGTAGAATGTATAGTCAATTATGACAACACTCTATGTGTAGATAGTCAGTCCCCAGGAAGTATAATATGACACTTACCTAGATGTTGGTATGAAATTTGGTACTGCAGGTGTAACGTAGTGCGGTGAAGGTTGTCTGGTAGCTTCTCTTATGTAACCATTTTGGTCAACCCGAACAGGCAGGGGAGGTGGTAAAGGAGTTGGTAGTCTTCTCACGACAGCCTGTTGTTGTTCGATTTCCACAACATTAGGATTTCTGGTCGGCTCGTACTGCCTGATAATTATATGTATATTTATTTTTGAGCGTTTGCTAAAATATTGTAGATTTTATTACTAAACTAGTATGCAGATAAAAAGATTATGTAATCTGGTTAGCCTTGTTAGCTGTCAAATCTGACAGTCAGACGATGATTTAAATATAAATCGAAACGCGTCTTTAAAAAAAAAATTATTTGTGCAACTGTATGTCAATATTCTTATCTGCATGATGGAAGAGTTTCACCAAGTGAGAGCATCTATAATCTACATAAACTATTATGTACCAGGACAAACCATGTAGCAGCACATCCATCAGCCTAACATCAGTAACTATAAACTAACATAGTCTAGCAGATGGCGTAAATGCCTTTTTATTAGTTTCAACCTGCCCTGGCCAACTTTATAGGTCTTATCTAAACAAGCATGAGAAGTTGTTTCCTGGAGGCCAACGTTGATTTTTTGACGTACTAAATGGGTACGTCCTAGGTTATCTCCACCCCTATAAAAAACTACGTGAAATTCTTGATCAATGTTGATAAGTTCTTTCATCCAATTCTTGCAGAATATTTTGCAATGGTTCTGTAATCCGTCTTTTTTGTTGCTTCTGTAGCAACCAGTATTCGATGTAAATAAACGGATCGACACATTGTACCATTGGCAGTGATAAACTTCTCTAATAAAGGGAAATTGATAAATATCATTTAGTAAACGAGAATATAAAAACGGTGGACTACTTTAATTTTAATAGAACATGTTTGATACAGTATATAATGTTTCATGTTGGAATAGCCTGTTAATTTCTTATATTCCATTTAGTCTGTATCACGTACATTTTGGAATTTACATTATTATCCAGGTGTTGTCATTGGAAATCTCAGTTTATTCGCTGCAAATTACGCAAACTGGCCTTCAATGCATTAACAACTCGTTCTCAGTCTTAAACAGATTAAATGGGTAATAAAAGACACTTGATTTCATTCACTTTGTCAAAATAATTCAATAAATTAAGAATAAGTGGTCGATATTCCTCACTTATTCCACTTGCAACAATTTATATAAATCAAACCACACGCTCATTGGAAGTAACTATCCAAACTGACAGTGACAGATGCAGTTGGAGAGTGGTAAGACAAAACCAAGAAGCGTATGTCTGTTAGCTTGAATAGTAGTCGTGTACTCCTTATATATAAGAAATAATAAAATACAGTTTCTTTTTGGGGTGCGTACTGTAAAATTCTTTGGTGCAACAGTAGTACTTTTTATTTAGTTGGTCATTTCTGCAAGGATCATCTTGGTGTCTCAGCTGACTTTCTGGTAGATGCTAGGACTGAGTATGGTAGTTACTATTGTATAAGTTACCTTCAACAAAAGTAGACTTATTACATTTGTTATTTTCTAATTTGACGACTCTGGGGCTGTCATTATAATATTAGCCGGTTTTCGCCCCTGAATTTGGGTGGTTATGATTTTACCACCCAGTATTCCTTACAGCGTCTCTTAAACAGGGGTTGTTCTACAGCACTACAGCACGCATTCTCCTTGTTATAGCGATAACGTGCTAGTGTCCTTTTTGGGTTGCTTGTTGTTCTTTTACGTAGTTATCCATACAGCAAAACCGTCAGATGATATTCTGGTTAAGTATGAGTAGCTTGAAGCTAGACTTCGCCATTTATAACTAATTGTAAAATAGTTATAATAAAGTCATTATTATTATTATTATTATTATTATTATTATTATTATTATTATTATTATTAGTATTATTATTATTATTATTATTATTATTATTATTATTATTATTATTATTATTATTATTATTATTATTATTATTATTATTATTATTATTATTATTATTATTATTATTATTATTATTATTATTATTATTATTATTATTATTATTATTATATTCTCCAAAGCGTCGTTTCAATGCAGATACGCTATTACTACAGTACATCAGGTCTGCTGGAAACAGGTTTTCCGGAATATTTGTATCATAGATGAACATTGACATCAATACAAAAGGCTTTTTTTCAACAGACCAGGTATTCATTGAAGCGGAGTTCTCAAATTGCACACGTTACAGCCGCTAATCAACTTTTACCTATATTGAGCTTGCAGTCTCTCATTAAAAAACTAGAATTTGATAATATCTGAAATAAGTAACCTATTCTAATTTTATTATACAGAAATTACTTCATCAACATCCTATCCCCTAAGTTAGAATGCAAAAACAGTAATAGTATTAGTTATTATGGTAACCTTTCAAAACGAGACATACTATAGTCCAATAGATGATCTTAGTTATGCTGTTAAGAAAGTTCTAGATGCTGCAGTGCTCGAAATGATGCAGATCTTTTTCTATCTGTCTAACCAGTAACCTTCCTATGATATACTCTCTCCAGCACCCTGTCTCGAACATTTGCACATCCAATAGTAATTGTACGAGGACATAAATTTCTTATTTAACCTTATGAGTAGAAGTTTCTGGTTATAGCAAGATAAGGTCCATAATCGTAGAATTCCTAGATTGACCTCCATCATTTCTAAAGAGATGCAGGTTGAATCAGTCTTCATCAACCTACATTCTATGACATGATTCTTTCGTTGCTAAATTACAAATCAGTTTCAAAAACGTTGTACTTCGAGGGAAGGGGTGACGGAATTTCGAAGCTATTGTAAGTGCTTCTTTCTATTTTTATTTTTCCTGTGGAGCCATATTTTAGTTGAGCTCCTTTTACTTAGTTGCTTCTTTTTCATCTTAATAATATTTTTTTTATTTTTGTTTGTTGGTAGGAATAGTATATAGTTATATTAATAGTATAGTGTTGCGCTTACTCAGTGAAACCTGAAACATCGGTTTTAAATAGTAGACATGCCCATTGCAGTTCAATCCACTCATGAACTGAGTGAAATGCAAACTTAGGGCTGCAGGTGACAAGTTTGTAAATTAGACATAACCTTCAATAATACAGTGCTGTTACTCTACAGATGATGGTATTACCTTTCGTGTTGCTGTTCCCTCCTCAAAATGGGCAGATAACCGCTCCGTAGATGGCTGAGCGGTATAAGAACCGCATGTTGACCGTCCGGTTGCCGTACGGCTACCAGTGGGTCTCTGACTGATGTTGCTGATACCGGAGTTGTGGTGGATTGCGAAGATGTAGCGTCCTCGTTACTGTGATTTTCGTAAGCCACTGTGCTGTGCTAATGGAGAAATATGTAAGAAACATAAGAAATTGAACATTAAATAATCATTATTTTTCCCTATTTGCGATTCTGGAATTTCTGGAGGATTGTCAACAATTTCGTTCAGCTCACACAGTGAATACCGGTTTGCTATAAGGGCACGTAGTCTTAAATAGGTTTTTTTGACTTTTAATATGTTCAATGAATGTCAGCTTTCTATCAAAGATTACACCGAGAATTTTTGCTGATTCAGTTAACTGTAAAGGCACACTTGAGGGTATTGCAGATATTAGAGATATTTTCTGCTCAACAGATACACATTGCGTCCTGTGAATAAGATAATTTATAAAGAATGATAGCGCTAAGCAGTTAAGCCCTATATAATTCAATTTACTCAGTAATAGTTCGTGGTTTATGTTATCAAACGCTTTCGAGTAATCTATAGCAAGGTTGTGCTATAATTTTCCTAAATCCGGACTGAGTATCAGGAATTATAGATTTTTTTCGAGATACGACGTGAGTTGTGTATTTTTTCTAATATTTTTGGTAGTAAACTTTTTGGTCTTAGATCACTAAATTCAGATGGTTTGAGCTTTTTGGGAAGTAGCCCTTTTCAAAACAAGCATTAATGATGTGTACGATGTGACAGAAGATAACTGGTAGGCATAATTTTGGAAAACAGATAAAACAATACTATACGAGCAATTTGACAATGATATCTTCTATTTCATCTCTTGAGACCAAATCTACAATACACTCTATCAATAAGCCCGACAAAGAATATTTATATCGTAATAGTAAGAAATCTAAATATAAGCTTTGATAACTAATAGTTGCTAATTATATACTGGCCCCATAAGAGCAGAAACAAACGATTTGTTTATAATGGTTAACAAACTGAATTTCAGTTATGCGCAGGTATATTTTTGATGCTCCTACTTTAGTAAAAACTGTTTAGATTAAAACACGCGCAATTAATCATTTTTTTATAGATAGCCTCACGCAAAGGCGGAGAGTCTATCACGCTTCATAAACGCTGCGAGACAATGAACTTCTCTTCACATTGATCTTAAAAATTTGCCAAGTTTCTGTTGAAACTATAAATCAAAATCATATTTTAGGGTATTCAAAAATATAATCAGTTAATAAACGTTTTGTTTGAGGGTTATTATATTTATATGGTTTGCTTTGCTGCATTTAATGTAGCACTTGAATTTTTCAGCCAGTCAATAAGTTTACTGGCTCCTTGAGCAATATTTGTTTGAATGTGATGAACTTGAAAACTACAAATGTAACTGTTCATTTTACCAATTAATTTATTGATTGTTTAATAATATTTCGATAGAAAATGGTTAATTGAAAAAATAGTATGCACTTAATACAGTATTTTTGATAAATATTGTTTTTGGAAACATCTTTGGGAAGGGCCATTTTTGTCTGTTCTTTCTTTTAACAGTTCCATCTAGCCATGTTATAATCCTCAAGTATGTTACAAATATTTTATCACTCATTTTATCACTATTTCTTGGTATTTGGAATAAACCAGCAATTTCGCTGCTCAATATTTTAATGAAAATATTTCCTGCATCTTATCAGGACTGCTTACTATGAGTGGTTGCGATTCAACAAGCAAAGTATGTTACATTGCTGCATCGTTGAATTTTATGCAGATAGCTGTAGCATCTTTGGGAAATTTACATCTATCATTTTCATAAATTCAATTTAATGAAACAAATATGCACATCTCATGGTTTGCATTTACATTTGTTAATAACTACGGTAGGTACACACATGTTTGTGTATAATTACCTATCAAACTCAGCTTCAGATTATTGATCAAAATTTAATTGGCTACAAAAATATAAATGGAAAACTGTACCAACGACAGAACACAAAACAACCTTCGCCAGAGTTGTAATTCAGTCCTATAAATGTGCCTCCAACGCTGACTTCATTGTTCAAATGTATACATACTGACTGTGAAAAATATGAATATTTATTTGTATTTTTTTCATGGCTTTTTGTTTATAAATAAATGCATTTTCTCACTGAATATTTTTTTATCAATAATTGATTTTTTAATTTCATTTGACAACATATTTTTAACTTTAATTGATAAACAAAATTTCACTAAAATAATGATTAAAATAGCTTTATAACATGTACTCAATCGATTTATTTGTTAACAGAGTACGACGGGTATAAAAAATTAGATCAATAGGTCTTCTGGAAACATCCAGATTGTTAATCAGAATACAAATCCATTGACAAAAAGCGCTCCTCACATTTTTCATACTCAATTACCTTTAGCTCCTGCAATAAAACGAATCGACATGTAAGATGCCAATGAGAATATTAACAACACAATAATATTTAATGAAGTTTGGATATTATGAAAAAAATAATTAATCATATAAGTGTATTTTTGTTGATCATGAGAAATCACATATATATTTTTATGAAATGTTTCAAAAAATCAAATAACGGTTCTGTGGAAGCAGTGTTTGCTTAAGTTTTATATTTTTGTGTGAACAATATAAATACCTACTGTTGGTGATGGATGAGTAACAGTAGCAGGTTGATAGGTCAAGACAGGTCTCGCCGTCGAGGTTACAGAGTGGTCCTTCCTGAAATTCGTCCGAGCAAGTTCTTTCAACTGACTGTGAATGGCAGGTCGATGGGTGGTAGTAAAAAGAGGAGGCCTTGACGTTCCTGTGCTCATAGAGCCAGCGCTGTATACGTCAGAGGCATCGTGGCCTAACGATTGGCGAAGTCGGTACACGTGTTCCCGAACATCGTAACTGAATAAATGAAAAACATTATATCAATTAGTTTAATCCATTATAGTGAAATACTGTATTTCTTGGAAGTGTGATTAATAATACAGCTAGTATTCATTCTTGATTTAAAGAATGGAGTTCCAAAATCTTGGAAATTTACCTGTTACTATCATGTTCTGTCTCCCTCCTCAAGATGTTCGATTCTCTGTTTTCATCTGGCAAGACAGTGGAGAACGATAGAGGTAGAGCTGTTGGCTTAGCGGTGAATATAGAGGATTGATCATTTTGTGGAGGACGGACCAGTTGATGACCTCCTTGAAGTAGAACTCTGGGGGTAGCTGAAGCATAGGTTACTACCTACAAACATATTCTTCATCATTATCTTCCATCCACGTACAAAAAGACTAACATTCATATAATAATATGTGACTGGCACTACATATTAGCCAGAGTTAGTCCAAGCAAAAGGTGTGAGATCGTCTGTCACCAATTAAGCCCCTACAAGCAGGAATGCTTCCAACATCATACATCGAGACTAGATGTATTTTGTTTCGCTCTTTATTATTTATTACAACACTGACCAAATTTCAAATACACATTCAATGTAAAGTAAGCAGTGGTTATTTTGGATACAGATTTTTTTAAGTCTTTATAGCTATCCAGCATTAAGCAGTTCATTCCAGAAAGCTATGGTATATGGCGCTACTTTGTCCTGATTAAAGAGCAGGGACTGCTGGTCGCAGATGCAATATAGTATCTGGCTGTGAAATGTATGCTCGTGAGGAGAACATAGCTCGCAGCCCGTCTCGCACCTTTTAAGCGGTGCAGCTTTAGCAAATCGGCCATCTCTTGTTATTATCAATTGTGAAGTGATACTCATTGCTGTTTGTCCTCTGAACCGAGACCTATATCGTACTAGTGCGTACTAACAAGAACGAAACGGTACTGTATATTATTGGCTGCAGAGATGGGGAAAAATACAACGCGACTTCTGGTAGGATACGACGTGGAATCAGGGCTGTGACATTTCTGCTCGTAGGGAAAAGTATTATTTGACAACGAGCCTCGCATGTATTGGGTGCATCAACTTTGGCAAACAGTACGTACCGGTCACCTTGTTTCAGCCATTAGCCGAGGAAGAAACAGCGAAAATCGTCAAACGAATTATAAGTGGTCCTATTCTATTTCAATATATTTTATTATAGTATTTGTTTATTCCATTATTTTACCTGATCATAATTAGGCTTAGTAGTTGTAGTGCTAGTGATCCTTTTCTTCGGAATGCTCTGTACGACACTATTGGCAGTGATAGTTGGAGTTGTGACCGTAGAAGAAAATATGTATGTTGGTCTTCTACTCGTGCTGGTACTGCTATTTATGGTCACGGTACTATTGCTTGTCTCGTTGCGTTTGAGTTTTGCTGGTATTTGCTGTACCACCTGTTTGGGACATTTAAAAAATATTTTTAAAGTAGTGTCAATGACTATGAATTGATGATCGTCATGATGAAATCAAATTCAATAAATTGGAAAAAATCAGGTATCAGTAGGATACGAAACTTTATCATGCTATCGGAGCTATAGAAGCTCATCAGGTACATCCTCATCAGATCGAGCTTACAACGCTTCGAACAAGCCTATTCCAAAAGTCGTTCTTTTGGAGAACCTCGGCGTTGTGGATTGAGCTACCGGGGACTTTGTTCCCCGATGGTTGAAACCTACAGCGTTTTAAGAATAATGTGAATATACATCTATCCTCGCGCAGAGATTATGGAGCGCAATAGTTTCTCATCCTTTACGTGAGGATATCTATGAAAAAATCCTTCTCCAAACACGCTAACTATATATATATATATATATATATATATATATATATATATATATATATGTATATATATAGTTATATACAAAATACAAAATTAGATTTTATTTACACTTACATTCAATATGTCTTGAAGATAGTGCTCGAGGAATCGTAAAAAGAGACTATATGTGAGAGGTGTGAGAGTTTTACTATTTTACGGGACATTGAATACCGCGTTATTAAACTTTGGAGATGGAAGAGTTCCATCCTCAATAATCCGTATTGAAAAAATCCGAGAGAAATCTGGATATTCTAGTCAATGTGACCTCAAATAGAATAACCAATGGCGATACATATAAATATTACTATCGATTGAATATCTTTCAAACACTAACCAGAGCAATTATTCCCTGATAAGAGTGAACCATTTGCATATCATTCCCTATTTTTCATGTTTCACTAAAATATGATGCAATTTTTCAATAAACAAGGCCAACTAAAGTATAAATGAAGGGTTGATTATAACTCATTTACATACGGCAGATGTTGATGATCTGGTGGAAGCTGTTGAACTAGCAGTCGCATTTTCTTCTTCGGATTCCGATAGGTTGGCAGCAGTTACAACTTCGGTGCCGCTGTCGTACGTCACTCTGCGCACTTCACCATTTTCATCGACGTAGCCATACGTGCCTCGAACTCTTCCTAGTACGTCCCTGCTCTCTATTTTGAAAGAGCCGTCGTCAGCTTCGTACCCTATCGTATAGGAGCCGTCCCTGTTTACCTATCATAAAATGAACACATAAGGTCATTATCGTAATTTCTCTTATTTTTATGGATGTTAGGACTGAAAATGTTTTTTTTAATATTAAAAAAATATCTAGCAAATATTATTTCTTGGAAAATTGACTATCATCATAGACAAATTGACCTAAAATAATATAGCATAATGGTCTTTATTTGATTCAACGTCTTGGCTGAGTGCACGTGGTTATTGCAAAGATGCTTTACAATAATCTTTAAGCAAGTGAATAACACTTTCAGGATGAATCTATCATTATTCCCTTCTGAAACAAAAAGTTATTATTATGAGACAAAAGGTAAATATAGAAAAACAGGTAAATAAGTTCTGGAATGATAAAATTGTTAAACTGGAACATGAAAAAAGAAAAATAGTTTAATCAAAAATAAAATAATAGCAAAATCATCAAATATTTACTTTTCCAACACTACATTTGCTATTTGATATATATGTTTCAACACTAGATCATCTTCTGGCTAAACTTCTGATATATCTTTTCACAAACTTGTTTTGTTGAGACTACAGAAATATTGTTTGAAACTTGTAGACAAGGTGGATTTATCAAAAGTTTGATTTCGGACTTCCATTGTCTATAAAACTTTGAGTAGGTCAGCGATACAAGATCCAAACGAGATTCTCTAGGACTGCCACCCTCAGAAGTATCCTAACAAAAACTAAGCCCAGGAATGAATTTCAAGAGACAAAGGACTGCATCTACCAGATACCATGTCAATGTGGTAAAATCTATGTTGGAGAAACAAAAAGGCCACTGGAAGTAAGAATCAAAGAACATCGTCTCAACACCCAGCGAGCAGAGATAGGAAAAACTGGAATAGCTGACCACGCATGGACGGAGCACCATAAAATAGCTTGGGACGACGCTAAGGTTATTGCCAAGGAACCGCATTGGTAGGAAATTCAAGGAGGCGGCATTCATCACCAACAACAGCAAAGTGTACAGCAAACCCAGCGTAGACATTAAACCAATCTGGCAGCCACTCATAAAGAAGATTAATAGACTACGACTGGACCAGACAACAAACAATGACCGACAAACAGCCACGTCAGCAGACCGGAATACCGCGGATCGGGAACCAATCAGAACAGACACAACGACACGTCACCGGACGGGGTATAAATAGGCATGAAAGGAACGTGTTCGCCAGTTCACCTGAAGACAATTGAAGATAGCACATCAATCGAAACGTCGTGATACTCAAAATTTTATAGACAATGGAAGTCCGAAATCAAACTTTTGATACAGAAATATTGTTGTATAGATGGTGGAAGCACGACAATGTCGTCCATATATATATATATCAATGTTTCCTGAGAAGATATACAGGTTTTAACGTTAAGCAAGCAACAAAAAATTTTTCATGATGGATAGTGTAAATGGGCTCTGTTAGTGTATCTAAAAAACATTTACATTGAAAAATTTCATGCGACGTTGCAATATCGTATTTATCTTTGGATACTTTTTTCTTTCAATGATATTTAAAGTTTCAAAATAATTATTCAACTGGTTGCTACCAGTAGAACCAATCAAATTATTTAAAAAAACGCACAAGGTAAGTCAGTCGATAGGGACAAACAACAAACAAAATGAAAAGTAAATGTTAAAATATGTATTATATGCAAACTGCATAAAAAACTACCTAAAAACTATTTATATATTTAAACATACAGGTAAGTCTATGTTTCAGTCTTCCATACTTATTGATATCAGTAGATAATAGAGTAAACGTATACACAAATTTGTAAATAATTGATTAAAAAAATCCGATAATTTTCAGGTTCCATATTTTTGAGCTATGCTATGTTACTTGGATAATCTAGTATAACATAACTTCCACTCCACCTAAAAGAGGTACGGGTTTGGCGCGCTAAATTTATTGTGGCGGTTTACCAAGTAAGATAAAGAGTGAATAGAAATGAACAAGACTCCACTCTATTCAGCAATCTTTCTCGACGGACATTTGTGTAATCGTAATGGGAATCGCATCTGGAAACAACCCAAAAGTATTTTTCCAAACACGACTTGGTCGTGAAAATGGTAGAATCAGGTAAAATATTTTATAAAATCATTTGAAAGGTTTCGATAGTATAAATTCTGGTGCGACATTGTAGGTATTTGTTTAGCAAAAAAAAATAAAGCGCTCCAGTTTTAGTGGTTTTATTTTTTTTTAAGTTTATATCAAATCCTCTTTTTTAAATCATTTCAGTAGGTTGTTACTCTACACGACAATCCCTCCAGAATATGATTCTCTGAATGATAATAAAATCACATTTCGCAATTTAGTTCAATGTTTCCAACTCAAATGTGCATAATGACGGCGATAGGCAATACGAGAGTTATAATAGTATTTTTTAATATGGCGATTTATAATACAATAATTTTATCAGGAATAAATGCTTTAAATGATATTTCACAGTAAAATGAAACGATATATGATATAATCGCTGTATAGCGGTGAATATTGACACAATATACAACCATTTTTGACAAGTAATAATGTTATTGAGGTTCACGAAAGATAGAGGTTCCCGGATCTTATAAGGGAATAAGAAAACTTTCAAAATAGATAGTTATTCGATAGCAATGTATTAGAAGCTCGGTATGGGCCGAATGTGTTATTATGAGGTTGGCAAAGTTATAAGCCGCTTCATAATTCCAAAACTTTTCTCGTTTCTACAAAATAATTGTATGTTTTCTTCGTCGTCATCAGTAGTAATCCTATCATCATTTGCCACATAAAAAGGAGGGGCCACATATTTAACATTCTTAACATCGATATTATTATCGACTGCTTTGTCTTGTATGATTGGAGACATTAATTATGTTCTCAAGCTCGGTGGTATTGAAATGACAACAAACAATCTCGGGAATATTTGTGAGAATTTGTTAGTATCTTCTATTAACAGCCCTTTTAAACATTGCCACTACGTTTGTTAATTTTATCCACCTAGAATCCATTTTATTATTTTACGCGAATTTGACGCCCAACAGAATCAAATATCCTAATACAAAAGTGAAGTATTATAATGCAGATCTTATAGTAAATTTCTTTTGGCATGCACTGTTTTCTCCTGTAAGGCATTCATAAAAGAGAAGGTCGTATAGTATATTAAGTTCACGTATAAAAGCATATATAGATATTGAAAATAGATTACTTAAGAAGTGTAAATAGAAATTAACCTAAAACTCGTCATCATAAAATGCCAAATTTTCCTACCTTTTTTATCCTTTTCACTATTTCAAGTTGTCCATCTTTTGATTCAGAAACTACTAGTTCATCGTTTTCTTCTTTTTTTATTGTTTCTTTGCTAGTTGCTCCTTTTATTCCTTCATTTGCACAGGATGTTTTTGCCAATACAGATAATAGCAGAAACGTGTGTAATATCTGAAGATAAAATTATATTTGGAAGGATATACGTATAACAAAGAAATCAAGAATCAATGTAGATTTACAAACATGTCCAGTGAACTGTAGTCTCTTATTGAGTCATCGCGCTTCAACTGGATGATAATACCACATATGCTTATGGATGAAGCTTTTCTGATGCTTCGGCTGCTTCAACAGCGTTTGTCGGAGAATGAAATTTAATTTCGGAAGCTAGGTCAATTATATGTGGTGTTATTATCGGGCAGTTAAGGCACAACGAAATATTTTAATACTGCGTGATGTCAGTGCCGAATCTGGAGAGTTCATTGATAACTGTCATGTATCAGGCTCATATAGATAGAAGGTTCTAGATAGTAAGTAAATCACCTTTGGTTTTTAATTGAAGTTTATTTATTTTTATAAATTTAGCTTGTAATTAGCATGAGATGAGGTAAGTTCTATCTATTTTAACTTATTGCTGAAATATCTTGAGTTATTGAATGTATCAAGAAGAATGAAATAGCTTACGGAAAAAATATATTGAAACGTGAAATATCTTAAGAAATAAAATAGTTTATCACATGAAATATTTTAAGGACATTTTTACGGCGATGGTTGACGTTTTATAGTGGTTTCCGATAAAACTAGTGTAGATGCAGTCGCCAAACAAATATTTCGCCTAAGACAGACACAAGAAAGCAAAAAATAAATTGATAGAAAAATAGCTAGACAGTATAAATAGTATGCTAGATTTGAGAGCTCTAGTTTTGTATCCATGATAGGATCTAGTTAGTTAGTTGGCAAGTAATCTGGGTAGCCTTGTTGGCAGTTAAATCTGAGTTTCATCTGTGAAACTGTGTGTTAATAACACAATATTTTTTATCTGCAAGATGGAAGAGTTTCACCAAGTAAGAGCATCTAAAATCTACATGATACATATAATAATTATGTTCAATAAGGGTGATAACTAGTCTCACAACTCTGTACCTGACAACAAGGACATCAAGCAAAGGATTGCAAGAATGTCTCTTTCTGTAGACCACAGGGTAGATCAAGTGTTCCTCCAACAAGAAACTGTTGGACGATACCGGGCGACAGGAGACTACTGAAACCCATGGTACCCTATCTCCAATATTAATGGTCTAGGAACCATACTGTTTTACGGCATAGGAAGGACTGAATTTATGACGATGACCTTGGTAGTGCTATCAGAGTTCTTGATCAGAACATCATCATTACAAGGATCGCAAATAGATTTCACGTACACGTTACAACGAGCCTCACAATATACAGCTGCTTCAGAAAACGACTACAGATGAGATCTAGAATGAATGTTAGATGATGTCAATAGATGCATGATCCAGAACAATGAAAACAGATATCTTCGATGCAAAATCTCCGCAGTGGGTTATGATTATGAATGTCGCAGATAACCTATTAATATAGGAATGGATAGCAACAAATCATCTTGTAATTATCTATGAAGGGGATAGACCGACATTTCAGAGGTATGACTATGTCCATTTTGGACATAACTGAAGCTACTGCTTAAATTGCCAGCGATATTGTGAACTGGAAGGTTTGTGAATGGGAATCCCTAATCGACCATAATTACATAACATTCAAGATATGCAGCAGTAACAAAATTCCCAAGACAAGCATAGGGCATAATGAGTGGCTAGTAACAAACCTGAATGCTGTAAATGTCTAGAATGTGTTGTCCGAAACTATCAATACACATGAGAACTTAACAGCCAAGGGATTTTCCAGTGTTTTAACAATAAAGTTGTGCGATGCTGGAATGCTTTGTAACAGGACTGTTGAAGAAAATCAGCCAATCTATCGGTGAAGTATTAAAATTGCGGAACAACAGCATAAGTGTATCCGAAGTTACTCAAAAAGGCCATAAAAGGGGCGAAGCCAGCTGGTAAAAGCTTTGTGAGGAAATAGACGGTGATATCTGGGGGAGGGATATAAGATTGTGATGCGGATAATGATTGGCTTTCCTCCTAGACATAGACTACCGATGTAATTCACGAGGTCGTTTGTCATCCTAATGTGATATTTGACTGTGATATAAACTGTGACGTAAACTGTGATAGTATCTACTTACAGGAGAAAAACTGCGTGACGCGTGTTTAAAATTAAAGTGCGGGAAAGCACCTGGATCGGGCAATATTCCCTCAGAAATCATTAAACTGGAGACACTTGTGGTGGTTGAATGCACAGTAGCAGTGTTCAATAGCCTAGTCGCAAATACAAACGTCCCACAAGAATGCAAGCTGGCCAGACTCATACTACTGAGGAAAAAATAAGTCTTTGGATACCTCCTCTGCATTATAGTTTTATATATCTCAAACAGAAGGACAATGCTAGAGGCAGAAAATGAAACCGAGACGCGCCAACTGCGTTGTGGTTTCCACAGGGTCCGACCCTGTGGCACGAAGACAATTTCTTGATGCTTACCACAATGCCAAATGGGTTAATCTTCATTGGCTTCACAGACGATCTTGCCATGGTTGTGAAAAACGAAAGATGCGTTACAAACATGGCAAAGAAGGGTGAAGAACGAATAGTAAACTTGATGGAAAAGAAGCGGTTCCATCTGACGCCACAGAATACAGAAGCTGAACTTCTAACAACAAAAAGGAACATCACTCATTCATTTTATCGTGTAAAATACGGTGATCAAACCTACCAAAGCAGTGAATTATTCGGAAGTTTGGCTAGACAGTCAGTTGACTTTGGCAGAACATATCATCAGGAACATTAGTAAAGTCGAAAAGACTTTGACAACCCTCTCACATCTCATGCCGATTGTAGATGGACCCTGAAGTTCGAAAAGTTGGGTATAGTAGAGCCCAACGATATAGCATTTGTTTATTATTGCGGCATCTCAAAGTGCTGCCCGTGTTAGTGCAGTTCAGAGCTTCAAATAGACACAATTTTAATAATTATTAATTAGATAAAGCTGTTGTACTTTTAAACATATATATAATTTATGATCCTTTGTCGGAATTTTTTGGCAGACATCCTCACAAATGCTATACCGTTGGGCTCTACTATACTGGGAAGCGTCATCCACTATGTAGGGTATCTATTTGGCAGGCAGTGACTGGCAATAAACAGTTCATCAGCAAACATATCAGTGACGGCAGAACTATCCGCTAAAGCCCAACTTATCGTTGTTGTTGCATGTTTTTGGAGTTCCCAACCAGATTCGGGCATTTTAAAAAATTAGTAAAGGTGAAATAAATCAGAGGATTTTAAACTTGGACTTGGATGGTGTCTCAGGTTCTTCAGCATGTTAACAAATGGACAAAGAGATTTGTTGGGGATTCAAAAATGTTGAAATTGAATTCAAAAGCCCCTAAGAGATTTCCGAAATTTCAGTTTTAAACTACTGAACGTGACTACAAATGAACTCATGTTGAATATCAAAACCTCACTGCACAAAACTATACAAAACATTCCAGTAATACTGTTTAGGTCTTCCATCAGCTTGAGATTTTTACGTTTTGCAAAGTTTAGATTGATGTTGTATCCTACATGGTCTTCAGGTTAAAAAACAGGTCATAAGTTTTATCTGCTCATTAACGTAAGGATAGAAAGAGTCCAATATATGGGACAATGATATTTTAGTCAACGGAATACAGTATAGCAACCCACTATACCTAAGGATACATGAATGCACGAATGAGTCGATCTACTTGACTAATTTATTTAAATGGAAAATGCAATTATCAAATATTATTATAAACCCCTTCATATATTAATGCAAATAACCTAGTTTATTTTCCATTTACGACTAGAATGGTTCTTTTAGGTTTTCGTAATACGCAAATACCCGCTTGTTCTCACCATTATGATAGTTGTTGAATAACGCTACCGATGTATGTCTTTGCTAACATAACAATATCAACTAATAACACACAGTGAGTCTGTGTAGTCGTTCTATTGTTTATAGAAGCATAATAATTGGTACACGTCGGAGAAGTTTCACTATCCGCTTGTTCTTCTTCCTGGGCATAGCCGTGTTATTGTATAAGATATTTGCCGAGAAAATTATTATTCTTAAGTCTTGGGCTCCTTAATTCTACTCGTTTCTGCAGTAACGGATTTAAATCCGAATAAAAATAATTTTATATTGACTTGAACCGTCTAATCCATTCTCAAAATAAAATATTCATATCAAAGTTATTTGCATATTAAAATTTCATCTTGATGCAAATATAAACTAACTATAAAAAACTGTTTATTTTTCCGTTTGAAAATCAAACGTGTAAACAATTAGTTCTACACATGCAGTAGATGGCAGGTAGAAAAATATATACTTAGATCATGGGAATTCTGTAACATTTGTATTTTTTTCAATTGCGCTACATCTCTTTACCCCAAAATATTATTTGAGTACCTCAATTACCTTTTTTAACGTGATCGCTGATTTTGATTGATGAACATTTTCCATCCCCTTCTCTCACATGACAATACTATTTTAGAGCATTTACACTTAGGTATACGCGTGGGATATAATGTAATCGAGAGAATAATAAAATACCTGGTACCTATTTTCATCAGTAATCGATGGACCAATTTCCATTGAATTTAGGAACGACATATCGTTCGTAGGGTTATAGTGTTGATGCTGCTATATTTTTCAATTTGGCTGACTTATTAGCGAAAACGAAAAAAATACTTACCAATTCAAGAATCAAACAATTTCGAAAATTGTAGTTTGTTTTTGTACGTTTTACTCGTTTAGTAAACTTCAGTACTTACTTGTCTTGTTTTGAAACTAGTAATGCCTAACAGTACGAAAATTTCCCTGTTGATTAGACTTCAAATAATATCTTCAATTTTATTACATTCCATGGGCGGACTGACCGCCGATAAATTTTTATATATCAAATATTAAAACCCTACTGCATGAACTTATAACGAACGAACTAACATTTGTTCAAATAAGCAGCTATCACTTTTAAAGCAAACAAATGAGTATTCGGCTGATTTTATCAGGATTGGAAAGATATACACTTTGAGAAGTATTTATCAAGTAAACAATTCATGACGACAATCGAAATTTTGGTATCTCACAATCTCATAGACAAACCACCACAAAATGAATACGTTGAACACAAACACGTAAAAAAGACATCTCGACCATGCAGGTCTAACTGCCCATGATGAAAATGATCTATCATTCCAGTTGAATTGTCACACTACCACAATAATTTTTTTGTGTGTGATACTACCTCGCGATTGCTTTAAAAACAAAATCTCTTTTTAAATTTCCTTTATAATAATGTTAGGTTGCATGTAAATGCATTTATGTTACTAAAGATAAGTATCATGTCTCCCATAACATCCTTTATGTAATGACCACATTAGTTTCTGCATCTTCTCCCACTGATTTTGCACTGATTATCACACCAATTATTTCACAACTTGACGGTCACGTACCTTGCGGTATCCCGCCATTTCGACGGCAGTCTGTGCGTGAAAACTTAGTAACTGCTTTATAAGTGACGATCGCGGTACCATTTATAACTTCCTCTTCTACTGCGCGGATTCAAAATTGCGGGGGAGGCCGTACAGGTTAAGCCAGACACCAATGGCATTACAAGATCACTGGATAAAGTGACAGTAACTGATATTTTCAGACAAATAGTGCTTATTCACAAGTAGAACCATGGTAAAACGCATAGACATACTTCTACCCTAAGAAACTCAACAGACGGATTCAACTTTAGCATTGATTTACATATTTATATTCTAATCAAAAAGGGGCATAAACAGCGTACTTGCAACGTATTGCTTTTGATATTTTTCACATTCTGAACTGATTTCAAACTTTAGATACCTGCAAAAATCGGCACAGTCGGTCATCAACAATAACCTTAATCCATTTTACACTTATCTGCTCATAAACTACTACTTCTTTATGTACAGGATAATTCCTTAAGGTCGCTTTTATAATACCCTTTCGTAATACCATAGCCCCGTAATAAAAAAGTTACAGAGGAATATATTATGAACGTCTGCAGTTCTGATATTTCGTAAGCAACATCCCAAAATTATATCTACCTTATCATGATCTAGTACCTGTTTTTACAAGCCACAATGCCACATTCTTGCTTTAAGGCTCTATTATCTTTCCCTACCGTCTGGATTTTCGTGGTGTAACAATATTTTATGCAGCTTTTGTCCTGGCTATTAGTGTATTCACAACAAATAGATAAAAATATCTCCAAAGTGATAATAAATCTTCATGAAACCAGCTATGACTTGTTTTATTCGACGGGTGTGATCATTTCATTTGAAAGCAGTCCAACTAACTAAAAGTTCATCCCTATCACGGTGACCTAATAGGTCACGCAAATTGTGTCCTTAATAACATAAATATATTTGGCTAAATTGAGTGCATGTATGCTTATTTCTCTTATATGTTCCGAATAATCCAAAAAACGTATTATACACTCATAGAGTTTTAATATTAATATAACAATTTTTATTTGCTTAATTTCTCCATAACCTATGAAATCAATTTTTCTTAACTAATTGCGTAACATTTTCCTTTTCACACCTAGTTATGGGATGTAATTCGTTACACAACTATTTTCCGTATGATACTGTCACTTCACTTGTAAACATTAGTTGAAGTGTATTTCCATCCGTTCTCATTTGTGATTATTTTAGTACGTAGTTATTGTAACATCAACTCATCTAAGTTTTACCCTCAATGGTGACGCCCACTGACGTCTTACGAAGCCAAAGGTCCTAACACCTGGACTGCGGCAAAAGATGTCTCTCACGACATCATGAACTGATTTATAACATCACTTGTTCTTCGGAAACACCATGTACCGTTATCTTGGCTCATTCGCATCAGAAGCTGACATCTGATATTAAGTGTAAGGACCATTGAGGGAAAAACTTATATGAGTTGATGTAGCTATCACACCTTTGACCGGGTTACGTATATACCACCAGCTTGCTCTCTTCTGTTGGACCACCAGTCTATACTGACTGATGGCTTTCTTAAATCCGTTCAGTATTTTAGGAATGACAAAGTCGGATGAAAAATTTACTTGTAACGATAACTATGTGCCGCAGTTTAGATTTAGAACTTGCATCAAAAGTGTTCTGAAATGATTCTCATTATTTCAATCAGATTCAAAACATACTATCAAATGTAGTTATGAGTTATGACAATCCGTGTGCATTCAATAATTCAAATCTGAATTGTGCCACATTTGTCAAAAATGAAGTAAATTAAAATAATAAATAGCGATACAGACCTACACTTTATACATTAAAACTAAACCATTATTAGCGCAAACGAAAAGATAATGAAACAATTAATTTTAGAGAAGGATGTATATCAAGGAACGAATTTAAAAAATTGCTGTGAGAACTGGGACTGCACCGTTTTTGAATGGCGTGCCGTTTTGTAACATTTGCGTATGTTGTAGTCGGTCTATTCAAATTTCCAGGACGCGACGCTGACACTCGAACGTTTTAATGCTACGCGTTATGAAAAACGACGGAGTAATTGAAATTATAAAATCTAGAGAACAATGGTGGCCGTTGCGAACTTATTACATATATCGCAATACATTCATTCGGTACAATGATAGTATTAGGCAATCATTTATCATCATGTTATCATCATGACTTGAACTTCAAAGTATTGAATTATTATTATCACATATAAAACAAATTATCATTCAAATATAAAAAGCAGGAGATTAACAATGACAAGGTAAAAATATATATAATGGAAAATGAAAGTACCAAATCATGTAGATTGTAGATGCTCTTACTTGGTAAAACTCTTCCATCATGCATATAAGAAGATTGTATAATTAACACACAGTTTCACAAATAAATCTCTTTTTCTTTTGGTGACACTTTTCGATGATTTAAATATAGATCTAAACGAGTCACTGAAAGAAAAAAAATTATTTGCGAAACTGTGTGTTAATTACACAATATTTTTATCTACCAAAGTACAAAATATAATGATTACATTTCCAATCTTAATTCCCACGAATAAAAAATTCTGAATTTGGGTTAGTAAGCGCACTCTCAAGGTTGGACATGATATAAAAAAATTAATATTAGAGAATACGCACAAATAAACTATATAGATATGCATTTATATTTGATGTTTCATACATTCATATAACCATATCTGTGTCGTCCTGGTGGGCAAGATGCTGGTGTCTCGTTTATCTGTTCAACATGAATTAATAACTTATCACCGTCAGCAAGTGCGCAATAGTAGGAAAATGCTCTTCTGCCTTATCGATAGTTAGTCAGGTGTCTGAAAAAGGAGAAAGTGGTAAACTGAAGTAGCTGCTATCGTCGACATGCCAATCACTCACTACGTCACAAAGGAAGGAAGAATTCTAAGGAGTTACTGCAATCATATAGCTCCTTATTTATGTCCAAAGATGGAAAGACCGGAAGAACAAGTGTCATTAAACACAATAAGACACTGAAAATATCAAGCGAATCCAACAGCCATCTAAGAGGCTACCACTGACTATACGAGCGTTGGCTGAAGGTATCGTTCGAAAGTTGGAACGATATTGAATAATAGAGCTGTCCTGTAGTCCACGGGCATCACCAATGGTGCAGATGAAGGAGAAAGTCGAATCTACGAGATTATGTGTTGACTATCGGCAGTTTTATAGCGTTACGAAAAAAAGATTCGAAAAATGACTAGGTGGATCGTAAGACTTTAGAAGGATTTTGTTATTGAGCACCGATCAGGAACCAACCATCAGAATGCAATCGTGCTATCAAGAAGACAATGTTAAACAGAGTATTGTAGTAAGATCTCGGAGAAAGAAACTAACATCCGTCAAACTGCAGTAATGAGCGACGAGAGGACACCATCTGGGATCAGGAGAGTTCGAGAATGGGAAAGGGTTGGCCGCCGACCAGGATAGCAAGATGTTGCAGCATTTTCTCAGAGGCGTTATTGGGCTCAGTGTAACTCACTGACGTTGGAAGATGGAGTGCTGCACAGAATTCTCGAGATGGACGATGGAACAGAGAAGCGGAAACAGCTTGTTATTTCAAAAAAGTACAGTTCCGAAGGTTTTGCGTTATCTGCATGACTGAACATCGGAAGGACACTTAGGAGAAAAGAAAACACTGCAAAAGGCTAATATGCGTTTTTACTGGGTGAACTGCTCTGACGATGTAAAGGAATGGGGTCGCAAGTGTATCGTCTGTTCATCGAGTTATGGATCTCACCGCAAAACAAAAACTCTGCTGATATAGCAACACCTTTCCTAAACACAGACCAAAGAAACAAGTACATCTGTGACAATGGACTACCTTATCAAGTCGGTAGATGCATATGTCACTCGAAACCAAATAATCTGGATTCAAGGAAGATTTCATGTGGCTCCACAATCCGCAGAGAAAACGACATTGTCAAGAAAAGGTTCAACGACGGCATCTTTCGCATCTGCAAGTCTCCCCATGGGCAGCCCAAGGTTGTCCATTTCAACTGACTGACGCCCTACCAAGGAGACCATGACAACGAAGTACATCAGACAAGCACGAGCAATGGACAGCAAAGTTTCCTTTCAAGAATTCATGGAAATCTACAGAGGCAGCTCAAAGGCAAAATTTTGTTACCAAAGAAGTACAGCATAACCTGTTCAGCTTTGCAGAAGAATATTCCTTGACACGAACCTTCTCAGCAAGTCTTGATGAGCGAAGAGGCATCGCCAAAACCTTCTACAATAAATCATATCCTCTACCTGGTAACTAAGAACAAGCCGTACCAAACAGCACTAGAGTAGAGAAACTACAGTATTTATTGACAGATGCAAGTCCGGATACATCCTCCCTGAAGAGTTTGCAACCCAGCAAAAACCTCGTTCTGGTGATTCATCAACATCAGCTTTAGACTCGTGTGTAACCCTGAAAAATTCACCCCAGAATAAGTGCATAGGGTTAACTTAGTACCTATATCTGCTGTGGATTATATTGTATAATTTACACCTCCCTACTTTTATTGCTTATTTTCATTTATACACCTTTAGTATAATAGTATGTACTTGTTTATTAGTCTTTTACATTAACTTTTTATACTCAATTCATATACATGGGTAGTCTACTCATTGAGTTTTATACTATTGTGCAATTATGCATACATTCACACTCGTTGATTGACACATTTAGTCTATTTCTGCAATTTATATATTTTCATTACTGTTATCTGAATATGTTATGTATTTTATACTCAAACGCTATTCCAATTCATTCCAGTTTTGATAGTGTTTTGACACTTTCAATCATCTTCTAACCGCACATCCCCTCCCTCCTCCCCCGCCAACCAACGAACACTGAGAACTGCCGAGATAGTGTGTTCTGTGTTATCAACATCTCGGTGGTGCATAAGGTCCATACCACTGGTCCATACTCAGTGTACATATATGTTTTATTGTTTTGTGCTGCACCGTACAGCCAATTCCATGTAGATACTGTAGATGAGTGTAGAATGATCCCCATACGCACGAGCGGCCATAGTGAGAGTAACCCTATACAATTATGCTTTGTGTGCCAGACACTAGGTATTTTCTTATTTACAAAATTTTCCAACGTACTTTCCTAGATAATAAACTAAATATCGATGGGGATTATCTATGAACTAATGTCGCCTCATATGGGGATTTGTTGAAAAATTGTCTAGCCATAATAAGCAATAAATAATAGTTCTGACTTCCCCCAGAACAGAGCTAGAGTAACAGACGAGTTGAAATAAATAAGCAGTCGTAAATATAACTTTAAAAAAAACAGCTGCGAGAGATGGATCAATATTTTAGTGTTTTAAAAAAAATGTATGTGCTTTTAT
This sequence comes from Bruchidius siliquastri, assembly GCA_949316355.1. Taxonomy (NCBI): domain Eukaryota; kingdom Metazoa; phylum Arthropoda; class Insecta; order Coleoptera; family Chrysomelidae; genus Bruchidius; species Bruchidius siliquastri. The sequence continues at coordinate 10,526,366 of OX438529.1, read as the reverse complement.
GGTGCATACTGATAAACATTTATATGCTATTCTGTCCTTGTTTACTCTTCTATCTCAGTGTTCTATCGTCAGTGCTTCTATCCAACTTTATATTTTCGTCCCTAGTTTTGAAATTCACCCACGTGCTATACTAGCGCCACTATAATTTAACTACTTCCAACGGACACTTTACAGACTGTATTGCTATTGCTATGTTAGTTGGAATTGGCCCCTCTCAGTGGAGGTCGGTAATCAGGATTTTCGGAAAAAGCTGAAAATTATTGAACTTATTCGGACATCCTCATTACCGTACATTGTACCGTCCTCGACATGCGCAGTACGCTTTTAAGCATTACAACATGATATTGTGACAATCCACAAACAGTTCCAGCCGTTGGTACCCACTGATTACGAACCGGTGCGCGAGACACTTTATGTTCTGTGTAATATAGTATGCATTTTACATTCATCTTGAAAGGAGTTTGAGACCTGTTCCAATATTTCAGTTTACGAAGACTAAACCAACGCATGCGTATTCTATCGAACTCAACAGTTTCCCAACGGTGCAACCATGCCGGTATAAAAATCGACGTTGGAACGAAACCATATTTTGACATCGTTCTTTAACTTCCCGCCAAATTGCCATTTTTATGCTGGGTTCTGGGTTGGATTTATAAATATGTATCTTACGATTTTGCTAAGCTTGTGCTAGCTTATCCTTTTTTTTGTGTTTGTGGTTGTAATTGTAAGTAAAACGGGTGCCAGTGTTCCACCTCTTTTTACTGATTTTTAGAAATGTTCACAACACAGGATATTAGTTCCCTTTTCATACAATTTAATATAGCTGTAGAAGAAAAGGTTTTGGAAAAATGTAAGTAATTCTTCTTCCTTTGTTTACGGCAATAAGTAAGCTTATTTCTGACTATGCAGGCCTGGAACTGTGTGTGAGGTACAATATAGAGCCAGAGGATTTCTGTGACCAGTGGTATGCTTTTGCCGCCTCTAATTTGAACGGAGCAGTGCCAACTCTTGTACACTTGGAAAAATTAGAAAGAAACGTCTTGGAAAAGGATAAAAGGAACGCAGGGGGCCATGCAGCAGTCGGTACGCCGAAGAGACAAAAAATAGATACAGAACCGTATCCTTTTCATTATATCATACCATGGATTTTGTAATCATCTGCACATTTTCCTTGACTGGATTCTCATACAAAGGGTGGTCCAGCCTATGGTCAGTTCATATTCGTCAGCAATGCCAAAGGTGAGTATCTTTATAACCTTATAGTAAAAAGAGATATAATGAAAGATAAAAACAGGTCTTTCAGTCAGAAATGATTTGTTAAGGTACAGGACCGGTCTCGTTCAATTTGGACATTGTTCATTGGTGATACACTGCATAACTTTGTATTTATGTATTTTCAAATTAGAGATCGAGAATGTGAAAAGAAAAGAAATGCAAGATGCTTTCTTAGAGACCGCTGAGTCCTATTAGTTGCCAAAAATAATAATTTTGATAGCTCTATTTTTTTGTCAGTACAATATTGCTGATGGGTGTGACATGGATAAAAACACCACATCATTTTTTAAACTGGAATTACTAATTTGATACATCCCAAACTACCATTGGATGAATGATTGAAATAGGCAAAGGTATATACAGTAGTAGTATTTATATCTATAAATAAAATTAATAAGTACATGATTTTTATACCATTCAATATTAGTTTAGAACATCAACCACTTACAACGCTTAACCTATGACAACTCCACATTATATAATTATAAACATATTTGTACCATTAAATGGAGAATTTTCACACATTAATGAATCAAATGAAGATGTAGATGTTCTGATCCATCCATTTGGTGCCATCACTTCTTTCTATAATTATAATTGATGTTGTGATGTCACCTTTCATATAAACTACTCTACCAGTTAACAAAATCCAGATGCCAGAAGAATCAAGAAGCTGCCAACGATTTTTTTATCCTTTAACAATATTTGACCACCGATTAGCTGTAATTGACCACCCACCATTTACAAAAAAGAATAATGTTTTAGGAAATTATGGAGTTTGGAAACTAATACTAATTGGTAGTCTAACATTGTCAATTAGTGGTTAAACAATGGAAAAAATCGTTGGTTTTTCAAAAAATTTGCAATGCCAACTCCACAGAGCTGGTTTGGAATATATGGATACATCAGAAACATTAACCTTCTGTATGTTATTTTGACAAGGACCTAAAAAATCTGGAAGAGAAATATTCTGTAACTATTGAAACATAAAATCACTAGGTGGTTATTTGGCCACATATACTTTGTAAATAAATGCCATGTCAAATGTAACAATATGTATATTTATAACTCCATATTACTTTGTAACTTTGTTTAATGGAGGCAAAAAACTAGTGACGATAAATTGTTGGGATTTAATTTCACCAACTTCTGAGACTACAATGTAAATACAAATTATAATAGTATTCCCATTTTTATTCAGTTAAGGAAAAAAATTGTGATAGACAGAAAGTGATCGTATTGCTCTTGCATGATTGCTGGCCTTGGAGTGCATCAAAATAGATCCTTTGTAATTCCTTCACAAATCACTATTTCATCAAAATTTGATAGATTTTACTTTAAAGAAACTTCATCTGTTAATAGATTGTACAATTTGTTATTTCAGTCTTATATTTTGTAGATTTTCTTTATTGGAATTCACTCAAATGGCACCTAGTGTGATTCCATCAAATGACACTTAGTTTATTAAATAAAAGTTAACACATTTTAATTTTTTCATGTCCACTCTCTCCTATATGCCATGAATTTTGAAGCATATTTTGTCTTTGTTAGAAAAATGAACTTAGCTAAGATTAATCTGAATCAATAAGATTGAACTCAGTTAATTTTCTCGTGAACGAATAATAATGTGTTCTATTGGGAATTTAGGGTGTAAATGCCCATACACACTTTGTACCAGTTTATTTTGGCAGATCCTCACCTTTCACCGACCCTGGCCTTTTGTTGTTTGAAACTTGTAGACAAGGTGGATTTATCAAAATTTTGATTTCGGACGTCCATTGTCTATAAAATTTTTGAGTATCACGACGTTTCGATTGATATGCTATCTTCAATCTTCTTCAGATGCTATCTTCAATCTTCTTCAGATGCTATCTTCAGTTCACCTGAAGACGATTGAAGATAGCATATCAATCGAAACGAAAAATTTTTATAGACAATGGAAGTCCGAAATCAAACTTTTGACCTGGCCTTTTATTTATGGAACTAGTATGTATCCTGGTATACAATTTTTTAAACGTTGAGTGAATCGATTCAGGGATTTTGGCAAATAAAAGTGTCCAATAACGAATAATCCAATCAATACATCGTCATTCTTTGAAATGTCTATTAGAAGGTTGCTTAAATTTAACAAACGATAATGATATTCTGAAATCGTATATTCCTGCGTCCGACCCTGCCTAGAATCATGCCTTCATGACTCGCAAAAGCTTACCACCATTTTTTCTGCACTGCCGTTTCGCATCAGCGCTTTTGCCACAATATGTTCTCGCGTCTAGCCCGTTCCTCTCTACGTGACAAAGAAGGACGGAGACCATAAAGTATGTCGGAGAAAGACGCATGCGCTCTGCCAATCCTAAAAGTTTTCAGAGAAACTTTTCAAGGCTACGGTCGATTTATCCTTCAACCGTAAAACTCGTAAGAGAAGCGGCCATTGTTGAATCTGCTGAAGACGCTTTGTTGTTTTTCCAAGTCGACAATTTCGCCGGGATAACCTGTTTGAATGCCAAAATCCTACGGGATGCAATGCAACCTGTTGATTCGGGTTGCTAGGCTATGACGGATTGTGTTTTGTGTTCGAAATGTGTTTAATGGTGTAACAAGGGAAGTAAACAACCTTATTTTGAGCTGAGATTTTTTGTTTGGTGTACTTGAAATTCACTGCAAGATTATATTTCCTTTTTTCCGTCTCTGTCATCAAAATAGGCGCTTATTGCTTTGTAGATCTTTGTCGTTTATATTTTTTTGTATTCTGGAAAAGCGCTGACGCAGCTGGAAGTTAGCGTCAGTAATTCTAGTTGAACGGCTTTCTTTCAATAATCGGTCGTTGTAACGTAATAATTACAAAAGTCTCCTGAATTAGTTCTATAATACAAAATCTTAACAACAAAGGAAACCATTGAATGTTTTTTTTGTTATATTCAAAATTCGTTGATTATTGTACAGAAAGTAATATTTAGTTGAAGCAATTTAGACGCTTCAAGTTTACATGCATTTAAAAAGCAAACAAAGCATTGAGTATTTTGAACATAGTAAAATTCTATGCAATTTATATTAGGAGCATTGGTTAGTGAACCACATAATTGTGCTAAAGTAACTTTTTTTTGAAGTATTACATATTCAATCTTAGTTTGCCAAGGATCACATACTTGAGGATGAAAATAAAACATTATATCCATTAACCAATTATTTTTTCAACAAAGCAGCCTTTGATTTTTTACAACCTGAAAAGCACCTGTATCTATACCAAAATTATCTGTTAGTTGTACGATTAAGTACAATTATAATTTCAAAAAGTAAAATAGATTACAATATAAAATGACCATAGGAAACATGTTTTAATAAGAGAGTTGTATTATAACCATTTCAAGAAATTTCAATAAACATTCAATGTAAGGCCTAATAAAATGAACCCAGCTACAAAATAGATATGTCCTTACATATTATGTAATTATAAAATGATTGCGATCAGATAGCACATGAAGCAAGCATAATCAGATCTCTCACTATAGGGAATATCTCTTGTATGATGTAGGATTGAAAACTATTTTTAGTGTAATGCATTTTTTGAGTAGAAAGATTTCCAATAATTACTTCTGGGTTTATTTTCAACAAAATTATCTATTTTTATAAATAAGATTACATAAACTGCATTGAAAGTTGTGAATCAAACTACTTGACTATTGCCTAATATCTTCATGTGGATCATGAAAGAAAATGTTGAAGTTATGTCAATAATGCAGTTGATCAGAAACATGTACTAATAATACAAAGTGGCAACAAAACTTCAAACATTAAAAGAGGATAGAATGAACATTTAACCACAGGATAGGGGCAATGAGGGGTAACTGGTATTACCCATAACTAACAAAGACATGAGGTTTTTGTATGACCATTTGATGCTAAAGGAGTATGCGAGGACTGGCATTGCGAATGTATTATAGCTTTGGTGAGATTTCTATACTTTAGTTTTGTTTGAAGAAGTTTCATAAGATAGTCCTTGAATTTGTGTAGTCTGTTTTTATAAAAGCTCTGATATTTTTATGTTTTGCCTTTGTCCATGATGACAAGCATTTCACCATTTACAGTTTCCTTGTCAGGATGGTTTTTCCATTCGCCTCTGCTGATGTGGAGCACCTTGTATTTGCTCATTCCAAACTCGATTTTGATGTCTGACTTGCAAGTTTCTGTTATTTTGATTAGTCCTTTAAGTTGCATCTCGGAGGGCATATAATAGTTTTATGTCATCCATTAAAGGAGATGATTGATATTGTGGTGGTTTGTTTTTTACTACCATGTTGAGACCATAGTTTGGACTGTTGAGTACCCTCAAAACTAAAGGGAGCTAAGAGCTCTCTTTATAAGATTCCATGTTCTATTTGTATCTCTTCTGTTTGAATATATTCATTCAGTTTCTATTTTTAGGTGTATGGGGGTTCGCCATGTTTGCATAGTTAGTTCAGTAGCCATCTGAGGTATGCAGTAGTTTTATAGATTCCTAGAACTTGCAACTCGCCTTTTTCAAATCTATGTAACTGTTGTGAATATTTCAGTGTTCTTTTCTGGTCTGTTCCATGTTCACACTAATAATTATATGTTCTTTACCAGGGTTTTGTTGTACCATAAGTATGTTCTATTCTTTTGGATTTCTCAAATATACCAGCACTTGGAGATACATGTTACCATTATTGTTTTTATTTATCAACAGTCCATATAATATGGGGTATACAGGTGTTTCATGATAAATCAGAACAAGCAAACAAGGAGTCGTAACACGAATGAGAATGAGACGAATCCGTGCCGGGCGTTTTGAATGGGTGAGGAGCTAGTGCACCAGTCGCTTATCATTCGTGACTAGATCCACACTCATTAAAAAAGCCTAGCCAATTCGACGGCATGGTCACGACGGAGAATAGTCACGGGAAGCCATGGAGCAGAGAAAAGAGGATTGTGGCGCTCAGATGAAGTTGGAAACCCTGTGTCGGCGCGTGTGTGTCTAGTCCACGTACTTTTACGAAATCGTGACTAGATCCATACTCGTCTATAAAGGGCAACTGTTCAGAATACTTCATTAGATATAATTGTAATTCATTTGTCTTTCAATCTTTATAAATATGCAACACAATGGAATTTCCAGCATCTTTAGAATTGTTGAACATTTACTTGTAGCAACAATTTATATTAATTTTTGTAACACAATATTATTGAGTGATTTGTAATAAGAAGAGTATTACTACAAGTGTAGTTGAAATGTACAAGACGTGTTGCGTAAAGTACACAGATGTGGAGACAAATAAGGTGGAACAGTTTATTTAGCATTTCAGGTTTTTGCTTTGACAGCAAGTAATAGTGCTGGGCTGAATGTGTTTTTTTTTGCTCTGCGCATATTGACTGCAGGAGTTGAGGTGTAACATGGTAGAAAAAACGAAATGCATCTTAAATTTTTAATGATAATAAATAATTACAAAAATTCTATCGAGTCTCTTGAAAGAGATCATGAAGTGCGTTGACACTGTATTGCACGTGCGGTAGTATAAAGTCACTGACGATTGAAGTTCTTTAAAACTATAGAAAAATTCGTCAAACTGAATGTTTTCGGCATTTTTGAAATTATGAAAAATTAATTTTTTCAATATTTACAACTTTTTATTTATATTGAACTCCAAAAGATAAATTGCTCCAAAATATGATCAACATCTTTATTCCTAAAATACTATAGCATTATTCATGAACTTGGATGAACGATTATTGGCAAAATAATTTTTTTATCGTAACCAAAAGATACGCGATGTTTGGTACTTACCTAGTACTATGTAATATCAGAGCTGAACGCATGGTCCATACTGTTGTTTCAGAGCAACATAAACGAGCCTCCGAATGACGATGTTACTGCACCAAAGACGTCGTGTGCCACCAAAGATACATCAGTGGCTTATGAGAAAGAGAGTCTCCCAATGTACGTATTGATTTAAATCCTTTCATATCTCATATGGTATTAAGGTAAGAAAATAAAGAGGACCTTTGGTGATGTACCTTTGTTATGATCTGCTTTAGTTTTAATACAATTGAATCAGCCTGTTTGAAGTTTGGTAGTAACAAAATTATCGGATGCTCTTATATGTTTGAATATCGCGATGTATCACGACGTTTCAATCCAACATTGAAATTGGAAGGCGATATTACATTAATAATAACCTAAGTTGTATATACAGTTGAAGGCCAATATCAGGTTTGTGAAAGGGTACAGATTTGTTCATCCCAAATTGGCACATGCACTGCTGTTCTTTCAAACACATGATGGTTGTTAACTGATTGTGACCGGTTATTTTTTTTCATAGACAGTCTCTCGCAAAGGTAGAAAGTCTATCTCGTTCCAGAAGAGATGCTAGAGGATAAATGTCCTTTCACATTGACACTTCAAATTTTAGCCATCAAGAAAGTCGTTGACAGCCCATTACGTAATGTTGAGGTTCTCCAAAATAATGACTTGGAAGATGCTCATTTGTGGAGTGGGAATTCGACCTGGTGATGATGCACCCGTTGTCGGTCTAGTATTTATTGAACTGATGACTGTCAGGTGTTATCATTCTTGGGATTCCAACCTAGCAAAGCCGGCCACATTATCGTGCCAAACCCATTACGTAATGTTGAGGTTTTCCAAAAGAATGACTTGGAAGAGGCTCATTTGTGGAGTGGGAATTCGACCTGGTGATGATGCAGCCGTTGTCGGTCAAGTATTTATTGGACTGATGACTGTCAGGTGTTATCATTCTTGGGATTCCAACCTAGCAAAGCCGGCCACATTATCGTGCCAGGCCCATGACGTAATGTTTAGGTTCTCCAAAAGAGTGACTTGGAAGAGGCTCATTTGTGGAGTGGGAATTCGACCTGGTGATGATGCACCCGTTGTCGGTCAAGTATTTATTGGACTGATGACTGTCAGGTGTTATCATTCTTCGGATTCCAACCTAGCAAAGCCGGCCACATTATCGTGTCAGGCCCATGACGTAATGTTGCGGTTCTCCAAAAGAATGACTTGGAAGAGGCTCATTTGTGGAGTGGGAATTCGATCTGGTGAGGATGCATCCGTTGTCGCTCTAGTATTTATTGAACTGATGACTGCTAGGTGTTTATCATTCTTGGGATTCCAACCTAGCAAAGCCGGCCACATTATCGTGTTATTGTTGATGTCAATGACTGTTCATACTGTGCTCATGTAATTAAATAAAATATTGAATGTAGCTTTAATTGGGCTAACGTAGAATTCTGCATGATCCTAGTCACACAATCAGGCTTCCCTTTATGGGGCAAATCTATAGTTTATATATCATAGTCCAACTTTTTTCTTTAAGCAATTATGTTCCTGATGTGTTCACTTAGCAATGAGAAAAGGTTGAATCTTTTTTTTGAGATTTGGTTGATCTTCACCACATGTTTCTAATCAAGGTTGAACCTTGTCAGCTCAATTATTTTTCCGCCATCTGTTGGAATTTTATGGAGGTGTTACCGTATATTCAGTTTTTTATGGATTATTTCTAATGCTAATTATCATACCTCTGAAAATAACCTATACATTTGAAGTATATTTCAGCCAAAACCACTTGCCCGAATGATCGAATTATTTTTGAACGACAGGTTGTCTCTTCCAGAAAGTTAATGTAATCACCTTATCCGCATAGAAACCTATGTTCAGCAGGTTTAACAACAGTTGATAAAGCTCACTGATAGGCTAGTAAAATTCAACAGAAATACACCGGAATGCTAATTTAGATAGAGTTCTCCGAACCGAATACTTTTTTCACATATAACCGTTGCAAAAAACATATTTTACCAGATATCTCGCTAGTCACTAAGTTCATATACTGCTTATTACATTCTGGCCTCAAACCAACAGTTGTAGAAGAACGGTCCACTTCGTGCAAAGACCCGCGATACTGCGGATGGTACACATACAAAAAAATCAGCTTAAGAGAATAAAAATTAAAAAAAGTTACATTCAAGTATTAAAGTAATTCAAGCGTCGGAAATTTTCAGCTGACGTCATAGCATATCTGAAGTCAAGAAAGTCTAAGCGTATGTTCGTAATACCTTCATTATAAGCAGCCATGCAAAGTATATTAGAGCCGGATTTATTTTTTTAAAACTTATTATATGTTCTATACTGGCCGCTAATTGAATCCATATACTTGCACATCTTCATTAACTTTTCGGGTAATTCGCAGCTTTTATCAAAAGTAAAAATTCTGACATTACGACATTAACATTTTTAACTGCTTCCAGGAAAAGGGAAGACTATAATACACATAATAATACTATTCATCATGTCTTGTTAGGACGTTCCGTAGGACCTTTGCCCTTGAGTCGAAGCGCAATGGTATTTCAGTCCATCATATTTAGGTTTTCTTTCTGTATTCTACTTCCATGTTTATGCTCAATAAATATTAGACGTCAAGCAAACAACCAAATATATGATTTAATAGACGAGTACTCATTTTTACCTTTCACCCAGCACTCGTACGATGCGAGAGATGTAGTGACGTCACCACCTCACTTCTGCACTGATGAAATCTCTATTTGTATTGAATGTTCCATTACCATAATGACATCTACTTCCGGCATATTGGAGGAATAGGTCTGATAATTCGCATCACGCATGTTTTATAACAAACAGATTTTAAAAAAAAATATCCTATGAAAAAGCGACTAACAACCAAGATACTAATTTATTTTGCAAGGCTGCTGATAATGAACGATTTATGAACGTTCGCTTGCCAGTCCTTAACCTGCTTGACTCGAAAGATGCTATGACGTCACAGTGGTAAATTTGATACGTATGAAATATTTTAGTATTTAGAGATACGTATTTAATAGCTCATTTTTTGCATATGTTACACGTAATTGACACTTCCTAAGAATGAGAACAAACATGGCAGTCGGAATTTCACTGGACGAGCTGAGCCTATTGTATTACTGAAACTCAATACACTATGAAATATTTTAATTTTTTGATTGATGGACTGTTACAACAGATCGATGTCAGATCAGTATTCCCAACGCACGGACTTCGGTAAGATTCAAGTGAGCTATGGTTCTCCTAAGGCTCAGTTCAAACCTATGGACCACATGGAAGTGTCGATCAAGCATTTCTCAGATAATGCCATGCCAGCTGACGCCAAGCTGATGTACGATGTGCTGAGTAGGAAGGCAGGAACTCTAAGCAGTGCCACCGATTATTTTGGCAAGGAGATACTGAGACATCAGGGTTTGATGTTGTCTGAAGGGCCACTGAAAATTCTTATGGTACGATTTATAGATAGGATACTTATACCATAGTAGTAGTATTATATATTATCTATGTTGGCATTTACAGGAATTGAAACGTTAACTCATTTTCATGGTATTGGTATTTAAGGTATTCAAGTATAATATCGATATTATTTTTTTAAATGAGAACATTTTGGTATAATTATATTCAATTTTGATCAACCAAACTTACGAACAAGACATAACAAGAATCAATATGGTGATGTCGATAATATACGACCATCAGTAGGAACCAGAATAATATAGTTACTGAGTATAAACATGGAGACTACGGCTTTCATTTAAAATATTTCCGCACTGAAGTGTTTCATTTAGGGAACGCAGCAAAACTGTTTTTCAAGTAGATATATATGTTGATTTCATCGATATATTAAAAAAATAATCAGGCTGAAGTGAGATACAATGAGAACATTCATTAACTGTGACCCCAACATTTTTAACAATCCAAAACATATTTGGAAACAGAAAAATCGGAGATTTTTGAGGTTTTAAAACGTTGGATCCAAAGAATGAACAGAGAAATTAAAAAATAATATTGGAGACTGGTTTTGTATTAGCCATTATTGCTGAATTACAAGAATCTTTGCTATCTCTACAAATATTTTTAGTGTTGTATTGTATTTAGTTTATGTAGTGAACGGATTCCACTCGTATCAAATGAAACTGCTTACAGAAAAATAGGCTGGAAATGTAAGATCTATACATTATATCTCTGGTTTCGGATACATATTATTTTGAAAAAAAGATACAATGTAGTTACAAAAGTTGGCTAGATTGAAGCCTTCATAGAATCGGACCAATACCAGTCACCACAGATATATGAAATTCAGTCGGCATTTCTTGTTGGTCTGGCGAATCTAGGGATTATATTTGGATGTGGTTAATATAAAAAATGACAGATAATAGTTTTGCACTGCGCATGACAAGCAGCAGAGTAAAATATTATGAGGAAAATACCAAAAGCTTGGAAAATGCCGATAAAACTATTATATAGTAATTGAGGGCTTAATATTAGCACGTTCGAATATTATCCAAGAAGTTTCAAAAATATAGTTTAATGAAACGTGAGTAGAAGGCTGAGCATATTAATTTTCACTTAAGTTGATTAGTTCGTTGATTTATTGTACTATAAATTTAGATTTAATTCAAAATTGGATCATAATTGAGAGAAATGTTATTTTGAAGACGACCGATGAAAAAAATATTCTATTCATGAAGAGAGAAATATTGAAAATTCATATATAACACTAAATTACTGATTCAATTTTTGTGTGTGATAGTGTGAAATATATTCAATAGCAATAAGTTTATTGAATAGGAAGGATAAATCAATGACTTTATTAATTACTCAAGATATACTTTTTTGACATAGTATTATAGATTTGCTTGAAATTGATCAAATGGGAGAGAGAGATTGAGATGTGATACGAAAATTGAAATTAATGGGTTTAAGAGATAAAATATTTTATTGGATACCTAAGGTAAGTGTTAAATAAATTAGCATTTGAGTTGTAGGTAAGGGAGGAGAGGCGAGTTAATTATACTATTATATTATCATTTAAGGCATTTATTTGGGATAAAATTATTGTATTATGAATCGCCGTATTTGAATAATAATCTCTTGTATGACGTATCGCCGTATGATGTGCAATTGTGTTGAAAAATTAAACTAAGTTATAAACTGACTTTTTTATCATTTAGAAAATCATATTTTGAAAGGATTGTCCTATGCAGAATTACTTATCGAAATTTGTTAAGCAAAATATTATTTTAATGAAGAAATATATAGAAATAATTCAATTTTTTGATGAAGCTCAACCAAAATCGAAACGCTTCATTTTTTAGCCAAACATATCAGTAAAATTTGCATCGCATCAAAATTTATATTATCCAAACCTTACAATTGGTTTTATGAAATATTTTCTATTACTAAATCTACCATTTTCACGAGCCAGTCGTTATGGTTTCCATTTTTACAATGGACAACCTAGATTTATTCCACGAAATGCTTGAAATGTAATTTGGTTCTAATATTCTTCAGTATAAGATAAAATACTTTTTTTTAATTTGATGGTTTTGTAGCACTTCAGTATCCTGTAAAATAATATCGTATAGTTGTTCATACAATATTTACAAGGTTTATTTTGCTACTGGGGAGGTGGATACAATCTGTGATATGGTTTGACGTGGAGTGTCGCAATTGCATTGTAGTAAAAATGCTTAGTTCCATTTATATAGGATGTCAGAATACACGTGTCAAGTTCTAACCCTATTTAAAGTTAACCACACCCTACGGATTAACTCTGATCCGATATTCCTGACAATTGACTCTCAATGTCTTTGAAACTGGCCATTATCAGAGGTTGTGCACGTGAAGACGTGATATACAAAATAGTACATTTTCGGTCGATTTTACTGAAATCTCTTATTTATTTCCTTCCCTTATTAAAAAATAATTTCATCTTAATCCCATTGTCAAATAATTTTGCATCATCCTTTAATCTACTTACTTTTAGGGCGACATTATTACCTATGGTAGAATTATATCAGACTCTACTGGTAAGCTGAGTGCAAATTCTGTGATCTTGGAAGGCACTGCAGAAAGTAATATTTGTAACACCATCAATCTGAATCTTTCCAAAACGAAGAAATACTCATTGTTTCCCGGGCAAATTGTAGCAGTCAAGGGAAGTAACCTTACAGCTAACGATCTGGTGGCTGAGAAAATCTTTTCGAGCGCTCCATTGCCGCTGCCAGAACAAACGCCTGTCCCTAATGGTAAGTAGTTGGTATTTACGAGAACCATTCCATAGTGCAGCTTTACAATTACATCTGTATCTGAAACAACACAACCAGTGACAGTGGAATCCTATTTTTCATCTCCTCTAATCTGTTACTTATCTTGTGTCTGGCCTAGTAATCATTAAAGGTGCAAAAGTTCAGCAGTTTTCAGTTAATTGTATTTGTTTATTTCAAATGCGAAAATTTGCATCACAGTTTGCTCTCTAATTCGTAGTAAAATAAAATAATTTTCTTAGGCTCATTCTACCTCAGAACATCCATAAAAAATGCAATTTATGAAGCTACACGGAGATATTAATGATAAATACATTGAGCCAACAAATATGTGAGTTATTGCAATTAGATTCAGTATGAATTAATTAAGTAATCACGTCTTAAAATAAGCGAGTTCATAATTGTTCACCCTAGATAGCATCGAAGCTAAAGTTGCAATGAGCGAGTGTCCTGACTGTATGTAAAACTTCGAAAATAAAAATGTATTAAAACGACGTAATGCTGAACTGATTCTAATAAATTTCTCACCAGATTTCAGCACTACATGAAACAGTACCGCAAACTCGGGGACTTTTTGACGAATTGGATTGGGCTGGCAAAACTTGTAACTACAAATCCAAAGGCAGTAGCGTAGATATTGGGATCAGTCCCCTTACGAATCAAATAAACAATCAGGAATGGAATAAATTGAAAACTTCAAAGCATCAATATTCATTCTGAGTGATATCTCTGCCCCCCGCCACCCCCCATCGCAAAAACCTATCTACGCTTCTGTATAAAGGAAAAAGTGTGATAGCCGATCCAATTTAAGGTTGCCAGATACAGGCTTGTCATTTCCAGGCCACGGATCGGGTAGAGGGGAGAGAAAATGCAAATTATCCTCAAAACAAATAAAGGGGTTACCAGACGGTCCGAGTGAAAAAAGCGGACAACCTACCTTTACATAATAGGGCGAACCTAAAATTTGGAGCTTTAAAAAACCTGAAGAGTAATAAATACTCTCATACAGAATCTCCATGGACATTTTATTCCATTCAATTTCACATTGTGCATCCGTAATTGACAAGTTTGTGAGAAAATATATTCCTGGACACGATAATACTGTATTTCCCGGCAATCTGGCAAACCAATTTGAGTTGTTAAATAATTATACACGTTACAGTTGGTCTAAGACTTTACACGATATTGTTTCAAAATTCTTGTCTTATTTCAACTGATTCCACACATTCAGATGCAGATTTATTATGTAAAATTGCTCTCATTACATTGGAATATTAAAATGAAACAATCTGGAATAAATTAGAGTATTTATATATTTTTCACTACTGATTAAAAAAATATTCTTGAGTTTGCATAATATCATAATGATAACTTATTTTAGGTCCTCTGGAGATAGTTGTGTCTGCAGGACCTTATACATTTCCTGAAAACCTTTCTTATGAACCGTTGCACGACCTACTGAAATACGTGGAAGAATACCAACCTCATGTATTAATCATGCTTGGGCCCTTCTTGGATGTCACATCTAGCAGCGTCAAGAATGGAGATGTTCTACAGAGTTATCAGTCATTTTTTGACGGGCTTATAGAGAAGATCTCCAATACAATACAAAGTAAGAAAATTATCCAAACTTGATATTAAGCCTAATTAGAGAGTATTAAGCAACGGCTGTTCTTCAATACCAAATACAATTACATCATTTTTTCCTTACAGGTTACAACGCAACTAGTTCAAAAAACGAGCTTTTTTATCCTAACTGTAGCTACTACTAAAAACTCGGGAGTGTTCTATTATCTGCCACTGAATTATCATGCGTTTTTCTTGCATTCACTTCAGAGCTGTTCTACTTTTCACTAACACAAACCACACTAGTGCCAAAGATTTCATCATGGGCATACTCTTAACGTTTTTGTTGTCTAGAAGTTGTATCGCCTCCAAATTGCTGTTGGAGTGGGGATTCCTGTTTCGCAAGGAATTTTTCATCTCTTCATCAATATCTTAGTACAAACGTCTTTATGAAGGTCATGTCTCGGATACATCTCGGAAAATGCAGTATATCCCGTAGCACTTTGTTTTGAAATATGTGATAGTTTAGCTTCTCAGCTACTGCACAAAATAAATCTGTATTGAACGCCTTTCGATACAGATCCGGCTTCAGGCGTCACTATTTCAGCTTTCCTCCAAAATGCTTTAGGAGCCTATGTTCAATCGTGATATCAGAATATATATATGTATGTATGCATGGAATGAGAAATTTCACGTTAACATCTCCGAAACTTATATTAAAACATTATCCTCTCGGTGATCGGGAAACCCTGTCCCCCGATCATGGATACCGTATTAAAGAACACCCTAGTTCTAAAAAAATGGGTAGCACCATAGTTGATTTTACTGACATGATTTTTTTTTATCTAGATATAAAAACTTCTAGGTCATGATCGGGGGATTCTTGACCGCCGAGAGGAAAATGGCTGGTTATGTGATGGCTCCTAAAAACCAAATGTTAATATAAGAAACACGGGGTTCTGACATCACGTTTACTAGATATTATTTTTTCCTGCTCTTCGAGTTTGGGAGGATCTGGTTGCAGTGCGTCAGTATATTATAATAACAAATAAATGAACATGACATGTAAATCCCCTCGATCCTTTAATATTTTACGAAAATAAAAGCAATTGATATGCGAACGACAAATTTTCAGCGCCGCTGCCTTTTTACGATTTCTATCAACCATGATCGATCGGAACTTCGCTAGCATCACCAATTTTGATACATTTTTGAGTGATGGTCGGACCCTCTCATAAAGCAAGAATAAAACCAAAAGGTTCATTACTTTGGTGATAGATGCAGCAAGTTTTTATTGGTATACTTGACCACTATCAATATGGATACTCAAAAGTTAAAATTTATGCCCAAATACTGCCAAGGCTCCAAGTTAAAAATGTAGCTATTTATGGAGGAGGAAATTTGTTCCATGGAAAGATTCGACAGTCACAAAATTGGAACTGTATATCTTTTTGGGTAAAATCTTTCAGAACAAGCCTTGTATCTGCAATGTATAACGTAATGTTATGGTCATCTCCGTTTCTTTCCAAGACTTCACAGTAACATTAACATATCTGGTGTGGGTGTGCGTGCCGTTCGCGTTGGCTAACAATCTGTCCCGCAATTATAGAGCCGAGCATAAACTTGCGTATTACTAATAATTTCTTTATCTATCTCTTCAGGACCTAACATGTTTCTTTATTTGCAATATTTCAGTTACCAACACCCGGGTGGTCATAGTTGCATCTCACAAAGACGCCCACCATCATCCATTGTATCCAACGCCACCTTACAAACTCAAAGAGAACCAACCAAATATCAAAGTTGTCTCTGATCCTTCGATGATCGATATCAATGGACTGGTGATTGCTATTACTACTGTTGATGTCTTGATGCATTTGGGTAACTACGAATTGCATTGGTGAGTTTCAAGGGTATATTCTGTTAGGAGTAGATTTCGTTATTCGTGAAATGCAGTATTGAAAAATTTTTCAATCTTGGAAAAGGCATGGATGATTAGATTGTACATTGTATACATACATGTATAGGGGGACTCTAAAAAGAGATACACTTATAAATAATAATAATGCGTTAAAAAGAATGAAGTTCTGAATGGCATTCTCGCTGAGGTATTCAGTTAACATCCTTCAATCTTTATGCAAAATACAGAGTTTCATTACCTACCGCATCCACGCTCTTCAAATGTGCAAGCTTTAAAAGCTTCTTGTTGTGCACGGCTCTTGTGTGATTGTCCATCTTTAAGCCTATGCAACAGGCCCTCCAATCTCCAAAGAGGCAGGCTGAGCTGGCGCATGGAGACATCCCTGCCTTGGATGATGCGCAACTATGCAAATTCTGAGAGGACTGAGTTCATCAATCACTGAGTCAGCAAATCCTGCGTTCTAAGTAGATCGAGAGAACCCAGGCTGACTGTTTTCAGCACTCTTATGACTAAGATGCTAGTATAGCAGACTAACTGTGTGGTCTGGCCAAAGCTTGGCAGAACGCGAGAATTCAATAACGAACATCTTTGGTGATGGTCGAGGACTATGTCGGGCTTGCATAAAGCTCAAGTGTGAGGAATGAATAGTTTCTTTCTCGGAAAATAAGCAAGTTTAAGTTAAATGATCATCCTTCTGTTGAATTATGGGAGCTGATATTCTATAGCTACAGCCTGCAGGGTAGTCAATCTTAATGAAGGAAATTTCAAGCAAGAGCATGTACAATCTAAAAAATCCTAAATTGTGTAACAAATAAAAATATTTTTTATTTGTTTCATCTCTTTTTGATTACCATTGAGAAGAATCTGAAACTTTAATTAACTAATAAAATATGTGATGTGATTCATTGAACAGTATTTTTTTTTGTTTTAGCGATAAAATATCTCGAACCACTCCAGATAGATTAGCCCGACTGACATCCCACTTGTTGAAGCAGCATAACTTCTACCCATTATACCCGCCTGTGAAAGGTTTGGGTATTGATTATGAATTGTATGAACAGTATAGCATGATTGATACAAAGCCCCATGTGTTGATTGCTCCTTCGAATTTAAAGCATTTTGTTAAGGTGAGCTCACATCATGCAACATTGTATTATCCTATTATTGTTTAAAGTTGCTGTTTCATAATTATTCAGAATAAACTGCAAAATATTTGGTTCCATCATTGATTATATCTCTATATCTTAAATAAGAATTTTTACCGACTACTTTTCATGCTGTATTTCTGCAAGGCCAGCAGATTTAATGCAAAATTCACTAACCATAATCCGACTCTAAGCACTCTTACGAATACACGCTTTCTTGACGATAATCCCGTGGCGCGATTGACCACATAGGAATTCATAACCATTTGCTAAACAGGCGTTATACCCTGCTCCTTCATAATCTAAGACCTATAAAATAGTTTTATAATCCATTATTTTTTGTGCCGGTATACTAATAGGAATATTTTGAACCATCAAACGCTTTTTGCTAGATTTTCTATTTTCTCGGTTGACTTGTCCTTTCTGTTTTCTGTATTTGTTGTTTTTCAGAGTATTGACGACTGCTTGATGATAAATCCAGGATATCTAGTAAAGGGTTACATCGGAGGAACTTATGCAAGGATTGAAGTAGCAGCTGGTACCAGCAAATCTATTTGCGACCGTGTTTCTTGTCAAATTCTCATGATATAGTTTGTGAACTTAAGATTTATTTTTCAAATTCTTTTTTTTATTTCTGTATTATAAATTAATCTCGAGATTTCCTCACTTAATTCGCTATTCCCGAGCATAGTATCATACAAAATACAACTTATTTAACATTTTAAATCTAATGAGGTCATTATCGTTTACCAACTCTGTAAAAACAATAAACCTAATTTAGTAAAGAATGTTTAATATGCAGCTTTCTGCTTCTGCTCCTGGTCACATCATTTTTATGCATATTTACATTCTCGTCTGAAGTGAACAGGCCTTGCGTGTAAACACTAGTACCGGCTAGTATAACTGTGATAAAAATCATTAAAAGTTTTAATCAAAGACCATACATATTTTTTTATAAAGATTAGAATCCATATACATTTTCTTAGAACGATTGAACCATTTTTTTTAATTTAATTTCAAATTCATTTATCATGTATCAAATATTTTTAAATGAAAGTAAATCGTTTAAAATCAATCCTTCATTTGAAAAACAATTAAAATATTTGTTTAGATTTTAGATAGTGGACAGGTAGACGATATAACAGATGTTTTAATTAATCTATATGCCAGTTACCATCTGGTAACGTACTCACTGTATGTTACATATTGTAACTTCTAAGCACAAGTCTACATTAACAGCTACTGTTATCTAGTTTCAATGTAAATTTGAGTAACTAGCAGGTGATTTTTTTAATCTAGCATTAGCTCCCTGGCCCTGCGTTCTGGCACAATGAATTGTAACCTCGAAGCGAAAAGACAGACTCAGGTTTAAAATGAGTCTCCTTTAAAGCTATACAGAAAGGATTGTGCTGCCTTACAATCAACATTTATGTGTCATACATCGGTGTCATCCATTGCAATTCCACTGTGGAAGTTATTTAGATATCAGGAGGGGTTGATAAAATATTTATCAGGTAGCTATAAGGAGCAATATAATCGTAATTTAAATAACTTCTCGCAAAATTGCCATATGATTGGGTGCTGACGCACACCAAGCCAATACCCGCTATTGCTGTGCGTTCAGGAACGATCTTACAATGCAATAAGTTTTGAGAATCGGTAACTTTTGGAAGGTTTTATATAACTTTTTGTTTAGTCCAAATTGTTGTATGTGTGGTGTGAATATGGTGGGTGTGAGCTCCGAGACATGATCAGGACGATGATAATGACTTTCTTGTTTCCATTGTCGTTTAATTACTATTGCGAAATCTGTATATTTAGATATTTTCCCAAAATAGGTGCTTTGAACGTTGAATAGCGATATCAATTAAATAGGTAACTCTTAGTTGTTTAACATAGCGGCTCAACAAAACGAGCCAAATATAGCGAATGGACGACTAACACTTGTATACTTACACATATGACTGTCGGAGGCTTAGTGCCACGGGTGGACACCGGAGAAGCCACGAATCAGATGGTCGAGAAGCTAAAGTTCATTTCAAACTAAATTATTTCTTCTCAAAAAATACAAGTGTGAACCGGACCGAATTACATCAGACTGTCACTGACTGAACTAGAACATAAATAATAAAAAATAATAATATAATGGTGACACCTCACGTGGTCGGCGCTGACACCTTCTATGGCCAGTTCTAGTCTGACCAGGGGTACCCAAATGTCTGCAATATTTGTCGCGTCACTATTACGCCGTCAGTTTGACACTACTTTTTTGGGATGATATGTCGTTTTGCATATCATTGCTATTACTCTTCAATGGGGCTTTTGCGCGAGAGGTGAAAACAACATACTTTCAATTTAGGAACGAGAGATTTGATAGACAGTGCGAGGGTGGTTTGTTGAATAAGAATAACAATGTGATTGAAGAACCAATTTACATCATTTTAATGCTCATATTCATTATAATATTCTTACTACTATTAATGGGTAAGTTGTTAGATATTACAATTAATAACATCGTTTGGCATCCGCAGATGAAGCAATAGGAATGCAACATGTATTATATGTAAAACAAACATTGGCCAACCTCCATGGAAGCTAAATGGATGTTGCGTTGTTCGTATCGCGTTTTTATAGAGGCGTTTCATTGTAAAAAGGAAATTTACACAAAAATGACTGAAATGATATTATTTTGTATATTATGATACCCTGATTAAAGGTCTTCATGTGTACAATGTCAACAAATTCCCACTTTTTAAGATTTGACGAATCATTGGTTATGAATATCAGACAGTTGAGAGTATTATTCGATGTTATTTGTAACCACCACTCCCCCCTTCCAACATATGCACTAGCATTTAGCATATACTCCGTTGAAACTAGACTGCTATTACCCTCGGAAGTACTTGTTAAAATGTAAGATTGCATGTCAATTGTCATTAAACAGACGGGGACAAAATGTCATATCTCGGCTAACAGCTAATTTGGATTACTGATTATTAATTTTGCACCCACGCAGAAAAATTTATGACAGGTAAAAATTTGGTATGATGCTATTTCCGTATTTTCCGTTTTTATATGAAAGCGTTGAAAAGGGAGCGGATGTCTGGGTGTATCCAAAAAATTAACATATTTTTGTGTGACATTTAAAAATCATTGTGTTAGTCGTACAGAATCGTCAAATTGATGTAAAAATGCAACAGATAATGAATGAATGAAAAACACAAATATTCAAATGACTAGTTTAGCCGTATACGCGAAAATGTCACTGCGTGTAACTTAAGTGCTTAATATGTCGTAAGTACTAACCGTATAGTGGAAGTTTAAAGTACATGAAATTTCTTTATCAATTTTTTATGTAAGATTGATAGTTTACGAGGTGATCAAACGAGTAGGTATATCAAAATATACACGACTAAAGCACACCCTCCCATTCAATTGCTCATCTCTCGCTTGGTTTTGATTAAAACCAGTTAAGTTATTGCCGTTTTTAGTTAGTTTTTATACTTCCTGTTTTATAAAACTTTTTGCAAGAGTGTTGACACTGTAGATCTTGAAATTGGAATATGTTCCATTGGATAAATCATAATATACTCGCAGAAATTTATTTATATGTCCAAAACCAACAATCATCAGCAAAGTAGTTATTTTTCATTCACTAAGTTCAACCATTGTAAAATTTATGATAAATTGGAAATTGCCTTTGTTGTGAAAGTAGTTGAAATATGGTGTTTGCAGTTATAATCGATCTTTGTAGTCGTGATACTTGTCAAGTGAATATTTGCATAATCCATATACAACTACCACAAGAATTGAGACAGACGGGCTTGCATTTACACCAAAGTTTCTTATCTCCACTCATTTCCAATATAGGTATTGTCACACATTTGTGTGTGTTTCAGGTATGATAAAAGGCTTGTTAGGACTATTTGTGTGGAAAAAAATTGGTGAGGCAGGTCTAGGGTTATTAGTGGATCTCCCGAAGCCGTTAAACCAATACCAAGAGAAGGAATTCAAAGATAGGCCAGTAGTGTATGATGTAGCAGGTTGGCCTGTCAATCCAGACACAAAACAAAGGGATGTCAGGCCTCTAACAAAGTAAGTCGTATGTATCCAATAATTATTCAATTTATTACCTAATATAGATAAAAAAAATGACAATTACCTCTCAGTAATGATCCAGAAGTCGGCATCTTTGAGATGAAACGTGAGAGGGCTTCCGCCCGCGCTGTATTCCACACACTGGATAAGAGATGCTCTGAGCCAGCCTCAGAGCTGCAGCGTAAATTCGTGCAAGGTCCATCGGTCACTGAAATGCCCAAGAGGAACGACGCTATTGCTTTCCCTCTCTTCAGGCCTTACTGTCGAGTTTTCAGACTGTGCCACCGGCCTTCTAATCCCCGGAGAGGCAGGCCGTGCTAGAGCAGGCACATGTCACTGTTTACGCAGGGAAATAATCTAGCAATTTCTGAGAGGTAAATTATAGGCTCTGGGTGCATTTCATACTGCCTCCCATACATCCGGAACATGTATACCCTACGGAGCGGTTTGCTGCTCTCCTAAAATTTCATCTCTCAGCTTCGTCGTCCACCTAAAGCGGCCTATGTCCGTGCGGATGTCATCGTCAGGCAGTAGAACTTCACCACCTTGCCTGGGATCCCTTTTCAGGCTGTGCCAAGCCAATTGCTCTGCATGCAAGAAGGATCTTACTATGCTACAGAGTATCACAGACGTTTGGAAGGTTTTCTGTAAATTTTCGTTTAGTCCTAGTTGTTGTATGTGTGGTGTTGATATGTTTGGCGTGAGACCCGAGACTGACATAATGAGGGGGATGATAATAACTTTGTCTTGTTTTCAGAGCCGTTTAATTTATATTGCGAGATTTATAAAATCGGATATTTTCTCAGAATAGGTGCTGACATGGAGATAGCGATATCTATTAAATAGGTATTTCTGTCTTAAATTAGAAAATCAGGTCTATTGGGATATAATACCTATTGGCTAGGATTATCTTGTCGTTATGTATTCGGATGTGCCAGTACAGTTTATGTTCATTATTTTAGAGTACTGATGTTGGTTGATGGATCCGTGTTATGCATTAGTTTGTATGTTGTGGCTAGTGATTGGTGTATGACTTTTGCTGCAGAGTTATACCTGTGGTTATACCTCGCGGTGTATTCAGTTCCAACTAGTTTTGCATGCGCTGGTAATATATTCGGTTTTTTTTGTTGGTATCCTTTTCTGCAGTGGTCATCTGTTATGGAAGGGTCTTTTATTATATACTTCTTGTAGTTTAGGGTCGCATTACTTGGTCTTGGATAGCAAGCATGAAGCCCTTCGTTTATGGGAAAATATAGCCATTCTGACGCCAGGTTTATGACTGTATTTATTATTAATATGAATTTTATTAGGTGAAACGTATATATGATATAATGTTTGTTTCTTAAACAACGTTTTTATGTTTTTTTTTCAGGAGATCGGAGTTCTGCCTAAACGTAATATTTTTTTTAGCGTATCCCTTGGCGCTTATTTTGAAGTTATGTGCAACGTGTTGTTGTATTAAAGATTTCAAAGACGGCGATGAGAAGCGAAGTTTCAAAAGGGTGAACCTTATAAGGATGAATAAGTCCAAGGTATGAGTATATCATCTGTAGTAGATAGCAATGAGGTTGTATATTTTTTGGCTAAGGTTGTGATTGTAAAAGTTGTCTTCAAGTCGCGCGCAAGTCTTTACGAAGATAAGGGATGTCTCTGTAAGTTTCAGTTCACCCTTGAACGGATATCGTAAGCGGTCATGTCACCATATTAGGCAAACTTCAAGCTGTTACGACCAATTGACAGGCCCTTATTGACACTTGGAGATTTATAATAATTATTATTATAAAAACTGGCTAAATTCCGGTGGCAACTGGGAAACTTCCTCGATCAGTAATATTCATGCCATCCGAGACAGGAGCGAAACTATTAGCGTTTTCAAAGGCACTAAGAATTTCTTCCATGTTTATCGGATGACGCAGTATCTCAGCGTGAGAAGTCCTCCTACATGCAGAGTCAAATTGCCCCAAGGCTGGAGTGTCTGCTTGGAGAGGCTTTGGCATTTCGTAGAGGTCTCCACGTGATCAGCAGTTGGATGTCGGTATTTAGATATCTTCACAGAATAGGTACTTTCAACGTTGTTGTCATTGGGCATGGCGGTTAGAGATAACTATTGAACAGGCTACTCTTTCTGGCTTCCATTGAAAAACGATATCATGCCCATTGGCTGGGACTATCTTGTCGGTATTTTCGCCAGTGGCCATATTAGTAGTTTTCCACTTACGGATTGCAGTGTAATCCGATGAAATTCTGTAATAATCTATTTTGGTGTTTTGATGAAAGCCCAGAAACTTGTATGTTCCTCCTTTGTCCATATTGGCTAGCATTTCATCATTTTCTGTTTCCTCTTTGGGATGGTTTTTCCATTGGCCTATACTGATGTGGAGCACCTTCAATTTGCTTATCTCGGACTCCATTTTGATGTCTGATGTGCAAGTTTCTGCTATTTTGAGTAGTCCTTCGAGCTGCAGCTCCGAGGCCGCGTATAGTTTGGTGGTATGGTCCTTCTCCACCATCAACAAAGGCTGCTCATTATCGAATTCTCGGCTCCTGCGAGATGAACATCGCCTTGAAGGAGGAGCTGCTCTCTGCTTTAAAAACTTATACCGGTATGCCGTGCGTCCGCAAACACCTTGGCCGGAAGGTATGCAGAAAGTAGTTATCCTCGGTACCCTCCATCTACATAAGGCAAACGATTTGCAGCTTACTTCGCGGTGTAGGAAGCAGTCGCTGGGAAACGGATAACGGGCCGATTTAACGGGGTCTGAGCTGCACACCTTTTTCTTTTGAAAATAATAATCCACAGGAATCATACCAGTATATTAACTCACTGCCTCATGTCTGGTAAATATATATTTTCAAGTTAAGTAACTCAATTTATGGCTTTGCTGGTCTATCCAAACTATGTTGTTTATCCAGCTCTTATCAAATTTCTTATCCAGTCATTTTTTCAATGAGTCACTTATTCATAAACTTGTAGTTGGGAATATTTTATTATGATTCATTATTGTAGTATTATTATCTGCAGGATACGGTGTCGCCAAAAATTGACAAATACGATGAAGAACAAAAAGAAAAGGAGGATACAGATTACGTGATGAATATGATGAAGAGTAGCCAATCATCTATACAAAAAAATAGATCTACCTTCGGAGAGTAAACTGTCTTATATCAATACTTTTTATTTTTAATACGTGTCCTCAAAAAGAACATCAAATTGTTTTGTTGATTCGTGATTTAATTGTTCGTCTTATACACTAAACTCAGAAGTGACCTCGCCGATGTTCTAGGTAAGCCCAACTCTAATGGCGTGGCGGCCTCCTTGATAATCACTTTGAGCTTTGATTTGCACCGTCTTAAACAACTGATGCTTAAAATTGGCTCTTTCACTTCCCAATTGGCGAGGTCTCAAAAATTGTCAAGTCTCGGTATAATACGTATAATACGTTCTATCACCTATATTTTTTTACTGCGGTGATACTCCTACTCTTGTTAGACACATATTTGAGATATCGATCCAGTTGCAGCAGTCATACGTATCCAAATAACAACGCGCGATATATTGGTTTACATCCTCTACTGTTTAGGCATACTCAGTACTGTAACCTGAGAAACATTCGCATTACATGATAAATACGTAGACGCGCCCGTCCTTTGTCAGGTTGCCAAGTTGGTTGTTTTGGGACGAAACATCAATAATCTTTACACCAGCGTTGCCAGATGACCAATAATGGGCTCGTTGCGCAAATTCAAATTTTATGGTCATTGCATAGTATCATATGATTAATGCACACTGTTTTTTAGAATTTTTTCATTTTTTACAGTTAAATGACAGAAAATCCACTATGAAGTCCAAAAAAGTAGTGCGGTGACGTCACCGCACTACACCTTGCCCACCCAATCAAATTATCTCATTTTAGGTGGCGTTGATTCTGTCGCCCGCCAACCCTCACATTTCCTAATTTACCAGGAAAATTTTAGTGACATTTGTCGTAAAGCTCATTACGTGCGTGTTGCATGTTACATGGAAGAAATTTTCTAGAATCTATATTTTACTAACAATTTGCTTGCTTATTGTATACCTATGACTTATGTTTTAATCTTTTTAAAGGTGCGGCTTCATCAACATGAGGGAAATATTGGAAATCAGGAATATTTTCAAAAGCTTAAAAAAAAAATAATTCCTTAATTTATTATTTTCCAAATTCAATTCTACAAAACTATTACCAGTCAGTTCCAAAATAACAATGCTGTACATGAACGAACTGTTGGAAATAACATCTAATCAGGCTACACATTCGCAGATGACAGCACCCTTATTACCTGCATGGACCCGGGCAAACCACTACCATCCCTAGATACTTTATTTCGGCGCGGGCAGCATGCTGATCAATGGGGAAATTGAGAGAATTGTGGCATGAGGATATCGATACGGAGTTCAGTTTAACGCGCAGAAGAGTCGAGCAGCAAACCTGACAAACAAGTCGCATCTTGGTCTGCCCGCTGTGGAGATGGAAATATGCGCAATACTTGAATCATCTTCCATCAAGCTTCAACAATAGCATGTCACGGCACGATCATGTTTGCCGGCCTCGCTTGATCGGTGTCCCACAAGGTTATTTTCCACTTCAGGAAATTGTATTCTCCGGAACAGCTACTCAACAAGGCCCAGATCAGACCATCGCTGGAGTACTGCTCGCATGTGTTGGGGTGCGCACCGAATTAACAAAACAAAATGCAGAAATGAGCAATACATCTAATGGATGCACCCCCCTCACAAAGGACCTACAAAGTCTAGAACATCGAAGGATCGCTGATCTGTAGGTATCCCATAGATATTATCATGGCTGATGTTCGACCACGCTGTCTCGCATAATAACACCAAGAGTCGCCAGTACAGCAAAGACTTACTTAATGGGCGCATCCTCCAAGGTCGAGCTAAAACGCTTCAAACACGCCTGTTCCAAAATTCGTTCTTTCAGAGAACCTCGGCGTTGTGGAACGAGCTACCAGGACTTTGTTTTCCGATGGTTACCATCTACAGCGTTTTAAGGTTAATGCGAATAGACATTTATCCTCTCGCAGTGCTTATGGAGCGCGATAGACTATCTGACTTTGCGTGGGGTTATCTATAAAAACATTACATTTATCACTACATTCCTATCAATTCAGTTTGTAAACGTTTCTGTAAAACCATTGTAACAATGTCATCATGAAAAGTGTATAGTGAAATACCTTAATACTGTTCATAATTAGTTATCTACAGCTTGCCTAGAAGTGTTAATAATTTTTAATGTTAACTTTAATACACTATAATGCGAGCCTGCAAAAGGGCAACGTTGCCACTGGTTGGGATATCCGCGCGCTCTTTCTAAAATTTGTTTCATCTGCTGTATTTTTCTTGTACATTGATTCTACATGCTTACAGGAAGTTCTGTCAGTACTTGGTGTATATGTATATATTAGATTTTACCATATTCAAACAAAAACTATCAAGACCATGAATTTTCATAAATTCAAGGGGTAAGGTATAAAGGAAGCCACATTAAATATAATTCAAAATGCTTTTCATTTATACAGCATACTTATTTCTGGTTTCACAATTGCCACGTTGCGAACTAAATAAGTACTCGATTTATGGAAGACCCAAAATGGATATTAGTGGTATAGTTTTACAGCAAATAAAGTTGTGGTGCATTTTTCACCGCACATATATACAAAACCCTCCAGTCCCCCCCCCCCACCACTCCTTTTCTGATCCATATGCACTTGCAGTGAGTCAGCAGCTCGCCTTAAGCCCAGCTCGTTTGGGATCACATGGACGTGTAGTCGAGCTGGATGTAAATCTGTCTAACTCCTGCCGAGGCGAATATCATCTGAGCGTGGGAGACGACGTATTTGGGATCAACCGTTTTTGATACCTCCAATTTGACTGCGCCCACGTAGTAGTCGCTGCACAATGTCCAAAAATGGGGCTCTTGCACAGAGTACACGCCTGGAAGGCTAACAACCTAAACAAAACAAGTTTCGATATATATATAGTAATCAATATCTAAAAATAAACCATTTTTTTCCAAAGAAAAAGTGCTTTCATGTCTAAAAAAACCCAAAAAAGTGTGAGAGTAACCGACAATTTTGTTTTTAATGTATGTACTTATGTAAACTTAGATCGAAAAATATATTGAGTTTACCATAGTACTGCTTAAAAAGCACTTGTAAATCAACGATCTTCAGTGGATAAGGGTAGTTTATGGGGTGGAAAAATCCGTGTTTCTTCCGTCAATGCCCAAGGTATACAAAATGCATTGATTTCTAACTTCCTAATTACATTCATTGCTTCTAATTATTATAGAAATGAGCATTAGGTATGCAGAAACACACAGCCAATTCTAACCTAACCTAACAGTGCCATGGGATCCAATCCAATGCTGTTCAAAAATTACGTTCAGGTGTTTTTGCATCGGATTAAAATTATTCGAAAGGAAAAATCAACATTGGTATTGAATCTTTAATTCTTGTTCCTATCATTTCAACTCAAAAATTTAGTATAAAATATTTTTGGAAACTATCTTGTCTTTTGGTCAATTTTCTAGTATTGAAGATTATTACGATTAAACATTCCATTTTCTGTACAATCTTGATTCGACGAAAAACAATATGGTTAAATGGATTGAGAAAATTCTGAATTAAAAGGTAGTACATCGTTGAGTTGGTAATTTACATAATATTGAATAAAATGAATGGACCATATTGCTTATATTTGAATTGACTTATGACTGGAAACTGGCCTAACAATAAATTCGGTGTAATAACTTGTACCTTTTGATTTATTTGAGGCCATTTTCACCAATCTAAATGTTTATTGTTAATAAAATATATATTTGGTAACATAGCTATACAAATTTTGACCTGTAGAACTCAAATATAAAAATATTTAGGACGAATACCATGACATTTTTTTGATATCGGATTTTACCCTCCGTATCTGGGACTAAACTCATAATCAGAAAAACTATAAAAAAATTTGTTATCAGGAGGTTCATGCTAACAACCTTCTGAATTCTAGGCAAACTTTTCAACCGTTTAGGGACGGTGAGTCGTGAGGAAAATTGGAAAATATAGCGTATTTTCCAATATTTCCTAGTCTGTCTGAAATCTAGGAGGTTGAGATTTCGCTTCTTATCGGCGACACATTGTTCTTGCGTTCTTCTAATTATAAGTTCAATCCCTCTTACAGATGGTAGATTCGACATTAAAAACCTTCCATAGTATAATCTGATGGCGTCAGGCCTCACATTAAACTCAACAATGGTTACAATACTGGCCACTAGATATCGAGCTGTTCAAGTTCGAGTTAGAGAGGTGGAAATAAAAATTGCGCAAGAGCTACATTATATTGTATGTATGTATTCAAAGCGTCTGCCTAGAATACAGGAATAACGAGTTATATCATTGTGAGTGAAGTATTTTCAATACAGTATTTCCAATTGTGAGTTGATTCACAAGTTGAATGGTAGGATTAATTTAATTTAAATTAATTTTCTTGTCTCTAGTAGAATATCAGAACTAAGCTTGTATTTTGAATACTAAGCAAAACGTGTTTGCTAATTTTTTTACTATGATTATTTATATTCAATTAAAAGTTGTCAGTCAGCTCACCTTTTGATAGCACTGCGGCAGTATGTTGTCCAGGGCCAATGGTTGTCGTTGCATCAGTATCATGATGGAGTCCTTGATTAGCGCCAATACGCTCAGAGCGATCAAGATGGCTATGAACATCGAGCAAATCGGATCAGCGATCATCCAGCCGAATAACTGCATCAGCACGGCCGATATTATCACGCCAACGCTACCTGAATACGTATATCACATCTAAAAAACCATTGGTAGGTCCTTCTTTTCCAAAAACATTGACATAACATAATGAATCCTAAACATACTTTTGGGGTACTTTTGATACATGGGTGCTATGCTTTCACAAAACTGAAATCGGTAACATACCGCAGTTTTGATTATGCCCTTAGGTTTAGATTATAGCATATTTGCTTTTTCTAAAAATATGTGATTTTTACAATAACAACAAAATACAACCTATAGACAACTGACAAAATGAACATGAAATCCTACAGATAAATGTTTCAACTAGAATGGGCTGATCTATGCGATCGAAAGCCTTACTAACAGCAATACATATAGCACCAACCTGCTTACCATTCTTCATTTGTGTTAAGGGATCTAAATGATAACAAACGAGATTCGTTGCTGTTGATTTATGCTTACAAAAACCATGCTGACATTATGAAATTGGACCTTTACATAACCAGGACATCTGGTTAGCTACCAGTTTGGTATTGCAGATTGTATGTATATAAAATAATTTTGATTGGCAGATTTATGATCATTCTTAAATACATACATAAAGAAACTCTCCTTTCTAAAAATGGGAAACATGGGAGAGTGAAGTGATCGATAACAACATTATTGAAAGCATTGGTAAGTTACCGTAAACTTTTGCTTTCAATGATATCAATACCTTAGTGATGCTCGCCTTAACGCTATAAATGCTGTTTATTGAAATATTGAGTATGGAGGTGAACATGACCAAGAGAAAAAATAGTGTGAAAGAAATAGACATATTACAATTAACAGCTCTGTAGATCTATTATTAGAACGCATATCATTCATATATTTCCAAAATCATCTGGGGTTAATTCTGCATTATTCACCCCTCTAATGTATTGATAAAAACAAACGTTTCACAAACGTTTACACTGCGACCTGAGGCGAGAAAAAGTTAATTTATAAGCACCAGAACGATCTTTCGCATACTAAGCGTGAGCATACCTTTAGATAAGTCGTTGAATTCATCAGGCCATGGTCAAAACAATTTTGGGAAAGTTGAAGTTCACAAAGGGGTGAGCAATCTATGGAACGCCAAGGTAAGAAGGAAAACAAGGAAGTAGAAGTATAGTTATGACATTGAAACAAAGTTGACTGTACCATGATAGAGCCAACCCTTTCGTAAGGAGTAGATACTGAGATGATCAACAAACAATCACATCATACTAAAGTGGGGGAGGATGTTTCTGAGAAGTATTTAGATGACTTAAGACGTTTAAGGTTACCGGTCCCTTGCTGTATGTGAGAACAAATAAGATATAGGCTATACTGAAAACTACTATACTATAATTCAATAAACTATATGATTATTATTATCATTGTCATTATAATCAATATTATTAACATAATTATTATCAATGGGATTGATCTTATGTGCTGTTTATTCGCATAATGAAGTTTATCACGCAGGCGCGTATCTGAGGGGGGTAATTAATTACCCCCCCCCCATGAACTAAAAAAAATTACCAACAAAACTGGTGGAATATAAATCAGTAAACATTCGGTAGATTACAGTACTGTCAGAGCCATCAGCAAATAATTGTTGTGTTATGAATTTTTGCATACTTGCAACTCTCGCCGACGGCAACGGTAATCTTGATCTGGACATTTTACAAATTTTAAATTTTCAACCGCGGTGATCCTCTCCCCTCTCCTATTTTAAAGTGAGCATTACCCCCCCCCCCCCCCCATAGGTTAATCCTGAAAACGCGCCTGTTATCATGCACCCACAATTAAACACCACAAATTACGAAAATGGCCATACATCTAACACCTTTTGGGGCACAACCACATCGATATGTACAACAAAGATTTGTTTTTGGCTTTGGATATAATCACAGAATATAACAAGGGTAACATTTCAGACGACATTCATCTTTCGTGAATTGTCTAACGAGATTTAAAAAATACGGCCCCAGAAGCTTTCATATATATTTTATTCTCAAAGCAAATACTCGAGATTGAAGAATTTGTTTATTAGCTTACCTAATGTGTCAGCAAGTATGTGCAGAAAGACCCCCTTCATGATCTGTGAGTTGCCAATGTCAGCATCATTGTCATGTGAGTGTCCAGAATAATTGTTGGCACTACCACCATGTGAGTGGTTATGAGAAATGCCTCCGTGAGAATGTGATGACCCTCCACTTCCATGAGAATGTCCATGGCCATGTTGGAAAGCATAGATGCCCACTAGGTTAACTAACAAGCCCAGCACACTCACAACAAAAAGACGTTCATGCTTCACCTATAAATAATAATAATGATGATAATAATAATAACAATAATAATAAATAATGAGCGCGCAGGAAGCCACTCAAAATCACTAGGTTATTCGGTGCGTGACAGGATACGAATGCTTATTTCTGCTAAACGATCGTTTGTGACGCGGGCGAGAGGTTTGGAGAACAGGTTGTTTTCTGAAAGACCTTGTCTTTCTCAACAGCGACCACCAACCATAGAGCATAGACTCGGTTCACCATTACACCTTGTGGAACCAGTGTTCTTACAAAGCTGGTAGCTGGAGGCACAAGGTCACCCATCTGTTATATATGACTATAATGACCTTAAACTTTTTGCCTTGAAGCAAAGCGAATGGCAGCAATCGATAAGGGCTGTGATAGAATACAGTCATGCAATTGGCATGGAGTTGGGGTTAGAGAAATGCACAATAGTGGTTTTGCGTCATCTTGATACCGCAGTGGAGAAAGGATATACTACCTCGATGTGGCACAGCGCCATATCTAGGAGGAGAATACGGTTAAAGAGTCTCTCCACCGGAACTATTTGCATCGACTCCGGCAGATCTGGTCATCAGAACTGTCTGGTAAGAACAAAGTCGCTGCCACAAATATGCTTCCGGTCCCACTGTTGATATACACCTTTGGTGAAATCCACTGTAGTGTGGATGAGCTGCGACAACTTCAGAATGAGACCCAAAAAAGGATGAGCATGGGGAGAAGTATCCTAAGTCCTTAGAGTAAACCTTCCAAGACACTTGGGAAGAGCATGCACTATTGAGTTTGGAGCGTCTGCATAGCAGAGTGGTACTGGGTACAGTCTGCGAAGTGATGAGTAGCACCGATCCCCTCATCCGCTTTGTGCGCGAGCAGCAAGCAGAGCAGCCCACGAACTCAGGATCACACTAGACTTCAAGCGGCAGAATCAGCTGTCGGTCACAGAGCGGGCTCCCGTTCAACTTGAAACCCACATCAAAACTACTGAACCCAATTTACTTTTAAGGCTTCACAAAGACATGCATAGAATCTTCTACAATCAGAGCTCTAATTATAATTTTTCCTCGAAGATATTGGACAGTAGTGGAAAACTGTTCTCAGACCCCATAGAAAATTTGATAAGTCGGCTCCATTGGTACTGAGGATAAACATCACGCGTGCTGTAGAGGGGTTAGTGTGGCTAGACTAGACAAGACAATGGAGAGGGTAAGCATGATATGCTTTTATTATGGTAACAGTACGAAAGTCTCCTTAACTGCATTTCCGATTCAGTTGATAATCACGAATGAACATTATAAACATATATGTATTTTTTGATGCGTTTGAGGAGGCCACAGTTGCATATGTTTTAATATGAATTTCGTGAAAGATGTTCATATGGCTACAGACTTCAGTGGATTAGTCACACGAAAAAATAACTGATATTTTTATGAGCCGCTGTTTTTGCCGCCAACTTAAATAATTTCATATTTCTCTCATATACCTGATATCGTTGAGTGTGAGATGAGTTTGTGCTAAACTCCGCGAATAAAGACGTTTTTTATTATTATTATACCGTATTGCAATCGTATTTCATAGACAGCTAAAAAAATATCGGATATTGCATCTCGTAGAGCCCTACATATTTTATGAATTGCGCCAGCTAGTTCCATGATCCTTATTTTCTATGCCAATATTCAGTGTGCCGACGCAAAACAAAATATAAGCTCAGAAATTTTCAACCACACTTACTACTTGAAGGAACAGAAATTTGCTTTGATTCATCACAAGTAGTTGACATTTCAGTTCATGTTTCATTCGATAAATTCCAACGAATACTCGTATATATTCGTTTTATGTCTAATAAAGACAGACCACAGACACACTATCATTGTTAAGTAACTTTCGTTTTTTTTTTAATTTTTGCAACGAAACTGTCGAAGTAATGCATATTATTTTAAAAAAATACTATGTGCCTTCCTGCTATTTATGGATTTGTGTGACTCAGACGCTAAGGCGTACATTTTGTAGTTTTTTAGTGAACAATTACATCAATGGGTGTTGAATTTCGATGCGGCAGCTTTCATTAGCATAAAACTCTGGATAAAGGATTGAGGGATGCCAGTCGCTCATCATCAAACTCCATGTAGATATGACATATACTTGCTGTCTTTACTGCTTTCCATCCTGAGGTCGTATACGGAAGGTCACCATCAATATTCTTTCTTTTCCCTTCCGTTTTTGCCACGGAGACAACCTTGCTTGTACTCTTTTCATTATAGTAAATACTATAATAAATCACAATGTTGATACAGACAGCATGCAAAATCTTGTTAGTTTTTTCCAGTCTAGGAATTACCATAGATTAATTGGATCGATGTGGGAAATTAAATGACAGGCAATCCTTGTAATTTTTACTCCTTGTTCGATCGGCTATTCGATGTATTTGTTTATCATTCGTCCTAGGTTTTCATAAGATAGCTTAGTGTTGATATTTTTGTTGTAGTGTGGGGTACGATGAAATATGGGTTTTTCTGAGGTTGTTTAGTTGTTAAACTAGGTTTATATTTGGTTTGATTTGTGGAGAAAACAGAGGCGATAGTTTAGAAAGGCCCTAGGAAAAAATGTCTGCGGATCTAACTTTTCACAGAACTGAGATTGAATTATTTGCTAGTACTAGAAAGCTGTCATTCAGGAGAGCATTAACTAAAAAGGTCGAGAAGATAGCATCCGCCCTAACCAGAATGATTCCAAATATAGGTGGTGCAAGAACTAGCAAAAAGAAATTGATTGTGTGGGTCGTGCAGTCTATAATACTATATGGTGCCCCCATATGGACTACTATGGTTAGGAAAAAATATACAAACAAATGGTGGTAAGAGTTCAGGAGAGAATCGCCGTGAGGGCAATATGTACAAGTACATATAGGACAGTATCAGCGAGGGCATTCCTGGTAATTTCGGTTCCCTATAACGTTGGAAGTCGCTCAGTTGTTTAAGAGGTTGATACGCAGTTGTAACCTTGAATAAAGTGCAATAAACGAGCAGTGGGCTACTTCCTGGCCTAGTTTCTTATTGGACATGGGTCGTTTCGCAGTAATCTAAAATGCATCGAGAAGACAAATGGCGATACTTTTATATGTACTGATACTTTGGAGCATGCATAGAGTTTCTCCATTGTGATGAAGAAAGACAAGCTGAGGTGGCCGTAAGAATGTCTACAGGACGGTCGCGGAGAAAGTGCGGTTCAGGAGAGCCACTTCTCAGCATGAGTACGTGTACGTATATTAAATTTGGTGCAGTATGATTATACTTTTTAGTGAGTTGGTGCTATAAACGTCTTTCTTGTTTGGTAGACTTGAGGCAATATCTAATTATTCCATTTCTCTTCGAAATTTTTTATTTTCTACCTTTTTAATCAGTGCAAACTCTTGTAGGTTGTCATTATAACTATCCAACAGTAGATTGTATTCAATCTAAAACAATTCACAATGTTCACTTTATTAGTCACTTAGGGATGAGTGAAACGGGTCAACCGTTTTTAAAAAAGGCCGAGCAGTCCAGTTCTATGCATACTTGTGTTCGGTGATACCCAAAAATTACCACCAACGCTGGCTTCTTGATTAACTCTCGCTGCACGAAGACGTTCCTGATTAACTAGTGTCACATAATTACTAGGACGCCTCAAACAAGAGATAAAAATATATCATGT
The DNA here is from genome assembly GCA_949316355.1 of Bruchidius siliquastri. Taxonomy (NCBI): domain Eukaryota; kingdom Metazoa; phylum Arthropoda; class Insecta; order Coleoptera; family Chrysomelidae; genus Bruchidius; species Bruchidius siliquastri. The sequence goes on along the minus strand of OX438529.1, from coordinate 10,490,427 downwards.
GTGTGACTTGCACATTTAAAAATGTATATTGTGTGTCATATACCTATATATTTTTTTGAGAATGTATTTTACAATTATATGCATTTTTTTGGCAAAAACTTCTAATACAAACCATATTCGACTGGCATTACAAATCAGCAAAGTGGAAAGAAATATCTCAGGAATCTCATGCAATGACGTAAGCTGCTTCAAGGATACAGACCCGTCATCCTATGGCTAAAGTATAACAGAAGTGTTAACATCATGTATGGAAGCCTACATTCCTCTCTTTGACAAGCTACCTCCAGAAAGAAACCACGATTTAACCGGAGCAGTGGAGACTCAGTTACGTCGAAATACCAACGATATAGGGGATGGAGGACATATCCAAACAACCAAAAAATTCCTCTCATGTTCTCATTTGTTCACATTATTCTTGCCTGTTGCAAAGACAAGTTAGTCAGAACTTTTGTTATTCGTCCATACCACACCTGACGAGAGAGATGAGTCTATCGCCTCTACCTCCAAAGAAAAAGCAGATACTCTGCGAACTCTTCGCAGTTAATTACCATAAACTTCAAAGGTGGATCTCCATCCACTAAAATCAGCGTAGACTGAAAAATCCTAAAACGTTGCGCCGCAGAGCTTACATCAATCTTTCCAAACGATATATAAGGTTCAGTTCATATGATAAACTTGTTTTGAAGACTTGGAAACACTTAAACACCCCATAATTTTGAGTAAAACAACAGAATGAAATCATAGCGATACATTTTTTTTCACTTCAAAAATCTATATCATTTTTTGACATTCTGTGAAATTTAGCAATACTGAGAATCATCCAATTTTCGAAATATTGCGAAGTGTCAAAAGGAAAAAAATCCAAAAAATATTCAAAGTGGACAATAAGAAAAAAAATCTCGGCTCTAAATGATATTAAAAATATTAATCAATTTCACAATTTTTGCTAACCATTTTCGCAACTACTGCAGGGGTTTCAAATTGGCAACCGTGTGTCATTCTTTACGTTTGATTATCCTCATCAATTTCCGTAAAAAATGTCCTTTATAGCGATTGATTCATTTTTAGCACATCCTATTTGTTAATAAAGTTTCAAAACATATAAAGCAGGAGTTTGGGTTTGGGCCACCGGTGGATTATTGTTCATTGTCATGTCGTTAAAGGGATTAACAAAAATTTTCGCTTTTTAGCTTTATACTGATACGATTACGATGGGCTCCTGTACTATTAATCTCCTAGGAGCGAGATATGTTATCTGTTGAATAGAAGATGAGCTGCGTGCAACTCATCTCTAAGAAGGCCCATATGGTGGGACGTAAAATCATGACGCTTCACGGTCTAGTTTTTTTTGTACCAGTATCGCTTGGAATTGTTTCTTTACCATCTTTCCATAGACGATAAAATTGACAAAAAAATGCAATGAGTTAGGTTAAACAAGCATAAATAAGGTTAGGTTATCAAAAACAAATAGTCAACCATTTAACAAAAAACAAATAGTCAACCATTTAACAAAAAAAAAACTCAAGGTCATACATTAAACAGACATCGTTTTCTACAACTCTAATAACTATGAGGTTTACCTAGATTGTCATCGATTATAAGATCACTCACTTTATCTGGCAGCTAATCACCTTCGAACCAAAAAAACTCATATTTGATGTCAAATCACTTTTCAGCCAAATGTGTCTTGATTTTTGCGTATAGGTACGAATAAATTGGCATTTTTCTATATAAGTTGTTCGTTTTATCCGCTGCATTAATTCATATTTGCAAAGTGGTAAGCTGGGTATCAGCATTCTTCATTTGAGGGTTGAAATTAAAAACATTTCTGAAATAATAAGTTTGTGAAAACATTACGAAAAAGGCCTTGCTCCATTCATTCATTTTGGTTAATCGATATTCTACAAACATATTCGTAGAATGTATGGTTTGACCAGAATCAATGAAGTGAATGAGGCTGGGTTTTACAATTCACGAAACTCTAGCTTTGACGGTTTTTTTATTCAACTAATATAGGAGATATTCCGGCGAAATTTCAGCTAATTTAGGTTGTTTTATATACATATTTCCACGTCTAACATATGAGGCTTCACTGCGACGCGCCATCTTTTAGCGATCTGATGAGTAGATACCAGATTACCAACGATATATTTCTAGTGTCAGTTTATCAAAGTGGTTAGCTGAACTTACGCATGCTGGCGCATAACCATGATGATGATTGCGCCTATAGTAGTAGTGATGGGGAGGCAAAGCCTGGCAAGTAGGCCACTTTAGGCCCTTTTTGCCGACCTCGAGGACCTTCACTAAAACTAGAGCAGACATGGTAGTTCCTTAGAGTCGAATCTTCCCGACCTTTTAATAAAGGTGATGATATCCGACTATTCCGCTGCGTAGCACTCTTGTCTTTGAAACTATGCTGTGCCGAACACCTCAGCCCTAAGGCCGCTGTATACGAAACACTCTCCCAGGAAGTGGAACGAGGTCTCGTCCACCTCCCAGCACTTCTGACAGATTGGTTTTCTGACCACTGCTATGAATAACAGGTGCCTATTCTATCTGCAGTGACCTGTAAGGATCCCCACCAACAGGTGTAGTGAGTCCCTCTTCCCGTTCAATAGTCATACGTTTGTTGACACCTGCTAAAAATGCCACCATTAGGATGACAAAAATCTCCGCCTGAAATACTGACGTTTGGGTTCCCAGCGCTACGCTTGCCTCCACGCCTCTACCTTCCAGGTACATTTCCGAACGCCTGGATCTCATCTCCTTTGAGCGAGATCCGTCTCTATAGCATACCATACTATGGGGAGGAAATCTTATCTTCCCTTCTGCCTACTCTTCCCACTAGGGTGAGACTCCTCTATCAAATCTTATCTTATCGTTGGCCCTTGCCACTATGAGTGAGGAGATGGGGGGGAGAGAGAGGACACGGTAGTTCGTGAAAGCTTCTCGGAGGGACTCTGGCATTTAGAACATTAATTATGAAATTTCCGCTGCGGTTCTGAGGCTGTCTCACTTTCTCTTCTCAGAGGAAACGATACGACACTACGCTGTTTTAGCAACTATCATTTCATGTAGAATAAAAAGTGCATGCGAAAATTAAAGATTTGACAAAGAAGCACAAATCTAGAACAGAGAGAAAATAAAAAAACAATATAAGTGCAAAAGTTCAGCATACCTATCTAGTTACCGAAGAAAACAAAACAAGCATGTATTTTTTAAACGTTGAAGGATATGCACATAAGCGTTTATCGTAGATACCCTATATACGCATGTTTTATGAATCGTTTAGAAAATTATTAAATTCACTTTTCTCTTTTATTGCCTGAATTTTTTTTGAGAAACATAGATTTTATCATTTAGTGTCCAACTGTCCATACATTTTTGAAATTTATTTTAGCAGTAAGTTTTTTCACTAAGTCTATCTTTTCCTTCTTTAGATCTTCTTTACCTTTTCCCGAATCTCTAAACAACTTCTTTATCAAGAAAATGTCCTGTTTAATATCCAAGGTCTTTAACTATAGGTAAATACTTCCGATTTTTCCAAGCCGATAGCATGCATTTATATCCTCTCCCTTTAAATTAACAGCAAGTTTTGAATGAAAAACTCCTATAATTCTGGTGCTTGTATATTTTTTATCATTTTCATTCAAATTGAATATTTGTAGGTTCATAAGTCTATGCACTTGGTCCACTCGCCACATTTTGTCATTTGTTCCCAGTAATTCCTGTTCCATTTTCTTGATACAAGTTTCCATCAATTTGAATTCATAGTCTAATTTTAGAGACTCCATTGTTTGTTCTACCCGAGCTAGTTTATTTTCCATCTTTTTTATTATAGCTTCAGACATGTTCAGTGATAGTTTTTATTATCTCTGGGTTCGAGCATTTTCTTCAATGACAGCATTATAGCATTTCCTATTTCCTCTTTAATTTCTTATGTTAAAACCATGTTTCAAAAATGTTTGTTCACTCACCAGCTCAGTTGTAGGTTTATTCCAACATTGTTATCAAACTTAATAATTTCAACCTTTTTATTCCCTTTCAATTTGCCTAGCATTATCTATAGTCACATTTATGCCTGCTGAAAATGGTATTCCACTATACAACTTCTAGAACATTTACACTGAATTTATCCTTGCTTTTTATTATATTTTACGCACGGGGAAACTCCTTCCAATTATAAGCTCACTCTATAGATCAGATATTCCACTTTTCAACACAAAATCCTCATGTATAGTTATACTCAGAGCTTTTGCTCTATTGCTCCTATTTTGAATGTTGGTAGTGCAACAGGTGTATTGATTTTACTGATCAGTTTATTAGAAATGCATTTTATCCTATATATTTTTTAACATAGCTACCCCACATTTTAACACACAAACTTGATCACTGCTTTGTAAGACATACACTGTAGGTACACTTTTATGGCAATTATCAAAACATAATAAATGTATGTGTTCAATACTTGCATTATCAATAAAACTGCTTCCTCAATCTCCAGACAATGGAATTCCTAAACAGTTATTGAAACATCCACAATGTCTACAATTGTCAAACAAAAAACTACCAACAGTTATATTTTGTATCTAAACATGGGAAATAATACCTATTTCAACAGTTATGACATCAAAAATGGGAAACACCAAAATTGGCAGAATAATGGAAACAGACATGTATATCACTCTCCATTGCCATACATATATTATGTATATTTTGTATTTATTTGATTCTGGATGTAATGTAGTCAATAACCAAACCTCCACCTTTCTGAAGTGTTAAAAATGAGAACAAATAAATGAATCATGGTGATTTCAGTTACTTACCTCTGGAGGTTCAATAGCCCTCTCCACAGCTTCAGACATAAGGAAGAATGAAATAAATAACAGAAACAGTGCATTAACAAATCCAGCAATTATTTCAGCCCTGACATATCCATAGGAATATTTATCAGTAGCTTTCCATTTTGTGATCACAGATGCAACCAGGCCAGCCAAAAGGCCTGTACAATCAAAAAACATATGGAAAGAATCAGAGATCAAACCTGAAATGCAGAAATTATAGGGATTTTTATAAGGTGTTTTAAACAGGATATTTACCTAAGCTGTTGCTCCATACTCCATATATAAGTTCTACAAAAGCGAAGGATAAATTTAACAACAAAAACAGGAATAAGTTTCTGGAGTTTCTGTCTGAAAATATCAGTCTAATCCAACTGTTAAATTTCTCTTTAATTTTTGAGCCGAATCCCCTATGGTAGGAAGGGTAGGTATCCTTATTTGAAATAGGCAGCATTTCTAAAACTAAAACTATTTTCACTATCAGAGCCACATCATTTTATTTACCACGAGTTTTGAAGTAGGTATTACTTGTATCTTGGGACTTATTGCCTATTATATTTATTTTGTTTTATTTTTGATTGACTTGCTATAATGAGTTAGTGGAATAACGTGGTGCCTAACCATGCCTAACACATTTCTGTAGTATTTTTTTTCCTGCAAAGGGTTCTAATAGTTCTAATCACCATACAAACGGTGTCGTGGTTCTAATCACAAAACATCTCTTCTCTTCAGAAGTTTTAATTTCGTTGCAAAGCATAGAAAGAGAAACATACGAAATACGGCTTACAGGTCGCAACGTTGTGTAGCGCGGCAAACTACCGTTGACAGGACGCGAGCGCAACAATATTCAAATTCAATGTAATTTTTTTACCCTACTATGACGTTTTGCTATCTGTTTTAATTGAAATTATTCAGGAAAAAATGATTGTCCGAATAACCACAAAAACGATTAATGAGTACAGAATCCAATAACGTGGGAAAACAGAAACTCTGATATTGACTCAAACTTAACTTAGCAAGGACATATTTTTTGGATTCTGTACACGAGCGGCTAGATTTACATGTAATTTGAATTGTAACTTTACTTCAGAAATGCATAATTTTGCATTTTTAACGTACTTTAACACAGTGAAATACTGTGTTTTTCTTTAATACTTTGATAATTACATTGAATTATAACAATTTCCAGTTTACTACCCGTTTAACGACCTCGACGCTTGGAATCAACAAATAAAACCAAAAGCTGAGTTTCATTGTCAAATATAATATGAGTTTTAAAAAGTATTGGAATGCCCGGTCGACGACGTTACTTGTCGTAGACGCCACAGAATATATAAGACTATACACTGAAGGAGATGCAATTCCATGTTATCGAAGCGGAAACAGACTGACGTATGTCATTGTCATGCGGCTATTATTTTGGATGGTAAACATGGTTGCTAGATTTTTATATGACATTGCCATATAGTTGTATTCATCTGTCAATGGTTTACTTCTTTCTTTTAATAATTCCAAAATTGCAAAATAATTCTTTGATTGGCTGATACGAATAGCACAAATCAAATAATTAAACTTACACGTTTATACAATCGATAAAGGGAAAGCAAAATGAACGATATAAATTGTTAAACATCTATTATATTCAAGAAAATCACAAAACAAATTAAATACAATTTATAGATTTAAATATACAATTCTACGTTTAGGTCTTCAATCCGTGTTGGTACCTGTAGAGAATAAAGTGAACTTTTCTCTAAAAATGTTTACATATCTAACCTCATTTTCTTAAATGCTGGAGGAAAGGTACGCTGGAAAATTTTGCTAGAACGAAATTATTCCTCTCATAAGAAGTTCTGTATAAGTTTACTATATACTCTCTACAGTTACCAACAAGGATTGGAGACCGAAACATAGATTTAATTGTTCATTAAAATTTATACATTGTTTTTTAAATTCTGGAATATAATACACGTTTAAACGTTTATATCATTTTTTTGCTTGCCGTTTATCGTTTGGCAAACCTGTAAGTTTAATTATTTCAATGGTATTATTTGTAGCAACCATTCAAATAATTATTTTGCATTTTTAAGTTATTGGAAGAATTAAGTGTATCATCCACAGATAAATACAACCATATATGGCACCGTCTAGCTAATATATTATGGTTACCATCTATATCCTGCTCTATTCTGTGCTGCTAACCTTATGTATTCTGTGAATTCTGTGGCTACACTTAACCTTAATTCTGTGACTAGGACGTTGTTTTCATCCGCGTTTATTCAAAACGTACGAGGCTAAATATGTTGCTTCGTACGACTTTCCTTCCTCTTCCGTTTATCTTTCTGGTGCCGCAGAGTCTCGGCCAGCTGATGGAAGGGCTGTATTGCGGCAAAGAGAACTGCTATGACGTACTAAACATAACACGGGAGGCCACCAAGGCAGAAATCTCAAAAAGCTACAGACAACTGGCCAGACGGTTCCACCCGGACCTACACCGCACGGCCGCAGCCAAAGAGTTGGCTGAGGACCGGTTCAAAATAATCGCGAACGCCTACGAGATACTTAAAGATGATGAATCAAGAAATGATTATGATTATATGCTGGATAACCCGAATGAGTACTACGCACATTACTATAGATATTATAGGCGGAGAGTGGCCCCCAAAGTAGATGTGAGAATAGTGATTGTAGTGACGCTATCCATCATATCGGCGGTACAGTATTTTAGTGGTTGGCAGAGGTATAATACTGCAATCAGGTATCTATCTTTTTTCATATATTTCTGATGTAATGTGTCCGTATACTGTATACAGCTAAATTTTATGAAACAATTATTCACTACGAAAAATCAAGTCAGAATATTTTGTTTTTCCGATAAAATAACGTAGAATAGCGAAGAATGTTGCCAGTGTGGAAAACTGGAAAAGTGTAAATTTTAGGTGTTCTGATTTGGAAAACTGGTGGCCGACAAATATCATAAAAAACGAGTGAAACGCTTGTCTAAAGGTTATTTCATACTTATTGATGTCCGAAAAGTTGAGTTTCGGTCTGTAATTTAATAATTGTAAACAAGATTTTGATTTTTTTAGGTTAATCTGTCAAGGGGTAATTCTCTTTAATGCATAGAACATAAATATAGGGGGAAGGGTTATTTGATTTAGTATTAGTACAGTATCAGACCACAAGATGCCGCGAGTGGTTCGATTTCATGCAATTTTTTTAGATTTGGGTCAAATCATTTGAGTGGTTTTTTTTGCTTCATTTTTATATTTTTCATAATTCATAGTGGATCCGCTTTCCCTGAGTCTTTCCGTATTTCCCGTGGATCGAACCAAGAATCCAATGTATCGCTACATCGGAAAGAACATCGATGTTCTTTATTTTATAGTTTAATTCAAAACTTTACATAAACTAACGTGGCTTCTTTGTTAGGAATAAAACAAGTTAAGAGAATAAATACTAAACAATATAAACAAAAACAAAAGACACAATAATTAAACAAAACAATATTTCTGATAATGAGGCAAAACGAGAAATTTTTATGATTATAATTTATTTATATATAAACCTAAACAATGGGCATGTCCACAGGCAATTTTAAATAAAATAGTATGTTTATGAGCTGGAAATACAATTTTTTTTATAGATCTCACGCAAAAATACAGTCTATCGCGTATCATATGCGGTGCGAGAGTATAAATCTATATTGTAACCATTGGGGAAATGTTTATACCTCATGTAATCCATTTCTTGTTGAACCTTAACTAATGGAAATGTAATATTTTGATACTATCAAATATTTCTGGTAAAGTTTTCAAAAGCATCATCAACAGTAGTCTCTTTAGCTAAATAAGATAATAAGATCACCACACAAAATCATTTTACAACTCACAGCAACAACTTATACCTTCATTCTCTTGGAAGATAATAGTTTCTGCAAGGCTAACTATAGTTGAGTTGGGTCTGAACGAATCTTCCTTTAGGAAAGATACTACAGTAAGATCAATTGCAATGGTATGGAATTTGCGATTAACAAATCCTGGTTTCACCCGTTTCAACTCGAAACATCCGACCAGCTCACTACGCCACACAAGCTTACGAAGAAGATAAACAAAACAAACTAATTAATGTACCCGAAACCTAAACTTCAGACATCCTATTAGGAAAGTCTCAAATCTCATCGTCAGCATGTCCAAAACAGCAAAGGACTAGAACCATTGAATAGAAATTAGAAGAGAACACGCAACGGCTGTTATTTCACCAATACCGAAATATATGCAGCCTTGCAGAATGTTAAAAACGGGAAGTCTCCTGCATTGAAAACATCGTACCCGTTCCTTCATATGCCAAACTGACCAGTATGATTCTGTCTCTTGGGATGGACTGTTTCGCAGAATCCTTTTCTATAATCATTGTCGTTGTCTGGTTACCGGATCATCTAGGTTTCAGTAGTTATTCTATCCTCTAGATGTGTGTGCCAGTTTCATCCAACAGAGCTCTCCTTCTGTAACTGATGGGTCAATGCCATTATGTAAATAGAGAGGTTTCAGAGTTTCTCGTAAGTGCCTAAGTGGTTTACTTTAGATAGTATCTCGTCCCTTCAACCATAAATAGATCCATATGTAATAACATTTACTCCAATTCTGTTCCCCTTCACCGCTTTAATGGGCTCTGCGGAGGTTTTCGCCTGAGCCTTTATTGCCACCGCCATTTGACGTGTGCGGCAGTTTTTCCCATCTTGCGGTTGGGATGGACTCCTCATATTTATTGAAGATTTCCAGTAAATATCTTATCTCAATATTTCACTCATCTCTTTTTCAGATACTTTGCCACAGTACCTAAATATCGAAACCGTGCCATGGAGATCGCTAAAGAGGAGGGATTGCTTTCAGGAAACAATTGCAGATCCAAGGGCAAGCACCAAAAACTGTCTAAAGATGAGATCGACGAGATTGTAAGGAAGGTGATTACAGAGAAAATGGACATCAAGGGTGCTTATGCCAAACCAACTGTTTTTGATCTGCTTTGGGTCCAGTTGTTGGTGCTGCCATACACAACAGTCAAGTTCTTATATTGGTACCTGTCCTGGTTTGTGCGGCACACCCTACTTGACAGGCCATATGATGATGAAGAGAAGCTGTATTTGATCAGAAGGTATGTAGTCACATGCAGAGTCATAGTATTTGTCACATATTTTTGTGCATTTGTGAGAAACCATTATCTTACTCTATAGCTTTGTAATTCAAGTAATTTGATTTGTTACACATTCATAAACTATATAATTTAATTAAATTAAATACATAATGTACAGAAACATTTATTAAGTTCAGGATAATTAAGTTACATAGTTTATGAATGTGTACCGATTCAAATTACTTGAATAAATTACTTTGTGGAGCAATAATTGGAGTCAAACTTACATCAGTAAGAGAGAGATTTTTTCATAAATAATCTCACGCAAAGGCAAATAGCCAATCGCGTTTTATAAGCGCAGCGAGTGGATAAATGTCTATTCAAATTGAGCTTGAAACGCTGTAGATTATAACCATAGTGAAACAGTCTCAGATAGCTCAAGCCGCAACGGCGAAGTTCTCCAAAAGAACGACCTTTGGAAGAGGCTCGTTCAAGGCGTTGTAAGCTCGACCTGGCCAGCACGCGCCCGTTGAGCTCCTCTAGTTTTTGCTGTACTGGCGACTCTTGGTGTTATGCGAGACAGCTTGGCCAAACATTTGCAATGATGAATATTATCTATGGAACAGAGAAAGATCAGTCACCTTTCTTCGATGTTCTAGACTGTGGAGGTCTTTTGTGAGGTCAGGCACATCCACTAGAGGGATTGCTGGTTTTTAGATAGTGTCTAGAAGCTTCAGCGAATCCTGAGAGGCGCATCCCCACACAAGCGAACAGTACTCCAACGATGGTCTGATCTGGGCTTTTTAGAGTAGCAGTAGCTGTTCCGAAGAATACAAGTGCCTGAAGCGAAAGAGAATCCGCAGCTTCTGAGAGGCCGCCCTAGCGAGGCCAGCAATATCTTTGTCCAGAGCAGCAAGCTTGATCAAGTCTCCCACGCCATACTCTATCGAAAGGTTTAAGTGGCATGGGTTCGCCGCCATTGCGCTTTAGACGAATTATGTGTAGGGGAGCATAGACTTTCTGCTTTAGCTCCTCCTTGACTTCGATTTTCCCTCAAAAATTGCAGGAAACTCTCTGATTACGGCATGGATGTTGAGCTCAGAGGGTGAGGGGAAAGAGTAAGTTTTATCTTACGATAAATAATCGTCGTCGTTTTTAGGTACAATGCGGATCCCTGCATCTACAGCGACCGCCCGATTAAATTTCATTGCAAGTCTGACAAACTTATGATTAATAGATTGCCACTTCAAAGCATCTCTGAACACAATAGGAGAAACGCGTGTGGCGCGGCCACTAGCCTGGCATGTCAATTGAAACTTGTAATGGCTGTGAAGCGGTGCAGTCAGCCTACGGAGGTCACTAGGACGTGCTACGTTTGATGGCGGCGTAGATGTAGCAGAAACAGATGCTAAAGATTGTTGGTGAAGTAGATAGGGGTATTGTCGTAGGGACTGTCAATTTTGGAGCTGTGAGAGGAGGTTTTTTTGATATTCCCTCTTCTTGCTTTTACTTTGATAAAGCCGTCGTTATCTTGTTCGGCGTCGGTAGTTGTCGTGAATGTGTGCGAGTTTTGCAAAGCTCTTTTGGCAGTAATTTCAGATTTTGGGCGATTTGTTATTGCATTTAAGAGGGGACCCTAACTAGAATAAAAGGAGTTTCGCAATATTTCCAATATTTCGTTGCCAGAGCTCATTTTTCAAGATACTGGAACGATTTTTTTGCAAATGATTGAGAAAGGTTATTTCTATTCTCGTGCGAAGCCGAAGCACTTTTTGCAATTTTTAATACAGAAATCTAGATATTGTCACGTCAATACTGACATTTTAGTTTCATCTCGGATGCTTTTTTAACCTTTTGGTAACCAAAGTAACCAATATATCAAGAAAAGGGCTTTGCAAAGGCATAAGGCCGACCTTTCTCTATGTTCTGCATAAAAAATGTTGTCAATGTGTTCAAAATCAAGCGCTTCAAAGAAAATATTGTGGCACCGTGAACATATTTTTATCGCTGATACGAGCGTCCTTGCGACAATTGCTAAAATTTTGTCTCAAAAATTGAAAATAGGGCTTCGCTTGAGTATAGAACCAATTTTTCTCTTCCATTTTCAAAAAAAATCGGCCCATTATCCTAATGAGCGCTGATAGAGTCCCCTCTTGAGTTTGTAAAATTTACCTGGTTTGTAAATAGATCCAGTTTGCTTGATAGTAACCTAATAGTATCTGTTAGGTCTTCAATTTGTTTTGCTTGCTCAGCTATAACCAGTTCTAGTCTTTGTTGGGTATTTTCTTTGTCGCGTCTTGTTTGTTCCAGAACAGCTGACAGGAACGCCATTTTTTTCCACAATTTCGCTCTTGCTCAGCTCTTGTGCGTTGTATTGTCTTATTATAAAAGTACACAATACATTGGCGTTACATCATATAAATAACGTGTGGGATTTTCATATCTCAGGTATTCAATATATTGGGAGGGTATTATTATTCTCATTCTCCCTCATATCATGTTGTTGTAATGGATTACACAAATGTATCTTCGACATCCACAAAACATGATATTACCCTACATCATATACGAGTATATTAACTGAAACCGCGCATAATCATTTGAGCTTGGCATTTTTTTCCCTTTATGTATTGAATTGTTATGATTCTTCTTGTTTCCAGATATATGAAGATGAGTCTAGTGCAGTTTGAAGCTCAGGAGTCTGAAAAAATAGAGGAGTTTATGCGGCAGAAGTTGTGGATCCGGGAGAACTTTGAAGCGTGGTTCAAAGAGGAGGAAGAAAACACTAAGAAGCAACTAGCAGAAAGCAATCGGTATAAGCAGTACCGTAGATACCTCAAGAATCATGGAGCCGGAAGAATGACATTTGACGATTCGTAGCTGAGAAAGGACTCGAAAGTTATTACCACGATTCAGTGCGGTTAAAAATATAAATAATTCCTAATAGTGCTGTGCCTACAAGTGAAAAAAAAACATTCACAACAGTATTTGCATGATGAGAAATGTCAGGAAAAATGATAAAACAAATATAATGAATGGGATGGTGGTCAAAACCCGGAGTCGTTTTTTTTATAAAAATCGTGCGAGATGGTATTTTTTAATTGTGTTACAGTAATACGAACATATCAAATGATCAATATCGTCTAAAAATGTATCACAGGTCAAATTTTGTTAACCTGGCGCTGTTTTGCGACTTGTCGTTCACCAACTACCTAAATCTTTTCGTCTATGGCCATCACAATAACAAAAAGTGTAAAAAATTAGATCTTTCTTGAGTTGATGAGTCTTTTTTTTTCAGCATGTTAGCATGGTAACATGAATATCACATACACAAGTTTGATGAAGGTAGTGCTTAACCTAAGTTTCAGCTCGAAGAATAACTATAAAGTTTATAAACTTGGACTGAAGCTGCACCAGGATATCTATGTTTGCGTCTTGGATGATGACCTACACGTGGCTGCTAACGCTGATCTCGCTGTGATATGTTTATCAATACTAAATCGTGAAATTTAACAATTGTCTTGTTTTGCTCCGCCACTGTAACTTCATAAACGTATATGCCGCAAAATGTGTTGAATAGAATTGACTTATAAAAATAGGAGGGTTGATACAGTCTGTTTCAACTTACCTGGTTTGCGTTTTATATTTTGAATTTTTTGCATCTTTGTGTGTGTCTGTGTACCTGTGTGCGTAGGGCTTAGGCTTTGCTTTTTTTTAGGATGCCGAACGACTACAAAAGAAAGACTAACCGAGGTATGGCAGGCAAAGAAATATACGAACTGGCTGCCAAAGATGTGCATATATTAGTAAAAAAGAATGGAAGTAGAATAGGCAGGCAATTTTGAGAATGTTCTCATTTGATTAGACAATTCTTTTGGACAGAATTAAAAATAGGGTTTTTGCTTCTATGAATTTTGGCAATTAGCTAAGCTGTTTATTTATTTGGTATGACAGTATGTTGCAACATTAATACATCTCAAACTTTATTTAAATGTTCAATACCAGTTTTAAAAAATTGAGAACTCAAATTGCTTGTTATGTTGTACTCCATTGAAACGGAACCATAACACTTTGCCTATATTATGATATTATTCCATCACGTTATATGAAGACTTGTTCCTCATCGGAATGGATCGGCGAATCATCGCAGAGACCTTCGTGAAAGTGTACTCTGCTTTCTATTGTTGTTGGACATTCTGCCTCAGCTATCGTTGTCCTGACGGGAGTCACCGGGTACCGAACGGGGCCCCTCCATTTGCGACCCGTTCCTAGGCTTCGGGGTACTGCTACCTGGAATTATTACCAATCAGAACCTTGGAGTATTTGACGAAAGAAAGCCCACTTGAGGTTAACAAGTAGTATAATTCATATAATTTTAACGTAAGGATCCCGGAAATTAGTGAAACAACGCGTCACTCGTTAAGATTACTAATTTCCACGACATTTTTCCGATTATACCTCTTTACCCTCTCGTTCCCTATGAAGAGGTTTTATTAAAAATTTACCAGATTTACGACCAAATGAAATATTGAAACATGATGAAATATTAGATAGCAGAATTGCATTAATTTTGATCCTCGTAAAATATTTAGATAAGGTAATTTTGTTCATATAAATGATCATGTAGATTGTAGATATCACATATATCTAATGGGTGGGCCATCTATCGGTTTAAATTTGAACCACCGGTTATTTCGAATCTGACAATACTAATGCCATTCTATTCTGTCATGAAATTAGAAAATTATCTTCGCTGAACGAAATGCATAAGCAAATATTATTGGTCTTCCTATTGGGAAATATGATGGTGTGAGTGCTTAGAGAGGTAAGAGATCTTCAATTAAGGAGCGCCTTGATTTGTACCAAGACTGTAGTAGATAATTCCTTGTTCGTTAGTAAGGCATTATATATCATCTTTCTTTAAAGTTCACTATAAACATTATATTCTAGAGTGAAAAATGTGATATACACAAAACATATTTATAAATTAGGCTATTGCTTATTATAACTTGTTTGTTGTTTGTAATGTAGCATGTGATGGTTCTGTGCTACTTTTGGATAACCTGTGGGCTAGTGACATGCAATTGCATGCCATTTCTACCTGTTACACCTCGGAATGCTCTACATCTACATGCACAATCGTATTAAACTAAGTGTGTAAAATTTAAAAATATTAATATCATATGTTAGATACACTATTGTGTGCATACTTTTAGAATCATTGCAAATATACTTTTCTGTTCCTCAGTTAAATAGGTAAACTAAACCAAATTGTGCATTAACCATGTTTTATTACATAATAGAGGACCTCTTACTCTGATATTTGCAAATTCAGTACGTATATACACACTCAACATTGAAGTAATAGCCGCAGGCAGGATAGGCCTACACTCGTATCCCAAAATTTAATGTTTACAGAAAATAAAACAAGTCGGACAAGTTTTAGGAATTTTTGATCAAACACAATAAGTTTCAAGATTTTTTCACCAGGGCCCCGTACTGTCTAGCCGCCTTCTAGCTACGGACTTGTTTCATTTATAATTCTTTTATGTCAAACTGAAGGTCGTGCAGAAAGATTGGAAAACATTTTACGAAATACATAATTAGAAAAAATCTGTTATATACTTTTAAGAGTTATTTGTTTATTATTTACCTAAGTAGTTAGAAATTGAATATTGCCAAATCTTCAGGTTTAATGCGCGAATACTAGACCCTCTGTAAATTCAATGTCATTCTGCGAGCTATCATTACCTTGGTGAGAGCCTCCCGTCTTTTGTTATCCAATAATCCCGCATCGTTTTCGGCATGCTGTTCATTAGTCATGTCTATCATCATGGCCATATTATCCTCCTTACCCAGAGTGAAGTTGGAACAAGAATTTGAGAATATTTTCAACAGAGGAGGACTCATCATGTGGTGATGCGAGGTTGTTTCGATGTTCATATCTATAAATAGAATGCATCAAATAGACTATGAAACATATCAATCTTAATATATAGTAGTAGATCTATTAAACATAAAATTATTTTGTAGCTATGAATAATATTAAAAACCTTACATCTATTAATAGAAAATGTTGATAACATAATTTCCAATATGACGAATAAGATACGTAAGTAAGTTGTATTTCTACAGCCATGAATTCTATCAATACATAGTTGAACTGACTTTCCCGTGAGACAAACCCAATGAGCAAGTCCATCTCTAAAGAGAAAAAAATAGGGACATATTTTTATTCTGGAGCCATGAATACAAACTTGTCTATACCAATTGCGCATTTTAACACAGACATTCATTCTTTCTTTCTCATGGCAAAACCTAAAGAGCAGAAAACCGAAACCTCAAAACTCCTAAAAGTTCAAAACAATTTTTTCTTCTCCCCATTTTAGCGACTCCCCCCTGCCATAGCATTTCAGGCAGCCGCCTCACTTGCGTCACCCTTGGTGCGCCTCTGCTTGGCAACATAAACACCTTTAAAATCAAATTATTATATAAAAATCCGATCTTATCAATATGATCAGAGAATAGTTTAACGATTAGCATTCTAGATAATTGGCCACCATTTCCTTGACGTGAATAAAGTTTGATTTATTTATATTATCTTACCTGTCATCTGTTGCTCCATGCATGCTATTGCTTTAGTGCAATATATATCAGTCTCAATTTCGTGTTGGGTATGCTTTTGATATGGGACTGACAGGGGTGGAGTCGTCGGATGCTTTTTGGCATTGTCAATGTCTCGACAACTTTTAGTCGCATGTTTCTCTTCAACACTGTGACGACTACCACTGTTGTTTCCGTCACCTTCTGAACGTGAGTCCTGAACTCAATATAAATCATTAATGTGTGTTTTAAATATTACAAATTATATATATATATATATATATATATATATATATATATATATATATATATATATATATAATGAGAGAACATATGGTAAAACGTTGCATAAGAGAGACAAAAATGCTTATATAAATTAAATTAAAAATAGAGTAGTTTATGATAGCAGTTATTTTTTCAAATTTGTTGATGCTCTTGGTACAGATAGAGATTATCCAGCTACGATGCAATTAGATGATGTTAAAGGTGATAACGGTATATTGTTAATTTATTTGCTAAGAAAGTTGGTAGTGTTTATAAAAATACTGACTTATCAAGTAAAAGTTTGCATTTGACTATGAAGACCGCTTAAATAGTATTATACTTTCTTGTGATGATGTTCATAAGGCAATTAGTTAAATTAATGTAACCTGGACCAGATAATTTACATCCTTTACTGATCAGTAATTGCGCACAATTTTTAGCGCCAATGTTAAGTGGTATTTTTAATTACTCATTGAGGATTGGAAAATTTCCTGGAGTATGAAAATCATCTTATATCGTTCCATTACATACGTCAGGAATAGGGCAGATATCAGTAATTATCGACCAATTTGTAAACCTAGTGTGTCGGCAAAAATTTTTGATAGTCTAGTACATGATAAATTATCATCGTATTTGTTACGTTCTATTATACCAGAGCAGCATGGCTTCATGAAGAGTAGATCTACGATGACTAACCTTAGTGTTTATACTGATTTTATTGAGTATATGCAATGGTCAGCCAGTTGATGCTTTTCTAGAGCTTTTGATGTGGTCAATGTGGACTAACTTATCAGGAAGTTGGCTGCTTATTGTATTAATGGACCATTGCTGTTATTGTTAAATTATTTTCTTAATGGCAAAAATTAGTATGTTCAAATTAAAAACTTTATATCTGTTAGCATTGATGTTAAATCTGGAGTTGGCCAAGGTACGCACCTGGGTCCACTCTTATTCATTATTTTTATTAATGATATAAAGATCGGTCTAAGATTTTGTAAATTTATTGTGATTCTGTACTTATGCAGCTTGATATTGATTATTTATCTCATTGGAGTATATTGAATGGAATATTGTTTAACAAGTTTAAATGTTTTAAGATATCTTTTGGAAATCGTATCATTCAGACTGAATATAATATTGATGGTGCAATACTCAAAAATGTAGAACAAATTAAAGACCTAGGTATTATATTTGATAGTAAGCTTACTTTAAAAAAACATGTAGAACACATTAAGTTGATGGTAACTGAGAGAATTAATTTTATTGAGAGGTCAGTTAATGTGTTCAGGACATTGTATTGTGCCTTTGTTTACCCCTTATTATGTCATGGTCTGGAATCCTTTCTTAAAATGCCAAATTGATACATTTGAGAAATTAAATCATAGTTATTTATTTAGAATTAATCAACCTATAACATTGCTGAAGTTATGAATATACTAAGCCTAGAATCTCCTAGAGATAGAAATGATATTTTATTTGCTTATAACTTATTAAATAATGCATTTGATTGTCCAGGGTTATTGCGAAATTTCAGTTTCAATGTACCTCCAAGACTACTAAGGAACAAAAAGTGTTATTTCGCCGTCAAGGCATTTACTTGTAACACAATTTTATATTCTCCTTCTCATAGATTGTCTTTACTTTGTAATCAGAATTATAATTGGCTGGATATATACAACGCGAGTTTTCATTTTGTTAAAAGTCAGTTTAAATGCTTATTAAAATTTGAATAAATGTTAACTGTTTTCACACCAAACGTACTATGAGTCACTTTTTATACTACATTTGTTTTATTAATTGATATAATTAAATTAATTATTAAGAACTTAGTATGTAAGCAACCATGTACCTCTGAGTTTTAATTATATTGTATGTTGATGTATAATGGGCTATGCCCGTAAAATGTATGAATACATAAATAAATTCAACTTTAGAATGATGCTTTTACGTCTAGTTAGTCACAGTGAAGCGTATGTAAAAGCACAGGGTTATGAAATATACCATATTGACTAGTATGGAATAATGAAGTTATTAGCACCAAAAAAACTATTATCCCAGCAACATAACGTGTATGACGCTATTGAAGTTGCCTTATAAATCCACCGGATACAGCTTTGCACTACATCGTTAATCGATTTATTTGACTGATGATTGGTTATTTCCACATTATGCACTACCTTTCACTTCTTTAAGTTAAACATTCACTAATCTGTTCAAGCGAGAGCATTTTTGCCCAATGAATAAACATTTTGATGTTATTTGTGTAAATTTACGTTGCCATAGTGACAGTTTATAAGATAATCGAATCAGTACCTGAAAAAAAGTGGCAGAAGGCCTCTCTGTTGCTATCACCAACTCCACCTCATCACCACAAGCTTCTTGTAAAATTCGCGCTGCCCGTTCATACGGCACTCCCAAGAGAGAAGTACCATTCACAGCAACTACCTAGAAAGAAACAAATTACTCAGTGAATTAAGAACTTGGACTACTATAAATCACTTTACGGTGTTAGTGGCGCAAATAACAAATGAATTTGTTGTAAATTGTAAATTCTAAGCTAAGCTGATGAAAAAAAAACTAAGCCAGCATGTCAAGTGCCGACTCAACCTAATTGCTTTTTTATCACCCCAGTAAACTTCTAATATGAACAAAATACACAAAACTCCAACCCAAACGTCCTTGTCGTGTGGGGCGGGCAACAGATTGCTCCTCCTTCGGTTTATTGACTAACAGAATCAGCAATCTGGCTAGTCGGTGGAGGGTTGCGTCATGTGTGACCATGGCTTACAGCCTGGACATGCGCGCTTAACTCCCACCCGGGCTCTGGTTTTTCTCAGGGGGAGATACACAGTCACGTACGCATCGTTCGGTGCAATTACCCCGAAATTGGGATATTGGCGACGCCAAGGGTCTCACGGTTTACGTTTCGTCGCCAGACCGATGTACCGATTTTCCATAAAGTGACGCAGGAAACAAAAATAATGCTCAATGGCTCTTCCAAGATTAAATAATTCCGGAGGTAAAATACCGGACCGTTAGGATCTCCGGGTGTCAGGTGATCCTGGGAGCACTTTGAGCGAAAATCCTTTATCTAAATGTGCTGCAGCTTTTCAACAGGCTAATAACAGCAGCAATAATGTATCCTATTTATTGCAACGTTTCAAACTGTACTGATATTTTGAATTAGATATAGGTTTACACGTTTCTGTTTTAACGGACTAGCATAACTTCAATGTGATCATTCACTAGTTAAAGTTCAAATTTCATTGCTTGTCGGTATTTATTCCTGAATACTTGCCTTCACATTCTCGGATTTTGCAATTCAACTGTTACATATATAAACCTATATTTTGCGTAGCCAGGCATTTTTCACATTAATATTTGATTTTTACAGCTTGTGATGATTACATTACATAATCAAATACGGGCATTGGCACTGTCCAATGCTTTTTTGGATAAATTCGATCAGTTGGAGGCACCGAAATTACATACATTTGTAAGCCATGTCAGTTGTCAATTGATTTGTATGTAGTATTACGTAGCTTTCTAAAATTTACTGCAATGCTTATTCCATCATCATGCATTTGATAGACCAAAAAAGCATTGACCAAATGTTTTCCTTCCTCAAATCTCATTGGTGGAGAAATACAATTCATTAGATCTTATGAAATGAAGGAAATAACAATTCTCACTCATATGGTGGATTGCTAGGCTTAGAAGCATACTGTGAAAGGTGTGCTTTCTCTGTTGTCTGAAATTTGTATACAATGTAGATGTTTCAGTAACACTACTTGAGACTTCAATTGCCTTGAGATTTTTTACGTTTCATAATGTTTCGATTGATGTGGTATCCTCAATCGCATTCACCTGAAGCATTGATACAGATAACATCCGTGCGTTCAAAAACAAAGAATCCAGAAAGATCAAACCTTTCCAATGACTTAATCACTTATCATAAGATAGGCAACGAAATTAGAAAGTGTGTTTTAAATTGTAATAAAATAAATTATTTAAACTCCATGAAAACATAAGAGTTCTAAAAATATCTGCGAATCCCTAATTTTAAATGAACACACTGATTGTTTGAATTTTTATCGATATACTAATATAACTTTACACTTATCGGTACTTCTAAATGTCAACCTAATACAGAAATATCATAAGCCTTGGAATGTATTAAAATAATGAAATAGCTTGAGGGATAGAATATCTTGAAACATGAAATACCTTTAGAAATAAAATATGTTATCACATGTAATATCGCAAGGTCATTTTGACGGCGATAGTCAGGTTTTCTAGGGGCTTACTCTTAATACTAATACGAATGAGGGCGTCCAAAAAATAATTCCCCTAAGACAGGCAGAAGAAAAAAAGAAAAAATAATTCGATCAAACAATAGGCAGAAAAGATAAATAGAATGCTAGATTTTAGAACTCTAGTTTTGTATTCACGATAGGAAATAGTGAGCTAGTTGACAAGGAGCCTGAGCAGCCTTTGTAAACAGTCAAATCTGACAGTTCGACGATGATTTAAATATAAATCAAAACGAGACACTGAAAGAGAGTTTTATTTGTTAAACTTTGTGGTCTAATACACTTTTTATCTGAATGTCAACCTTGAATAGTAACTCACCTGGTCCCCTGGTCCAATATCCAGCATGCTGTCCTGTTGTAACATAACAGCAACGATGTAGATACCGCCATCTTCTCCAGCAGCTATCCTAATCCCTAAACCCCTATCCTCACATCCCCTATGTAGTCGGACCGCCATAAAACGTCGCTCGCCTTCGATAAAAGAGGCGTTTTGGAGACGAGCTGTTAGGGACTCTCCTAATGTTTCATCTGCTTTCAGTTCGAATGGGTACAACGGGATGATATTGTTTGACTCAGAATATGACGACGTCATCATACTGCAAGCTGAAATGTAACTTTATTGAAATACCACTACTAACTAATTACTTGATATCTATAGTATGGTGGTTATAATATTAATGTGGCATCCACTCAGCTTTAAAATCGCTTGTGGAGAACCGCTCAGTATTCCAATATTTGTTTAAACGCTGAAACCATATATATGGAATCATTCACAAATCACCAATCAGTTTTTTGTGAAACAACCTTCAGGTTTAAAAATCCCAATAAAAAATGTATCAAACTTCACAGACTTCAACAACACGCTTTTCAAAAATGACTTAACATATATATCCTTTAGATAGAAAGAAAAATATAGGAGTTATCGAATATTCGAGCCTAAGCGATGGAATTGAATCTATTTTTGACAAACACGCATCATTCAAAATCGTACTGGTAAATGAACCATTTGCTCCATGGTCAGAAAAATTGCTGAATCAATTATAAATAAATAAAGAGCTTTATCTTAGTTCAAAATTCATATAGTGATACATTTTCATAAGTGATATCAAACAGAAATAGCATTGTTTGTCGTATAAACACATACACTTCAAGGAAATAACGGATTTGGCTAATTCACATATTCCCATACAATTATTTTGCTTGGGATCAACAATTAGTAACATCATTAGTTCTCTTAGATTAAACTAAGAGACTTAAGGATATGGAATCTTAGTCTGTGAACCGGATTTCTTCAAGAGTACCTCAAGGATCAGTACTCGGACCACTTCTGTTTATTTTATACATTTCTCACCTGAATAAAATTATAAAATATTGCAATATTCAGTTATTCGCTGACGATTCGCATTTATATCATAATTTTAATCACAGTAATTCTAAGTTCCTGCGGCACAGGTAACAGAAGATTTAAGATCAATTGTAAATTATTCTTATAAATCATATTCTTCAGTTGAATCCTTTGGATCTTGAGTAGGTATTTTCCTCTAATACATTCCGCTTGTTCAGTCAGTTAAAAACTGTATCTTTTCTGACGATAGTATAAAATGCTGTCCTCACGTGAATAACATCAAAAAAAACTATTTTTCAGTAATACCTCACTGATATCTCAATACGTCAAAAATTATTTTAAAACTGAAAAAAATCTTTGCAAATCGTGGATAGTGTCCAAAGTTACATATGTGGTATATGTGCGTTTGCCATTAGTTTTTAGACACAATAGTAGTACTTCGTCCACGGCATCCTGCAATCGGTCATGGACCAGGTCACTAGACCACGACTGGGTCACAAGTGCAGTGTCGTCAGGATACAGATCAACTTCACAGTTGGTCAAATGCGTCATCCAAAAGCAAGATGCCAGTATTTTTGTTAAGGGTCAATCCTCTGGTTATATGATTAACCCACCTGACTGCCTGTAACTCCGTATTATGCTCAGACCGTAAGCAAATTGCACGTCACGAATCACGTAATGATCTGACAAGAAATTATCGACGTAACGATAAATCACCTTTTCAGCAAGCTCTCAAGGAGCTGACAGCAGACTGATGGAGTGATAATCCTGAGAAAATATCTAACTCAACTTTTTTGGAATCATGATAACCTCTTCGGTATTCAACGCCGTAGAAAAGTATTGAGTGCTGAGCATTGCATAGATTATTATTACCAAATAAGTCAAAGCTTTTGGCGAAAGCAACTTTAGTGCCTTGTTGATAATTTAATCATCTCCAGGTACTTTACACCCCCTGAAGCCCTTAGTTTGATCTAGGAGCTCCGCTGGTGTGCAATATGGAATCTCATTAGATTGCGCTGTTGCACTATGCGAAGTTCCTGTTGAAGAATTTTCCGAATAGGAAATCTTCTAAATAGAAGCAGCGCCGGCACTAACGCCATTAGCCCTGAAATATTATAATAATGGATCTTATAACTTATCGCGGTCATTAACAAGACCATAATTAGGTGAGAACTGTCGTTCCATGACATCGGCAAAAACCCCTACCTTATCCTTACTCTTAAAGACAATGCCCTCAGGATTGTGGGTATGGAGAAGCTGTTTCCGCTTGACATTTCTGAGTGATTTCGCTACTTTCGCGAGCGAAATACTTGAGTCAAGAATTCCTTCCAGAAAACCGTTGCATTGTTCGTTGCGGAATTCATGGAGTGCGTGTCTCACATCATGGACAGAATTCGTCGTTCTACGGATGTCATCAGGGCGAAAAGACCTCTTAGCTTGCTTGATTGCAGCTCTTTTGTCAGAAATTTTTTGCCGGATATCCGCAGGGAGGCTTTTGAGCGCATCAAATGATAATACAGTACTGGTAGAGCTGCATTGTGGTGATAGACATAAGCAATGCCAGCGTACAACCTACACTCTGACAGGAGATGCATAAGCGTTTCTGGGACCTATCCGCATTTTATAAAGCTAGTATATGGTATTTCCATACCCTTAACCCTATTACGATATATCGAGGTGTTAAAAACACCATCTTGGCAAGCCCTTAGTTTTTAACTTCAATCCACTAGATGTTTGTAGAAGATTCCATGCATGGGCTTGTTTTTGTGAAGCCTTAGAAGGAAATTGGCTTCAGCAGTTTTGATGAGGGCTTCAAGTTTGTGATGGACTGCTGATTATTATTACTATTAGGGGTGATTGTTGAGAAACAAAGGTGATGTGAATCAATTCAAAAAAATCATTAATATGTAGAACTGTTTATTATGATAAATATATAATGAGATTATAATTAGACTAATAATCAGTTCAACATATTACGTTTTTACTTAATTGACATCCCCCTTGTTCCTCCCCAATCACTCTCATAATTGAAATTCTATATGATTTAATGGGAATTAAATCTTTTTTTTACTTCAAATGATGTTGAGTTACAATATTTCTTGATACATAATTACTTGCTATTCTCCGAAAGATGGAGTGTTTGATACATACTCAGTGTCAGTAATCGCTGTAGGAGATTATTACCAACCCAAACACTGGCGCTGCAGCACCTCGAGTTACGAACGACGCACGCAGTTTGAAATTCGGAAGAATGGCTTTAGGGGGGATTCTGCTTAACATATCATCCGCGCTCTGTAACGACTGACCAGCTACCCAGTTGGTTCAGTTGGTCAGAGCGTCCGACATGAAATCGGAAGATGCAGGTTCGAATCCCGCACTGGGTCTTCTTTTCGGATATCTAAATACGAATTTATGTACAATATTTCTTCTCACAATCTCTCACTTGATCGAAATTATATGTTCTGAAATCGCCTAAATAAGTACTCATCCAATTATACAAATCTTAATTTTCTAGATCCTCAACATTTCGGTTGTTTGATCAATTTTGTCTCTTCTTAACGCACTATACTGTGTCTGGTCTATTATAAACCTCTCAGGTTACTATGGTCCTGCGCGGTGCTGTAGTTTTAATATTAATTTTTGCATTCTTCAAACCACAATTGCCAACTTATACTTTCCACAGTTTGAACGAATTATGTATTTTTAACTCATCTCAATAAAAATCTAGTATCTAGAGTAAATATATATACGTATATCCCACCTAACACGAATGCTTCGTCTTCACGCCTAGATAGCTGTAATAATGGTTCTCCATTCTTCTCCATCAACATTTCAGTATTTCCTGTTACTGCATTCGCTGTTCTTGTGGCACATAAAACCCCAAATTCAGTGTCTTTACCTCCCCACATGGTACACACTCCCATCTTCATGCCAATATGGCTCTCCAGAGCACCTGCATTGTAAAATTTTATCAAGTATGTTACATTTTAATCATATACTCCTTTGAATAAATTCTCTGTATTGAAGTACATTGTACATTGTATGGTATAGAATAACTTAAACCCCCTATGATGCTAACATAAATAAATTTTCATTCCTCATAAATCGTGACCAATTTGAATAGTTACTACGAAGTTATTTATAAAATTCTGATTGTTTTTGATGCTTTTCAACTGGATCAAATTGGTTTTGATAATCGGTCAGTATAACGCGGACTGTCCATGTGGAAAAACTACAGGAATAGGTTTTCGTAGTTACACAAATTCAAGTAAATTTCAATCATGTTTTTGGTTATCACGGGATTGTCAATACAACACAAATTATTTTGATCGAGTTAATTGAAAATTTATTAGAGTTTAGCATGTATTAATCGTGATAAGAGCACAAGATTATACCTTTACTCTTGGTAGAATGACATGAACTAGATTTATCTTCATTATGTGTCTCGTTTTTTTTGTTTTGTGTAACTTCATCTATGCCTTCGTTCAATCGTTTGCAGTCTTCAATGCTTTCCGATATCCAGAAGGCGGTTTTCAGTGCATCGGTTCTCGGAAAAGGCCTAAAACAATAAAAAAAAACTTTAAATGTGTTGGCCCTTACCACCATGCCAACGATAAGACAAGATTTGATAGAAGATTCTCACTCGCTCTTCCCACCAGGGAGGAGTCGCCGGATGGGAAGATAAGATTTCCACCCCACAGCGTGGTATGCTATACCGACGGATCTCGTCCAAAAGAGATGGGATTCAGTGGTGAGGGAATCGTATTTCATTACTTGTTTCAAAATGTATATCTTGCAATGATAGATAATAATAAAAATTAGTGTCAGCATATGAGGTGAACCTACTAACCTGAACTCAATGTCAAATTCGGTGCCATCAGTGACGTTCTCCTGGCAGCCCTGGTAGACGTTCTGTAGCCTTTGTAAGGAATTAGCATCATCCTTGCTTTTGAGCGGGACTCCGAATTGCCGAGATAGAGAGGGCAAACAGTCGTATTCAGTACGTAGGCGCAAGAAGAACTGGTGGTGCAGTGAAGCCAAACGAAAAGCGAAGTAACTCCTAGTAGGAATGGTCGCGTTAAGTAACTTTGCAAATCTTTACAGTCTGTAAATTGAAGTGCTTATTTAAATCATTGCTGTGGTGAGTTAAAAATTTGCAACATTGGATGGAAATTATGGATAATTTTGAATGGCATAGTGTAAAAATTGCTTGCTATGATTGATATTGATACCTATCAAGACTTAAGCTATTAAGTGGAGATTACTTTCGATAAACGTTCTCCTATAATCTCACTAGTTATTACACCACTCATTAATGACGCATGTGCGACTTGTACTTTCTAGACAAATCGCACGAGTGAAATCTGCAGGTAATATGAAATTAATTTGTAGAATCGTAGTCATTGCTGCGCAGATACGTTACCTCTTGCTCCATTCAGTCTCCCTCTGAAACAGTTGACCTTTGTGATTTCAGTGTGGGTGTTTGCGGTATTTTTGGCTTACGTCTATATATTGGGCAGGCGTAAGGTTTGTCTGGTGACGTTCTCCCGATATAGAGGACGGTGAAAATTTTCTTGTTAATCATCATTTGCCTATTTCTTTTCCTAGACGATAGATAAAGTTTGGCATTTTAGTCCGTCGCAGCAAAGAAAAACTCTATCAATAATCTGATCCTTTACTCACGCTCTGGATCTGGCAGGGGGACGGCGATACCCAGTATATTTACTTGGAGCACAATGTTCCTCAGATGTATGAAGTTCTCAACGGTTTTAATCTCTTTTATGTCAAGCAAAATTTTATACTCATACTTTTTGTTCATCTGCTCTGGCCTCTTACTGACGGCTATGCAAGTCTCGTATTTTTGGTTTGAGAAGCCTTCAAATTTTTCCACGTCACTCCCTAGGTTTTTACTTCCGAGTACCTCATACAGAAGAACCTATTAATGCCTCTATCGTACTTTTGTCCAAAGTCCTAAAACTTTCCTTTTTCTCTTCCCAATCAGGGTTATCTTAACTTATTGGTTATTACATATACCGATTCCTGACACTATTCCTCTGAAAGCGTCGTAAACGCTTCTACTATAATGACTTGGATAATGTTTGTCACTAATTTCACCTGCTTGCTCTCCCTGTTATACCACACGCCCTCCGTTTATGTTCCAATACTTCTTTAATACTCGCTTTCTCTTTTAGTCGCATGTTGCGCCTATTTGATGGGTACTCCTACCATTGAATCTATATTCTTCATCTTCTCTAAAACAACCCCTTTTTTGTTTGGGTTTTTAACTTTGTTCATGGTCATTTCAAGGTCATTCATCTTCATCTGTTTCTTGACCTTGAGAATTGGGAATAACTTAAATCTCTCGCGGTACAATAACTACTCAAATCATTTCAAAGACAAACTAGCAACAATCTGATCCTTTATTTACTCTCTAGATGATATTTCCTCCTCCACCTTTTAGGATGGGAACTAAACTGAACATTGTTTTATTTTTTAAGTTAACTAAAAGCATACATGAAATCTCAAAATCATAAAACATCCCTCAATAGAGCCCCTATTCAGTGGCCTTTTAGTGCAGTAATAGATAACGTGTTACGAATTGCATTTGCCACTTGTATTATGAGAGTTCGGGGTATTCCAAACAATGAGTCATATTCCTGGCTTTTCACTTATTACATAAGGCGTTAGGTCTTGGTATCTTGCTGGTAATTTATCAACCCATCGATCTGTGTATCGCAATTGCCTCACTTCTGGCAATTTAAACACTTCAAATCATACGATATTTAGGGTGAGACAAACTCTAATTGCATTGCAATTGCCTCACTTCTGGCAATTCAAACACTTCAAATCATACGATATTTAGGGTGAGACAAACTCAAATTGTCTCTTATATCTTCCTTTTGTATGTACACAGTTACGAATGGTAATTCACCGGACCAGTCTTCCAATTGATTTCTTTTGTAATCTAACTTTATAGATATACAGCGAAAAGCGACAAAACTGCCGTCATTCTACTTCCCTTCTTATGTAACCAAACTTGAAGGTACAAAATGCCATGTTACCAGATTGTGTAGTAGCAGATTTCGTATATCTTTGTTACTTTTTGATGGAACGATTTAAAAAAATCAAGTCGTCATTCGAACCATGCACCTTTCGATAGTGACGGGCATGCATAGCTCAATTATTGTCTATCCAGCAAGTGGAAGATGTGTGGGTCGATTCCTGCTGCGTTCATGAAATAATTGATCAAACACGAAACTTTCAAAATGTTTTCAAAATACAATACCTATTTTAGAGATATATTAATTATTTATATTAAAGAATACATTCTTATTTATGTGGTTTGATATACACCCGTCAGTTGTCATCTGGAATAATTTCCAGCTTTTACTCTCGCTCAATTTCATCATAAATATTTTGTCTTTATTGCAGATACGCCCAAGATTTTCATGTACAGCTTACTCACGTTTCAGAATTACTACCTCCTTTTTCTGCAAGTTTCTCATCAGCCTAAAGAACCAAGGAAGGTAGCTATAGCCCGCCTATAAATAGAGATGTAAGGTGGTACTGAAGCAAAAAATGTTTTGGTTGGCTCTTTTAAGTGGTTACTGATATTTAGAATGTTTCAACTGTAGGGTTGCTATTATATGTCCAAATCATTAATAGACAGATTTTTGCTTGCATAAACTTTGCAGTTAATGAAAATAATTTTATATTCATTCTTTTTTATGCAATTCATAGCTGGTGACAGACATTCAAAATTCGAAAATGCCACACCTGGCAACCCTTTTTAAATATCAGAATTCTATCAAGAATTCATTTTTTGTTATATCGAACTTACTTGTTGTGTTCCATCCTCAATTTGTATTTTTTTAATTGTTTCTGCTCTGCTTCCTCTCCATCCCGATGAGGCAATATGCAAAGGTAGCATTTGCTGTAGCATAAAGTCCTGATTGACCTCCATTCGAGTTGGATATAAGCTACGGGACCTCCAGGGGAAATGGTGGTAGAAGCTCCTCTTTCATAAAGGCCTACTCCTTGTGCGCTCACACGGAGCCAAACCGGTTTCTGTTCAGGTTTCCGGATGGAATGGTCATTGGTAGAATTATCTTTCATAACCTACAAGAGAAGCAAATAATTTCTATGGACCCATCAGAAAGAGTGTGATAGATGAACATAATTCAAAATCTAAATCATAGAAACCTTGCACTTCTTGTTTTTTGATGGAAACTTATCTTACTACTATAATCAATCAAATATTACAAGCATTTTCACAAACAATAGAAAAAATAGGCACAAGTTAATTGTCATATGGAATTGAAGTTAAGAGTTCTTCAATAAAAACAGTTTGATTTTCACAAACACGTGAGTAATATTTCAGGAATCTAAAGTATACTTGATTAACCAAGTCTCGTGTCTCCTAATCCTCGAGGTTGACCGAAAGGTCATCATCAACCAGGTCAAATACTCGGCTAGATTGTATTTTTTCTTGTGACACCAAGATGAAGATGCACAATGCACAAATAAAAGTACTTGAAATCGGTTTTTAATTTCGCTTTATTTGATCATCGTCAGACCATCAAGTTTTCATTAGTAGAAATCATACTATTCAATAAACTCGCTCATATTGGGTAATGTTCAAACTCTATCTCTCTGAGGTTTAAGTCAAACATGGACTCAACTTCTGAATTCGACGTAAAAATATTTACATTTATTGAGTGCCTGCTCTCCATTATGCATCAGACCTGCCTGTTTCGTCTTTAACCTAGACTCGTCAGGAGAGCCTGGCGGTCTAACTGCAATATACGTAACACAGTCAAAGGTGTGATAGCAACATCCAACACTCATCTCCAAGCTTCGCCCAAGATGGCGCTGCCTATAGCAAACTTACGAAGTCAAAGGTCCTAACGGACATCTGTCACTGCTTTAAGGCAGTCCAGGTGTTAGGATCATTGACTTCGTAAGTTGCTAATGGTCAACGTCATAGTGCACGATGCTTGGAACATACATCATTCCATAGAAAATACTTGTAATACTAGTATGTAGTTAGCATAGTGTCGGCATTATACAAAGGGTTGAAATGGTATTGGGGATGTTTCCAGTGGAGCGGATATATTCACTGAATAAATGGCGGGATTTGTTGCAAGGTACAGGTTTAGCAAGCTAGCAGTGTCCATGGAGGTCAAGAACTTTTATTGGATCACTCACTGACTATGTTTTTCCAGCCAAAGCAGATAATGACGGCTTCAGCTAACCTCCTGTCGCGTCCGTTTTGTCGGAATGTTTTAGCCAGTACGTATTGTGAAGTTAATGTCGCCCAAAGAGTTGGGGTGATCTGTTTGTAAGGTATCTACAGTGGCTGAACGGTTTTTGGAAAGTTTGTCTGTAATTTTTGCAGCACGGACAGGAGAGATACTACTATTTGTCTATTTCTTTGGACGATGCTTCACAGAATAAGGACTAAATTTCACTCAGGTGAATTCGTCAAATCTTAGGGTGATATGAGAAGTTTCCCAACCATAAAGGTGAATGTTGTTAACTATTAAACCGACCTAGTTATATTTTATATCCTATGGAATGAACAAAAAAATGTACTTCTAACTACTAAAAATAAAATAGAAGTATATAATTACTTACCCAGGTAGCTGTATAAAAATGATTTCCGTAATGAGGCAAGGTTTGTGCCAAAGAAACGAAGATCTCCTCCGATTTCTCTCTGCTCAAACCCTTCCTGGAGGAATGAGCATCAATAATTTCTCTTCTCAAACGATCAGTATTTTTA
This sequence comes from Bruchidius siliquastri, assembly GCA_949316355.1. Classification (NCBI taxonomy): domain Eukaryota; kingdom Metazoa; phylum Arthropoda; class Insecta; order Coleoptera; family Chrysomelidae; genus Bruchidius; species Bruchidius siliquastri. The sequence goes on along the minus strand of OX438529.1, from coordinate 10,459,146 downwards.
GTTACACAAGGCACCGTCTCAGGGACATAGTGCTCGATGAGGAAGTATTTCCTACTACCATACTCCTAAAAAAAATTCAATAATCATTATCAGACAACACCATTCAACAACTCAAAGTATAAAGATAATATAATTGCATGGAAGCATTGTAACTGTCGTCACAATTATTTTCTACAGAACGTATTACCTTATGCAATATCTTTCTATGGAAATCATTGCAGTATTTATTATATGCAGTTTTCTTACATATCGGAATTATAATATCCAATATCATCAAGTAGTATCTCTAGAACGGCATGTGTTCATAATATTCCTGTACCTCATTAGCTCGGTAACAACATTTTTAAACACATCGTTATCAACCATGAAATAATGACCAAATTCATGTATTAAATATCAAATAGATATTATTTAGGAGTGATATTTGGTTTTCCTGTAAATTCATATCCTTCCCCTCCCGAGTATGAGTAGGGGACGCGATTTACGAGTGTTTTGATGGCGAACGAGGGTGTCTAGGGGGTCAGTTTTCTTCCAAGAGAATAAATTAAAAATCTTGAAGTAAAATAATCTCACACCATGTATAGATCAATATATATATTCAACAATGAGCTTTTAAGGGGAATGTGTTAAATAGAAAGTTATCAAGCACAAGTTTACATATATAAATTCGAAGCTCAAATTAATAAATATGAGGGTAGTACAGATATGCATATATAATAAAAATTAATAGAGCTCAAAGTTAATTGCGTTGAACCAGGCAAACCACTGCCATTCACAGGAACATGTTATTCAGATCAAAGAAGACATCGGAAGAATTGTTGAATGGAGATCTACGCATAGAAGATTACATAGATATACAAGTACCCTGACAAGAAAAGTAGATACTACTTGGTCAACCGTGGAGATCGAGGGAAGCCAAATACTCGAGTCTATTCTATAGACCTTCTATAGAGCTGGGGATTAGCCTCAACAGGAAAATGTCCTGGCTCGATCATGTTGCCAGTTTTGCTAGGTCGGCGCCCCAAAAAACTGGAGGTTCTCTACCTTCCCAGAAACTTGCATTCACTGTAATAGCTACTGTTACTATACAAGGCTCAGATCAAACTATCTCTGGAATACTACTCGCATGTGTGGGAGTGCATTCTGAACCACTTTCTGAACATTCTGGACACAATCCAGAAAAAAGAGAGAGGTATGTTTAGTGGATGCGTCCGATATTACAAAGACCCTGCCCCTATCACAGTCCTTATGGAAATCACAATTCAGCAATGCAAGTTATGTACTTGCATTGCTGAATTCTGAAACACACTCTTGAGGCTCTTGAAAAAAAATCTGCGTTTCCAACACCTTGGATTAGAATATAGTCATGTTTCAAGTGTCAGATTTCTTTCTAATCTAAGTTGTAGAATGATATACTATTCCTAAATAGCAGAGATGATTTGTGAATGTGGAGGCACAAGTACATGAATAAAACTGCTGACAATCGAAATTCTATGGTAAAGTCAAGTCTTCATTGTATGTCAGACCGATCAGTAGAACCTTAACTATTGAATTAAAATATCAGTTCGTAAGTCTGTAAGATATAATAACTCATAAATCATAGAACGTATTAATTACTTTACTACCAAAGTATGGAGTGTTCTATAAATGCTTGACTATACCTGTGTATTGAGGTTGTGATAATATTAAAATAGAATTTCCTGATAGTCATTTTTTGTGGTTTATGCATTCAAGGTAAGGCTCACGAGATCTTGACTCAGATATACCGTCAACAACAGAACTACGAAAGTATGAGTTAGCCTTATGCGATAACTACCAACCTTCTCATTAAAGTCACCAAATTCCGCTTGCAATGCCAGTCCAGCGAGTTCGATAATCTTCCTGAATGGGCATGGCAGTTGGTGTTCTAGAAGTGATCTACGTACCTAAACATATAACAAATCAATGAAAAAACACATTCAAAAGACGTCACACGTAAGTTATTATGGTGTAGCCACTTACTTGTAAATAAAGAGCATGTTGAGCGTGGCTTGACCTATCGGCTTCCTTCGGCAAAAAGAATCTAACTCTGACGAAGAGCAACAGAGACCTGTTGCTGTCATTCGATGTTGAGAAAACTTTGGAGAGACGGATGTCTGATGGGAGAAATACGAAATCCCCGGCTATCAAAGCAGATAGCCCTAACACGAAATTATCTTCTAGATGCTCATGCTGTACAACCGTCTGTAATAAATAACGACCCAATAGTGACAATTCATAAAATATGACATGTAAGAGGACCATTAAGGGTTATAAAGGTTTTCTCTGACTAAAAAAGGAGGTGTCGCGTACTCTTAATGACTGGATGATATTATAATATTATCACTTCTATGTTTTGTTGTTATAAACAATTTTTATGAACAAATAAGTTTCTGGTCGCCAGACCATTTAGTATACACACAATTTCTAATGAACATTTGTATAAACCAATTGACCTCACAATATTAAATACTAGGATCCTCAAATTTTGACATCACAATCCAACAAAAATGTTTTTTCAACTTCTCCAGAGTGCTTGGGAAAAAGCAGACAACTTGGGGCAGATTTTTGCAGCCAATTCTACAAGAAATTTCTAAAGAAGCACTCCACCAACTATCATCAGACTCAAAAATTCCAGAAATTGGATTTCAACACCGAGATATAAAACACATTCTAGAAAAACTGAACGCCAGGAAAGCTAGTGGTCCAGACCAAATACCAGCAATTCTCCTACAATGTTACGCCGTAGAGCTTACACCTGTCCTTCGCAAACTATTTAAGCTCTCCTATAGGGAGAAGATGAGTGCAAGCTATATATAAGGAGGGCAGCAACAATAGACTCTGCTCTTCATCATGTCCAAGGTTATGGAGTATGTTATTAATGTGCAGCTTCTGCAGTATCTGGACAAAAATAATATCATCAACGATCGCCAATATGGCTTTCGTGAGCAGAGATCCACACATATGTGGAGAAGAGCAGAACAGCGTCATGGACAGTCTCGAATCATCGCGCATGATATATCGAAGGCTTTCGATAGGGTGAGAGGCATGAGAGACTTTTGAGCAAGCTTGCTGCATATGGGCTGCCACCGGGCCTGTGCCACTGGTTGGATAGTTTTCTCAGGGATCGCTCCTTATTTGTGGTGTTAGATGGATATGCGTCCGATGTGATAAAGGATCTATCCTTTCTCCAACGCTTTTCTTTCTGTACATTGATTTGTTGGAAATACAGCACTCTTACTTCCTGCATGGAACCGGGCAACCCAGTACCATCAAGAAATACCGCATTCCGGCGGAGGCAGCATGTTGTTCAGATCAATGAGGACATTGAGATAAATGCTAGGTCAACGTCCCAGAAGCTGGAGGTTCTCTTCCGCTTCAGGAAATTCTCCGGAACAGCTACTGCTACTATACAACGCCCAGATCTGACCATCACTGGAGTTCTGCCTCCATGTTATTGGATGCGCCCCAAAACCACTCCCTGAAGCTTCTGGACACAATCCAAAACCGAGCAGTACGTCTTTTTGACGTTCCTGACCTCACAAACGATCTACACAGTCTGGAACATCGAAGAAGGTTGACTGATCTGTTTCTATTCTATAGATATTACCATGACAGATGTTCGACTGAGCTGTCTCGCATAGTAGCTCCAAGAGCCGCTAGTGCAGCAAATACTAGAGGAGCTCGTCGGGCGCATCCTCACCAGGTCGAGCTTACAACCTTCGAACAAGCCTGTTCCAAAAGTTTTTCACCTTTACCGTTGGACCATGACGAATAGGTCAGACAGAACGGCAAATACGTTATCGAAGGTACGTCCCACTACGCAATACTTCTTCCTAATTTTATAACCTGTACAGCTCGGGAACTAGCATGAGTCCATCAAGTTGAGCCGAGTGCGGATAGATATAGATACAAAGATACTTGAATATCCCATATCCACATTGATGGTAGTGGATGGAGTACCTCCTTGGAAGTTTATTGTAGAATTAGCAGCAAAAACCTGTCCCAATGTGTTTGCATTTTCTTTCAGGGTGGATGCGATAGGCCTATCCGCTTTCATCAGTGGTGGTATGGACGAGTTGGGACATGAGAATTTGTTATTAATTTTCTGGCTGTGCTCCTCTTTGCTATTATTGATGACCTGTTTACAGTGGCCTCTGGTATCAATGAAACAGCGGTGGACTTTCAGTAGTAGGATTTGTTGATTTTTAGCCTTAACTGCATCTTGCATCACCTGTTACACGAAAGTTTGTTATTGGAGAGGTGTTTATCAACGTGAGTAATATAGGTTTCCATACCTGACGTTATCACTTTTGTTATTTTTTTCAGTCCGAAATCTGACTGATCTCTGGGATTAAAAAATACATGGATGCACTGTTAATATTTTCTGAGATCATTCCAGTTTGCTGATTTGTAGTGCCAGACTTTGCATGCTTAAGTATGTAATTGGTCTAGTTGTGGCATACTATAGAGAGTAGAAATGGTGGTGTTTACTGGAGTGGATGTATTCACTGTATAGATGGCGGGATTTGTGAGGCACAGGTCTAGAAGATGTCAGAAATCGAAGTGTGAGGCTGACAGGATTGCACTTTAAATATCATTTCGGGAAAGAGGGCAGTACCACACACTGAACAGAATATATTGCTAGAATGAAAAGGTCCCAGATTCGAATCTCTCAACAATATTTTCAATCAACTTTTATTATTGCAGTTTGTAACTTACCTCAAACAATTGTCCTGCCGTTGTCTTATCAACATCGCAGCTAACTTCGACTCTCTGTCCATCAAGCAGTATCACTGTAACCGTTGTCGATTTTTCTGCGCCCAAAATAACGCTTACAGGCGGCAGTGTTGCCTTTACGACGAATTCCGGCCCGACGATTCTTCCGGCTCCTCTAAGATTGGGAGTCATCTCTCCAGCACAATACAGTCGCGATGCCGCCCGTTGCATGGCAACTCTGACCACTGGACGGGGATGTTATGAGCGACAATACTGCGTGAGGATACCGGAATATACTGGAGACTGTGTTCGTGGGCCGCTGCAGGTGACTGCAAAACACATGACATAATAGGTTTATGATTTATCATGATACTGCTAATTATAAGCAATATCTACCATTTTCAATTCGCTCTATTTTGTTGCATGTAAATATTATGTAATTGTAGCTAATCTGAATTGAATACCAATAGTGATAAAAAACAAACGTCCGAGAACTCAAGAGTCCGTTCTAAAGACTCACCGGATTATAATTTGAATGAGTTAGACCCGGAAAACTAGGTTCTCTCTTTTTTTTTGAATTTGTGATATATGTGTAGGTACTTGTCTATACAGTGAACATCACTTATAAGACTCACAGATATAAGGTTCAATCGGTTATTAGACTCAATTTCATCTGGAACAGTCCAGCCGTATCTAAATGTATGTAAAAAATTCAGATATAAGACTCAGCACTTTGGTTATAAGACTTATTTTCGATTCGAAGTACAGCGTGCTAGCTCGGATAATCTACGTTATGGTTACCTGGATTAGGGGCACCAATTACCTGGAAAAGGGCATGGCTACTTTCGTAGTAACAAACACGACATGATCCAGAGGGCCTTCGTTTACAGTTTTCATACAATATTCATTCAGAGAACGTGATGTTACGGATAGCGATTGCGAAGAATTTGACGTTAATCCACCTTCGAATAAAGAAATTCTAGTGGCTCTAGAAGTATTGAGTACAGCATGGAGCTTCTTCTTTTGATAAATATTATGAGTACGAAAAGTGTATTGCTAAAATTACTGAAAGTAATAAAAAACAAACAAAAATAACTAATTTTTTTAAATGTTAGTAAAGTTCTTAATTTATGTTCTTGTGTTCTTATACATTCAGAAATGTATGTAAAAAATAAAAAATGTTTTTCACCTCGGTTATAAGGTTTATTCGGTTATAAGACTCAATTTTTGTCAGTCCCAAAGTGAGTGTTATAAGCGGTGTTCACTGTAATTAAATTGCAATATTGTAGTGAATTTTAGTAATGTTTTAGTTTTCCACTGATTTCATGAGTGTATGGTTTAAGTTTATCTCATAATACATGCATGTAATAGAAGCAATATTATTTTGGTTTTTGCAAACATTTCCTCTATTCCCAGTTTTACGGAATGTTCCGCAAAATCAGAAAACAACCCCTCCAATAACATCACCTTTTGCATGCTAACATGATAATAATTTCCCCCCAATTTTCTCTCTGCAACTATTCTGACTACCTAAGAAAAACAAAAAATACTCTGGTGTTCTAAGTGTAAAAACAACCTGTCCAATTAGGTTGATGAAAAGTACTCTTTGTAAGCTAACACTTGCTTGTGATACAAATCATCAGTTAGGCTGAGAATTGTTGGGAATTATCTCAATGGTTGGTTGAAGTTATTAGGCTAACAGTCATCTTCTTCAGCCCTATCAAAGGGGCTGGAAATTAGTGCATTCTTGGGCATTCTAAGGAGGAAAACACCCCTCAAGGAGGCCAAAGAAGATGGCCATTTGTGTGATAACAACTACTCATGATAGCAATGATTTCCACTAATGATGATCCTATAACTATTTTTATGGCTAGTTCAAAATACCTTTGATGAAGCCAAGGAAGATGTGTGTGCTAATAACTGATAAAAGGAACAATTTCCATCATTCTGCCAATCACTTGGAAGACCAGTAGTTGATACAAAAGGATGATGAAAATTGGCTGATAACTTCACACAAATACTGGAAGAATTGGCTAACTTTGCACTGGTAAAAATCATAAGGTTGAGGTATTTCAACAAAATCAAGTGAACATCACTATTTTTTCATGCTTGGTTCATAGGCTCATAGTAATGATACTTTACTTTTTATTCAATTTTAAGAATTTTGATGGAGCTTTGTCAGACCTATATTCACATCTTGGTCCATATATCTTTTTTTACATAAAAACAACGCAATGGAATTCATAAACATCAGAATATACTCAAGAGCAACTCTATAAATTTATTACTACCCATGTTACTGATATTAGCCCTCATGTAGGTATCATATATGTATATCCTAAATGTACCTATTCATTTCAACATCAACGTAACAGAAACTGCCCATCGAAACCCATGGCACAGGTGACAGTGGGGTGGAATCATTGTTTATAGACACACTAATTGGCATTAAACCCAGATCCACTTTTATTTGGCTCCGTTATGATCAACGTAACTCCCGAGTTTCACACGAAAGTAGTACCTCAAGCACTCAACTGACAATATCCACTTCAATATTACTTATTGATAAATTGAACATGTTCTTAAGGCACCAAAGGGTTCTTGTAGGTGAAATTGGAAAATGAGTTTTTCTTGGAATATTTTTGGTTAGATCCACAACACAAGTCCACAAAACAATTAGCACAGAATATAAGGACAACTAGCGGCTAGAGCGCTAGAGCGTAGCGTAGAGCCTGATAGATTCATAGAAGCGCTCGGTTTCGGAAATGGGCAAATGGGTTTCGGACGGACCAGTAGGCGCTGGCGGTAATTGGTCTGTCAAATTTAATAGGTTTTAGGTTATGTTTGTATTTTGTGGTGGTATGTTTTTTATCTAATATTTTAAGTGAACTATTTTGTATTTTGTGATTTTAAGTGCGATGAGTAAACAATCCGAAAAAGTGTGTTGTGGGGAATGTCAGCGCTCATTTACCAAAAAGGTGGATTTAAGAAGACGTGAGGAATTCCCATGCCGGGCAATTACCGGAAACAAAAACAATTAAATTTCAAAAATTTAAACTGATAACATGATAGTAGTAGTAGTTTTGTGGAAACAAGCTGAAGGTTGGAGCTATTTGTATATATTTTTTTATATTATATGTATTACCAAGAAACCAACCGAGCTTTTTAATCTGAAGCACATATTCTAACCACATACGATTGACTGAAATATCTTTAAAAACGTTTTCGGCTGCTTCTGCAGTCTTTTCCATTATACAAAATATGGAAATATGGAGATATTATCAAATTATGATAACATTGCCATTTTAATGTCTCTGTAACGTATATGCATCCTAAAATGGAACCATTCACGTTTTGCGAGTAATGTATTTGAAATGTGTCTGACATGTCGTTACTCAGAAGCTAAATTAATAACCAGATTTCATTGTTTTCCTGGAAAAAAGAATTGTTGCTACTTGCCCACCAATAGTGAATCACACAAATCACAAGAGTTTCTCTAATGTTTAGTAGCATATCAAATACATCAAGAATAGTTGACTGCGGCGACATTAGTTATTCATTATCACTTACTAAAAGTTCTTTATGATGAGAATAAATGATACATAAAGATGATTCTTTTTACTACAATGACTGCACTTTTTCTCAATACTGCAAAAAGAGAGGTGGCTTATGTTGGGCAGCCTATTCGTTCATTAGGCCGGCCATACACGCATTATTTCCTAATTGATTTCGGGAACTCGAATGGACTCAAAAATACCATTATGTTATGCTTACGTAAGCTGTGTTGCCGACTACGCTTACGTAGGCCATCTTTCTTGCATTTAGGTTATCTGCTAATTGATTTTGAAATTCAACCATCAATGGGTATGTAAATATAAACAATCTGGGGGGATAGTGGGCGAATCTAAACAAATACCAGTGGCATCGCGTATTTACTGTATAAAATAAATTTCTCTGATCGAGGATAGTTGCCCTGAAGGCTGCCTATTGGAAGGTTATCGACTGAACCAGGGAAGATCTACTTGGCTGCTAACATAAACATTCGTTAATATTTATATGACTACGCCCAAAAATGAGTGTGAGATAAAATAGCAAGTTTGAGTATTATTTGAGGTACCTTCAATCCTAAATAAACGCATGCTTGAATTAGAGTGATTTTATAACATAAAGCACTGCCACATAAAGCCTGGACATACACTGTCTTAGATTGTTTTCACTGTATTTCATCATAACAGATAATTACAGGTACAGTTTCAGTAAGATTTTTCAAGCGTGCAATTTATGAAATTAATCCCTTCGACGAGTAACTCTTTAAGGAAAACTAAATTATCATATTGAATTAACAATCTTGCAGGAACAAGATGATCATTGATTATATTCCTTCTACTTCACTTACAGCTATGATCGAAATATATGTTTAACGGGTCGTTTTCTTTGGCAGTTGCATGTCTTTAAGATGCTCGCTTCTTTGTCGTAAGTTAATACCCGATGCATGTCCGAAACTCTGTTTGCCCTTAGTGTATAATGAAAATACAAGTATAATTCATTTATTTTATACAACTACAATACATGAGTACATCTCAAATTTAACAAATAACAACAAAAAAACATAACAATCGAATATACAACTAATAACACATTTTAAGATCTTAGATTCACTGCTTCGAATTTTCACTGTCTGAAGAATTTGAGTTTCACAATGTTTTGTTTGATGCATTCTTCAATCGTCTACATTATATTTCACATGATTATTGAAGATACCATATCAGTAGAAATGTTGTGAACCACAAATTATTAAGATGATAGAACAACATTAAGGAACTTAAGTTTTACATTCGTTCTTCGTTCAGCTGTAGGAAGACGTTGTACATAACCAGTTTTTATTAGATTTTTTTCATTTATCGTTTTTTGCTTTAATCTGTAAGTTGGATATATTTTGTTCCAAACTAACTATGTCATAAAGTTTTCTGTACAGTTACAGGCTTGAGTATTATGTAAGGAGAGCTAACTATTGTGATAATTGCTAATATTATCAAACAGCTAAGTTCTATCAGCCCTACAGATGTCTTCTTAAAATTTGAGATCTTTTTGTATCAACTTAACTTCATCAAGTTGAGAACTAGGAAACAAAGTGGAAGGTTAGAACTTTAAACACATAGATAATCATTAATAGCAATTTTACAGGTTACTATCATATATGTACATACCCAAGCAAAGCTTATCTCAAAACAATCATAGAAGTAATATTTTGTATTTCACTATTATTTAAAGATTATATCGAAGTTTTGCTAAAAACCGCGATTTAACAAAATCGTCAATAAATTTACCAACAATTGCTAATATACAGTTACATAGTATGGCCAATTTTTCACATGAAACAATACATTGACATGAATTATTTATTATTTTCCTACATCAAGGCATTTTCATCGGTAACTCTATCTAGACCGAGCCGTGTAGCCAACAGGAATATTGGCAGCGACAAGTAACGTTCCATCACTAGACCGATGTACCGGTTTTTCCCCTGAAAAGACACCGTAAAATTAAATGCTCGGTGGTGCTTCCAAGATAAGAAAATTCCAGAGGTGGAATACCTGGCCATTCGGATCTCCGGGAGCCAGGTGGTCCTGAAAGCCGTTTGAGCCAAGTTTGTTCACAAATTTGCTGCTACTTCACAAAGGGCTACAAACATCGGCCGCCCTCTGCAGCAACTTCTCTCTGACAACACGCCCGAAGGCAAATAATAAAAATTATGAAGGGCAAAAAAGAATAAACGAATTGTAGGAATGAATGTCAATTTGAATTACTGCACCTAAAATGTTCCATACATGCCATACATTGCATTTAGAAACATGCAATTTATGTAACCTGTAGGATAATTAAAAAATGAATTGTACCTTTTCCTCCCACAACACAAAATTGAATAAGCCTTCTCAGATGTAATGCGATGATATTTTTTTTACTCATTGTAATCAGCAAACATCCAGTCGTTAGTTAATGACTGTACCTTCAATTTTCATTACCTCAGTCCTCCGTGGATGCCATTAATCTGGCGTTGTCCTCCTCTGATTTTAGCGCTGACCCAGGCGAGAGTAACGAGAACCGCTCCTGATAATGATGTCTACCCACCGCGGTTGGTTGCGATTGTGAGTGCGGTGGTGAAGAAGAAGGCAGAGCTATGGGTGAGGGGGTGCGCCAACCACCCCCTGAGTGCCAACTGCGAAACCCCTGTCGCTGGGTGATATGCTGTTGATGATGGATCAAAGATTTCAATGATGTATTGTTGTTCGCTATACTTGTACTGCCAGACTGAAAGATAATACACCGTTTTTTTTTTATTTAATCCCATAGATATAAGGGTTTCATGTTTATTCATTTTATTCGACTGTGGCCAAAGACGATGGTAAGTCGTTCATGTGTGGAACCTAACATCCAAACAAAATAAACGTTTATTTAATGAAAATCATTGGAATACTTGGTATGTCTCACCATTATTAACATATCACGTCATCAAAAGTATAAATTATTTAAATTCTTGTGTCCTTCAATATGATTTTCCATGACCTAAGATGATCAGAAACTTAAGAAACATACAAAAGTAAGAAATGCGGTTTTTTGAAAATAACGATTAAATGCTTACTCAACATTTTTAAATATATCCCTAAAAACATTTTAGAACAATGATACATAATAATAAAGATTCAATACGAGTAGTATACGCGAATATTATTTGATCAAAAATTCATTTACGTAAAATCAAAGGTATATACTTTTTTCAAGCTAGTTTCAACATGCTTATAAAAATCCCATATTCATTTTTGTGTTATTGTTCGATATTAATTTGAATATTATAAAATTTTGGGCAATGTACAGTGACTCTAAACAAAATTTTCTTTTCTGTGTATTATATGATATTTTTGAACTATGTCACTAAACATTCGATATTCACATATTGGAGCTCAACGACCAATACAAAATTGTTGTCGAGTACTTTTTGAAATATATATTTTTTGCTACGATCAATAATATAAACTCATTAAGCATCAACATTAAGAGATAATGCACTTTTTTATATTGATGACTATATCACTCATTCACGATTATTGACACCCAGGTCTTGCAACTAAAACATTGCTAACAAATCCAGAAGATTAGTGAAGTGCGGTTTCGGATTCACATTAACCTCAATTAAATTAGAATCACAAAATTGCTAAGAGTTGCTTACAATAACATGTACTTACATCAACTTGTATAGAAAGAGTCTCGTCATGAGGAAATTCAAATAGTCGATTGTTGGGCGATTTTGGCCAGTTGATGGGAGGTGGACTCCTAATCATATGCTCATGTATCTCCGGAATAGATAGAGGGTCGACATCTAGGTCTAGAGACAATTCCTTGAAAGACAAAAGAATATTTCTTAAATCTTATTTTTTATTGTACTTGGTTTAATTGAGCAGGTACAGACCAAGTTGTATGTCAGTATTTACAATGTTCAATGTGATTTCTGGAATCCCGTACATCTTGAGTAGTTTCAACAAGATAAAACGAGTCAATAACAGACAACAAGAAAGATCTAATTTTGCTGAACGGGCTAGGTGATATCATAGGGTAAACAACAAAAACTAGGAGTACATCATAATTTCAATAAAGTAAAGAATATATATTCTCACAGAAACATCAGTCATCCAGAAGTATTTTTGAAGTTGTGATTACACTGTGATCAATTATGATCAATAACTTTTAATATATGTCTGATTAAAACTATACTCTCGAAATATATCATGAAGAATGAAATATATTCGGATTATTTTGACGGTGATGGTTGCGGTTTTTAGCCCTCCAACCACCAAAAAAAAAATTCCTCTAACACCAAATAATAATTTAATTGTCCTGGCACTTGATTGAAATACCATACCATATAATAAACGTTTCAATCAATACTATCGATATTCAAAATATATTGTCTTATTTTCTTATATCAACCTATGCAGATGACACACAGCTGATTCATCTTTTTAATCTCGAAAAATTTTCAGATACAGTCAATATGCTGAATGGAGACACTGAAAATGTATGTAACGCAACACTATTTTTTTTTCGAAAGTTTTATACTAATTTAAAAATAAATTTAAAAATTATGAACAGCACTTTGCAATTTACAGACAATTTAAAAATATTAGATGTAACATTTGACAAGGATTTGAGGTGTATTTCGCATGTAAGTAATAATACACGAAAATAATATTTCACATTAAACATTTTATATTCTAGTAAGAACATTCTCAGCAACAATGTTGTGATGTACTGTACTACGCTTGTTTAGACAGAATGCGTCTACCAACTTCAGGAAATTAGTTGTTGACAGTCGAAAAACCCTACAGTTGAACTACATTACCTTTGTGCATAAATTGGTAATTAATTCCACCCCTCATTATCTAAATGAAATACAATCACGTGAATACTAAGCTAAAGCAATGTTCACTTACCAATTTTAAGGAGAATATAAGACACACTACTAGCCGAGTAATTAGATACTTATCCATGTTTACTTGCAAATTAACATTGATCATGCGTTATAATTTTAGTTATAGGTAGGATTAAATGTAAGAGCAGACTATGGCTAAATTTTGCACTGATAGAGAAGATATTATTATTATTATCTTGAGAAAAAACTCATTAACAAATATAATACCAAATAGTAGAACAATGGAAAACTTACTTGAAGATACTTCAATTATGACTTTACGTTAGTTATTTACATAAACTTAATATTGATATATTATTAATCATAAAAGATGTCCTGTAAAATTACGATGATCGCAAATGTTTTCAGAAATTGAAATTTACGATTAACATTAGAAAATAAAATAATCTGTTAGGAAATTGTTTATAGTAATGTATGTAAACAATATAATTCCCTCACCAGGTCGAGCTTACAACGCCTTGAACAAGCATGTTCCAAAAGTCATAGTTTTGGAGAACCTTGACGTTGTGGAATGAGCTACCGGGAACTTTTTCACCGATGGTTACAATCTACAGCGTTTTAAGGTTAATGTAAATAGGCATTTATCTTCGCGCAATGCTTATGAAACGCGATACGCTATCTGCCTTTGCGTGAGGTCATCTATAAAACGTGGCAGCAGACTATTGAATTCCTTCTATATGCGGGTCGGTAAGGAAATTAACAGAAAATATGTCAATATGTATGATTCCACAAGATATCACAACAATAATAAAATAAGTTCACTATTATTAAATTTTTCGGCTCGCTCTTATAATAACACTGCTCGTCTCTACATTGATCATGGAACACCTCCCTTTAATATTAACAATTTTGATACAGGCAAACAATACAGATGCGCCAACAAATATGATTGACATAGATTAAATATCACCAGGATGTTTAAATCCCAAAAGCAGTAGGTGGTTCACATAGAGCCTAAGACCGGAACGTCACCTTAATCTTGAATTACAGTATTCATTCTTTAATCACTGCAGATGCTTGACCTTGTCCTCTGGAACGATTTGTTGGAGTTTCCATTTAGTCTTGCATATCGTCAATTCTGAATCACATTCACCATCAAAACAGTGTTTAAAAAACCTTTCCATAACCAGCACATGCATTCATTTTATACTCAAAATTGTTTTTTGTAGTCTTCTGAAAACTTCACTGGTTGCATCGCATATGGCTGAATTTTCACGACACTAATGTTTTCATCGTTGAAGTAATTCCAAGATGTCCTGTCATAAGTTTCTGACCTTACATTTGAAAATCAATTCAATCAAAAAAAAACGACGGGGTATTATTCAATCGACAGCAGGACTTTTTAGTATCACGGGGAGTATATACTGCGATGAAAATATCTTCAGAATGACGAAGTTTATTTATAAGTAAAAAATATGAGAGTTCTTGAAATATAGTGAACCATATGGTTTGTATGTGTATCAGTGTAAGCTAACTAACAAATGATTCAAAAGTGGCTCTTCAAAAACATATAGCTTCTCATGAGATACATGGTCCATGTTGTTTGACAATTCCTCCTTCCCTTAACTCCTATGGACTCTCCGTTTTTCCAATTTAGATTTTTTTGGTACCTACTTCTGATAGTAGACTGTTGTATATAACGTTTCTATACCATAGTGAGCAAATGCTCCTGCGAAGTGCCACATTGTTATCCTATCTGGCAAGCTTTTATTGATCCTGCTCGCTCACCAGATTGCTGGCATCTGACCAGCTGTATTTCTGGCACAGAGTTAAGATTTTTGTATGTAATGCCTCATAGCTACACACATAAAGATAAATCTCAGACCAAGAATATGTGCTTTCATTCAAGTATATCATATATTCCTTCCAGAGAAAATCTAACCTATGTGTTGACCGAAGCATTTCATGATATTGATACAAATAGTTCAACTTTATTGATTTATTAGTGGTATAAACATTCTGTCATTTTAATGAGCTGTTATCAAAGCTACTGTTGATTCCTTAACCTTAAAAAGAAGAACAAAAAAAAAGTAACAAACATGTACCAATGTGACTTTTTTTACATGTATCTGCGTCAGATAGTATTTTTCATCATCAGTATCACCCCGAGGATGCATCCCACTACAGCTGATCGTCAGAACTTGGGTTAGATTCAATTTAAAAGAATTTTCTTCGTGATTGCATTGGATAACTTCAAAATTGTCAGAAGTAATGATAACGTGGCAAGTTGCAATTCCTGTTGCACTTGAATTTCATTTGTTTTAAAAATACGTGAAAAAATCCTCTATCCGCTAGTACTGATTCCAAAAATACTTAATAACGTAAAATGTGATATTTAACATAAAATACTTCCAATAAGATAAGGTCTGACAAGAGGGGGAGCGGGGTGAAATCCTCCGGGTCAGCGGTATGGAGAGGGAGCGACGTGCATCTGAAGGGAGCTTTCGTTCCGAAAACAACGACCTCTGATGATGCTAGCCTATAGTGCTGGCGAAACGTCAGGGAGAAATTTCAGACAGACGACAGCCTAAGAACCCGAAGAACACTTTAGAATTCTCTACAGATGACGGCCGCGAAAGCCTAAGCACTTTCGTTATCACTGGTTTATTGTACACACTTCGCTGTTGCGATTTAACTCTCGGTGAGGGAACTCGGTTTTGTTTTTCATGTTACTTGATTCCACATAATCCCTTTTTCCTGGACACATTCCGCCGACGTCATCTCTTTCAAAAAAGTATCGGACCATTTGACAAATCCGAGGGTTTCCAAACGTTCCTACAGGTTTTGGCATCGAGACATTGGTCTTGCTTTATCACTTCCAACAGGCACCTGTGTGTCTAGTTGGTACATCATCTGTTTGGCAAACAGATAATATACTCGTATATTATTTCAGAGCGAGTGGCATAGAGCAATCTACTATAATGTATATGTCAATGTCAACTGAAATTAAAAAAAAACTAACATTTTGGCGATTTTTTTTAAAATTTGGAATCATTTACAGATGCCTCCTGTCTGGATGTACACTGTAGGAAAAAGTTTTGCTCACCCTTCCCAAGTTAGATTTCTTTAGTTTTGAGTCTTTGGAGGTCGAAAAAGTTATCGGGCCAAAGTTTGGAATGGTGGTAATTTATAACACTGAGTAGTAAAAATTAATCCTTGCCTCATCTGAAATAGTTTACGTTCTCAAAATATTTTTGAAAAAATATCAAAATCCAGTTGGATTTATCATGAGTAGTTCAAAGAGTTTTGTAAAGCTGATCTAATAGAACGAACGCTGAGAAAATCAGCTACTCGTTACGTTTTACCGAAATTTTCTTAAAATTTCAATTTTTGAGTACGTTGAAAATGGAGGTTCAACCAGAATTCTCCCGTTTCTTGTCACGTTGAAAAACGCTGTATTATACTGCGGGTGGTAAAAGCTGGATGAAAAAGTAATGTATCAAATTAAGGAGCTAAGCACATACATGATATATACAAGTGTGAGCATACGAATTATTTTAAACGTATTTCTGCTAGAATGTCACCCTGTAAAGAGTCACACTATACACGAATGTTTCTTACTTTGTGGCCTGATCTGTTACTGAGCGAGTCACTTGACCATCTGTCGTTGCCGTTGCCCGTAGTAAAAAGCTGATCTTAGCGTGTTTGTCCATACACCAGCCCATAGGTTTCGAAGTGCAGGACCCTCAAGAAGTATGTAGCTGTGTGCACTTTTGTGAAGCCAGACTATTGTACTCTGGAGACGAGTGACCCGTACTGTGTGATAAGGACATGGCGGGATCTTGGAAGGTAACTTGCACTACCATTACTCGTCGTGAGACACACACGAGTTATTCGACAATCTACGGAGCCAGAATGTAGATTGGTGTACAACATTCATTGCACACGTGGATCCATATCGAGTCTTTTATTGCCTTTTTCATTGGCCCACATATTTCTCAGACCTAGAGGATGTCTGAATGTCACCTGACCAGTACATCAAAACAAAATTATGTCTATAATTTACCTGACTACTTATACGTTCTACAAAAGTTTGTTTGTTTTCAATATACAGACTATGATACAGCTATCATTCGTTACATCTTGTCAAAGCGGTACGTGGGAGATTAGCGCCCTGGAAGACACTTCTGTGACATTTTAAATGATATATAGAGAGCTATTGTATTAGAGAATGTTTATTATAAGGATCGTATATTCAACAACTTGGATCATTTAAACAATACAGCTACCACAGTGTAACGTACAATGATGTTTTTGTATTAAAATTTTATTTCAAGTGTGGATGGAATGAAAAACCAGAATACTGAAGGTTTATAATTTATTAATACATATTACAAAAGTATATCGCTGTTAATAAATTCATTAAACAAACAATCTACAGCGTATTGGAACATGCTTTTTATTGCTAGAATTTGCACGTGATTTCACAACAGTTCTCAATTGAATATCATCACAAACATGGATAGCACTCTTCGTCTGTTCTACACTAAAAACATTATTCGCGAATGATCGAATAGTTTCTGTCACATTTTATAGGCAGTTCAAATAAGTTTTAAATGTGATATTTAACAACATTTGATTTGATAACCCCAGCTTTTTTTAAACATTTTTGTCTCAGAACTAAAACAAAATAAATAATTTTTTCATTGTTCTCATCTCTTATCAAGCCAGACACTTTTTTATTCAGCATTGAAATTCCATTGCCGGCAGGTAGCGGCAGTGCCAAACATCGGACTATCTTTTTCAATAATGTCCTTGTACACGTCATCACACGTTAAATATTACGTCATACTGTCAATGTCCATGTAGAGGGTCTTTCAGTTGTCGGTATAATCTTTCTTATTATATAATAACAATGGGACTCATAAGCAAATGTCTTTGATATATCTGAAATACTCATAGTAATATAAATAATTTGAATAATTTTTACAAATCAAGGTTTAGCGTTTTGCCGCAATGGAAATCTGATTCACCGAAATGTTTGAATTCCTTTTTTAATATATGTAAGTTCTGGTCACACAATTTTGTTATAAGTTGATTAAAAAACGTGAAAAATCAATGAATTTAACTTTGTTATTGATTATGATTGCTGCTATACATAGCGAATGAAATATAGTTATTAATAGGCAGCAATTCTTACAACGTGAATGATTGGGTGATATTTAACAATATTATAATTATATTATAATTTTTTTGATGTTTCTCCACACATATATGATTCATTGGAACTACGTCAATTACTTTCATTGAACAAATCTATATAGATTTCTAATTTGTTCTAAAAACCAACCCATACAATCAGTATGAATTAGTTTGAAATGTGCCTCATAGTTTTGATATAGTTTCTATTACAAATTTCTAGAGTTATTTAAACCTTACGTTCAATATCTTCATGACACGCATCACCATCATCTGCCTTTGGAGCTTCATAGTCACTATATATATACATACATATATTGAATCAATCATCAATAAATTCACATGTTCATCATTATTGGTGCGTCTCACAGGCACGACATCAAATGTGAACTTTGCTGAGGAAGGTGGTGCACTACAATAACAAAATAAATAAATAATGAAATCTTACCTTTTGTTTTATTATTATATTATGACCTACTGCATGCTTGTTAATCCAAAGCCCATAGCACCTCTGCACGTATTAGAATTCGCGGAGTTCTATTAAAAGGTTAAATGGATACCGAAAGTGCATGCATAAGCGCGTTCTTAGATTTGCAACCATAATTCAAATAAATCCAAACGTTAAAGTTATTGTTATCACAAATATAACGGCGGATTCGGTATATTTGCAAAAACGTCGAACGTGACGCGCAGTCTTCGGCGGAGATTTCATGTTGCTGCAATGTCCTAGGATATCACTAACAGGCTAGCTTGTCAAGATAAAATACGGCTCCGGAGATAACTCAAAACTTGAATAGCATAAACAAACCCTACCGTAGACCTCTAAATAAAAACATATAGAATCTGTATTTCCTGGCACTTTTTATCCCCGCGCATCTGCACGGGTCCTCCTAAGCCATCGGAGCCGGTGGGATCCCCCTTTTTTGTCGGACCTGGCTGGGAGCTAGAGTTCTGGAACCGGAGGACATAAGAAGGGTAGGACCCAGAAACATACATTTGTTAAGAAAGCCGATTTAGGGGACCTCCGTATGCAGATGCAAAAAATGATTTGCTGATTGACCTATGCACCAGTGTCCTTGACACATGACAACATCTTCCCATTCATTCATTCAACATACGTTTAAAATCAAAATCATTGTAAAACAAGTGATATTCATAGTATAATATAAACAGAACACCGCAGAATTAAGGAACCATAGTATAAATGACACGACCAGACTGTCAGTAGTAGCACTACATTCAACGTTGCCAAATTTCATAGTTCGCTGCTTGTTAGTTGAAGGTGGTTGTCGGGTATTAACATGGATTCAAAATAATAAAAAAATCTTAGATATTCAGGGGACACTACACTACTATACTATAGTGACACTACTATGGTTAGTTCACTATTTTTCTAACTACTCTAAGGCTTACTAATGTACTACATCACGTTTATGTAAGAGGTGAGATTCACAGAGTTCGAATACTGAACAACATTGGGTTATCATGCTGAAAAGCTCTGTGTTTTCAGTGTTTTCCTGGAGTGAAAAGGTATTGGGTTCAAATCCTTGTCTAGCAGTGGTTTTTTCAGATTTTCTCTGTCCTCATTCATATCCTTTGTTCCAAATAATCCTCAGCATGATGTTAATGCTATTCTGTATGGCTAAATACACGTCGCACATTTTTTAATTTTCATTTGTGAAACCTCCTTTTGTTCTAATTACATATTTTCAAACTAAATGTTATATTTCAGTATGCAAGGTTTATTAAAGGTTAAGAGAAAATAATGCAACATCCTTTATCTAGTGAATAATCTGGATATTTGAGGAAAAAACTTTAATAACTTTTCACACGCACAGAAAACATTTTTTTAAATTGAATTGGCGCTGATATTAAATTAAGAAATGATAATTTTTTCTAAATATGGCTTTTTACCTTCATTATGTGCAGATTAAATTATTGGCCAAATGAAGTGCAATTAATCAAAGCAACACCTACATAAATACTTTTCTACAACTCTTATTACCTTTGGCATCAAATTCGTATTGTCTGATTCTTCCTCTGTATCCAAATCGTCTATTATACTTTCCCTACTGGCAATAATTTGCTGAAAACAGGTATATCATTAGCAGTGTAATCTACAAATGAAAATTTTGAAAGAAAGGTAGTGTTTCTTTGAATTACTAAACTCTGAATTCTTAGTAAATACATATACTATTCTTGAACATGTCTTAAATGTTGATTTTTTGGCTCTCGTTACTGACTGTTATACTACATATCTTATTATACATCAAAAATTCCCACAATCAGTTAAAATTGACTTTTATGGTCACATAATAAACAACATTTGAGATTGGGTTAGTGGTTTGTCTTGTTTGAAACAAAACGTAAAAAAGAGACATATAGTCACAGATCATACAATGTATTGGAATATATATGGTAAAAATTAAAGAAATGATAAGATCAATCATAAATAACATGATACATTTCAGAAGTTACTCTTATTGATAGTGGCGAGATATTATCTTGATTTCCAATTAATACTCAGTAGCAACATCCACACACAATTTAGGTGTCATTTGTATAAGACTTGTGTTTCAATCTCCATATTATCTATGCAATTTCGATAATTATATGCATTGTTATACAGCACATAATAAATTACTTAATATTATTTGTGAGTAATTTTGAAAAATATTTGTTCACAATTCACCTGTATGATAGGATTATCCTGTCTGGAAGCTCTGATGTTCTCCATATCCTGGCCAATATTCCTGATCCTTCCTGGCGTAAGTGTTATATTAGAGATGGAGGGTGATGGAGGCATAGTCACCACAGGAAGATGCAGGTAGCAGTCTGCTGCTGATCCACTTAGGGCAGATTGGGTCCTACCCACTGAAGATCCTCGGGAAGAGGTGCCACCTTTATGAAAAGCATATTTAACATTGTTTAATGGGCTAATAATCACAACATGTTGCCTTCAATTTAGTTCCTTGACTTCTCCTCGCATTGAGAAAATCAAATGGTAACAAAATAAATTTTTGTAATGTAGATTTCAAACCACTTTGGAAATTATTGTCAAAGCTGTTAAAAAGTCAGTGAGTTTTTTTTATTGACACATGATTTCAATTTTTTGCCAGCCTTAAATTAAATTCTGTTTGGTTAAATCTGTTTTGGTGTCATTGGTTTGAGGCTTGAATTACAGCAAAAATTACAAATATTACAAATGTTATAACCCTTGGATACACCTCATCAAAATCAGGTCATTTGTAGTAAGTAGCATTGATATGGCTTGTTTGTGATCGCTTTTTGATGTTTTCTATGCATGTTATATAGTCCCAATATTTATGTCGCACATAGATTAGGTTCTAATTTACCATCTTGTATGGAACTAATTATTTAATTCTTAGATTTTGTAAGACTATGTAATGTTTCAAAAGGGTTAAGTGGAAGAATAGCCCAGGCTAAACTTCGTCCTTTATCAAGACTTTTATTCTCATTATTTTTATTATTGTCAGCTGAGGCTTGGATACAGCTAATTCTACATAGCAATTGTGGGTTGAATGTTGAATATGGATTGTTATACATACCTTTGTTTGATTTCAGTGGATTCATAGCTATATCATCACTTTACATCCTACTTTAAATTGGGTTTGTTTTTGCATCGTTTGTCATTATAAATATGTTTACACATTACACCTAAATCTATACTATTTTAGTTGGAGGATAAAAGTTGACTTGACAGTCTTGACATTTGACGAGAGTTGCCATGTTGCCAAAGTGAATTTGTGTAATTACACTATGAGCTACTCAAATAACAGGCTTTTACACAGAAGGCTTATTGACTCCTCAAAATAAACATAATGATGTCTTGGGGTAATTATGGGAGTGCAACCTGAAAATGGGAAATCCGCTATCGAATTCAAATTCAAGAAATTATAACCACATATTCAATTTAGAGCTAAAAATTATACCTTATCTCAAATAAACATACTTTTTACAGAATCATACTATGCTATGGACTTTAAGCATATTATGAAATTAAATTTGGATCAATCAAGGATTGTTTTATATTTTAGAAGGTAGTTATTGGTTATAATAATAATAATGGTATGTAGGTATCAGTGCTGCACATCAAATCTGCATCTTTTTTTCCGTATCAGATCCAAAATTTTCAATTTGCACAGTCCGGATCAGGATCAACCTGGATATGATATTCGTATCTGAGATCTGGTTCAGATTCAAGATCCGGCTACTGGATCCTTGTATTCAGTGTAACCTATGCCTACTTAGTTTGAATTAGCTACTACATTACTCTTCGCCAAAGAATATGTAACCTCCATAGGAGGTTTTACCATCGACAATGTTACATATTCTTCGGCTAAGAGTAATGTAGTAGCTAATTCAAACTAAGTAGGCATAGGTTATTGGCAAATTTCTTAGTTATAAGTGAAGACGATTTACTATGCGAACCTGTTCATTTGTTTGAAGAGACATTTGTTCCTATGCGGAGTAGCTCCAATCCATTGCTCTATATCACCCACACTAATCTGGGCAATATTACCATAGTTACAGTGTGATTTATTTGTGTGTCACTAAAAATGTGGTCAGCAAACTATCAATACATCCGTATTTCTCTTATAGAGTACCTCATCCTTGAACACAAGATTTTTTCTACTAACACCACCTGTAGTGAATAATAGCCGGGCAATAATAAAAAGTTACAGTGTAATTTACAATTAATATCTCTAAAAATGCACAAATCCGTAAATATGTGAAAAGATTATAATTGTCTTGTCATAGCCGAACATAAGAAAAAAAATACAGGGTAGTTTATTGGAATGTCTCCGAAAATGCATGTCCATAAAGAACGTTAAAAAATCATATTTCTCTCAGCTTAAACTACTTTTTTTTACTCAGAATCATTTTCCAAGCGTCCCACTATCAAGATCAGTCATCATGCTTCATAATAAAAAGTTAAAGAGTGGTTTATTGCGAATGTCTCCGAAAATGCATGTCCATCAAGAACACTAAAAAAATCATATTGTTCTTATTTTTAACTAGTACTTTTTTTCACTCAGGATCATTCTTCAAGGACACTACCATCAATGTCAGTCATAACGCTTCATAGCTGCGTTATAATGAGAAAAGTTACAGGGGGTACTTTCAGTCCGTCTTCTAACTGGTTCTGATGTACCTCCAATTGTGCGGCTAGGGTGCATTCCAGCTGGTCCTGATGTACCGTCAATTCGGTACTTAGCTGGCGCATGGGTGTTTCAAATATATAGCTCTCTGGGTCGTTGCTGTTATATTTGATGTACTTACCTAGCAGACTAACTAATACTGCCTCCACACCTCTAGTTTCCATGCCAGCTTCTTCCAGCTCCCGCTTCAGGTCCACCACTTTCAATTCAGTCTTTTCGCCATTTTCCGACTTTTGACACCACTCTCTAACATTTTCAAAACACTAATTTTCCAACTAATAAAACAACTTCTACGCTAATTTATATCCACGTCTTATGATTCTCGACGTTTGAAGAGTAACTGACTGCTGTCACTCGATGTTACAATATATACAAAAATACCCATCTCGGAAGTTGTATGACCAAAAATATGCTAATTTCAAAGGATCTCAATGTTCTAGGCGTCTCTTTTGACTGCCCACATGCAGTACATAAGCGATGTTTTCCTGGCGGCTACCGCTGATCTCGTTGCAATATGCTTGAAAACTCCCAAAATAGAAAATAGCCGGAAAATATGGGGAAAATATAGCAATTAATTGCGTTTATTTACATAATAAATAAGAGCTTTGAGTTGTTTTGATTATTCTTTTATCGACCTCTTTTGGTAGGTGAAGCCTCTTTTCGAATAATGTGCATACTATTTTAACTCTGCGTGCAGATTGCAACCGTTCCAAACGTCCTTATGCAATTG
Source organism: Bruchidius siliquastri (assembly GCA_949316355.1). Classification (NCBI taxonomy): domain Eukaryota; kingdom Metazoa; phylum Arthropoda; class Insecta; order Coleoptera; family Chrysomelidae; genus Bruchidius; species Bruchidius siliquastri. The sequence goes on along the minus strand of OX438529.1, from coordinate 10,434,872 downwards.
AAGCAAAATTAAAAGTTTTATAAAATACAGTCGTGAGGATAATTTTAAATATAATAATAATAATAATAAATATTTTATTTAATCCTCATTTTCATAAACAAACTGTAAACAACATTTTCTACCAAAGCGCACAATGATTTCAAGAAACATCACTATAATTATTCTACTAGAGTATAGATTTTCTTCAACAAAGTTGTAGCAGTAATATTACAATATTCGGTATATTTAAAGGAAGTATATGAATTTGAAGTTGAGTAATTATGCTGAATTGTGGTCTAGTTTAAAAGGAAATTGAAAAAATATAATATATAATAAATGCATAGTTATACAATTTTAATTTGATCATAAAAACATTTTACACCTACAGTAAATTTGAATATATATATATATATATATATATATATATATATATATATATATATATATATATATATATATATATATATATATTAAAATATATATATATATATTGACATTGAAGCATTAAATGCTAAACAAATCTAGAACTAACTAACCAGCCAACCAAAAATTAGGTTATATAAAGGGGCGATGCTACTTTTACTAGACAATTTAGACAATACGAGACACCTGACGACCATTACACAAATTTGAAGCAATGAGAACAATGGAGGTCAAGTTTAATTATCAAAGGAATTCCTCTGGTTTTACGCTCTGAAACTAGAACAAATGTTCTACACTGATTTATTCTATTCTTTCATAGTGTGAACATTTGATCACCTTTGTCATAATGAATAGAATAGATCTTCTAATCCAATTATGACATAAGAAGCACCTCGTTCAATTAATGGAGCCACGTAACAAGATTTATACAAGTACTTTTGAGTACTCATGAGTACTAATAACAGCGACATTAATTGAAAAGATTTCTTTGAAATCCATTCAAATGACTTGAACTAAATAAAAAATGACATATATGTGCCGAAAAGTTCAACTAGATGAAGCCGCACGAAGATTTGCTAAAGGGTTTATCAAACCAAAGAAGATTCCGAGAATGAAATCATTCAAGGCTGATTAAAAATCAACTGATTGGGCTACGGGTTTTTTACTGCGCTCTCATCATTAACGAGTTCTAATCTAGCAAGAGGTTCAATTATATGAACTCGTCATCCTCAATTCATTGCCTTGGCCTGGCTGGAAGTGGTGGTGGCAGTGCAGACCTCACTGGAACCGGTGGCGGTGGTATAGCATCCCCATCGGGTCTGGGTGGTGGAGGTGGGGGCACGTTTGGCATGCATCCGCTTGCGAATTCTACTTCATCGTCGATTTCTTCGTACACACATTCGATCTTCGAAGGATCTGGATGAAGGGAATAATAATGACAATCAGTGCAGTTGATGTTGGATGTATATTCACGTAGGAGTTGTATGCTCAGCATACCTAAGCATGTATCTCACTGGATTTATTTGCAAATGCACGGTATTGATTAGGAAATCCGGACAAAGCCGGGAACTATTCGGGAAAGCTCCATGACGTTGATAGTTGCAAAGTATGTAGTAATTTCTATGTTCAGCTAACAAATATCCCGTGCTAAGAAGCGTTGAGGATTAGAGTCTACTAGTTGTATGATCGACTGGAAATAAATAAGATGCCAACTAGTCACTATCTAATTCAGGCCCCATAACAGCTTAATATCATTTATTGGTGTCGAATGAATGAAAGGAAGAGAGGCAACCGATGTTGATGTCATCGTTACCCAACCAACTAACGGGCCTTTCTGATTCATTACTGTTAGTGCATACATAGTTTACGCATCACATAAATAAAAATGTAGTAGTAGAAATCAAAAACTTACATATCACTCAAATAGTACAGATAAATTATGAATTGAGAACTATCACAAAAAAAATTAAAATCAGCATTAAGGAATTCGTCTATAAAATGGTATCTCTAACAAAAGAAATTTGACTGAATTTAAAATCATTCAAAGATAATATAGTTAAGGGTAGCTTATTGCTTTTTTGTGCCCAGTATCCAGGATCACCTTGGTATCGCCTTAAAAGGCAATATAGTTGTTGTTATATATTTCATGCTTGTGAATCTCTCCACGAGTTTGAAACAGATCTCACATGCAAACTGAACAACTTCAATTCAACAAGGCGACGTATGATTCGTCATAATCACCTCAAAATCTAGATTAATTAGGCCATTATTCTGTGCATGATTTGACATAAAAAGCGCTTTGCCAAAAAAAAACTACACAAGAGACAAACCCATTACAAAAATCATCGCAGCTAGTGGGGATAGAGGCTAGATTTGAAGCAATGAATACCACCACTTTACAATACACAATTTCAAAGCACTATAGGTTTATCAGTTAATTTTTTATCAGGAATTGTTATGAAACTCGGAAGGTTTAGCTTTGTATAAGCTAGTGCTAAATTTGACAGACGCATATGGAATACAGCAGGTCGACTCAAAGGTACAACTGACGCAAGTACACAAACATCATCTCAACCATCACACTCGAAACCACATCAGTAGTTTGATTTACAATAAAAAATGAGTGGAGAAACGTCTCCTGGGGCGAGCTGAATGAATTGGTTGATAGGTTGACATTGCTTGAAAGCAGCAAAAAATTGTGGCCACACTTCTGTGAACAATTATATGATATCTACGAGTATTTGGTCAGGCACTCCACCCAATAATCATGCGACCGAAGAATTACAAATTACGATTGGCTAGAGGGCAGCTAGCTAGCAGGCCAGCGAGTGAGGCGTGGGGGATTCCCTTGCAATATACGGGAAAGTGAAGAGCTACGTGATAAGCGTTCAAGAAGAAGCGAGGCGGCCGGACATCGACCTGGTTCCCAGTGACGCTATGGTTAATACTGTGTTTTTTCACTACTTCAGTCATTCAATATGCTCTAAAATCCAGCAGTCGTTCCATTTTCGTCATCGTATATGGTTCTATGCCAAACCACTATTATCGAGCAACTCCGCGAGGAATGATCTATATAAAAGTGATTCAGAAGCAATATGAGCGTCGATGAGTTTGGTCGCGTTGTTGTACCTTTAAGGCAACAGTTATATCAAGGATAAGTGGCAGGATATTATAAGTCTCGTTTTGCACTCAATAACCACTGAATTCATCCTCATGATTGGGGGGTTTACTAGCAGACAAATTTGAATGGAATATCAGTATATTAACTTACCATTATTTTGCTGTTGTGAGAGGCTATTGACCGTGGATGAAACCAAAGCCAGAGACTCCCCCAGCTGCTGCTCTAGGGGAACTGGGGGCGATGGCCTACTGGGAACCATACTTATCACCCCAGATTTTAGATGCGGGGCCCGCCTGGGCGACTGGCTTGCTGATTTAAAGGGAGGTGGAGGAGGACGACCGGGAGGAGCATTACTGTCGTTGAGATGCTGTAACTTCGCTACTTCTGGGATACCTAAGCCTATATATTTTCAATAAATCTTATTAAAAACATTTATTAAATAGAAAAATTTATCGAGCATAATTCTGCGTAATAGTGACGTTAAATTCATTTTCACGTAAAGATATTAGCAACACCATGGAAGTGATATTAACAGATAACCGAAATGTATTGGAATTCATTATACACTTATTTCACAATCCTCAATCCATGTACTTCTAATATGTCTATTTTTTATCGATGAAAAAAATCCACTATCCGATAAAATGTATCAATTTGCAAATACGTTTCCTGCTAGACTTTTCATGTTAATGTCACCCAAGAATAATATTAATAATAGTAACAATAATACCCGATACCCGCTGTAGAGCTTGCCGACAGGCGCCAGAGACGCTTATGCATCTCCTGTGCTACCCTACGCCCCAGGGGATATTGAGTCCGCGGTGGAGAACGAGATATACCGGATATACTGGAACTATTCCTTCCCCACGCTCGAGCTTGTGCAAGCTAATACGCCCGATATCATCCTCCTCGACCAGCAACAAAAGAAGATGTTCGTTATTGAATTCTCGGCTCCTGCCGAGATGAACATCGTCTTGAAGGAGGAGGAGAAACGGACCAAGTATCAGCTCTCCAGCCAGCTTCGAAGACTTTGGCCAGACCACACTGTCAGCCTGCTACTAATGGTCATTGGATCCATAGGTGCGATGAAAAATACGCTGCTCTTTTCTTGAAAGAGTCATTATCATTCCCCTCATTATGTCAGTCTAAACCGGATCATTTTCAAACTGATGTATTTTGCAAATACTACATCCTCAACAGATTGCAATATAGATCTTCGTGAGTTCAGGAAACAACTACGGACAAGGCTTTTCGGATCTAATCGGTCTACAGTATAAACAAATGCTTATAACAATACTGAAACTACCTGTGGAATGGCAGTAATGAGTATCCTATTATTTTTGTAAATTATATGCTCAAAAAGTAAAAATGAAAAGTAATATAAATGTCAATTTTAGGATTGAATCATTGAATAGAAAGTATACTTACAATTATATTCTGACTGATTTGACTGATTAGGGGTTTCATATAAGGGAATGGTGTTATCAGAGCATAGTCTCATTTCTTCTTTCACCAGTTCTATCCAATTTGGTGTCCTTAAAGCCATTGTGATATCATAATCCTTAATCTGAAATATAAGTTATTAATTTTTTATCATGTAATAGAATAACACTACCCTTAGTTTCCCATTTGTTTTGTTCACTGCTTCTAAGGCTGCTTGACCATCCCTGAAAAAAAATCACTCGATCAGTTGCGGATTTTCAGAACTATCTTAGGATTGATCACCGAATAGAAAGACTGGGACATGCCCAGAAAACGTGTGAATTAGATACATACGTTTTAAGAATATACTATCTAATCATAATTCTTAAGATGGGAATACAAAGAGAAAAGACTAATTTGTTCGTAATTGGTATCAATAATGCCCAGTCGAGTATTTCTTATGAATGAGAATTGTATGTACATTCTATGTCTAGCAGTTTTTCAATGAATATTGTCTGTTTCGAGGAAGAGTAGATGACTGATCCATGATTCTCAGAGCCATAGAACATTGATATATTAAGAGGGTCAGATTGTTTCTGGAATGTTATGTGCAAGAATCAGATCACATTAGGACGAAATTTGCCGGTTCTACAGAACACAAAATTCGGTTGGATAGTGTCAGGTCCTCTAGGCAACGTCAAAAAGAAATACGTAAATTGTAACTTCGTCCAAACAATTGAAACAGACCGAAGCATCTCTGAAATACAACAAGACCTATGTCGATTTTGGGAAATTGGGGAATTAGTGTAAGGACAAAGTTTTAAATGCAGAGGTCGCGTGAGAAAATTATTTAGAACAAAACACACGTCGCGCCGAAAATGGTGATTTCATCGTTAAACTACCATTAAAGCAGGATATATCAAAATATAGGAAACATGATAAAGAATCACGGCGGTTGCTAAATCTTGAAAAAAGATTGGATGCTAAACCAGAGCATATAAAACTGTATTGTGGCTTCATGCAAGAATATATTGACATGGGGCATATGTCAAAAGTAGATAAGAAAATTAGCGCGAATCAAACTTATTATATGGGACATCACGGAGTATGTCGCGAGGATTCCTCAACCACAGCGCTCCGAGTAGTTTTGTGATGCGTCTAGGCTTAGCTAAACAGGTTATCCCGCAATAATTTACAAATGATAGGGCCAACGATTCCAGAAGATTTGGATTCGATATTGATTAGATTTAGACAGCACAATGAAGTAGTTTCCGCAGACAATTTTGTGACTTTTTAATAGTGATGAGGATGTGAATACGTCTGAACTAAACACAGTTACAAAATCGTTACATTTGCCCTACTATTGTAAAACTGATTACATTCGATACATGCATTGAAGTTTATTGCTAACTTAAACTGATGATGAAGCGGTAGATGCATCCATTATAAATGAAAAATATCTTCTGTAACTATATAGAATTGATAAGAATTTAGGCAATACATATTATTATGACTTCATGAATCGGTTAATTAATTGAATACCAACCTGAAAGTGATCCACATGGTATTATCGACAAACCTAACCAACACAGTTTCTCCGAAAGGCGCCAACTCATCTAAGAGAGCCATCGTCAGGTCATCTTCGAACCCGGTGTCATTTTCCCCGAATTGCGCAGATATAACTACAGTGGCATCTGGGGGTCCCGCCCAACTAATCACATCGTAGAAGCACTTATCTCTCCGAGAGTCATCCACACGGCGCGCTTCTATGTCCACTATCGCTATAACCGGTCTGGAATTAAAAACAAATTGAATCACGTTGAGAGTACCATATACATCAAACCTGGGTAGTCCAGAAAACAAACAGTTTATATAAGCAAATACTGTAATAATTAAGTATAAAATAAAATTGGAGGAAAAACATTTTTCTCTCACTCAATTGAATATTTGGTCTTGATTTAATTCAAGATGTATTTTGACCCAGTCAACGGCGGGTAGCTAATAATAGAAAAAAGCTCTAAGATCAGCATCTTACTTGAGATTATATTTAGAAAATTCTCAAGAAAATACGCCAGATCAATGTGTCAGATATTTACTGGATTTAGTGTTATTAGTAATGGTGTCTATATAGGTCAAACATTTAAAGCATTAGGAACAAGATGCATAGAAAATATGTGATTTCAAAAAAATATAGGAAAGTCAAATTTTCACATATATTTGTTAGATGCGAATTGTAAAACTAACAACGACAAAAGACTGTACTTCATAAGTGCAATAAAAGACATTATTTGAATTCTGTGGATTTATTGGAGATTTTCCAATTTACTCTTAAAATATATTCGCCAACATACAAAAATACTATTTGAATGTTTACTCACGCTGTAGTCGTGGTGCACATTTAATTTGAATGACGAAATTTTTTGTACTTTACATCTAAATACATGTTTGGTTGAATGCATTCTAGACGCGGATTTATGTGAAGTGTATACACTGGAAGCAATGAAGCAGTTAAATATTTAACTTATGTTGCAATTTTAATAAATTGTTCCAAACTATATATCGATGTGTGCACCTCAATAAATGAGCATTCTCGATGACCCTACTTAACTGTTCTGCAATTCCATGTGCGAGCAAACAAAAAATATGTCCTGCTATAGACATTGAAATACTTCATTCACAAGCTAATTCAGTGTATCCTACCTGTGATCACTCTGTTTGAGTTCGGCCCTTCCATAGTATACCAGTAGGCCTTGGTCTCTTGTGTTCTCCGCTCCCGGAGGGTTCCGTCTCCTCCAAAGAACTCTATCTGTCCATGCTGGGGTCCTACACTTATCACTCGTGTCATAATCGTCGCTAAATAAGTCGTACTTATACGTCGGTGGAAACGTAATTTCTCCTTCAATGAAGTTATTGAATACATTGCCTGGAAGGTGATCGATACACAAATGTATATGGATTGACGACATAAAAATGTTCGTCATTTCACAAACACAGTTCTCTGACGTACGTTTCAATATAATAATCGATGAAAAATGACAATAGCAGACAATACTGTACAACCTAACTATGACTCTTTGTAATGCGATTTATATATGCTATGCTATGCTATGCACTCCTTCCTTTTTTGATTTTCTTGGGCGATAAATAAAATAAGAAAATTATGTCGCTTCAAATCTCAAATCCCTCGCCACGATCTTGAATTGGTCACCACTCCATATCGTTAATCAATAATTTCATAATTGACCCCATTTGTACAAGTTACATTGATTCCCATTATTTATGATTATTTCCACTATTCATGTGACATTAAAATCTAAGTCAATGGTAACCCTACGCTTTATGCTACTCTAGTATTGACCATACCTTCTGCTTGCTGTTTTCGTAACTGGTCATACTTCAATGCCTCTGCGATGTCTCCCTGTTTGATTAGCTTCTTCAATTCATCTTTGTCCATGTCAACCCTACAAATATATTCCGTTAGATGTGTAGATAAAGAGACTGTGTATTTAAGATACATCTATTTGTGAAACTGTGTGTTGAGTGTTAAGACAGATGAAAGAAATAAAGATTAATATAATAGCAAGACAGTACAAAAAGAATGGTAGTTTATAAATCTAGATAGCTAATTTACAAGTAACCTGGGTATTTGTAAATAGTCATATAAATCGAAACGCGTCACATAAACATAGTTTTATTTGTGAAACACAAAATATGTGCTCTGCATTTTTTCTTGATACAAATACGAGGTATATGAACTTCTAATGCCTTTATTCGCGTAACTACATAAATAACCTTATTTTTTACATCCAAATTATTTATTGTCGCTGCACAAAAAAACAAAAAAATCATATTTTTATATAGCGAATAAATCAAAGTTCATGGACTATCCGAAATAGTTGCTGAGTAGAAATCGTTATTCTATAAACATTTGGGAACGTTTTGCTTGTCACAATTCCTGCTACCAAAATAGGTTGATTGCCGCCCCTTTTATAAGAGCGTATACCAGCACTATATATCTTTAGGTATTGAGGCCATTTTATAAATTTACACATTTACAAAACATATATATATTTGAACATAAATATAGAAATTTTTACCGAAACAATAATCAATAGAATTCATTTCTTGAATATTATTTCATCCAAATGTTAGCCGCTTCACGTGCTCCATTCAAAAGTCCAATTTTTTACCAGTTTTTTAATCAATACGAAAGAGACCTGACTCATAACGAGAGTGATCATGGTTTCCAAGGCGTCCATAATTTATAAATTCCGGCTGATGCACATAGACTTGGTACTTCACTTAGCCCCAAAAAATGTGATATCACCCGATCTTGGTAATAAATTCACTATTCCGAAACGTGAAATCAGCTGCTCATTAAAATGGATTCTCAGTAAATTCAAATTTTCGAAGGTCTGGCGGTTTTAGATCCTACATGAGTTGGCTTTTGTATACTTGACAATTCAAGCAGCTGAGAACAGCAACGTATCTATTGATCACGGTTTTTCGATCAAACTTTCAGTTATTTCACTTCATTAGGTGCTCATTTTTGACAGAACGCTGATTTTCGTAATAAAGTTCCACAATTTGTAGACGTTGTTCAGGTGTAAATCTTTCCATGATAAAATGGTATACAATATTACTAATGCTTGATCTGTCAAAACAGTCCTATTTAAAAACGGATGAAAAACATCATCAAATGTATCTACCGTCCTCGCAAAAAAATTTAAATAGGAAATTAATTATAAAAAAATAACTGTACAGCAATTTTCTTGTTACTCCTCACCTGTAATTGAAATCACCACACCAGAACAAGTACTCGTGTGAATTGAGGGATCTGTTCATCGGAAAGGTGATTTTTCGTGTAATCTCGTTATAGTCAGCGTTCCTTTCTCCAACCTGTGATTGACCGGCAGCAAAATGTGCGCAAACAAAAGCAACGGAAGTCGAGTGGAATACAAGGCGAATAGCCACAGCTCCTGATTGAATAAAGACATAAACGATAGGTTAATTGATTTGAAAGAAGAATATGATATTTGATTAGATGTATTATTCATTTGAAAATTCACTGGATTCTCAGTCTCTCATTGATTGAAAGGTGGTATTTTTAATATTACCTTAGTACCAAAGCTACAGTACAGATGGCGCATTTGCATTGTCGATAAATCCCAAATGACTGAATTATTCGATGTTCTAAGATTTTAAGAAACAATCGGTCTGTTTCGCGATGTCGCCAAATTGACTACAAATTGTAACATTCTTTGCAAAGGTTTTATAAAATTATAACATTCTCCCGATCCATTTGAGGCAATCAACATAATAATTATGATAATGGCATTGGACAAATTTTAAATATCGCCCGTGTGAGTACTGTAACTTTTTTCTATCCTCTAACAACTCTAATCTTATCTGAACCAGAAAAAAACTTCTATGATATGTGCCAACTGCAACTGTAACGATACAAATAATCGTCCCTGATAGCGCATATCAGGTTTCAGATTAAATGAAGGCCTCGACTATTTAGGTAATCTTGAAAGGTATTCCTTTTGCTAACGGTCCCAGAATACACTTCCAATTATAATACTAAAATAACTGTCAACTTCCTGTTTGATTATCTTGTGTAGTTCTAAAGTTGTTTATGAAGCGTAGTACAAAGCAAATATTTGTTTTAGTTTACTGTAGCTAAAAAACTTATCCTAATGAAATTTATCAACAACTACACCAACATTGCTTTGCTTGGGTAACTATGCGGCGTTTGCTTCCGAAATATCGTGCCCTAAAGAGTGATCCATAGAATGTTATAAATCTCCATTCAAAATTTTGTGTGAGCCTTCCTATTCTCGAAACTCTATTGGCTATGTAATCATTACATCGTGAAGGATTTGATTTTAGCTATAGAAAAAAAAATTGAGTCGGCCTATGAAAGAAATGCGGGCACACTCAAGGACAATCTTTGTCTGACCTGACAGTCAACCTTGGGAAAATAACAGTTTTTAATGGAGCTACACGCGATTTTTAACAGATTGAGACAGAGCAGGCGTCGCCAAATGGCGAATCGCGGTCTGGATACGGATGAGATTTTTTTACATGATGATTATCCGATACGGTGGAAAATGATTTCTGTAAAGAGGTTTTATTGCGAACTGTAATATGTTTTATCTTTTCGACCTAACATACATAAACTAGAGAAAATTGTACTGAAGTTTCAAATTAACAATTATCACGATCTATCGTTCCTCAAAATTATTGTATTGAGACTATAAGTTGTATAAGTTCATTTTTACTCTCTTACCTTTGTTCCCTGTATGTCCACCCAATCCAGTTTTGACACAATCTACTGCGATATCACGAATGTGAGGTACATGTTCCGCTCTTATGAACACATATAAACACACACCTACTAATTGCTGATAGGTCACCAATACGAATGGATGGTCTCGCGATAATTCCTACAAAATATATTCCCAATTAGTATAATTTATGGAGAATTAGGCATTCCAGTATATATATATATATATATATTTTGGCCGACGACATGAAGAATAGATATAGGAAATCTCAACGGCTAAGTAATCATACATTTTTATCCATTACTCAATTTCAACCCATGTACTTAATGAGCCAATCCACTTGATACCGTTTCCTCAAAGAAAACTAGTTCTGTTCCAGAATGATTAACTCAATTAATTTTGGTCCAAGTAGGATGTGATTTGATCAATCGGACAGTACAGAATATTATCAAGGAAAATCATAGTTTTTCATCACTTGCCTTTTGTAATTCTGTCGCCCACTGTTTGGCATTTTCGGTACTACTGTTCATTATATTAGCCGCATTCAAATCAACGATTTCCTCGAAGCCGATAGCATAAATGTCCACGGGAGCAGTTTTGTCAACGTTGTCTTCATCTGGACTTTGGTGGTCAAGTAATGCGCCTTCTCGAGTACCCCCATAATCTTTTAAATGAGCATCTAATAACCAATCACTAAGTTGTACCTGAAATGAATAGTTATTTCACCTGTGTTACATATCGTACTGCAATATATAAGGATGTTTAATTAGCGGTAATAGTAATAATTGAGCGCGTCTTACTTACATCTTTGAAAACGACGCTGCGAAAATGTCTGCCACCGTTAACGTTGTATGTAGCGCTAGCGATGCGCAATCGAAGATGATCCGTGTATTCACTATGACGCCGGCATAGTTCACGTAATATAGATGTAGGAGCTAAAATGTGATCCATGGAATTAGAGGAGTTAAAATGTAATAGTATTGAAAGGTGAACTCATTTAGGGTAAATTCGTAGACATACCGTGCAATGTATTGTATGGTAATAGCGTTCTAGCTCTATCAGCTAATTCTGAAGATAATGTTGATCCAACAAGAAGTATATCGATTGCTTCTTGCTTTAAGTTGTCTAATAGATTGTTTTGTATGGTTCTTGCTGCTGATCTAGCACCATCCATTAGCTGAAAAGTGGTTTGTCAATAACCAGCCTTAGCGTTTCTAGCACGTGCCAAATTTTAATATTTAATCAAGTTAGATGTAACAGGGGAAGAATTTTATCGAGGCAGGAAAGGGGTTAAAATTCAAAATTGATAGTATACGTTCGAAATTTGGTTGGTGAACAAAACACCGCTTCTTTTAAGGACTACATTGAATAATTCTTAAAAGCAAAATGAATATAATTTTCATTACATGTACCTGGGTCCATGCGTCACTAGCACAATCTTCACACGGGGCGAGTTAGTCTTCACGGTTCTTGTAAAAGTAAATACCACCCATAATCTGTCTTTGTGTTACAATATCATCACTATATCAATCAAGGATCATAAATATCGAAATTGAGAGCATCTGTTCCGAATTTGGAGGGGATAATTTAGAGAAAATGATATCCCGATTTAGCGGAATACAATGTGATCAGTAAAAACCACCTCGATTTCATTAATAACGTTTAAACTTATTTTGTTCACTGCAGCTCATCGGGCTGCGCGGACCGTTTTTCGGACAATTAATGTTTTTTCAAAAACAAATACTGTAATGAACTGAAAAACAAGCATTTCAATAAATATCCAACAAATAGTGAACTACTGATACTAATCAAATAAAAAAAGCAATATGATCTATAATTGATGCTCATTTGTCAAAACTTGACGTTAATCACTTTCTGCAGCATTTTTTGAAAAGTATTCCTTCATGTCGTTTATAGTTGTGACAAGCATTTGATAAATCCAATCAACGCTCTGTATATAGTGCAGCGACATCAGCTATGGCAGCGACGAAAAGAACGCCGTGAATATAATACATGTATATCGTTGTTTATACCGTTGCTACGGGAATCATTTTATAGTTAGAAATTATAGTGACAGAAAGATCTTAACTCAGGTACTGATACTGGAGAGGGTGCCACAGACCATGGTGAGGCCTCAATAATAATCAGGATTGGTAGCGTGCAATTTCAGCATGCGGTTCTTCTTGTAGCAGATATAGAAGAATAGGAGGATAATGAGCATGGACATCATGAATATGCACGATGTGTAATCATAAGCACCGTATTCTCAAGGTTGGACATGAAGAAATATTTTATTATCAATGAGAAGTGCAGTTCCAAGTGCTATTAGCAGAAGATACTGAATTTTCGATAGAGTCGGTAATGTGAGCTCCAAAGTATGGTTGAGCTTAGATTACAACTATGAGATCCACCACTTTAACAAGAGGACGTTCTGTTCTTTATTGATTTCATTGATTTGTAATTCAATACATTCACAGTGTTGAGTATGATTAAATAATCATCTTTCACAAATTTTAGAGAGTAGATGGAAATCTGCTCGGCTAGGTCAATAAATATTATATTAGATTTCACAATACCCTCAATCGCCATATAGTTAGAGCTGAACCTGATTAGTTGCAGTTTTTAACGAATTCTTCGCAAAAATTACATTTTTTCTGATTATTTATGTTAGTCAACGTTGGCGTAATTATTTTTGTTGCTGTACTGCAATTTTAGAGAAGACAGTCAATCGACTCCATAAGTGTTCATTGAATTATGTTAATATTGAATGAACATCAATATACTCTGGTTAACGCAGCTAGTTGCGATGGATGTCATTATCAATTTCTATAACCAGTTATGTAGAGAATTGGATCACAATTCTCCGTAACAAGCAAAATTTCGGTTGTCAGCCAATATGTATTTTATAATAAGTCACATATCTGAACATAATAAAGTTATTAAAAAAGTTGAACACAGAATATACCAGTGCCTACCTTAGAACCTCCTTGTATAGCTCCCGTGCCAGCATATATTTTGCTGATTTCATTCCCGTTATTTATCCACATCTGTCTGAATACCTCTTCAAACCTGGACATTACTTGTTTCTTGTCAATGAGTTTCATAGTTTGTAGTTGCTCTGCCAGTACTTCTAACCCGATGAAGGTCTGAACGCAATTCGTGCGATCCAGACAGTCTAGACAGTTAGTTCGGATCGTGCCACACTGCGTTCTTAATAATTGGTATTTTAATCGTTTACTTATTAGTTTTAACAATCTAGTCAGAAATGCTAACCATAAAAGATAGGTAAGAAATCTCGTAGCTCTTTTTATTAGGTATTAGTCAAACTTTAATATTAATGAAAAAAGACTACATTCACAACGAATTTTCTCTGATATTCATAGTTTATTCAAATCTTGCTAATTAAGTAAACTCAATAGCTTCTGTTTCTTTTTAGATTAGTTTATTGGATATCAATATAGCAAATTATAAACTGACAAAGTAAAAAAGGATCATGCCCGAATAAATAGGTATATATGTATGTCAAGTGAAATGGGAAAGAATCAGTTTTGAATCACGGATATATTTAATAAAGAACTGGATCATAGCTTACCTGTACACATTCATACCGTTCGCATGAAAAAATCCGAATTCTTTGAGTTGTGGATCGATTTTTAACTTTAATTTCTGTAAATTCGCCTGATTTCCACCTCTACATTCTTGGTGATAGTCAAATACTATATGAGGTATATCTGTATGCGCAGAGTCTTTATGATGTCTCTACAATATTAAATATAATTGTTTTAACAAAGTACATACATAAATTATAGGTTGATTGTATCGATAATAATTAATTCGCAAGTGGTATAATATAGTAAATTTTAATTATCAGTACATAATGCTGATAAACACAGTTTCGTTGCGAAAGCCGATTCGCCGATATTTTTCAAAAATAAGCAAGAGGTTGCAAAATCATGCATAAATGAAAATCATTAGTCGATTGCTATTCCAACTTCCTACCTTCACCACTAAATTGTGCGACACCATGAATACATTTATAAGCCATATTTTTAAGGAAACTCAATGCAAATTTGAACTTGTATACATAAATTAATATAATAATATAAATACTGAACTGAACAAAAACATTTAGAAGCCTCGGTGCATGGTTCAATTAGGTGAAACCCCAGTTCGGAGAGAGTGGTGCACACCTTTTTCTTTTTTTTTTCAAATAATAATAATAATGAATGTTTATCGGGGCTTGAGTTGCAAACCCTCATTCCCGACCTTTTCTACTCCGGTTCCAACACGAGGAGAACATAACCGATCCCCTTCGGAAAGGAGTCCCGGCAAGGTGGTGGAGTTATACGGTCCGACGATGACAATCGCATGAAAATGAAACGCTTTACATGAGCTGGAAGGACGCAGAAAGCAATCAGATAAAATTCGCTCCGTCTACTTAGGGCGCACGATTTAACCAGATATTGCTACGTCACGAAGTGATAACTGATTCATCCATGGCAATATCTTCATTTACACAGGATAGTAATTGGCGCAGGTGCCATTCTACAAAGGTAGTTATCCTGCCTTGAGATGCATTCCATTTTGATAGATTGAGGCCCAAATTAGTTGCACTGTACCTTTACCAAAAAATATCTGTACCTGAAACTCTTGACTGAGTGTCGCCTCTCCTTCTTTACTTCCAACTAAAGTAGTCCCTAGTAAGTTTACGATAACTTGCTTGTTGTATCTTTCCTTGATTCTTGCCATGTGTTTGTTAAACGCTGATGTTGAGGCTTCGTATCCTCTGGAGATTCTCACTTTGTGGGATCCCACCTTGAAACCATATATAGAAATAAAACAAATGAATAATTCAAACTGAATTCAAGTTTTGATGAAAGTCTAGAGGGTCGTTTTTATATTTCCAGACTATGCATTTGAAATTTTAACGAGTGTATCATTACCATATTATAATTTATTCGATATCATACTCTCACATATCAAAGTGCACAAAATCCAATATATATTGAAATTGTCTTAATACATTGGTCAGAAATATAAACACGATCTGTTTGCTGGATGCATGGATATAGTATGTGAATGCAATATTGCTTTCATTACTTCTCGTATCTGCGATTATCTGGTATTTCTTATTTTCACGAATCTTTCATCATTTATTCCTTTGTTTAATAAAATGACTCCCAACTATAAGACTCTGATGAACAAATTCATTATTTCATGCCTATAATATGGTAATAGATGGCCGGAAGGCTTTAGTCATTTTGCAACAAAAAATAAGCTGCGCGGATGTGCAGCAAAATTAATCAATTGAAAAAATCCTTGTTCATCGGATGAAATCAGGAATTTAGTGTAATCTAACATCCGAAATTATCAGACGAATCTGCCAAAACATTTGCAGCGCATTTACAAACGCTCAATACAAAAATGTATTTCATCGTTAATCATCAACCTTTAACTTGAGAGCAGAAATTAGCCCATTCGTCCCTCATAGAAACAATGACTTTAACCACTTTTTTAATAGATCTCGAGCCACTTGTAGGCTTAGTTGTACGATCAGGAAACCCGCCTGATCTGTTAACAGACATGTCCCATATTAAGAGAGAATTACAACTTTCTTATTCGGGAAACCGGTGATTTGGAAAATCTCAGATACCGAATCATGAACCTTAAGTATGTACAAAGTGTCACAAAAATGTTCATATTAATTCTGAATACAGACTTCGTCGATGCACTCAATAACTCCCCAGGTCAGATTCCTATAGACCAAATTTCACTTCGCAAACACTGAATACGTCCAATTTTAAAAATCTTAGACCATTTAACGGTCAACTATCAATAATTACTTTTTAGCCTAATCCAAGAGTGCAGAATCAACGTTTCAAGCTTGATGCCTCTGGAAAGCAAAAATTGCGCAAGGTCATTGATTAGCGAAACTTTAATCTGGCGACAATGGATGACAAATATTTCATAATACATTATGAAATTATTAGAATGTGATGGACGATATTTTTATGGGTATACAAAATTGAACGATATCTTGTTCACATGGATCGTTTACAGTCCTTCAATACAGGAATATGTTACTCGATTGATTGAGATTTTCAAGTCTCAGAAAATCAAATCTCAAAGTTCAGCCAGATGTGTGAATTTTTGAGAAAATAAGTCGTTTGCCTAGGACATATTAATAATTCTGAAGGTGTTAAGCTAAATCCCATGAAGATAGACTGCATATAGAAAGGTTTTTCAAACCAAAAACCTAGAAGAAATAAGATCATTTTTAGATTTGGTATGTTAAATATTCATTCATTGACGGTAGAAAGGTTCAACTTGTTACGGATCATCGACCTTTGACTTGGTTGCTTTTTGTAGGAGTATCTTCAACATGTCTTATTTTGTCCTTCAATTCCTCAACCAACATTCTTAATAGTTCCATTTCGTTTTCGTTATCGCACACATTTGAGGTTTTGTTTTTTTGCAACATGTTAATCTCGTTGTATCAATCATTTCCACTTCTCCGGCATAATTCTTTTTACCACAGGATTTGTGGAATATTTTCTCACCGTTTATGCAATAATATAGCTACATGGTCGGTCTTTATGACACTCAAAGTAACTTTTATCAGACGTATCGCCAGAATTTGATGTATAAACCAGCGCCATTTTGCTTTATTAAATAATTAATAATATAATTATCATACTGGTCAAGCCCATTTACATGTGAGAGAACTGATCTTGAAGGGAGGTTCAACCACTTTAAGACTGCTGGCTCTGCTGCGATTTTTTGCTACCTTGATTTGATGACCCACCTGCACACCAGGTTGCTCCCAAAATAGAGGTACCGAGCCTCTGGTTTGCAGAAATGAAGTAACCTCATTATCTAGATATATCACTTGTTCAGTTTCAACGAAATTTGCCACGTGTCCTTCGTCATTGGTTCCACGCACGTTAAATCTGAAATTAGTTGTACAATGTAGAAAAGCCTAATACATATACTATCCTGAATGCTAATTCTTTAGTTCTGTCTGATTGCTACCACAAACCAAAAAAATATGCTCAGAATAAATTAGAAACACCGCACAGTTGTCTGAAATGCCCAATAAACTGGTCAAAACTGAAGAAATCACGTTGATTGATTTGAAATTACTAACATTAACATTAACTACTTTCACATGAAATACCGCATATTTTAAAAAATAATCAGGTTTCACATTAGTTTCTGGGTTTTTGGGGTCGCTATTTACTAAATGCTTTCAAATATACGATAATTCACCGCCTACACCCCTTATTGAACATCACCTCACATAAAATCTCGCATATTTCATAACATAATCAAGTTGCATATCAGATTCGAGGTTTTTGGGCTCGCGTATTACAGATTTCAAATCAAAATAACAAAAACCCTCGTCATTAATGATCATCCATAGGCATAAACTAATCGAAACTGTTCTACTCTGATACATAAACACATGCATGAAAAAAATCTAACTTGACCCTAGTATAAAAGATATAGAAGACACAATAAAATACTTTTTTATCAGCAACAGCTTTTATACTGTGAATGAATTTTTAGAAAGTTGATAAAAGTGTGGACCGTAATTTCGATGTGTGCATATATAAACTGTCTTGATGGTAAATGAATGGTCTCTGAAGTTATTTGACGTTTCCTATACTGTATTAATGATCTCTTGGAATGAAGATTATTATTTGAATGTCGTAAGAAGCATAGATTGATCAATAGTAACTGCACAAGTTTACCTTGAATGTTATGGCGTGACCATGGTTTTTTTGACAGTTACGATTCCGACAAAACAGCGAATCAATTGATGCAGAAGAGGTTTGTTAAGCTGTTGAGCTTTTTGAAAGACTCAAATTTCTATTTGCCTATGCATTCCGAGATAGATAGTAATTGCAGTTATTTGCCTTATGAATTTCATCCCCCCGCTCCCCTCAGTTCGACTTCCCGAAAAAAGGAAGGCCCGTATCTGACAATCTTATCTGTGGCGCAAAACTTCCTACGGACAACGGGGCGAAAACCCACAAAAAAATTTCTGTCGTTCTGGCAAAGGGATATAAATGCAACTGTTAGGCGTTTTTGAAATGACTCGAATGATTTTCGTATTGTAAACCAAATATTGCGGGTTTCTTATTAAAATGTAGTTTTAGATTATCTATAATATTCTAATCTGCCCACGCGAATACTTACTCTACCGCATACTGTAGCTAGTCACGGACTAGATTACTAGAGTGGGCCACCAGCACAGTGTCGTCTGCATAGCGATATACTTCACAGTTGCTGGGGCTAGGGCTAGGGACGTCATAAATGAACAAAGTTTAGCGTTTGTTCAAGGACCGAACCCTGAGGGCCACCGTCCCTAACGGACGGTATGTAGACAGAACATGGTTAATTTTGAGCCGAAATTTCTTTTCCTCGAGAAAGTATTCCAAAAATTGTAGAGGCCAAAAAGGGGAAGCCCCTTTGTATTAAATTATAGAAAGACTCTCGCCACAACTTGTCAAATGCTTTTGAAACATCCAAAGACAGTGCTAGTACATTTATAGAGAATTAATCGCTTGGATATGCGCTCTATCAGCTTTATGGCTTCTAATTCTGTACTATACTCGAATCGGAAGCTAAATTGCCCGTCAGGACTCACATGGTGAGCTGAGGAGAAATTGTCATGGTGATGGAGAATATCTTTTTCGGCGAGCGAAAAGTAGTGTGTCTTTGGATCATCTTATTTATTTTCTTGTTCTCAATACCACCCTTTTTGTAGATAGAATACAATGCTTTTATAACATAAACAGCCGTATTTACCGTGTCCCTGCTCTCTCACAGCTCAGCCTCGATATAATGGCAGCCACCGCTTTCTTTGAGCCAACATAAACAGTTCTCATTTCTACTGAACCACACATCGTTTTCACAAGCCAACTTGAGCAATCGACTCCATATCTTACTAAGTGGATGTGTAGCATTCTATTCCTGGAAGAAAAAAATAAACATTTAAATTATTCAATGGGAAAATGTGACGTTTTGTTAGGCCAAAGTCGTATCACATGCTTTATCAATTCATTTGTTAGTTCTGTAATCACAAAGCATTCACCCAATGAAACTAGTGGTTCTGAGCCTCTCGGGTTTTACCAATCCAAGCTTGCAGTGCAATATACTGTCCCTTTTTTGATAGATTACCAATTTTTTGTCAAAATTCCTATTTCCCATTGCTATAAGTCCCGCTGTATCCACAAATAATTCACAGAAAGTTGCATCAACCACCAAACTATTTTTTTGAACACCCAAGTTCGACTGGTGTGCTGCGTATCCAGTATCACATTGGACAAACTATTTGATGATCAAACTTTGTCTAGTAGACTTAGTCTTAATCATGCCATCCGCACTTTCCTTTTAACTTCAATACTTCGAAACTTCATGCTTATACCAAGGGGAAATGAAATGCGTATAGTGCAATTTTCCAACGTATATATTAGAGCATCCAAGTTTCAAATTCAGAATTAATCAACTGAAATAAAATATTCTTCAGAGCATCCACTATGTATTTTTTTATAGATAACCTCAAGCAAAGTTAGATAGCCTATCGCACTTCATAAGCACTGCGCGAGGATAAATGTCTGTTCACATTAACCTTAAAACGCTTCAGATTGTAACCATCATGGAACAAAGTCCCCGGTAGCTCATTCCACAACGCCAAGGTTCTCCAAAAGAACGGCTTTTGGAACAGGCTTGTTCGAGGCGCTGTAAGTTCGACCTTGTGAAGATGCGCTCGATGAGCTTATCTAGTATTTTCTGTACAGGAGACTTTTCGAGTTATTATGCGAGACAGCTCGGTCGAACATCCGCCATGATAATATCTATGGGATAGGGACAGATCAGACACCCTTCTTCGATGTTCCAGACGGTGGAGGTCGTTTGTGAGGGAGTTCTTTGAGGCGCATCCCCACAGATGCGAGCAGTACTCCAACAGCTGTTCCGGAGGATATAATTTCCCGAAGCGGAAGGGAACTCCCAGCTTCTGGGACGCCGACCTAGCGAGACCAGCAACATGATCGTCCCATGACATGTTATGATGGAAGATGATTCAAGATTGGGTATCCCTCCATCTCCACGGCTGGCAGACTAGCAGGCGACTTCTTTGCCAGGATTTTTGTCTGGGTCTTCTGCGCGTTGAACTAAACTCCATTGGTATATCCCCATTCAACAATTCTCTCAATGTCTTATTGATCTGAACCTCATGTGTTTCATTAAATGTTCATAAGTAAAATTATGAGAAAAGGTTCCTATTGAAGCAATGTTGGCAAGGTCTTGAGTAAGTCATGAATGAGTGCTAAAAGCAGACGAACACAACCGTATTCGACGACAAATCACAACATACCATTATCGGAAGCCAATAACTATGGCTCTGAATGCAGCAAATTTGCATATCCTTCCTAGAAGAAATTAAACTGGTTATCTCCAGATTTAAGTATAAATACGGAAATTAAAGGTGAAGTTGCCACCTCATACTAATGCATTAATTTCTATTTATATGCTATGGAATTTTTCAAATGCTAGATAGCGACAAATCATAGAAGTAGATTTCCAAATGAGTCGTAAAGACTAGGAACTAGTTTAAATATTGTGTAATTAACACACAGTTTCAAAAATAAAACTCTTTTGCTGTCAGTGACGCGTTCCGATTTATATTTAAATCATCGTCGGACTGTCAGATTTGACTGCTATCAAGGCTGACAGTCCGACGATGATTTAACTATAAATTGAGAAACGCGTCACTGAAAGAAAAAGTTTCATTGGTGAAACTGTGTGTTAATTACACAATCTTTCTATCTGCATGATGGAAGAGTTTCACCAAGTAAGAGCATCTACAATCTACCATAGATGACTAAAGGATTTAATTTGTTTCAAACTCTGTAGGTCGTTAAAAGTAGGTCTGGTTTTACGGCTAAATTATAAGTGTGCCTTTAGAAGTAAACGGTTTCTTCAACACTCATCTTCAAGCGTCGCGCACGATGGCGCTGCCCATTGGCTACTTACGAAGTCAAGGTCCTAACGAGTCTAGGCTAAATACGAATCATGCATGCCTATAGCAGGTCTGATGCATATTGCATAGCATACATTTAAACATTTTCTTTTAACTATCTCAAGAAATGCTTGCTAGGTCCTGTCAATTCGGGGTAGAAACCGACCACTCATCGTCTAGGAAACGATTTTGAAGTATCAAATTACAATCAGCGTAGCAAAACGGATAGATATAATTTCATGGAATTTACTTGACACAAATACTAAATGATAGGAAGTATTTAATTCATTAAGAATTTATTTCTCGAACTACTGTTCCCAAACTGTTTTTCTATTATTTTGCATTTGCCGAATACATCTTTACTGAAGATGCAGGTATATGTAATGTCATAGTAGTTCTATTGATTAATACTACTAATACTCTCATAACGGGTGAATCATTTACGAGATATCAGTTGGCCCATGACGACATATTTCCCAAATTTCTTGTGTATAACATGTTTCTGGTAAAGATTTAAAAAGTACATCGTGTAGATTCAATTCCAGCCTTTTTTCACCGACATAGGGTTGCTAATCATCAGTACCACTACGACGTGTAGGTTGCAGCGCCTGCTCCATACAATGATATGCTTCGCAATACTGTCAACTTGTTGGTTCTACGAGTAAATTCAAGGAGCGACATGTCCTATAGGGTTGTGAACGATCCAGAGTTTGTCTCTGATTTGGAATATTCATCTTCATTTGACAAATCGGACCACAAAGAACATATGACAACACTGCCCACTGACCTAAAGAAAATCTTTTGTTCGTTCTATTTTGGCCTTATGTACTCTGCTGGTTAGCATATTGGTTGGAAAGTCCCATCAGAATATCATTTATTTTTCTGTTATTTGAGTTAGTTAACCATCATGAAGCGGGACTCAGTATCACCTGGATTTGTCAACAAAATGCTGTGCAATAGTGATCTTTCTGTGGTCCGAGGATGAAACTTTCATTCCAAATCTAAAAGAAAATTGTTTTTGAGGATTGATCATTTTTAATTTTAAAAATATTTACCAAATCAAAAATAACTTTTTGCGAACTGTTTTGGAAGATTATCTAAGTAGGTATCAATTTTCATTCTTTAAAGATCAATTTAAAACAATAAAACTTTATAGATATACTTTTTAAGTAGGAAGGTAAGCAATTATGTAAATAATTTGAATATCTATTCCTTACGGGAAAGTTTTTAGGAAACTTTATTTTTGAGAAACAGATACAATCTATACAAAACGAGTTCTTATTCTAGACTGAAGTGTAAAACTGAATACAATTATGAGCTGCAATGAAGTGAAACAAAGGAGATATCATGTTATTATGATAAGAAATGGAAGACTGCGAAGTGATTTCCGAAAGGTGATGAGTTGCATCTTCTTCGCGGCTGGACTGCTACATAACTTACATTTGTGCGAACCAAGTAAAAGTACAAAAAATTGCTACAAAGAATAGTAAAATACAAATCTATAATGTACGCGCTATATGATAATGCAAAAAAATACATATTTTATATCCATATATGTTTTTTCAACTCTTCTAAATCCAAGTCACTCAATCAGCAATTTACACCTCTTTCTTTGGATCATCATACTCATTTGAAAATTTAGTTCCATTTAAATTAGCTTCATAAAAACAGCCGCTTATCGGTCGTCCACCATTGTCATCCAACATGTATGTGTAATATTGACTCTAAATTATCGATTATACTCGTATCTATTGTTTGTAGCCAATTTTCATACTTTTAGCTGGTTCTTGGAAATGAATGTTTCATGACAGTTGTGCAAATAAAATAACGTATATTTTTCAATATAAAGTTTTATTTTCATATCCCATATATACACATACAGTATTTACAAATTAAAGTATAAGGTAAACTCTACTACACTTATAGCACATAAATGAAAGTAAAGATATACCTAGCTTAAATTATTATTGAAATTTATCATTTTGGCTTCTCTCACTTGTAGCAAAAGATGGTTGAGGATTCGGTGGGACCGCTTTGTCCTATTTTTGCGGCTGATAGCTGGGATAATCATTAGTAGGAAAAGATGTTTCAACAGATCTATATTTTATTGTTAGAAAAAACGTAATATAAATAAATATTTATTTTGTTTCTAGAAGAAATATGAATTGCTCATAAGGAGAGGATTGGAAAAATTCAATTTATATATAGACAAATGTCGAATCTTGAGCTAAATTCACAAGTATTCCACGTAAGTATGTCAGCATTGTTTTTCTACTCAACTAGCGAGTTCTAATGCCCATAAAGATTAATGGCATCGAGATATGATATGAATGGTTAACTCTTTTGATGAATCATAATATGGTATTTTTTTTTGCTTCATGCATTAGCTTATGCCGCCACGAATGTCTTTCTTGGAGGAGTTGTCGTATTAATGACAGCAAATATCCATTGCATATTTTCTCGTTTAAAATTGCAGCATATTCCAACCGGGTGATCAAAGACCAGCTTAGATGTGAACGTGTTGAGCACTGACACTAAAAACATGGATGTAATATTTTACATAGTTGCGAAGGTTCTAATAGTTAATATAAAACAACCCACTATTCGTGATTGTCATCAAATCAATAACTTTCAAACTGGGGATATATATTTGGGATTCGAGACTAGATTATATTCCATCCCAATCAATGCTATGGTGTATGCAATGAGCATCCATGATTCATGCATCACTTGCAACACTTTCGGTAGATCTAATGACAATAATGTGCTCGGATAAATATTTCACTATCACACATACTAATGGCATGAGACAATTACTGATCATTGCCTTCCGACTTCCTCATCATCCTGGCAAATTACTATGTCGTAATTGTGGAATGTTCTGCATGGGCCATCATATCTGTAAACTGGCATACCAGTTCAGGATGCCAATACGTATATATTTTGCCCTTGACCACAAAACTGACGTGTACTGAATCCACATTCTGACAGATAGACAGCTTTTGAATACAAAAAATACTCTAAGCTTCTGGAAAAACTACAGATATTGGAGATTTACCTGATTCACCTTTTACCAGTCCACCAATATAAGTCTGATTATATTATAGATACGCACACATTACTACATACAACTTCTACTACTATCTTTAAATATAATATTGTTGAATACTGTCAAATTTTATTCCAATCTATGGTAAATAATTCGAAAAACAGTCTGTGCAATGTGAAAAGACTATAAAAGGGTCAGATATATTTTTGTGGTAGCAGAAGAAAGGGACCCATAAGATAACATAGAACACCGCTCAATGCCATATTGTAAAAAAACAGGAGGTAGTTGGGAATCGGCATAATTCCCCCCAAAATGCCGCTCCATGTCTTACACATATTCAATGTTGGCCTTGAAAGTAAGGTAGCAGAAAAGGTACTTATAAAACAACATATAACACACATTCAAAGTCAACTCTCAGAAAAATAATTCAGCATCGGCACCCACAAGACAACCATTACATTCAAGGACGTGCTTGAAAATAAGGTAGGAGGACCTGGCGATATAATGTTATATGATAGATGACATTGAATAAATGTGAATTATGGTTTCATTGAGGAAATCATCTATGGCCATAACACAGGTACATCGATAAACCTAAGATCGACATACAAAAGCCTTCGATCCTTACAAATATTTTCCTACCAATAAGAACACTTAGTCAGTGTTCCCGGGTGGCTAACAAATACATAATAAGATTCCTTGAGAATGCAGTTTGCAAGCAACCGATCTGAGATAGTGACCAGGAATGACACATGTAACATCGAACCGTGGAAACTGTGATACCTGACAACGTCAATCTGATCAGTTGAGCTGAATTTCGACAAAGCCCAAAACGGTCAGATCCTTACATGCTTCAAATGGCCTAGTAGCCGATACAATGCGGAATATCTTCACTTAAAAGCGCCATAGGTAGGTTATTATACACCTGAATGCATTGTTTGCTCTTACAGGTACGCACTATCACCACAAAGAAATACAACGTTGGGTAAAACAGTAAAGTAGAAAATCGTACCGAACATTTTCATCAGGCAAATAAAAATCAATAACTCATACCTGACTGCATGCAACGTCAATGTACAGGCACATTCACCATTTTTCAACGTACAAAGTACCTAAAAATTGAGGACTTGCTTAATTCGCGTAAACAGCTTGATGAATAACCAACAACCACAACAAGGCACTTGTGCATATGCTTATTATAGTAAAAATATCACCTATGAAATGGATTTTTATTTTCAACTGTAATGTCATGAAAGTTTTCATACAAAGTAAGGTACTTAAATTACATTACTTAATGAATATCTTGAGAGATACGACGCATACTATTTCGTACATTTTGCTTGCATTTCGTATTGTATCTGTATTGAGCATATTTTTGAGTTTTGTATTAGCCTTCAATGTGGATCACAGATCATTGCACATGTATACGAGTATAGTGGTTGCTTCGCTGGTGTGACAGTGGTTTAACCTTGCATAGACATGTCTGTTTTGCTTTGCAAGATATAATAACGAAAAGTAACTTATTAATAATCATATAAAGTCCTTATATTATCTTCTCTCTGTACCGAAGGAGTCTTTAAGTCAAATTCGCCAATTGGTAGATTCCCTCAATAAATTTTTAGTCATTCCCCTGAACCTTTGGGTCAAGAAATAGGAAACTGGGATCCTTCACTAATTTATTTGGTGACAACGAGGGTTGACATGACCACTTTTAGGCAGAGGAAGGAAGGGACACAAAAAGCACTTCAAATCCGTACTAGGATATGTTCTTGACATTTTTTAAAAATAAAGCTGATTTGTTGGTAACATTGGAGTCCAGTAAACTTCATCTTAAGGAGAGAGGTTATGTGCCACCATTGTATAAATTATTATGATATTTTTATTTTGCTTAGCTCAGCCTTCTTGGTTTAAGTAGATGAAGATTGTTACTTTTCCCAATCAGTCTGTCATTAGCTGTAATTCGACTCGGTTCAAATTTTGTATTTTTGACGAGAAAAAATGTTTAATTTGCATGTTTCAGATGCATATGAAATCTAACGGAGTTGGTAGTTTGTTTATATACGGTATTATATAAATTGTAAATTGGAGAGGACAGTAATAATAACTGAAGAAGCCAAGGTCGAGCTACATAATTCAACTATCATAGACGCTAGGTGATAATGATCCAAAATCATACCTTGTATATAACCTGCTACATCCACATCAACTATGGAGCTTTAACGAAGCTTTTTTGTTAGATATGAATTGTACTACTGGAAAACTTCATACATTTTTTGAAATAGTTTATCCAGTACACAATAGATACGCAGAAATATTTCAAAGTTTAGGGGGGATTAGAGGCGTCTGAAATGGGCCCGATATTGATAAGCTTTATTAACATTTTCAACTGTTTATACTGTGATGTATCTTTCGGATGAAAAATTGTGTGTTCAACACAAATTTTCACAAAAAAACTCTCTTTTCCAGTGACGTGTTTCGATTCTGACAGTCCAACGATGATTTAAATATAAATCGAAACGCATCACTGGAAATTTGTGTCGAACACACAATTTTTTATCTGAATGATGGGACACTTTCACCAAGTAAGAGCATCTAAAATCAACTATTTGATGGATCTATTTTTCACGTCTTCGATAGGGTGGTTTTTTGTGCTCTCCAGGGGAATTTGAGATTTCCCCCCAGGTGCAGTTTCAATGACACTGATGAGCGTCTTGGCTAAAACCGAAACATGCATATCTGTAGAAGGACACGTGTATAGTGGGGTCTGTGTAGTTTGACCCATATAAGATTGGTATGTGACTTACCAGAAAAATCGATGATCCGTAGTGGAGGTTCTGCTTCTTCGTTGGGCACATAATGTCAAATCGAAGGGAGTACCACCAGTTGTTCCTGAGTTCCACGAAAAGTAGAACGTCCCATTGTTCAACAGCTTCCGTACCTTGAAAGAACATGATTTCGGTAGTCGTAACCGTGAATATACCAATGTTTGTGGACGTAAATTAATAACATTATTATATAGTATCAAGCAAGTGTAGTTATACTATTATGTTATGATTAAATTTTTTATATGAATAGAAGAGCACCTACAATCTATATAAATGCATTTTATATTTATTCATTGTCCAAATATTCGTGCTTTTTTATTTGTTATTTTTATAAATTGTTGCTTATTTAGTGAACTTTGACTTCGTTCGTTGTTTTTGAAAGTTGACTTTGTCATAATTAAAGGGAGAGGAAAAAAGTAGTGTTGGTCAGTGGAAGTTTCACTCCCGTAAGTTGAACAGTTTTTGTACAGAGACTGATCAAAGTTTCTAAATGCGGAAAAATATTCTTTTAATGGCGAGACATGTTGCTTTTCGTATCTTATTGTACTGCGCTATGAATGGCGATAAAATATCCATAACTGTTTTTGTTCTGGCCTACTCAGTTTTCTCCATAAAGCATAAACAAATGGAAATGATGGCATATTATTGACTCAGTTTATTTAAAAAACTATTGATTAAGGATATGGGCGAGTTCAAAAAAAAAATCTGGTCAGTGAAACCGGCAATGATATTGAATTTTTTATGGTACAAATATTCAGAATCTTCAAGCTGAGTAACATTCCAACATTGCATATTTTAATGTATAGACGTTTTAAAATGCCGCCGTGGACAGAACTTTCATTGTCATCCTGTATACTGAACAAACTTTAATGTGAAATGCGATAAAAGAAAGTTTTATTTTTCATTCTCAATGAAACCACACTCCTATCACATAGTTTGAGAGTAAGCAAAAATATCTCTTATTTTAATAACAAACCTCGAAAATCCTATCCTCGTTCTGTGGATAGTGGCAGGGAACCAACTGCGTCTGAGTGATTCTGAATATCTCAGAGTCTCCCAGTTTTCCAATAGAAAAGCAGCCTGTTATCATGACTAGGTACAGGGCAGTCGATTCTCCTGCATTCAGTTGGAGTACACCCAAGCAGCCATAAGCATCTAAAATTTTCGTGTAAAGTTTCTTAATTGTTTCCGTTTCTTGTGAGGCTAGAACAAAAGACATCGCAATCAAAAATTCAAATTTTATAAGATAGATGCGCGATTCGAATATCAAGCATCAGGTCATAAACACACGTAAGCAGAACTTTAGTAATTTTAATATCTCCCACCCCTTATCAGCGAAAGTAAGCGAAGACCCCCTCCTCCTATCCTTTATATACGGTATAATTTACATAAATTTTGTAGTATTTTGTATATATATATATATATATATATATATATATATATATATATATGTCAGTTGCATAGTTCCGTGACAATCTCAGTGGTCTAACCTATAGTTCCAGGACAGATGGATACTTCCAGCACCGGATGGAAGTTTTATATGTCTAACGGATAGTGCCGGCCGTCCTGGAAGTATTATATGCTTATCGGATATTTCCAGGACAGTTAATATTTATTTATAGGTATATGATCTGAGGGTAGGTTGAAGATATGCTGAGATTATATTCCTAATTCCTCAAAGATGTTTGTATGAAACTATATTCCAACAAACCTTCGACTATCAGAATTATTGAAATGCTAGGGTTGCCTTCGCATAATCGTTCGTATGGCCTTCCGTTACTATAAATCTAGACAATAGCAAATGTCTTAGGCTTTTTTGCTCTACCTCTCTGTCACGATCTTAAATGCACACTAGTTCGGCAAGTGAATATTAAACGTTCGATAACGTCTGTCTAACAATAAATAGCAGCAAACCCGAAAATATGATATATCCGTATCACAAAGTGATAGAATGGAAGTTGTCCAAGAATAGCCACGTTCGTCACAATTCACTGCGAATCAACGAAACCATTCTTATTGGAGCCTCTGCAACATTACACAGAATAAAAAATATTAAATTTAGAAATTTAACATTTAATTGTATCTTCCCTTACAGTTATTCAGTTAAATGTCATTTAAATATCTAAACTTATTTTTTCCTAATATTTTGTACCTTGAAGATGGTTGCAGAGGCAGCTGAAACGTTACTGGAGTTCATGTGATTCAATAAATGTGGTATCATTTATTGACCCGTGATGCACGATAATTCAGACATAGCCGCAGAGGTCAGGTTGTGATTGCTTGGTAAAAAAAAGAAGATTTTATATAAAACTAATAGTTTTTGTATGTGGGGTTCTACAACATTACACAGCCTTATCATTCGCCAAACCTATTTTTTCACACCCGACAGGTGTTTGGCTATGTTAGCATTTTTAGGGAGAGACAAAGACTCTTTTAATTAATCTTACCAAAATGGGTGCCGAGTGTGAAAAATTCGGTATGGTGACTAGTAAGACTGTACATACCGGGTGGTCCATTTAACTTCAGACTGCCGTATAACTCGATAACGGTATTTTTAGATGAAACCGTTCAGATGAAAATTCTTGAGTGCGAAGGGGGAGAGTTAATTATGATTTTTATTTTCGATATTGACAGTATTTTCAAGGTTTTTATCAAGGTCAACAAGGTTTTTCTAAGAAATAATTGAGATATGGTCAACGGCCATCTTTAGTTGCCCGTTCCATGCAAATGCATGTGAAAATGGTCAAAAGTATGTATATGTCGTAGTCACATTATTAAGCCCGTCGTTTTATAAAATTGCTAGGCGTTTTATAAAGCTGCCAAATTTTCTAATTATCGTCTACTTTTTATTAATTTGCTATCTGGCTACCAGGATTATAAAATGTCTAGACCTTTTATAAATCAATAGTCATCAGGTGATCAGATTATCAAACGTTCAAGATTATCATCTGGTTGACATACCGGCGGGTAAAGAATTTACTTTTAATTTTCTTGTAAAATCGACAGTGTTTTACAAGACGAGTAAAACTCCCTACCCAGCGTAGTGTCAAGAGTAGGATATTGAATATTTGACATCTGGCCGCCTGATTTTGTTTATAAAACGTCTATAGATTTTATAAAGCAGCAAGTCAGGAAGTAATGTAAGATAAACGTATTTGACAATTTCCCCGCTGTTCATGAAACGCTTATCCATTTTATAAAGCGGCCGGTTTTATAATTTGACTATGACATATACTCGTATACTTCATGTCGATCCACCGCTGCATTGATGTACGTTCTATGGTTATTTCCTACTATCCCTACTATCAGATATATTACCTGATATTTAGATAAAAAGATTGGACTTGGTGTATTACAAATTATGCATTTTCTACTGAGACTTTCCATCCCGGAGTACTGTGTAAGCTGTTTTCGGCATGGGGAACACTTCCGTCCATGAATAAATCTTTTAAATGATGTATCACAGGCCCTTCCTTCTCATATAAAAGCTTGTGGGATATAACCCCGAATAGGCGGATCAATGAAGGGATGTTTTTTCGTTAAATATGTCATTCCATGTTCAAAAATTGACGTTTTTCCGAATATTGAACAAATCTGCACTGTAATTAAAATAATGAATAAATTCTTTCCATTTGGTTGTTCCACTTGTGCATAAAATGAAACTACAGTACTCTGCAAATATTCCAGCAAAACCTCGCAACTCTAACTCCTATTAGTAGTATAGTTTTCTATGGCAATTCGAATTCCTGTTCTATGTACCGGATGACACAATATCTATTTACCTCCCTTCCCCTACTTCTTTCTACAGATTTAAACCTACTGATTTCTTTTTTTAACACGATAAAAAGTGCATGTTACTGCATTTTTAACATTTTTAGTATGTTGAAATTACTTTAAGTTTAACTTTTTTGTGGACATTTGAAGTGTACGTCAAATTCTTGTTAAAATGATGTATCAGTTTAGCTTTTTTTCAAGGTGGTCCCAAATGTTATACTTCCCAAGAAAAAATACACTAAAGTTGGTGGCAGATAAGTGACAACTTATCGTCTTATTTGGCACCATCTTTAAAAGAAATTTTAACATGTGACACATCGTTTTAACGGCATATTTCGAATATGGAACAAAAAGTGGGGTTTGTATTAAAAATATAAGGTTCACACCATTTCCAGTTAAACCTCAAGTAGTACCATCAAACTGAATGATCATTTAAAAAAACCTGTTTTATACACTTTTAATCATACTAAAAAATCTAATCAGTAGTTTAAAGCTGTAAAAAATATAGGTGTGTCACCCGGTATATCAAGAAATTACTGTCGCGCCAAAACAAAAAGCCCGGTTAAAAATCTATATATTTGTATATGCGTAAACCCTATACTTCCAGGACATCCCACTATGTAAATCAAAGCGTTACGTGCAATGCATTATGGTTAATGTTCAGTGATCTTTCAGGGAACTAACAGGTGAAATATTGTGTCAGGTGCTTTCTCAGTGATAATTAATATTTTCCAGAAAGTGATAGAACCGTAAGTATGCAGAATTGCTCACATCATTTACTGCCCTAGACTTGATTAATTAACATATGATTCTCAGAGACCTGAATCATGTGAAATTTACTCCGTGCTGCTATGAAAGCTGATAGTAATCAAAATACGGTTCTCATCCATGTTTGTACCTTTCGCGGACTTTTGTAAGCCTCAGCTTATACAGTTTTCAAATGATTATTTTAGATATATTGTGTATAAACATAAGTTCCCGTATGGAAACAAATTATTAATTTAAATAAACGGGTGATAGGAGGTGTGTGTTATCTGTCTGTATATGAGCATCGTAGCTCCCAAATCCATGAACCGATTTGAATGAGTTTTTTTACTTATACTGTTCAGTGTATTAGCTGCGAGCACAGCATAGGTGTATTTCTGACAGATATACTCAAAAACAGATGGGCCGATTTCCAACAAAACCGTTTTATACCTTACTAATATTGATAACTTAGTCTGGAAATTAAAAATGTTTCATCATTCAATTATGTCAAAACGATCTGGTGGATTTTAATAAAGTTAGGCATACAAGGAGATATAGATATACGTTGGATATACCCCCAGGTAGATTTAGGGTACAGGGTGACGAAAAAAGATACTTTGAAAGCCAGAACGTGTTGCGTGATTTGAATGATATTTTCTATGTACCTAGTCACAGGTGGATTTAGGGATATCTATTAAATTTTTTCTAATAGTGTCTTACAATATAGTTAGAAAATATTATGTTCACTAAAAATTGCATTCTTTCTATCTTCCACGTCAATAGTCGGTCAATAGTATTGTTATCACAAAAAAAAACGAATTCAAGGTAATAATTTTTTTAAACTTTTTATTATATCTACATAACGAAAAAACTTTCTCTGGTTCCTCTATAGCTTGAAAAGTACTAATCTCATGTTATTGGAATATTCACAGTCCGTTACTACTATGGTAGGGACGGAAAAGTTTTCTAGTTTAGGAACAGCGATTCAGTGGCGGGGAAGTAATACGAAAAGGGTAACAGCTGGCAGTCTTGGCCCCTCTATAAGTCTGGAACTACTGATCTGATTTTGATAAATTTTTTACAGTGAAGTTCTATTGTAGCAGATACGATCAAGTTTTACTCATTTTTTAATCCAGTGGCGGCAGAGTAATGGAATAAAAGCAAAAAATAAGAAAATGCACCGCATTTGGCCCTTTTAGCGGTCCCTCATCATTTTTCATAATTTTTGAGGGGATAAAATTGAGGCGGAAAGGGAACAAAAAAATTTCTATCTTAAATCACTTTTCATATTTGAGTCTGGTGATATTCTGTAGTTTTCAAACTTAGTTCAAACTTAAAGGAGAAAAGGTGTATAATTTTTAATGGAAGTGGATTTTTGATCTATGTTACATAGAATTTATCTACTACTAAC
The DNA here is from genome assembly GCA_949316355.1 of Bruchidius siliquastri. Lineage (NCBI taxonomy): Eukaryota > Metazoa > Arthropoda > Insecta > Coleoptera > Chrysomelidae > Bruchidius > Bruchidius siliquastri. The sequence goes on along the minus strand of OX438529.1, from coordinate 10,401,303 downwards.
TTGATTGTAATGAATTGGGACAAATTTTCAGTACCTTGGCGAGTACAGAAAAAGTGTATGGTTTTTGAGATTCGTTTAAGTAGCGTCGGACTAATAAAAAACAGCAATCAAAAGGTTGTGGAACTTCGGTTTTGGTATTTTCGAGCTTCCAGATCATTTCACAAGATATGGCTGCGTACTTTGCAAGAATATTGGGGGGTGGAGAAGTGATCTCAAAATATAAAAAACTCCTTTTTCACGTTTTCTGATTATTTTTTGTGTGTGGTAAATATTTTTAAATGTTTTCCCGCATTTTGTATAACCTTACGCGTGTTCAATGAAAATTTAATGATATTTCTCTCACACAGGGTCGTGTCTCTTATAAGCCGATTAAAAATGGATGAGGCCTTACGCAGATTTGCTCTGATATCATTTCAACGAGCATCAATAGAAATCCATGAGAGCTCAAAGGTATCACTGAAGAATGGAGCATGTTTAGTTAGGCACCGTGGTACAAACTACGAAGGCATACTGATCACTACCAGTGGTAGGTATTGGCCAATAAATCACCATTTTGATCCTTCCTTGAAGCATACCCAATCAGACTGGATCACATCCCGATAGAGGGATTGTAAAAAAATTACAATTTCATATTATTTTATTGACTTTCCTCCTGTAATTGTCATCTGCTTTATACCGGTTTATTCACGTTATTCGACGCGAAGCATTATGGCTAAAGTATCTTAAAAAAAATCGAATGGATAGGGCCCCATTAAGGCTACATTTTAAAAATATTTTCATATTATACAGGGTGTCTTAAAAACACGAAACGTATCAAACTTGTATTTTTTTAAATAGAACACCCTGTATATTATTTCATTTTTGGTTTGTACGATCAAAATTAAGGTAAGTTTGATTATAGTTTAATGCACCTAATCCAAAACCAAAATATCGTTAATTTTGCGAAAATGTAGTATCCATTTCAATGCTGAATTTCTCAGCTGGTGTTTACTTTTTTTTAACAAATTAATGCTCAATTCTATCAATTGATTAAGTTTTATTTCGCACTTGTGAAATTTTTACTAACTTATACAGAGTGTCTAAAAAGTATGGTTAAATAATCACTATCTTTAAACGGTAATAACTTGACATATTTTGGTTAGGTCGAGGTTTTACCTAAATTTAAAAACCTGAAAATCTACATATGCACACGGTCTTGAACAATGCTACAAATTATATTTCAAGAATCTATTTTTAAAAAGATTCAATAAATAAGATATACGTAATATTATTTTTGCGCTGAATCATAGGCTTATTGTAACTACCATTTTGGATTATCTCATACATAAGTCCTGAACTACTTAAATTTTGGAAATTTAAAAAAAAGTCGAATTAACATGTTTCTTGTTATAGCATCACCATACGGAAAAGTAATAAGAAAGCGATGGACTAAAGAAGAAAAGGATATTGTAATGAGGCAATACAGAAACCATATTGCGAACAAGACATTGCCTTCGCTGAAGGAATTAAGTTCATTTATTTCCACAAAGGCTGATCTCAAAAGAATGAATCCTGCACAAGTGAAGACTTGGATCTACAACCAACAGAACAAAAGTTAATATGTAATAACCACTTGTTAATGATTTTCGGTACAGGAATAAAAACTACATTATAGAGAAAACGTATATTCCAAATGCATTAACACATGACCCACCTCTAACCTCAACAATATCAACAATATCCCAGTATGGAAATATACGAAAATAAGAAAACCTAAAAAAAGAATAGTAAATGTTAGGACTTAAAATTACAAAAAATGGAATAACTAGCGATTTTCAATTTTCTCCAATGATAGGAATGATCCAATATTAATATAATTTGGCGAAAATATATCCCTTATGGTTGAATTAAGCTCAATTATTTTTAGAAAGAAGCTTGAGTGGTGTTTCGGGAAAATTTGTTTTTTCGAAAAAAATTATTAATCCTTAAAAATAAATTCCATGAGAAATTGTAATTTTTTTGAACATTGCTTTTTTCGAAATAACCAATTTCCTGAAAAACCACTCAAGCACTCGCTGCAAAAAAAATTTTGGGCGTAATTTGGACTCGAAATGCTACATTAGTAGGTATGTTAATATTTAATTAAATTTGCCAATGAAAAAATCACCAACTGCATTTTTATGTAATTCTGGCGATATTTAAGCATATATATGGCTTTGTAGATTTTTTATTCCCCACAATTTTTTATAAGCAACATTTCTTATAGAAAGCTCAGTTTCGCCGGAAATCGTAAATAAGCTTTGGTCTTTATTTTTCCCATGACTTCCATCATACGTACTACCTTTTGGGCTATTAACATTTTCAAATCTCATGGCTATACGGCAATAGCGCCTCCAAAACCACAGAACGTCACCTTAAGACTAAAGTAATATTTATTTATTCATTTTTTATTTATTTATTTATTTATTTTATCAGTGTGAGCACACTGCTCGTAATAATCCTGCAGAGATAAACATAGTTATCTGTTCGCAGGGCTGGTACAGAATAAAATTGATTACATTAAGTACTTAAAAACTACTAAACTTACATACGTGATGATTCATCTCTCTGATGAATTTTTTGGATTTGTTGATGATGTTTGTAACCAAGTAATATAGGTTAAGCCTTGTGGCTTAACGTTTCAAATATCAAACTAATAGCAATACATTACAGCATCATAACATTATTATAAATACAATTTTTATATGTTTTTTGTATTCTTTTTTTTTATCTAATAATTGCAATTCATTTGGAAGGCAATTAAATAGTTTTATAGCCTTGATATCGCGTCTTTTTTCACTTACGGCTTTTGTGATTTTTCGAATTTATGTATACATTTTTTAGTTTATCATAATTATAATATAATGATTCAAAAGCAAAAATTTGTGTTATAAGCCATTAGATTATTGATGCTGAAAGTATTTTTATTGGTTATCTTAAACAATCTGTTTTGTATGTTTTGTAACAATGTTCTGTTATTTTTATACGCTGCTCCCCAAGATATTATTCCATAACTTGATATACTATTGAACATTGCATAGTAAATTGATTTGAGGGTCTCTGTTGGCATAATTTGCGCTAGCTTATACAAATAAATATAAGATATTTAGTTAATAATTTGTTCAATATGACTATTCCATTTTAAGTTATAACCAAAAATTAAACCTAGGTATCTACAAGTGGTAACGTTCCTTAACTGTTGATTATTAATAGTTACATTTAGATTATTTGTTACATAAATCTTGATTTCTCCATGTCAGCATTATGTATACGGAAAATTAAAAAAAATACACGTTCAGTTATTAGCTTGTTTGAATTAAATCAATTAAGCTTAGCTCGTACTTCCTTGTATATATTCAGAACTTAATCAGAACAGAAGGTTCTACATAATATATTGAAAAAACGCGAATATTAAAGAATACACTTGGATTCATCAGCTTATTGCAATTACTCCATTATGCTTAACTCTTATTCCATTGAATCTATTCATAACTTAATGGAAACACTGCAGAATCACGAGATTTGCATGACGTGACAGTTTTTTCACCTACTAAGTTTAGTAGCTTGTCCCCAAAACAATAGTAGACTATTTTTCCAATTGTTGAGTTCAATTTTTTCACTGAATTGCTCCATGCATTCATTAATCCTATCATCCATCTAATATTATTAAACAGCAGGAATGTTAGCTAGATTTTGACCACCGTCAATAGTCAGATCGTATCTAAGAGGAATTATAGCGATAGTTGGATCGGTATTACCTCCGATCACGTTTAAAAAAAGTGGAAGTATTTAATATACATTACAGCTATCGAAACTCAAAAGTGAGGTTTGCTTCGTTTGCGATAGCTAAGAAAACTATGCACTTACTGGAACTAACCGATACAGCGATACATTTCAAACAATAATTATTTCATTCAAAAAGTACATAGTTCAGAATGTAACCAGATTTAGTGTATATAGTTTTCCATGTCTAGATATACCAAAGAGAAAAGATGATCGTTTATATTCATAAGATACACGCTGGATATGAATGGAATGTAGGTAGTTTATAAGTAGTATGTTAGCTACAACTACCACTGTGGTTTTTATCTAGAATTCCATGACATTACCATAGGTATACTGCAAAATCATTGCCTATATTTAATATTTACGATTTCTGCGTTAGCGATAAGAATCCTATGTAGGTACTGGAACTAACCGATACATCAATACTTTTGAAATAATAATCATTTTCGAAAAGTACATAGTTTGGAAAGTAACTAGAGTTAACGTATACAGTTTTCCATGAATAAATATACCAAAGCGAAAACATGTCGTTTTATAAGATACACGCCGGATATGAATGGAATGTAGGCAGTTTATAAGTAGCAGGTTAGCTACCACTCCACTGTGATTTTTATTTAGAATTCTATGAAACTACCATAGCTATACTGCAAAATCATTGCCTTTATCCAATATTTACGATTTCTTCGGTAGCTATAAGATAAGAAAAATATGTAGGTACTGGAACTAACCGATACATCAATACTTTTGAAATAATAATCATTTTCGAAAAGTACATAGTTTGGAAAGTAACTAGAGTTAACATATACAGTTTTCCATGACTAAATATACCAAAGCGAAAACATGTCGGTTTATGAGATACACGCCGGATATGAATGGTATGTGGGCAGTTTATAAGTAGCAGGTTAGCTACCACTCCACTGTGGTTTTCATTTAGAATTTTATGAATCTACCATAGCTATGCTGCAAAATCATTGCCTTTATTCAATATTTACGATTTCTTCGGTAGCTATAAGATAAGAAAAATATATAGGTACTGGAACTAACCGATACATCAATACTTTTGAAATAATAATAATTTTTGAAAAGTATATAGTTCGGAAAGTAACTAGAGTTAACGTATACAGTTTTCCATGACTAAATATACCAAAGCGAGAACACGTCGTTTTATAAGATACACGCCGGATATGAATGGAATGTAGGCAGTTTATAAGTAGCAGGTTAGCTACCACTCCACTGTGGTTTTCATTTAGAATATTATGAATCTACCATAGCTATGCTGCAAAATCATTGCCTTTATTCAATATTTACGATTTCTTCGGTAGCTATAAGATAAGAAAAATATATAGGTACTGGAACTAACCGATACATCAATACTTTTGAAATAATAATAATTTTTGAAAAGTATATAGTTCGGAAAGTAACTAGAGTTAACGTATACAGTTTTCCATGACTAAATATACCAAAGCGAGAACACGTCGTTTTATAAGATACACGCCGGATATGAATGGAATGTAGGCAGTTTATAAGTAGCAGGTTAGCTACCACTCCACTGTGGTTTTCATTTAGAATATTATGAATCTACCATAGCTATGCTGCAAAATCATTGCCTTTATTCAATATTTACGATTTCTTCGGTAGCTATAAGATAAGAAAAATATGTAGGTACTGGAACTAACCGATACATCAATACTTTTGAAATAATAATCATTTTTGAAAAGTATATAGTTCGGAAAGTAACTAGCGTTAACGTATACAGTTTTCCATGACTAAATATACCATAGCGAAAACATGTCGTTTTATAAGATACACGCCGGATATGAATGGAATGTAGGCAGTTTATAAGTAGCAGGTTAGCTACCCCTCCACTGTGGTTTTCATTTAGAATTCTATGAAATTACCATAGCTATGCTGCAAAATCATTGCCTTTATTCAATATTTACGATTTCTTCGGTAGCTATAAGATAAGAAAAATATGTAGGTACTGGAACTAACCGATACATCAATACTTTTGAAATAATAATCATTTTTGAAAAGTATATAGTTCGGAAATTAACGAGAGTTAACGTATACAGTTTTCCATGACTAAATATACCAAAGCGAGAACACGTCGTTTTATAAGATACACGCCGGATATGAATGGAATGTAGGCAGTTTATAAGTAGCAGGTTAGCTACCACTCCACTGTGGTTTTCATTTAGAATTTTATGAATCTACCATAGCTATGCTGCAAAATCATTGCCTTTATTCAATATTTACAATTTCTTCGGTAGCTATAAGATAAGAAAAATATGTAGGTACTGGAACTAACCGATACATCAATACTTTTGAAATAATAATCATTTTTGAAAAGTATATAGTTCGGAAAGTAACTAGCGTTAACGTATACAGTTTTCCATGACTAAATATACCATAGCGAAAACATGTCGTTTTATAAGATACACGCCGGATATGAACGGAATGTAGGCAGTTTATAAGTAGCAGGTTAGCTACCACTCCACTGTGGTTTTCATTTAGAATTTTATGAATCTACCATAGCTATGCTGCAAAATCATTGCCTTTATTCAATATTTACGATTTCTTCGGTAGCTATAAGATAAGAAAAATATATAGGTACTGGAACTAACCGATACATCAATACTTTTGAAATAATAATAATTTTTGAAAAGTATATAGTTCGGAAAGTAACTAGCGTTAACGTATACAGTTTTCCATGACTAAATATACCAAAGCGAAAACATGTCGTTTTATAAGATACACGCCGGATATGAATGGAATGTAGGCAGTTTATAAGTAGCAGGTTAGCTACCACTCCACTGTGGTTTTCATTTAGAATATTATGAATCTACCATAGCTATGCTGCAAAATCATTGCCTTTATTCAATATTTACGATTTCTTCGGTAGCTATAAGATAAGAAAAATATGTAGGTACTGGAACTAACCGATACATCAATACTTTTGAAATAATAATCATTTTTGAAAAGTATATAGTTCGGAAAGTAACTAGCGTTAACGTATACAGTTTTCCATGACTAAATATACCATAGCGAAAACATGTCGTTTTATAAGATACACGCCGGATATGAATGGAATGTAGGCAGTTTATAAGTAGCAGGTTAGCTACCACTCCACTGTGGTTTTAATTTAGAATTTTATGAATCTACCATAGCTATGCTGCAAAATCATTGCCTTTATTCAATATTTACGATTTCTTCGGTAGCTATAAGATAAGAAAAATATGTAGGTACTGGAACTAACCGATACATCAATACTTTTGAAATAATAATCATTTTTGAAAAGTATATAGTTCGGAAAGTAACTAGCGTTAACGTATACAGTTTTCCATGACTAAATATACCATAGCGAAGACATGTCGTTTTATAAGATACACGCCGGATATGAATGGAATGTAGGCAGTTTATAAGTAGCAGGTTAGCTACCACTCCACTGTGGTTTTCATTTAGAATTTTATGAATCTACCATAGCTATGCTGCAAAATCATTGCCTTTATTCAATATTTACAATTTCTTCGGTAGCTATAAGATAAGAAAAATATGTAGGTACTGGAACTAACCGATACATCAATACTTTTGAAATAATAATCATTTTTGAAAAGTATATAGTTCGGAAAGTAACTAGCGTTAACGTATACAGTTTTCCATGACTAAATATACCATAGCGAGAACACGTCGTTTTATAAGATACACGCCGGATATGAATGGAATGTAGGCAGTTTATAAGTAGCAGGTTAGCTACCACTCCACTGTGGTTTTCATTTAGAATTTTATGAATCTACCATAGCTATGCTGCAAAATCATTGCCTTTATTCAATATTTACGATTTCTTCGGTAGCTATAAGATACGAAAAATATGTAGGTACTGGAACTAACCGATACATCAATACTTTTGAAATAATAATCATTTTTGAAAAGTATATAGTTCGGAAAGTAACTAGCGTTAACGTATACAGTTTTCCATGACTAAATATACCAAAGCGAAAACATGTCGTTTTATAAGATACACGCCGGATATGAATGGAATGTAGGCAGTTTATAAGTAGCAGGTTAGCTACCACTCCACTGTGGTTTTCATTTAGAATTTTATGAATCTACCATAGCTATGCTGCAAAATCATTGCCTTTATTCAATATTTACGATTTCTTCGGTAGCTATAAGATAAGAAAAATATGTAGGTACTGGAACTAACCGATACATCAATACTTTTGAAATAATAATCATTTTTGAAAAGTATATAGTTCGGAAAGTAACTAGCGTTAACGTATACAGTTTTCCATGACTAAATATACCATAGCGAAAACATGTAATTTTATAAGATACACGCCGGATATGAATGGAATGTAGGCAGTTGATAAGTAGCAGGTTAGCTACCACTCCACTGTGGTTTTTATTCAGAATTTTATCAATCTACCATAGCTATGCTGCAAAATCATTGCCTTTATTCAATATTTACGATTTCTTCGGTAGCTATAAGATACGAAAAATATGTAGGTACTGGAACTAACCGATACATCAATACATTTGAAATAATAATCATTTTTGAAAAGTATATAGTTCGGAAAGTAACTAGCGTTAACGTATACAGTTTTCCATGACTAAATATACCAAAGCGAAAACACGTCGTTTTATAAGATACACGCCGGATATGAATGGAATGTAGGCAGTTTATAAGTAGCAGGTTAGCTACCACTCCACTGTGGTTTTCATTTAGAATTCTATGAAATTACCATAGCTATGCTGCAAAATCATTGCCTTTATTCAATATTTACGATTTCTTCGGTAGCTATAAGATAAGAAAAATATGTAGGTACTGGAACTAACCGATACATCAATACTTTTGAAATAATAATCATTTTTGAAAAGTATATAGTTCGGAAAGTAACTAGCGTTAACGTATACAGTTTTCCATGACTAAATATACCATAGCGAAAACATGTAATTTTATAAGATACACGCCGGATATGAATGGAATGTAAGCAGTTGATAAGTAGCAGGTTAGCTACCACTCCACTGTGGTTTTTATTTAGAATTTTATGAATCTACCATAGCTATGCTGCAAAATCATTGCCTTCATTCAATATTTACGATTTCTTCGGTAGCTATAAGATAAGAAAAATATGTAGGTACTGGAACTAACCGATACATCAATACTTTTGAAATAATAATCATTTTTGAAAAGTATATAGTTCGGAAAGTAACTAGCGTTAACGTATACAGTTTTCCATGACTAAATATACCATAGCGAAAACATGTAATTTTATAAGATACACGCCGGATATGAATGGAATGTAAGCAGTTGATAAGTAGCAGGTTAGCTACCACTCCACTGTGGTTTTCATTTAGAATTTTATGAATCTACCATAGCTATGCTGCAAAATCATTGCCTTTATTCAATATTTACGATTTCTTCGGTAGCTATAAGATAAGAAAAATATGTAGGTACTGGAACTAACCGATACATCAATACTTTTGAAATAATAATCATTTTTGAAAAGTATATAGTTCGGAAAGTAACTAGCGTTAACGTATACAGTTTTCCATGACTAAATATACCATAGCGAAAACATGTAATTTTATAAGATACACGCCGGATATGAATGGAATGTAGGCAGTTGATAAGTAGCAGGTTAGCTACCACTCCACTGTGGTTTTTATTCAGAATTTTATCAATCTACCATAGCTATGCTGCAAAATCATTGCCTTTATTCAATATTTACGATTTCTTCGGTAGCTATAAGATACGAAAAATATGTAGGTACTGGAACTAACCGATACATCAATACTTTTGAAATAATAATCATTTTTGAAAAGTATATAGTTCGGAAAGTAACTAGCGTTAACGTATACAGTTTTCCATGACTAAATATACCAAAGCGAAAACACGTCGTTTTATAAGATACACGCCGGATATGAATGGAATGTAGGCAGTTTATAAGTAGCAGGTTAGCTACCACTCCACTGTGGTTTTCATTTAGAATTCTATGAAATTACCATAGCTATGCTGCAAAATCATTGCCTTTATTCAATATTTACGATTTCTTCGGTAGCTATAAGATAAGAAAAATATGTAGGTACTGGAACTAACCGATACATCAATACTTTTGAAATAATAATCATTTTTGAAAAGTATATAGTTCGGAAAGTAACTAGCGTTAACGTATACAGTTTTCCATGACTAAATATACCATAGCGAAAACATGTAATTTTATAAGATACACGCCGGATATGAATGGAATGTAAGCAGTTGATAAGTAGCAGGTTAGCTACCACTCCACTGTGGTTTTCATTTAGAATTTTATGAATCTACCATAGCTATGCTGCAAAATCATTGCCTTTATTCAATATTTACGATTTCTTCGGTAGCTATAAGATAAGAAAAATATGTAGGTACTGGAACTAACCGATACATCAATACTTTTGAAATAATAATCATTTTTGAAAAGTATATAGTTCGGAAAGTAACTAGCGTTAACGTATACAGTTTTCCATGACTAAATATACCATAGCGAAAACATGTAATTTTATAAGATACACGCCGGATATGAATGGAATGTAAGCAGTTGATAAGTAGCAGGTTAGCTACCACTCCACTGTGGTTTTCATTTAGAATTCTATGAAATTACCATAGCTATGCTGCAAAATCATTGCCTTTATTCAATATTTACGATTTCTTCGGTAGCTATAAGATAAGAAAAATATGTAGGTACTGGAACTAACCGATACATCAATACTTTTGAAATAATAATCATTTTTGAAAAGTATATAGTTCGGAAAGTAACTAGCGTTAACGTATACAGTTTTCCATGACTAAATATACCATAGCGAAAACATGTAATTTTATAAGATACACGCCGGATATGAATGGAATGTAAGCAGTTGATAAGTAGCAGGTTAGCTACCACTCCACTGTGGTTTTTATTTAGAATTTTATGAATCTACCATAGCTATGCTGCAAAATCATTGCCTTCATTCAATATTTACGATTTCTTCGGTAGCTATAAGATAAGAAAAATATGTAGGTACTGGAACTAACCGATACATCAATACTTTTGAAATAATAATCATTTTTGAAAAGTATATAGTTCGGAAAGTAACTAGCGTTAACGTATACAGTTTTCCATGACTAAATATACCAAAGCGAAAACATGTCGTTTTATAAGATACACGCCGGATATGAATGGAATGTAGGCAGTTTATAAGTAGCAGGTTAGCTACCACTCCACTGTGGTTTTCATTTAGAATTCTATGAAATTACCATAGCTATGCTGCAAAATCATTGCCTTTATTCAATATTTACGATTTCTTCGGTAGCTATAAGATAAGAAAAATATGTAGGTACTGGAACTAACCGATACATCAATACTTTTGAAATAATAATCATTTTTGAAAAGTATATAGTTCGGAAAGTAACTAGCGTTAACGTATACAGTTTTCCATGACTAAATATACCAAAGCGAAAACATGTCGTTTTATAAGATACACGCCGGATATGAATGGAATGTAGGCAGTTTATAAGTAGCAGGTTAGCTACCACTCCACTGTGGTTTTCATTTAGAATTTTATGAATCTACCATAGCTATGCTGCAAAATCATTGCCTTTATTCAATATTTACGATTTCTTCGGTAGCTATAAGATAAGAAAAATATGTAGGTACTGGAACTAACCGATACATCAATACTTTTGAAATAATAATCATTTTTGAAAAGTATATAGTTCGGAAAGTAACTAGCGTTAACGTATACAGTTTTCCATGACTAAATATACCATAGCGAAAACATGTAATTTTATAAGATACACGCCGGATATGAATGGAATGTAGGCAGTTGATAAGTAGCAGGTTAGCTACCACTCCACTGTGGTTTTTATTCAGAATTTTATCAATCTACCATAGCTATGCTGCAAAATCATTGCCTTTATTCAATATTTACGATTTCTTCGGTAGCTATAAGATACGAAAAATATGTAGGTACTGGAACTAACCGATACATCAATACTTTTGAAATAATAATCATTTTTGAAAAGTATATAGTTCGGAAAGTAACTAGCGTTAACGTATACAGTTTTCCATGACTAAATATACCAAAGCGAAAACACGTCGTTTTATAAGATACACGCCGGATATGAATGGAATGTAGGCAGTTTATAAGTAGCAGGTTAGCTACCACTCCACTGTGGTTTTCATTTAGAATTCTATGAAATTACCATAGCTATGCTGCAAAATCATTGCCTTTATTCAATATTTACGATTTCTTCGGTAGCTATAAGATAAGAAAAATATGTAGGTACTGGAACTAACCGATACATCAATACTTTTGAAATAATAATCATTTTTGAAAAGTATATAGTTCGGAAAGTAACTAGCGTTAACGTATACAGTTTTCCATGACTAAATATACCAAAGCGAAAACATGTCGTTTTATAAGATACACGCCGGATATGAATGGAATGTAGGCAGTTTATAAGTAGCAGGTTAGCTACCACTCCACTGTGGTTTTCATTTAGAATTTTATGAATCTACCATAGCTATGCTGCAAAATCATTGCCTTTATTCAATATTTACGATTTCTTCGGTAGCTATAAGATAAGAAAAATATGTAGGTACTGGAACTAACCGATACATCAATACTTTTGAAATAATAATCATTTTTGAAAAGTATATAGTTCGGAAAGTAACTAGCGTTAACGTATACAGTTTTCCATGACTAAATATACCAAAGCGAAAACATGTCGTTTTATAAGATACACGCCGGATATGAATGGAATGTAGGCAGTTTATAAGTAGCAGGTTAGCTACCACTCCACTGTGGTTTTCATTTAGAATTTTATGAATCTACCATAGCTATGCTGCAAAATCATTGCCTTTATTCAATATTTACGATTTCTTCGGTAGCTATAAGATAAGAAAAATATGTAGGTACTGGAACTAACCGATACATCAATACTTTTGAAATAATAATCATTTTTGAAAAGTATATAGTTCGGAAAGTAACTAGCGTTAACGTATACAGTTTTCCATGACTAAATATACCATAGCGAAAACATGTAATTTTATAAGATACACGCCGGATATGAATGGAATGTAGGCAGTTGATAAGTAGCAGGTTAGCTACCACTCCACTGTGGTTTTTATTCAGAATTTTATCAATCTACCATAGCTATGCTGCAAAATCATTGCCTTTATTCAATATTTACGATTTCTTCGGTAGCTATAAGATACGAAAAATATGTAGGTACTGGAACTAACCGATACATCAATACTTTTGAAATAATAATCATTTTTGAAAAGTATATAGTTCGGAAAGTAACTAGAGTTAACGAATACAGTTTTCCATGACTAAATATACCAAAGCGAAAACATGTCGTTTTATAAGATACACGCCGGATATGAATGGAATGTAGGCAGTTTATAAGTAGCAGGTTAGCTATCACTCCACTGTGGTTTTCATTTAGAATTCTATGAAATTACCATAGCTATGCTGAAAAATCATTGCCTTTATTCAATATTTACGATTTCTTCGGTAGCTATAAGATAAGAAAAATATGTAGGTACTGGAACTAACCGATACATCAATATTTTTGAGATAATAATTATTTTCGAAAAGAACATAGTTCGGAATGTAATTAGAGTTAACGTATACAGTTTTCCATGACTAAATATACCAAAAATAAAAGACGATGGTTTATAAGATACACCCTGATGGACGAATGAAATGTAAGTAGTTCATAAGTAGTAGGGCTAGCTTTCATGCTCGGGTGCGAGTTTGTTATTATATTAACATAAGCATAGTACAAGATTTGGTGACACTCCACTATGGTTTACATTCAGGATTATACGACATTGCCATAGCTACACTGCAATTCATTGCTGTAATGTAACAGTTACCGTCGCTCCGTTAGCGATAAGCTAAGAAAGTTATGTAGGTACTGGAACTAACCGATACATCAATACTTTTGAAATAATTATTATTTTCGAAGAGTACATAGTTCAGAATGTAACTAGAGTTAATGTATACAGATTTCCATGACTGTACATATACCAAAGAAAATGACCCGGAACTATGCGACTGACATATATATATATATATATATATATATATATATATATATATATATATATATATATATATATATATATATATATATATATATATTGTTGGGTGTTCCATAATCTTCTATATGCATACTAAACGCGAGTGTAACTCAAATACCTGTCCAGTACCTGTCTGTTAAATTAATAACTGTAATGTCAAATGAGTACCAAATTGAGGATTTCGGTGCTTCATCTATACTGATTGTGGAACTAGTTGTATACAAATTGTACATCTAAAGGAATCTACAGTATACCAACAGAAATTAAACCACGTGTCACGGTCAAAATAAAATGAATATTAGCATATCTAAATCTAATACCTATGTTTTTATGGTATTAGTACCGTGAATGAACATGTATTATTGCAGTTAGGACAATCTAAGGTACTAGGACAATGTCCTAGTTCGTTCAGGTTCTACCTATCTCTATCAGGAATCATTCTGCCTTCGACCACGAGCCTATGAAAATCGCATTAGCAATGATCCTAATCCTTCAGAAGCAGTTCAAGAGATCATCACTAGATATAATCTATCTGGATTATGAAAACGCTTTTGATAAAGTTCCACATGATTATCTTGCCAACAAACTAGAACATTTTGGTGTGAGAGGTCAAAGCATTTCTCAACAATAGAATGTACCAAGTGAGAGCAAGTGACAAATATCCAGTACTGAGTGGAATTCCACAAGGCTCTGTACTCTGCAGGCAATACGAAGTTATTTGGTAACCCTGCATTACAAGAAATGCCATATTGGTAAAACGAATCCATGCACAAAATACAGTATGCTGCAGGCTGAACTTGGAAGTTACCAAAATGACCTTGGAATTATTGTGGCAGAAGATTTAAAACGGGAAGAACACATTAACAGCAAAATAAAAAAAGTTAATATATCAATATATTTGATTGATTGTGCTTTCAGAAACCATTCTTATGCTATGATAGAAAAGCTATACAAGACATACATTCAACCAAAACTTGAACATGCACATAGCGCATGGAGTCCATATTTTGTCAAGGATATTGGAATGTTGGAAAGAGTTCAACGCAGAATAACGCGAATTCCACTCGAACTTCGAAATTTACCATATAAACAACGCTTACAAGCCATGGATATGACAACACTTGCTGAACGAAGAGTTCGCGAGACCTGATGGAAACGTTCAAAATCATCAGTGGTTGCTACTTATGTCCACATCCAGATTAGTGAGAAAAAACTTCATTTCAAATCGTGTGGTGTACTTGTGGAACTCTCTTAGTGAAGAAACCGTGAGCGCAATTTCAATACTCATTTAAGAGCGAACTGGACAAAGTACTTGAAAGACAGAGCAGCAAATTTCATACACTACCCACCCTGAGAGAAAAACAATATTTTTATACGACAGTGTCATCGGATTTTTCCGCCTGTTGTTATGCTAATAATAATAATAATAGTAATAATATATCAACCTGAGTTGAGATCATCATTGGTTTAATAATAGCAGCTAGCTGGGGGATTAACGTCGTCGACAAGATCGACACTTGGTTTTGGTGGGTAACAACACTGCTGTATTTGTTTAAAAAGAGGCAGAGTCCCACCAAAACCTTTCAAATAAAAGAAAAGAACAATTCGCAATACTCGAGGGGAATGCATTTTTTGTTTCAGCTCCAGTATTTTTCTCAATAAAAAAAAACCTGAGGATGAAACTTTTAATAAAATTGCGTTGCCTATGGAAGATAGCGACGAAGAAGTAGAGGAGAATAACACTCCTGCCTGTTATTCCTGCGCCTCCTTTGCTTGTGCCTTCGCTGAAGCAAATCGTTAAAAGAAGAACGAACAGGCGCTTGATTACAAAATTTAGCAGGAATGCGCCAATCAGCTCAGTTAGCGTTTTTAACAAGGGCTGTTTTTGTCATATCAATAACTGGAATGATGATGGTATAATCTGGATAGTAAATATCTGAGAGTGGGATTGTTTGAAACACATATTTCAAACCTATGAAAAAGTTAGGAGCAACACAAGTTAATGAAATGCGGAATACACAACTAAAATGTAAACAAATGGAACATTGAACATAATTTAGTGATACATAAATGTGAAAAATGACACATAACATCCAAGGGCAAGAGCTAACCCTTGTAGGCTAAGGCCTGTTAAACACACCGATTGCTATGACATGCATTATGCTTGGCACCAACATGTCCAAGCAGGGATTACCTGTAACTAGCCCTATGAACTTGACATAATACTGTCACTATGTTTGGTGAATTAAGGAAGATATGAAAAATATTTATTTATTTTTTTTGTTGGCATCACAGTTTCTCCTAAATCTTCTAAAAAGTACTATTTTCTCCAGAAAAAAACATCATTACAACTAAGATTTAGATGAAACAGCTATGTAGAAGCCTTACCAAATATTTTTTTGATGATTACTTTCCTTCTATTATCTATATGGTTGATGTGTTACCTATAACTGATTGCAATAGTGATACTTTTGGGCAAATATTCCTGTCATTGTTTTGACTTCCTCAGTTTAATATATATCAGGTAATTTTATTCCAATCATGTATTAAGGAAGAGAGAATAAATGTGAAACTTCATTAATCTTGAAATAAAGTACATTAAGTGTTTTTCAATACCCTGTGAAATAATGCACGTTTCTTAGATGTACAGGATTCTCTTTAAAAACTGGAAACTTCTACTGACAAAAATGAAATCAAGAAAAGCATCCAATAAATTATTTTGATGGCATTTCTGTCGAGACAATTTCAAATCCTTTTCCACACACGTTATTTGTTTTTTATAAATAAAGTATAATCAAATCTTACATCCAGCAACCAACAAACTGAACCCATTTTATTGAATTACTAAAGGAAATATGGATTTTTGGTGTACACTTAGTATATATTTTATATTATTAGAAACAAAACATGCATAAACGTTATACATTCTTATTCCAGTCACTACAAACTTACACAGCAAGGCGATTGCCTGGGACTCGAACAGCAGTGTATTCTGCTTGTTTTTATGCTCTAACAGGACACTATAAGGGCTGGGGGGTTGTGATTTTATGAAAACGCGGAATACCTTGTGCAAGGCCATTACTTTTGTTATTTTGGGAATACTGCTTATTTTTTTCTAACTCAGTCACTTTGCACCAAAACAGCGCCAATCCACCCACCAAACATATACCACATACATATATATACACTGAAGATCATCTGAAGATACAATTCCTGGTATCCACAGACCATCTAGCTTTCTGGTATCTTTCTATTGGGGAAAGACAATTGACGTATGACATTGGCAATATGTCAAAAGGCCATCATTATGGTGGGTAAACATGGTCGCTGGATTAGCAAGAATACTATGTGACGTTGCCATATCGTTGTATTTATCTGTGGATGGTATACTAGTTTCTTCCAATAATCATTAAACAAGCCTCTTGATGTCATATTTTCATATTAGGAATACAACTCTGATGATTATAAGAGTTACGATACTACTGCAGTCAAACTCTACATGTTCAAATCAAAAGTAGTATAAACAGATCACACGCATTTTTTAATATAGTGCCATAGTTAGATATAGATTTATTTAACAATCATACTTCAATATTTTATATTATATATATATATATATATATATATATATATATATATATATATATATATATATATATATATATATATCTTAATAATATATGTATATAATGATAATGCTCGTTGATAATTGATTCAATTTGACTATATAAAATCAGAGCTGTAATATTTCTTTGAACAAGATTTAAATTAAGTATCATAAATGCTGTTCATAACATTTTGAAACGGCTTATTTCAAATATATATTTTTTAAGATGTGGAATCTAGAGATTGAAATAAAAAAAACAAATTATAGGCCAATATCACAGCTCTGTCAGAAATGTATTATTCAAAGTATATATCGTGTAGAATATGAGAACAAAAAAGCCTGATTCAGAATAAAATATTTTTATTTCATCAATAGACATATCTTTAAGAAGGGAGATTATCCCGTTTACTATAATTTTCAAATACATCAATTAAACATAAATAAAAAATGTAAATAATATATTAAACATGTTAACTACAAAATAACGTATGCATAACAATAAATATTAACATTTAAGTAATAAAATATGACTATAAAATAATTGGCACCTTGATTTAAGTGAAATTTTCATATTATCTAATTTTTATTTTTAATCGTATGGGTTAACGCAACAGCCATTAAGTTGGTACATACTACAATAAGTGATCGTTTTCGTTTTTTCCGGTTGGCAACAAGATCGCAAGGGTACGGTACTTAGTTCAGTGTCCCAAACGAAGATTTTGTCACAAAAATGTAAAATTTCTGTGAATTAATACGGCAATGTATGGCGTCCTCCCGTCAGCGATGTTACCACCAATTGACGTTAAAAAACGTTTTGTTTGTAAAAAGTGACAATAAATTATCAGATGTTATATTATTCATATGCATTTGTATTTCCTCTATAAAGGAGGAAAACATATACATTATGGGGATTTGTTTCTCTATCTGGAATTTTCTACTAACCCCGTTGCCTCCCCAGCCACTCATTTTCGGCAGGTTCTCATAAACTGGATTGATTTTTTTGAATAAATCATATCAAGATATTTGATTTGATATCTCATTTAATCCAAAAGACCAGAGCGCGGCCACGTGCTTCGAATACCTGCCCTGCTGCCAGCTTTCACAAGGCAGAAATGTCAACACACATTTATACGAGCCGAAGACAGGCTCATGCGAGGTTTTTCAAATTCGACGTGATGAGGATGAGCCCGTTGAGCTTAGCTAATGTTCGCTGTACTGATTGCTGTTCGATTTTATTACCAAGAACAGCTCGGAAAAACATACACGATAGTAGAAGATTCTCGGCCACTTTTTTATATGTTCCAGACTGTGAAGGTCCTTTGTCATGTCAGATGCGTCCGCTAGAGGTATATATTATTTTTGGATTTAGTCTAGAAACTTCAGGTAGTGCTCTGTTGAGTATGCTCACATATGCGAGCAATGATGATCTGATCTAAGCCTTGTGGATAATGGTAGATGATCTTTACCGAATCGGGCGATTCACTGGCAAAAATCCCGGACGAATTCATCACTTCGGTGGCGATAACTGTGGAATGAGCGACTAGAAAAGGTGTACTGCATTTTTGTTGTATAGTCCATTCTTCTGGTGCGGATTGGCAGGCTCAACGAGAGGGGGGATTTTGGGGGCAATTCCTCGCTGTCCCGGAGTTTTCAGGGGGCCCCTACTCTACAAAACACTTTTTTTAAGATTCTTTCAATCAACATTTTACTAAAAAATCTCGAATTTGATTGTTCAGGGGGCCCTCATCCTAAAGCCTCCCTGGGCAAAACCTCGAGAACGCCCAATCAGCCAAAATACCGGTTATAAAATGCTCATAAAGTCAATGTCATTCCCTTTGTATATCCTCTATGGTTGCCAACGATATTTGTGCATATTAAACTAACTTTACCGCCAACTGTTCATTATGTAGAATTCCATACAAAGAAATACATGTTTGTGCAATTTTGGCCACTGACTACGTTTGTGCCGAACCGTACGTTCCGGGTGGGGGTCTATACAAACGGGGATAGGCCAACAGTTGCATGGAATTGAAAGCATACTTCGCTACTCCTATGTTCTTCAGAGTATTCTCCTTTCGACACCCCTCACTGCAAATCAAAAGAGATTTCGTTTAGTTTCTAATTCATATTGTAGACATAATTTTGGGTAATGATGATGGTGTTAAGCATTTTTCAATACTCTCGTAAAGCGAGTTGAATCTTGTTAATTGAACTATCGTTCGATAGATGGTGCGCATGTTTACGAGCATCTTTCCACCATCCGTTATGCTAAAATTGCCAAATAGGTAAAATCATGTTCATCCGAAACCTACATCGCGCTGACAAGAAGACGAAACGACGTCAAAGTCGATTAGTTCTGGGATAGCTCATGACATTACAACTATTTGTTTATTGTACTAGACCTTCATATACTCTCAAATTTTCTTAAAAGCATCTTTCAGCTTGATTTTAAAAAGAGAAAATCAATCAAATCGGTTAAATGAAGCGCATTTTCTGCAGGTCGTATACGGTGTAGCTTTTAGCTCCTACAGCTTGAATTTAAAAACGCGTTATTTAATCACTTCGGGTAAATGCAGCACATTTTGTACAGCTGGTATCTTGTAGAAAATTTAATAGAGTTTATGGCTGCTCTCAAGTACACCTACCTTCTCATACAATCCAGTGCTTTTTGAAATTCGTGCTCAGCTAAATGGTACTCGTCAGCTAATATTTGACATTGTTCTAAAGTTATGGACATCCCTGTCCTATCTTTGGCACTTTTACAACTGGTGAATCTGATTCCTACAAAATATTGAAAATTTTTGTGAACACACAACTTAACTAGTACATATATTTTTTACTACCCGCTAATTAAAACTACACGCGTATGACTAAATATCTTTACTAATATTTCATTTGCCTCGGCAGTCTCTATAATAGTACGAAATATTAAATGAAAAAGAGAGATCTCCATAATTTAAAAATCCTGGAGTCTCATTAGGCTTCACACATACCTTCAAACACTTGACTAATATTTAACAGTAGCATCAAAATTATGAATTGAACATTATTCCAAATACTGAATGAAAATCAAGACCGCCCTAATTTCTTTTCAACTTCTCTCAAAAAGAAAACGCATTCTTCATTTCTAAATGTGAAATTGTAAACAAATATACTCACTTTTAGAAAAACGTAAATTATCAAGCGACTTAATATTATATGGTCTGGAGATTTCGGTAATATGTAATTTGGAAATGAAAATTACAATATTAATATAACATTTTCATCATTAAAAACATTTACTCGCCTTTCATTAGCCGGCATATATGACCAGCCAAATGCAGAATTTCAACGTTTTTCGCTTTTGAGCTTTGTACTGATCCTTTCAAGTCCACTACAAGTTCGCTCAAGGATCGCATCTGTGGGGAACAATAAAGCATTCTTCCCGATGAGACGTTGGATTCGGGAATATTCAATTTTTTATACCTGAAAAACAAGTACTCTGAACCATTACGATCATCAACCATAATTAATTATTAGCAAAACAAAAAAGATATTTTTAGACGGCACTTGTTCCTCGAACTGAATAAAACGTACTCTTGTTTGACATCGATATGGATGAAATGAGCCACTTTTAAATATTTTTGCAGAGAAGAGTACAGTTCTCCCTATTTTTAAACGAATTTACTTACCTAAGAAAATATTCGTTCAGCCTTTCAAAATTGTCCATATTAGACCTCTCCTGTGGTCTAGTGGCTCCTATACTTTCTGCTATTGTCGCCATCTCATTAATCCCGATATTGAAAAATACTGGAGTGACGTGGAAAGACAATGTTTGCCTTGTAGGTATTAGACTATACAGAGCATCAGGTACCGGCAGTGAAACCTGGTGGAGCAAACAGAATTGGAAAATTAGAAGAGGAATCTAATTTATTGTACTAATCGATTAATCGTGTAGATTGTACATGTTCTCAATTGGTAAAACTCGTTCATCATTATTAAATTAAGATTAAATTTAAGATAAAATTGTGCAAATTAGTACGAAAGGTTTCACAAAACGATGATTTAGTAAATAAAGAACAATACAGAAAACAGGGGCATATATTCACAGAGCAAACAGTTTGCATTTCTAAACTGATACCAATATGTGGGAAGTACACGGTCAACCTACTTGACGCCATTGATTGCGAGACCAATCTTACCGTAAGTGCAGTCCTGGTGCCTCCGACCTTAGGCGTGGGATAGGGCTCCGTGGCCGGATTCGGACTTCGGACCAGGATGAACAGCACAGTGCGGAGGTCTTCGATGGCGATCGACATGTCACCCCACATGTCGATCTCATGGCCGTAGTAGCTGAGCAGCCCTTCGAACACGGCCAACGGACCCAACGTGCTCAGGATCGTCACGAACGTCGGATCGGGTTTATGGCACCACAGACGCGTCATCAGCCCTGTCACCAGCGCTGTCAACTGGAAAAAATCGATTAATTCATAGTAGTGCGTTCCTTTTAAACACGCTTTATTATCTAGACCGGTATGTATGTATCTATTATTGTAATGGAATGATTCAATATTACTTTCAAGACATCTGTTTAATGTGAGAATTTGCAAATGGTTTCCCAGAAGCTTCTTTTTATGACAGTTCGAATGACAGTTTCCTGTTAGCAAACCTACTATGGCTTTCACAGCGTTTCTATTAAACTACTGCAGATCTTTTGTGAAGACCATATGAGATGAGTACAAAAATTTGGGACAAAAATGAGAGTGGTTCCTGATCATCATATTAATTTTCACTCATTTCATTGATGCTCTATTTCGACTTACCGCTTGTGAAAAACAAACGTCTCTCCTATACCTAACATTGCACACTCTTTGAGCAGCCTTGGGGTCTTCTTGCACTCTGAACACAGAATGAGTCAATCGGGCTGTTTTTAATAGACCGTCCATCGCCTGCCTCAACTTCCTCATGCTGGGCCTGAGCTCTGCTGCCCAGTCGCTTATTTTGTTCAGATCTAGACCATCTGTGAATTTGTTTCCTGAAATGATATGACAGGTGAAGAGAGACTGGAAATGATTAGGTGAACTTTAAATATATGATCAGGTATTGGATTTCAGTAGCGTTTTTACGTTTTCCGACCAAAATCTTTTTGCGTGGAAGGTCAAAGTCAAGGATCAAAAGAAAAATCTATTGGTTCGGTGAGTTGTACTTGGTGCATAACGAAAAAACATGTGACTGAAATCAGACGAAACTAAACTATTTTTTTTATATCGGAAAAAGGTCAAAGTTCTTTTAGATGGACAAAAACCAAAAATCATCTTACAGATGATTTTGTAATGCTTGAAGTACATGGTCTTTTACTTCAAAGATAAAAATGTTTACACCATTCTGGTAAAAATGTTGTGTTTTTGTGTGAACTTTGTGTCAAATACACAATTTTTATGATTGATGGGAGAGTTTCAGTAATCTACATTTTTCACCAGTTATGTGATAACTCAAATTCATTCAAAAACAAAAAAGTATTGTAATGGAAAAATGGCAAAATCCGTAGTAAACGTTGTAGTATTTGATCCTGTATGTATCTTATTAGATAACATCATTAAGTAATTTTCCAAAATACACACCTATTACCAATAGTGATTCATTAAATCGTCATTGTGTTACCGCACAAAATTCACTTGAACGCATTTTACCATATTCGACGAAGTCAAAGTGTAAAACTCACATCAAATCGGTATTTCAAAATACACTAAGTAAAAAACACTCATTGTGTACGGAAAACGCGCTTTCAAATCGGAAATTTATAAATAGAAGAAAATGGTTATTACACAGTGCAAAAAC
Source organism: Bruchidius siliquastri (assembly GCA_949316355.1). Lineage (NCBI taxonomy): Eukaryota > Metazoa > Arthropoda > Insecta > Coleoptera > Chrysomelidae > Bruchidius > Bruchidius siliquastri. Next base: position 10,377,969 of record OX438529.1, on the reverse strand, counting down.
TTACCATTCCTCACAACCTTATTAACAGCCTTCGACACAGCCTCGGCGTCTTTGCCTATTTCAGTGGCAGCGACTCCGTTCACAGCTGTTGGTTGTTCGGTAACAACCGCTCTTCTTGCCCCTATACTTCCTCTAGAACCCTGTTTCAACCTCACAGCTGGACTGCCACACCTACAAAGGTAACGCTTAAAGATTTAGGTACTAGAAACAACTATTTATATAATTCAGTTGCAAGTTATAAGTAAGACAATCATAGGATAAGGAAAAAAAATAAGGGATTTACCTTCCGCACAAGAATTTAACCTTGCTGACCAAACACATGACACTTGCTTCGATATTCAACTGAGTGATGTCCCATGGTTCTGGCTCATCTGTTGGCTTATAGTAATTCGCAGAAGGCGAATTACACATGACGTTCGTGTCCAGAAACCTTCGAGCAGGCTCTGGAGATATCATGGACCCAGGACCACTACTGGATTTTTCTGAATCGATATGCTGCTGAAAAATAAATTATTTACTATTGACGTGTTACCCAAGTATAGATAGATATATTCGTTGTATTGCACTTTTATAATTCTGGAAAGAGAAGTGACACATTTCATAACTCTCCTTTATTAAGCTAAAGCATTTTTATAAATGCTGCAATTCTTAAAAAGATCGAATTATTTGAAATGTGGGTGTATGAAAGGATCCTCAGAATATCATGAATGAAAAAATATGAGCTTCGACAGTTGGGCAAGGCAAACTTTAGGGAAACCGCAATAAAGGCAGAAGAATCTCACGGTTGTGGAATCTGAGAGAGTGGATGGTATTCTTAACAACTTTTTAAATCAGCTGCTTCCAAAGTAAAAATAACCATCATGGTTGCCAACCTAGTCGGAGATGGAAGTTGAAGAATAAGGTGTGAATAATACGCAACTAGTTATGAAATATTCATTTCAAAATAACTCACAGAAAAAATAGAGCAATTAAGAGAGGAGAGCTCACCTCATTTTGATTGTCCTCGCAATCAGGAAAAAGTACGAAGTTCCTTTCATCCGGACTCGCCATATTTGAGCACAAGCTCTTCACCCCTTCACTAGTGTTCAACAAATTATTCTCTCGGTCCGACGTGTTCCTCCCTTTTCCATTCCAAATGTCCGCGACGTTCATCGGGGTGGAGGGTGTAGCGAAATCGTCCAGGTCCGGGCTCTTCAGGTCCAGCGAAGTCAATTGCTGTGTGATGCGCTTGAAAGGTGATAGTGCCAGGCTCGGTTTCTCCAGGCTCATGTCCTCACTCACCCCGGAGTCTTCATTTGTGACTAGTTTGTATTCTGTAGAAAAAACAGAAATGAAGAGATAAAAACAGATAAACAAGTCAAGTGGATCGACTCATGCTTGATTCATGTTTCTGTATAGCAGCGAGTAGCGATACTGGATATACGAGTAGTATTATTGTCCTTCTCTCGGACTTATTTCCTCTTCGGAATGTGTAGGCAGAGAAATTGTTGAAACGAATTTCTCATTATATATATATATATATATATATATATATATATATATATATATATATATATATATATATATATATATATTTACTCACCTTCTATAAAGTTTAATGCCTCCTCAACTAATCCGGGGTCCCAGAGACTGAGGAGAATACGAGTCTTGCTGATCATATCCTCGCAAATTGGTAACATTCCATTTGTTTGTTTTTCTTTGGCTAATCTCATCAGGGTACGCATCGCTTCCACAACTTCTTTCCGCAATTGCTTGATAGCCTTCAAAATAATTGGCCATATAAATTTACGGCTTGAGGATAAAAGAAGTATATTTCTAAGATAAAATTGTGCAAGGTATTACATATAAAAGTAGTTTTTTGTGACGCGTATCGTTGAAGAGTCGTCAGACTAGGTAACTTCTAAAGTGTCAAAACTATAAATATGCAGACAAGATAAAATGATTTAATAGACTCCTACCTATATTGATAGAATTCTGAGAACTCTTTTTTTATATTCATGATATGCTCATTGTTTTAGTTTTTATCAGTTCTGCGATAAAATGGATCTGAAAGTCACTACTCACTTGTATTGCATCATTTGCCATAGATATTTTTGTAGCTATTTGGCAATTACTTGTACTTGATTTGATAGGTGACTCCTTAAGCTGCTGTACTAATCTAAAAAAAAAACACATTATTAAAATTTCAAACATCACATATTTCAGGCATGAGACTTACTTAATCAAGCCTCCGTTTTTCGATTTATGAGAGTGAGCAGTGAATGCTCCTACTGTGATCCAGTCGTAAAAGCCCGATTTGTTCAGCGTGTCGTTGTAAACCCACATTCGTTGTAAGTGAAGGTTTATAGGTACGAATTCAAAACTACGATCGCCCTAGAATAAGAATACAAATACAATACTTTTCTACAGTCAATCACCTATGGAAACAGTAAATAAAACGGTAAGCTGAAAAATCTCGTCACGCCTGTAATTGATCTTGTTTATTCATTAATAGGTTGGGGCGAATACAAAATACTAATTTCGAAACTCATAAGGTTATGGCATCGCCTCAAAGAACGGTAGAGCGCATTTTTTTAATTTGATTTACATCGAAACAACTCTATATGCGTAATTGACTAATTAATACTTCTATGTGTCAATGAGAATATACGCTTTTCTCGTATAATTTTTCTATTTATCGTATTATTGACAAAAAATTGCAATTTATTTTCACGTGGACGGCAAATATTTAAACTTTTTGATCAAATACCCTGAACAGCGAAAATATATTACAGTGAAGTAGGTCCAGCAATCCATTCCTACGCGTCAGGAAAATTATCATCTTATCTGAGAAGCTTCTTTGATATGTGTTTTCTTAAATAACGTCCCAAATAAGCTATAAACATATCAGTAGAAGTTTTAACGCTTGTGTTCATTTACAGACACCGTGATAGTATTTTCACCATGCACTGCTGGCACATACACAGATGTAATCGTAGTTTTATTCTGGAAAGTTACTTTCGCGAAAACTTGAATATCCAAATAAACATACTTCAATTCATTAAATTCCATCCGCTACGGAGTCAGCTGAGTTCTTCAATGGATTTCACTTTCAAGTGTCTGAATTCGATCTACGATAATTCTTACAACTTTGTATGTACTGCTAGAATTGGATGTTATATCTTTTATCATCAAAATTATGCCATGTTATTGATATTATGTTATATTATTGATATGAAATGAACAAAATAGTACCTTCCTAGAGCTGGGCTTGAAGAAACTACCCTTATGTGCTAATAAATTTTCCCTAGCTTGCGAATACAACCTAAGCAGATGCAGGTGTCGATCGAGCAACTCTACTTGACGGGAATGCCAAGGCTCACGTAACTCGCCCATACCTGCCACCTCTTGAAGTAACTCCTTTTCCTGTTGAATCCATACATCTCTGAAGAAATAAGAACGTATTAGTTATGAAATTACAATAAGGAGCATCACAGAATGAAAGTAGATATACATTAAAAGTAAAAGAAAGTTTAATAACAAGCTTGTCGCGAGATTCAAGTACTCGTATTTACTCAGTTGAAAGTGAAAATTTGGAGAAGATGCTCCGACTTGGTGAAACTCTTCCATCATATAGATAAAAAGTTGTGTGATTAACACACAGTTTCACAAATAAGAGTTTTATTCGTGAAACTGTGTTAATTACACAACTTTTCATCTACATGAAAAATTATAATCAATCAGATCGAGTTATTTAATTTACTTGTTTATCTACCCAGATAAATGTCCTCCGAGTGATACTGAAGCACTGAAGAACCGAATGGTCAGAATAAGTTAATATAATGTGGAGAAAAGTTTCAGCCACCAGGAACCGGTTCTTTTGCTTCGGCGTTACAGCATCGAAACCAGAGAAAAATTGTGAATATCCCATTATGGAAATCGAATATACTTACAAAATCTGTTTCGGAAATGAGAAACACAGCCTGCTCTCAGCCATGTATTCGTGCACGCAAATGTCTCCGCCTAGACCGGAGTGGAAGCGATAGGTTTGTACGTAAGGTGAAGCGAAGAGTATTTTCAGTTCAGATTGACTAGGAAGACGTATTTTCACGCTCAGTCTGGGCGGCAGCGATTGGGAACGACGATGTGACCATGCCTGAAAAAATATATTTTTCATATAACCTATGAAACCTAATCTGTGATGGTGTGTATGCTACATCGAACTGAACTAGCAAGTTATTTAAATGAAACATATCATAAGTAAAATTATCGAACTGCTGAATCCAAAAATAAAAATATCATCTGGATCACTAAACACATAACACCGGTATGGTGATTGCCTGCACACATTCGTTCTGGCCGCGCATCGGCACACGATCGAAGGATTGGGGATTGTCAGTGATGGAAGGCGTCCAGGTCAACTCAAGCACGCTAATAGGAATAGTGGGACAGTGAGGGCATTTGAGATTTTATCCTCTGCGACGTCATGCAGCGGTGATCGGATGCGTATCGGAATACCGGTGTAGGTGTATCGTGGTCTGGATGGATTACGATAAGAAGACAACGCCAAAAACGCTAAAATGAACTTTACCTTTACCTGCTGCTGTCCACTAGTTGAATTCCCATTCGAGTTGCCATTTCCGTTACTACTGTTTGAGGTACTATTAACATGTCTACAAGGAGTATGTTCCGTACTACTGCCTCTACCATCCTCAGCATCTACTGGCCATGCAGCGATCGTCAGAAATCCAGCAGCTGGAGTCGATCCCTTTCCACTCCCAGTTACTACCATCGTGGCTGCCTTCGCTCCCGTAAGAGGCACCCTAGGATTAAAAAACAATGAAGGCGCACGTATAATGGAAGCTATGATTCAGATATGTTAGTAGGAGTCATACTACAGATATTAGTGCAGGTATCAAAGCCAGCAGAGTGTGTTTTGTATTATTGTGGCGATCCACAAGCTTGATCAGCAGTCCTTCACGCCACACTTTATCATCGAAAACTTTCGATATGCACGAATCACTAGCAGAATGAAGACAACCCTCAGATTTAATGTATATTGGACTTGGAAGTAACCCAACGGGATGTTAATCGAGTTAAGTTGAACTACTTACCTAAGCCTAGCTGGTTCCTGCATTAGAGCCCCTAGAAGCACGCAGGCGCTCCCTAAGGGTGCTGCTGTTCCTGAGACCCGTTCCCTGACGTCCCAAGCGCTGAACCTAACGGGAGTGGAGGAAGAAAGACGGTCAGAGCCTCGAAACTGGACAGTGGTCAGGAACACTGGGTTGCTGGTATGCTGGAAGACAAGAGACTATTACACAGGTATAGTATATCTATTCCAAATTGAATCACATGACACCAGGACCGATGGACTATATGCATTTCCCCATAATAAAAACACTTAAAACATGCTGTCATATCATACGAGGATCCAGGTACTAAATAATAAACAATTCAAATATTCGACGTCGGCAGGAAGCTACCGAAATGAACAGAAAATAATATTTCCGCAATCCACACAAACCAAGTCGACACTAGACGCTGTTTTATTACGTTTTTTTTTAAAAATCCGGTCCAGATTGTTCGATATCCATTGGTGGCGTTTGTTTATAGATGTGAAGTGTGTCGATTTTCTGATAGACTTTCGGGTAAATGTACCTAACATGATAAAAGTATTGTACTAATAAAGTTTGGGAGGCGGGTCATTGCACGTATTACAAATATAAACAAGGGCCCGATACTTTTTACATATGAATTTTAACTGCATTATAAAACATTTATAAATATCCATCTCGCCGCCCATGTCTTCCAAATAAAACTCTGGTTGTCCACAGAAATTATTTTTTATGGCGATTCAATTGAGATTAGATTAACTACTGCTTGTTAGTTTATCTTAATCCAAAGTACAGTTTTCCATGTTTATGGAAAAACCCTACATGGGCAACACAAACACAACAACAATCACGGTTAATTTTGTAGCCACAGTACAACTATAATTGAGCTTGAAATTCTTTATATCCTTGTTGTCTGGATAAGACCATTTAAATAGTTCGTAGTATATTAATCTGTGCTAACTATTATCTTAATTTACACATGTACATTCCTGTTAGAAAATATGATTTGATGCTGTAGACCAGTCTTTTACCCATTCAATTGTGATGTCCACTCACCTCAACGATCTCAGTTCTTCCATAGTGCACCCATACCTTGGAAGAAGACATATAGACGTCCACTGCCAATGTTGGATTTGGGGGCCTGCCATGACCATCGCACAGCAAATTATCACATGCTAGAGATATTTCACAGAGTGGTATTTCGGTAATATCTGTTGACAGAAACCAGACGTTAAGGAGACTTTCAAATTTGATATACCTCCTTTCCTTTCAATAATCATACACGAGTCGTACATTCTGAACAGTAAAAATACATCTTTCTTGCTGCTATACTCTTAGCATTCAGACCAGCATAATCTCAATCTATCATTGACAGTTGTTGGTTTTTTAAAGTACACAATGTCAGAAATTGTGCGGTGCATGGATCGGTTTTGGGAAAGGAAGTTGAAAGATGCTATAGAAGGTAACAGTGTTGCTATATTTCATGGTGAATCCCAGAAGTGATCTACTTTCTCTTTGGATAGGAAAAAAACTGATGTGCATTTCGAAATAACGCGTTCTTTTATATAAAATTCGTTTTTGGTGCAATCTATGGTTCAGTGCACTACAAACCACGACAAAATGAGAAAAAACACTTTATAAAATCGTTTTACAGTGACCAATGGCTCAAATTAGACTTTAATTTTCCAAAAAAACGTGCGGTAGAGGAATTTGGGATTTTGCAGCCCTCTTCCACTGTCAGTTTATTGTCACAATGATAAATTTGAAGCATCTACGGAAAATGGGTTTTAGAGAAGAACAATAATATCTTATAACGTCTACTAGTTTCTATAATTTAATATGTCAATTTATGCGAATTTTTACCAGCCATAGTATTAACTGAAAAGCACTAGTTTTGCACTCCTATGTATGTTACAAGACAATAATAAAGCCAGTTCAATCTCAATGAGGAAAATAGGTCATCAAGTGAGAAAATATACAATCTAGATGAGTCTGAAATTTGGCCTAAAAGTAGATCTATCTGTTCGTCACAAGCATAACCGAAAAATATATTATATGAAAAACAAGCAACTAGGGGTCGTTAAATAATTACATACGCACAAAGGGGGGAGGCTGGGTGATCTGGCTGGTGATTACGTCATTAACATGTATTTATGTGCATTTCTCATATCTTTTCAAAATGTAGCAGATATTAATTTGATCACAAATGTGCTTGTCTATGTGCTCGGAAGTGAAGATCATGTTCAAGGATTCCCCGAAAGTATTGATTATTGCTTACTAGCTCTAAGGCAGTGTAAGGACCTGACACTTTCCTTGGTTAAATTTACTCTATTATACTATACTCAATTTCATCTTACCAAAGGTATAGTTCTGTTGAAGACGCCAAGTGTGAAGATCGATATTTGGTTTGTGATTCCGTCGCCTTTCTATGCATTGCCTAAGAGCATTCAGTTCCGCCCTGACACCTTCATAACTGGCCTGCCTGATGGCGTCCATCCAACTAGACCGCTCAGCGTCTGAGGTCGAGGCTAGTGCTTGACACAATCCACCATCAAATACTAAAAATTCAATAATGTAATTTGACATTGGAAAAACAGGCATACAATAATAGTATGTAAACTGAAAATACAATATATATGAGGGAGATAGGATGAGATTATATAAGTGAATCAGAAACTGCTCAGGCCTGTTATGATTTCTCCAAAACATTAAACAATCTAAACCTGGAGAAAATGTCAATTTTTATTACCGCGCGGGACTTGATGTGTAAGTTACAGTGTAAATGATCAAGCAGACCAACACTACCCATACCTAAATAGAAAGGATATTGTCCCTCTGCCGCTATGGGAGGAGATGCCATTGGAGGGTCGATCCTGACTTGGCACTGCTCCAAAACCACCACACCAAGCGGTTCTGACCAGGGATCTTTGTTTTTGAAGTAGAACAGCAAGTTGCCTCTCAGCCTGCACCATCGTTCTAAACTTACTGCGAACCAAACGAAAAACATACTTATTCTGACATATTCTCTGTCAAATTACCAATTTCCAATGAGAATATGTTCAATAAAATTTTATAACACAGACCAATAAATATTGAGATAGCGTCACTCTAAAACAGATGAACAGCATAAGCAGCAACTGTCAACAATCTAGATAGGGAAGTATGTTCAGTGCTTATTGATCCGATTCGAAAATGGGTTATAAAAATTCCCACAAATGTATAATAAATTACTTTTTTAATAAAACCGAGTAGTGACCCTCCTAAGTAACGTAGCTTCAATATGCTTAAGAAATATAAAAGCATTTTCCATGGGTATACATGAAACAAAAACAATAATAATGTCGTAGAACTTATTAATATTCTGGAGGGTGTGCAAAAAAACTATTTTTAGTGAACACTAAAAATTCGATCTATCATACTCCGAAATAGTACAATTTTTGTTATTTGCCTTTTTCAACACACGTTTCGAATTATTAACCCCCATTAAATTTATTGATAGAAGAATTTTCCACTACACTAGTTTAACAGTTCAGAAAAGACATTAGATAATTTTTACATTATATACAGAGAACATAAGGATTATGAGGAAATTTATCGCATGCAATTCGAAGAATGCCTTGCACTCCTTAAAATATGTGTGTGAAAAAGTAAGTTGCGTTGATACAAAATCCAAATCGGATACATAAGGTATATCATGTCTAGAAACTCGTACTATGATTAAAAATGATGTATTATTGAACATAATCATTTTTATTGTTTTATGAAAATTCTGTATACTAAATAGGTACTGCTACATCAACCAAGCAGTTTTTACGAGCAATAATATTCATGCAGAGATACATGCATCTTGATTCACTACTCATACAAATAACAATTGTTGCAAAATATAAATTCAAGATGAAGTGAAAGTCACATACCTATTAGGAAATGCATATATCGAAACGTAATAATTTACATAATACAGTTCAAATATGTGTTTCGAATTTATATTTATACTCTTGGAGTACATTGTCCTGTAATATGCAACTCTATCAAAAACGATATAAATTAATAAGAACAGAAGAAAGTTAAGATTAAACCTAATTAATGAACCTCAAATACAAATGTATTTACAGATATTAATGTAAACCTTAGCAAGAAGATATTCCATGTATGTATAATATAAGATATAGATCCATATCAAATTGAAGTAAAATTATGATGCATTGGTAGGTACAATATGAATATCAGTATGTGTGACTGGAAGGATAACTGCTAACTGATGACATTTGACACGTTGTTTCTTATATATAAAGACCTGATGCCCTCCAGAATATCACACACTGTTATGCAAATTGCAATATGTACACTGTAGAGGTACAGCTCACCTTCACAAAAACATCACCTCTATCTTAGACTTACTTACAATTTTAGCCACAGATCATAGCATGCAAATCAAGATGTATAAGCAGCAGGAACAATAAAGATAACGATATTTTCATATACCTTGCGTTTGCTGCAACTTGTCAAAGAGATTTCATGATCAAACAAAACGTTAAGCATGTTAGTACAAACAGTGATGCCTCCACCACAAACCAGTGACCTAATTTTTAGTATAAATTATGTGATTTGTAAGTTATATGTGTGTTACACGTGAATCTGCCAACTTAGCTTGATAAATCTAAATCAAAATCTTATATATGACCACTGAATGAACTGTACCAGAGTTACGACTGTTTTGGAAGCCTTTGTCAATGACAAAAATCAAATTTTGCAAATTAATATGACAAATAAATCAACTGTCTCCAAAATAACAGTATGTTGTTTTCCAATTCTCAAGCTGTATTTTGTGTTGCAGGAAGGGTAATCAGCGAAGTAGTAAAGGTGGTGATACAACCATCCTTTGGCCATAGTGGCGCTCTTGAAATCACATTCTGAAAGGATTATCATATCACTATACCAAATACAATGGGACCATAATATTTCTGATGACAATCGCCCTTATAGCAATGGTGATGCTAGCCAGCTCAAGCTGTGTTATGCTATGCCACTTATCATTCATTATTCATTGAGTGTACTCCACAGCCACCTCCCTCATATTAAGATCAATCTGAGAAGATGTTAATAAGTAGTAAATTAGAACTGAGTATGAATTATTATATGAGTGAAGACAGAGTGATGGATTAGCATTGTTGATAAAAATCAAAATGAGGGACCTAATACATTATCATCTCAAAACCCTCTTTTGCAACACAATGGATACTATTGAAAATATTGATCCAAATCTAGTATCTTGTTATTAGAATTCATAGATTAAACAATGGATATCACACCACGTGGGCCACTGGTTGTTCAAAATCCCGAGACAAACTGAATTTTTCCACATCATTAATGTTCTGAATAATTTTATATGATGGAAAATATAGGATCTCAAGATAAGTGAGCAGATAACTTTTTGTGCAGAATGGTGTAGTACCTTTGCTAACGACCCCTACACAGCTGAGATTTCGAAGTCGTTTTTCACGTTTATGTGATTTGCTATCCTTTCCTGTAATTGCATAATTATTAAAAACATTTTGCATATATTAGCACAGAATCTCTTCAGTGTACCAATATACCCTTGTGGTAATATATTTATATTATCATCAAATCATGTTATTTATTTGTTTATTATATTCCATTCACCAAACAGTTTGAAAATAAAATTAATCAAGAAACTTAAAAAGTATCCTGTTCCGTAGATTTATTTACAAATGCACTACACAAATAAAGAAAATGAAAGATGAATGAAAATATCTATACATCAACATGCTTCTTCCACATGCATTCAGAATAAACTGTATATCGTGAATGATAATATTGGATTCCCAAAGTATGTTCTTCAGAAGTGTATATTGTTGTTATTCAGTTACATACTTTGGAAATAACCCTTGCAGATAGATTGTCCAAAGTTAAGTAATACTTTAATGAACAATGAACAAGGTTCAACTTGTAAATGCACCAGATACATGATTATTTATGTCTAAAAAACACCACAAATGAGTAGCATTCCCTTCAGGCCCACAGTATTATTCTCCATAAAGTTTATAATTAGAATTAATTTTATATTCATCCTAAAAAAATCCTTTGGTGATAAAAGTGACCCACTATCTGATAACGATTCACAAGTGAAGTTTAGGATTTCAAAATGATTGACCCAAGTAAAAGAAATTGAACACCTTGAAGTTATGGGACTATTGAAAAACACAACACTAGAGCTAGGACATTGTCCAAATTTTGGATACCTTTTATGCTGGTTATTTATGGTTGTGTATTTGTATGTTCCACATACAATTACATTGTGTGACAAAACATTGTCCTTACTTGTCTCTGTAGCAAACAGAGCCAATAACAATGAAGCATTGCCATGTTGCTGTCACTTGATAAGATCTCAACAATCAATATTCAATAATTTTTTATAACCTTGGTGTTTCTATAAAAAACCTTGAAAGAAAGAACTGGTAAATAGCAGCATGATTGTTCAAGAAAATTATTATTATTTCAAGGCCGCCTCCAGCTGCATGGCCCCTCCCTAGACTCTTAACCCCCCCTCTGGTCAGCCTGTACTTACACATATAACATATAATGAATAGGCATTTAAAAAATTCTCCTGCAATGCACTCATCCATGATGGATGTAAACACTATTCTGAACAGCAAACATTTTGTTATGTTGGCACTTGCCATGCATGTTTTTACATATTGTAACACAGTGTTCTTCAAATACTTTCGCAAATAAGGTGACACAATATACAAACTAAAATAGTCAAGCAAGCCATAATTGAGGATTCTTTTTGACAGCCTTGAAATGATGAGAACTTGAGAATCATACAAAAATGAAGTTTGTGGATGTTTTGATATTTACTTATTTCTTGTCTATTATTCCACTATCAATGACCCAAATTTTTAATATTTATTATGTGGAGGGTATAGAGTTTGTCAAAAGTTCCATACTATGATTTTATTCAATTATATCCTGTAACTTAACATTTGATAAACATCAATTAAATATATTTTAAAAATATATTAAGGATCATTCATTTTGCACAATCTGTATTTAACAATCAAATCTATTCTGACAAGGTAAATGTCTATTTCAACTGCCTATGATTGTCTTCAATATTCAATATCATATTTTTATTTTTCTTTTGGCACATGCATATTTACATACATACATTTGCAGTAGGTAAAATGATCAAATGATCTGATGATTAATGAAAACAGTTACCTGATGACTCATACAAAATATTTAAATTGGAAGTAATACATATTGTATGTATACGCTATTTGGATGTTGTTAGAATGAATGTATTAGATTTTATAATATTTTAGAGAGATTGAAAAACATATCTATTGAAATTCTAAAAGATAAAACATTAACATCAAATAAGATCCAAGGTTATATTTGACTTATATATTATTCACTTGATACAATATTTATACTTAGATCCGAAATGATTTCTTGAGTTATGAGTGCCTTAGAGATGTAAATAAGAGATACCTAAGAATATGGACTATTTGTAAAGATTTTATCGCTTTTTAGATGATTTAAAATAAGTAGTCTTTTAGAATTGCAATAAAGATTATCATTAAGATTATAAGACTGAACAATTGTTACATACAAAGACATATAACAATGATACATCTCAATAAGATCAAAGCATCCAGCTTACCTGAAGTGAAGGTTATACCATATAAGGCATAGCTACTTACTTTCTGATTTCCTAAAAAAGCCTTCTTGTCTTTCTCTTATATACAATATCCCTTCTTTTTCGAATTTGGTGGAAGGCTGCATCGCCAAAGTCACTAATTCTTGCTTGTTGAATCGCATTTCGGATTATTCTGATAGATCTTAACTGTGGGCAAGTGTTGAGTATTGATTTAACAGAAAGATGAGATAAATGAAATATCACGAGAAATATGTAAAGAGATAACCAGCAGATACTGGTTGTAAAATAACCAATGAATGTATATGTTGAGAACTCGAGATATGGTATAAATAAACAATCTCCAAATGTGGGAGGTATGTAGCACTCCCTGGTTGCAAGGTGGCCAAAAAAAACTTACATAAGACTCAAGCCAAAATGAGTACAATTATTTGTCACATCGTTTTGTTGAAAAGAAAAAAGTTATCCTAATGAATTACTTTAGGCATTAACATTATTCCAAATTACAATTACATTTTGATACAAAAAATTTTGAGTGGAAACAATCCGTGAAACGTCAACAAAACCTTAAAAACTTAGGTCGCATAAATGTCAGTCGTGACATTGACAACTTGTTGGATATTCCGTCACCTAGCAGAGGATAGCACAATTACATCTACACTCATCTTCAAGCGTAACGCACAATAGCGCTACCTATTGGCAACTTGCGTATTCAAGGGCTTACATTTCAAGAGCCTTGAATCGGTGACGGATATCTCTTTACTGAACTGCTGGAAAACTACATTTGTCTGCTATTAGATGGTGAGCTGCTAATTCCATAGATAACAGAGAATAGGTTTGCTAATAAATTGTTTTTAATCATATCAATCAGATAACCCCTCTCTTTTCAAATTCACAAACATCTTTTTACTTAGGAAGTATTGCAATAAAAAAACAGACAAAAATGATAAAACGCTCAAACTTGGTTTCTGGTATGTTCCAAGGTTCCTCATCACAAAAAAATCAGGTGTTGGTGGAAGACAATCATCTATAAAATTTTGATCTCAGTTTTTTGTATGTGGAATTATACTGAAATATCCTATTTGTAGATATATTATACAACTGCTAATACTACAGATTACATTATACATTACATTATTTTTTTTGGAAATATATATATATATATATATATATATATATATATATATATATATATATATATAATGAATGAATAGAATTTCATTTGGAAAGAATATAATTTATCCCATGACCTTTTAAATGACGTATTTCCCTGACTACCTGACCACTTTCAAGCCATTTAATTGATATACAGAGGGGTCTTGACAAGCTTCACAATAAATCGAGTATAGACAGCAATAACATTTTTTTTTGGTTTATATCTGAAACGAATCCTCAAAATGCATGTTGGGAATAAGTTTATTTTAGGAATTTCATCATCCAAAAATTCCACAACATAACACTGGACACCCCGTATATAAAAAGGGATTATATAGGATACGAGAAAGATACAATTTCCTTATAAGCATTTATTAATATAAATTACTATCCAACAGTAATTCAACTTAAAAATTAGTAACAATTATTATCATCCATTATCAATATTAAAATAAGCAGATACTTTTTTTCTCTATCAAACATAGGTACTAGTGTACATCAATTTTTTGCGGTACATTTTTTCGCAGATAAGTGTAATGTCTTTGTAAATTCATATACACAGGGACCACAGGTTACACTAAATCAATTTTAACGGTTCTAAGATATCTATTATATAGTACCTATAAGTAGTTTTTGCGAACGATTCTATGTAGTTCAATCAATAAATAATTGGAAAACAATCAAAAAGAGGATGGAGAACTTGCCAGTGCAAGGCATTCAGGCATGTATCAAGGATATTAATTATTATTTTGCAAAATACAGATTTATAAAACATTGGTCAATTATTGGCAATCACACATGACACTTTATTCAATCTGACAATGATTCAAATGACAAAAACTAAAGCTACCATGCAAAATGGAAGTATATCAAATCAAGTAATTCTTTCAAAACAGTTGTAAAACCTTAATTTTCATTGCGCCAAAACGTCATATCGAGTTTAATCAATGCATTTTTATCATTTGGTGCATCTGAGTTAGAGACGTAAATACACTTTTTAGAATAAACCTAATGACCCTGTGCAAATTTCTGTATATATTATATGTAAAAAAGGTTTCAAGCCAATCGTATTTCCGATCGGTATTAAGATCGCAATATCAAAGCAGCTCTTTTAACTTAGAAGACCGTGTATATACAGAAACATTCCTGCAATTCACGAGTTTTTGTACTCCAGTCATCAGGTGAAATATTCAAATATAAATAAATGAAAATGTAACAAATCGTACCAAACCAAGTGTTTTTCAGCTTATAGCGATTAGAAAATTCTCAGAACCACAAACTAGAGTTGTATATTTTTTTGCTTTATGATCATGAGGAAAAATCCACTCTTCAAATGACTACTCAAGAGGCAGTGTTGGCAAAAAATTTTGATTCATTCAAACGACTTTCTGTTTGGAAGTAGAGGGTATTTACATGTGAAGCAAATGTATTATTCGAGCAAAGGATAACCCTTGCTAGTTGCTTGCATGTATCATCTCGGTTGGAAAACACCCAAACTCGCGTCAAAAAAGCATCAGTGAAGAACATTGCAAAATAATTTATTCTCGATCAAAATCTACAGAGGTGCTAGTATACTTCTCATGGCTATTTCACCTCAATTTGAAGTGGAACAGCTGATTAGCCAAAATGTTTTGACAATGGCAACAAATCCAACTGAATGGTTGTTTGTTTAGTGAGCTTCTAAAATTTATTCAATAATTAATAAAAAAAAAATGTAGGTTTATATAGAATTAACTCCAGAGTGTCACTGGCTAATGAGCTGTTCCACGTCAAATCGTGCTGAAAATCCAGAGTAATACTATTTTCATAAGACAAAACTATTGCATCCAGCTGGAATTTAACCCTATTTCTTTAAAAAAATGAGGCTTTAAATGTTAGATGTGAAGTTATTGTCAAATCCCATATACTGATTATGATATACACATCTTCATAATGCAACAGCGCCACCACTACAGCTTAAATGGTATGTTACTTTCTCATTTAATCCTAATTTTTTTTGCTCGATTCAGTGGAGTATCTAGGGAAAATGTTTCTCACGGCGCAATGAACAAATTAGTTGATAATAGGAAAATGCGAATTAAATCTTACGGAAAGCTTGATCGCCGATTTATGCGTCATGATCAGAGTTCAGGCTGTCAAGAGCGAACGTATATATAAATCGACAAAAAACGTGAATTCTCGCATTTGTTTGTTCATCAAAAACGATATAAAACTGCGTGTGAATAATACATAGCACCATTAATCTACACATTGTCATATAAATATAGAGTGGCTACCTGCTATTATTTTTGTCACACAAAGGCTTCTGATTGGCATATATACACAAACGCATTCGTTCTAGAAAGCTGGAAAGTTTTCATACTGATGATGACGCTCGTAAAATCTAATAGACTAAGATCTTAGAGTCGTTAGACCTAGGTCACTTTACCAAAGCTAATATTGTGACCGTATGGTTTAGAGCAGATGCATATTTGCTAGTTTGAAAGTTTGTCTCTTTAAGAAAAAGCAGCTAGTCTAGATGAAAGTATGATAGTCGGACAAACATACTAGGACGACGTTCTAGTTCACTAGGTTGGCGTAACCTATACTGATATGTTTTTTCAGTTTAAATGGATCCGATGAAGTGATCCATTTTATTAGAACAACATTTTGAAACCTTTCCTATTTTCCTCTGTTAAAGAAAGCAAGATTGTAAACTAACTGAAAATGCTATGACAAAAAATGGTGCTACCAGACCTTCCGCACACTTTTATGTAGAGGAAGGTTTTCTGTACATTTTGTACCTATTTTCTGTTAGGAAATCCCGCTTTCAAGCTAGCAAATACCCATATGCCCTCAACTGCATGACGTTGGTCAGGCAGCTCTAGGATCTTGGCCCATAATGCACTCGCCCTGCTGTCCATGCCCTAGATGCGCCACTGGCTTGACCTGACGACTGCAGCGTCATCTTTAGCTTAAAACTCGTTCATCGTGTCCGTCTAGGAACAAGAAACGTGCGACGGGCGATAATATCACTCTCCCCCCGTCACGGTCACCTCCCTGAAGATGGCTGAGTTGTCGGACTGCAAAGGGTCTATCACAGGAGTGGTAGTCATACTGCTACCGTCATCAGGGTATTTTTTGTCCTCTGCATCGCCGCCTATCTCTTCTTCCATCTTATTCTCTTCGGTTTCATCACCCTCTACATTTTTGGTATTATTTAGTTCGTCCTCTAAGTGCTCTTCCTCTTCGTGGATGGTCTGCGATACCTCTTCTGTGGAAGAGTCCCTACGCGAAGAGTTAAGTTCTTCGTTTATTTGTTTTACGTCCTGAAACAAATGACACGAAATGGAGGAATCATGTTTGTCTCAATTGACGAGTTGGATATATGTATGGAACACTTGAACTTCTTAAAATTTGCATAGAGAGATTTCCGGCATGCTCAACTCAGCTAAAATTTAATCGTCAATGTAAAACTTTACTCTCACCATTTTCGCGATAGCGAATTTTGGCGCCAATTCTTGGGCACACCGTATGATTTTTTTTTGTGATTTTGAAGTACTCACCTGAGCTCTCAAGGAAGTAACAGCATCTAATAAAGTTCCTCCATCTTCACCACAAGGCTTTAATACCAGGTACAGAAGTAAATCAGACAAAGAGATTATACCTATGACTTTGTCTTCTTCGTCAACTACAACTAATCTATGAACCTGAAAGAGGAAAAATATGTAATTAGTGTGTGCCTGAGCCTTGATCCAATTTGATAGGATTTAGATGATAATATTAGATATACTATGGATTACATAATTTTAGATTTGTATTGAATTTATTTTCGACAGTGACAGTGCATGTAATAAACAATGAAAAATTCAGTGCAATTCTCTCCTGAGATGATTTCTTCTTAAGGAAATGATGCATGTATGTAAACAAAGGAAATGTTCTGTATTTTTTTTAGTTTCAATTGTTTATATGATCACGCTCATTGAAATACTTTTTTGAAAGCATTTTTTAATACAAAATTTAAGTATTACATATATTAATTTCAAAAATACTAGACATCAATATCACGGAAGGTTCAATAAGATTAGATACCTACTTTATTTGTAGCAATTACACATATTCTTACCTCAGCTTTAACAATTTTCTCCATTATAGCATATAAAGTTTCGTCTAATTTACACTTATATACACCCTCGAACCACTCATTCCTATGCTCATTGGCTTTCTTCAAAGACACATCTAAATCGTTATAAGTTTTCTCTGCTGCCAAATTCTGTAAAAAAAAATAAATTCAGTTGATTTGTTAGCAGGGAAGATAAATTAGTCTCTAGTCTCTTTTTAGATAATTATATAAATAATTTGAAAATCCATATTCTCCTGCAAGGAGCGAACTAGTATTGTAAAACTTATGGTGAAAAAGTGTGTATAATCTCCACTATAAATACATGTGTGCTGCTACAGACGTACATGTTTCGCTTTTAGCCTAGACTCGACAGTATAGCTTGCCGCCCAGAAAGTAGAGGGCAATTAGGTAATTAATTGATAACTAAGAGTTTAGGAATAAGGTACTTCAGGCATGTGCTCATGCAAAGTCCGTAATTTATGTTATTACTAACTTTGAGCCCTATCTACCGATTTGTGATGGCCAGAAAATTTCAGTTTTTGTAAGAATCGGGGCTTCGTAAGTTATCTTAGAGTCGTAGCCTTTAAATATATTATAACAAAAATATATACTTACAATTACATCAAACTTAGCGTAAATATCTACAAGTCGTCCCTCTGGATCGATGATGGGCAAGGCGGAAACCCGCCTCTCGACGAATTTTTTTAAAGCTAATATTATAGTTGTGTCCTCTGTGGCTGTTTCGATATTATCGTAACTACCAATTCTAACCTCTCTCAACGTTTTATGCATATAACTAGGTTTAGGTAATTCATTAATCTGAAATAAAAAAAATGTTTTAATGAATTTTAATATATAGGCATCGAAAAGTCGCGTTATTTCTGGGTAGCAATTACCAGATGAGCAAAAAACGTAAAACCGTTTAGCTGGATTCACATTATTGGACATTAAAAATCAAAACGGATAATTGGTTTTATTTATCGAAAAATTTAAGGTTTTCAAATAGTATCCAATCCTAATAACAATGCCATTAAAAATGTATTGACGGAGACTAAGACAAAGAAAGCATTGGAAAAAGAACAGCAATTATAAATAACTGACATCAAGTTAATATTGAATATTTTTATCCGTTTTTACCCTAAACATAGAGGGGGTAAATAGACAATTTCACATCCATCTTAAAAATCAACATCTATTGATTGACAGTTTTATAGCTGTGTTCGATTAGATGAAAGATATTGAATTTGATTTCGATTTTCCACACGACGCACTGTGTTTCGCGGTATATAAACCAAAAAAGCTACCGATGTGTAGCGTTTTCACTAAATTAGTTTTTTTTAAATATCTAATCATATTTTGACGACCGAGGCTCAAAAAAAATTGCCGATTACTAAATCTCAAATATTTCATAATAATTGTGTGCTCTCCAATATGCAATAGACCTGCTATAGACATGCATGTTTCGTCTTTAGCCTAGACTCGTCAGTATAGCCTGGCGGCCATTTCAATATCTTGTGTTTCAATATCGTCTAGTTGAAAGTTAACTCACATATAAAAACAGAAACCTAAGGATCCTCTTATGTGTAAGAATATACAGTACGTTCCCCGTTTCGGGGTCGATGACGGGCAGCCTGTGGATTCGGTTGTGGATCAGTGTCCGGATAGCGTCGTACAGAGACGCGTCGGGGCTGATGTAGATCAGCTGCTTCTTGTCTTTCAACACCCGCCGCCATGTGTCCAGCTTGTGTTCCTCTAGTTCGTCCATGGCCACGCTTGGCGACCGGTAGTACATTCGAAGGATCTTGATGAAATCAGTGATAGTCAGCATGCCCACGAATTCCTGTTTCACGCTATCCCATAATGGCGCTGCTCTGACCCCTGCAAATAGAAATATTGATCATCAGCTCGCGCAAGTTTCCTGAGAATGAAGTCCTTCTTCATCCATGACCACTTAATGAAAACATCCTCTCCACTAAACGCATAGCCTGCTACAGATATCCACGGCATTGGTGTTAGCCAAGAGGCTCGTTAGTGCAGCGCGGCAAACGATAGATAGCACTTTTTACAATGACGAGCTGTACTATAGTGACATCTTTTATTCTGCATAAGCATAGGCTTGTGCCAGAATGGTATTTAATTAATTACGCGGGGCAAAAGTCGGAGGCCTGTTTATTTGAAATCAGATGGAAGATTTAAGTAATATTTGTTCTATAGGACACCAGACGGTAACACCGCCGGTGAAAATGATCTGTAATCGTTGAATGATTGTTTTCTTACTTTTTCGTTCCATTCACGCTGTATTCCAGAACATATCTATATTGTTACAATCATTATGGGATGGAATATTTAGATAATGGTTCCTTGTATGTAGTTAATTAGATGAATAATAAAAACTTTCCAGTCATAATAGAGCGTGCGTAGTGATCGAGAAAAATCCTGAGTTTGAAATAATACGTCTTTTTGTTTGTCTTGTGATGTTTACGTCACGAAAGTCTGACACTAATTTTCCGTCTGTCTGTCATTCTGTATGTCTGTCTGTATGTTGGCATTTTGTTTCTCACCGCGTAATCTCATCGACCGCTGGATTGATTTTAATAATAATAATAATAATAATAATAATAATAATAATAATAATAATAATAATAATAATAATAATAATAATGAACGACTCTGTTTTATCTACAGCGAATTTTAGCTGTACCTTAAGTAGAATTACTATAATAAACATGACACCTGTATTAACTATTATTCAAGTTACTTAGAATCATGACTACGAATCATTTAATTACATTAATCTACACAATCTACTGTACTTATTACTCTAAACATCCAGGTTGTTCTTCCAATAAATATTTTTCAAATAATTTCCTAAAACTACTAACATTTCTGATTTTCACTAAAACTGGAATCTGATTGTAAGGCCTGGTAGCATTGTAACGGAATTATCTCTCAAATATGGAAGTATTATGAATAGGAATACTAAGATGTTGCTTGAAACTTGTAGACAAGCTGGATTTTTCAAAAGTTTGATTTCGGACTTCCATTGTCTATAAAATTTTTGAGTATCACAACGTTTCGATTGATATGCTATTTTCAATCGTCTTCAGGTGAACTGTTCATATATATAAACGTTATTTTGCAACTAAGAATTAAAGATTGCCAATGATCCTACCATTTCTATTCTATATCGTATAGTAATACGGGTCTCGCCACATAAGAAAAAAACTACCTTTCATCTAAACAAAAATAACTAGATTCCTTACCATTATATACAAGTGCAAAAAATGCCTTTTTCACCAAGAGTTGCGTATCAAAAACGACTAGCTTCGCAGAAGTTGGTATGAGATCGTAGCACTTGTGGAACTTGAAGAACTTGACGAATATCTGCGATTCATCTTCTTCTGTAACAAAAATATTATAATAATATATCAATGTATATGATAAATATCTTATAAATACTACTACTACGACTATACATAATTTGATTTTTTATTTTCATCAGGAACAACGAAACTTTTTGTTACAAGAAGCAATATTATGTCTGGAAAGCAAAACACAAAATTGTATATATATGTGTTATAGATAATAGACATGCATATGCTCAATGCTCGAGTCATCTTCCATCAAGCTTCTGGGAGTTAACATCAATAACAACATGTCCCAGCATTATATTAACATTTTGCCGGATTTTACAGGTCGGTGTCCCAGAAGCAGGGAGTTCTCTTGCGCTCCAGAAGGATGTATTCACCAGAACAACTACTGCTACAGCGTCTGGTGGATGCAAAACGGACGCATCCTCAGTGAGTCGGACTGCCTAATAGCGGTTACATCCCTTGTCTCATATGCAAATGACTCTAGGCAATGATGAAACACACAAAAGTTGCTGGGATCATTTGTTTACGTGAAAATTTTAAATGGTAGCGCGACTTGCCACATACTTGCGAAGAATCTCGATAGTTTTATGTCAGTTTATGGACTTTTGTTACTCTCATTCCAATGACGCATTAGTTTTCAATAAAGCGCCTCAAACATGGACTTTATTATTATTTTTAAAAACTATGCTTATATACTAGTAAACCACAATATGAACTGCAGACAACGTAAACAAATTAACTCATAGATATCAACAATTTATGCAATATACAGTGCTGCTGAGTACTGCACTTCATTGTATGAATTGCAAAATGCTGTTTTGCATAATAATTAGGTATAATCTGCATTCTGCAGAACATGGCAAAATGCACGTAGCAGTTATATGGAAATAGCAAATTAGTTTCCTTTCTTGGGTGTGAATAGCTAGTAAAAAGAAATTACACTTGACATTAATAAGGTGGCATCCATTAATTAAGTGTGTCGATTGTCTAATCACACCCCTAGTGAATACTAGCTTTTAAAGTTGCTAGATCGTTGTCCAAGATCACAGTGATGATATTTTGGAAAAAAATTCTTAAATGAGAACTACTAAAATTAATAAAATAATATTTATTCTAATTCAGTCCATAGAGCCTCATGCTCGGTCTATGGAGCGACTGTAGGAACCAACATATGTGATTTTCAATAAAATCATCAGCTCCTTCAAGCTGGCTCTGATTTAGCCACAACTTTTCCCAATTTTCTTGCAATTTTACAGTGTTTTTTTTGCGGGAAAAATTACGTTATATTTGTCGACACCCCTTCCACCCCCTCCAACACCCCCACGTAATTGATGGACGCCCTCTAAGAACGACATGGCCCTGCAGCATTTACATGTCTCATAATTTCAGAAACTTATCACATGGTAGTTCTCTTTAATTCATCTTTCTTGTTATGGTCGATAATTGGAACCACGTGACAATTAAATTAGATTTACTGCGTTTCTTCTGACTAAAGCTAATGTGGACATCCTCGAGTCGAACGTGCCAAGGATAAGAGGCAGTGGAAGTTCACCTGCCGCTTAAGGACTAGCAAAAACTAACGATTTCTATTTTCTTAATACACACGAGTAATTAGATTTCACCCTCACCTAAACACACTTATAATGTTACTCTGTTCCACAAATAAAAACGCATTAGAGTTGTGATGTGTTCCACAAAGTAAGGATATCTGCGATCTATATGGACTTTATTAGTTGCAGAGTGCGCGAGGCAGAACGATACATATTTTTCTGCTCATTATATTTTCAACTAGCCGCTAACTGAAACCGCTTATGATTTTTGAAGTACAAAATAAAAATTTATTACATTGACATTTTTTACGTTATTGAATATATTTCATTCAATGGAACAGTAACAGAGTTGAGGGAGTCCCAGAAAAGTTAATCTTTAATCTAGGTGTTCACTCAAAATATCGAAAAACCACTCTAACCAATTTGTAAACTGTATGATAACATAGGTGTGAAAAATATGAATAAAAACGTATTAAAAAAAACAAGGGCGTATCTTTTTGGTGATGAACATGCTAATTCTCAGGAATAAAATTAATTTAAAAAAATAATGAGTTAACTTTTATTCCCGACTATTCTTCACCACCTGTGGTTTCCGTTTTACCCATGTCTTTCACTGAGTTTCTACAAAATGGACACACAGTCTAAAGAACAATTCTACATAAGAATCATACAATAACATCAGAAGAAATCTCCCTGGCTTCATAAGACGAATTAACCTTTTTTACCTAAATCGTTTGGACTAAGCACTAACTACGAAATTGGCCTAACTGATGCGCTCCTACTTCACTCGTTACAAAACTGTACTTTCGATAGCACCAAACATAACATAAATGTTTCTGCTGGATAATAATATCCGACACGTGTAGGATATCCTGAAAATATGTAAATATAGAAAGTGAAAACGTCAAGAAAAGGATGGTATCATATCCCTTCGCATTATAGAACGAGACGTGATGAAAGAGACCTCAAAAAGGAAACAAGAATGAGTAATGAGTCCCTTTCCGGATGGAAATTGAATGGAAATAAAAGCTCTTTTCGTGGTGACCTTTATAAAAATATAGGGTTTTATCTGTGAATCTCATTTCTTCTTCTTCCGGTCTCTATGTCAGCAATTGAATTGTCTATTTATTCGCGGTTTTTATTTAATATGAATGGTTCTTCCAAGTCCTCTGCGGCCATTGATTCTACCTTTCATGGTTAGCTGAATGATTTTGTATAAGTTTCTTCTAGAAACGTGCAGTAAGTAGGATATCTACAGCAAATTTAAGAGATGCAAAAAACAGAGAAAATATGACCTAGAGGATCATTTGGCGCCTTCACATGTTTGTTGATTGAGCATATATGTATAAAGTTTGCAATTCCCACAGTTTTTGTAATATTTTTGAACACAAATTTTGTCATCTTCGTCGCATCTTAACCCAAGATGTGATGACGTAACCACGTTACGTACATGTTTCTCCTCAAAAACATGGGCGTACTGAGCTAGATGTGGGGGGAGACTGCTGCACTACTAAAATACAAATGACTTAGACTTCGAACCAATAAAAATAGAGAAGACTTATTATCCTTTTCATAAATTTTTCTGGTACGACCAAACGCCGAGAGTGGCCTATACGTAAGAGATGTGAGATATTTTCTTGCAAATTCTTGGTTAAATGGTCTTAATAGACGATATCCGAGCTGACCCCGCTAAATTATATCCTATATCCTAAAACTTTGTATGAAACTATGAAAATCATTCCAAAATAACAAATATTTTTCATTAAATGGAATGTTTGTCTTCTGAGAACCTTTATTCTTACTAGAGGCGCAGATAGAGGTGGGGGGGGGGGGGGGTCAAGTGGATCAATCATGAGTCATTGGAAACAAATGAAATAAGAGAATTTATTCACTTCTTTTACGGATACAAGGATTTCACCAATAATGTAGATATACGTTAAGAATGTGAACAATTTTCCATAGAAAATGACTAATATCCCCCCATTGCAGGAAGCTATTTACACCACCGCATAGTACCACGGCGACCGTCGTTCAGCAAGATCCGAAGGGTGAAAACTTGGCTGACCAGATTATGTTCAATGACCATTCACAGAAAATTTGTATTCAGTATCCAGTCGAGATATGGCAGAGAAAATGGGGTTCTGAAGAAATACTCAACTAAATAATGAAGTTAAATAGAATAATTCAGCTTTTCCCAAGCATTCATGTGTATTCCAAAAGGGAAAGCGGTACCGCAATCTGCTGGTTAAAATATCATAGCGAATTGTAATGAAGTTGTTTAGAATTTCAGGGGTACCTCTGTAGCATTATTTCTTATTTTGACGTGAAATAGCGAGTAAAAACTTAGACGTGCCTTTGTTGTTTTCTGTTGACACTGTCGCCGTTAAGCTAATTGGATATTGTACCGAAATTGGAAGAAAAGTGTACTAAAAATGAAAATTTAATCAAAATCTTTAAATCAGTTACCGAAATGAAAAAAACGGCAATTTAATAAGGCAGAGCTTAGGAAAAAATTCATCAATCAAAATGTTTTTGAACACGTATAACGTGATCATCTACATGAGAAAAATATTCATAAATCAAGCTTCTGAAGCAGTTTTTTCAACCTAAAATCATCATAAACTTGTGAAACATGTAGAAATGAGGTAAGAAGACTGCAAGATTTTCGGATCTTTCATTTTTTCATTGAACTGTCCGAAAATGATTGAACAAGCATACAAAACGAAGTATCAAAAAGTTCCAGTATATTGCTTATCGCTTCGTCGCTAATGCACAGATTCAAAAATAGTATCACAACTTGCTATGAGTCTATAACAATATCTCAACTTTGTGACAAAAGCTATAACAAACACACCAATAGAGAATGCATTTGTTTCTCCTGTCGCAAGATCATATCCTATCCACTTTCCAAGCTGAATGCCTGTCTGTTTGTATCTAGAAACGTTTTTTTGATCAGTACAAATCTCTGACCGCTAAGTTTCAACTTGTAGAACGCCGGTGCTGCAAACCGAAGAGGTCTGATTTGAGTCCCGCCGATACCAGGTTTTGAACTGAAGATGTGTATCTTTTCATTTGATATGTTGTCCCATTTCTTCGGTGTATAGATTTACCTTTGTCCAAAACGTCGGCCAACCATTCTTTATAAGCTGGTGAGATCGTCTCGAACTCTTTGATCTGGTCCAAACTGTACACTTCCTCGTCGTCGCAGCCGTGCGGCAACAAGATGGCGAATTGTCCCGAGTAGACGTGCAAACGAATCAATCGCGACATAGGTGGACGGGTTGAGGACGGATGAGTACATCGCAAACCGAATAATATCTCCTATAATCACTGTCTTTCACTATGTCCTACACATAACAGTAGTTTGTACTCCAAAGCGATGCAGATTCCGTTGGAATCGTTCAACGTCAGGCTAGTAAGTTCTGGGAAAGCAAAACGTCACACTACAAAGCAACCGAAACGTTAGTAAAACTATTCAGGTAACCGCATGTGATTTGATGAACCCCCGATTCAAAAATATTAAAAAAATGAGACTGGCGGAGCAGGTAGAGATAGCAACTTTCAGCTTAATGGTTTGGATAACAATGTTCCATAAAATGCCTATAAATGCGTCACTGAGGAGATCAACTATGCCTCAAAATGGTCAATGAAATCTCTAAAATATTTCAGGCTAATTGAAAAAAGCTATTTTATAGTTGACTTCAAAAAATATTGAGCGAATTTAAGTGTTCTTAAAAATTGAATTAAAAATTTCGCAAAGGTCTGATCAAAATCTATAATAAATATAACAGCAAATGAAATAAATAGGAAACCTACTTGAACGCAAAAATAGTTAATCAGAAGCGAAAGACATTAGCCCCTTTAAAAAAATGAGGTTTATTACCTCTAAAATGTCGTATAACTTGTGAAAGAAATTTATATGGTTTACATTCAGTCCACAGCTATTGAATGTTGAATCTCTAACTTACCCTAACCTTAAATCTCAATTTTTATTCAAAAAATGTCGAAATTATCTAAAAATATAGTTTCTCTTTTTTTTGAGGATAACTCCGACGCCATTAAACAGATTCTCGAAAACTATAAAGCTTTGTCGTGCCAGAGTAGTAACTGCCTTTCCAAGAATCACGTCAAAATCCGAAAAGCATTTGCCCAGAGGAAGCAGGATTAGGGCTTATCGGACAGAGTACAGACAAACCGACCGACAAAAATGAGTGAATGAAACAAAAAAGACAACACAATATCTCGAATAAGAAATTTTTTGCCGTGAGAACTAAAAGCACTATAACATTTTGTTGGCAAGGTAAACATATCTTAGTCGCATTTTCCTTAGAATGCCTCTCAAAATGATTCTACAATCACAGCAACTTTGTACTCTGACCCAGATTAGTGACACAGCCCATCAACAGGCCCTATAATTAGAAACAGATATACGATCTCACAGGAATAATCGCCATGCTAGATTCACGCATCACTACTCCACCGATAATCTATCAGCTAATCAACTGTGAAACTGCCTGCCTGTTGAACATCACTTCACTCTTGATCCACTGATGTATGTTGGTTCGGTTACTCACACTTCCATAATCAAAATACACTCAGCCGAGCTGTTAGTTACGTTTGCTTTTATACTGAGTAATTATACCTAATCGGCGTTAAATATTTGTGGGAAATACAGGGCTGCCTATAGTAACAATCCATTCAAATATCTAGTCTTTCATTATTTTATATGGATAACCTCTCATGAAGGCAGGAAGCTTATCGTACTCCAGAAGTGCAGAGAGAGGATTACGACCTTAAAACAGTGTAAATTGTAACCATTGGGAAAGTTTTCGATAGGCTTACTATGTATGGGCTGCTATCAAGCCTGTGCCAATGGTTAGGATGGAGGCATTTGAATCATATTCCATCAAGCTTCTGCAAATTGCTATCAACAACATATCAAGACAGGATCATTTCGACGGCCTTGCTAGGTCGGCATTCCAGAAGCTGAGGGTTCTATTCCGATCCAGGAAATGCCCCGATCGGAGCATCGCTGGAGTACTGATCGTTTGTGTAGGGATGCTCTCCGAAGTATTCCCTAAACCTTCTGGATACAATCTAAAAACGAACAATACAACACCAAGAATCGCCAGCACAGAAAACACTAGAGAAGCCCAACAGGCGCAACCTCACCAGTCGAGCTTCGAGCGACTTCCAAAAGCCGTTCTTTTCGAGAACCTCGGTGTTGTGGAACAATATACAGTGTTGTAGGGTAAATAAGAATAGACATTTATCCTGAGGCAGCGTTCATGAACCGTGATAGGCTTTCTGCCTTTGCGTGAGGGTATATATAAAAAATAACCTATCCCTATTCAATTTTAATTTACTTAGGGTTAACACAAACACGGACACACCCTCGCCAAGTTACCGCTTTGCTCCTGGCCAATAGGCTACAAATTATTGGGCTTGAAACACCACACCAATAGTAGGAGCATATGAATTTGTCGATCGATATGTGTTTGTTTTGACGCGACGTAAATTAAATTTGAATAGGGAAATACATATGTTCGTGTTCAATTTACAATAGCGACTAGGGTATTTTCACTACAGCTGCTTATTTTTTGAAGGTGTCCCTGTACAGAAGATGACAATCGATTCGTTACACGATTCTGTTTCCTTGTAAGTCGATGTGATGACCGATTAATTTTCCAATTTAGATTATATATAAATAGTGAGCAACAGCAACACAACTGGTTCTATTTATCTAGGCTCATTAAATATGTGTTGCACAGTATGCCAACATCACTTGATATAACCTTGGGTGGAAAATGCATGTAAGATAAACGCAACAGATATTTTAGTTTGAAGTTTACGAGTCTAATTGACCATTGACTTGAGTCCCGATTGAATTGTGCTGGTTGTTCATCATTGGTTACCAAGGACCAATGTTGACAGTGAAGTTTGAGAGATGAAAATACATAGAATTTTATTTTTCATTTTTCATGCTCTATTCGAGACAGTCGAATTAGAAAATTTATGCAATAATTCGGCTACCTATAAGAATATTGTTTTTGCTGGATAGCTGGAGTAAACAGCCGTAACAGTGTGGAAGCTTCAACGGAAAAACGCATAACTACGATGGACGAGTGCTTTGATGTTTTTAACAAAGATTAATTAATATCTCTCGTATCAGATAAAACATCATTAATCAATATCGTTTAAAGTACAGAATACAGCAGTTCGTAAACTGTGTTGGGAGTTTGTATGCTTAAAACTTCGTTAAAAGCACTTGATGCAAAAGTTTGTTGAATTAATTAACTTTGGGTATGAAGTGGATTGCCCAGTAAGTAGCTTTGATTAAACCTTGAAAGCTAAATGGCGTACTTAAAGTCTGGCAAGGTGCGCCTTTTCCAGGACTTCTAATTTAAGACAACGTAGGTGTGTAATCTGATTCTTAAAAATACTACCGTAACGCAGGGCGAGTAGGCTTGGTATAACCATAGCTCCAAAACAATTATCCATAGAAGTAGAAATGTTAGACATGTAGATTGTAGATGCTCCCACTTGGTGAAACTTTTCAGATAAAAAATTGTTGAACATACAATTTTGTATCCGAATTAAATATTAGAATTTGTACAGACAGCTATTTCTGATTCTTAAATGCCTCTAACAAATAAATCATCACTTTTAGCTCTGTAAAAGGTTAAAGACGATCGACTATTAAACATAGTCTCTGAGATCAGTATCTTTGGTCCTGAGCTCAGTGTATTTTGCCCATCGGTGCCAAGAAAATCCTATTACAAGACCTGGAGTTCAGTTCAAAGCACAGAAGATTCTAACAAGAAAACCAAATACTGCTCGACCAGCCGTGGAGATAGAGGAATGCCCACTATTGGAGTTATCTTCTATCAAGCTTCTGGGCCGTCACCAATAACATATCCTGGCATGATCATCTTGCCGGCGTATATAGGTCGGCGCCCCAGAAGCTGGGGGCTTTCTAACGCAACATAAAGTATCAATCACCAAAACATCTGCATCTACTCTACAAGGCTCAGATAAGATCGTCACTGGAATACTGCTTGCATGTGTGGAGATGCGTACCAAATCACCCCCTGAAGCTCCTGGACAAGATCAAAAAAATAGTAATACGTCTAGTAGATGCGTCTGAGCTTACAGAGGACCTCAACGGCTGTCTCATTGATGAGACCCGTGGGTTGCGACACTTTTTCTACTAGTTCGGGGTAGTAGAATATCCACTGCTGAGAAATATCTGATAAAGATGTACAAGGGGCCCAAAGGAACGTGAGTGGCTAATTGCTCTTCTTCCAATACAGAAGTAGATTTCAATAAACCGCCAAAGCTAAACGGTGTACTTGAGAGTTACTTTGAAAAGTATGGTGTGTATTATTTTTGTAGAAACTGGCCATAAACCGAAACCATATTATTATGCATTTTATTCAAATAGTAGTAGTAAATATATTAAGAAATTAATAATATTCGATATAAGCGAAATTTAAATATCAGGGTAATCTTCACTAGAAATGTGTTTGGGCATCATTACAAGATACATACTAAATTTCAGTTTAATTATATGCGCTCTCATACATCTACGTATACGAGCTAATTGCAGCTAATTAGCCCAATCTTGACATGCAACTGAACGACTGACTCCAGACAACACAGAGTCAAAAACAACAAAGGAACCAAAGCAAGTATAACCGAAAAAATGTCATGTCCCGCGCCGGTCGTAGTTCGAAAATAGCCGCACAGGCCTGCGTGCCAACCCGACCTGTCACTACTCGAGTTCTTCGTACTCGGTACGCACCCACGCTGGACAGATCGCGAGACGCACGGTGCGTTTTTTTCGCACGCGATTCAAGTGCGATGAGCGCGATATACTGGCGTTTGGTCGAGCTACGTTGGCCCCAGGTTATTTTGGACCGCCAGTCTCCAGTGGTGTGCCAAAAAGGTGCTTGGCGTCGCCTTGATCGGAAGTAGATGGACGAGGACGTTAAAACGGTGCCAACTATGTTGCCAGCTTCAAGTTTTTTTTCTGTGATAAACTACTACTACTGAGTACTCAAAATACCCAGTAGTCGGTACTCATGAGTAATTTGGTGATATAGTAGGTCATATTCGAAATAAAAATGATAGAAAGGCCTCCCCAACTCCAGAAAATATACTACGTTACTATATGACTTTTTGCAGACCTGGCAACACTGTATTCGCGCACACGTTTTCGATAAATTCTATCGAGCTTCAGTAACTTCATCCAACAAATCGTAAACAAGTGTTTATATTTTTGGTGGGCATGAAAAGTGTTTACTAAACGGAAAATCAGTATCATCGTTGCCAATTCATTTAGGTAAAAATTTTGTTTTAATCCAATAAGTAGCAAGTAGACCATGTTACCTTTCTGGAAGTTAACTTTTTTGATAGAATCTGTCTCCTAACAATTGTTAAATTTTGGATCATTTTTAAGTTGCTTTTGAGATATTTGAAATAGACGTTAAAAACGTGTTTTCAACTTTCTGCAACTTAGAAATGTCTTAGCATGTAATATAACATGTATATGCCCTGCCCAGTTTTGATTCAACAAGTAGTATCCTTACTATCCGTTTATTCGTTTCTTAAGCTCATAAATTTCAATATAATAATAAATGGGTGCTCAAGCATATCACGTCTTTTGTATGTGACGTTTGTCCATTAAAGAAAAAGACAACATATTACTGGCAACGGTTCCACCGATTGTTACGCAAAACAGAACTTTTTGAAAGTTTGTCGAATTGAACACGAACAATTACATTCAAAGACAGCTCTCAGAAATGAACATTCAAGACAGGGTCAATGACGACGTACACCAGTTATATCTGTCTATCGCGCTTCTTGATTTACATCAACTAGTCTTTGAAGATAACATCTAATCCAATATATTTTTGTAGATAGCAGTACCCTTGTTTCTTGCATGGAACCAGGCAAGCCACAGCCATCCCGAGATACCTTATATCGGCGAGGGCAGCATGCAGTTTAGATTAATGAAGACATTGAAGGAATTGTCCAATGGAGATTTACAAATGGAGTTCAGTTCAATGAACAGAATACTTAGATAACTGTGCTGACAAGATGCTGAACACTCGAGTTCCCTTCTGCCAATTGACATCAACAATAACATGTTCTGGCACGATCACGTTGGCAGCCATGCTAGATCGCTGTCCTAAAAGTGGAGCTTCAGGAAATTGTATTCACTTATGTACTAATACTCTAGAAGGCTCAGATCTCTGAAATACTGCTCTGGTGACTGAGGATGCACTCAAAAGCATTTCCTGAAGCTTCTGGAGTCAATTGAAAAAAGAGCATCTAATGGACGCGTTTGACCTAATCAAATATCGAAAAAAGCGGTTGATCTGTACCAATCTCTAAAAAATTATGCTAATATTAATATACTCAAAAAGTTAGATTACTATATTCCATCGAAGTGGTTCCATCAACTCTCACTCTTCATCATCTAGTGGATAGATATCCTGTTAAAGATATTTTCCTTTTTCCCTACACTAACATGTCACATACCACAGATCGAGAAAGATGATTTTCAAATGGACGAAGCAGCTTCACCAAGTGAGATAATCTAAAATTTACATGAATAAAGGTAGAAAAGTGGTGATCGGCAACAACTGACGTGCCAATCGAATGCTGCCGTTTAAAATTAAATTCGATACGAACGATTTCAGTAGGCGTCTGTCTGACAATGACAACTATTTATTCTACACACATCTTATATAATTACGTACACATACATAACATATTGCGGACAGATCAGTACTATAAGATCTACCACAATAGTACTAAATCGCGACAAAAATGGTTCCAAGACATATTATGGCGCCGTGACGACACGTTGTGGCGTAATTCCACTAGAAGTATTGCTCTTTTTTGAATTCAGTGGAAAGGCTTCAGATTTGCTTAGGACATTATTAAAAATATTATCTAGTGTTCGGGAAATATGCAGTCTCCAAACGCCTTTGTGACATCCAGAGTTGATATTCAAGATTCAATTTGTTCTAAAGTACGAGAGAAAAATAGTACTCTACTACTCTTCTAGTCGTAATATATGCTTCAGTGCCCAGAGAATTGGCCGTTCCTCGGAATCCAATATTGTTATGCCCTATCTCCAACGATTCTCCTCCCCTTTAAGCAGTGGCTAAAATGCCCATCTAAAAATCCAAAACTTATGTTATTTATGTTTTTAAAATTTCAATGCACGGTTAGTCTAACGTTTCAAGTGTGAATGTTTCCATAACATTTACACAGATCCAGCCCGTCGAGGGAAAATTCGGGTGATGGATATCCCCCCTTCCGAAAACCTCGAAAAAGGAAACAACTGAAGACCTTACAAAAACTAAAATGGTAACAGTGTGGAAAGTTGGGAGTTTTAATGGATCTTATCATTTCCGGTACTCCTTCAAACATCACACGCAAGGTTCCTCCTCGTGAGTCTCTTGTTGGACCCGTCCAGTTGGTATATTTTCTGCTACATTGATTCCGTCAAAACTGTATATTCAACTGGATAACGTTGGATCAATGGCTTTCCCTCATTTCCCATGAGCATATTTAAAGCTATATATAGATGTTTGCGGAAAATATATAAATATATTGTATATCCTATAGCGCGACGGCTCCGACTGGTAATCTTATATGTAGCATACAAAGATTGATGTTCTAAAGTAATAAATTTAGAAAAGGAGGTCAAGGAGAGGAGAGGCTTTCTATTCACTCCCTACTCCAGGATCTCCAATAATTTTCCGGAAGAATTGTGGCTGTAGTCTTTATCACATGTACTATTATTATTGATTCTATTTTCTTTGGTAAAGCGTTTACCAATTAACTTTGAGAGGGTTGTGCGTGTGGGCGACTTGCTTTCTCTTTGATTATCCGAGCGTCAAGAGGATGTTCGCATGTCAATTTTTTATTAATTCATGCTGGTAATGATTGAGTCATGAAGTAAGATACTAGAGCTGCGACATACGACATTCTAGCCAGGCTAAATAGGTACGAGCAAACCTTGCTAACCTACTTGATATAATGACTGACTTTCACGAGTACAGAGAATGAATCTGTACTTTTATTCACACCGATTCGCGAGGGGAGCTCACCAAATTCCAATTAACTTTATTATTGTAACGCATCGGTAAACGGACAAAGGGCCAAATACTGAGTTAATCAACTTGACATTTTTGAATTTGAAAAAGATTGGCATATACTGGAGCGAGTCATAAATTATTCCTGCTATTACGAGATTCACGGTTATGAGGATACACAAACGAAGTTTGCCAAGTCATTAATATATACCATAAAATAGACACAAGGATACAACCCGAACATTATATTTAACACGCGAACAGAAAATATTTGTGAGGAACTCTCAGTCAACTTCCAAAAGATGACGCCAGCTACAATCTATTTTCTTATTATGATAATAATTTTGTTCAGAATAACAGAGGGGAGATATTGAATTGAAAATAAATGAAGTACCACTCACCTAAGTCTGATATATTCACTTTTTCCAAGAACGGGTCGACAACAGGCAACTGTAACAAAAATAATAGTAATCTTCTTTTTACATCCTCATGCTGGCCTGTGGCGGAATTCGAACCACGTATCGTCCGCTTGCCGAAGAGGCACTACCAATGAGTGATGTGCCTATGTAGCTCAATTGGTAGAGTGTCTGATCGGCAGGCGGAAGCTGCATGGTTCGAATCTCGTCGTAGGCCGGTGTTTTCCGATTTCTAAATGAGAATTTGTGGAAAATAATAGTTTATCTCATTAATTTGTAAATTACGGTATATATTTCATTATCAGTATTATTCCGGTAAAAATGATTCACTTGCTGATTGCTAGACGCTCTAGACAACTTGGGCTAAGCAGGTATTTCATTAGTTCGAGGTCACGTGAGCGGAGTGCGTGTTTAGCTGAGTTAGCTAGGACATCTAGGCAGTTTCTGCTTTCACAGAAGACTAGAATGAGGAAACACAAATCAGGTTTTCTGATAAGTGCTGAAATGTTCTCAACCCTACTGTGAATTCTCACTCGGTAAAATCTAGAGAGGATCTTGCTGATGTCTTTTTGCGTCTAAAACCTGGTGGAAATTGTTTGTGTGGGAGAAAAGTAGTACTAACTCTCTTTGATGAGATAGTTGATGACCATCACAACTGGAATATGATACTTTGATATTGTTCCGTGTACTCCGTGATTCATGGGGCATTTTTCAACATAGCACTTTTAAAAATACTTGTACCTGACGTTTCAAACGTTTTAAATGAACAAAAATAAAATTTCTGATTGTGAAATGCGTGAAACCTGCGCAAAGTGTATAGTAGATTTATAATTTCTTCTCCATTCTCTTCTGTCAATTTCCAACCCAAAGGCAACTAAATTGAAAAAACACATCCGTACAAAAAATACAAGAACTCATGGATCCCAATCCGGAAGGGTGAAAATATAAAACAAACGTATTTCAAGATTTGATCCTTTGTCCAAAATTAATCCGTATTCCTCCTCATCGCCCATAAAAATCAGAACTTTCCGACACAAGGTCATATATCTAATGGTGAAATGCGAAATTGTCATGTAATATTCTACAATTATTTAGCATTCAATGAACAATCTACAAACCTTTACGCTGTCAGAAACAACCCCCATATGCCTCGGAAATAAAAAAAAATACATAAAATCTGAAATTGTGTAAAAAGAATTCAACGTCTTGAAAATTTTATATTCGATGAAACTTTTCCAAACCTTAAATTGTCCAGAAAGCTACCTTCATCGGAACTAAATGTCTCGAAAAATGTAAAATTCTAACACAAAAATTATACATCGCAAACTAGAAATCCGAAATGAACAAAAAAAACATTCACGTCTTTCAACAATTGATGAACAATTTCCGATACTTGCGTTTTAAGATTTTCGTTCATGTTAAACGTCTGAAACTTGTAGCCCAAAATTCAAGTGTGAATAGAATGTTGGATTCACTTGCCAATGGTAGGATATCAAAGAAATTATCATAAATCGTAAAGATCTGGACACTCACCCCTCTTGAGTCTCTGAATAATATGGCAGCATGATGTGGATCCAGGAAAGCATCAGATGCTCTGTGGATGTTGGGGATAGGACCGATCGATTGTCTGCGCCTTTCTGGATCCAATGATTTCTGCCGCAGATGAGCACCTGGAATAAATGAATCAGACATTTCATATGAGAATCCTCTTTGGACGCTAAGACTAAATATACTGCTATACATTTCTGGTTTATCATTGCTGGGTATAAGTATTTCTGTAGAAAGGAAAACTGCGCGTGGAAGTTATCTTCCATAGCGTATTTACCACTATCAACGCATTGCGTCCAAGTATCCATAGTGATAGGATCAGCGAGATCATAGCGGCGTCATAAAATTCCCACAACATCAGTTTCCGGCATATTTCCTTGCCAGACGAGAAACTTATCCGATTCATACGACTACTTTTCCATACTATTCTGACGTGGTGAACCACGCGACATCGCACATAGGAGATACATATGCTCACTTCAATTTGACTGGTCTGAACCTAATGGTGAAGACACGAATTCGAATCCTGTCTGCGCGGAAAAAAATCTGGAGTTTCTCCAATATATACAATAATTTTTTAATTGTATTTCAGATATTCAACAGTTTCAAAGTCCGCTTCAATACTTATTTTTTTTTGTTAAAGACCGCCGCCACTGCATCGATTTACAAAACTGTCTACGAAATTCTTAATCTTTCCTCAATTCATGTGAAGTGTAGAGTCAACCTCCTTGATGACATTTTTGAATGGAACAAATCAGATCGAGAGGGCAATAAAAACATCCATATCATAACTCATATAAATTATACAATTCAATTTGAAACCCATGTCAGGTTTACATTTAATAAGTTAAGGGGGTCATGTGTAATAATTCAGAGTAAGCAATTCACTTATTTATGTTTATCTTTGTATATCAACTTTTGCAAACAGCTAGCTTAACAATCATGCAGAGTTTTTGTAATAAAGTAGCGTACTTCCTGAAAAACAACCGTTGCAAAAATGCATTATTAGCAAATAACTTGCAGTAATGATTTCCATGAGATGTCAGCAGAACATGATAAAAAATAAGTTACAAGTTTGACCTTCACCTTTTTCGCAAATATATCATCAACTTAATCAGCATTTTGGTATGCACTGTCGTTTAGAGGTTACATCACATATACGTAATACTGACCAGACAAATAATAGAATAAAAAAGAAACTGACATTTGAATTTCAGAAGAAAAAGCAGCTAGAACAACTCTTATAAACATCAAGACATAATAAAATGTGAGTCTATACATGTACTCGTTAAAAATACAATTAATTGAATCTCAATTATTTCTCTGTGTCTGTGTTTCATCAAGTGTGAAATCAAAGATTATTAAAGTCGTACAATTGAGGGAAAAACATCAAAAGCAGCACTCAGTAAACATGTTTGGGAACTGAGAAATAGAGTGAAATTGGTTTCTACACTACACATACGAGCAATATTTTCAGAAAAAGGTACAAATAATGAGACTTTATGAAGTTCATTCATGCGTCTTCCCAACTCGCCAGTTAACTGTGACTCGATTTGGTTGGACATGCTTCAAGAAAAAATCTAAAAAAATGTTTTCCAAACCTACACATAAACCATACGGTTCGGAAGTTTTCTGATGGGTCTTTTCTTGAAATGAAGGAGAGTTTGGTCTTTATATTTAAAGAGTGTTGCATTTCTAATGCGACAACAACGCAAATGTGCCAGTCTGCATCCCTTATATTGTATCTAATTTGAAAATAAAAGTGTAATTCTGGAGACATATAATAATCTAATGAAAATGTTATTGTGATTTTGAAATTAAAAAAAGTATCTTCAATATTAATAACGTTCCTTTAGTAGTTGTGGTTTGAATTAACGAACAAGGCAAGTAATGGGGAATCATTTACTTGCTAATGTGAATTTTATCAAATATACTCGAAAGCACAGATGACAATTACAGTCATTAAGACAAAGTGATTTTTAACTGGAACTACCGTGAAATCTAAATAACGGGCAAAAAATACATTACCCGAATATGATAGAGACCGCCTATACACTGGAAACTGATATGACATTACTCTGCAAGTTTAATAGTGTACGCATTCAAACTGCTCATATAAAGATACAAACTAAAATCACCTAGCTGGTCTTTACCAAGCAACACACTCGAGATAAGAGATAAGAGAGATTATCTCAATATGTTGTTTGTTGATCTAATGGTCTTAGAAATTGAATTGATTCCAAATGTGTGCAGCAAGTTCACTGGCGGCAAGCAGCGCACTACGACCGATGAACTCATTCAAGATTTTATAAGGCGATTTTTATATCAATTTATTGTTACTGTAACGAATATTTTACTTCCAATGCCAAACACGGGGAGGCATTGCGATTCGAATTGTTCTTGATATTTTTTGACACTCATTTTCGTTTGTTATAAACATAATCATGTCAATTGCCCAACAGATCTCTCCAATTACAAGGCAAGTAGTATAATATAGTTATCTGGTAATCCATACAATAAATTGTAGAGGAAATTATCAGCCTGAAAATAGCAAATTCGTTCGAAAGCTCTAGACTTGGCATCACTGAATTCAGTACGTTGCATAAATATATATATATATATATATATATATATATATATATATATATATATATATATATATATATATTTGAGCGTATTTTGTTGTTTTTCTCTACTGCTTCGATTTCAAAGGACGCTTTTTCATCCTTTCAAATGCTAGTAACCAAATTTCGAAGTTGCATCATAATCTGAATATCTACCGAATTACAAACGGATAACCGGATAGACAGACAGACATACAGATAGCTTGAAGGAATGGTATTTCGTAATTTATATGACCTAAAACATCAATAAATCCTACTATCTTTTCGCGATTACGTACTTCTCCGCCTATTGGCATGGGAGTAATCCACTGCTCCTTTACCATATAGACAGTGATCTGATATCAGTGACACTTTCATAGTAGATCACTACTGGGGTTTTTTGGAAGTCGATCAGATATATTAACCAAATAACTATATCAACGACTGATATATAATCCCAAGAGTAGGTACATCTACACTCAGCTAATCAAGATATAGTTAACGAATGTCGCCAAAGGTACCTTGTTTTGGGTAGATCTACCCATTTTAAAAGCAGTTTCTCTCTCTTGCATGCCTTTACCAAACCCACCTGCTAATAGTCTCATGTTTTTGTTGCTTGTTAGATTCTATGAAGGAAGCCTGAAGTTCGTAGCTGCAAAAGGGTTTGTTTTTGTTTCTCTTCAGGTATTTCCAGGGCCCCGAAGTTCAGATTTCCCCTGGATATTCATTCGACGGGACTGCCAAAAAGATATGTAGGTATGAAGTTTAAAATCTCTGTCAAGCTACTTTCCACCAACCCACTTCTACTCCGCTATCGGGCTGTAATACACCCCTATAAAAAAGCTTGTGGCAACCCTGGGTACTGACCATCGCGATCGACCGACACGTTTACTCACCCGCCGATGTATATATATATTTTTTCGCATTTTGGAAGACTTGATCCACTTAAACTGAGCTTTGGAAATACTGTTAACCATGGAAAGGATGGTTTAGTTCTCAAATACTCTTAAATACTTTTTTAACTTGAATCCAAAAGATTAAGAGTACTAAAGTCCGATCCAAATCATTATTTTTGAACTGATATACCATTACGTGATAAGTACAGCGTTCAACTACTAGTCACCATTTTTTTTCTGGATATAAGACAGCAACAATATACTGTGCCAACAAAACAAGAACAAAAAACAATGTGTACGTGTTGAAAGTATCGTAGACGATACTGGTATTCAACAACTGAATATTTTTTTGTTAGAGATTGAACATCTGTCGTGACTATGTTGACGAACCGAAACAGGAAACATACAGCAACTCCCGTTTGTGTGAAGATAGTAAACACATTGTATCCTATAAATAACCATACGATACGTAAACCTGCAATACACACCATAGCTTAGTTGAAAAACAGCTATATAACTTTTCTTCATGTAGGTTGTTGAGTTTATTTGTTTATAATTATATGTGATAAAGAACAAGTATTACAAAAACATCTAGCAATGAAAATAGATGCGTGTAGTTTGAAAGTCGTTTGAATAAATATTCATTTCAGTAGTGTGCTCCCAACATGATCGGCGTTTAGATTTATTTACCGGAGTGGCTACTCAAATCCTCAAAGAGGCTAGGGTTTCCTAGTTTCTAAATGTGAATATGACCGGTCACATATAGTAATCACGTACAAAAAATGCGCTAGTCCAATTATAACAAACTGGATTTATCGCTCTCTATTAAATTTTATGTCTTGCAAGGGTTCTAAATAAACATTTCATGAGAGAAAGCAGTAAATAAAAATCGCCCAAACTTCATACTTGGACGTTTCCGATCATCATCTAAAAAAATGAGATATCAAAAAATTAGGTTATGATAAAAGAAGCTATATAATCTATAAAATATTGACCCTGGTGATAATTCATACTTTTTGAGATGTCGATCTAGTGTCAGCATAGAAATACTGCTTCATTGGTCAACGTACCTACTACTGCGCTTGAGCAATACTGACGAACGTCGAACGGTTGCATACACTCGTACTCATATAAAAATAAAAATATAATAGAGATAGAGATAGAGATACACTCGAATTTTGCCAGGTTACGTTTAACTCTAACACTATCCTGCTTCTGTTTGAAAAACTCCTGATATTACAAATGACTGCATTCTACTTGGATAATAATAAATACAGGATACTGAGCGTTTAAAAACTCGCGTTAGGTAGGTGGACTTTGTATTTCATGTGATATCAGTTTACTAAATATTTTTATCGAAGTATGTTATTTTTATCAGTTTTTTCCGATAGTGTGAACCTTGATCAGTCCAAAACACCTATTTAATAAACTTTCTTCAACTTCTTCATGTCAGCATCACCTTGCAATATTTTTCGTGCGCTAGTAATACAGTACTCAGGAATTGGAAATTTCATTATAATTAGCAATTGAAATTTGTCGTATGATACAGAGCTAATCCATAAACAATATCAATTCTTGTAAAATTCAATTTTGTTTCCTGGTGAATGAAGGTGATGTCATCGGGATATGCTGTTATATTCATGAAGGTAAACAATTACGTTTTATTCGCTGTCGTTATTGAATTGCAAATCAAGGTGGTTATGATTTATGATATGAGATTATTGGTCGGAGGAGTCTATTGAAAGGTGGCTTGTTTTAACAGTGGTTAATTGGGCCCTAATCATCTTTAGAGCACATTATAAGTGCTATTGATAAAGCCGTTAACAAGCATGCTTCCACACAGCTTCATATTACGTAGTTATTTAACTGAACTCTCACTGCCTAATCAAATGAGAGACCGTTGACAATCAAATAGTTTTAAACGAAACATTTGAATATTGAGTTTTAATGTAATGTTGAATATAATTTTTCAACATACGTCACTCAACCAGAACGTCGTCCGAACCAATCAGATCCAGCCACACAAACGACACGCCAGCCAGAGGAGAATGAATATCTACATGTTCGCCAGTTCATTTTAGGACGATGGAAGTTAGTACATCAATCGAAACGTTGTGACACTCTCTTGTTTTCAAGCTTTCGGAAAATGTATTTCCTTCATCAGGAAACAGGGGCTCAAAATTTCTGAACGTGTTCAAACTTTATTGTTAGATTCACAGGTTTCAGAACAATTGAGAGTGTAGTAAAAACATTACTTGGTTAAATTTTTCAAACACTTATTTGATTTTTGTATACGAGATATCCAAACTCGTGATACAACTTGGGGCTTGCTACAACGAGATTGTAGTACTACTATAATCCTTGTCATTGCATTTCTCATGTATTTTAATCCTGAATCATAACACTTTGAGAGGTTTGTACAGATTGCAGCAATAGCATAATAAATAAAAACCAAATATGCATCAATACACAAATCCGAAGATCTGTTTACGTAACATGACAACCATGTCGAACATTACTTAGACTAACAAGTGTCTGATAGATCAATGCTAGCAAATGATTATAAAAATGTATTCCGCTCGACCACAGACTCCCATAAATTTGAGTGCCTATGAGAGAGCTTTGTAAAATTTTAAAGCCGAATTTGCTCTTTCCAAGCAACTTACAGCATAGGCAGTAATACTCGACTCCGTTTTCAACAACACATATAGAGCGTACCGCGTATGCAAGTGCTCGTGAATGAAGGTTGTAACAACAACATATTGTAGTCGATAGATACGACGACCAGATGATTGCAGCTCTAGCCTTGCATCCCACATCGTAAAAATAAAAATAGCACATTACTAGGGCAAGGTAATCCGCTCAAAGATCACTTCACATTAAACACTCACCAATGCAAGTATAATCCCACAATTCTTGGAGTCTATAGAAAATCCCGAGCACCGAGCACCACAAATATTTTAGGAGGTTCACTAGACGTACCACTAAATAATCATAGGTCATCGTTCATCTATCTCTCGTTTACTGACAAGGTGAAGCATAACCGTGAAAAGGTTACCGCACGTATCATGGTTCGTGAGGTTCCATCAAAACAATTTTCCAGTTCTTCTTGATGACAACACGTGACTGTACAGTATCGGTAATTAAAATATAGAATAAAGTGAATTGACAAACAGCATTATGCGATTGGAATGAATCTAATGTATATAAACGTCAATAAGAGTTTTTTTAGCAGACTCTTAGTAACACTGTTTTGGAATTCCATTGTCTTTTTTGAGTTACAATGGTAATTAGGCATTAACACAACAATCACTGAATCTAAACATCTTTAATTACAATATTCCAAATCTGATAATTTATTGCACAGCAACACAAAACAAAAACACAAACAATGACCAATACTGTATCAGTATAGTACTCACGAACTGCAAGCACACAGTGTTGATGAAAGCCTATGACTGAATGATGGATTACTTACAGAAATTTTATTGCTGGTGGTTAATTTCATGTGTAAAATCCCTAGCGGGAAAACCTAACAGTCAGCTTCAATAGTACCGAATATCTAATTAGGATGCATATTGTGCTTAAATACGAGTATGTACAACTCATTTCATTTGAAGTACCTAATTGAACGAAACCTTCCTCTTATACTCTCATCCCTAACAGGGATATCGTTAAAAAAAACTCAACTTTTTATTACATTAAATTACATTAGTCTACACAATGTACTGTATTTGTCTAATAAATATATTTTTTTGAATACTAATATCTCGTATTCACTAAAATTAGAATCTTATTGTAAAGCTTAGTAGCTTTCGAATGAAAAGATCTCCTAAATGTGGAAATATGCATAGAAAATACTAAAAGTCTGTATATTGCCCTCATGTTCCATAGGCCTAAAACGAAGTGTATCGTTCAAGAAACATCTACTATGATAGAGTTCCTTAATGCTATGTATATCCTCTGTATTATATATTTAACATGCATCCTGGAAACAAAGAATAGCATCCACTCAAAGATTATTTACTTTCTTAGAAGCTTCCCTACTTGATTCACTGTGATACTAAGTTGTGGGATTTGGTCATAGCGATGTGAACCATATAATACTACTTGAGTCTTATTGGGATTTGTGACTAGAAAAACCCAAAATAAATGACAGCTTGTTTTTAAAGGGACGACTTTCGACCTAAAAGCCATTGTAAACCCTTCAACCTTCCTGAGCACTCTATTTTTTCCAAATGCGAATGCAGCAGGTGGTAGTTCTCTAAATTACTGCCTATACACTATAGCTTTAATTTTGGAAATCGCTTCAGTGGTTTTAGGAAATATGGAGCTTTGAAACGTGAACAATACGGAATCGGTTAAATTTATACTTAAAAACTTAACTGTATTAGTCAAGTAAATGCCGGAAATCTTATACGCCAGCGCCCCCATACAGTAATACAGGTTGTCCTTGAACACCCTGGGGCAAACCCGCTGATCTTTCATGACATATATTAACTATTTGTTCACGCAGGTCTTGCAGTGTATCAGGTGGAGTGCCGAAGATTTTGAATTTTCACCAAGGTATCACGTTTACATTTAAAAAATTCGAGGGTTGACAGCCCCTCTTAGATGGTTGAAGGGTTAGCAATATTTTTTGGGTCATAAGATGCCGCCTTGAAAAACCTACTTGATATGTTTGTTTTTTCGAAAAAGGCCTATACTATAGCAGTTATGCGTTGCGGTACTTTTGTATGTTCAACTTTTATAAAAAAAAGAAACCAATAAAAATCAATGGATCATGTGCATGTTGTAGTTCGTTCACCATAGTCTCTCAATGTCGTGTTGTCAGGACCGACAAGAAAGGAGAGGAGGGAAATTCTGTATATTGCTT
Source organism: Bruchidius siliquastri (assembly GCA_949316355.1). Lineage (NCBI taxonomy): Eukaryota > Metazoa > Arthropoda > Insecta > Coleoptera > Chrysomelidae > Bruchidius > Bruchidius siliquastri. Next base: position 10,333,558 of record OX438529.1, on the reverse strand, counting down.
CGACTTTACTGATATAAGATTTTCCTTATATTTTTAATTAAATGTACCAGGACAAAATATCCACACTTTGTACGAGTTAGTGTACAGCTCTTGGTGGTTCGCTTTCGTGTTTAACACTTTCTTTCTATATTGACCAAAATTGGTGTAAATTATGTTGAATAACGATGGTTATTTGCATCAGTTGATTGAATCACCCTGAACCTGGTTCCAAAAATGAGTCCTTCAAGCTATAACATCTCTTCCATATTATAACATCATGACTATCACATTAATATACTTCCTACACATAAAACAATTCTGAAGAAAGTAAAATAGCCCCATAAACTGATGCACCAAGTCTGAAGATTTTTAGTTCATTACCCAGACCCGATAACAAATTCAAATGATCGAAATATAAAAAATACAAATGATTCGTTTTACCAGTATACTTACAAGAATAGCGTCTTCTCCGCATGACTAGAACTACTCATATGGACGTCAACACTTCCTTCTACAAGTATTTGTACTTTAATACCATAACAATTCACATAGCACTTCATATGAGTGTTCACTACAATGACATATCCGATGTTCCACACGTCCAATATCGTGAGCGACAGGAAAAATTAAGAACGAAAGCATCGACACATCAGGGTAAAATCTAATCAATTTTCTCCAAACCTTCGATGGACCATATCACGGGACAAGCAACGAGTAAAGCCAGCGTCATTTGTAATTTTTATACCATTATGCCTATCAACAATAACTGGTAAATAATTACGTGGGTTACAATTACAGCGCATTTTACTCCCCACCATTAGCGTCGTTATTGGATTTTTCAGGGGAGGGGTGGGGGAAGGTCAAAAAGATTTTGACATATAAATTATATTAAAAATACAATTACAACAGAAAATATTATGAATAAAATAATTGATCATCACAAACTGTTATTGAAAATAATATTTAAAGGAACAGCTTGAAACAAGAAGAAGAAAAAAAAACTAGTGAACGTGCTTATAGACATTGATTTTAGAAAATATCTATTCTTTACTATTTTCCGCCATTTTGCGGTGCACGATCATAAATTGGAATAATTATTGACATACAGGAACCGAATAAAAAAAAACAGAAAAAAATCCTGCGCAACTTCAAAAGATTTTTTGCCCCTCCCATAGACAACCCCACACGACGACCATGATTTGGAGGTAATACGTTCATTTAATTTCCGTCGATGGGTCTGTGTTATGTACTATAAATTTACTTGCATTCATTCAAGTTTTTTCTAATTATCGAGTAAATAGAATTATGCCGATTTTGGACTTGTAGCAATTATACTATACTTTCCAGCTTCGAGCTTTAAAAAACACAAATTGTCTGTCGAGTCAATAAAATTGAACTTACTTCTTCGATTTAATTTTGATCGACTGTTGATTTTATCTGGTCTCTCCAAACAAAAAGATAGAGGTAAATTGACGCATTACTCTTCATATATAAATATATTTTTTTATATGCTCATGTCCATATCCCGAACGCCATATTTCCGCTAGTACCCGGCGATTACTAAGATTACGCGGTGACAAAAATGCCAACAGATCGTATCGGGGAAATAATAGTAGAAAATTGAAAATATAATTTTTCTTAAAAAAGCACTTTGAGACTATAATAAGAGTACAAAAGGAATTTGGAAAGCCGATGATAGGACACGGAATCTGGTATACAGACGAGTCAAGACCGATTAGTTAACATGAGCGCATATAATAAGTATGCGTTAATACGGAAATTGAATTTGTTCACATGGAATAACAGCCATGATGAAATTACAAGGTCTGGCCAGACGCGAGATATCCGTACTACCAAATTATTAATGAAAAGAATCTCACCAAACACAGAATCGCTTAAAAGTGCGTACGTTCAATTTGAGCATTTACGAGGGGATCTTGAATTTGATTATACCGGTTGTACCGGATCCATGCGGAAAATTGTACCATAAAAACGTGTGAAGTATCGAGCCAACCTACTTGACTCGATTTCATGATGAACGCTCAAACGTAAAATTTGGATGTTCATTCTACATTAAAGCGTACGAATCTATATCCAGGGGTCAAATGGTTTTTAACACTTCATCACATCAGAATCGGAAAGTCCACAACACCAATACCAGAACGTTCTGGAAAGAAACGATAAAAAAATGCCCATAAACTTGGCCCGATGTAGCTAAGACTTGGGTCGACTGATGCGTCCGCCTTGATAGATATTGACAAGCAGCACAACCTTTTGGAGTCGCGCTACCTTGAATGTGGACTTGTAAACACGTTTTAATTATATTTTTATGTAATTAGTCAATGAAAAAAATTCCTAAAGCAAAGAGTTATGAGTATTTTTAATGTGTATAGATCATTATCAACAATAGACACTTTTTCATGGTACATTAACACGTCTACAATTAACAAATCGACCACCAATAATTTTTTCAATTATTTATAATTATTGATGTGACAGGTAGCGATAGACGACAAACGATAATAGTTTTTTAATAGTGTTAATTTTAGGAAATACCTAGGAAAAAATGGCAAATAAGGATTTAACCTACGAATTTCGAGACGGACAGTCTTCAACAGACCCTTAAAAAATAGCTTTAAATTGGTTGACGCTGTGCTTCACACACAATGTTATCAGTTGTGACGTGAGGATTTTGATGGGATTTTGCAGCTGTTAATAGTTGGAATTGAATGACTTTTATAACATCAAAAATTTACGATATTCATGTTGATTGTAGATGATTTTACTTGCTGAAACTCTACTATCATTCATGATCATGATTTAACATAAATATAAATCTTGTGAAACTTTGTGTTAAACACACATTTTTTTATCTGATTATCCAATATTCTCAAAATATACTTCAGGTTAATTAGCCGTTCTAAAATTCGATAAAAACATTCAATAAACTCATATGAAATATAGTTAACCTATTAATGCTATTTTTCAAGAGGATAAATATTACTTTAGTCAATATCTTCCATATTCAGAGAAATTAAAAAAACGGGACACGACTTGTCATCATGCACTAGATTGATTTTCTGGAAACAAACTTTACGCTTTCAGCCTCGCTTGAAATTGTAAAAAATCATAGCCAGACAACGATCCTTCTTCATTTCCATTTGTTTTTGGCGATAGGATTATTTTACACTTAAATACTTTACAAACAATCAATTATATATTTGAAGCCTAACTAAACTTTTAAACAACTAGATTGAAATGTCATACAAACATTTATTCTGAAAATATATCAGAAGATTACAGCCCCCGTATTTCTAACTCCTAATTAACAGAAACATGATAAATCCGGAAGATTCAGCGATAACAACTCTACAGAAAATCTATGGAGTATGGGACTCACTAATGAGATGTAACTGCAGTAGCCGCTTCTGTATTCGATATAACGCCAGGCTAACGATATAGCGTTTCACTTTGAAGGTCTAATTTTCTATAATGGATTCTACTTCTTCAAAGAGCGGACCAATTAAAATGTTCCAGTTTAGAATTAACAAGGTGTAGGTTTATAGTAAGACCTTACTTTATCAAGGAAAGTTGCAAGGTACTACAGAGCGAATATTATTATCGGTAGGAATGATAAAGTTTTAGGATTATGGAAACACTAATAGTAAGGGACGCGGTAGCATGACAATTAGTTACTTGACGATCCTCAAGCTGGAAGGCGAAGTACAAATTCGCAATTGAACAAGGATGATTCAGCGGCGCTTACTCATCATCCGTCCGACATCGTGAGTCATCGCGATCGGCAGGACTGCCGGTTATTAGTCGGATGGGATGGGGCGCAACGACGCCTACGGTGAGAAGGTATAAAACCAGCATCAGGATAAACTATCGATATTTTCACCAGAAGACGATTGAGGATATCACATCAATCGAAACGTTGTGAAACGCAAAAAATCTCAAGTCAATGGAAGTATTACTGAATCATCGGCATTCTATATAGATCGAGTGAGCGGGTGCCTACTTAGCTCAGTTGGCTATAGCGTTTCAGAATAAAGGTTGTGAGGTTTGAATCCCGGTTTTATTTCTGAGTTTTTAAATGTAACTGTATACAGGAAAGCATATTTACTACCTCTATCGGATTATGTATAGAGGCTATGCGCATTTTATCGTATTAATATGGGTATGGAGACTCTCACTAAACAAGTCCTGCGGGAAGTTTCTAATAGTAACTTTCCAGGAATAAACACTCTTCAACTCATTCTTTCATTAGAATTACTTTTGGGATAGGATCGTTCGATGTGTTGGCCTGATGAGGAAGGGTCGGCTTCGGTTTAATTATCAGAGACATGTCGGTAGAACATTTAGCAAAGCAGAAGCAATCGAATAGGATCAGATTAGCGACTTTTATTCGATGTTCTAAATCATGGAGGTCCTTTGTAATATCAGGCAAGTATAGCTCTTTTCTAGCTAGGGAGCACTTCGGAGCATGTCTTCACTGCAGTGGAAGAAAATCTCCAGTTTTTGGAACTCGTTCGCGCATAGAAATTTTATTGTTAAGTTAACCCCGGAGTTTGATGGAACATGTCGTCTCCACTAACAGTCGTCCTTTCAGCTCCGCAGTTGAATGAACAGTCTGTGATTTTCTTTATAGGATAGTTGTCAGAGTCTTCAGGGCGTTAAATGGAGTAGGGTAACATATTGATGTTTGGAACTTGTAGACAAGGTGGATTTATCAAAAGTTTGATTTCGGACTTCTATTGTCTATGAAATTTTGAGTATCACGACGTTTCGATTGATATTCTATCTTCAATCGTCTTCAAAGACGAACAACTGAAGAAAAGGACAGATCTTCCACTGGATGGAATAATGGAGTTGCTCACATTCTGTCTGAAGAACAACTATTTCCAAGAAAAGGAAGACTTTTACAAACAAGAAGAAGGCTTGCCTATGGGATCACCGTTATCTCCGGTTGTAGCCAACTTGTAAATTGTATGGTTTGAGTCAACTGCCATCGAAAGTTCAAGTATTAAACCGAAGTTATGGCTCCGCTATGTGGATGACACATTCATCATCTGGAACCATGGAGAGAGTCAACTAAAAACATTCTTCAGTCATCTGAACAACATGCGACCTTCGATAAAGTTCACGAAAGAAGAAGAGAGCAACAACTGCCTTCCATTTTTAGATGTCTTAGTAACGAGAAGAAACACCAAAATAGAAACAACAGTACACAGAAAACCAACTCACACAGGTCAATACTTACATAACACTTCAAATCACCCAACAGCCACGAAGAAAGGCGTCATCCGGACTTTAGTAGACCGAGCTAGGAGTATTTGTAACACACACGAGGGACTACAAAGAGAGCTCAATATCATTAAACAAGATCTATTGAATAACGGATACCCAAAGAAGCTAGTGGAAGTAACAATACAGGAAAATACCAACAGTAGACGAATTAAACACGAAGAATCTCAGCACTTACTCATTCTGCCTTACGTCAAAGGAATATCAGATGGAATCAATAGAATAGGTCAGCGATACAAGATCCAAACAAGATTCTCTAGGAATACCACCCTCAGAAGAATCCTAACAAAAACTAAGCCCAGGAATGAATCCCAAGAGACAAAGGACTGCATCTACCAGATACCATGTCAATGTGGTAAAATCTATGTTGGAGAAACAAAAAGGCCACTGGAAGTAAGAATCAAAGAACATCGTCTCAACACCCAGCGTGCAGAGACAGGAAAATCTGGAATAGCTGACCACGCATGGACGGAGCACCATAAAATAGCTTGGGACGACGCTAAGGTTATTGCCAAGGAACCGCATTGGTATCGAAGGAAATTCAAGGAGACGACATTCATCACCAACAACAGCAAAATGTACAGCAAACCCAGCGTAGACATTAAACCAATCTGGCAGCCACTCATAAAGAAGATCAATAGACTACGACTGGACCAGACAACAAACAATGACCGACAAACAGCCACGTCAGCAGACCGGAATACCGCGCATCGGGAACCAATCAGAACAGACCGCGCACAACGACACGTCACCGTACGGGGTATAAATAGGCGTGAAAGGAACATGTTCGCCAGTTCACCTGAAGATGATTGAAAATAAAATATCAATCGAAACGTCGTGATACTCAAAATTTTATAGACAATGGAAGTCCGAAATCAAACTTTTGATAACATATTGATGTCTCCAATGTAAGGTAAAAAGGTGTGATAAGAATGGTCACCAAATTGCTGATCGCAGCAAATTTCCAACAAGCACGTGCCTCAATCATCTACTGTAATTTTTTTCAAATATGTTTGTGTAACATATAGATGCAAGTCTTTAAGTTGTCAGAAACTACGAAAATACTCCTACCTTCTTTAAGAATTGTATCGTATATCCTATAGGTCGACTCGCAATCCCCAAGCGCCGTGGGCCTTTTCAAAGTGTAATCCAGTGATTTGCTCCTGGCTCTGAACTGGTCCTCCTCATCACCAGCTTTCGGCTCGTTGCACGAGTTCCTCCTGTAACTACCTTCCGATCGCCAATGTTGCACTTTCTTCCCAAAGTGCCTGATCAGCTCCTGGATAGAGTGGTGGTGGTGGTGGCGCTCTTTCAGCGAGGATTTGGAAGAAGGGGAAGAGTCCACTATCTTGGGGGAGGGAGCGAATAACGTATCTTCCTCTTTGCTGGGCGTATTGGGAAAGCTACTGTCCAAGCTGGTGTCCGGACTAGGGCTTGACCTACTTATTGTACAACGTCCATTAGTTGCCCTTACGTGGACAGGATTACCCGCGGAATTGAGGAACAGGCGATTATGCCCAAGATCGAATAGGTTTTTCTAAATTCGCACAGGTAATCCTTTCCGCATAAGAGCATCTATTAAGTTAGGGGAGTTGGGTTTTCATTTGTACGGTTGGTAGGTACTTATCCAGTTCTCCAAAAGGTTACATCACTTATCACTATTGGTATGTTAATGTATTAAAATATCTGACATAATGATTGAAAAAAATTAACATCATAATTATTTAGATAAAAAGTTTATGAAATTGTGTGATAATTACACATTTTTTTATCTACATGATGGAAGAGTTTCACCAAGTAAGAGCATCCTCAATTTACAAGCATAATCATTTTAGAAATCTTTGTAAATCCGATTTCTGTAACGACCTGGAGTGTCGAAAGTTTTCAGAAGACAAATATACGTTCCTGCATGAATAATATATGTTCCTCTTTCGTGTGGTAAAATATTTCACCTTGTGATATGTTTGGAATATTTCATTAAACTGTGAACACACCAAATTATATGACGACTAGTTGGCAACATCGAATTGACCGGCGCTTCTTCCGTAATTTTTATTCAATAACGATGGATGAGATTTATGCTAAACAGGGACGTATCAATAATCTTGTTGTTTTTCGTGCTTAAAGTAGCAAAAGTGCTCTGAGGAAATTCAAAATAATAATAGATGGCTACATTGAAATTTGTCACGTGAATAAGTTACTTCCAATGTGATATAAATATCGTAAACAGCAAGAAAAGTAATGTTAATCCTTTAACACGGAGTCTGCCTGTGGGCGATTCGACAAATAGCGACCTGCCGACAATTAGAAATAGCCGGTGCATGCTCGCCAGCTAAGGTCCTCAAAAGTGCCGACCTCCTTTGATCGTAATCGTTAACGGCGGCAAAGGCCGTATGAGGATGAACCACGGACTATTAACATCATTTATATTAGTGTAGTGTTCATTCAAATTTTTCCTTGAAATGGCGAAATGGTAAAATTACCAAATATTTTTCCTTGTCATGTTTGTACAACTGATTAAATCGGATCAGACGATTACGTTGTTTATATATGATATCTGTCTGCAAGTAACTTTTTTTGTGTGTGACGAACTTCAAAGTTTATATCTATCTTAAGCTTTCCGATAATACCTTTACTAATTTAAGCATGAAAAACATTAAGATCGTCGATACGTCTAAACCCCTAGACGTTTAGACTAAATCGTATGCGAACTCAAGCAGAGCATGTAGTAAAGTATTTTAGTAAGGCCAATATGAAATTGTGGTAAATCATATTAATTTACTGTAAAAATGTTATATATTGAGAATGTTGTTATCAAGAAATTTAATTCGAAAAAGCTACTATATTCAAGTGAAGTAACCTCTGGATATCCATACATTTAATAAAACATTTTCCATCTGGCAATTTTTGTAGAAAGGTTAGCAAAAACTGTTCAATATTCGGGACAACTGAAAAGTAACAGTAAGAAAATTGATCTTTACTTTTGTAATTCTTTCAATTCTTTGCTAGTTTGGTATATATTAAAAAAAACGTTCAACAGGTATTATAAAGAAATTAAATTTGTTTTTTTCCATATGTTCAGTATATATTCGCAAAATAAAAACTGCCAGAAGGAAAAAGTCTGCAGTCCATTAATAAAGACAAACCGCAACACATTTTAACTACCTCAACTCCTCGCTAAACTCAATGGACATACCTTGGACTGCCACCCAAGTACCCATGATGGTAGTTCTGGTACTTATAGGTATGGTACCGATGATGGTGATGGAGGCTACCACCCATCCCTCCCGATCGCCCATTATAATGGGTGATGTTGATGGGCTGCGAGGGCCCATTCAACTGCAAGAAGTTCAAGCTGTGCATTGCACTGGTAGTATCGCGAACGTTCATAGCACTGCACTCACTGTTCACATTTTAATAGTTTGTGTTGCACTGGAACGAAACGTTGGATTTTTTAGAGCTAGAGTTGTCGTTGGGATATTGTGACAGGGTTAATCGCATGTGTCCATAGGTTTCATAAAAATTATAGAATCAAGTAGATTGACTCGGTACTTCTCATGTAGTGATGATACGATTTTATTATTATTATTACAAAGAATAGCAGAGTTGAGCTAAGTAGCTATAAACTCCAACACAAGGGAAACAGACATATGTATAAAATGATAGTATCTAGTCAATAACTGTCGCGCACCCAGCTATCATATCCGTTCTTGAATCCATTGATAGAAAACGCGTTGAAAACTTCGGCAGGCAGCCCATCCCAGGAATCGAACACTCTATTAGGCAAGAAGAACTGACTAGATGTAGTTCTGAACTTTTCCTTCTTTAATTTAAAGTTATGTCCACGTAGGTGGGTACCTACCGAATAAACCATATGCTCGGTACGTAATAATCAGTTCGTGGACATCTATCAAAGAAATTAGTCAAGCCAAATACGTTCAACCTCTCTTCTAAGCTAGGACGTTGAATGCCGTGGGGAATGCGTCTTTGTAGGTTTTCTAATAAATCTGGGTCACGCTTTCGGGTTGGGTTCCAAACAGTTCCAGCAGATTCAATAACGTAGATCTGACACAGAAGTGCAGCAGCAGAACTGTAACAGCCCTTGAACGATCTTTCTATAAGGTATAAGCATTTCTCGACTTTGAACGCCGAATATTGGATATGTTCTGACCAGGATAGATTTCCAGTAACAATAACTCCTAAATCGCGGTGGCTGGTGACCGAAGAGATCACCTGTTCACAGATACTATAGCAGACCATGGGATTATTTTTCAGCTAAGAAATACATGGGAGACCGGGCTTGGTCGGCTATACCTTATCCAAGGAGACCATACAAATGCTTAACCATAGTAGAGGTTTCAGGCTTCCTCATGTAAGCGAAAAATCTGTCAACAGGAAAGGTGACGGAAAGAAAGCTCGGAACTCGCTATCTCTGAGTTTATTTCTTGTTTTGTGGATTTACTCCATATTTATACCCATCAGTGAATTTACAAGTTGCGGTTCATTGAATGAATAATATCGGAAATACTGGGGTATTGGAAAATAAACTGATACTTGCACTGACTGTATTTTTAAAGGATACGTACAGATATTCTTTGCCACTGGATTTTTCGAAAGAGTTTTCCATATCTTTTTGGTATGCGATCAGTATCACTACCACGATTTATAAAATCCTCATTTTATACATATGTTTATCGAGCTCATTCGTACCCATGAAAAAAATAAATCAGAAAATCGAAAAATTAAGAATACTCACAATGTTAAAATGTCTATGATGGTAAAAGCGTAAAACAATTTCTAACTGAATCACATTTAAGACCCAACAGCTGATGAATTTGAGGTTGGAGGTGAGGGATGGAGAGGGTTAGATACAAAAAAAAATAGTTATTGGTGGATATTTAGCCTTAAAAATAGCGTTAAGTAGGTGGACTCGGTATTTCACGTGCGGTGATATCAGTTTACTAAATATTCTTATCGGGTTTTAGAACTGTTAATTCAGTTGAAATAGGTTTGGGGAATACTTGCTTGTTATTATTTGCACGACATTTGTATAAGACGAGCAGCAACCTTTTTGCAGATAACACCAATGCAATATATAGATAAGACAAAGCTAAAAGCATACCTTGATAGCGTTACAAGGTTCAGTTTTATTTATCCATGGAATGCGAGAATACACAAACATTTAAGATATAAACAAAAGCATTCGGCCTAATGCCAGTCTAGTGGCTATAGCATATGGGAAACGAATACATTCATTTGAAACTCAATTAGGCAATAGTATGTTTACTTTGACAGTGGGTCAACAACTCACACACGCAGCCGGAACATATTTTCGTTCCTATTTTAAATACATGCATATAAATGTACGGCTATTTATTCACATCAATCCTTAATATAAATTAATAATATAATTACTGTGATATTATAGGATTACAAAATAACCTGAAGATGGTTTGAATGTAATAAACCTAAACGTCTTGCTAAAATATTTTTTTCATTCATTTTCATTTATGTTGATATAACATGAAAGGTCCATTTCATAACTAGGGGTCATAGAATTATTCGACTATGAATATTCTAACAGATTCTTAATATCAATCGAGAACAGGATGAATCAAGTGAATACCCACATCCAAAATAGATGTGGTTCTAATAATTTCATGCTAATTAAATTATGACCTCTCGAATGGATATATACATGCAATATAGTAACCATTTGCAGTGCTATTTTCAGTCCGCGGAAAGATACTATGCTAGAATAACAAACGACTAATCATTTAAATATCGTGCTGATTGAAGATCAATCTCTAGAATTATTTTTGTCCGAGTATAAATAACAATATTTTGCTTATCTCAGGTCCGAAAAGACACAGAGTAATCGTAGCCGCTCAAAATAAAGTTTTAAATAGCCGCAAAAGTCATTCTCAATATATTTCAGGTGTTATAGGAAAAATTGAAAAACATTCAAAACATTCTAGTTTTCTTTTCTTGACGATATCTTGTATGTGAAAATAATATGTTACTTCTGATCTGTCTGCAATCAGTCTTTTAGATAAGGCACTCAATTGAAAGAAAAAATTAATAAAATATAACGATAATGAAATATATTTCATAATTTTGTTCAATATATTCCGAAGAAAGCTGAATAGAAGCAGCCGAAGAGTCAGTAAAAGTTTCAAATTCACGGACGTGGTTCCATTAATTGCCCAAGGAAGGAGAAAGGAATTATCAAAAAGCACAGAATAATTTCAATGATGGAGTTTATTTTACTTCCCACGGATAATAGAAAAGTGTTTTGGCCGCAACAAACATAAATGATTTGTGATAATTTGTTGAATTTGCCGCGCTTTTTCAATTTATCATAAGCTCAGCTTTCGTGGTAAATTATGAAAAACTTTTGTTTATAGCAAGAAATAAAAATAGTTAATAATCCTGTATTTTTGAGAATTTTCATCGTAAAATGTGAGAGTTAAATTTTTATTACGAAACTTAGATTTTTCAATAGTATGTGATGGAACGCGAATGACCGTAAAACAGTAAAACAATATTATTAAGCAACAATAATGTCAGAAATACATAAAGGAAACATAGTATTAATTTCAAGGGTTCTTCTCATACCTCCTCAAACATGGCATTTCAATTCAAAAGACTCCCAACTTCCAGTGTAAAGTTATCATTAAGGATCACTATAAATAAGGCACAAGGACAAACCATTATGCCATCACGGTCAATATGTAGCGTACGGTAGATAAGGACAAATATAGGGTTGGGAAAAAATAATTTCGTTTTTTATCATGTTTTTCACAGTGAATCAATGATATATGTGCCGTTGTGATCGATGAACTTTCGCCACTTTTCTGTCAAAAGTATAATTACGTCACTGTAGAACTTCTGAGATGATTTTTAAAAGCCTCTTTTGAGCCAGCTTTACACCATTAAGAGGGTTTTGCAGAGACCGGAACAATTGATAGTCCTATGGGACAAGGTCTGGGATATATGGTGGATACATCAAAACTTCCCAGCCAAACTCTCTGAATTTTTGACAAGTCACTAAAGATATATGCGGTCTAGCGTTGTCGTGATGGAAGAAAATGCCTTTCCTATCGATCAATTCTGGACGTTTTTTTTCAATCGCTTGCTTCAATCGCATTAATTGTGACAGTAGACAGTCGAGTCAATGGTTTCATTATGGTGGAGCAGCTTATGATGAACAACCGTTCAATCTCACCAAACACTAAGCATCATTTTCCTTGACATCAACACTGGCTTCGCACGATATCTCCCACACAAACTTGTCGTACGTGATCCACTTTTTATCGCCCGTAATCATTTGTTGCTAAAATGGATCGATTTCGTTTCGTTTCAGCAGGGATTCACAAATGGAAACTAGATTCATTTAACTTTTCGACGTTAATTCATGTGGAACCCAAGTATCGAGCTTCTTTTGGTATCTAGAATATTAAAATGGTCCAAAACTGTTTTATGGTCGACGTTTAGTTACGTAGCAATGTCGAGAGATGAAATAAGTCGCTCTACCCAGATTTTTTGAAGAATTTAATCGATTTTTTTAACGGTTGGCCGACCCAGGGCGAGGTTTATAGTTAATATCGAAGTTTCCGGAACGAAACCGAGCAAACCAATTCTGGCGTTCACTTAAACGCTCATCATAATAAACACTACACAATTTTCGATGAGACTGCGATGCAGTTTTTTCTGTTCGGAAGTAAAAATGCTAAATGTGACGAAAGTGCCCTTCTAAAATCTCCATTGTCAAAACGCAACAATTTTTTGATGAGTAGACGCATGACGCTACTTTGTACTCTACAATGGTCTAGAGACAATAAACTTCTAAACTTGCTATATGGCTATGGCTTCATTGAATAAGCAACACTAGAGATATACAAATTTAACGCTATCTATTAGGTAGAACCAAAATTATGCTTTCCGTAACCTGATATATACATACTCTGACCGTATGATAAAATGACAAATAAAATGAAAAACATGGTTTATGAGTATTGTCATATCATCAAACTATACCAATTGTATCTATTAAAAATCAAGTGAGATACCTGCACGTCATAAAGGACCGTTATAAAATTTCCTTAAAGTTAAAATTACAGTACTTTTAACCAATGTTAGAGAGCAAAACATATAGGTAATAAATTATTTCATATTATAGCCTAAGCCCTGCCCTGATACTGCTATCCTGTTTTGTTACAGCTTCACAGATATCTGTATCTGTGATTTAATTTGTTTACATACGCTGTGCTATTATATCAACAATCATAACTGTAATAAAGTCCCCTTCCATTTGATACTGAAGTCCATCATTATGCTACCAAGTCTCTGTTACAATACAGGCAGTATTTGCTTTATTGGATGATAAAATCATGTTCGCACGTCAATGTTTTGAGATTTGATATATATCATGATAAAAGTTTTACTGCCTTACGCGTGTGTGGTGTAGTGGGGCAGGGGGGGGGGAAGAGAGTTTATAAGCTTACGGATTACGGATTTTACAATTTATTGTCAACAATTTTGTTTCCACAAACGGCAAGTGTGCCAAAGCATTCGTAGCTCTGCTACATTTGAAAAATTTGACAATTTAAAATCGATGTGAATTAGGATTTTATCACAGTTAAATCTACACGATATGTGATGGCCTTTTGAAAATTTGTATGATCTCCATATGTATCAGACCTGCTAAGAACATGCATGTTTCGTCTCTATCCTAGACTCGGCCGTATAGCATGGCGGTCTAACTGTAGAGAGCAATCGGGTGGTATAGATGTAATCCAGTCAAGGGTGTGATAGCTACATCAATTCATGTCCAAGTGTCACCCTCTATGGGGATGCCCATTAGCAACTTATGAAGTCAAAGGTCCTAACACCTGGACTGCCCTGAAGCGGCAACAGATGTCCCTTACGACATCTGTCAACAAGGGTGAATTGATTTACAACGACATCCTTTGATCCTCGTAAACACGGTACAGCGTAAATAGTTTGAAGTGGTCCATAAAAGTTTTCTAGTTATCAACGGAATACTATCATTCTTGCCAGGTTCAATTAAAATCTTATCTAGGGTTGGTATTTCTTATTTGAAATAAAAAGAGCGATTATAGTTATCAAATCAAGCGGATCATCAATTTTTTAGCAAACTTTGGGTGTTGAACTACAACCCAAAACGAACCGATTCTATCAATAATCTTGCCTATGGATGAAAAATCTAATAACAACTCCTCACCCTCTAGGCTATCAGAAGTCTGAACACGAAACGATTTTTTCATAGCATTGAAACATCTTGTATTGATTCCGTAAACTTTGCTGATACTCTCCGTGGTATCTATTCAAGTGTTAGCTCCTCACGTTAATAATACGGATAACAGTGCATCGTAAAATTGCTTAAAAAGGACAAGAGGTGTCGCTTCACACTTGTTGACAGATGTCGTAGATATCATTTAGCAGTTTCCAAGTTCTTAGGACCATTAAACTTTGTAGAGACGTTAATGGGCAGCGCATTTCAAGTAATCTAAAATACATTTCAACTGACGACAGTTCTACAAAAATTCTACACCAATGCACTAGAAATGGCGTCTCAATCTACAATGAATCGACACGTGGATATATTTTATACGTAGAGCATAGTTTAATCGTGTGCGTTTTCCCGAGAAAAAAAACAAATATTTACCATCGAATATGTTTTCCAAATGTCAAACGGGCATATGAATGCACAGAGAGTGAAAGGCAATACATATTTATCACTTTCGGGTAGCGATCTACATATGACACATGTTTACAATCGCAAATGATTCATCATAATACGACAAACAGGTCATAACACCAACTTTGAACATGTTTTGAGGTGAAGCCATATAATACTGTAAAACAATACCAATGCCGAATATTCTTGGACAAAGATTCTATTTTTAGAGCCGCCAAATCTATGTAATGTCAGGAAAGCTGATATTTTTACAATGAATAGTTTAATATGTGGTTAAGAGCGAATGGGCATATGCTAGTCTCTTTCAGAAAAACCGCTATCAAAACCATTTGATTAATACATGACACGTGTTTCGCTAACTACGTTAACATATTCAGGGGTAAACTGGAAATGTTTACAATTTGAGTTTGGTCTCCTGAAAATGGCAATGTTGTTAACGAAACACCTATTAGGTATCGAAAACATTGGCGAGTGGTAAAACTGTGTAGATAGAGTTTGCGGTTGTTGCGTACGACTTAGTGGTAACTACGCGATAGATAGCAAATTTTCATATATGGATTAGATAATATATTTTTCAGAAGCAATGCGGGAGGATTAACCATAAAACACTGTAGGTTGTAACCATCGAGAAACAAACCCTGGCAGCTCATTCCAGAACACCGAGGTTCTCCAAAAGAATGACTTATGGAAGAGGTTCGTTCGAGGTGTTGGAAGTTCGACTTGGCGACGATGCGCTCGTTGGGCTACCCTAGTCTATGCTGTATTGGCAACCCTCTGTGTTATTATGCGAGACAGATCGGTCCAACATTTATCATTGAACAGTGGAGGTCAATTGCAAGGTCCAGCGCATCCACTAGACGTATTGCTAGTTTTTGGATTCCGTCCAGAAGCTTTAGGGAGTCATTTGGAGCGCATCTGCGCATATGCGAGCAGTACTCCAGCAGCAGTAGCTGTTTCGGTGAATACAATTTTCTGGAGCGGAATACGATATCCAGCTTCTGGGACGTCGACTTAGCAAGGCCGTCAACATGCTCGTGCATGTTATTGTTGATGTTACTTCCCAAAATCTTGATGGAAGATGAGTCAAGTACTGAGTGTCCCTCCATCTCCACGGCTGCGAACCAGCATCTGACTTTCTTGCCAGAGTTGTTGCTCGAGTCTTCTGTACGTTGAACTGGACTCAATTTTTAGATCCCCATTCGAAAATCCTGTTGATGTCCCCATTAATTTGATAAACATGTTGCTCCTAGCGCGTCGACGTAAGATCTTTTGAGCTGGTAGAGGTTTGCCAGGTTCAAGCACACTTTTTCAGCATCACGGGTGCTGTCATGTGCGAAGCTGTAAATTGGATTGAGTGTCATTTCCAACAGTTCGTTGATGTAAAGCGTTGGAGAAAGGACAGAACCCTGTGGAAGACCTGCGTTGATAGTAAATAAATCAGAAGCACATCCATCCACTACCACATATAAAGGTCGTTCTCTGAGGAAACTATCCAATCTCTGGTATAGCGACACCGAACTGGTGGCAATCCATAGGCAGGAAGCTTGATCAGACGTCTCTTATGACACACCCTATCGAAAGCCCTCGATATATCGAGCTCGACGACTCGAAACTCTCTATGAAGCTCAATCGCGCTGCTCCACAGGTGGGTACCATTTTTTTCATTATATATATATATATATATATATATATATATATATATATATATATTATAGTATAATAATCTGGCAATAGGATTTAACTGTATTTTTCAAAAGAAGTAACTTCTATATTCCCAAAGAAATCAGTAGACCGCATCTATCTAAAAGCTTGACACTGTCACTGTAACCTTGCAAAATGAACAAATTGAGTCTTGATTAAAAGCGAGTACATTTCTGTTTATTTAACTTATTTGCTCCGAAATTTTCCGAAAAAAAAAACATACAACGTGTTATAAACTGATAAAGTTATTAATATTATAGCATTAAAAATAACAGGATATGAAAATACAGTCAAATACATCTCATTCCCACTCATAATCAAGTGAAGAATTGTGTTCGAGAAGATTTTAGTATTTCAACATGCGTTGTTTTTGGATGCTTTATATCGTTATCACGAACATCCGTTGCTATATCTGTATGTCTGCCTGTCTGTGATTTGTATCTCGTCTGTCGTTTGATGAAATTTGAGGGGTGATATGTAGTTGAGTTTTAGTTTAATGCTGCAATATTTTTGAAAATCGATACATTCGCTGCAATGTTTTTCGCAAAAAATAAACCAAATTAAAATATCCCTTCGTTTTTGTCACTTTTGCTGTTCACTTTTAAGCATAGTGAAAGCCCAACAGGGGAAAAAATATAGTAATCGTGGAAACATGTTTAATTCTAGATACACATGTCTTCTTGATGTTTCATGATATACGGAAATCCGTATGAATCATTTCCCTTTCTTCTGTTGATCGGTCTGTCCGGAAAATACTTGAACCCTACATAAATCGGAAAGAGCTAATCGGGGTTTGATACGGCTACGATTTACCATGGCAATGATGAATAAGCTTTGTAGTTTTTTGAAACCGGTGCAGTGACGGCAATTATCCTCAAAAAACGACAAAAAAAACATAAAACTTTGTTGTTTTAGGTCGTTTGTGATTTACTTGAGAATTTTCCAAAACCGTTTGAGGATGGATATATATATATATATATATATATATATATATAAAATAATAATAATAATAATAATAATAATAAAATAGATTTTGTGTCATTGATCTAGCCTATTTTAAATTATCATTTCCATTCAAAACACGTAAACTTTTGCTGCATATAGAAAGTACAAACAAATTTAAACCATTTAATTTTTAACCAGAAGTTGTATTGTATTTTAGGAGCACAGAACTTTTTATAAAAAGGATTAATTTTTTGGGATTTTTTTATAGCAACTACAAAATACTTCATTTTAATAGACTAAAAATGATAAATGTAAGCATACGAATTATTTTAAGCATATTTCTGATAGAATGTCACCCTGTAAAGAGTCGCCCCATGCACGAATTTTGTTTACCTGATCTGGTACGGAGCGAAGCCACTTGACCCGTTGTCTATCTTATATATGAACTGTGAAGATACAGGGTCTGAGGGCAGCTCGCATTTCGTTGTCAAACGTTGAACCTTGAGCAGTGAGCTTTGTGTGTGTGTGGGTGTGATATTTGGGTGTGGTTCTACCAAGTAGTAAGTGTACTTACTGAGTGCTTTCTATTATTCAACTGTACTGCATGGCATGAGATTAATCTAATTGTAGTTTCCATATGTCTATCGAGATGAGCTTCCTAAGCTAATGATAGTAAACTACTACATTTTAGTATTTATTGACTGATAGTTTTCGATGATCATTCATGGATCGATAAAGATGAAGGGTAGCCAACTTACAATCTCTGCAGGTGGGACGCCTCTAGAGGTAGAGGTTGCTGTGAGGAGCAGCAAGGCATGCATTCAGATAACTTAGATTACTACAGGAGGGCCCAGTTATACTACAAGTCCCTGAACTGTCCCCTATAGTAAAAGTTGATCTTGAGTATGCATTCAGATTACTTAGATTACTGCAGGAGGACGCAGTTATTTGTACTGTTCCCCGTAGTAAAAGTCGATCTTGGGTATGCATTCAGATTACTTAGATTACTGCAGGAGGGCTCAGTTATACTTAAAAGTCCCTGAACTGTTGCCCGTAGTAAAAGTTGATCTTAGCTGCCTGTCCATACACCAGCCCATAGGATTAGCACTTGATCAGAAGTGCAGGACCCTCCAGAAGGAACGGCGAGTAGCTGGTAGCTGTGCGCTCTTGTGAAGCCCTAACTATTGCACTCTGGAGGCAAGAGACCGCTCCCCCTACTGTGTGATACGGACATGGCGGAATCTTGGGAGGTATCTTGCACTACCATTACCTTCGCTCCAAAACACGTCGTGGGACACACATGAGTGATTCGACAATCCACGGGGACAGAATGCAGAATGGCCTGCATCGTCCATTGCTAGTGTGGATCCATATCGAGCCAGGCTACCATGCGGTAGGAGGCTACCGTTCGACTCGATATGGGAGGTAGATTGCACCCCCCTCTACCTGTGTCATTAATTAGGGCAGTGTCGCCACGACAAAGTCTTCACAAAGGTTGTGGAGGTACGTACCTAGATAGATCTATCGAACAGCCTGGTGGCGAGTCGACTGATGAAGCTAGGTAGCTTCTGTTGGCGGGTGTGTCTTAAGTGAAGCCAAGAGCACCTTTTTGCAGTCCGCGTGGCACCTTAGGGTTTGCGCTCTCCTCTGGTGTGCGCAGGTGCGGATGAGCACCATGTGGCGGTGCTAAGAGATTGCGCCCGATATCTTTCAGAGAAACTACTGAGATCATCCCCAGACTATGTTCGTGGCTCTTGATGTAGTTCGAAGACATCCTGGGCATCACGGCATTGGTTGGTGATAATACCAGTATCATAGCAGCTAAGCTATATAATAACAGTACAGTAGAGTTGTGCATGTCATGTAGCGGTTGAGTGTGGAGGGTACTCAAAGACGTTTTTCCAAACGCAGGCTTGACTCCGACAATTCGACCCTACAGCTATCGAGGGGGGACTCAGAGATCTATCAGTCACCAAGTAAGTGAATTTCCAACACATCCTGACAGTAACGCTCAGACCGAGATATTATTGCATTTCCCCCGTAAGCAGAGTATATTATACAAGGGCGGTGCGCTGTAAAGATGATATCATTATTGTTATTGTTTCTCTTATTGCCATTTCATTGGCCCACACATTTCTCAGACTCAAGATGTCTGAATGACTCCTGACCAGGGCATCAAAGGTTTTGCGAAAAATGATGCTCATAATTTACCTGACAACTTATTAAATTTTCATGACCCTACATAAATAATTAGGAAAGAGTTATTTAACCTCTTCAAAGTGGCGCCAAGTGGGATAACTATATTTAGGTACGTTCAGTGGTGTTAGTAGTTTATTAAGATTATGATCAGATTTTAGAAGTATCGAGCCACTTGAAGTATGTTCTGTATATAATGGAAATGCTGATAATCTGAAATTATAAAAACTGACACCACTGTGATGAACTTACAGCGTCAACGAAACTTGACGCCATTTTTTATACCACGTGTTTAGATTATACATGTTCAACATACAAATCAAACAACTCTTCTGGTTAAGATTGTAAACACCTCCTATTGTCGTCTTAATAGATTCGTGTAAATTTCCACATTAGACTTCGCATCACAGATGAGTCAGACACGGGGTTTTAAATATTAATCTAGTCTACTCACCTTCCCATCATAACAATAAACAGCCGCGTTTTGCTGCACGTTCGCCATAAAAAATCACGTTTTGCTTGTCAGCTGAACATCAGGTTTCAGTATTATGTTACAAAACTATTTTACGAAGATTGGAATGGAATAGAAAATAATCCAGAAAAACAAAGATATAATGAAATTCGAGCACCAAAGGGCATAGTAAATGGTGAACAAATGGCTGACCCCCCGCTCCAATTTTATATCCCACCAAAAAAATTTTTGGAAGACCAGCAGGGACTTCGAAAAAGTATGAAAGCGGAGGTTGACGGTGCCTCCACGCAACACCATTATCCTATTTACAAAAAAAAATTGAAAGCATATTATGTGATGTGTACAAAAAACCAGATGTATGGAAGCACACTACTTTTATGTTTAATCTGGTATATCTAACTGTGAGCGATTTGGTTAATTAGGTGTCGATTTAGTGCTGACTAAATTGACAATTAATTGTGTAGAATTCCACTTTATTACGGACAAGTAACAGCATGTCAATAGCCTCAAAACAGGAAAAGTACGCTCAGATGTAATATTCGACACAGTAATGAAGTATTTGGTTGCTCAGATAGGTTTTTAAATATTTTCAGATCTGACATCTTGCATCTCTGATCTCTACGTAATCTTTAGTCACGAGTCTTGAGCATTACGACAATTGACCAATTACTTCCAATTTCAATTTATTTTGTGCCTATTTTTCAAATAAGTTTAGTCTCATTTATTTTTAATATTTTTCTTAGGCGTATCGTTATATTATTTTTTTTTTGATGTCTCTGTTCATAAGCCCATTAAAGTTTATTGACAGTACGTCATTCCTGATCTTTTTTTTAACACCTGACATCTGTAAGATGAGATGTTCCCAATAATGACACGTGTTTGACTGTGGTATGGAAATAATGCGAAATACCTCGAACTAATCTGCTAAAATATCGTCAACAGATAAGACTGTTTGCATAACAAGACGCATAAACCAAGACGATCAGGTGTGCGAATTATCAACATAATGAAATTATTTTAGACTTGAGATATGCTCAATTATAGGAGATGATATATTGAGATAGTAAATGTATCATCAAACACAAAGTTCCACAAATAAATGGTCACAAAGTTGTGAAGTGCGCTTCCCTATAATAAATAGCATTGTAAGGATGACAAAATATAGCGAATTCCCCAAGTTAAGTGAAAGGTCCGATCTGTAATGTCTATTATATTTTTTTAGGGGGAGAGAAAGACTGTACGCACAGATTTTGAGTGTGGCCGCTCATTCAATATTGACACAAAAAATTGGTTAGTCTGAATTTTCTATAGTTTCATATAATAAAAAAATAGAACGATGCAGAATTACAAACTATGCCAAAACAGGTGGATAAATCCACTTACATTTCAATTAGCGCCTAGCAAAGATATGAAGCTAGTTATAAGGTCTAGATTGTAAGACGTCAGGGATGCTTCTGGGATGTAAGCAATATGATGTAAGATGTACATGTAAAGATACATAGTCGGAATTAGGAACACGGCCTATCATTGGATCCGAACCACAATGTCCCAAACACTCGCGTTGTGTCTATACCCTATTCAAATTTCATGTATACCGCTTCAAAACAAACATGAGCGATCAATCGATAAATTCTCTCACTTCTATCGAGCTGTTTATACGTACCCAGTAATCCATATCCCATTGGCCAATAAGATAGCTCTGCAATCTAGTATCCATATTGGCAATTCGGATCGAACGAAAGACGTGGGTTCGTGGCTCGATTGGTAACAGCATCTGCCCAGAACGAATCTTTGACCAGAATTTTGTCAAGTTTTTATATGCAAATTTGTGTGTTTGTTACCACCTTGCCGATTAGCAGGTAAAAAATGGTCGTGGATGATGCTTACATACAGATATGTTGGTGGAGCAGTGAAAAATCTTTACTATACCAAACACTAGCGCTGCGTTTCCAGATACGTAAAGCGCGCAATTTGAAATTCTAATAAAAAATATTTTTTACGGGAGTGTTCCTTACAGTTGACGTCGCAGATCGATCGAGGGAGGTGCCATCGTAGCTCAATTGGAATGCGCCCGCCCGGCAAGAAAGTGCGATGAGACTCTATTCGTCCTGAATACAATTATAATAATCAAAATAAAAGATATAATTAAACAGTGAATACACGATGTCTAGTTTTCCTAAACTATTCTATTCTGCCTGAAAACAAGCCGGCACAGCATGCAGTCTCGGCCAACCGGCACCAAAGATTTCAAAACGGGACCTTGACGAAGACGCGTTGACCTTGAACTGCATTGGTTGTCGCTCGGGCCGACATAAATAAGTTAATGGGGAATCGAGGAAGGAAAGGAAGCTTTCAGATAAGCATGTATAGTAGGAAGTTGCAACACTAAACGCTCAAACTGTATCTAATGTTCCTAGTCTTTTATGATGTTGTTTTACTAGTTCTCAATATGATTCAAAAACGTTCCTTATCGTTCTGTTCTTGCATGTAAGTAATAAAAATCCGCTTGCAGTTTTATTAGAATGTAAATTATTTTGAGATGATTGGTGCAATTTAGCTTGTAATGAAATTTAATTCATATTCAATAAGAACCAATTGATAGAAGGGTCAGTGACTTCACTAGTTTGTAGACAACGTAATACTTACTACTCCAGATGTTGTGTTGGAAGTCACTTAATCGATTCTTTCAAATTCACATAATGCCCTCAAAGGATTGACCTCTTGATATTTCTACAAATAAAAATATAGGTCGGTGACCGGCTGCACTTCTTTTAATTTTCCCAAATCACAGTCACTTTAATTTCCCAGGGCAATGTGGCGATAGGAGGTGTCAAAGTTTGCAATCTGTTACTACTGTACGACAGGATACACTCGGCTAAAGAAACATCTCTTCACCAGTGCAAGGGATGCTCCGTTGGGTTGGGTCACCACCTTTTTCCGCAGTCTAGGGTGGCGCTGAACACTCAATTTTGAACAACACCTGGTGAGGACGTAGAAGTGGCCCAATGAGGCCCAAGTGCTGGGATTATGGCAGATTTTCCTTCCATCAATAAAGCATGTTACTACTGTGGTGGGTACGCAATACATTTATAGCTTTTGTGGAGTGGTGATAAAAAGGAAAAACAAGACACAAATTAAGCTGCATTCTGGCATTTGTAGAATCCATAATAATACAAAAAAATGAAGGGTGGCATTTCTGTGTTGTCTGACTTCCGGCCTAGTTAAAAAAACCAAAACCACGAACGATTAATGCAATTATGCACCACGTATCGTTATGCAACAAGAATAACTAAACAATTTCTTATATTTCATTTCTATAACAATAATAATGTACTAATCGCTTCAAATATTATATCCAGAATTAAAATAACCGCATTACAAGTATCACATCACAGAAGTATGTAAAACCGGCCTCAATTAGCAAGTCTAGTTCGTATGTTTTTCATCATGCATCCTTGATTGGTATTGTGGGTGTTGCAATGAAGATTTATGACCTATTAAAGTACAATGGCCAGTTAAACCTATTGTTTACAATAAATCAAACTAAAATAACACTCTGCTGTTACATATCTAATTGAATCAGTTAGGGAGCATTTTTTTGTTAATTAGATGAGTCATAAATCTAAAAATAAACATACAATTCCACGCTCACCTTTCACTAACTTTTCACTAATTAATTTGTGTATTCGAATTGATACTATTTTTTACGCGAACATTCGAAAGACCGTAAGCTTTATTCTTAGTGGATAATCCACAACTTGACTTCAGGTCAAACTGAAGTGAAGTTCCGATTTATATTTGAATCATCATCAGACCGTCAGATTTGACTTTTAACAAATGCCAAATTAATTGCCACCTATCTAACTAGATCCTATCATGCATACAAAACTTGAGCTTTCAAATGTGGCATACTATTTATCCTGTCTAGCTATTCTTATATTATTATTGGATTGATAGGATGTAGTTGGCAAGTAATCTGGTTAGCCTTTGTTAGCAGTCAAATATGACAGTCCGAGGATGATTTAAATATAAATCGAAACGCGTCACTGTAGTTATATTTGTGAAACTGTGAGTTAAATACACAATCCTTTTATCTGCATTACAAATAAATGCCTTTTATAAATTAAATGTTACTCTACTAAGACTACCAGAAAGATCAGCCCTCGTAGCACATAATTATTGCACAGTTTGAACCTTGATTGGAGGAAAGATGATTTTTTCATTACGTTCATAGAAGCGATGATCTTGAATGATAAAACATTTATCATGAATCCTAGGTAATAGATAATGAGAAAAACCGTTGACATTATTACGATTAAATATACTGAGCCGTGTTTGAAAAACCGTTGACATTATTACGATTAAATATACTGAACCGTGTTTTTTTGATTGTTTTATGCCACGAAACCTTCAATAATGAATAAAAGGAAATTGGGGCAAGTGTCAAATATGTTGATCCTAGTGGGATGTTTGTCTTGCAACAATATAGGAATTCATTCAAAGTATGTCTCTAATTCTTTATGGTTGTGATTGCATGTGGACAAGAAATGTACCGTAATTCAGAGACTAGCAGGAAGATGAGTTTAACATCCTAGAAGATACCGTTGGATTTATCAAAGATCAGAGGAAGCGTCGACTGCTTTATGAGCTTTTAGCCTCGTGTTTTACGATTGCAGTGGATCACATGTCATATTTATTATCTTGCTGAGAATTTTGTAACAGGTGGAATTAGAAATATCTTTGAACATAGTCCAAGATTCAAAATAGTTGTGTTAATAAGTTACTACTTTTTATTTTTATTTTGGGAAGCTGTTCTGCTAACTGTTCGTAAACATTGTTCTATGAACCTGCATCTTGTGTAATTGTGACATTCAAAATTGTAGGTACTATTATAAGATTGATAGGAACGCCACTGCTTTGAATATGGGTTAGTGTTCAACTTCAAGATTGATTTTTAAAGGTTGGTTACCGTTACACATAAACTATTCCTATATTTACATTGAATAGGAGTGAACAATGAAATCAACGATATCGCAAAAAATTGCAAAATGTAAAAGTGCGACTGTAATTTCGTTGCCATCACGGCCTTGAAATCCCATGGCGACAAGAGATACAATGTATATGTAAAACATTTGGACAGCTGGATATGCATAGTCGGACACAATGACCACTCTTGTTACTATAATTCGGATTTGAGACTATATTTTTTTAGTTTCACCAAATATAAAGGCACCGACAATCTACACAATTGCATAATGCTGGTTGCCCCGGAACATATTTTTCAAATGGTCCTAAAAAGTATTTAATTCGTAGAATAGCTATTTACGTAACGAGTTATGATATGACTCATTTTGCTGAACGAGTGCGATTTTGCAGAACGAGCGTTTCGCTGGATTGCAGGAGATGAACCAAATGTCAATTCATCAAATAACATTTTGTCCAATTTGATATTTTGCAAGAAGAAACAGGATTCTGGGTTTGGTAACAATCTGGTGTGCCACAATGATCTCAAAAGCTTGTCAATATTGCTTGCCAATTGTTAAGTGGATTATTTGTGATTAAATCAAATACCTTTCTATTTATTTCACTTATTTGTTCAAAAATACCAACGCTTTATACATCGATAAACCTATTGAAACTAATGTTTTTTCTCTATTACTTGTCATATTTCATTTGTAACTTGTTGTGAAATAAACTTTTCATAAACAGTTGTGAAAAGTAATACCCTCCAGGAGTGTCATGAGTTTTGAAATGTGTAATTTCATGTCAAAACATATTTAGATATGAAGAGGCCATTAGGCTGAATTCTTATAAAACTCCTAATTAGAACTAATTTCAATTATGTATTACTTCTCGCAAGGGAAAAAGCATATCGTGCTTCAGAGATGTGAGGAAATAAATGTCTATTTACATTGACCTTCAAACGCTATACACACATAAAAATAAATTTTCAGACCAAGAATAGTTATGTGTTTCCATTCAAGTATACCATATCTTCCTATATGCGCAAGGCTATAATAATCTTAAACTAAGAATACTGTATTTTTGATCATATAGAGTATTTAAGTATATGAAACCTGAGAAAGTCTTGGAAGTGATAATACCAAAATCTCAAAATGATCATTTCATAATTTCGGCACAAAAGAGAGAAAATCTAACCTAGTATTCTATATTCTTGACAGCAGCATTTCATGATCTTGGCGCAAATAGTTAATTTTCATTATATAATTTATTATTGATATAAACATTCTGTGATTTTTAAGAGCAGTTATCAAAACTACTGTTGGTTCCTTAACCTTCAGAAGAAGAACAAAAAAGTATTAAAACTGTACCAATGTGACTTCTTTCTTATATTTATCTGCGCCATATAGTATTTTTCCTATTCAAGTTTAAAAGGCGTTGTATACATAAACAGAATATAATTTAATAAATATGTACCTGTAATTGAGCCAAAAGATATACGTCCAGCATTTGTAATAGACCATATTCACAACTCACATATCACTCATATCACATCAACATCTGCACATTTGTATGAGATCCTCACAACAGTCAAAACCCCAACTTTTTAATAGCACATTCATCCTGAGGTGGTTGGTAAAAATGAAATACAATAGAAACTAACAGACGCGGAAACAGACACACGCGTACCGTTGAATTGCCGTTGACGAATATGGCGATGTCCAACAAATAAATGAATAATTTGGAGGGAATCGTAAGATGTTCGTATTTTTGATTGAAGTAAATGGAGCTCCGTTGAAACCTTACAAAAGAATGGAATAGTTTTTTGAAAAGCATTGAAACCTTAGTTGCAGTTAGGTGCACAAAATTATATTTTTCTTCAGAGAATATTTATTCAGAATGATTATTGAATTCGAAAATATACTTTTCTTGATTCAAATCAATAATAATTCTCTTATCAAGCGAATTGTCTTGGAGTAGGATCAGATGTTCTTGTCGTGAGTATATCGTTACAATATCGAAATTCTTGAATTGAAAATTTCTTTTTATGTTTGAAGATTGTAAACATCGGGAAACAAACTTCCCGGCACGCCATACCACAATACTGAAGTAGAATGGTATAATTTATAGTATAGGTATATTGTAGATGCTCTTATTCGGTAAAACTATTCTATCATACAGATAAAATAATTGTGTAGATATTTAACAACCAGATTCACAAATATAACTCTTTCTTACAGTGACGTGTTTCGATTTATATATGAATCTGACAGTACGACGATGAATTAAATATGAATCGAAATACTGTGAGGAAGAGAGTTTTATTTATGAAACTGTGTTTAATCCAAAATTATATTATCTGCATTACATATGTTGCAGGTTATGTAGGTAAGTTGTAAGGTCAGGAACATCCACCAGAACCCTCAGCTTTTAGGATGCCAACCTAACAAAGTCAGCAACATGATCATGCGAGGTCATAAAATCATGTTTTGTCAAATAATTTTTTATTTTTACACGCTTTTATAGGGCATATTTTCTAATATTCATTTTCCTATTCACCGACTTTTATTATTAATGATTATTATCATTTTTAAATTTAACTCAAAAATAAATTACGATAGAAAATACAGAAAAAAATTAATTCTTTTCGCCTAGCCTGGATATCAGTTATTAAATATTGGTAAGCCTCTAGTGTCATTCTACCGATCCGACGGCCGTTCACTGTAGTTTATGTGCTGAAAAGAGAATGCTGAATGAATCAACGAAATACTTCTACCTCGGTTCCTCTATAATTAAGCCTATTGCCTAAGAAGGCCAACTACGTTCCTTATGAGGTCATCTTAATGAAGGAATATACAGTGTGGAAATAAATGCTGTAATATACACAATAAAATTCAATCCGGAAAAAAACGAGCGAAAAAAGCTTGGCCAAGTCAAACACAATTTTAACTACAATCTTTTTTAAACAAATTTTCTACTGTGGACGTCATACGTCAAACGGTGATGACGTCACCAGTAAAAAATTTATTTAAAGAAGCGCGACTTAAAATTGCAGTTGTGTTGGTAAAAAATGATTTCATTTCATTTAGTGCAAAAAATATGGGTAGCCTAAAAAATGTCTATCTCAAACTGCGACGTCATCAGTGCAAAAGTTGTGGCAAATAGGCCATAATATGTATGTTTGATTGCGAGCGTTTTTCCTCTAAGCTTAAATATGTAGGAGACTGAATATTATTCATTAGAATTTCTATTATTTTTATTATTTCATATATTGGTGAATGTTATCATTATAAATTGAAATACTGACTTGCTAATGACACTCACTTCATTACGGAGTTGAATAAGATTCGCACACGCGCTTAGTATGCGTATAGGGCCTTAGATCCTGTGAAAAAGTGCATCAAAAATAATTGAAAAATCGAACAAACATGTGAGCAGTGATCAAAACAGGTATCTCGATGTTAAGATTGTTCAAAATTAAGCTATGGAACCTTCGAGATGGGCATTTTTGTATATATTGGAGCATCGAGCAGTGACAGCAGTCAGTCAGTCTTCAGACGTCAAACAGTTAAGAATTAAAAAGAAATCGTGGATATACATCTTTGCACAGGATTCTCCTGGCAGACTTGGGGGTTCCATAATCCCCTATACGCATACTAAACGAGTGTGTAATTCTTATTTGAATCCGCGATGATGTAGGGTCGAGTGTCACTGGCTCTTCTCGTCATATGATTACATGAAGTCACCACAGTATAAATTCTGTCTTAAAAACGCAATTATAATTTGTTTGGCCTGTGCAAGTGTTTTTCTCTTGTTTACCGCACTATGAGCTTTTAATTACTATATTCCAACTTTCAACATCCGCACAGTATATGCCTTATTCGACCTCTATGACAGAAAAATTTCGTTATCTCGAATAAAAAAAACAACTAAGCATTTTTACAGACCAGATGTGGGTTTTATATCTGCTACGAGTACTCATATTCCGCTTTTTCGGTTTGTTCATGAAATAATGAGTTGAGTGGAGTGATAACGCGACATGATTTACGTTATTTAAGCAATTCATTATATTTATACATCTACGAGATAAGGGTGATACTGAAGTGGACAGAAATATTTTATAAGAAACAGTCTAGAAAATACAGAAAATATGTTATACGATACGTACAACTGAAACAAGTATCACGCTAGCCCAAGAATTGTATTACAGAGAGTGAACTGTTAACAATGAATGAATAGTGAAGGTCTACTTGGTACCGGAAGAAGACCGTATGTTAATTAGAACATATCCTGCGTATTATTTACTACTTGATTTCCCCTGCAGTATCTTGAAGTAACTAGAACAGTGCCAGAACATCATAGAAATGTTACTAATATAGAAATAGCTCTGAAAAGCTTTAGAGAGCTATAAAGACTCGTTATGTTATAAAGGAAGAAAAATCGAATACTTATGTTTCTTTAACGCAAAGTTTTCCCTAACATGGAGTCATTCTCAGTTTTGAATTCTAGTATTCACGACGATTGAGCATGATATCAGGAATATTGAATTTACTGAGGTAATTAGCTTGCAGGAATTAAGAATATGCATAAAAGTAACAACGAAGCCAGTCATCAACATATTATTCTCTCTTAGAAAATTAGCGGTTTTAAATGATTATCCACAATATATCTCGATCTTGCACGTCTTCTTATATGATTTAAGACACACATAAAAATAAATTCTCAGACCAAGAATATGTGCTTTCATTGTATGCACAAAACTATAATAATCTTAAAGTAAGAATACTGTATGTTTGATCATATAGAGTAAATTTAAGTAAATTTATTCAATTCAAACCTGGGAGAGTCTTGGAAGTGAGAATACCAAAATCTCCCACAACAGTCACAACCCCAACTTTGGAACAGCACATTGATCCTCAGAGTTGGTTGGTAAAAATCAAATCTAATAGAAACTAACCGGCGCGGAAACAGGCACACACGTACCGCTGAATTGCCGTTGACGAATATGGGAATGCCAAACAAGTAAATTAATTCCTTGGAGGGAATCGCAAGATGTTCGTATTCTTGGCTGAAGTAAACGGAGCTCCATTGGAAAATATGATAATATGATAAGATCAGATGTTAATGTCGAGAGTATATCTTCACAAGAATATGGGAATTCTTTAATTGAGAATTTCTTTTCATGTGTTTATTCTATAGATTCTACCATGGTGAATGATATTAACACAAAGAGTTGCCAGTACAGAAAACATTAGAGAGACCCAACCAGACCAGGTCTTGAACGAGCATTCTCCAAAAGTCATTCTTTTTGTTCCTCGGTTGCAATCTACAGCCTTTAAAGGTTTATTTATATATTTCATTTATTCTCTCGCAGCGCCTCTGGAGCGCGATAGGCCTTCTGCCTTTACGAGAGGTTACCTATATAAAAATTCTATATAACGTCGTAGTATCATGTTTCTCACGTGAAATTCAATTAATCTCGTAAATCATGTTTGAGTGGAATTTTGAGAAAATATGTCAACTGTAAATTAATGATCGTTTAAAACAATACTTATGTACAAGGTTGAAAAAAAAACATGTGATTTTTTATTTGAGGTGATCAAATTTTATGAGGGTATAAATTTCAAAGTAGAACAATAAACCTGATAAGTTGTAGCGAATTCCAACGTCACACCAAAACATGCGTTAAACAGTGGTGATGAGTTAGTGAAAATATTGATCATCAAATATGAAAATCAGTTTGAAATATATTTAATCTGAAATCTGTAAAAAATATACACTACATAACTTACTTGTTACGCACATCATTTGACATTTGACACTGATGATTTAAGTATAAAAATCTGAAGAGATGGCATGATGGAATGAGGTTATGTTGTAAAAATTCCCACAAAATAGTGAAGCCTTTGCGTTCCTAGAATGCTTAGAGAGATGATGATGGCATTAAGTAAGGAAAAATGTATATTTTGTATTGGGCTTTTGGGCTATCGGTAACTTGAAAAGACCTGTTCGTGAATATCAGTTTGGTGTAGATGGTTGGAGTGTTCACAGCACGCTAAGACTGGAGTGGACGAAGAATACAACTTTAAGAAGTTTTATAGAGTTCGAAATTGAGGTACTGCCGAAATAAATAAAAAAAAACTTAAAGCATATAATAAGATGGCGACTGGCTTAGTTTGTCCACGTGAAGAAGAATTTGGTCACTTTTATCAACAAAAGACATTTCTACTCAAGACCGCACGTAACTGTTGGTCCAGCGAAAACTGAAACACTGAAAAAATTTCTGACGAAAAACGTCTCATTAAAAAACGGATTTCACGTAGAGGTATGCGAATTGTTCGCTGGTAGATACGCTCCTTTAGACTCTGGCACTTATATGTATTTTTTTACTGCTGTTCAAGATTCGCACGATGATGTTACCAATAAAAAAATTAAATCTACATTGAGAGCGGTATCAATAATGGAATATGAATGAATAATTTGCGTAACTTGTGTGATTTTTTTTTGTTTTCTTTCCATCCCACACAAACAGATATTCAAATTGAAGAATAATATTATGTATGAATGAAATATATGCACTGAACACGACGCGTCGCAATAAATTTGATGAAAAATATGAGTAGGCAGATCAACGGATCAATGGACTGTAAAAATAATATGCCATCCAGCTTCTCCTAGCAGTGAGATAATATATTCATTTCTATACTGTTTTGACTGAATATTAATGTGAATTCTTTGAAGACGCGAATATAATATTGTTTTATTTATTCAAGAAATTCGTATCTGTCTGACAAATGTGGCTTCACCTTTACTGCCTACGCCTACACACACGACAGAATCTTCTATGATTTGATTAGAATCTGATGGGATATGTGATAATGAAAGTTTAGGCACTTTTTGAGCGTTTTCCAACATGATCTGAAACTGGAAAAATGAGTAAGTTTGGAAAAGTTCTGATAATATTTTATTTTCTGCTAATTACGCCACCAATCCAGCTATTGTCCCTCAGCAATAAATTAATCCGGAACAATCAAAACAGGGTTTACTACGGCACTGACTCCTCTTTTGTTCAATAACCAATTCCTGAATATCCAGCTTATCGCGTTATAACACTCCACCATATTCTATATTGTGTTAATATAACGTATCTCGGGCATTTAGAAGCAGTTTATGTTGTATATATGTAACAAAATCGTTGCATTTACGTATTGATGCTTAGTTATTTTTTCTTTCGCATCAAGAAATATGACAATGTCTCAGCAAAAGTAAATGGAGTGGGATGACCTCCAATATCTAATTCATACGAATACAATCTATCAGTTTTATGGCACGAGCCTTTATACCTCAAAAATTTTTTTAGAAACAATATACACCCACTTAATATAAGATTTACTAACAATTTATCTATGATTCCTCACTAAAATTTTTTGAAGGTCATTTACATACAACGCAGTCAGATTATGTAACAATATCAGTGTTATTCTACAATTTTAACAGCATTCCAAATATCTTTCAATCAATTCAGAGGTTGTAGTCTTAATGTTAACGTACATTCCCTTCCTCAGCATGTTTAGATTTAATTAATATCTAATGGAATTTAGTTAGTCAGCCTGGTGGTTGACACTTCTTTCCTTCCTGTATAAAGTATAAAAAGTCCCGCTATTATTATTTGCTGCTTGGTATTCAAATGTGCTCACCTCGTATAAAAACTGATGCGCTGTTTACAGTTTAGAAGAGTAGCTAACAGGGTGCGTTAAGACTCAAATTTTCGGTGCGTAAATAGAACAAAAGGTCAATGATCCAAACTTACCCTAAATTGTACGGGATAACAGGTTTCTCATTGAACATTTCAGGCGGGAATTGTTCAAAATGTTGTCGAAATGCATAGTGTACAGTTATTCACCTTAATACAATGAAATAGTTCGTAATAG
This sequence comes from Bruchidius siliquastri, assembly GCA_949316355.1. NCBI lineage: Eukaryota > Metazoa > Arthropoda > Insecta > Coleoptera > Chrysomelidae > Bruchidius > Bruchidius siliquastri. The sequence goes on along the minus strand of OX438529.1, from coordinate 10,300,341 downwards.
GTAACAGGACAATTTGTTCTAGTTCAAGGTCAATGGCAAGCACGGCATCATACCAGGTAATTCGGAATCTACGAGCCCCATTCTCACTGTACATCCTAGGGGCTAGTATTCTGGAAACTCAAGTGAGATGGGTTGGACCCAGGGCTATATTTTCCTTTGCAAAAAGGGCCGGGCTTGGCAACTAGCGCAGAGTAAGGCGCATAAAGTCCCGTTCAATGGTCTATGCTTCTTTGTTTGCTGGCATCGGCTTGGCTCATTCCTTTCCAGTCATTCATTCTCACCAAACGTTGGGATATAGGAAATACGTGCACACGTTGGCTTGAATAGGAGCAAAGTTGTCAATTTGTTAGTCAAATCATACAAATTTTGTTTTAGTTTTTTTTATCATGTTTCAAAGTTAGTTCAAATAGAATAGAAAAATCCTATCGCAAATTTTTCGGTTTCTCTTTACATTGTTTTTTTAAAAAACTATTCATCAACCGAGCCATAATTTTTTTTGCCTTACCTATTGGATTTTCATTCCTTGAAAAAAATGCTATATAACTTATTTGGCACATTACCTTGCTCATCTTATATTTTTACTGACCGCTAAATAAATCAACATTTGATCGACTGAATAGTTTTACTAACATTACAATCATCCTACTGGTATTTATCAAAGTACAAAAAATGAAACATTAATTTTGATATTATAACAATATTGAGATGTTTTATCCAATTATCAATAATATCACGACATTATCCAAAACGATTAATGCAAATCCCTGTATAATAGCAGTGTACCAGGATATATTGATTTCGACATCATAGCAAAGTCAAAGTCATTGCCTATTGTCCATTGTTGTTTGATGTAAAAACCTTTATAAGGAGGTTATCTCAACACCTCCTCAATTGCAATGGTCATGCTCCAATATGTTAAACTGGATAACACATCAATTTAATTTTCCACGCATAATACAGCGAAATATCACGAAAAACAGTCACACATTTCTGTCGTCTCGTTTGTAACCGCGTAATCTCAGTAAGTTGTGGATAAAGGATAACTAGTAGGTGCTATGTCTTTATTTTCAGATCGATGTATTAACGATGGAGCAATAAGTTAAAAAAATGTGGAAGTATCTAATATTAATTTTTACCAGTTTCACAAGTTTGAATTCAATTTAGGGCATGGTCAAATACATCCTTAGGAGGTCCATCTCCAAATGATTGGATCGGCTTACTCCACAAATGCAAGTGGCAAGAAGTGCGCAGAGATCTTTGGTGTCTTTGGACAGGATTATCTGTCGTTAGTCAGGTGGTGATGTTTCCTTTTTCTTGACACTGCCTGAATATACCGAGCTTTTATAGTCTTCTAATTAAAATAACACAATAGTATGACTCATGCAACCGGCGACAACGTATGGAACCAAGCTCCACAACAGACGAGAAAAAATTTAAAAAAATGTGTGGACGAGGTTTGAACCTGTGCTGATGCGGTAACTTTAAATTCTGGAGAACATGCCACCCGTTGTTCGAGATCAGTCAGAAAATCCATAACTGCGTAAATACAGGAAAGGAGATGAAAGACGACACAACTTTGGAGTGAGAAAAATCCAGAAAATATGCTCTTACTAGACGATCCAAATGTTTTTAGGTTGATAGGTTAGTACTGAGATGCGGTTATGTCTATGTCGACTCGGTCACGTGCTGACCATATTCTCTCAGCGTTAAGCTGAATTTCTCATTATATCGTTAGGTGCTGCCTTATCTCTTCAAAGTGTAAATTTAAAACAGCAGTGTATTACACAATAATCTGAATTGGTCAATACCAAGGTTCTAGTCAAGGTTTCGTAGAAAGGCTATCGAGTTTTCGTTATTATATTTAATGTTCATTATCTGCATGTACAATGTGTCCAAAGACAATGTACATCTGAAAATAACCAATTTTAAAGAAGCGGTGTCATAGATCTAAGATCCCGAAGGAATCATTCACGTTTTACATGACTTTGAATATACCTCCTTTTAAAACTGTTCCATGAAAATTGTGCCTATGTATTATGTACAGATATTTTTTGAGACACAGTGTATATAATTAGATGATATTTTTTATTACAATAATTACGCAAGAAATTATCAATTAATTTTAATGTTCCATCACAAACCGTCATGTCATGGACAGCGCTGTAAAACTGTCTATATACGAAAAGAACAGATAATTAGCGTTAGATTCAAGACCATTTATTTTGAATCGATCCCATTCTAGATGGTAGCCAACTGATTCGTAAGTACAATGGTCTTGATAGTTGAGCAAATAAAACCACAGCGCATGCACAGATTCACTATTTTCAAAACAAATAGGCCTTGTGTCCTCTTCAGTAAGTATTGCGCGCCGCGCCTAGCAGCGTTTGTCGAGCCTAAACGCCTTTGAATATTGCATTTGGCCAATCGGTTGAATGCAGTCTAACTGGCTCCACAGAATCTAAAATTTTATTCCGCTCTAATTATTAACTGCGCATTGTTTGCTAGAACATTATTTATCAGTTGGCTGAAGAAGCTTTCCTACAGCTATCACCTAAGCCACTACTCGAAACAATGATAAAGAAATGTATATCAATCAATTGATCAAGCTCGATAAACGATTGTTTATCTGCAAATAACGAATGGCAATGAACTATCTTGTGACGTATGGGGCATGATCATCATCGATTGACGAACTGTACAATTATAATGCACTTTTTATCGACAACCTTCTACATAGGCAGAGGCATCCCCAGAGTTGTATCGCGCTACAAAAGCGGTGGGGGAGGATAAATGTCCATTCACATTGACCTTGAAATGGTATAAACTGGGGAATAAACTCCCCGGTAAGCGCATTCTACAGATATTAATTCAGGACATTTTCCACTGGCTTCCACTGGCAAGCTTCTCGCTACTTGTCGGGTCGGCACGTACAATACGTAGGATGACGGGATGCGACTCAATTTTAGCAATGATCTCCTTGTCCTGCAGGTTCGCTTTCATCGTCTCAAAGATAGTATAATATGTTCCTTCTAAATATCTGAGAGTGGATGAATCCAATATCTAGGAGCTCCGACTCGCTTATATTCACGCGGTAAATTCAAGAGATAGAGTCGATAAATATGACCATTAGTTGATGAAGCCATTTTCACGTGCTATCAGACTATCGCCCCTGGCTCTGGCAGTACTGCCCGAAGATCGGCTAGTCGAAAAACGCCCAATGACTTGGAAAAGGCTCGTTCCAGCTGTTTGTAGTTCAACATTGCTCTCTTCTGAGTTTACAATTATGGCCTGATCTAAGCCTCGTAGGGTAGCAGTCGCGGTGAATATAATTTTTTGGACAGTTCCAGCTTCTAGGAACCAAACAAGCAAGGCCGGCATAGTCGTGACATAAGTTGCTATGATTGATGTTAACCACCATACCGGAAGATGAATCGAAACGTCTTCCCGTTTCCTCAGCTGGCATACCGGCCTGTCATTTCCTTGTCAGGGCAGTTCTCCGAGTCTATAAAAGAACCTGGTACCTAAGTATTTATGTGCGGAACAAACAATCGTCCGCCCAGCATCACTAATCAATTCACGAAAACCTTTCTTTCGAATTGTTTTGAACCCATGCTTGGCAGACCAGTTTGCATTCGGTTGCGATTTAGTTGTGGGCTGGGCAACAGTTCAAGGTCATTTTTGGGAACAAAAACATTGCTACCGATAAAGCATTCAATGGGCAAGCATTGATTAAAACGTACCAGGACGCTGAAGTAATTTTTGAATTTGTATTTTTAACAACGTATCTGCTATAAAAACACTAAGTTATCACACTCATTTGAAGGTATTGTTTAAACATATTTCATGGCGTTGAGCATTTTGCTGCTATTGATTATTCATCATTTTCATTATTTCGGTAATTGAGATTCTCTAGTTGGAAATAACATTAAAGCCCCACCCACCTTATATATTTTCCAATTCGATTCAATAGCATAAAGGATCAGTTAGCACATTGGGAGAATTTGACCCATATCGACAACATAAGATATTTTCCTTTGTAGTTGTAAACATGATGAATGAGTGATTTTTTCCGTAAATTGCGTTGACATGAATCAAAATATGCGAAACATACAAATATTTCTTGGTCTCATGTTTGGGTTCATTCTGATGGTTCCAGAGGGAGCTGAAACGGACCCGATGCCATCATTTATTACACATAAATTGCAGTGATCATTTATTGCGGTTCCAGCAGAAAATCATTATTACGATTTAATTTTGAATGTCTTTTTGTGTTTCTTTAGTGAAATCGTTGAAGGAAACTATATGAAATTTGTTGCATAAAACATTTCTTCGAACACTTTTCATATTTATTTTCAGATATTTACTGCAAAACTTTGTCAACACTCCTTAGATAAAGTATACCATTTTGCGAGCCATTTTTCCTGATTTATTATCAGTATGATGTAAGAGAGTGGTGATAGGTATACGGCAAAATATAAAAGTCACGTAGTCATAATAACTTCAAGAAATTGGATAAAACGAACAAATATCATTTTGAGCATTGGACACCTTTGCTGACTACTGACAGGATGTCATGACCAGTCAACATTGTCAAACAAACCCTTGTATTCCCTGTGTCTCTACAAAGTCTACCAAAAAATCCCAAATGGCAGTGTGTTAGGTTTCAAACGATCCTTTACACTTATATCTATTTAAGAAAAATTTACCCAACGAAGTAATCCCAACGATAACTCCAGTTATCAAAACACCGGCACCCCGTAACCGGTTAACAACACCAACACGTGATTCTACACACAACGTAAACAAAATAAGAATGTATCAATCACTAAACAGCTACTCAGATTCTGTATACACCACTTCTCACGGAACAACGAATACGTAGCTTCCGGCACGACGACCGCTCACAGAACATCCGCAAAAGAAAATAAACAAACGACGATCACTACGCCGGCTCGTCTACTAGGACAACAATTCTGTAACAACTGAATGCCGATCGGCCATCGCGGTTTTCACTTTCCCTGGCAGCGGCGCGGCGTTGTTGTTCCGGCAGTTGTTTCGGCACAGGCGTGCCTGCGACGCCGACGTTCGACGTTGTCATATGTACGCAAACTACCTCCACTGACTGTACACTAGTAGACTGTACACACTGCATGGAAGCAAAGCCGGAATCAGGGCCCCCTGTCACGTAGGCCGTCCGACCGTATGCGACGTTGCTAGGTGGGAAGATACGATGACGGCGAAGCGAGCCCCCTAAAGATCGCCATACACTGTTTAGTCCAGGAGAAATTGGGGCATGACTACCGAAAACTATTCCATCTTAATTTTTATATACGATCCTCTTTAAATTGTCATACTTATGATATAAATGCATGTTGCTGTCGGGCAATCCGTACCATATTGTTTAAACCGAAATTGTTATTTTCCAACCGGACAAAATTCGGTAAAATAAAAATGCATGTTTCTGTCGGGTAATCCGCACCATATTGTTTAAACCTAAATTGTTATTTTCCAACCGGACAAAATTTGGTAAAATAGGTCCTATGGCTTTCCACGACAAGGTTAATATTTTTGGATATGAATTTTTGAAGGTTCGTTAAATCTCAAATTTGGGTACTTCAGACCCATGAAAAATATATAAAAAAAGAATAAAGAAATGTTATTCTATATACGATGGTTAACAATATCCTTAATTGAGATTTGACAAAAATTCATTGTTTATACCCGGTTTTCAATTGTTTATTACGCGCGCTCACAAGTATGCGTCCTTAAGTATCGCCGTCTCTCTCTTTCATTCATACGCTTTATCAGCCTTTGTGTGTCCTGAATCATTATTTATCATTTATCTTAAAAACCATTAATTTTATCAAAATTATTAAAGAGAGCAATGTTATTAATACCTAATTATATTCTCTACAATGTGTGCAACAACGTTTAATAATACGAAATAATGAACGAAATAAAAAAGACTGGATAATTCTGAGCAGAAAACAAAGAATGATCAGTTGACACAGAGAGAGAAATAAATTCATATCTCCAAAAATATCAACATGATCGTGAAAGTCATAGGACCTGTTCTACTTATATTGCAATGAAGAATATAAAAAAATATTGTCCGGTTGGAAATTAACAATTCCTTGCAATTGTTCAAACAATTTAGGTTTAAACAATATAACAAGAGCTTGCCCCAAGGCAACATGCATTTATATTATCAGTAGGGCATTTTAAAGAGGATTGCATAAAAAATTGAGCTGGAATAGTTTTAGCCTCATGCGACGATTTTTCCTGGACTATTTGAGCGATATACCAAAGTCATACGAACACACGGAAGTCGCCTGGCCTGTCACTGGACTCGGGACGATATTCGGTCAGAAGATGAAGATGAAAAAATGCTAGCTTCCAAATCAAGCCTCAGCTAAAGCTCCATATTTTTTAGAGAATCGAAACGTATCTCATAATTATATGTTCATCTTTTTTAAAAATACCGACCATTACCGGGGTCAAACGTACGTCAAAAAAATGAGATATTCTGGTTCTTTCCCTTCCACATCTTACCAATTTTTTACCCTTCCAAAAGATATTTCAAAAATGATCAGGGCCATCGGGATCATCCAAAAATGAAGTTTGAGCATTTTGGCGGCCTTTTCCTACACATACTATAACAGTCATAAAACTATTATGAAAAATAAATTCGCATGAACCTTCCTCATAGACATAAAATCCAAGCTGAATTTCGTTGTATCAATAAACAATTCAAATAATATGAAATACATATTTTCCAACAATAACCTCATTTCACTGATTTAATACGGTTAAATATCAACCACTGGAAGTACAAAGTGCATAGATGTAATTTGATATGCGAAAATCCTAACAACACTCTTTAAATTCTGCATAGCCAACATTTGGCGCGATATAATATTTTCTTTCACATTGCTACGCTGTGATAAACACACCGAAGGACAGACAGAAAGATGGAAATTAATGTTACTAAACGTTCAAAAAAGTATCATGTCGAATTATAAAAGTTGCAGTCCCAATGTTTCCCTTATACGTTTCAACTTAACTTAGGTAAGACAATTTGAGGTTAATGGTATTCATTTTCGTCGTTTGACAAGCTGTGACATTCCGATCGAACAAATAAAAAATAAGAGGAGTGATAAGGAGGATTAAACTGAAATTATAAACAAAACACCTAAAAATGATTAACGATAAGCAACTTCATTTTGATAAGATTCGAATCTATCTGGATATCTCGCATTGTCAATGATACTTTTGCTCATAGAAAAATCATATATGAATGGATATACATATGTATACTTTTTCTTAAACAATAAAGGAACATGAAAATGACTCCACTGAGTTGATTCCCACTATTTACATTTAATTAATTAAACTGATTGACAAAACCTGTACTTTCGATTTGCAAACTTATTATTGAAGCATATCTATTAAACATTATTATAATCAATTTTTTTGTTATCTGAACATCTCTCATTCTGCCTCTGTACACCTCACATCTTACTATGCCTATCGTTATCACTGTTATGTTCACTTTACCTTATTAGACAAGTTATGACATTTTTTTCTTTATTTTTTTCCGCAAACCTTTATGCGTCACTGGGAGTATATTTTCATTTTTGCTTGTGTTTTGTTTATAATATCGAACATCTCCCACCGATATAATCAGTTAAGTGTAAGACTAGCAAACGCATTTATGTCCCTCTTGGTGGATCGGAATAAAGACATTATATATGAGACCAATCAACACAAATACACGTGTTTTTTTTCCTGTTCTGTACTGTCATCTATTATAAGGCACCTTACTGAGTTTCGGATTGCTTAATGAGTTTTTAACTGGCATTTATTTGTGTCAGACTTGTTTAGTGTTTCTGGATAAAATGGAAAAAGGGAAAATCGATCCATAATCTTCGCTTTTCATTGCACATACTAAGAAAGGTCAGCGCCACGTTGTTGGTATCCGAAAGTAATAAAAAAGGAACGAACTAGACAGTAGGTACTATCGTGAATTATGGAACCAATTCCATAAAAAACATGAAGACATGACCCCATTCGACTGAGAAAAACGGTGCTATCATACCCATCTTATTTTCCCGACCCTCCAACTTTTTCCCGCTCCCCAACATAAATACATAGTTCGGAGAAAAAGTTAATGGGTTGAAAAATGGCAAAAACCTTGCGAAACTTGGATCGAACTAAAAGGTGATTATGATGGAAAATCGTAAAAATATATGTTTGAAATCCTACCCACGATATGTCTAACAAAAAAATAGGAAATTATTAATTCTGGTTCTGAGGTTGTGTAAACAAATAACTATTTCGGTTTCAATTGCTGTCATAAAACTATTTTCCAGCAGTAAAGTATAGAATGTCAATATTTTTCCTACCAAATTATTTTCACGACTTAGTTTCTGGCAATGTGGAACATTTATCGGTATACGGTACGTGCTCAGCACGATATTATTTGTAATCGAATAAATGTTTACCAAGTTTTTGTTATCATATTCGCAATATCCGAACTATAGTATAAATGTAAATTTTTATCGAAATAGGAAAAATAAAAAATCGAACAGCTTCGCGCACAACACAAACTCAATTATTGAGATCTAAAAATATACACAATGCTACCTCATTTATTTTTATCAGTAGGTGCACTACAGTAATAACGTTTATCTAGGCTCTGACACAATCGCAAATGAATTTTAGGAGCTTTTTTTCCAAATATTTTATATTTTTCAAACCGGTCTGTAGTATACTGACAAAGAAATTGTTAACATCTGCTAGACTGATATATTTCCTGATGATTTCAAAGCACAGAAAAATGAAACTACCTACTCTTTTCCTATGTTCCTTGAGTCTTGCAATCATCCCTGATCGTAATGAACCCAGTCTTAATATACTAATATTTTTTCTTAACGATTGATCAACAAAATGTATTTGCAGCCACGCATTAACCTGTGAGATTTTCAAGTCAACCTGCTTGATACACTTCGTGAAGATTCGGCAACGTTGCACTACGCCGTTAGCCCTTCACCCAAAGTGAAGGTGGCAGTGCCCAAGGGAAGGAACGTTAGAGAGTCATAAAACAAGGAGGCGCGCATTTCCTAGCATATTACAATTTATATGCGCACAATGGCTTGAATTTGTAGAATGGAAATTATACACATTCTATTTAAAACGTAGTTCAAACCTTTAATTGGCTACTTTTGCACGTAGTTATGAGGGAATTGCCGGGTTCAATAGGATCTCTCCGCCCTCGAAATTTAATTAAATTTTTAGCCGTGACATCACAGGTTATTGACATTGAAAAATATTACGCATATACTGGGTGAGCTAAGCTTGGTTATTCTATGCGAGACATGTTTATTTAAATTATCTCTAATCCAATCAGTATGGATGGTAGTTATCGTCACTGTCCAGTATATTGATGAATATTAAAATTTTAAAACATATATAAAACATTTTTAAACTAAGTGTATGCTCTCCACTATGCATCAGACCTGCTATAGACATGCATGTTTCGTCTTTAGCCTAGACTTGTCAGTATAGTCTGGCGGTCTAAGTGTGGAGTAGGAGAGAGTAAGAAATATCAGTTGTCATAAATAGTGTCATCGCTTCAAGGCAGCCCAAGCTTCAAGACCTTAGGCTTCGTAAGTTGCCAATGGGCAGGGCCATAGTGCGCGACACATGAGGGATGAGTGTTGATGTGATATCTGAGTGCGAATAAGTTCTATTAAAAATGGTGGACGGATATCCTTTGGCTTAATTACAGATACATATTTTTAATATTCTGTAGACACCTTTCAAACTTGAATTAGTTGAAAAGTGTCTGAAATTCAATATCATATATTTCAGAAGTTCATAGACCATTCAAGAAGTAGCCAAAATCCTATTCCTTTTCTTTTTAAAGCTTGAGTACTGCCCTTATCCTATCAAATATTTTTTCTTGGTTTTCGAAGTCCATGTTCATTTGTCAGGCAATAAAAATCATTTAGGGGTTTAGGATGCAAAGATATCAAACTCAATTCAAACAAAGTATGCATCAATAAGCAAACTCTGCAATTACCTTCATAAGAACCATCATGAAAAATACAGTCAGGTTTTCAGACGTCATTGCTATTAAATATTGAAAAAAGGTCCATCTCTCATGGAAAGTATAGAATCAATCTACCTTTTTCATTAGTTTTAGGGGCCCTTTTCAAGGCTTATAATACGAAATATTAATTTCTACATAGAGTTTGATGAAATTTATTTCTTAAAACCACTGTCAGACCTTCAAGATTCAACTTGTCTATATTTTCCAGTTACTTTTTGTGTCTATACCGCGTTTAAGTAGTAATTCAGGTTCAGGTACAAATTCAAGTCACTTGATTCAAAGTTCGTTATATAACTAGGTTCAAGGTCAATCGAAATCTATATTTGAAATTAAAAAAATACAACCTTGAATAAGAAAAATATATTTTTATTGTAATAAATGAGTTATGATATTTTTATTTCTCATTCATAATTCATTGTTAATGTCGTAGCAGTATTTTTTCACGTCTGATTTATTAGATTATTTTTAACACGCCAGTGGCATAAATATGGCTTTATATTTAATATCTACTCACCCATCTGTATAAATATAATTTTAGACTTGGCAAAAATTACGTTAAAACATTGCTTTTCAATAAAAACTCCACATACGTATATCATTCCAAATATTAGTGGAAAATTCAATGATAAAAATACAATTGTGATATAGTGCTTTACAAGCGAAAAATAAAAAACAAAGTCGGCGACTTAAACTTACACCGACTTTCCTGAATTTTCGGTAACTTTGTTACCAACAATCAATCGGCACCGAAAAGCGCTACTTTGGTGCAGACCTGGCCTCAGCGATGATTAATTATCTAGTACACTTTTCGAAAAAAATAAGTTCGCCTCCAGAAGTTCATGACTTATTGGCAACGTCGCACTGTTGGCCAGCTAGAGAAACGGTGTGCACCTCACGCGGTGGAACAGTGAATCATACAAATGTTTTATCTAAATTTAGGGAATTCTGCAAGCGAACTTTATTCTTTCTCAATGTGTAAATTCCCAAAGACGACTGATCGATGATTATAAAAAAACAGAATGACGCTCGCACGAAGAAGCTGGTCAATGAGAGCAACAAAAATCGTTCAATAAAAATCGATTCGCGAGAACGCGCCATGATGAAAGAGCAACATTCTTTTACTACAGCGGTGTAAAAGGAACTGTAGTTTTTAGCTGGTGACTGACACAATATCGAACAGCAGCATCTACTCAGCAGCTGTTTTTCGATTTGTAACAATTTTAAATCGCCTTATGTAAATATTTTGCAGAGAAAAAATGATCAACAATCTCACAATGTATACATAACTATCTACATCATCGTATGAACGTATCAGGATGCGTAAACACAGCCAATCAAGTATTTATGACCAAGCGGAGATATCGATTTGCCTGTATTCGTAAATGTCAATGTATAGTCAAGTAACTAAAACGTAGTTTGAAATTTTAAGCAAATTAGTCACAGCCTGATTCATCACGGTCCGGAAAATGTAAGCATTACATGGAAATAAAATATTTCATTTGAAAAATTAGACCCTAAGAGAGGGGCGGGGTGAGGGGATCTTCAACAGGCGTTTTATCAAAGATTTCAAATTTTTCCTCTGTTAAAAACGATTTCCTTTTTTTGACGTTTAGTGGGCTTTTTGTTCGTCGAATCTTCAGGTGGGTCCAGAATCCAGATTTCCTTCAGGGCCCGGAAAATAGGTTATAGTTTCGCTGTATGCTGATGAGGTTGCAGAAATATTGTGCCCTAATAGCCGACCAGGACACACACCGCACTATTTTAGTTGATAATAAAAAAGGAAAAGCACAATATTAGTTATATTCTGGGCAAAGGTTTTTAATGCGGACCGCGACAATGAAGTAGAAACTACGGAGCCCAACCAAAACAAATTGTTGACTCCTGATCTATAGGCTGCCCTTGAGGACCTGCTCCTGGTACAAGTCATTTGCTGTTAAATTTAATAACGTGAAAAATGACTATTGGTTGGACTATATGCATGAATAGCTTCCAGATTGTCTGCACTATGATCAATGCACTGCAGAATTCAATTTACGGAGAGCGACACTTTAATGACGAATTTTATGTTCATGCAACGGCAATACTGCGAGCGCCAGCGATTTCCCTATTTTCTGTCGACTGCAACTGCGTAGTGAATATTATCGTGGAGAACACCCATGCAGTGGATCCTCCAAACATTTAAAGTATTTAGAAGTGTCCAAGATAAAATTTATTTAAAAGTCTCAGATGATAAGGATATCAGTTACTTATATTTACACTGAACTATACATGTGCTAAAGACGTAAAAAACTTGTAGACTCGAAATGAGAAATTCATATTTCTTCTAAGGACAAAAACGAATAGTTTTCCCAATTACTCATTATTCACACGGCGTCCATCATTTCAATAGTACCATTTTTTATTGAATACGATATTATTCAATTAAACAGCTCCAGAATAGATCGTGAAATGAATCTACGGACTTCACGACGTCTTGGTTTTAATAAATCTGTAATTTAACCGAATTTAAGGAAAACCATAAACGTACAACTTCTCGTCAAAAACCAACAAGAAAGTTATTTTTAAATAAATTTTAAATGTTTAAATGCCCGCAATTACCCTCTCTTTGATGGTAGACATTTCAAATTTATAAAAAAGCAAAAAAACACGAGTAATTGATAATCATTAGAAATTGCATGTAATTAATCTATTTCATCTATTTGGGAATGCAATAACCATCCGGTTAGAAAACCTCCTATTTTTATAGTACGTTGTGAATCCACCAATTTTGTAACAATCCATTTTTGGATTATGGTGAATTCGCTACTCAGAAACTGGAAATAGTAAAGTCAGCACTTCGTTGAGCTTCTCAAACAGTATCTCCTTAGTTGTTTCCTTTCATGGATCTCTTCGAGTTTATGTCATACTAAATTTGCGCATAATCGCAATGGATTTTTTTGGTTGGATTTTTTAAACATTACTGATACTTTGTGCACTTATAACCAGCAATGACCGTAGATCGCTGATACTCAAAAGTAGGTACTTACCAGCTTGCTGTTTCTGAAACAAATAATAAAATGTTAGTATAGTATCATACATACAATATTAAAAAAATGTACTTTGATCAAGGCTATGAATATACCTAGATTTTCATTACATTTTGCGTTACAGATTGTGGCTACTTTAGAAAATCATACACAGTGAATGCTCTTCTTATTGTGAACAAGAGTTTCAAATATACTATATTCAATGATCTTGCCAAGTCAGTTCTGTTGACACAAAAGCCTCAAGCATTTCAATAAATATGCAATATAAGTCGGAAAAAATCCAGTACTTGAGGGGATCTCGTATCTTCAGTTTTACGTCCTCCCATTCCATTCGGAAACAATACCCTGTGAGCAAATACATCGAAACACAAAAGTTAGGCAACGAAACAAGTAAATTCGATAAAGTGTTTGCCGGTACCAATTAATTTGGGCGCGTTCGACCAAAGCAGCTGTGTTAAAACAAGGTACTCAATAAATGACGTACTTGCAGCACATCTTCTTGAGTGATTAGTTATTTTATAATTTTCATCAAGAGATCAAATAGTACTATAAATATTTACGATAACACGTCAAAATTGTGGATCGCCAATCATAGATACTTGTCTCATTTAAATCGAAAAAGTGACAATTCGGAACTCCCTTACAATACCGATATTATCCGTCCTTGACGGTTGTAGTTTACATACATAATACAACGAGATCAGCGGTAGCAGCTAGGAAAGATTAAATCATCCAGAACATGTGAGCAGTTGTCAAAACAGACATGTCGAACGTCGAGATTGTTCGATATTTGATATGGAACATTTGAGATGGGCATCTTTGTAAAATGTCGAGCTGTGACAATATGTCAGTCAGTATTCAGACGTCAAACAGTCAAGAAGTGGTGGAAATAAATTAGCGTATAAAATTTTGTGGTATCGTTTAAAATGAATGATGTTTCGATAGTATCATTCTGGAGCCTTGCATGTTATTTTTTTTGTTCGTGATATCTATAAGTATTAGATTAGTATTGATTGTCTTCTCTGGAGTCGGTTGATAGCACTCAAACGGATCTATTGTAGTTCATTTATGAGTAGATGAAATTAAATATATTGTTAATTGTAGACGCTTTTACTCGGTGAAACTCATCGATCATTCAGACAAAAATGTATAATTTAAAAGCATTCCAATTCAAGATTTAAATAATCACCTCAAAATTAACTGTTTACAAAGGCTACCCAGGTTACTTGTTAACTAGCTACCTAAATCAGACGTATCATTTTATACTAACATTTTTCCTTAAAACATCTTAAAGAGCGTTTTGAAGACGAGGGATTTCTAGGGGTTTTTCTTACCCCTAGTGCAATTATAGTTGCCAAAAAATACTTCCCCCATGACACACAAAAAACAAAATAATTTAATACAACAATTACTAGATTTGAGAAGTTTAGTTTTTTCATTAAAGGACTTAGCTAGTTGAGGAGTAAGCTGAGTAGCCTTTGAGAACAGTAAATTTTTTGACAGTTTGACAACGCCTTGAATATCAGATCGAAATGCTTCGCTTCAATAGAATTTTATTTATGAACCATTGTGTTTAAATTTACATTTTTATCTAAATGAATTACGTTGACCGAATCTATAGTCCAACAAAAATAATGGTTGTTTGTAGACTGAAATTATTTTGTGCTATCTAAATGTCCCTATTCAATACATTGACCAAAGCCTAAAATGCATTGCAATGTTTCTGCCAATAAGTAGACTGAATCTAGGTTTTAGCCTTTCAGATAGTAGAACAGGATGGTACGACTTGTGGGTGGCAGACATTAAGGAATTTATATGGATTGACAGTGTATGTTTTTTTACGCGAAAATGCGTACCCTCTCAGAAACATTAGAACATCCCTTAGAACTCATCCAGTCAAAGCTAGGAGGGCATATGAGCGGCATCCCTTCTCATATCCATTAAATGTCACACAGGCAGCATCAGCAATCTACAATAATTAGTCCATAACACGAACCCGAATTTAATGAACGGCGTAGCTTTGAAGCAACTCAACGTTGAATACATACACGATATCGACCAAGTAAAAGGGTGCATCGCAGACTCCCCTTGCGTAACCTTGACCTCGAATGCATCCAACAGACAGTCTTCCCCTTCCACTCTTCGTTCGAAACCAGTTTCGACCGCCCTCGCCTTTATTTGTGCATCCAGGCACTATGCGCTGCTGCCAGATTTATGGTGACCTTGCTCTATAACTCTGCATAAATGCTACAGTCATTTGAGGATTTCTCGGCAAAATACGAATTTTACCTCCCACGCATGTGCCTTGAAATTGGACGTCTTTTCTGTTCCCACGCTAACTGGCGAGAAAGTATTGTTACCGCGATGAATTTATAATTAGAGATACTTTGTTTTCTCTATCTTTCATCCACTAGTCGGTCTGAAACAACTGTATCCCGTTAATGAAATCCCGAAACAAGTCAAGAAACAACTAAATTGCTTAGGAAATCTTGGCAAAACAATAAAGCTCCTATAGGTCCTTAAAAGGACATGAAGAAGCTGATGAAGCTGTGGCGAAAGGGGTGACCGATGAGACTGCCCTAACGATCAAGCACCCCACTGTGACCTCAAGCCCTTTTCGAAGATCATAATACACTTAATCATTGGCAAAGTTTATGGAACAACAGCATAATGTACGAAATAAAGCCGGATATACGCACCAGACTAGAGCATCCGAACAAGTTGTAATTTCTCGCTACTCAAACTTGACCCACGTACATCTGTTTACAAGAAATGAGACATCAGTTTGCTGGACATGTGACGCTACATTAACCTTGCAACGTATTTTGATCGATTGGTCCCTCACCGGCTTCATAGAGTATCATTGATGGTGATGACTCATACCACCAGATTAGTGTGAATGCACGGATGAATATATTCGGATTTAATGATGACTACCGATGTCGCATAGATTTGATTCCTACGCTACATCTGGTATACAAGCTATTCTGTAGTACTCGGTCCATACATGATTCGCGATTCCAGCTTTCTTAGTTTTAGCTCACTTCTTGTTAATTCAATGTTTTTTCTTTATCACCTACAAAGGTCAGATTCTCTCCCCGACGTATATCCTGACGTACTCACATGGTAGCTGGTCCTTGTTGTCCTGGCCTTTGTTCTTAGGATTGGTTTTGGATACCACGATGGATGGTGTTCCTTGAATACCTGTCCGGCATTACAAATTGTTGCTCTATCCTGAATAGAAGTGCCTAAGGTCATCCTAAGCAAAGTCACATTGGTACTGTCCGAAGTTTAAATAGGAGCTTAGCAAAACACAGCTTGGAAATTATGCCGACAATAAGCAATATTGTAAGACTGTATTTAAACCGAAGATAATCAGACGTGCATACACATCATTCTGGTGATGTGAGTCATCACCACTGACCACATACTGGCCAAGGAAGACTCCACTAGACGCTGGACCAATCAGAGACCGGACAGGAAGATTTGTCCAGCGGAAAGGAGTATTTCGGTGTTGTGGAAATCATAAAAAAAACAGAACAAATCTGAAAAATGTTACGATTACATTAATTCCATCGCTTCTGCTTGGGAAATTAAAGGACATTTCTTTAATAGACATATTATACTCAAAATCTGTAGGATAACTTAGCTATTCCAAGTTTCTGTTTCATGTATAGATTAACATAGTCGTTTTCAAAATTCAATTTCCTCCAATTTGCATACCTGATCGGATATTTTGTTATATCTATTTTCATTAAAAATTCGGAAAACGCTTACATTATTATACGAAGCTGCGAATGCTCGAATTCCGCTTGCCTCCAATGTCCTGGGGTCCAACGAGTAGCTCCTTGGCTTCAAAAATGGAGTAGGCGAAGGAGGATCATCATCCCTGCCTCTACTGAACACTCGTCGAAAGTACGTCATCACTTTTCCGAAAGTACACTTCAAGACATCTCATGCGAAACACTCGCGAGCGAGTTCACTTCACAAAAGCGGGCATGTTTAGGGAGCTGTTTTTACGGTCTTATACTTCAGAACACAGTATGGTTCATCCAGGATGTCACGAGCAATGAATAATAGCAGATCACTCAAAATAACACACCTTATTGGGAGGTGATTTCAGTTATTGGAGTTGCATTTTATACTACATCACTTTGAAAGTCAAAAAAAGCGATGACTAATTTTTCAAAATATTAAAACGAATCAAAATAATACGTGTAAATTGGTGCTAAACTTACTAATAAAAATAATGAAGTAAAAAACCAATCTAAGTAAATACTAATTTTCACGGGGTCGGTGCCAAGATAAAAGAATATATATTGCTTAGATAAGTGTATTTAGTTAAACCTAATCGGACAAAATAAAAATAAAAGTAAAAGTAAAAAAAACTTTTTTTAAAACAAGTTTATATTTAAATGCGCTGAAAAGAATAAAATAAACTTTCATTTTAAATTTTTACTAACAACTTATACGTCATTACACATTTATATGATATGAAAGCCTGTCGCGAGACTTAAGTACTTACTTAGTTTGAAAATTTTAAAAATTAAAATCAATCAAATTATTTTATTTATTTGTCCATCTACACAGGTAAATCTCGTGACAAGCTTTTCTATCATATACATTGTGTAATAATTGATAGTAAAAGTTTTATATAATATTTTATTCAATTCTTTTTAGCGCTTTTAAATAAAAGCTTGTTTTTAAAAAAGTTTTCCCACTTTTACTTCATTTTTTAGTTTATAGTTTTCGCTGGACAGGTCTACTAAAACCCCAGTACACCAAAATTTCAGACGGATTGGATTAACGGATCACCATCTTTTTATTAACACTCATGAAACAAACATAGCTAAATTCATACATACATATATTGCAAGTTACATAAAATCTTGTAAAAATCACGAACCACCCTTGATTTGTGATCGATAGCTCTACTGAAAATCACCTATCACTGCGCTACCGGACATTTACCTCTACCATATGTCAGCGACCAAAAGTCGCCGCAGTTTCAACGAACCCAGAAACCACTGTAATCGAGCCATCGATTACAACAACGAGACAACAAAAAACTCATGAACCAACTTCACTTATGTGCTAACTCATCTTTCCCAAGGCTATCAGCCAGAGCTTTATTAGTTATTATCTGTCTATACTCCAACTGAAGAGAGATCGTGAAACTATCGCCACCACTCCTATAGAAAAACCAGATACTTTGGCTGGACATCACTGCCATTTCAGCATATCAGCATAAGTTCAAAAATGAGAATGAGTACTAGAAACATTACTGGTCCAAACCAAATACTAGCCATCGTTCTCAAACGTTGCGTTAGAGAGACTACACCAGAACTTTGAAAAAATTTAAAAAATTAATATTAGCGGAAGAGCAATCTCGAGCAAGCTGACACCGAACAGGGAAAAACATACCGATCAATTACAGCACCACGTCAAAGTAGAGTCACATGCTGTTCTGCCTGCTGAGATGGAGGATGTCCAGTACTTGAGTAATCTACCATCAAGCTTCCGGGAATTAACGTCAATAACATGTCCTGGCACGTTGCCGGCCTCGCTAACATTCCCTACAGTTGAGGAATGGCCGTTCTGCCTCTATTCTACAAATACTACGACTGAGTTGTTTTGCATAATAACACTAAACAATACATGAACGCATCCTCACGAGGTTGAACTTTCAACGCCGCGAAGTCTTATCCAAAAGTCGTTTTTGGCAAACCTCGGTGTTGTGGAGTTTGCTACATTAACGCACAACTCCTAAAGTACAACATCACTAATGATTGCGGCACGGCTTCAGCAAGAAATAGATAATCTAACATCAGCTACAGATCAGAACAATGGAACTTCATGGAGAGTATCGAGTCATCACGCAAAGTGTACCGAAAGTTTCCGATAGACTATGGACCTCTCAAGCTTCTAGATTCAATCCAGAAAAGAGTCTGGTCTAACATTACAAATGAGCTCCACAGTAGAGAACATAAACTCTGCCCCCATTCAACAAATTCTATCATCGCAAATGTTTGACAGAGCTGTATTGGATAATAACACCAAGAGCATCAGTAAAACCAATACAAGGATCAACACGAGCGTCGCACACGGTGGCGCTGCCCAATGAGATCTTACGAAGCCAAGGACACTTGGGCTGCCTTTCAGCGGTATAATGCCAATGGACAGCTGCACCGTGGAGATGAGAGTTGATGTTGTTATCCCATCCTTGACTGGGTTACGCATATACCACCCAATTGCTCTCTACAGTTTGACCGCCAGACTATGCTGACTAGTCTAGGCTAAATACAAAACCTGCATGTCTATAGCAGGTCTTATTTATAGTGGAGTGCATACACTCAATACTACAGGACCGGACTCATCCTCACCAGGTCGAACTTCCAACACCTTGAACGAGCATCTTCCAAAAGTTCTCTACGTTGTGGAATGAGCTGCCGGAATGTTTATTCCCGTTACAGATCACAATATTTTAAGGTCAATGTGAAGAGATTATGTATCCAGCTACTAAACCTATTCTGATGAAACTTCATCATATCTCATTTTGAAAGCTCGGTTTACAGTTGCTTAGGTCAATAAAAAAAAGTGTAATTCGATTAGTGGATTTTTTAATACTTTCAAAAACTATTCGATAGCTAAAAAATGATTATCTCACCGAATACTCTTCTTCATGAATTCAATTACAACTTACGATACACCCAAAACGACACCCAAGCATTCAAGAGGTTGAAGTACGAGTATAAGCCACTGCACGTGGTGCTTCACAGAACAGAACTGATTTTGTTCAAATATTATATGTGTAACTAGTCCTGCACAGGCACATTAATGATGCAAAAAGTTCATTAACCGATAACGATGAGATCAATTTAGAAATTACCGAAAATTTATGGTTGATATAAATTAACAAGGTGAAAGAACTTGGTAAAAAAATAGATATCAATAAATGATTTCTATAAGACATATAAGAAGATTAAGGAAAATTCCATTATCATGCATAACTTCTTTGTTAAAAGAAAAAAATAGGTCAAGTTGTTTGACTCCGTACTTCCCATGCAATGTTTTTAAAAACTATTGTCGTTATGACTAGGCTTTAAAAATGTTCAAAACTTGAGAAACGCATACAAATTTCGTTTAGGAGGTATTCAGATTCTCGAAATTATGATCTATCGAAATCTTATCAGAATCGATGCATCACTACTGATGTCATGAATTAACAAAAATGGTGCAAACGGTACAAAGAAACTTTGGTCACCTACGAGATAATGACACGGCTAATTTCACACATCAAATTTGACACTCTCCCTCTCGAAATTTTAGCCCCTTCTGACATTGTTGAAACATCTCTGAAACGCCTAAGAACGAAGAATGTTTCTTTTCATCTTTGTCTATTTCTCAGCCAACACTGAATCGATTTCAAATGTAAATGTTGTTATTCACTGACCAAGTAAGATCACACCAGCACTTTACGAGTTATAGAGGAGTGAAGGATTACCGGGCAGACAGACTGACCGACAGAAATGAGTACATGGAACAATGAATTGTAAAGTTCCGACAAAATGTAGAAGCTCTAGGATCTTACTGTAACAGGGCAGTATTGAACATTTAGAGGGCATCGAAGTTTTCAATCTCCCCTACTTTGCAAAGCTACAAGCTGACATAGAAGGAATCTGCGACTATGGATCTAGAACTGCCTCTCTGACTATATTTCATAATAAATCACACTCATGGTAGCACTGCGAGTATACGGCCTATGAAACGAGAAATCTGCGAACTTACATCGGAAAGAGTAAAACACCAATCGAAAACGCGAAAAACTGTAAACCGGTGTAGATCTACGAACTACCTTATCGTGACGAGATCACATGATGCACTGATCAACATACAGCGTTAATTCAGAAATGCCGCGATTGTACACAGAATGATTTATTGCCTTTCTACCGTGGATTACTACACAACACCGTAAATATTTGTGGTACCAAGTAAAAAATTATACAATATGCAAAAGTAAAGGTTACGCACTGTGGTAAAATAATAAGAATAAAGCTATAATGCGAGTAAATTATGTTGATTTTATTCAAGTTTCCAGTCCGATATCAACTCTGACTTGAGCGTTAGTTTCTTAAAGGTAGATGGAAACTATTCATAATCTATTCATTTAATAATCTTCTACATACATGTGAAAAGTATCAAAATTGTTTTGAGAAAGCTCAGATAGACACAGAGGGCAACATTGAAATTTGTCACAGAAGAAAGATACTTGCAAAAAAATACCATATAATAAACAACGTAATCAAACCGGTTTAGAAGCCCGAGAACAATCGAAAACTCAAAAAAGGTCTATGATAAATTCTAATAGTTTTTGATTTTTTGTGGTTTTTACAATGACTACAAACTGCACTGATTTAGACAAATGATACAACATTACCTTACACGAACGAGGGTTATTTCCTCATGTGACTTTTTACACTATTTGAATGTTAAATATTAAATTGATAATATATTTTGTAATATACACAACCTACTACGTGTCTGCATAATATTCATTTCTAAATTTCAGTTCACCGGTTTGCTGAGATTACGCGATAAATAACTGATTAGAGGCTGGAAATGTATTGAAAAACGACAACTGACAGAAAAACTACCACACATGTAACATTGTGGAAAAAATCGATTAACTATTTTTTCAGCACGTACAAGTAAAACGTTCAACAATGGCTTGGACTCGAAACATACGAATCGAAATGAAATTTGAGGATGTATCGATACTATTTTGTTTTTTTTCTCAGTAGCTCCTCCGCCACTGTATCCATTTTCAAAAATATACTATAATAACTTACTATAACCCCACCCCATCTCGCCCTCCAAATTTATGCCGTGACGGACAGTCCGACAGACAGAAATGAGTGATATGTATTTATGCAATGTATATGTACAATAAATATTGAAAGGTAGAAAAAAGGGCTACTACAGCATTATCTCAGTACCAATGATGATCATACGTTACTTACAGCCAGTTCTTCAACGGCAATTCATCTACTGTTCGAATTTATTGGTTTATTTACGAATTGACGTCAATAAATCCATGGTATTTTTTATT
This sequence comes from Bruchidius siliquastri, assembly GCA_949316355.1. Classification (NCBI taxonomy): domain Eukaryota; kingdom Metazoa; phylum Arthropoda; class Insecta; order Coleoptera; family Chrysomelidae; genus Bruchidius; species Bruchidius siliquastri. The sequence continues at coordinate 10,278,092 of OX438529.1, read as the reverse complement.
ACCACATTAAAATGCAATAAACTTATCCAAATGACTGAAAAACATAGTTGGCACAATAATAAAATTTGTAATTATATAGGCATAAATAAGAGAATATTTACAATATATTCATATTTTACACGTTGGACAAATATTATAATTAACTGTATGCTCTCCACTATGCATCAGACCTGCTATAGACATGCATGTTTCGTCTTCAGCCTAGACTCGTCAGTATAACCTGGCGGTCTGACTGTAGAGAGGAATCGGTGAACGTAACCCAGTGAAGGGAGTTATAGCAACATCAACTCATCTCCAAGTGTCGCCCTCTATGGGGGACGCCCATAAGCAACTTACGAAGTCGAAGGTTCTAACAGCTGGACTGCATTGAAGCGGCAATAGATGTCGCTCACGTCTAGGCTTAAGACAAAACATGCATGTCTATAGCAGGTATGATGAATAGTATACACTCAATATCAGTTGTCAGTTTCTGATGAGAATGAGCCGAGATAACGGTACATCGTAAAAGTGATTACGAAGACCAAGAGATGTCGCTGTAAATCAGTTCACCCTTGTTGACAGATGTCGGTTCAAGGCAGTCCAAAATATTTGACTTCGTAAGTTGCCAATAGGCGACACTTGGAGATGAGTTGCTATGACACCCTTGACTGGATTACGATGAGTAAATATTATAATTGTAAAACACAGTAGAAAAAATTGAAATATAGAATGCTGGACCTACTAAAATCAGAGAGCATCGAGCAAAATCGCACAACTATCACAGTTACCAAGTTAATAGGAAATAAACTAAAGTATCTTATTCTCAAAGCTTTCATCATTTGTCGTTTACTTAATTTGACCTAACATTATAATACCTCTGGGAAATTAATAAAATACCAGCCAAAACTGAGGATTCATGAGAACCAACGAATAGATTCAAGTAATTCGATCTGGAGACTACAAAAAACTAATCACACAAAAATACGACTGCGTATCAAACACAAAAAAAATCATTTTAAACGTAGTCGGTACCTGTCAGCTGTTTGAAAAGGTCGAGATAGAGGTTTATTCAATTGGAACTTATCACAGTGGCTATGTAGTGAAGAAACTATATCAAACACTATTAAAATAAGTTCTACTTTAGTGGTAACTAACGTCAATAAGTCTGAGGATTTAAAAGTATTACTCACCGAACGGCGCCGGCGCCGAGAAGCGAACGCGATAACAGACGATATCCTAATAAAAAGAACGTTTCAATGTCATTTACAATGCTGCATTTGAATACACCCGAAACCGTCGATAAACTGTCGACCTTGCACAATTCAGAGATTAGATGCACCTGAATTCGCGAAAGGACACCGCCGTTTTTCATCTGGTTTAATCGATGCACGTGCGATGATACGGCCGCTAATCTGTCACAATTAGCGTGGACGGCATCGCTCGTTACGAGGACGCACCGATCACGGCAATCTGGAGCCGACCGATGCTATGGAAAAGCGGGTATCAACTAATATAATAGCCAAAACAGCTAAATGTAAACATTCAGCTAATTATTAGATATCTGCTCATTTCCATACCTTCAGGCGTCATAGTGCGAGCGTATTGCACAACTCATTTTCGATTCAAAACATTATTCTTTTTTCATAGATAACCTATCGCAAAGGCGTTGCGAGAGGATACATGCCTATTCACATTGTCCCTAAAACGATATAGATTGTCACTATCGGGAAACGAACTCTCCAGCAGCTATTTTCACTACGTTGAAGTTCTCCGGAATAAACACCTTTGGGAGAGAGCTGGTGAGGATGCGCCCGTTGCCGTTGGTCTCTTCTAGTGTTTGCTACAGCGACCACTCTTGGTATTCTTAGGGTATGTCCATAACGACGCACCGCATATCGCACCGCACTTAGTATTGTACCATAGTATCGTCCCTACCTCGCACATAGTATCGCCTTCCGAGGTCCATAGTGGCGCACCCCACCTAGCACTCATCTTATTCTTAACTGCTGAGCAATACGCATCCAAACATGAGATCGTCTCCATTTTCGTCACAAGAAGATGATATCTTAAATCAATTATAATTTAATAAAGTGGTACTTTATAAAAAGTAAACGAAAGAACATCCTTTAAATAAAAAGCTAAAACACTTTGGTGAATCCCGTTACCTTCCTAATGAATTTAGGGAAAATAATCAGCGATTCTTTGAGTACGTGCGAGTCAGTATCGATACATTCGATTATATTATACGGAAAATTGGCGACAAAGTAGATATTTCATGAAACAACTGCCATTTTCAACCTGTAACAATTGAGGGCGCATCCCCACACATGCGATCAGTACTTCATCATTGGCCCTTCCTCTTAAGTCAGTCGGTCAGTTTGTCAGGAATGCTACCAGGATTTCCAATATTTTATTCTCTTCTACCACAAGACATCTGCGTATAGCTCCACCGAACATTCAATTACTTTATTATTCACTAGAAAACATAACAGTACACTTGACTAAAAGGACGAGCGGACTTTTAGGAACATAAATTGTCAAATTGGGGCTGAAATGAGCTTTGAGTATCGACCCGCAATTCCCCAGGATGACGTCGCGACGCCCTACGCAGTTCAGCCAAGCCCGGCCATAGACATTATTAATTTGAGGCTTCGAGTGATTTTGATACGTTTAAGAATAATTTTGGCTCAGATTTAGTAGTAGAACTTCAGTCAATATCACCTCACGAATTTGGTTTCAGATCAGATTTGTAAAACCATACATCAACCATTGGAAAATTTGATAGTGTCCTCTGAAATACATGAACTAAGGTAGCTAAAAATTGATGGTATGTTTAAGTATTACATCGGCGTGTCAGTTTTCCGTATTCTCTCTACATCTGATCTCCCTATTTACGTAACAAATTAGTTTATAGACGTGAATTGTATAATGTCAATGTACGAAAAGTCGATATGCTAGCTTTACCTAACTTCCGATTAAGTCATTCAAATGGAGTTACCATGGATAATACTAGACACGTTAAAAAACTTAAAACAATATTACTTATCCTCTCAAAGTTTGTGAGGATCTGCTAGATTTATCATTACTTTCATCAAGTTACAATTTGTTCATTCGGTACTTAGGCAATACACAATGCGAAAAAAATAAGGTCGCCTGCAGAAATTCATGTAATGAACTAAATGGCAACGTCGCACTGATGGCCAGGTAGATAAACAGTGTCCACCTCAGGCCGTGAAACAGTAGATCATACTAATGTTTATCTGCGCTCCAGGCTGTACGACGTTTCCGTTTCGCATAAATCAGGTATTCTACAAGCGAACTATTATTTCTCAATATGTACATTTCCTAACACATTATTTTAACATAATGGGTGTTATTTTTTCATTTGAATATTTATATTACAATGTTGTCGTTATCGGTTTACTCCATGAAGCTTCTGGACTCAATCCAGAAAATAGTACAGTGGATGAGTTTGACATTACAAAGGTCCTCCACAGTCTGGAACATCGATGAAAAGTATCCGTTCTATAGATTATACCATGTTAGATGTTCGTCCTAGCTGTCACCAATAATACCACCGGAAGTCATCAGTATAAAGGCCCAACATGTTTGAAAATAGCCTCTACCAAAAGTCATTCTTTTGGAGAATCTCGGCGTTGTGGAACGAGCTAGTTTATGACAGATAGTTACCGTTAACAGCGTTTCAGGGTAACTGTCACAGCACTTCTGGAACGTGATGGCATCTAAGCCTTTGATCTCTAAAAGAAAAACTCCTATCTCCGAGATGTATGGAGATTACATCAGCATCGTTACCCGTTACCCAGATATCTCATGCAAAATGTATTTTGAAAGTCGTCTCTTAGGAATCGAGTTCTCCTGATGGGGTGTTGATGGCATTCTGTATTCTATATTGGAGGAAGGTTAATCTGCCATGATCACAGCAATTGGGCCCCCAGGGGTTGCTCAAAACGGGGTTTTAAGTCACCCAGCAGAACATATCTTTCAGGGGCCATAGAGGGCCAGTGCTCTTCCAGAATGGATTGTTGACAGTTGGGCAATCGCGGAACTGTCTGATCTTCCTGTTCACAACCTCTGCATAGGGGAGTGTTTCGCTCATCCTCATATTGAAGAGGTGTTTCCTTAGCTGACCATGTCCTGTTGCAATGACCGTAGCAAAGCGCAGTTGTTGTCTGTACAAGAACAGATAACATTTAGCTACTTCCTCAATAGGATATTCGAGGTTTTCTCTTAGAGATAGACAGCCAGAGTTTTCATCCCACATATTTTTAAAAACTGAGGCTCAGACCCAAGGATTTTGGTCTCAGCAAATGTTTCATTGGAAAGTGGGGGTTCTTTTTCCAACCAACTGTTATGCTGTTGTTGGTAGAGGCATTCAGAATTGCTTGGTGGCAGTTCAGTGCTGATTTCATTCTTAGTCAGTAAAGCCTGCCTGTGCTGATGGCATATCATATATTATTAAATTCCTCCTGATATCACAACAACTAGAGACCTATGTTATATGTATATATGTTCTACATATCCTTGACTATATTTCTTACATGTTTCACTGGAAAATTGGTGTAAGTTGAAAGACTAATGCCAACTAACGATTTATTTATAATAAATTAGATGATTTATAGCAACTTTATATAGCAGGTGCACCGCAAATTGCAGTTATTTATATCTGGTTTATAATTTGCTAAAATAAATGACACATTGATGAGCACCGTCGATTTTCCAGAGTTTTTGTTCAACATATCAATACAATTTAGTTAATGATTAAGGGTCGCTGTTTGAAATTTGAAGTAAATGTAGATTTTTCAATCGGATTTCAATTGTAATAAAAATTTTAACGTATCACAATGTTTCGACCGAAGATACCACATCAATCGAAATGTTTTGAAGCGCAAAAATTCAATTCAAGGCAATGGCAAAAGGTCGAAGCAGTGTATCAAAGTATAGCCGATCTATTTCGAACTCATTGTGTGGAAAAACAAGGCAATAAACCGGCATCTAACATCTTATTCTGTATTCTTATCAGAGCTCCATGTCTACGATGTTAGCGAACCGGGACAGAAACTTCGTAGTGGCCCTAGCCTTTGGTCAGGCTAGGGTGGAATTGTTTTTCAGCGTCCTTTGGTCGACGCTGGCGCTTCACATAAATTGTTCTTCGATCTTATACAGGAAAATCCAATAAAGACCAGTAGAGCTTTCATTATCCATAGAAGGCCAGTGCTCCCCAGAATGGATTCTAGTATTGATAGGACAAGTTTCAGGACATACCTCGTAGTTGCGAAAATACATTGGAAACGGAACTGTAGTATGTATGTGGTTTTAATTAGCGTCCAGCAAAAGATATATTGAATTTTGTAGTGTTGTTTGCCAACAACTATTTTTCATTTAACTGTATGCAATAGTGGAAAATACTATAGCCTTGAAAAGCACCAATAGTGAAGTCAATCTTGTTGGACCAGTCCAGAAAATACCAGTTTGTATGAGATTACATAAACATGGTTCATAAATAGCCCACAAACTGCTGGTATTTACTAAAATACACACCTACCGTTTTGTTTTTGGAATCACAGATAAAAATGATTGATAAATCAGATAATTTTTTGACAGTCGCTGAAGTGTATAACACAATTAAAATCAATAATAACTGAAAATATGAGAAATATTTTAGTCTACGAGGAAAGCTTAATCCCGAACACAAAAATATAGCGTAGGTTGAGATATACTTCCCAAGTGATTGTATCACTATGTAAATAAAGATTTGGATAGGATTTTAGAGTTGTTAATCTTTTGAATTTCATAAAAAATACATCAAATCATTAATGATTTAAAGAAATCCTGGAAATTCTGATTTTCAAAAAGTACCAAGATTTCCGAAACTTACTGAACTGGTATGTCAAAAAGTACGTTGTCAAAATTTCATAAATGATAGACCATTTTCGAACACCTGTTTTTTAAATCTCTTCCTCATAACCAGTCTACTCCCAACCCCAAATATTGACCGCTCCAAAAATATAATATGATATGGTGACTCTGAAACTTTGGGAAATCTTTAGCGTTTTCTGTAACATAAAGGGAGAACAGCTTTCCGCGTAAAAATTCAAGGATAAAATTCGGCGTTCTAAACTCGTTAAAAATTGCTACATATACATCGTACTGGATTTAGTACAATCGCATTCAAGTTAGTACGCTTGTATATCTGTCATGTTTCAAGTACAATTTCATATTGGAAATCGCATTGATGGGAGGGGACCGGAAGTCATATATTCATTAACATTGACATTAGTAGATACACTTTTCTGGAAATAGTTTATATAATAATAGGTTGAGTGCAATATCACAGTTGCATGGCGGCAATAATATTGCCGAGAAAAGGATCAAGGGTAATCTGATAACGATATAGTTGCAGCCTGCAATATCAGCTATTGCCCTTCACCATTCATTCCGTATTATATAATTGATTTCTACATCAATTGACTGCATATTTCATATTTATACAGACAAGCGCCGCTCACTGTCGCATAGCACAAGGCAGAAATTAACACGCAATAGATATATTGGGCGACGCAAAAATATCCACACGAAGTTCCGCGTCACTGTGCAGAAGTTTCAGCTGTACGTCAAGAGATGGCAGCACTATTACAAAATCGGTATGTATGCGGCGGCATCGTTTAAGAGCTTTTTGATCTCGCAAGGTATGATCAATAATTTTTGTTCAACCACTTTGTAATGAGGAACGCAGGCGTTGATGATAAATAAACAAGACAAGGAGCGGTCCTTGAAAAGACGATCCAACCATTGTCACCCCGTGGCAACCCATATATAGGATAGTCTGAAGTAGTGTTTTTGAAACCATCTGCTTTGTCTACAAATTACAAACAAAATATGTAAAAGTTTCTGTATTGATCATCTACCTTCATTCCCTAAATGAAGATCCAACCCCCTGGACCGACAAAAATTCAGGTTTTGTCGACGTATCGGAAATTTCGTTTAGTAAAATTTGTAACGCAATAGTTCGTTTGTATATACAACAAGAAGAGTGTTGAAGAAATCACAACCCTGAGGAACGCCAGCGTTGACGGTTAATAAACAGACAAGGAGCGATCCTTGAAAAAACGACTCATTCATTGTCACCCATATATAGGATAGCCTGAAGTAGTTTTTTTGAAACCATCTGCTGTTTCTAAAAATTACAAACACAACTTGTAATAGTTTCTGTATTGATCATCTACCTTCATTCCTTGAATGAAGATCTAACTCCTTGGACCGACAAAAATTCAGATTTCGTCGACGTATCGCAAATTTCGTTTAGTAACGCTTCTTTTTGTTGTTTGGACGACAATATATTGTCATTGTGTCTGTCAAGGAACGCACACACAAGGCGTTCAAAAAAATGCTCGCAGAATCAAAGAAAGGAAACAAATGAATGAAAAAGTAGTAACTTCACTCACCCTCTTCCTGTCCTCTGGAGGCACGCTGGCATGAGACCTGTTCCTGAAGATGTCCATCACTTTGGTCATCGGACTGCGACTGGAACTGGCGCCTGTCACCGTGTGGTAATACTGAGTGTCAGAGCTTCCGTCCCTGACTGGATGAGCGGAACCGTCTCTGGGGGCTCGCGGCCGCGGATGAACACCGTCATGGTGCTGAAACAACATGGTCCAGATTAGTTAAGGAGAACGCTAGTTTCGAAGAGATTGCAGTTGATGTAGGGTAGTTTCGAAGAGATTGCAGTTGATGTAGCATAGAACACTTGGTTGAAATGACGAGTTCATATTATGATAAACGATGTTGGCGATTGTCGTTTGACATTACTTACGCCAGTACAGGATATTTATCTATTCCCATTAATCCGCATGCACATTATACCGTTTCATTTAACTGCTGTTTCTCAAATCATAACTAAAGTATCATACGGAAAATATCAAAAATGGAAAAAACCTGGTCATACCCTGAAGATAATAAAAGGCTTGCCGTCGGAAATTATTGAGGTCTATAATATATTGATCATCTGAAAAGATGTTATCTCAAATCCATGCATGCAGTTATTAGATAAGAGATTGCGCATAGAAGGGCCTTCTTTTTCAGGACATTGCATTTGACTTTTTTCGCATCAAACACCTAAAGAAAATTCTTGATTCTTGAAATTCGACCCTTTGATTTTTTTTCATGTACTATACCTTCCTTTTTTACTAATTAGTTTTGTTTCTGTTTTAGCAATTTTCATAATGATTACTGCAAATACTGCATTTTAATAGGGGACTACCTAGAATGAAGGCGTTTAGCATGGATTTCCATATTTCGTTTTCAAGTTTTCAAAATAATGGAACGATTTTTTGCGAATGGCAGAGAAAGGATGGTACTATGCTCTTGTGAAGCCCCTGTTCAATTTTTAGTTATTGTCACACGAATATTGACTTTTTTTTACACATTTCGGATGTTTTTTCAACCTTTTTTCAACCGAAATATCAAGAAAAGGGCTTTGCGTGGACATAAAGCCACCGTTCCTCTATGATTTGCACAAAAAAAATATTTTCAACATAGGTTCAAAACCAAACGTTTCAACTAAATTATTGTGACACAATAGATGAGCTGATAGGGCTTCGCAAGAGGAGAGAATCAACCTTTCCCTATCATTTGCAAAAAAATTGTTCTATTACCCTGAATAAAGAGTGCTGGCATAGAAATATCGGCACCCCATGCCTTTTATTTTAGGTAGAGTCCTCTCTTAAGTGTATATTTTATGGACAGATTGATATTATAAGTGATTCGGCTTTTTATTATTCATATTTTTATACAAATTTCAACAGCTCTAAAACCGATTCACATTCCTATTCCTAAGCTGATATCATTTTGAGGAAACCACAATCTATTTGACCTACTTGACGCCAGTAATTTTATGACGACATGCGCTTTAATCACTAAAGTAGCGTCAGACTGTCATTTACTGGATATCCTTTGAAATCAATACATTTTGACAATCTAACCGTGCTTTAAAGATTGAACCGAAACGTATCATGAAAAAACGACTTTCATTTTTGGATTTGACCCAATTAGCTTGAAATTCAGTATCGACAATTTTTTTTTCGCTTTCTAGGATTATTTTGCCTACAGTTTGATGACCAAATATTCAAAAATTGGTTTTTCGTATATTTTCGATTTTTTATTTTCCCCGTAGTGAATCGTGACGGGTGGTACATTCACCTTATCTTTCTTCTTCTTCTCCTTCCGATCGTCGTCCGAGGGCATGGGGGGCGGAGGGGGCACGTGAGGCTTCCTGAAGATGTCCATCACTTTGGTCATCGGGCTGCGAGAGGAACTCGTAGCCGCGGTCACAGTGTGGTAGTATCTGACGTCGCTGTCGTCATCTCTCACGGGATGCGCCGAACCATCTTTCGGTTTCTTGGCGTGCATCAGGCCGGTATGCTGGAATTAAACATAGTATAATAGAAATAATAAAAAAAAGATTCAAGTTATGACAAGGATTATTAAATGGGGATCTGCAAGTTAAACGCACAGAAGATGCAGACAACAACTCTGACAAAATAGTCTCATGCTTGTCTGTCGGCCGTAGAGATGGAGAGAAGCCCAGTACATGATTCATCTTCCATCAAGATTCTGGGAATCTCATGGCACGAGCATGTTGCCAGCCTTGCTAGGTCGTAGTCCCAGAAGCTGGGCGCTCTCTTCCGTTCCAGAAAGTTGTATTTACCGGAACAGTTACTTGTACTCCGCAAGGCTCAGATCAGACCATCGCTGGAGTACTAATCGTAGTCTGTGGGGATGCGCCCGGAAGCACTCCATGGGGCTTCTAGATAGAATCCAAAAACGAGCAATGCGTCTAGTGGATGCGCCGGACCTTACAAGCGACCTCCACAGTCTAGAACATCGGAGAACGGTAGCAGATCTGTCTCTATTCTAAAGAACTATCCTGGTCTCGCATAATCAAACCAAGCGTTTCCAGTTCAGTTCAGCGTGATAGGCTTTCTGCCTTTGTGAGGGGTTATCTATAGAAAAATCAGGCAGCTCTGAGGACAGTAGCATCCCTGAGGATCAGATCACCCCTTATAAGGAATATATGTCTTGTCATCCAACGCTTAGTTCAATCTGAGTATGTGATCCTGTAATGAGTTTGTGGGAAGGGCGGTGAAACAGGTAATTAAAAAGATTAGGTTTGGTTCAAGTTTTGTGTTGTTACTCGGGGTCGGTAAAAAGGGTGAAAGGCCTAGCATTCCTACCACTCCAACAACATATGGCAAAGACTCACAACCTTGGTAATATTGAGCGTGGGAAACGTATAAATGAAAAAACGAAAACTCAATATATTACATTTGCCGTCATTAAATGATTAATTCGATGGTGAAAAATGTATACATTTCCATAATATCAGCCATAGAATTTTACAATTAAAGTAATTTACCAAACTGATAAATTGAAAAAAAATCTATTTTATATCACTTTATGTAGTCTACGACTTTAAAAAAATCGATCAATTTTATTTTAATTTATTTTATTTAACGGTATTTATATTTTGAAACTTAGAATCCGTAGTGTAAAGTTAGATGTTTAACAACTTCTAGCCGAGGATACATTGGAAGGCTGAAAAAACTCCTGTAAGGAGCCTCACCTGCATACTGTATAATTTGAAAGAGTATACTCACCAACATTGCGCTTTTCATGGAGGCCATAAAAGCACTACCTTTTTTCTTGCTGGCATCCGAGTTTGAACGATTTCGTACACGTTTTGGACTTGCGTCATCCGATTTCCTCCTTTCTGTCGAACTGGACCTAAAACAAAATGGTGTAATTTGAATCAAAGGTATTATAATAATAATGGGTTTATTAATTTTCAATTCATACTGTGCACTGGACGTCGAAGTACCATTGCCTTATGGTCAAATGCAAAAAAAATAGTAGAGTGAAAACTAGTAGAAAGTGGGTATTAATAAACTAGTTTTATATATATATATATATATATATATATATATATATATATATTTTCTTGACTGTTGGTTACTGTATCAACTTTATTAAAAAACATGATTTTTTTCCTAAAGAGCACTACCTTATTACGCATCTGTTTTACCAACTACTAGTACATTATTTAACTGAGTATCCGTCATGAATAATTACGGATTATTAAGGTGTAACTGATCAGCAGTTCTCAGCGTTAGCCTTTTTGTATGTGACTTACCTCGAATTAGATCCGCTAGTGGTAGCGCTACTCGGTTGCCTGTCCCTTTTCTTTTTCGCTTCCCGCTTAGTTTCGCGTTTCGCCTCCTTGGTCGTCTTGTACGGCTTCTCGGACTTGGAGCCCCACGTGCCAGATCGAGGTCTGGCCATCGCCTGGACCGAGTCATCATCTATACCTCCGGTAGTGGGGAGTGGTTGGGAGCCTAATTCCTGCAATTGAGATAACTGTTCAGATAATGAACATTACCGAAGGTAATGAAGTTTGCAGTCAAATCAAGCAGATTTATGGCTCATGTTCACTTGCAGGTAATACATTTGTACTTTAAGGTATTAGTGGAATGTATTTCAACTATGAACCTTTGTTTGGGCGGAGTGCATTTGTATATTGGCTTTCATCTTACGGACTAGCAAGTAAATAATTGTTAGAGTATAAACATTTGCCCGATAATCCACAATTGTTAGATATAGTAATTTATTCACATATATAAATATCATAATAAAAGTGATATATTCACGCGATAGGATTTTTGACTTTGCGTGAGATTACCTATGAAAAAATTTTCAATAGCTGTAAATTTTCGATGTATTCTGAATTTTTTAGAAAAATGTAAACCATTTTATTTTTTTGCCAAATTTTACTGGATTTACTGGTCATTATTTCTATATAGAGAACCTGCTGTGGCACTGGCAGAAACAAATTATTATTTTTTTCTAAACGGGCTATTTTGTCTAGCTCCTGTTTCAGCAACAACTACCACTACAGAGTATTGCTACTTCACGTAAAGAGAAACTAGTTCATTGAAGAATTTTATGAAATTCAAAAAATGTTGGTTCACTTGGATTTGGAGATAGTAGAAAATATGGAATTTTGAAGTCTTGTAAATTTTTTTAATCACGAAACATTTGAAGTATATCAATATCTTTCAATAATTTTTTCAAATTTAATACCGAAATACACACACACAGTTCCAAGGTCCGACCGAAATGTTTATTACTGAACTGATACCATTGCGTGGAAAGTATATAGTGAACTAACTTGACGCCATTTTTCACTTATCCAAGACCCAAAACCCTCACACAATAAGCAATCTTGGACAGAAGTTGTACCACTTCCATATCCATTCATTAGATACGATAATATCGTAGCTATGCAACAATTCAAGTTTATTCTGTTAAAGCGACTATGTCAGCGTCCATTTATACTTTTGTCTTGTTTGTATGTGTATTAAGCTATAAATAGATACATCATATATCGCATAAGTATTACCAACATGTGTATTTAAAATCGTTAACTAATTTTTATTGTGTCGTTAGAACATAGTAACACAAAATGTCTTCTATGAATCAATCTTTTCGTTGACGATCCGAGAAATCAAACATACATTCAGGGAATATTCAGGAATGCATTTAGTTTTTTATTTCTCTCAAGCTGTATTTATCTACATCACGCATCCTCTACCTTCATAATGAGCAAATTATGTATCAATTCGGTTATCTTCTGCTCTTTGTATATGAGTTGTTACATTCAATGTATAAAATAAAACTAAAAAAAAAAACGTTTCCGAAAATGTCCATAGTTTTTTTCAACAGTTCAAAATAAGTGGAATCCATTATCACCCTTGATTTGGTGACTTTTCACTTTGATGTACGAAACCTAACATTCAGTCCAAGATGACGAATGTGTTGTAGTGGTCTGCGTCAATATTTATATTTTATTTAAGACTCAAAATACATGTTTTCGTGTTCCAAAAGAACGACTTTTGAGTTCGAGACGATGATGAGATAGATCAGCACGACCTTCTTCGATAATCTAGACTTTGTATGTCTTTTGTAAGATCAGGTGCATTCACGTATTGCTCGTTTCTGGATTATATACAGCAGCTTCAGGGAGTGATTCAGAGTGCAGAGTGCGATGGTCTGATCTGGGTCTTATAGAGTAGCAGTAGCTATTCCGGAGAATACAATTTCTTGGAGCGGGGGAGCTTCTGGAACGCTGACCAAGCAAGGCCGGCAATATTATCATGCCCTGACATGATATTGTCCCAGAAGCTTGAATGAAAGATGATTCAAGTATGAACGTTCCTCCATCTCCACGACTGGAACTCCATTTTTGGATTCCCATTTGAGAATTCTCTTAATGTTCTCATTAATCTGAACAGCACCCTCGCCGAAATAAGGTCTCTATGATGTATATGTCATGAAACATCAAAAACATCTAGAATGGTTCGCCATTATAATTTACTACAAAATCTGTACAATTGTTATCGGTATACGAGATGAGGAAAACGCCAACTGCCAACTGACAGATAAGACAGACAGACGGTGGAGATGAGTGACATGAATTGACGTCCCTCCTTGTCCTCCACTTATGCGTGGTAGATAGTTGTTACCTTCCTCCTAGTAGCCGACAGAGCATGACCTGGCCCGTCCAGATTCCTTAGTACTATCTCCCGGAACATCTCGCGTACCGACTCCGGAGAACCCGGAATATCTTCATGACACCTTTCGCACACTGTACGACGCTAGCACTACGTTACATCAAACCACGACACAGTCAGATGAAGGACGATGCAAAATGTCGGATTTCGTCGGTGGAACAATTGAATTACATACTGTATCCATCTCATCTTACAAACATAATACGTTGAGGAAGTATAACGGCATTCAGGCTGTTTCTAGCCATAAAGGTATTTAAGTGTTTGTATTTCTGTTTATGAAAGTTTATACCGGGTGTGTAATAAGAATTATTCTGGTTTGTTTCAACAGAGCTGGAATCAGATCGGAATATGCGCAAATCGAATACCACGACTTCGGAAACAGAATCGATTCAAGGATGATGAAATCAAGTCTTCTTTCTGAGTGAGAACTAAAACGGATGATGGTTCGTGAATGTAAAGAGATGCAACGTGATATCAATACAAAGGTATTTCAGGTTAGATTCTTTCCAGTACCAAACGACCAATCCCTACAAAATATTCCAATTGCATTTTGTATATTCTTGGAGTGTCGAAATGAGTGATTTTTAAGATTGAAAATCACTACTTTGACAGACCAAGAATAAAAAATGATGACTACCAAGTTTGGGTACTAACACTTTATAGTTGAAAGATGATAAATGTATTGCTTCGGCAATCTTTTTGTTGCTTGGTGGAGATGATTAATCTTTCGCATCTTTATACAACTCCTGGACTCACCGACTGCGATACGCGGTTGACATTGAGTTGTTAGGGTTTCCAGAATGCGAAGAAATACAAACTCCAAATACTTATACGCAATTCGTCAACCTCGGAAGAAATACGATCAAATTTATGACTATTCAAAAAGTTACCAGATTGAAACCTTACACCAACGGGAGCAACATGTTTCTCAGATTAATGAGGACACTTTAACGCAACGAAGACTCAGACTAAAGCTCTGACAAGAAAGTCACATGGTGGTCTGCCGACTGTGAAGATGGAGGGACGCCCAGAACTTAAGTCAACTTCAATCATAATTCTGGGAATTAACATCGACATCTGCGTGTTGTTCTATGAGTATGTTGCCGGCCTTGTTGAATCAGCGTCAAAAATTGTATTCACCGAAACAGCTGATGCTACTTCACAAGGCTCAGATCTGCTCGCTTGTGGACAGAATCCAGAAACGAGCAGATACGTCTAGTGGATGCACCAGATCTTACAAAGGACCTCCACAGTCTGGAACATCGAAGATGGGTGCCCGATCTATCTCTATTCTACAGATACCATCGTGGTAAATGTTCAATCGAGCATAATGATACCAAGTGCAGTTCAGCAAACACCAAAAGGACCGAACGGGAGCATCGTCACCAGGTCTAACTACCAACACCTCGAATGAGCCTCTCCCAGGAGTCGTTCTTTCGGAGCACCTCTGCGTTATGGAATGAGCTCCGAGGTCAATGTGAATAGGCATTTATCCTCTCGCAGTGCTTCTGGAGCGAGAGAGGTTATCTATAAAATAAAACACTCCGAAATATGCAATGACAAGTTTCGTAACAGCCCGCTCTGTACGATACATTTTTGCTGGTCAAGGCAATTCACTGAGTAATCTGAAAGGTGTAAATTGCACACTAAAGTTTTAAAAGGCCAAACTGTGAGTAAACAAGTAGTATATTCACTAATTGGATTTCCTTGGATATATTTTCAAATATTCCAGTTGTTACAATTCAATATAATATACGACACACGATCGGAATTTGCTCATGAAAATTTTAATTGACGTGAACTCGACATACGTGAATGAGTCACACATCGGGTAACGAATACAAAGTACAGTATGGCGTAATAGCTTTTTGGATTGATAGTTGTAGTAACAGTAGTCAATGTTCAACAATAAGCGACACGCCATACTTCATTTCATTATATAAATAAATAATATAAAAATATTTGAAAACCGATTTGCTTTTCATCGTATATTGTTGCTATGCATCACCATTGAGTCATCCTTAATTGTACTGGCTATCAACTAAAACCACATATATGACTACTAAAAGAACATTATCAACGTTCCAAATGCGTATTTAGCAGTGAAAGGCCTTTTTATGAAGTAATTTTAGATAACAAAGGCAAATCTGAATACGCGATTGTCTCTCAACTTAAGTTAAGTAAGACTTATGTTCATGATACAACAATCAAATATAAGAAAACTTGAAGTAATCAAAAATCATCCATGATCCGGGAATGCCGAGAGCTACGACTTCTCGCGAGGATTATTTCATTGTCATTACCAGCAAGCTAACATCACCAGAAATACTCGCAGAAGTGAAAAAAACCCAATCTGAACTGACTACAGGATGAGGACTTCAAAAAATTATTGGACTGGTGAATCCAAGTTTGAAATATTTGGTTCAAAAAGAAGATTTTTCGTTCGACTCAACGCCGGAAAAAATTATGCCAGACTGTGTGGTGCCAACAGTAGAGCATGGTTGTGGTTCGATTATAGTCTGGGGATGCTTCTTGGGCCATGGAACTGGAAATTGGGCACGAATCGAAGGAAGCATGAAAAATGAGTCGTATAGATTAGTTCTACTGCAAAATGCCGTTCCTTCCGGGTTAATTGGAAATGGATTTATATTCTAAAAAGATAATAATCCAAGCATAGTTGAAAATTATGTAGGAGTTATTTAGAACACAAAAATATCAAAGGGGTTTTAAAAACATGGTGTGGCCCCCTTAGAGCCCAGATCTCAACTCAATTGAACTTTAATGGAAAGAGCTTGACATGTGAAAGACTCGAGAAGGAAGCTGAAACAATATTTAAAAAGACACAATCGATAAATTGATTGCTCGTATGCCCACACTAGTGAAAAAAGTAATAAAGTGCAAGGGAGGGTTTTTTGACGAAAATATTAATGCATTTTTTCACATAAATTACTCATATATCTTAAATTTTTCTCGTTCCTTATTAATGTATGTATATAAGTGAACAAGTATTTTATTTGATAATTGAACCGCTTCCTTTATCTTTTGAGTTATATATCTCATTGTGTTGTTTGATTAAGGTGGTCTTGAATTTTTAGCCATACACGTTGACATTTGGTTCATCCAATCGAGAGTTTTCTGGAGTAATTATAGGAAAGGTTTAAGATTGGGATAGAAAATAAAGCCCAAAAATTTAGATATACCTACTATGAAGTTCTATTTAAAAAAATACAACTTTCCGTCGCCACATTTTTGGAGCGACTCTGTATACATTATACATTCATTTTTAAAATTTTGTAACTACTAATAAAATCAAAAGTCGTGGGTTAATAGTGGTAAAACTGCCATAGTAATTTTTATCGAACCGATAACTAAACATTGAATTAAGAACTCAAAAAATTAAAACAACTCTAGACAAACGAGACGAGACAACGCCTCGTCTCGTCTCGTCACGCGGCAACTCTACTTCTGTGTGATCTTTTCAAGCCATACCTTCCACCAATCATATAAAAGGAGAATGACCCTGAGTGATATATTTTTAAAATACTAAATACGTTAGTCTAACGAGTATTTATATCTTGCTTCCAGCATTATGATTTGTAGATCTGATGATCGATCAGATATTTTGGCGGGGCACAGCGTGAAGTTAGGATGAACAACAAAAATATTCACACATTTATAACATTTTTTTAAATAAAAACACAAACAAGAATTCTAGCAGGACACTGTATGAATGTTGAAAGTTTCACACAAAAAATACAGTTTATAAAATATAATGAAACGTAGTAACACTTTATTCTGCCTTTCATTTGAGGAACTTTTTATTTTTATTTTTTTTTAACAATTCTGCAAAAATCATGTGTTAAATAATAAATTTGATAATGGTATAACTTTGCCATGTTTGGGGTGTTATGACATCATCAAATTTATTACCTAAGATTTTTTGTACATCATTTAATAAAAATATTTTGAATAAAATGGTATTTTTTTTATGACTTTTTCGTGGGAGTGTGGCGAATTTAGTCGACAATCTCTATAAAATTTTCGATGCTCATTATAAGAACATTTTCCACTATCCATTTTTTGTCTGTGTTATTTTTAACTAGCCAACAAATGATAAAGTTACGCAGGATCAATTCGATTTCATAGACAAAGCAAACTGAGTGATGAGTTAATCAGTGAATTATGAATCAAAATAACGTTTATTAGTTATCCAGTTTGTTGGGGATTATAGTCCCTATGCCATCCCCCTTGGATCCGTCACTGCCTACATCGTATGCACGTTTGCAAGCATTCCATTTACGGACAGATATCTGTTTGTGCGAAGTATTAATTAACCGTACAAGTAAATTTGTTTGTTTTTCCTAGAATATAATTAGAGCAATACGCTCTGTATTACCCATTAAAAATTATTACGATAGTATGGCGCGATGTAGTACATTTATTAAGTCGGAAATACACATGCCAACAAACAAGCTGTCCGTCGCCCAGTAACTTTTATGCTGCAAACTTGTCCTTGGCTACCCAAAATACTCATGCTAGTAAATAGCATGGTACAATGGCCAGTGGCAATGGTCCTTCAACTTCAATTCTTCAGATTTTTTATCTTATTTTTCATGAATTTCATGATGACTTGTCAGCGTTATCTCTAGCAATTTTTTTAAACAATCATTAAGATAACATATTCCATAAACATTCATACGCCCTATACTGTATAACAAATAGTGGAGTCTCTTCATCGTTATAACGAGCCACTTGGTAACGAAAAATTCAAAAAAAATGTATGGACACTTGCGAGGTACTGGTAACGTCGTTCGCACAGGTTCGGATATCACTAGCATCGACTCATCTCCAAGTGTCGCCCTCTATGGGGATGCCCATTGGCGACTTACGAAGTCAAAGGTCCTGACACCCGGACTGCCTTGAAGCGACAACAGATGACACTTACGACATCTGTCAACAAGGGAGATCTGATTTACAGCGACATCCCTTGTACTTCGTAAACACTATTTACGATGTACCGTTATCTTGGCTCATTCACATCAGAAGGTGACAACTGATATTAAGTGTATGCTCTCCACTATGCATCAGTCCTGCTATACACATGCATCTTTCATCTTTAGCTTAGACTCGTCAGTATGGCAAGGGAAATGTCGTAAGGGCAGGCGACACTTAGAGATGAGTTGATGTTGCTATAACACCCTTGACTGGGTTACGTATACACCAGACGATTGCTCTCTATAGTTAGACCGCTAGGCTATACTGACGACTATAGGCTAAAGACGAAACATGGATGTCTATAGCAGGTCTCATGCATAGTGGAGAGCATACAATAAATATCACTAGCATGATATTATCCTCACCCGTTGACCACATCGTGTTACTTGCAACAAAAATCAAGCTAGGGTCACACATGCAAGTAGCATATGTCTTTCAGTGGCTGGCTAGCTTCTGTGCGTGTAACACGCATGTGTGTTCTCGCCATTATAGTTGTTGTATGCTATACCTTTGGAATAATATTTCATATTCATATACTTACGCTCTGTGATTTAGCATTTTTAAATGTTGACCATGGTTTTTCTATGGGCTTTGTACAGACTACGTTGAAAAAGTCATTTACAAGTGGCCTTACGATAAAACACGATCTAAATGATGATCATAGTAAGCTTAGATAAGCAATGGTTGTCTTTTAGCAGTAGTTCTCTTCAGAACAAAACAAAAAAATGACGTCAAGTAGGTAGACGCTGTACCATTCACGCAATGATCTATTTATAAATGAACATTTAAATAGGATTTTGGGACTGTTGCTCTTCTGGAATTAAATTCAAACAATATCGGTGGTTTTAAAATCTATGATATCTGGTAATTTAAAAAGTTTTCAATTTTTAGAGTTTTTCATAATACCCATAATTTCAAATATTCCCAAAATTCACCTACACGTCAAATACTGAGTCATTCTGATTGATCTTATTTTTTAAGATACTCTGCAAGTATACAGCATTTGCCTGATTATCTACCATTATTTAGTTAAAATTAAGTCATCTGAAGGAACAGCGGCTTGAATGCTATAAAAATAATTGAAAACTAACCATAAAATGCTGTTCAACCCGGAAAAACGGTTAGCGTTGCTTCAATTTGTTACAATGGAACATCATGGATTTTCAGATTTTCAAGGCCTGTGGTCGATCACTGTCAAACGTTGTCATTGATCGAAAAGTATTGCAATTGCGGAAAAATTCTTGATTTCTTGCTGTTTCATTACATGTAAATGTCGAAAAATCATCTCACTCATTTCCATCGGTCTACCCATTTATCCAATGGTGGCTGAGTTATCTTTGGAGCGAAAAAAATAAAAGGGTCAAATTTTGTTTTTGGATGGTTCCAATGCCCTTGTCACTTTCTAAAAAAAAATGGGGGCTCAAAAATTTGGGTTGGAGTGGGGGTGGTGGGAGGAACATCTCAAAATAAAATAGCTGTTGATAGAATACCTTCTACAATCTATACAATTTTGACTCTTTAGCATTTCGTACATTTTGAGATACGTGGGAGATAGATATCAGATAGCTGTGATCTTTTATGTCTTGTACTTTATTTATTATTCGACATAATTTTTTTATCAGAAAATTATAAATGTTATAAATTTGATAGTATTTTACCGTGGGCATTGTATATTAAAGCATAAGTATTCATGGATCATGAATAACTTACAGAAATATACCCAAAATGTCAGTACAGTGCCATGTCTGAGTTTAATTTAAATTTAAATTTGTTAAAAACTTTAATTGATCTCAATATTTAACTAATGTCAAACTTTGTTTTATTCTAAGACTATTATAAAAATTGTTATTTTAATTCTCTTGATACATTTTAAAGATTGCAAAAATCAAGAAAAAAAATACCGTAAATGTCTCAGTATGATTATCAAGGTGCTATAATTTACTATTTGTTTTATTATTTTAAGAATTTAAAATCATTTAGGCAAATACTTTGAATATTTAATTTTGATGTCAGTACCGTGACGGTGAAATTTATAATGTGTGTTCTAGTTTCTTTTCTATTGAAGTTGTAGTAGAACTATGTTACAGGCTTGATTTTGAGCATAATAAAAGACGAATAACACCCAGAACACAAGTTTTAAAGCATTTTTTATATTGAAAAATTTTGAGTTATAGAAATTAGTTATACAAGAATCACCCACGTATCCATATAACAACGCGCAATACATCCGAACTATCGCGCAATCGATACTGACGATTCGACAACAATGCTATCAAAATATTAATTTTCATAAAATTCTATTTGACGTTTTATACCTTTGAAACCCTTTGTAGGTACATTTTTTTTAACTGCCTTAGAGATGAAAGAGTGTTATTAATTTCCGACAGAGAAAATGGGTCAAAAGTTTTAAATGGAATATTTCTACTACATTTTGCGAAAGTGTTATAAATTTCTGGATTGGAGTATTCTAGCTGCATATGAATTCATCATCACATAGCTCGATCAAATTACTCTTCCAAACCTACTGAATGCAACAAAGCACAAGGATAATCACACTAATTTACCGCTATCACGCTATATCGTTAACCCCATTGGCGTACTGATTTTATTTTTCGCTACACCATGAAATTATCAGAATCATGATGGCATAATAATATAAAGTTTGGCATTTCCCGATTTTTTTCCGCCTGCAAACACTATCGGGATTAAAAAAAATTAGGATGATGTCTGAAAATGTTCAAGTTTTAGTTCCACGATGCCAGTGATGTGATGTGATCGCGAAAAAGTTCGAATTCGAAATATCCTGATTTTTGGTGTTTTATGACGAAAAATCATGTCCTTCATACCTATAAGTGGTTCAATAAAATCGACTATTCATTTCATCTTCCTAAAATGCCAACAATTCCGCTGTTTCACTTGCCGTTTATCTTTTCCTTCTCAATTGTAATATTCTGTTGCCTCAACTAAGAAGAAAGTATTACACAAAAAAATGGTGAAGGCATCCACAAACCTGATGCCCCGCCCTGAGGTCTAAATACGCCCTTGCGCGTTAGCCATTTTTGTCCAGAGTTTTAGGGGCTAACCTCACAGACCTTTACTTAACCCGTCTGGTAAAAATATCCTTGAACGCTCTTGATTACGACCAGTCGACCCGTTCTAACAAATTACCATGTTGATTATTACCTAGTGACGTCATCGCTGCTGCACAGTTTATTTTGCACCGGAGAGAAAATTACCGAGCAATGCAGCGATCGATGTTCCTTAGAGTACATCGAGTGGGAGCGAATACAATATAACAAGCTTTAATTTTTCCTGAATCTCGGCATTAATATTTCATATTTTTTTTGTCAATGCTCATGAATTTTTTTAAGTAATATGATGTATCCATTTAAAAACTTTGCGGTATCCAGAAGATACATTTCCCACTTGCTCTGCAGATCCAATACCATTAGGAGCTACAAAGGCATGCAATTTGAACTTCGTAAGTAAGTAAGGTTTTCAGGGAAGTCCAGGTATCTTACATTGGCGATTGAATCGGACGAGAATCGTGGCTTCGTAGCTCAGTTGATAGTGTTTGCCCGGAAGGCGAAAATGTTTGGTTCGATTCCGTAGGTCAGGTTTTTTTCCGCGTTAATAAATCCTCATGTACTAGTAAGTATAGAACTCTTACTATCATGATGTAATTTTGAAAATTAACCAGCAAAAGAAGCACATTGACATGTTACCCTTATGGCCACTTTAACTAATAAATAATAATAATCATAAACTGAAATAGTATAAAATAACAGTTAATTATTGTAGATTGTAGATGCTTTTACTTAGTGAAACTCTTCCATCATGCAGATAAAATGTGTACTTAACATACAGTTTCACAAATAAAACTTTTTTTTTCAGTGACGTGTTCGGATTTCTATTTAAATAATCGTCTTTTATTTGTGAAACTGTACACTGTTAATTATTGCTTTTTACTATATTTCTAAACTAACTCTACTTTCACAAGTACCTACCAATAAAATATTTATAGCAGTTGGTATCAATCATCCAACGTGTTTTTTTATAAAATAATTTTTTTAACAACTTTATTCTTATTTTAAACTTATTAAAAATTATTTATTTTTTATCACGATTTGTAATTAAAGTTAGTGTTTAGTTTTCTTAAACTATAATCAATATATTATTATACATTTTATAATACTGCCGATGCAAATTGACGGTGAAGCGTTGGTCTAAAAAAGGTGTTGGTAGAAGACGTGATATGATTTATAAAATTTTGAACCCTGTTAGTATCTTTTGAGATATCGGTTCAGTGACAGTAGAATAACAATGCGAGATATATTGGTCACCTTTCTCATTCTATTGTTTACGCGATACTGAGTGAGGATCACATTAGATAAATCTAATACAAATAGACGATCCCGGCTTTTGACAGGTTGCCATCGTTACTGTGACACTGTTTGTCCTGCTTCAGTTTCAACAGCTGCTAATATTGCATTCTACCTGAATAGGTATGATAAATAGCCTTTAAGAAATCGCGTCAAGTAGATTGACTCTGGATTTCAGGTGCAGTGATATAGTAGTTTACTGAATGTTCTTATCGGATTTCAGAACACTTATTCCAGTAAAAGTAAGATATGAAAAATTATAGAATTTTGGAATTTTTTTAAATCATAAAAGATCTTTTGAAAGTTACAATATTTTTTTATTGAAATTCAAATTTACAATATGCTATCCAAATATTTATTTACAAAGTGATACCATTGCGTGGAAAGTACAGCGCGAACCTGCTAGAAGTATTTTTTGTACTCTTCAAGAAGAACTACGATGGCAATGCACCGATTTTCAAAATGAAGCAACGCCACCTACTTCAATTCCCACACTATATTCAAAATGTCATCAAACTCACAATGACGTATAAGACGTTATTTTTGTTTCCATACGGCAAAAACCTCCGCAAGGTCATGATATACGCTCCATTTACGGTTTCGCTGCTGATCAAATAACATGCTCCAAAGAAGCAATAAATACATGAAGCAACGTGAAACTGATCGATATTCATAAATTAAACGGTGAAACATGTCCCTCCGTGGAGTGTTTTCGATATATCATCTGACCACAAATTATGTTTCTGTCATTCAGTCAATATCGAAATCGTGATCGGGTTGGATATTTATATTTTCTACACGCTAACAGGGCACCATAGCGGCGTAGTGAGAAAAATTATAGGAAGGGGGGATAAATTAATCAAAACATTACTCAAATAACAATTCATTACAATCAACAGTATATTTTTCAGTAATTTTTTACTTTTTCTTAGTAGAAAAAGAAATTCACACTCCTTAAACCTAAGGCAAAGGGATTAATTACCTCACCACCCCTCGCAGTTATCGCATTATTCAAAAGCCTTCCCTTACATAGAATGCTACAATCTGGTGAATACTGAGCTAGTGTTCACTTACAAATTTTAAGTAGAAAATAAGACACACACTACTAGCCGTACCTGCAAATTAACATGTTTCATGTGTTATAATTTTAGGGTTGAATGTAAGAGTAGCCCTTGGCCAAATTTCGCACGATATTATAATTATCACTATTTGAAAGGATTTTTTCACAAGTATATCAGAAATTTTTCCATTTTTTCATACATAGTGGCTGGGCCGTCGAGAGAAAATTTTGACCCGTCTGGAAAACTGAAATTTGGCCCCCCTTTTCAAAATTCTGACGTCCCTGGATGCGACGAATATTATAGAATAAGACAAAATTCATCAAAAGACGCGAAGCAATTCGAGAAAAAGACCAATCGGATAAATTGTAGTTCATTCACTGTCTTTAGTTTGGTAGATGCGATTAGAAAAATGAAGTCAAGTAGAATAACTCAATAATTCCCAAGGATATAACACTACGGTTTCCCGTTCTAAAGCGTTATTGTTTGTACTATTTATACGAGGCTGTGTTTGAGCGACAAACATGTAAAAGGTAAATAGGATATAGTATACATTTGATACATTTTTAATTGAATTATTGAAAAATACAAGATTGTGGGAATCTCAAACATTAAAACCCTTAGAACAATTTTTTTATTGCCAAAAATGTATTACTGTAATAAGGAGGAGCATACATCTAGACAGTTATTCACAATAATTTTAAAGTTGCCAGACTCTTTCAAAAATTATTCCGAAAATCCATAATCCATTGTACTAAATTCTGATCATTTCCTCAGATCAACGCCATCTTTAAGTAATATTATGGGGAAAGTATTTGTCACCTGCCGTTTCGTAATTCAAGTTTTCAGCTTCAACATTCATCAAGCGAGGAATCTTATAATAAATTACAGTGTGTAGTTAAAATATAATTAAATGATTGGACAATATTTAGATCTCCGTTATATCACCCATACCTAATACGGTATGCGAACGATGTATGTTGTTCACCATTATTTTCATAGGTTCTGCAATGCTTGTTGCAACAAAAACCCTCCACATAAGTTATTTTTACATACGTAAATCTACAATTTTTTTTTGGATATATTTACTATAATGTTCTTGACGTAAGAAAGAATCCAGAACTCAGAATTATCACTTTTTCATTAATTTTACCGGTAAATTTTCATCATTCATGTTCTCCAACAAAGGTTTGCAAGCCTTGTCTCTAGCAATTTTGTTTTTGTACTATGTATTATCGCCGATAATAGCTGAAAATGATCAGATTATATTTGTCGTATAACAAAACTTATTATCTTCCGGACTATAACATAGGGTCACCGAAGTAAATGTTCTATTATATCATACCGAACAGCTACCTGATCGATACAACCGCGAAGCCGTATCATCAAAAACGATTGTGTATATTCCTGCAAATGTTGTCATGGATGCTATGACGACACCGGCTGAAAATGGGAACGAGCAACAGAGTCAAGGAGTGGCTTGGAAAACATTCCCTAAACCCCACTATGACAAACAGAGAGCCGTTTACTGTCTAGCATCACCCTGTGGATACTATAAATTTGTTTCCTTGTGTTCTTAAATCTTCGCTAAATGTTGACTAGGTGGAAAAAATAATATATACAATTATTATTAGTGTTGATAGAACGAGGATTACCTTTAAAGTCTTAAAAAAGTAATGTAATCGAATTTCATTTAATTCGACCGGTATTCATTAAAAAAAGAAAGATCAACAATATTGCACGAATGAAATCGCGGACTTACCTTACCACATATCTCTGTATGATCGAACACCAGCAGAAGTACTACGAATAAACTTACAAATATTACATAGTAGCATATCCGCAAGATGAAAAACCAATAAATTCAAATATGCATTAAAAGGTTATAAAATATTCGCTATTTGTGGGGACCAAACCAGCATCCCCAGTGCTTCCTAAACAACGCCTCAATCCATTCGGCTACAGTAACGAGCCCATGTGCAAATACAATGAAAAGCCAATGTAAGGCTACGAATCCAGTCAGTAGGCTTCTAACTGGTTTTTAAAATGGCGATATTTGAAATGAGTATGACCACGATAGTAAATGATAATTAAGGTACAAAAAATAATCATCTAGCTTAATTTTACCCATAAA
The DNA here is from genome assembly GCA_949316355.1 of Bruchidius siliquastri. Lineage (NCBI taxonomy): Eukaryota > Metazoa > Arthropoda > Insecta > Coleoptera > Chrysomelidae > Bruchidius > Bruchidius siliquastri. The sequence continues at coordinate 10,251,901 of OX438529.1, read as the reverse complement.
AATGTTGATATAACATTCAGTTCATCAGTGAAAATATAATTATGGCCCATAAAGTTTCCATTTGAAAAAATCGACTTGATAGAGAAACGCAACACCTAATAGGCTCAGTGTAATAAACTGGCTTTAAGTTACAATATTTCTGAAATAATAGTATTATCATACATTTGCTGACATTTGAGAGGGCCCTTTCGCCCATACCCAAAGATAAAAATAAAATTTGAAGGAAGCATCTTCAAGTAAAAAAATAACCATGTAGATTGTAGATGGTCGTGATAAACGCTTCCGTCATTATAAAACTGCAAAATAAATATATATACATAATGAAATTACTCATAAAAATCGGTTTCTGATTCGATTTATTCTTCGACGTCTGATGAACACGTCACTAAAAACAGAATTTTATAATATAAAAATATTTATGGTGTCCTAATTAAATATCGATATTTGAGGTGATTTCCGGTGATATAGTAAGTACGCCACCCTGATTATTTAATTTAATAATAGTCAAATTAACGTACACGAATGCAATTCAAAATGAATACAGACAAAACTATGAAATTTTATTCATTGCTAGGGTTGAAAATTCTGAACACTTACGTAACATAAAATCAAATGAATTTCGTTTTCTGTTTCTCTGTAAATGACCTCGACTTTATTATTATAAATGGACTACTCTGTATATTTTGCTTTTTTTTATTTAAAGAAAATCTAAACAACTTTGTATAATCTATCCCATCCGAAATCAATAGTTTTATAAATTAACTCAATAAAAGATATGCCATACTCCAATCCGTTTTACGGAAAAACGTATTAGACCAGGACAAAAACAATTATGTCTATTTGCTCCTCATTTAAAGTGAAGGTCCATAAAATATCAGAAGCACAACTTTTTGCTATTTGAAAAAGAATGTTTAATTTATGGAAGTGAAACTACCTTTTTTAACATTGACTCAACAACTCCATAGACAGCTCTAAAATTTAAAAATTGAAACAATATTTTCAAGTCGATGATGCTCATTTTAAGCTAAAATCGAAGCCTATGAAAGTTGTCACGTGTGAAAGTAGTGAAGGATTAACTCACATAAGATTAATCGTTTTCGTATTCGTACAGGGATTAATCAAAATTTGAAATATCGATTCGCGAGAAACACTTTCATTTAAATGAGAATATTTGCTCTTAATATTTCATTGGCCTGAAATGAGGAGTAAATAGCAATAATTTTATTTCTCCTGGCCTCTGTAAAATTCATTCGAGTATTATGACATATTTTTGAGTGGCTTTATTCCATAAACTGTTGATTTCAGAAATAGGATATGTTATAAAATAGTTGCTTGAAATTGTTGGAAGATTCCAATAAAAAGCGGTTTCTCATTTAAAATAAAAAAGTCGAGGTCAGCTCCGATGAAACTGGAAACGATATTCGACTATTTTTACTGTTGTATTGCATAGTTTTCTCCTAGCCATTTTGAAATGCCACAGGTCACCCAGTATATACCAACCTCAGGTAAGTATGTGATAGCGACATATATCAAGGTGTTAGTGACATTGACGTCGCATCGTAAGACTTGAATGGTTATCGCCACCATTGGTAGCTATCTGTATGTTGTACAATTTTATCACCATTACCGCCCCAACTTTCGCCTTACTCACCCCACTTCTCCTCTCCATCTCCTTCCGATTCCTCCTGATCCAAATATCTTCCGCACTCCCACAATTATCCACAGTACTGCTACTGGACGTCCTACTCTTCATCTCGACCAATGAGGAATCGAAGAATTTTGTGTCGTAGTGCGGCGACTGTAACGGGGATCGCACGAAGATGGAGTCTGCCGTAGGCCTACGGGACTCTTCTTGAGAGGGTACTCCATGGACTGTGTTGGCTTGACGGTATTGCCTGCGACTGGCGAAGATCTTCGCCGCCTCAGAGAGTTTCCTTGTGTCGGAGTATCCTTTCAAGGTGAGTCGAATGTTATAATCTATCCTACTCAACGTAACTGTACGCACTAGTTAATATCCCAGCGTGAAAAGTACGTATTCTAGTTCCTCTGGACGCGCAGTTTTCACAGAAATAATACATTTTACAGTTTTCGTTATATGAGGTGTTACTTAGTGATGATCCTGATTCAACTAAAAAATGTCATATGAATATCTGGCCTAAAATTTCTGGTTTTCAAAAAGTCAGTTAAGTACATTTTTCATTAATTTTATCTGTGTTTATGCCTCCCGAATCGGTATTAGAATTTATTATTATATTCTAGTGCTAACTCAGCGTCTTATTGTAATGAACAACTGCCAAATTTCAACAAAATCTGCCCATGAATCTCCGAGATATTAATAAAAACTATTTTCTTTTAAGTCAGACACATGCCTATATGAACCTTCCTACTTGAATTTGGTTCAGAAATGTACCCTTGGATTTACGGCCAATCATTTAGGAACACCCTGTATACAGCTTATTGTATGATTTTAACAAATTCAAATAACCAAAGGAGGCGAAAAAAGTCAGTTGATTAAATTATGCATATTTTTTAGGGTGGTACAAAACAGTACATAAACAGTAATTCATCTCGAAAAAATATGGTCCAATGATGAAATTAGCTGTGAAATCGCACCAAAAGTTAGATCAAATGAAAAATATTGAAGCAACTAAATATAATTCGATTTTTGGTTATTTTCATGAGGATTCCATATACTTTTATATGATTTAGATAGAAAGATTTAAAGTAGAATGGAATATTACCCAGTGCTAGGTCACTCAGTTCAGCTGAAACATATGTTAATTTATCCTACAGGTCAATCTGCACAAATTTTCGAGATGATTCGCCAATATTAATTTAAAATATTTATCAAAAAAGTTCATGAAGAGAACTAAAGCACACCATACAATCCGCAAAAATTGATAATTTAATTTTCATGTCATATTTCTCAAAACTATGATACATATATTTTGATTTTTTAACCAAAAGCGATATTCTTGAGGCAGGACAATGCTAGCAAGAAATTATTTTTATCACCGCTCAAGTTATTGCACATTCATCAAGTATATTGAGAAAGTTCGACAATAAACTTTGAAAATTAAGCTGAAGCTTGAGGTTTTATATTTAAAATTATATGTATGTAACAAATGATGTATATTATTCTACCCTATTTCTGACTGAATGGAGTGTGCTAGCGTTACAGTCCTAAATAAAATCGATAAATATCATCTGACGGTTACAAGCTGTTTTTTATCGGGATATACTACAGCAAGATAGCAAGGCAGAACTGGGTTGGTAGGAATCCTAAATTTTACACTTATCAACTCTTCTCCAAGTGTCGCCCTCTATAGGAACGCCCATTGGCAACTTACGAAGTCAAAGGTCCTAACACCTGAGCTGCCTTGAAGCGGCAACAGATGTCCCTTACGACACTTGTCAACAAGAGTTCACTGATTTACACTATGCTACTACAGATAGACCGCCAGGCTATACTGACGAGTCTAGGCTAAAGCCGAAACATGCATGTCTATAGAAGGTCTGATGCATAGTGGAGAGCATACACCTAACATCAGTTATCAGTTTTTGATGTGAATGAGCCGTGATAGCGGTACATCGTAAAAGTGTTTACGAAGAACAAGGGATGTCGTTGCAAATCAGTTCACCCTTGTTGACAGATGTCGTAAGGGACATCTGTTGCCGCTTGAAGGCAGTCCAGTTGTTAGAATCTTTGACTTCGAAAGTTGCCAATGGTATCCCCTTAGAGGGCGATAGTTGGAGAAAAGTTGAGTTAGTTTATTTATAAATCTAATTTGATATCTATATCATAGATTTGTACCGGAGGCAACTCTCAAAACGATTAATAATATTATCTAATAATATTTCGTTTTAATTTCTTTAAAATTATTCATAGGTACAAAATACAAAATATAAATAAAAAAGAGGAATACCACTTTCAACATGAAAGGCAAGAGAGTGGAATTGCTTCAAAAGAGGTAGATTTACGCGTAGCAGGGGCAACAGTCCTTAAAGGTCACCAAGATATCATAAGAAAATCACTTTTAAGGAAGAAATATGATGATAAAAGTTGATTTGGTGTCGTTTTCAAGTAATGTCTATCGATTCTCTTTTAGTCTGTAACTATAGTAGATAACTTTCAGCCAGGACTAAAATCCAATGCAAAATTACTACAATTTGCTGCTTTAATACCAATAATTTTTATCGATGATTGTATCGCATTCTCCATCATTAAATCCAGAAAGGTTCGCGTGAAGAGGACTTTGAAATATAGGCGACAATTTTTCAGATAGGCGCCGACGTTTCGACGTTCTATTAGGTCTTTACTCAAGGCTGCAAGTTAAAGGAAAAAAACTACAGGTAATACACTACTTGAATTCGATGTGAGAGCATAACATTGCAAGCTTATAAATTCGTAAATATATCGTATGTTTAAGGTGCGATAAGAAGAGACCAATTACATACGGTTGTATATTTTGATGTGAAAAAGCTCTTACCATCAACGCATTAGAAGCAATTAAAAACAAAGGCCAGCACTTGCCAGGAATAACAAGAGTAATCAATTAAAATTGTATAATGTATCTAAAATCTAGCTACAAATACCTACTTGTTTAATACTGGACAATTTTTTGTCTATACGAAACACATTCTGAAAGAAACAACATTTTGAACACTCTTGTTTCATCGTGATTTCAAGATAAAATTGAAGTCATCGGAATTTCTCGAGAGGAATTGTCTCACGAGAAGCTTGCTTACAGATGCAGATACAGCGCTTAGCATCATTTCGAATAATCTTCTTACACTTTTCATACTTGGGGGATCACTTAATTAACTTGTTTTCATAGACAGGAAAGAAAAAATAGATAATCAATTTGTCGAAACTTTACAATCATGTCATGTTTCTTGTAACGCTTAGCAACCTTGAACCAATAATATATGTGTCTCCCTCTTACTCACGACGCAAGTCAGTCGTACCGCAGTGTAACGCATCCCTAGATATCAGTAACGAGAGTGTACGCGACAAGGCCTACTAAAATTTATCTACAAGGCGAGTTTTACATGATGTTGAGTTGGTCATTTCATTGAAATTTCTAAAAAAAAAATATTTTGATGAAAAGACCCAAGGAGTAATAAATTAAACAAATCAATCATTTTTACAACCCCAGTTTTTTTATTCTTCTGTTTTGATAGTATGCAATATACATTTCACCCAAAAGTCGATTTTATGAATTGATGCCTATAAATGGCTCTTAATATTCCATTCAACTTGAGACAGTCGTATAGCGCGAAAACGGTGAGTTTTTGGATGGAAACGTTCAGATGAAAGTTCTTGAATGGAGAAGAAGTAATGATGACTTTTATTTTCGATATTGACAGCGTTTTCAAGGGCAACCATGTTCTTTTTTCAATGGAAACGTATATTTTTTATTGAAGAATCTTCATCTACGAGAAAAAACAAAAACCTTTTATTCTCATTTTTTTAATCAGATTGCGAATCAAGTAGATAAAAAATAAAATATTTGTTCGTTTTTGAAATGTTTCCACACCGCAACGGCGCCGTTATCATTTCTTTGGAACATTTTTGTCGAAAAATTTATTTTCTTTTTTTTTAGATGAATCAGGTTTTACAAACCTAATATTCCCTACTGCAGTGTGGAAAATCCGCGATGGTTGACAGAAGTGGAACATCAGCGCCCTTCGTTGGTGAATGCATGGTGCGAAATCATTGATGACATGTTGATCGGTCCATATTTTATTGAAGGAACATTGGATGGCAAAAATATCGATACTTTGTACAACGCCATTCACCATAGGTAATAGACGATATGCCACTTCAAGAAAGGGCAAATATGTGGTATCAACATGATGGCTGCCCTGCTCATTATGCCAGAATTTCCCGAGAAATGGTAGATCCGGAATACCCTAATCGATGGATCGTATAAGGTGGTCCAGTTATGTGGCCTGCTAGGTAACCAGATTTATCCCCTCTAGAATTATTTTTATTGGACCAGTTGTTTATTCAAGAATCTCCAACTACGTTGGAAAATATAGAGTACCGCATAATATATGTTTGTAGAGCAATCAATAAAGACACTCTCCTTGGGTGCCATGAAAACTTTTTAAGATGGATTGATGAAAGTATTGAAGTTGGCGGGCATCACTTTGAACAGTTGTGATAATAAATTTGTGTTTAATAGATTTTCGTTGGGTAAGATTCTTTAATAAAAAATATACGTTCCCATCATAAAACATTGTTGACCTTGAAAATGCTTTCAAATTCGAAAATAAAAGTTATTATCAACTCTCCCCCATTGAACTCAAGAACTTTCATATAAAAACTTATAACTATACGGCTGTCTCAATATACATGGACCAACCGGGTATATTTTCTTAGTCTGCAAAAACTTGAGCAGTGATATAAAAATAATCATCTCGCTAGCATTATTCTGAATTTTATTTGAAATATTATTTCGCACAGCGCGACCTCTCCATACCTGCGCTCCCCTCCTTCTTCTCCAAACTGCTCCCACTTCCAATGTCCTTCTCCGCCCCTACATCCACCCCAATAGCAGTTCGGTCCCCGGTGGGACTGAGATCGCTACGCGCCTCCGCACTTTTCGTTTTTACTATCACAAACTTATGGGTCGGCCCGGTGATGGTGTCGATCACAGACGTTTTCGAGCCGGTGGACGATTCACTGAGCGATTTGTCACTACCGCTGATCGTCGACATGTTGGAGGAAGGCACTTGCTCCTTACCGCGTTCCTCCTCCTCGTCCTCTTCGCGGCACTGTGACAGACGACGAGAGGCCACGGCTAGTCTGAGAAGTGGAGGATGCAGTGTAATATTTTTTTTCAAACGGATTGTGAATGCTATTTGCTGATAAATGACGCGCATTGGCAACTTACGGAGTCAAAGGTCACTTGGACTGCCTATCACACCCTTGACTGAGTTTGTATATACCACCCAATTGCTCTCTACAGTTACACTGACAGAACTAGGCTAAAGACGAAACATGCATGTAGATAGCAGGTCTGATACACAGTGGAGAGCATACATTTAGAGAAATACGTATGATATATCTGCAGGTTTGAAGAACATAGAATGGATTCATCTAAGGGTGAAGGTGATGATGATGGATATTCACCGCCTTTTGGTTTTATCTCCGTTTCCTGGATTCAATTTGTGACTGAAGGAATGAATGGAAGAAATGCATGTGGTTATCGTTGGATATACCAGCTACCATTTGGACCTCTATTTAAGCTGGTTCCATAGAGAAGCCCTTTTCGCTGATATCAGTTCTGAAACAGGTTCAGTCATTTTCCAGCCTCTGAATCAATAGACCACTACTAGGCACTTGTGAATGCCACTATCAGCAATAACATAACAATGGTTTACATGAACGGATAATCGTATTCCAAAGGAAATATTTAATCTATTGGGAAAAAGGTCCGTTGAGACCAAAGTACTTGATCGTTAACACAATTAAAAGACAACAACAAGATTTTCACCCTAGCGAAATGTTACCTGTCCATTTGGAGCCAGCAACTTTACTTTGCTACCCGTATCGCGATGGAACATTGACAGAAAAAAAGAAGCACCTCTGTAATATGAAGCTTAGTTTGATACCCCTGTAAAAAGAATGTGAACAGGACAATGAGACAAACAAGCATCTACCGTGCAATTGCGCTATCCTATAAATACGAGAATCTATTCTTGGAAGCGTTGGTCTCTATGACCAATGTAGTAGCACAGTAGTAATGAGGAGGCAGACCCTGGCAAGCAGGACACTTTTGGCCCTTTCTCAACCCCGAGGACCATCACTAAAACTAGAGCTGATATGGTAGTTCCTTAATGTCGAACCTTTCAAACCTTTGAATAAAGGTCATGATGTCCGACCACTCCGCTGAGTAGCTCTCTTCCCTGTCAGACTCTGCTGTGCTGAACACACTCTTCCAGGAAGTGGAACGAGGTGTCCTCCTCCTCCCAGCACTTCTGACAGATTGGGTCTTTGACCACTCCTATGAGTGACAGGTGCCCTTTCCTCACCTGTGAGGATACCTACCAATAAGTGGAGTGAATCCCTCCTCCTGTTCAATAGCCATAGCTCCCTACGTTTGATGGGACCTGCTATGAACCTCTTGGACTATCTGCAGTGTTCTCTCTCCAACCATGCTTTCGCCAGTTATATGCCCAATCGTCCAGGGCATTACTGACCTGGTCTCTGCTAATACCCAGCAACGGTTCCGGGCCAATGCATGTGTCCCTTGCTCTCATCCTCGCCAAGCAATCTGTTTTCATGTTACTTGGCACCCCACTGTGACCCGGGATCCACATGAGGGTCACATTTTTGGACTGGTTTAAGCGTGGAAGGGCGGTGCTGCATTCCTGGACCAGTGATGATTTGATTATTGGAGATGCTATCGCTCTCAAAGCTGACTGACTATCGGAGATCATGCTTCGTGCACTGTTGTACATGTGCTGAATAGCCACCATTACGATGGCAAATATCTCCGCTTGAAAGACTGACGTGTGGATTCTCAGCGCTACGCATGCCTCCACGCCTCTACCTCCCAGGCACATTCCCGCACCACTGAATCCATCGGTATAGCATACCATACTGTGGGGCAAAAACCTTCTCTCCCGCCCAGTCTTCCCTAGTGGGAAGAGCATTGCCACCCTAAGTAAGCGGAAGGGGAAGGTGTTCTTCTCCTCAATCCTGGCGTGGCCCACCAATGGAGCTGACGCAGTCCACGAACCCTCGTCGCGCATTATCAGGTAGGCCGCCATGGTGCCCCGCTAATACAAACGTCCAGAGACGGCGTCCAGGGCTACTGACTGCGTGGTTCTCATTGCTCCCGTAATCCCCAGCACCGACATTCTTTGAATCTTGGCCAGCTTGTGGACTATATTGGTTCTTTGGGTGCAGGTCCACCATACCAAGCACCCGTACTGGATCCTGGCCCTGATCACCGACCTGTAGAGCCAATGCAGTACCTAAGACTTAAGCCCCCAGGTTCTGCCTACAACCCGGCGTAACTGCCACATGGTAGCGACCGCATTCTTGTACAGGAGCTCGATGTGCTTATTCTATGACATTATGACCAATGTATAAGATACTCTGCTGGTCGTAACATCATCTTCTTTATTAGTATGAGTTGGCAGAACATCTAATCCTCGGAAATCCCTGGGGCGGAAGTACAAGGGATCCAATGAGGCCTAAGTATTGTGACCTTGGTTGATTGCCCTTTCTCCAATACAAAATACACAATGCATAACAACCATTATGGAGGATGAAATAGATTGATTATTGAACGCCTACATCAATGAAAGTGTAAATATAGAAATAATATTTATTGTACAACAATCGAACTGAGCCAAAACAAAATGGGTATGTCTTACGCGTTGCATAGTTTCCTTCAAGTATACCCAACCCAGAATGGTTAACAGTCAACTGATGAATCGGAAAAAGAGTCATCATTCAACGATTCAATTTTATATTAGGCATACACTTGACATTCTTCTAGTAATTATTTTCTTAGCCCTTTACTCTTTGTATGTTATAGACACATTCTCACTCAGTTCTGATTTTTATACTCGCCATTACTTGTATAACTTTCATGATATTTGATTCGTTACTTGATGGTTCTACAAGACTCAATAATATGTTAAATAGAATGTATGCAAACTGATCCACAATATTTCGACCATTCCCCTTTATAGCATTATCCGTCAGTAGATGAATCACAATATTTATCTAGTAAGGGTACATTCATTTATTTCAAATTCGTTAATAGAGCTGAAAACAAATAATTTAAACGCCAATGTATGGGGTAAAAGATTTAACCAAAAGTGTGTACCATAACTACAGTCCTTGTCAACACCTTTGAAGACATTAGTTGGGTAGTACAACAGGATGAATTCCAGACGTAACATGTTTCTCATTTATCAGCAAATAACGCCATCACAACTATGGTTTGAGATTGGTAGGCAACGTGGTTGTCTAAGAAGTTTTGCTGAGGACTTCCATTTTCTATAGAATTTGTGATTAACAACAATTGTATTGATATATCTCGATAGCGCGCTCGGTCGTGATGACCTGCACTGCTGTTATGACGCGCCCCATTTGGTGATCGAACGTAAAATCTATTGCGCAGAAAAAAACGAACGGTGGAATTAGGTCACATTAATGTGTAACAGAAGCAAATTAGTTGAGCATAGAGGTATAGCTGCAATACCAGGAACAAAGATAAATCGGTTAGCAATGAGTTATCACGTTTCCTGAAACAAAAGACCGCTTCACGGCTGGTTTTTATCAGCCGTCTGAATTAGAAGAAACATTAAGAGTTTAAAAAATAAAATAAGCAAATACCGGATGACATGGAAATACTGTGCTATATTTTTTAAAAACGCTATTCAAAGAAATGCCGTCATACCCATTTGTATGTGACCGAGAAACGGAATAGGCCACGTCATTTATGGGCATTTTAATCGATCACTATCCGAAAACGGTTAAGTTACGATCAGAAGACGTTTGAGGATCAGCACATGCATTGAAATGTTGTGAAACGCAAAAAAATTCAAGACAATGGAAGTCCGAATCAGCGTTTTCCAATAATTTGACCCGTTTCCTTACGAATCCATACCTGGAAGGCAAACTGTTGCTGTGGTTGCTGAAGTACCGTTGCAAGAAGCCCCCGGCGACGACCTCCTCGTCGTCGGCCTTGTGCTGGATGGCCGAGATGAGGTCGTCCTCGATGTCGCTGTCGTCGGAAGCGGAAGGCACCGAGAGGTTCGCGGCCGTGCCGTTGGCGGCCTTCTTAGCAGAGCTGGGGGATGCTGGTGACGATGGCGATGGTGGCTGGTTGTGCAGCGTCACGTCCGAGTCCATCTGATCGGGCGGCGCATGATTACGGTAGTGAACGGTGTTTGATGGAGGATCGAGAAGTTAGCCGCGATAATCGAATATGTCAAATGAAACGTAAAGTTCGCCCTTTATCTCCGTTTTCATGTTTCTCTTTAAGTGAAGTTGAAATAACAATGTGATAAATGGTATATGGTTTTTTAAAGATAACCCCTCGCAAAGACAGAAAGCCTATCGCGCTCAAGAAGCGCTGCGAGAGGACACATTCATGTCTATTATAGAACGTATTAATTGTAACCATCGGGGAACACAAACTACCCGCCAGCCCATTCCACACTGCCGAGGATTTCCAAAGGAACGACTTTTGAAAGAGGCACGTTCCAGGCGTTCAAAGCTCGACCTGGTGAGGATGCGTCCATTGATCAGCCGATGTTCTAGACATGAAGTTCCTTTTTGAGGTTGGTACATCCACTAGACGTCTTGCTGGTTTCTGGATTTTGTCCAGACTCTTTAGGGAATACTTCAAAGCGCATCTCCACTCATGCAAGCTGTATTCCAGCGATGGTCCGGGACTTGTATAGTAGCAGTAGCTGTTCCGGAGAATACAATCTCCTGGAGCGGAAGAGAACCCCCGCTTCTGGAACCTAGTGAGACCGTCAACATGATCGTCTAAGGACATGCTATTGTTGATGTTAATTAAACTTGATGGAAATGACCCAATAATTGGGTGTCACTCCACCAGCATGTGATTTTTTTGAAACAGTCACCAATGAATCTGATCTCAACTACCGAAATTATCAGGGCAAGCTCCACAAGCTTTTACTCGTTAATCGATAATGGACAATCGTGTTCGAGCTATGGAAAGACAATGCATGATGATTGTACTAAGACATTTTTGTAAAGTCGAGGCTATGTAAAGTAGCCCTAAATGTTATCTTCGTTTTTATTGGTAGCCGGGATTGAAAAATGAAAATCTTTGATGAAAAGGTAATGCAATGGTAATCGTTAGCTGGACTATTTTTTTCCAACAATAACCGTTACTAACTTCCCAATCCTACTGGAGGTTGTGTGTAGGGAATGTAAATGCAGTGGGCTACTCGATGGTGGTACCAGTGTATCAAATAAGAACGATTTGATAAAGTTGAAATATTAAAAACATATCAAAATATTGGTAGAAAATTTTCGAATTTTTTATAACACAAATCATATTTTTTAATAACCTGTATCTCATGTAATAGAATTTTTCGATGAAATGTTCACCAACTGATAATACAATAACTTGGAAAAAAAATTATAAAATATAAAAATGGCAGACGAGGGGAAGAGTAGCAATGGGTTTTCCTGATTTATATGTCATGTAACGCAAGGAATCCATAACATGTCAAATTCGAAATTTTTCATCATTACAATCGTTCTCCGGTCTTTCGCAAGGGGAAGTAAAAATGTATGAGGACTGTGATGCTTTCAAATATAATGAAATGCACTAAAACGTGAGTCTTTTAGTGGCCTGAGGATGACCTGTGCAATCGTGGAAAAAAGCTCAGCATTTCAGGCGATTCAGAAACAGGTTTCCTTCAAGATTGAAGAATTGTGTAATAGTAAAATGAATGATTATATTGAATGACAAGTATTACGCAAGTGATAACCATCTTTTTGTATGTTTTCACAATATTGCGTCGAGACAATGAGATCGCTACATTCACGAATTGGATGATGATATAAATGGTAAATTTCCACACTGACACACACAAAACTAGTGTACTTCTCCCACATTCACAAACACAAAACACCCGGATGCTAAGATAACATCATATTCTTATTTGGAAATTGTCTATGTTTGGTGTTGTTAAAATTTTATCGCACTAGCACATGATACGCATACGAGATATTCGTCATCTGTTTGCACTGGCGTTTTTATCAGAACATTTGGCGACAAGATTTGAGACTTCATATCGCTTCTTATAAGTTTGTTCCAACTAACAATTGCGTGCCATCTAGAGATATTGAGTTGAACAGTTTCCCTTTTCAAACAACTCTGTATACACAAATAGAAAAAAAACTGAATTCAAGAATTTCTATATTATTGTAGAAATATACTCACGACAAGAAGATCTGATCTTACTCTAATACAATTTAAAATTATTATTAATTTGAAGCAAGAAAATTATACTTTCGAATTCAACACTCATTCTAAAGTACCTTATATACTCTGAAGAAAAATATGATTTTTTCACAACTAAGATTTCAATTCTTTTCCACTGAGACTCCCACCAAAATAAAAAATAGTAATTTTTGTGATGAAGATATCATACAACATACAAAAGATATATATTAATTTCCCTTACTTATTTATACGAGGGGAATAACAACAAAACAATTGTATAACCCCCAATTCAACCCCTCAAATTCCAGGCTAAAACAACATGCATCCGTCCTCCACAGACACAGCTGATGAATATTCCAACTGGACTGAATAACACAAATTAGAATTGCTTATTTAATCGATGTTGTAATAACAGATAATCGCTGATTAATTTCAAATTAAATAATTTATTGGGATGCACGATAAACGTGTATAACTACCAATAATAACTTTGTTTTTTAATAACTGAGGGACATTTTCCTCCTAGTATACGTATGTTTTGTATGTTTTTTCATATATAAATCAGAATATGTGAAATATGATAATAAATGCAACTTTGCTTATTATTATTATTTAAAGGCGCGCAATCTTAATATGATCTTTAGTAAAGCTTAACGGCTCAGGAGATTTCAGTTCAGGGCTAACCAGCCTTCTAAATGGGGGACGGATTCGAGTTCAGCACTCCCAAACTACTCAGGAAAGGAATTTTCGTCATTTTTGGAATAATAAGGTCTTTTCTGACTCTGAGGCATATACCTATCCATTAATGAAGATTTCCAAAAAACTGTCTGCCGTTTATCGTCCTGAACTCAAAAAAAATCCGGGAATATACAAATCTCAACAGTGTAAAAAACTCTTGTTCACAGTGTAAATCTGTGAAGCAGTATTTATAATGGAAGGCGGGCCATTTTCGTGCCAAGCCAATCTCAGTCTGTGCCGAAAGTCTGCAAATCACCAATCACATTTGCAAAAGCTTTAACAGCAGCGCATTATGTACATTGCATCAATTGTCAAAAGTGGCATTCAATGCGACTCAACTGTTTTAATCTTCTTTTGGAGCTTCTAACACATTGGATTTAAAAGAATGTGGTTTGGTGCGTGGTAAAACTGTGTAGTGTTGATGGTTGCTGTGCCAAAGGATCCAGTATCACATATCCTATACCTAACTGTGTTAAGATAATATGAGTTATGTAGATGAAAGCATCTATACCCTGGTCAGGACAGAACTAATGTTACCAACAAAAAGCATGCTGGCATGGTACACCCTTCAACTTCGGAAAACTATTATGAATGGCAACACAGGAAGTATACCTGCTAAAAACGATCGGCAAAATTTCGTGTTGACACGCAAAATATATTATAAAGGCAACAAAATTCGTAGGCGCTGATCCGGGATTCTCCTGAGGAGCGAGGCATTTTGATGCTTGCCTCTCTGCAAATAACAACGCACGACTCGTTTAGGCTTTTTGAATGTACGTAGTAGAATTCAGCGTCTCCAAATATATAAGTGTGATTCGATATTTGAACATGCTGCATTTGAATATAATCCTTACAAGAGCATAACAGGTCATGGAACCCATTTTTAGATGACGGGATCTCCCAAGCTTTCATAAGAATAACCATAGGATCATTTTCCAACGACGACCCGTTTTCCGCAGTTTAATGGATGCAAATCCTGGGGGAGGGGGGGGGGTAGGGTGGCAACCGATTTTGTTTCTTCATACAGGGCAAAAACTCGTATCGTGGATAATTCGGTGGCGCTGATCGAATCTAGAGTCCATATCCGACCTGGACCCCAGATTTGTTTGGGAGGAGTCCTCTGCGGCTATGCTCTATGGCAAATGCGCACCTTACGACTCAAACGTTTTTATGGTTGTATAGGGATTTAGTGCCCCCCAAATACCTATCGGTTCTACAGTTTTTTAAATATTTGACAATCTGAATTTTATTATTTATTGAAACTGTATAGTTTTCATATTATATAGAAGTATTATTAGGTACCACCATTCTGAAGAAGTTTTAAATCAGGTTTTCAATAACTTTTTCAGTAGCCTGAAAATGTTCTACACTTCTACAGCAAAAGTGTAAAATACTGGTAATTTACACTACCTACACACAACAAAAAAATGTGATAATCCATGCCTATGTTATTTTCAAGTTCAACTTTTTATCATATAGCTAAATTATGCAACTATTTGTAAATATATAATACATGAAATTATAGATTATGCTTGAATTAATGGATATAAATATGGAACCTATATGATTTATTGAACAGCTAACATGAGTTACCTAAATGAAAAGCATTCATATAATAGCAAGCATAAATACCTTTGTCAGCATGAATTGCTTTGTTTTTTTGATTAGATAATGAAAAATTCCATTGATAAACTGTTCTTTATATGCACAGCCTATGCATATGCTTCTCAATGAAAGTTAACTGGATACATGATATTAGCACTTGATGTTCCAGGGCAAGAAAGTACATGGGATATTGTCATGATATAGATATAATATTATACTTTGATATTCATATTCCTCCAGTGAAGCATTTTCAGATGAGTTGAAATTAATGCCATTATAATATAATTCATTTACATTAACATAATTGTATCATACTAGACAAAGCAATTTTGTAATATTGATAATGTATTTAATGAGAAAATATAAGTGTAAAAAGTAACTTAGGTACTTAATTTGAAAAATATTGTCCAACTTACTGCTGAAGTATGTATGCAGCAACAAATACTTTTATACATGCCTAATACAGAGTGAAAACAAATTAAATATTAACTGATCACAATTCAAAAAAGAATTACATGTGAATGAGTTAAAAAAAATGAAGGTCATGAAAGAGGTAATAAAAATTTTATAGTTATGCATCTCTAAATCTTTATGTTACTATATTTATTTTGTTTGACTCACAAATTTACATAAAACAGACACGTAGTTGAAAGTAATTGCCTTAACTATTTCTAGGCAATTGAACAAAATTAGCTCATTATTCATTTAGCTCATATATCACTGAAGCAAAAAATCAATCACCAAAAGATGTGTGAATTCCTCATGCAACAAAATCTGTAAATTCAAATTTCATGTGAATTATCCTATTATATATGGATATAGAGAAACTTGGGAACCTTCAAGTTATGTAAATTATTGCTAATATTTGCATATTCAACTTGATAACAGTTTTTCCTTGTTTGAAGCTTATTTAGGTTCAATTAGAACCAAATCTCACTAATCTCAGTGATGTTTTTGTCTAGACAACACACCACAGTTCACGACAAATCTTTGTTTTGCTGATTTTTATGTAAATTTGTGCTAAATACATAGGCTCTTTAAATTAACATATGCGTTAGCAGTTGCAGAAAAGGGAACGTGATTATTTTTAAGGTTACCTTTACGTTATCCAGATTCAGCTGTAAGCCAGAGTATTTTCCTGTATACAGATCATATTATAAGCCCTAGAAAGCTGAATGTGCACAATATAGTCAGTGAAAAAGATTATCAGGAGCAATTACAGCACTTCACTACTTTGGAGTTCACTTTGTTTACGTTGGTCGGACGCACTTTTCGTCCGAAAAAATATTTACCGCACAACCGAACTCGCACAATTGTTCATAAATAAATGTACCGTGTATATATCCACGCTGAATTACTTAGTATAACAATCACTACTTTTTTGGTGTTAACAGGAGTTTTTAATATTTACTCGAACCAGCAGCAGTCATCCTATCAAGTTCCAGCGAAGCCCGCCTGCTGCGCTGTCCGCAGCAGTCAACATGTCAGCTGATCGATTTCGCCAACACCAACGAACAGGAAAAGTCAAAGTCCCCAAAGTAGTGTTGGGAACAATCCAAAATAAAGATAAGATCGAATATCGATAGGCTGAGAATGCTCTTTCGTTTCTAGGACAAGGAAACATAACTCTAGGCGTTCGCTTTATAACTAGGAATGTCCAAAATACATAGGCGCATAAAGTAGTTCTAATGCATTTAGATATTTATAGCATAATATCAATACCGATAAATAATTCTGCAAATCAGTCTTCCTAAAGTATCATGTCAAGGTTAAACAAATATTTATTTATAATTATTATAATTCATAATATATACAGCTATGTAGAGCACCTAAGACTCTCAAATGTGTCATTGTACGACAAACACAGTACAAATATATACAGCTATGTAGAGCACCTAAAACTCTCAAATGTGTCATTGTACGACAAACACAGTACAATCACAATTTTTAACAAAACTATGAATCAGCTTTTTGAGGTTAGCTCATTTGAAATACATACAATATGGTTAGATCTCAGAAATCAGTGGGGTATTAGACTGGGATGAAAAAGAACAACTATGGATAAGTTTAAAAAATATTCTATAATATGGGAATACTTGCCTAGTATTTCTAAAGATAATATTTTTGGGAAAGTACAAATTTTTGGTTGCAAGTTTTCGCATCATTGTAGCACAACTTCGATCCCCGCACTTAAACATCTGAAAGTGTCATAGCATCAGATTTTAACGTCACACCTCAAGTTCGCAACGCGTGAACGTAGTACTAAAAAATGCTTATTTTAAGGGGTTTAAACTATTGTGTATGTATTGCAAAGTGTATATTAAGTGAGTGATGTGCAGTCCAAGAATGTGAGACCACATCAATAAAATACTTAATTATTTGTTTAGGTTCATTTAAGTGTTCCATACAACAAAAGGAATCAAAAAGGCTCGGCCTGATCCAGTAGCCAGTGGTGAATCAATTACTTACTTTTTTATTTTTTAGTAACAAAAACTTATTTTATATCATTTGGTCGGCAATATCTTGTAATATATAGATTCTTTCTCAATAAAGCTTAAATAATACCTATAATCAAGATGCAAGTCTACCGCTGAGTGGAGCAAGAATAATTAAAAAATGAAACACTTTTAATAGCAACTGCACATAAAGCAAACTTGAGCTCTTTCTCCTGATAAATCCTAGTCCAATACCGTTTTACATTTACTCATATCCTGTTTTAAGTAGAAAACTGACTTGATGAATGATTTTAAATCACAAAAGAATGAAATGAACGGTGTGAGGGTATCAAAAAGCATTATCACAATAGAAATTTATGACGTAATTCCCTCTCATACATGTTAGACATAACATGGCAGATTGAAGTTTATTCTAATAAATCGTTACGACCTATTTGGTCGCTTTGAACCATAATTTCATTGCTTTTTTGCTACTGCCAACTATACCCACACACGAAAGTATCGACTATCGAATCGTGTTTTGCCGCACTCATCTCTACTATCAGTGTCAGTTGGCAGTAATGTCAAATGGCGAATTGACAAATTCTTTATTTTTATTCATTAGAAGGACGTCGTTGATTCACTATATTATGTGATTCATCATTAATTTTATCACAGAATACAAACTGTACGACTGATGTGGAGCTCATAGATCGTGATGAAAGTGCAAATACCTTGAATACACCTTGATTCTCTATCAAATCAGCCCAAACATGACGGTATGCGAGTTTTTCGGTTGCACGTTTCTGGCCTTCGGGCCCCCGTTCGCCATGTTTATCTTCACTATTGCCCCTGATCCGGTAAGAATTATCATTTTGATAGCGGCCGCTTTCTTTTGGCTCCTATCCCTGCTATTGTCCTCCGTGTTGTGGTTCGCTGTGGTGCCTCTGCGTACAGAACTTGCATTCGGGCTAGTGTTCAGCGTGTTCTTCCAGGAGGTGTTCCGTTACATCATCTATAAGATCCTCCGCAAAGCAGAGAATGGTTTCAAAAAAATCTCTGATGACAGCGCAACGCTGATCGAGAACAAGCATATTCTGGCATATGTAAGTGGCCTGGGCTTTGGGATCATGAGTGGGGCCTTCTCATTGGTGAACGTGGTGGCAGACGCCGTTGGACCGGGAACTATGGGGCTCAAATCGGGCAATGAAATGTTCTTCATAAGCAGCGCTGCAATCAGCTTGTGCTTCATTCTACTGCACACTTTCTGGAGTGTGATTTTCTTTAGTGCATGTGATAATAAAAATATGGTTCAGGTGGGATATGTTGTACTATCACATCTCATTGCTTCATGTTTAACACTACTGAATAGATATCAGAACTATTATGTTTGTATAATACCTCTTTATCTTATAGTCTGTGTAACTGGTAGTTTTGCTTTTAAGGTAGCTGGTGGTTCATATGCATCTTTTAAAAACTGTATTAGTATTAAGTAATGCATAGAAATGTATGTTTAGATTATTATAATTTACAATTGGAAAATTTCAATATTTTCCCACTTTGCTGGGTTCTAGGTTCATTTGTCCTGTTTTTGATGTGTTATATCTAGTGTCGATGTGCTTCAAGAGACTTGCTTATAATAGATTCTATATAGATTTATTTTTTACCATATACAGTAATGTCAAGTAATCAAAGTAATTAATATTTATTGTTAACTGAATACAATATAATGATTATTATATACTCCATTTGGTACTTACAAAAATAAGTTGCATGTGTTAAGAGTTTTACATATATAGCAAAATTGGAATTTTTTTATAATAAATATATTGAATTAACTATTAATCTCTAGGTATCACTTTGTATCTAGTCTGTGAAAAAAATTGATTGTGGAGTGATGAAATTTGTTGATTGCTTGACCACAGAAAGACCTCTTAGTTGGAATAAAACAAACCATATGGAAATTTGGAAAACCTATGGACCATCTGTAAGTTTGGAAAATATTAATAGAATTATTCCTTGATGCATATTGAAACAGGCTGAGACACAATCAAGTGGAGGAATTGGAAAGACAATCATGATTCAACTTTAATCATACAAATTCCTTGTTATTGTAATTCTCCTAGGTATATATTGTTATTTCCTGTGATTTTTTTAAAGTCTCATCAGTGACCAGAAGTTTAGGGAAAAGAAACTGGGGAAGAAACAGTTTTACACTCACTTATATGTGAATAACTTTGGGAGTAACATATTTGCTTTATTTGAAGCCTGTAAGGTTACTTTCGTCACAAACCAAGTCTATATTATATATTTAATTTTTTGTAATAACTTTCTTATTTGTTGTATTTATGTGGCAAAAGAGGTATCTTAGTATGTGTTATTTTGAAAGCAGCTCTCATATTGCTTACTGCAGTTCAGATCATTTTTTATGGAAACAATCTATCCATGTAGAAAATTGATTGGTTCATATTTGTTGAGATTAGGATCTCAAATGTCTCACAAATATTAAAATAGTAATCAAACAGTTAGAAATACTATTTTGTGAACACCATTAACAATGTGAAAATTACAGAGTAGCCATTCAAAAAAGGACATTATGCTGCAGATGTCACTAGTTTTTCAACTGGCAACATTGTAATTTTTACTTTGTCAGATACTGATAAAGCTCACAAAAGAGTAGAATGCAATTTTTGTATTAATGAAAAGCAGTGTTATGATTCAAGACATTATTTTGACATCAACTGCACAAGCTGACAAGTATTTGAACAAATAGGTCTTAGGAAATTTGCGATAATTGAACCCTTTAGACCATACTAAATCCATTAAATAATTCAATTATTCGCAATGAACTGCTGTGCAAACAATTATATATTTATTTTTTCCATACAAATAAACTAGTTATTTAGCTTCAAAGGTCATTTTTATTTATTACCTATTTATTCATATAAAGTTTCAAACTGATGTGTTACTATTTATGCCACGGTAACTGTGGGTGTAATAAGGAATAATTCAAAATCGACTGATGCCAATCCAGAGACGGCTTCGAGAAACCTGTCAACTGAAACCAAGCATGATTTATGTTGGACGATATCGTCAAGCCAGCTCTTGTTGCAGAAGAACCACTAGACAAACTGAAATCATGTACATCTCTTCGCAGCCGACTCAATATTTTGTAGTGGAAGGTTCAGTCGACCGGTTTCTAGAAGGTGCCCTTCAGTCTGATCATTTGGGAATGTTTCTGAGTACACCTGAACACTCGCCACAGTTACCACCACCACGTGAAAAACAATTCTCAGGAAGTTGTCGAGATCTTTAAGTCATTAATTTTGCTGCAAAGCTAGTAAATTACCAGTGTAAGTTCTTCAGAAGTACTTTTGCTGATTTGCCCTCATATAAAGACCATGGCAGATACGTGTTTGACAATTTTACTGGCCCAAAATACCACATAGATGTTTCTGGAAAAAACTTCACATATTGAGAACGGAAAATCAAGCCCAGAGGAAAGCACGAGGCCACTGAAGACCTGAAGAGCAAAACAAAATAAAAAAGGAATAGGCAAAAGGGAAGAAAAGGTCGAGGAAAACCGTACGAATGCTTCTGGCATGGCGCCACGAATTTTTTTTAAATATATCTGATTTCACACTTTACTTACTAATTTAAAACAAATCTCCACATAATTTGCTACGGTCCTCGTGCTGGCTTAATCTGGCACTGCGTAATTAAATACCTTCTAGTTTCGTGCTTCTGAGAAAAAACAGGCCTCTTTGCCATTACCGAGCCCACCTTCAGTAGCCCGCTCTCTTTCGGCGGGTCGGGCCTTTGGATGTATTTGCAAGTTACTGTGCCTGAATGGATTGAGGCGTCAGAACGGAAACCTGGACATGCGGGTTTAATCCCCCACCGGCACTAGATTTTTTTAACCTCTCTAATGCATATTTTATTTCAATAAAACGTATGTTGCAAAAGTTTATATTTTAATTGGTCTAGAAAAGGTAATCCTCGTATTTGTATATTAATTACAAATAAATGTGATATAATGTGAAAAACTTACCGAATCGCTGCTTTCCTCTAGACTGAAGTCCCAGGAGGGCGCCGGAGAAGCGCTTCTGCTGCTGCAGCGCTGCCCCGCAGCCCCCATGGGGGGTTGGAGTGGCGAATGATCATCTAGGGCATGATCTTCGGGGATACTGGCGAACGGCCCGTGGTGTCTACCACTCGCAGGGGAAGATATCGTTTCTGGGCACCCCGCGCCGCCCAAATCATGACTCTCGTCATCGGCCCCCGACGCAGGGGGCGCCACCACCGTCACATTAAAGCGGCGGACTGACACCGACTGCCCAGCTGCAATAGACGAAAATGATAAATATTCTGTCATAAAATTCGAGTCCAGTAAATAGTATACTTGTTTTACTTTCCACGCCAATTGTAATCGCAAAAAAATCGAGATATACGAATGAGAGTATCACAAAAAAAATGGTGATCATAAAATCCGTTGCTCCAATCCGTCTGGAATTTTGGTGTACTGGGGTTTTTGCAGACTTTTTTTAATTCACGCTTTTATTTAAACGCGGTTAACTAAGTAAATAAGAGTACTTAAATCTCGCGACAAGCTTTCATATCACATAAATTGTGTAATGACTTTATAAGTTGATGTTAAAAGTTTTAAAGGAAAATTTTATTTTATTTTTTTCACGGCATTTAAATAAAAGCTTGTTTTAAAAAAGTTTGTTTACCTTTAATTTATTTAATTCAAATAGCTCCATATTGAATCACAATCACTGTATCCATAAAAGTGAATTTTATTGACAGCTTCTTGAACGTCTTATAATGGTAGAATTTTTTAAAAATTGTATAGAAATTTTCTGTAACTCCTCAAACTTATCCTGTTGTCTGCCTGTTTTGTCTTATTTTTGTACTGGCCGCTAATTGAAACCATATAATTGGTAATTATGCATTCACGTGTTATTTTATTGGCTCTGACTCTGAAATGTGTTCTGGGTTTGGGTAGACAGTATCGATTCCAAATTTTGTTTTTCTTCCTGGACATGTTTAGATACCATTCGCCCTACAATTTGATATTGAACTAAAAACAACAGTCCAGGGTCATTCCAAACAAACAACCGACGATCGGGTGTCTGGGAGAGACATTTCGTGATCAACCTATTGATTCCTTCATAAAGTATAATCCATCTCTTTTGATCGTCAACTTTTCACGCTGCATATGATTGAGGGAAATAGCGCGGTGAATATTTATCAAACTCTGATTCTGATTCTTCTTACCACTAGTTGCCAACAGTTTTGATTATTATACATGATATATATCATGTAACCGCAGTACCGCACACATTTTATCAAATTTTTGTAAATCCATTTTAATTACTTCATCTTAAAATTGATTTGCGTTGCGTATTTTTTTTAAATTTTGGTGGTGAGGATAAAGCAGGTTATCTGTGTATAGTAATAATGGTAGACTACATAGCTTTATGAAAGGTTTTCGCAGGAGGAGAAAGTTTGCAAAATTAGAAGAATACAATATATTGAATAAACTAAGAACAAAGACCAGGGTAATGATGAAACATAAGAGAAAATATCTACGAACTAAACAAATATACAGTAGAACCTCGAACATAAGAAAATCAGACCAATCAATTGGAAAACTTCAAAAGAGCAGAATATGGACAGCTTATAACAAAATGTAATGGGGTCATGAAACGACAACATTTCTATGAATACCGTTCAAACAGCTGAAAGTCCAAAAAGCCATAATTCACTCGTAACTCGGAACTTCGAACTAGTGTAATTCGTTACCGATTACCCGGAACTCATATCTCGTAACTCGTAATTTGGAACTCATAACGAGTTACCGATTACCCGGAACTCGTATCTCGTAACTTGTAATTTGGAACTCATAACTCGTTACCGATAACTCGGAACTCGTATCTTGTATCTCGTAACTCGTTACCGATAACTCGGAACTCGTATCTTGTATCTCGTAACTCGTTACCGATAACTCGGAACTCGTATCTTATATCTCGTAACTCGTTAACGATAACTCGGAACTCGTAGCCAGGGTTGTAAGCCGTGGAGTAAGTGAAAGTATTAATCATGATAGCATTTCATGCAGCCTAACACAAATACAAGGAGTAATAGGCTTTAACAAGTAAAGAGCATATGTATTAATCTAAAGCTGGAGGAAGACCTACTCGGGCATTGTAAGACAAGCTATAAGGAAAGCTATAACTGCTATCGGGATAGCTATGAAATGATAGGCCTATATCATTGCTTGATTAAGAGTTGTAACAATATCTTATAAAAGTTGATAAAACTAAAAATGTTTCCTGTGCGGTATCGCCACCCGCTTAAAAAAACTTAAATGTATATTGGAAGCAGTGAGCCAATCTAAATGACGCCATTTTCCATATGTAAATCATGTAAACATGTATATCATTTAAATTGGAAAATTATTTGTTTATACAAATAGTGCGGTAGTAAAACAGTTTATTGTTTTGCGTTTAACAAAAAAAACAAGTGTTCGACCTTCTAGTGAGTGCAGTAATGTAGGTGTTTTTTCCAGATTTTCCGTAAACGGGGAAAACAGAAACGACGTTAAAACGCATTGTATGAGGCCGATATTTTTATTGTATCCCATAAAACCTTTAAAATGCGTCCATTGAATTGGAAACTTCACTGTTTATGGTTTTGGAGGAACGTGGCTCAGAACTATTTTTTTGATTCTATTGAAATAAAATGGAACTAATCCTGTGCTTTTGTCAAAGTACAAAATATGAAACATAAATTTTTATAACTTTAATGTCGATAGCAGTGGTGATAGTAGTTCCTAAATGGCTGAGTTTGACACAGAAGAGGTATATTCAGTGAAAAGGAATCGTCGGAGATCATGATCTTCATTACAAATTAGAAGGTCTGGAAATAAGGAATGACCATGCGAGTAATGGTACCAAAGGTTGGAAAAATTGCTAAAAGCTTTGCTTCCCCACCACCACTTCAACTACGTTCATGCATTCACTGACTGAGAATGATTCAAGTATCTTTATATTTCTCGCAGAATACCTTCGGTTACTATGGAAACTTTTGCTTTGTCAATACGTTCATTTCCGCTTTGATGATTACTATTTTGATAAGATGGAAAATTCAAGCATCGAAAACAAAGGAAAACATGTACCATAGGTATACATAGGACAAGGCAATGGAATCAAGTTTGTTGGCATCGAATCAGATCACATAAATGAAAGTTTTTAATGGATGTGAAAATAGTCACGGGTTTTCGACCAGTGACTCACACCAAAGTACGCATCGTTGAAGTTTTGAGGTACCTGGGCTGATCAATAAGTATATTTATGTTTGCTGGCGTGTATTGTCATCTGTCAAAAATCAAAAAACTGATTAATAAGTTGTTCTTTGTTTGGCATCCATTCTTTCACACGTGTTTCGTGTTTGTTGATAAAATGAAAAAGTGCAATATCCATTCGTAATTCGCTTTTCATTTTTGGACGGAAATGCAATACAAATCTACACCCACCTTACTTTTCCGACCTGGCTCACTGCGACTTCTTTCTGTTCCCCAACATGAAGACAAAAACATAAATGTTCCGAACGAGGTGGTTATAACCGAACTATACTTCGCACAGTTTGGAAAATCATAATTTTTTAAGGGGATAAAAAATGACAAAAACTTTGTAAAACTTGTATCAAACTGATAAATATTAAAGTGGAAAAATTATCAAAAGTTTGAAAGGGACGCATTGTTTCTACCTAAACCGGATAAGGGTAACAAGGTTGTGATCCTAGATAAAGAGGACTTCTTCAATTGAGTGGACAGAATCATTGAAGGCGGTACTTTTTTAGAATGGTTAATTACTCTTCCTGCATTCCTTCCAAAAGAAATTCAAATCCAACAATATCAAAATTTTATTGCTTTCCATAGATTCATAAACCAGGAGGAGCAATGAGGCCAATAGGGTCAGCTATAGGGTCTCCAATGTATAATATTTTAAAGCTTTCGGTGAATATATTCGGAAAATTAAAATAGCCTTTCGAAAACCATTCATTCACGTATTCCTATGAATGTATAAACAAAATTAAAGCTGTCATGCTCGGAAAGGATGAGATACTGGTATCTTTCAACGTATTCTCATTGTTTTTTAGTGTACCAATACTTTGAAATGTTTTAGGGAATTAGTCACTTGTAAGAATGGTACGGCTATAAGGAACTATAGATATCTCTCCTTACTTAACTGAGCTTTTCATGAATCGTTTAGTTGAGAGGAACGTCCAAACGAAGTTTTTTTTGTATTTCTCTTGAATGTGATATAAATACGTTGATGAAATCTTCTCCCTTTTTGACAAAACATTCGGAAATATTGAGGAATACGTTAGTAAACTGAATAGTCCTTTTTTTAAAGGCGATTATGTGGAAAAATATGAAAAAATTGTGAATACGCCTCCCATTGATTGTAATACAATGCGTCATTGTCTATCAGAGCAGTCCATAGGACTTTTGTTCTTAGCTAAAGTTTTGTCAGTTAGTCGGACTGTCAAGTCTGTCCCGATACCAGACATGGTCAAGGAGAAAGACAGGAAGAAAAAGAAAAGAAAAGGAGAAGGAAGTGCGTCACCATCGCTCAGAGGGCATTATCAATTATTTTTGAAAAATCATCTGAGGTTAATTTTGAGGTCCATAATGTTGAAAAAATATAATATTGGTCGGTTCTGAAGGTTCATGATTCAGTTTTCGCGGTATTTTGAGGTTGTGAACATGTGCACTTGTTCGACTCAGTTTACTGATTCACATCAAAGGTTACTGTGCGATTCCGCTAGACTATAATGTTGCTGCGGTTGTTCTTTGATATTCATTTAGGTGGATGACGTCCAGGTCTCGTTTCAGAAACACCATGGGGTGAAAGATCTTGCTCTACAGTATCTGTAACTGTAACTTCGCATGACCTTATTGGCGAAGAAAGATAATTCAGCAGATGAGTATTTGTATGCTGGTCTAATAACTAATCTTGTACAACCGCATCTTGTTAATCGAACTTAATTTTGAAGTTTATTTAGATAATGGGGTACAGTCTCCAAAATCACTGTTGAACAAATTTAGTAATAAAAATTTATTTTTAAAATTTTAGTGCCGTTTGCTATTAAAGTTATTTTAGACTTTTCAAACTAAAATATCTATTATGTGCATGTTATAAATCATCCAAAAAACCTATGATATTATTTCGGATTGATTTTTTTGAGATTACAATACCGGCTTTTGTCATGGGAAGTCAATAAGTCACTTACCTTGATGTCGTGGCTGCCTCCGCCACGATGATTTTTGCGAAGACGTGTTGACAGATTTGAATACCGTTATCACAAAAACATCAACTTCACTCTTGATAACCGCACTTCTCACGGAACATCTCTTCGCACAATGAACATTTTCACTTTCTAATCTAAATGTTCTGATGTTTGCAAACTAGCAGAAATCAGGTGGAAAATCGACTGCACGCTAACTCAATTAGAACAAAAGCTGGACGCAAGTAACCTATTACATAGAGTGCTAATCTAAATTTAAATATAGATATTAATGACACGCTAAACCTCTGTCACCAAACAGGTTCCGCATTTCTTTGAAACTCACACACATGTCTGCGAAGGATATTTTCGTATAAGTTTGGCGGTAAACAAGCTTGTTTTCGGAATTTTAACGATCACCGATGAAGTACTGAAAATGCCCAAAAATGAGCAATTATAGGGACTCACTTTTTACCAAGCCACTTTTAAGGTTTTGAAAAAGCTAAAAGTACATAACGTTTTGCATTCTAATTTTGAAATTTTTGACTTGCCGTTCGGGTGACAGCAGCTGAACTCAACAGAGCAAGTGTGATTTTCCTCATACGATGGTTGATTGCAATTTATTAAACCCAAACTATGTCACTATTTTCCGTGGGTTTCTGCCGACACGTTTTGTATTTTTGCCTGTTAGTTGCGAATATACAAAAAATTAAGTCAGTTATTGCTTTTTTATTATTATCTCGAAGATTCTTCTGCCTATTTTGATTGCGTTGAGGTAGCCATATAAAAAACACAAACATGAAAAATAAGACAAGAAAATGCTCAAACTTGATTTTTAAGCGTTGTAGTCATCTCTAATAATTTTCAAAAATGTTTGTAAAACGTCAAATTTAGATGAAGAGTTTGGGGGTTACCGGAACTCCTACACTTTGT
Source organism: Bruchidius siliquastri (assembly GCA_949316355.1). Classification (NCBI taxonomy): domain Eukaryota; kingdom Metazoa; phylum Arthropoda; class Insecta; order Coleoptera; family Chrysomelidae; genus Bruchidius; species Bruchidius siliquastri. The sequence goes on along the minus strand of OX438529.1, from coordinate 10,223,931 downwards.
TTATGTAAAATACTTTCTCTTGTTCTGAAATATGAGAGACAGGTAATCTTCTGTTACTTTCAAATCTGGCCTTCAGAAAGGAGAGGTTACCATTTTCTAGCTATGAACTTCAGATACAGAAAACTTGGAAACTATTAACATGATTGTACTGTAAATTTGAGAGACGATTCCGTTTTACGTCTATCTATCTATCATTTTTCACATTTGTACTACCAAATTTTAATAGAAAGAATCTTGCTCAAATACCTCAACCACTCAACTAGATTTAATCGTCCAAATGAAGTTTTTTGCATTTCTCTGCAACTGAAGTTTATCAATTAATTAAAAACCTGAGCTTTCGCTATAATTTTTGATATTAATACGACGACACTGTATTTTTGTGTAGAAAATAAAAAGCTTTTTTGCTTTACATCAATTATCTAATGTCCCGTGAAAAATCTGACCTCTAATTTAATTGTTTACAACACTATTAATCTGGTCTATCCCTATAACTTCGATGCCAAAATATAGCTTCATCATTATACGCAAAAGGTATTGATATAGTATAAAAATCTAATAGAACAACAACAATGTCCAATAACTGCACAGTGCCACAACAATTAAATACCATGCAGATGTTTCAAAATAGCTCAATAGCATGAAAAAAGCAACTTTCCCTGAGGACTTACTAGTTTGCAAACGTTATTTTCAGTCGCACAAACAGAAAATCGGCTTAAACATTCGATTTATTGGAACCCGCTACAAAACTACTTTAACACAAAATTTAGATGTGACGGAACAACGCCAACTAAAATTAGAAACACCGAAATATTCGCAAGTAGCAACGGCCAATCGGTGTAGGTTATGACTGCCCGTTACGTAAATATTATGTGACGATGCTGATGTGCAGGAAGATGTTGGTCAGAGTCCACAGCGGTTGCAGGAACTGGGCACTCAACAGATGGTACAGCATTATGTTGGTCAAGACTGCTTCCTGACGAAATCTTTCGCGGATATTTTCAGACTTGCAGATTCGACCAGACACTGGCGCCCTATATTCTAGGTCAAAGTGACGTTGCCAAGTCGTCGGGATTTTCTCAAGTTTTCCCAGTTTCTACCTTTTCCTATGGGTGCTGTCATAAAAATACCGAGGGACGAAGGGGAGAAAAAAATCTCCAGAGAGGCATGCGAAAAACTGAATTCTAACCATGAAAAATGTATTATGTTGTAATGTGAACATACAATTGGATAATAACATATTTTTAATTTCCGAAAATACTGTATATACGGTGTACAAACCTGATGACGTTTCAGATAAAAATATATGTTTAACATAAAGTTTCGCAAATAAAGCTGTCTCTCATTCAGTGACGTGTTTCGATTTATATTTAAGTCATCGTCAGACTGTCAACTGTTAGGCTACCCAGATTACTTGTCAACTAGCTAACTAGGTCCTATCATTAATACATAATCAAAGTTCTCAAATCTAGCACACTATTCAACCTTGTTTATTTGTTGTTCTATAAAAAAAATATTTTTGTTTTGACTCTTTCAGATGAACTATTTTTTTGCGACCACTGTTAAAGGAAAACCTGTAGGAAACCTTAACCAGCGTCCTTAGAATGTTCTTGAGAAATTTCATTTATTGAGACATATCATACTTTGCAAAAAAATACTTCCCTGAAATAGACAAGTCGCATCACTGAAAGTAGAAGAAGAAGTTTTATTTGTGAAACTTTGTGTTAAACACACAATTCTTCATCTGAATGATGTAAGAGTTTGACCAAGTTAGATCATCTTCAATATACAAAATGATTCTTTTCACACTACTTACATTTGAAATCACATCAAAAACAAAAAAAACTATGTCACCATAATATTTGAGAAGAAAGATATATCCATTCCACGTAACTAGAAATTTTAATTGGAGCAGGAAGTGGAAGAGGAATTAATAAAAAGCGGTATTCACTAATTGAAATGATTGAATCATGATCCTTTATTAATTCAGAAATAACTCGGTAAAAAATCGTGAATATCAATTATTCATTTCGTAAAACCCGTAATATTCTTGCTGACACGAGGATGGTGCGAGAAATTGAGTTGTCCACATCTGGCAATCCAGCCGATCTCACACGGTGCCAGAATGACTGCTGAAGTTATGCGGCTGAAATTGATTTCTGCTGGAAGTATCATTGTACCTCGTTTCTCAACTAGGCTAAATGCAAATTGGGTAACTCGAATCTATTGCAGGGAAGTATATTGTGCACAGGAAGTATGTGTAACCTTGACTGCAATTCCAATAAATTGAATAATGGCTGTCATGCTTATTTCAATTGTTTTATGCATTTATCTACCTACAGCACATCTAGTTCAGAGAAATCTTACATATTATTGCAATTGCAACATCTATCTTGCCAAAATACAATTGATCCGTGAAGTCCGATCTGCCATATTTTTAGTGCGTTTCAGGCAAGGTCGTATCTAGGTAGACCTCAGTTAGGTTTGTGCATGCATTCACCATTTTTTATAATACCTTCATCGAGGTAGTTGGGGAAACATATAAAGATATGCTAATAGTATTATAATAGTAGTTAATATAAATAAAATATATTAAGAAGATGAAATAAAACATTGATTTATCAATTAAATTAATAAACTTTCTTGAAAACAACCAGCTAAAGGAAGCGTGCTTTTTTACTAAGCCGCCAAAATGGAGGCCCCGTGATGTTTTTCAAATGAGATGAAGTAGATTTCGGTCTTTCGATCGACAGACGCTGTTCCCAGTTTCTTCATATGCCGATGAAAGGGGTGCGAAACAAAAGTTTCATCAGACAATTTTTTATTTAAAAATATAGAAATACTGTTACAGCTTTTAATCTTATAAACATACACATAAATATACGTGTTTATGCGAGAGAGTACGCTTTGCTCAATGTATTACCAAGGTCAAGCAGCTGGATGTATTCAGAACCTCCATCTTGCAGACGATAGCTTACCACCTGACAAAGAAAATTTAATGAATAACTAAACTATGTGTATACTCAAAAATAGGAAGTTTTACTTATGAAACTTGAAGGCGATGAGTGGAGTACAGGAATCTGTATGCAGGGCTGGTAGGGGAATCTTCTGGAAACCCCTATAAAAATCCAAAGAGCAAAAAAATAGTCCCTATCAAAGTGAAACATTTTCTCACCGCCCCTCTCGTTGGACCTGCCTATACGCCCTAAGGTGCCCTCAGATCTCCATAACGTTATGGAAGCAATAAAAAAAATAAACATGATATTTTATCAGATGTTGCTCAGAATGCCGTAAAGTGTAAGTTGCAAGACATTATTTATAATAAATATTTGAATTCCGTTATAGAGAGTAAATGTAAAAGATATGTGAATAATTAATTCAATATATAGCTAGATGGGATTACTCTGAAAAATAAGATTACATACCCCCAGTTTTTCACCAATTAATGCTTTCTGTTTGTCATTGAATTCATCACTGGTAACCACCATTTCATTAAGTTGTATCAAAATCTGAAAAAGTATTGTTATTAATATATTTACATAATATGAATGAACTTCCTGAAACCTGAGATGCTGCATATGCTTCATACATCATGGTCCTGATGAATTTTTCTAATTGACCATACTCTGAGTAGTTTTTGCAAGTATCAAGAAATTCTTTCAGCCACTTTTCCGGCACTACCTTTAAATAAAAAAATTGCAATAAGCAGGTTTATTCTGATTTTTTATGCAAAGGTATATGATGGATTTCTGTGGTACAGATATCACAGAACATATCTGGAATTCTGTCAAAATCTTGCTTCCAATACTTTATATCTTACCCCTGTCACTTCCAGAACAGTATCCGCATCGATCTTCTGACTGCGTCCTTTGAGCTTAGCACAGCTCTGTAAGCAGGTAATAGCACGTCTCATATCACCACCACTTGTTTCAACTAACAGATTCAATGTTTCATCATCACAGTTGACGCCCTCTTCCTTACAAATGTAACTAAGCCTCTCCAGGATCATCGACTCATTCAGGGGTTTAAATCTGAATTTGGTGCACCTCGATGTTAAAGGTTCTATGATACGTGAAACATAGTTGCATATCAGGCAAAAGCGTGTGGTCTTTGTTTCTTTTTCCATGGTTCTTCTCAATGCCGATTGAGCAGCATGTGTCATGGAATCTGCCTCATCCAAAATGACGATTTTGAATGGGGGGCATGGTTTCCCACTAGAAATGAAATGAAAACATTGAAGATCTCATTGAGAAGCTGGTACATGTGGGTCTACCAAATGCTCATTCGTTTTTATAGGAATATTTAAGAAATAGTTTGTTTACAGTAATCTGAACATGATTGTGGGTAAAATTTACTTACTCTTGCCTGGTTCCAGAAGCTGTCAGGTGAGCGAAAGTCTTCACCTTGTCCCTGATAACCTGGATTCCTCTTTCATCTGATGAATTAAGCTCAAGTATTCTTTCTTTGTAGATATCCCCAAACAATTGCCTGGCAGCTGCTAGGATCGTACTTGTTTTTCCTGTACCTGGAGGGCCGTAAAATAACAGATTTGGTAAATCTGCTCCAGAGATACATTGCTCCAATACACTAACTGCCTCGCTTTGTTCTACAACATCCGCTACAGTTTTTGGACGGCTGAAACATATAGTATGTTATATTCATTCTCGTTGATGTGGGAATTAACCTACTATTTTTCCACCCAAGGTACTAATTCAGATTTCTTTGGTGTTTTTGATGTTCCTTGCACATTTTTGGGTTGGGTTTTGTCTAATTTTCCTGTTTTCAAGAAAGCATGCATTTTTATTGATAAACTGGCGCCAAAATATAGAAAAACATTGATTTTGAAGTTAGTATTTTAGGTTAGATACCTATAAAATCGATGTCTAAAGTTATACAATTTATTACAATAGTCGCTGTATGATTGGTTGCCTGAGTTATATAACAATTTGAATAAATGGTGTCTATAGCTAACAGCAAACCATTTCACCAGAATATCAGAGTATCCTGGGTCCGGGCTAGGAACTATGGCGTCCAGGGTAAATTTCGTAATTTTCGCTCATTTGCAAATTCATCGCCCTTCCGAAACATCTGATGAGCAAAAAATACCTCCCAACTAAAAAACGTTTCTCGCGACGATTTTGGGCCCCTGTCGCGGTTTTCATTTGCCTTGCAGGAGCTATGGCACTCCAGAGTATACCTTATAGGTAAGAAAAAATAAGTCAAGTAGGCTGACTTAGTCTTACTACTTTCTACGCTCTAGATACGGTTTCTCGATGTACCTATTGTATCGTTTTTTGGTATATTGAAATAATTTATTATTTTATCAATTCCTCTATATTCTCACAAATGGATTACGGAATGTGGATACTTTTTTAGAATTTTCTTCTATGTAAAATGAACAGAACTTTGGAGTAACGTAAATAAAAAAGGATATTTTTATTTCCAACCATTCATAAAAAGTATATTTCAATACTTTCAGAAACAGTCTGGAACTCAGAATTCACAAAAAGGTATTTTGCTATACCTAGTTTAGATTTTTATTTTGCCAATAATCTGCTACCGTAATGAAAGCATCTTCTAAAATATATCAGTTTCATTAATTATGACTCAGCAGCATTTCTCAACAAACCTCATTAAAATCGAAACAGGCACAGTGGAAATATACTCATATGTTTAATTTACATAATTCCTTGTCATATCTTGGTCTTACATTATTTTTTGACGATTTAAATAATTTTAAAAGTTTATTACATCTCTGTAATTCTGTGATTAATATAAGCGTACAAAAACGTATTATATCTCTTTCAAAATCCTTGCTATGGCTTATACTTATGCCTGAGAAGTAATCCAATCTGATTTTACCAGACGGATATAAACAGATATGAATATTGAAAGTATCCATGCGGTGTTTACTTGATGATCTAGTATAGCCATGAAAACAAAAGGTACATCTTGTATGATAGTTTCAAAGATAAAACGTTTTGCGACAGATGCTATCTCGGGCAGTCCTAGTTACCTGCGATAGCAAACAAAAGAAAGTATCCGTATCCATTCTTCTGTCTCTATTTTATCAGACGGGTTGTCGAATAGATAAAACCAACGCCTACGTAATAAAGCATACCTTTCATATTTGTGGAGCTTCGACCTGCACTGTTCGCAAGCATTTTACTCTGAGAATGATGTGGTCTGGGATTCAATAAATTGTACGGCTTAACTCGGCGTGACCACAGTTTTAATTTTTATGGTAACATAAATTACCGGGTAAGGAGTTACCTACAGTCTACCAGCAGAAAGGGATCGCCAAAAGCTCCTGGGTATTGCTTGTGGTATTGTCTTCTAATTAATGACCAAGGAAAATTGTATACTCAGTGACTAAGTAAATACAGCAGATTGTCTAAAGCACAGTGTTATGCAACGTCCACGTAAACCTTCCTGAGTTTTAAATACCCATATCGTATATCTTGGATGATATGATTTATGATATTGCACAAAGGTTCTGATGACAGGATACCTGCATAAACGTGTCAAAGTCTGTCTCTGATGGCCGGAATAGTATTACGCATTAGAAGTAGTATTAAATTCCTAAAATTGTGGAAACATATTTCATCTTTAAACTTTCATGCTCACATAATTAGACGAATCTCAGAAACAACGTCCACAATGTCTCTTCATATAGGTATAATTAAAAATTCGAAGAAAGGCAAGTAATATAAGATGTCTAAAACAACCATCATAATATCATTAATTTTCCTTCTAGACACCTGCCCGTCATCACATGGTAAAATGATTATTTATTAAATACCACAAAAGAGATAAAACGTTCATTCCAATTTGTCTCGGAATGTTACAGCTGACAAACTCCCCAGATCTTTTTCCCACAGCAATTACAGGAAAAATCCTCTGCTGTTCTATACTTGTACGTTGCCAGATTATCACGAGGAGTAATAATGAATCCATCGCTTGAACGGTGGAAAATATTTGTATTTCTTGCTCTTGAAGTCAATATTATTATTAACTAAAACTGGTGTCAAGTAGATTAACGTAATTATATTTCTCACACCACGGGATTATTTCGGGATAAGGTATCTTATTATTTATTTGTGATATTCTGTTGAGATGTAATGATCTGTAGTTGTAGTTATAGTAGTATCATTAATAGTAGTTGCTAGAACAGAAGCGGAACGAGTTATCTTCTTTAGTCCTTGTTAAACTTCATGATGAGGATAAAACTATGTGAGGCATCAGTCCTCTCTGTTTTTTTGTATTGCTTCATTGTAAATTATCCCTGTTTGGATCAAGCTACTTGTAGAGGACTCTCTGTGGTACAAAATAATTGTATGAGATTTATTTCAAGTCTTAGGGAATACGATCACTTTTCAGATTATTTTCAAAGCGTTAGTTGGTTGATGTTACCCGTTCTAGTCAATTTTTCACCATATTAACTGATGATACAAATTGGAAAATTGGCGGAACACAACAAAGTAAATTTTGATAGGACACCAGGGAACTATTGGCAACGAAAAGGCACATGAGTTTTCAAGAAATGGATGCTCTTTATCACTCATTGAACCAGAACCAGCCTAGGTGTTCCCTAAAAACACAGCTAGAAGCGAAATCAAAGAATGGGTGAGACTGCAGCACAAGGAAGACTGGAACTTGATGACTGGATGCAGGCATGAGAAATAATCCATTAAACCACCATATTCAAAAATGGTTACAGGACTAATTTGTTTAAACAGGAACCATATAATTACTAGTCTCCTCTCAGGAAACTGTAACCTGAAAGAGCTCCTGAACAAATTAGGACTGTATAACGGTGCTATAAGCAATAGGAGTAAAAGTACAATAAGCTTAAAGGTTGCTGTACTAACTGGGACATTATGTCTGATGGCTCCTAGAAAAGGAAAAAAATCAGATTATCTTACAAACCTGGCAACACTCGTCGTTTTAATTACAGCTCAGCATCTCTACCTATTCACGACTCTCATCCAATTAATAATTACGAAAAAATGTACCTCTACATGTCAGAGGTCACTGAAATGTTTACCAAAAACAGCTCAGTTTAATTAAATGCTGTGTACACGAGATCCCAGCGTTACAACACAAAAACCCTTAATTGTTCGTCTTCTTTATTAGACAGAGATACAGGTGACAGATAAAGAAATTAATAGCGACATCACTGGGAGATGGTAAATGAGACAAATGCCAGTTTGAACATTAAAAATGCTGGAGTCTGCTTGATGATCTTTATTATGTGAAACTTTCTTTTCGAGCATTGTAGCTATTTAGATTGTGTAGTTCTTAAAAGATAAGGGTTGTTTCACATGGTTAAATAGTCCGTTTAAAAACAGGTATGGGTGTAATTGTGAGGACCAGGGTAGCGTATTAATTAGGTTTAGTGTTAGTCTTCTTAGCTTTTGTCTTATTTCTGAATAGTTGTTTTAGAGAACGGCTACTGTTGGTAGCCTGTTGAGAATCAGCATCACATTTTCATGAACGAACTTCGTTCGAAGAGTTTCCAGGATCACCTGGTTCCCGGACATCTAAACGGCCAGGTATTTTGATCTTAGAACCGTCATTGAACATTATTTACAATTCCCTAGAATTAGTTGCAAGACGTCGCAGACCCACTACGTCCTAGAAGCTGAGAGACAGCATCGATATATGAAACATCCCATGTATGCTTAATTAATTCTTTCATGACTTAACAAGATTATCAATATTTACATTCCATGAAGTCTTTGACACGCGTAATTAAAATGTTGGGACTGGCATCTCATCAGTTTGTGCGAATCGATTCATCAATGTAAGGGTCATATAATCTCCTGTACTCATTACTTAACGTATTTTCATAAAACTTCCTGACTCAAATAGAAAGGTACTATCATGAGTAAAATAATTAATCAAAAGTAAGTTGCGGTGACAGAGAATAAAGATTTATTGAGTGTATAGCAGGCTATTGGCATGTCAAATTGCAGAAATTATGGGTTCTACCTACACCAGCATATACACTGTATTGTAACATAGAAATTGCAATGCATATGATTATGTAATATGCATGTAAATTCTACAATTTCATCAACTTATTAAGTGTGGAGGTATAAGCCAACTTTATCCTGTGGAAGATATCGTGTTTGATAAAGCACTCGATTATAGTACCGTAATCACTGTTGTTTATAACTTGTAGTCTAAGAGCTAAGTCTAAAAAATTAAAAGTTGGAAAACTTATCTGTTTCAAAATCGAGTTGCTAGATTCCACCAAACAAACATAGCTACGAGGGTTACGGTGAAAGTCTTTAGATATTCCTAATCCATACACGTCAAAACAAGTTTGAGCACGCAGCTATTTTGTCTAAAGTTGTAAGTGCTTACATGCAAAGGCAGCGTTTGAATCGTTCAGTAGTTGCCTTGCCACGATCTCGAATTTTAACGTAAAAATGGAACCGGGTAGTCGCGATTCTCAAGCTATGATTTTGTATGACTATAAAAAGGGACTAAATCAAGCGGAAGTTTAGTGAGTTGCTTTGGGGACTCTGCCCCTTCTAGGGCTACAGTTTTTAATTGGTTTGCTGAGTTTAAAAGGGACCGGGTCTCACTCGATGATAAACCTCGGACAGGTCGACCTCCCACTGCTGTTACTCCGGTAACTGTAAAAGCTGTGCAAAATATGGTAAAAAAAGATCGACCTATAACCTACACCGAGATTGAGGCTTCTCTGAGGATTGGCCGAACAATCATTCATGATCACCTTTGTCTAAGGAAGCGGTGTTCTAGATGGGTGCTAAAATTCTTGACTGGTGGTCGAAAAGCAACAAGAGTTGATTGCGCTAAATTTATGTTTTAAAAATTTGATATTGGGCACAATAAAAATACTTTTAATATCGTAACCGGAACTAAACAGTAGTCATTAGTTTGGTGCTTTGAAAGAACATTTGAATTTTTTGCTGAACAGGGTGTCAAACTGTTGCCTCACCCACCTTAATATCCGGACCTAGCTCCGTGCTACTTCTTCTTATTCCCTAAGATCAAAGGAAAGTTACGAGGTATCCATTTTTCCACCGATGAAGAGGCAATCGCTGCATTTAAGGGGGAAATTAGCAACCTTTCAAAAGAACGTTGGTCACAAGAAATTGACAAGTGGTTTTACCGAATGCGTAAATGTATTGAGGTGGGGGAGAATATGTTGAAAAAAAGAATAAAGTTTTTTGAAAAAAATCTTGTAGTTTTTTTGTATCTAAAACTTTCAGCGTGACCCTCTATATACATACATACATTGCAAGTTAAATAATACCTTTAAAATTGCGTTTAAAGATGTTTAGAGCATACAAGAACGTGATTTACTTGTTTACAAACAATACCAATAAGCAGCCAAAATTTCTGTAAACAGATTAGTTCTGACTAGTAGTACAAAATCACTTTTAAGTGCCTACTCTCACCTACACATAAGGCAAAACCGATGCAGCGGTTACTAGGATTATACGGTTACAGTATCCGTTGTCAGAACCTTGTGGGTTGTCAGCTTCTGACGTGAATGATGGCAAAATGACGGTACATCATAAGAAGTGTTTCGGAAGAACCTGGGTCGTCGCTATAAATCAATGCACCCTTGTTGACAGATGCCATACGGGCTACGTTTCTCCGCTATAAGGTATTCCAAGTTAAGATGATTTAACTTGCGAGTGAGCGACACTTGGAGAGCATTGAGATTATATTTGTTTTTCAATCACTTTGATGCTTTGATCACTTCTAGGTTTTTTTACCCTGTGGACAATTGAAATGATATACATTTTTGATTTTCCCTATTTCTTAAAAAAAATTTTTTTCGTTTTTGAGTCGAAATATTATCATGAATGAGAAATCTTGGATCCGCGCAGAAAATGTTTCATGTAATATCTTACTTGAGAGTTACGTGAATATAAACTATGATATTTGTTTATTTCCATGTCCACAAAATATTCACAAAAAAGTACGGACACGATTAAGAATCTAGGAATGGATAAAACTGAATGATAAGTTGAAGAACCTGGAAGATGGAAGTCAAAGACCTACTTTACATATTTTGCAATACTTGACAGATTTACACTATCAGCTACTATTTTAACTTCCTTTTTAGAAATGATTTCACGTAATCTTTTGCTGACTCCCTGTCTATTTTACTGACACCTTGATTTACCTGTGTGTCTATAGCGGTTATTCATCTTATTGTGAAACAAATCTGATTATGGTATTTTAGATCTACGTTGCTTCGGACCGGCCGTTGAAAATTTCGTTTTGATGTCGTTAGTATTTCCTAACTGTTTTTCGGCTTGTTCTATAGACCATATATAAAAATAAATCTGAGAGCCCACCTATTCAGGCTACTTGGCTAAAAATAGATTTCAGGATTGTCTAGAATGCAGGTTATTAGACGGAAAATTTTTCTTTGAAGCTACAATCAAGTTTCACCGCATACTAGACATGTCTATAATTTATATTAATCGCCTTCCCAGGAATATATTTCTTTTTTCCGATGGTCACTCAGCCGTTAGCTGGCTGAGATATCTGTAATTTCTTTGACCTACGCAACGTTTTTTATGTTTAGTTTCGGTTATTTGGTAATTATGTGATTTATTTTAGTGTCCGGACGCATCCAAGTATTTTTCCGATAAAAAATAAGGTGTTTTGAACAACCAAAACCTTAGGTAACTAAATTGGTTCATTCTACCAAGTAGTAGTTTCAGAAATCTAAACCGTCGTTCCGACAAAAGCTTTTGAGGGATTTATCCTAACATAATCCGCACTCTCCAACGAGTGGGCAGGTTCCCAGCTAGCTCAGTTGGCCAGAGCGTCCGACCGGCAATCGGAAGGTGTGTGGTTCGAATCCGGCACTGGGTCAGGTATTTCCGAATTTCGAAGTACGAATAGTGTAAAAGTAGAAGCAGTTCTGAACCAATTCTAAGACCGTTACTTGAAATTCGTTGAAATTGTATAGACGTTTAGTTTGGATGACAAGGCATGGTTAGCTGTGCGACGTCATTCTAAATCTAATATGGAACATCTAAGATGGCCGACTAAGTGGTTTATGCTTTCCTACAATATGGGTATCAAATGAAACGACTTGCTGAGAATACGAATGAAAGTTAAAAAAAAGATGATCGTGAACTCAGTTGCTCTAATCCGTCTTTAGTTTTGGTGTACTGGGTTTTTTTTAGACCTGTCCAGCGATAACTAAAAAGTAAAAATAAATTAAATGTAAAAAAACATTTCCAATAAAAAGTTTTTATTTAGTGCGCTAAAAAGATCGGAAAAACTTTTCCTTTAAAACCTTTTCTATCAACTTATAAGGTCACAATTCACATTATACTGCCGCGAGATTTACTTGTGTGGATAAACAAGTAAATTAAATATTTTGATCTGATTGATTTTGATTTTGGAAATTAAGTAAATACGACTACTTAAGTGTCGCTACTAGTATTTATATCATATAAATTGTTTAAGGACGTTATGAGTTGAAAGTAAAGGTTTCAAAGAAAAAGTTTATTTTATTCTTTTTAGCGCATTTCAATAAAAGCTTGTTTTTAAGAGAGTTTTTTTGCATGAATAATATGTATAGTTACGTTCATATTTAACATAACTTTACTGTCAGCTTTAGTGCACAAAATAACAAGGAAACAAGAGAACAAATAACGGAAGGAAGGCCTACTGCTCAGTACTTCTTTTGGGAAAATGGAAGAGCACTTATGTTGAAAAATAAATCAAGTAGCCATAGGCAATAGTGTAGTAGAGATCAAGGATTTTTGATCCATTTTTGATACACCTTGTATATGGTATCTCTCAAGTGGATGAGTTTGTTGTTTATATTGTGAAGCAGAACAAATTACAACTTAAATGTTGTGAAACAAGCATAATAAACAATGCAGCACACATATTTACTGAGTGATATAGGATGACAGCTAGCTAGTTCCAAATGATACCCCTAGCGTCCGATTACCTTCTATGTAGCTGGAAGCTAATCGCATTTTTGTGTGCTGCAGCACTTCAAAATAATAAGCCTGTATTCTGTACGCATTACGCTGGAGGAAGTAAACGGTGTTTACGCCGCTCCTATCATGATGGTTTCCTATTATTAAATTTAGCCCAAAAAGGGCCAAAGGTGGCCTACTTACCAGGCTTTGCCTCCTCATTACTAGATACTACTAGCGCAAAAAAATGATGACGACAGTCTAACAAAAGAGCCCAAAGAGGTGGGCATGATCAATCTGAAGTGTAGAAAAGCATTCCTTGAAATGCCGATCCACTTGGTAATACTTTTTATTCGGTACAAATAATTCTCAGTCTAGTAAACTAAAAAACTAAAACACATTTTATGTACAAATGATGAACCTACCTCTTGGAAGTTTTTCGCGATAGTTTTTGATCACCTGACGCAAACAAACTGTAGTGTATTATTCTGAATTAACAGTACGTCTATACTCCAGTGCTGGATTTTTTTCTTTATTAGAGCCGATTCACACTGACGAAGGTTGCATTTTTTTCGAGATCATTAACAGTATACCCATGTTTCACCAACTGTACACCAAATCAGACGATCCAGACCTGTGATGATCGGCATTCAGACGGTCTTCTGCTTGAGCAAAAGTGAAGTTGAGGGAAATCCACCGAGCAAAAAGCTTACGAACGTTCAATTGTTTGTGTAAAATAGTGTTAATTGCTTTCACACCATCTTAAAAATTGCTCGAATGTTTCCGCCAGTCTTCCTCAATCTTGGTTTGAATAAGATCAATATTTTTCCATAACTACCGATGTATCCGATGCATATCTCAATCTCATTGTAGACTATCAAATAAATAAAAAAGAAATGAGGCTTCAACTTGTTAAAATTCCGAACAATATACCGAGAAACAACTGTATCTTTATTTCTGTTAGCACACGCAGTTCTAGCCTCTTCTATGTTTATTTTTTCAGTGAAACAGGCATTGAGCTTACATAAAAAAATAACTGTCGTATTTAATCGTCAAATTAGCAGCTGTGGAAATTAATTTACAGCCATCTCGTTTGAGTGACAGCATAAGAGTGATGATCGATCTTGCCTGATAATAATCATTCCGATCGTTTTATGTCACAAGAAAGTTGGCCGTGGAAGTACTATAATTTCGAAAAGTTTCGAAATTCAAATACGTTTCTTGATGGACTTAGATGAAGGAAAACGTTTTGACTTATTTTCGTCGGTTTGTTTGTCTGAAGTTTGCCTGTGTCTGTCCTTTAATACTTAACCGCTCGGTAACTCGAAAAGTACTATCCAGATTTTGATAAAATTTGGACAAAATGAAGAAATTATTTTATGAGATTTATTTTCAATAACTGTTGAACTGTTCAAATCAATATGGCATCCACCTATGAGACAAATAAAGAAACTGCATCTGGACCAAACGAACTTGAACACGTGGCACAAATTAACCACCGAACATCCTTGTCAGCAACCAGAACACCATCTGAACCAATCAGAATTGGACACACAAAAGACATGCCAGCCAGAGGAGATTGAATAGATGTGAAGGAGCATGTGTGCCAGCTTACCTGAAGACGATTAAAGATAGTAAATCAATTGAGACACTCAACATTATATAGAGAATGGAAGTCCGAAAAATAACATAAAAAAATTGTGGTGGTTAGATAAATGTTTACCAGTAGAATAAAAATATTAAAGGTCATTTCGGCTAATCAGCCAGCTTGATGGCATATCAAAAAGTAGAATTTTGTTATGACACGTTCATTTCAAATTTGAACATAATTGATTCTACTTTATCACTCACACTCATTATGTAATTTTCTAATCTTTGTAGCAGCAAAGTATGCATAATTTATGGCAATATATTGATTGTACGCACATATCAGCAAGTTCAAATAATTTGCATATTTATTTTCTATATCTCTGGTGTATCAAAATGTGCAGAGCAAATTTCTATCACCGTGTAATATGAATGTCCACACACGAGGTTGGAACTTTGTGCGAAATGTTATGAGCAGAATTTACACGGTTCCAGTAGTTAAAACTATTTACTAAGTGAGTAAACAATGCTGTCAAGTAGATTGACTATTTCTATATACATAGTAGAAGTATATACTTCCTACGCAACGATACTGGTTCAGAAATAAGAATTTATCATTATCATGTTCGTAGGTAATGCGTATATACGTAATGTGTATATTATTCAACTTTTTTGCCAAGATGCAAGTGAAATATGGTAATGCCGAGGGGGGGGGTGCGGAAATTTATATTCTTCAAAAAGGTGACTACTCGTTTTCTAGGTAATTCTGCGATGCTTATTACGAATCTGGCTTTCGCTTGTGCGTCAGATGTGAGGGGGCCAAGGAGGAACGGGGGAGCCAGGGAGAAAATTTCAGCGCTTGCCCCGTCTGCAAATTGGGACCCCACGAAGTCTTAGGCTGTTTCAATGATCGAATTCGGATGCAGGGTCCTCAAATACATAAGATTTTGTTTAAAGGCGGCAGTTTAACTGTTTCGAAACTTTAATATATTTATATAAGTATTCAGTTTCTTGTCCCACAGCCCCTGAAAGATCGTCAGTAGTTTGATCATCTGAATTATCATTGGCTACTGACTCATGGAAATCTGAATCAGTAGAACTGTCATTGTTCGCTGCAACGCTTAAAAAAAATCTTCTAACATCTAAAAAAAATTTCAATCTCACCCCTCATGTGTTTTTGACCCAAACGAATAAATTTAATGATAAAATCGTTATGCGTTAGCCGAATCATTTAACACTAAACCATAATTTGACTTATCAATCAAACTTTTAAAAGTTACGGATTTCAGTAAAACCAGCTATCAATTATAAATGCATGTTCTTACACAATTCAACGTATCACCGTAATAGCAGTTGTTATTCGACCATCTTTTTACTACATACGGTAATAATAATTTTCACATATCACTATTCGCTATCAATTTAGTATTTTAGATTTTTGACAAAGATTTCCTAGCTATTTTCAGATTTTATAATGTTTCTGGTAATTTATTGCAAGGTTTTGATGTCTGTGATATGAGATTGTCCAGACCTATAGTGGTATTTACGTCAGACTTATATATATATATATATATATATATATATATATATATATATTTCTATGTGTTCTAAATCATATACATGTTTATTAATAATAAATAAGATTTCAATATTACATATTTGGATTTCCATTACTACTTTGTGGATGTATTTACATTGTCCAAGTTCAAGTAATTGTTTCGCTTTAAAGATGCCCAATTCTTTATAGATCAATCTTCAATGATTCTTTTGGCACTGTTCATAATTTGTTTACTATTCCACAAGTACTCTACACTGGAAGAAGGTATCAGTTACATGGTCAACATGATTCTCAATCTCTACCAGTAAATCTCCATTGCCTTCGTATTCAAATATTCGTTAGCATCTTCTTGGTTGCAATAATGTTAAGTAGTAAGTAAAAACATGCCACTTCCCACAACAGATTTTTGTGATTTCTCTTCCAAGTCACTCGACTACTTTTTCTCGTATAACCAATAGCAAACTCTCAGTTAACACATAATTACAGAGGAAGACCAGTCACAGCCAATCGGCTGGCTCTATAACAGTAGTTTGTTCCACCCTCAGACAGCATTGCGTCGCGACGCCTATTTGTCAACGATGGTACTGCCAGTACCGCTGTCCGTACAGTACTGTCTACCACGACGGCCTCGCACTACAATCAGTATCGCGCCAGTTATCATTCAAGGTAGGCTCGCGGATAATTGAGCCCGGTAAGGCTCACGCACATTGTTGTCTGTTTGTGTTTTTTTATTTTGACTTTTGAAAAACGACAGTTATCTTGTAGTACCGTCTCAGTATTCGGTGATGTGCTAGTTTTTTGATTGTGTGGCTTATTAACAGTTTCCAGAATAGATTGTGAGTAGTACTACAAATTACCGTTGATGCGTTTCTGTTGCGTTGATATGTTAGCTAGCATTTCTTCGGAAATACCATAACATTGTTCTATGTAATTTCTGATACTTCTTCTATGTTATATTTTCTGCTGGCCGCTAATGGAAAACACATCCCTTTGAACGAATATCTTGACTGACGTTTCGGCTGCCTCGGCAGCATTCATCAGAAACAGAATTCAGAAAAAAATAATTAAGTAAGGATAAACATTATAATTATACTTGACATAATAATTAGTTCCTCAATAAAAAATGCTTGCAAAGATCAAACATACTTTGGCTTCATTTTAGTCAGAAGTTCTCTATCCCTATCCGTCAGTCTCAGGACCTTAGCGTTGTTTATGCGGGCAGTTCAGGGTACCTTTAGTAGTTTTTTGAATACCAACGTTTCAAAAACTTCTAGTCTATTTGGTGTGTCCGATTTGAGAGTCCACATATAAGTTCCATACAAGTTCCATATAATAACATAACAATGTCAACATATCTCTTGACAAATCGGTATCATAATGTCATGCTAAGGCAAATATTCAAACGCTATTTTCACCCACTTCAAAATGTCAGATTAACTTTACATTTTGCAAACTTATCACGTACCGATTACAATACAATAGTTTGTTCCATTAATGCTTTTCATTTCCAAATTCTGTCACATAAAAAATATACTTAAAGTTTAAATACCCGGTTATAGCATAAATTATATGAGATAACTGCCATACCACTATTAGAACGCCGGCTCTCGTCCCAACCTGGACAAAATGTATGCATTTATGTTTTTATGGAGATAACTATGTATTTTCAAAACTACATCTTTTGTGGACCAAATCGAGTGTGGGCTCTGTTCCACAGAAGATATTCTTTGTAAGCCTGAGGGCCTAACCCACGTTGTATATATAATTTAAGTGCGTTGCTGTAAATAATTTCCTGAATAAATATAAATTGTTGCTAAAAAATTGTTGCTTTCGTCAGATCGCCGAAGCTAAGCAGCATGCCGTTATCCTTTTAACACGATTTCATTATTAGCTTCATCTGTATGTATGTTTGTTTGTAACCAGATCTTCGAACGCCATACTCACCCACTTCAAAACGTCAGATTTAAAATTTTATATTCTGCATACTCATCAAGAACCGATGACAATAGAATAGTTTGAGAAGTTTGTTCCATTATTTATTTTATGAAGCAATACGTTTAGAAGTGACGATACGAATTAACATTATAATGTTTTACCAGTTCTTGAAACAATACGTATAATTCGAATGACATTTAATTCTTCTTCTTAACACACTTTTATTAGTTTGGCCTGTATCTATAGAGACATAATTTTTCGAATATAACGATATGGGGCTCATCCGAGGCCCCTTAAAGGGAGAGAATACCCGTCGGACCCATTAATTAATATACGCTGAAGAGCAACTTTAATTCCAGCAGCCACGTAATTGCGGCACCAAATATCAAAGTACAATGCGTGCTCGATATCAATGGATATAATTAGATTTAGTGTAAAAATGTAGTACAAGGCCCCCATGCTTTTATCACAATGACAGTATTTTTCTTGGTAATCATTTTATTCTAATATTAAGAATTATTTTTACTTTTCAGTTCGATTAACGATGAAGGCGTGTTTTTTTGTTTTTCCAAACTATAATTTATATTGAATAGTTTTCCCAGATTGAGGAATGTTTTCCACGCTTGCTCTATTCAGCATATTATTTGACGCTGATAAAATATCAATATCTTCATTCTCAAAGAGGGTACTAAAATGAAATGAATAGAGAGTGTTTAAAGAATACATGTTTTTCATTGTGCGTGGTAAGTAAAAGTGAGGCACCCTTCTCAAAACAAACTTTTGCGATTTCTCTTCTAAGCCATTCTACTACTTTTTCTCGTATAACCAATAGCAAATCCTCAGTCAACACAGAATTACACAGAGAGAGAGAGAGAGAGAGAGAGAGAGAGAGACCAGCCAAGACCAATCAAGTAGTTCTGCGACAGTAGTTTGTTCCACCCCCCAAAGCGGCGCAGCTCGTGGCGTCGCGACGTTCATTTGTCAACGGTGATACTGACAGTACTACCGTCGGTTCAGTACCGTCGGCCGGCGACGCGCCACAATCAGTACTGCGCCAGTTTACGCTCGAGATAGACTCGCCGGAAATGAATCCGGGCAGGTGTTCTTTCCGTACTTTTCGTTTTTTGAATTTTCAAGAACGATGACTGATTTGTAGATTGCGCCATTTCAGTTTATTGTAATGTGTCAGTTTATGTTTTGTTGTGTGGCCACATGAACTATTGCTGGATAAATTGTGAGTAGTACCCTTCAATTAAGTTTGATTCTTTTCAGTCAGGTATTTAAGTGTAATCTGGCACGAGGAAGTGCGATGTAGGAGTTTTTTCAGAACTCCTATCAATTTGCCTTCCAAAAAGTGCAAAGATCTCCATTACACCACCCTTCAGTTCTTTCACCACCTTGGTTACTGTATATAACCAAATAAAATTGTTTTGTCAACCTTAGAAAAATTAGCCTAGGCCTGTGGTAATCAAAAGGTTCAGTTGATTCGTAAACAGTTAATAAAGTCAAAGCTTTTGAGGTCCCTTTTATCAGAAAATAAACTGCTAGAATATTTTTTCGGACTTCAATCCATTGCTGGGCAGTCCCTGACAAAACCTAGACGCTTGTAAGTGAAGTTCAGCGTCTGATAGTACAACAAATATTTCTATATACATATTTATATGTATATCTTTGTATATACCTATCTCTGGTGAAAAAATGATAGCCGTATACCGTAATAGCATAGAACAGCTACTTTTGTCAGAATCATAGACAAAAATGACGTTAAGGAGGTTGACTCTGTACGAGTATATACTTCCCACGCAATGGTATCCACTTTGGGAACAAATATTTGAATCGGAGTGCGGCTATTGATCTTTAGCATTTCAATAAAATACTATTAGAACTCTCAAAGACCTTGATATTTTATTATTTGAAACAATCCCAAAACTTCGAAATTTTTCAAAATATCCAAGATTTTGAAAATACTTAAGCTGTATTACCAGTTCTTAAATTCGAAATCAACTGTTAGTAAACTGAGATGAGTAGTTTCAGCAGCTGCTGAAACAGAAGGATGACAAACTAGTGTATTATATTCATAGACTCCTAATTCGACCGTTCATCAGTATTGTTTGTACGGTAGACTGGCTGCATTGGGCCGTAGCTTCAGTATAACTCTGCTACCACTGAGTCCATGTTTAAAAAATCAGGAAGTATTGCCGGTTTTTTAAATCTTTGTTTTTTGACTCGGCTACTACTTAAATGAGTATAAAAAACTTTTTTAGGTCTAATGTCAAAGTTTTATCAAAATCTAAAACGTACTTTAGAGGCCAAGGAATACCAGACACAGTACCGACAGAAATGAGTGACATGGTTTTTCGTGATGCATGAAACATCATGAAAATGGGAAGTAAAAACGCTATTCAAAAAAATTGCAATGGTATTTTGACGAAATTGCCCGAAATTATAAATTTATTTTTTCTTCAATTCAGAATAATTACAAATTCTGGAAACTATTAATAATTGTCAAGGTCAATTTAGTTTCAGGCAGGTGAAAAGTTATTATTCCCAATCAGCGTACGTAGTTTTCCGACAGTTATTCATCAAATGAAGAAGGAACTGTGAAATCAACCACAGGATGAGTTTTAAAGGTTTAAAAATTAGGCTGTTTTTTGACATTGTAACAAATGTTCATATAAATTCGTAATATTTTCCATCTTGTAGTGGTGCCAATGATTTCAATAAAGACGAATAAGACCGGCAGATATAAAAATAGCAATACATTTTTATTTGAATATTCAAGAATCGTGATTTTCTATTTCCTAATTGTAATAAATTTATCAATAAATCGATAATAAAACAGTCAACATCCTGATGAAGCATTTTAATAGCAAAACGTCCAACATCAAAATAACTGCGTATAATGGCCTTAAACGTGGTGATAGCACAAGATAACGATCAAGATATTCGGTTGAAATTTGTAGTTTGTCTAGTGCTTATTACTACAAACTTGCACATTTAACTATCTTGATGCAATGAATGCAGTAAATTCGCTATAAAACTATTCATGACCTGTGGATTTATAGACGATTTTATTAGTTGCACCAGGTACATGTTGCGAATAGTAATGAATACTACGTTTATTCCGATGGTTATACCCGCGTACAATCTCAACCAACTTGGTTAAATTCCTGGTAATCCTCCGAATAAAAAATAGAGATTAAGCATTCAAGCGGATTAAATCCTAAAATTTACAAAGATTGGCTCAAGGTGACCTGAGTTAAACCTATTTCATTTACAAAATAAATAAATTAATCTGGATTTGATCGGCAATGAAAAGGCAAATGAGCTTGCAAGGAAGACATCCTCTTCATTATTCATCTGTCCAGAACCAACGTTGGGAAAAACACTGTAAGGAACCAAGTGAAGGAATGGGTGGGACTCCAGCATAAGAAATACTGAACTTGATGACTGGATGCAGGCATGGTAAACGATTAATTGAACCGTCATGCTCTAAAATTGCTAGAGGACTATTTATTTAAACAGGAATCAACTCTGAAGCTCAAATAACAAGTCAAGTTCCGGAATCCCAAAGCTTAAGCCTTTCTGGAGTTTCTATCCGACTAGAATCGTCGAAGTAAACGTAGCTAGTAAAAGTCATTCTTGAAATAAGCATCCTAAACCTCACATAAGCTTTTATAAATTTATTTGATAGTTGCTATTTCAATTGTAGCTACTTAATACTGAAGAGTACTCTGCAATCGACATGTATGGAAACCAGGTGTCTCATTTATATCTCTCTAAATAACTGTCATCGCCCAATATGTATGAGAGATAAAATAAATATTACACTACTTTTGTGTCAATTACAGTGTCGTCACGGTTTCAGATGTATGATGGGTAATGCTTTTAGTTTTAACACATAATCGTGAAACATTTCCAATTTGAGGAAATCCGTGTTGTTTTGATATGACATTGCAGCTCTGCGAACTATTCTATTATTGTTGGAACGACAGTTTGATTTGCGCATACTCTGAACTGGTTCCGAACTGATTTCAGTCCTCTCGAAACAAACTAAGAACCAAGCAACGTACGATATAATAGAAGTACTCGGTTTAGCTATTAGCTGGATTGCGACGAGGATTATGAAGATAGAGCCTTCATTGGAATGCTGCCAATACTTTGAAGCACCCAGTACTGCTTCTCAAACCATGAAGACAGCTATCACTAGGTCCACAATTGTCTGTCACCAGTACAGCAAAGCCTAGAGGAGCTCAACGGATGCATCCTCACCAGGTCGAGCTTACAGCGCCTCGGACAAGCGTCGTTTTGGAGAACCTCGGCGTTGTGGAATGAGCTTCCGAGGACTTTGTTCCCCGACGGTTACATCCTACAGCATTTTAAGGTCAATGTGAATTGACATTTATCCTCCCGCAGTGCTTATGAAGCGCTACAGGCAATCTGTTTTTGTGTGAGATTATCCTATTCCTCAATTCCAACCACTGAAAACTGAAGTTGATGTAGAATGCTGATGCTCATAATTGATTAATTTCCTTTATTATGATAGAATTGTGTAATTTATAAACAATATAACCCAATTAAAATTCAGCGTTTAAAGTAGCTGTTTAAGCTTTGAAGTATTGTGAGATTAATAATTTTGCATAGTCAGACTGTCAAGCTTGATAAACTGACGCTGCCTTAGAAATCTAAGCAAAATGCGTCACTGAAAATAAACTCTTGTTTGTGAAGCCTTGTGTATAAACTACACCATTTTATCTCAAGCGATGTTCAATTAAGCAATCCAGTGCAGTGGGCGAAAGGCAGAAAACAATGATAACAATGATATATGCACCTACCACCAGCCATCTAATTGCCCTAGGTGTAACGGCAAACGAAAAGGCGGGGCAAGGCGGAAAAAGGCCTGTTATCTCCTCGACGTATCTGGCATACAATGCACGTTGAGCGACTATATTTATGGGTATACCAGAAGTAGCTCTCCGTACTCTTAATGTGGGAGATGAACCGGAAAAGAACGAATTCTGTCACTCAAAAGGTACGAGGCAAAACTACCGACCTCCATCCTGTAGAATCAGACCAGCTGAATCGAATATATTCAGAATTGATGTGAGTAGTTTTAAACGAGCAAAACTTTTACTGCAATCTGCAATATAAGGTAATATTTTTAGTACGTCTCGGCCATACAGTCACACAGGAGCGTAGTGAGGCGGGTCTGAGCCCTGAGGCAGTGTGTCTGGGGCGCAAAATTGTGGACTGAATGGGCGGGAATAGTAGAGTAGAGAGGTTTATTTGCTCTTTGGATTTTTTGAAGAAAATGGCAGGTGGAGAATGAGTTTAGAAGAGAAGTTTCGTTTTCTGCACTTCAGGTTTTTAGGGGGGAGGGGGATTATGTCCACAAGGGCGCAAATCACGGAATTTGCCCTGGATGCTAGAATCCCTAGCACAGAGCAAACTTGTTTAGTGTCGCCGATACATTTTAACGTGTTGCAAGAGGGAGCGGACGATAACAACCTGACTAGAGAAAATACTCTGCAATATTGCAGTGTTCTAGTGTTTTGTCTGTTGTTATTTTAAATATTTTGAGGGTTATATTAGCAAAATGACTAATACTTTGTCTAATCAGAGGAATATAGGCTGTAAGAATGAAATGCTTGGTTAGAATTTTTGAACTTTCAGTCTTCTGGAGATAATTTTGAAAATTATTGAGAATATTGAAAAACACATTTACGATATTCTAAAAAAATATATATTATAATTGAATCAAATTATTTATACAATATTTTAGTTTGTACTACCAACATTCTTTTGAATTAGAATACTTGCAATCTTCTTAAAAACAAATATTTATTGAAAAATATCTTTAATTATGAT
The DNA here is from genome assembly GCA_949316355.1 of Bruchidius siliquastri. Taxonomy (NCBI): domain Eukaryota; kingdom Metazoa; phylum Arthropoda; class Insecta; order Coleoptera; family Chrysomelidae; genus Bruchidius; species Bruchidius siliquastri. Next base: position 10,200,045 of record OX438529.1, on the reverse strand, counting down.
TCACTTTATTTCTTTTTACAAAATCGATACTGATGAGCACACATGGTTAATTTGCATATAATGCTTCAACTGCAAAACTATTTCATTAACAGCATCCTGATTCCACAGACATATTCTAGATTTCATGAATATTCACCAATAACTTAGATATACTTAGACAATAATTATAATCCACCCTGTAAACTGACTATGACGTTGATTATTTATTCACCAAATCAAACTTTTGTGACTTGTTATGTTTGATGGATATTCAAAAGGGGTACCAAAAAATACTATACGTTTTTCTTGTAGGATTATAAATTACATTCTAATAAACAGGAAATGCAAAAATGGTATATGTACATTCCATTACATGCGCCATATTGATCCCCATTTCATTTTCTTTCCATTTTTATACCGAAATTTAAATCCAAGCTTTTCGCTCAAAAATGTACTTTTATCTATGTTCGCTGGACGGTATCAACCTTATTTGATTTATTCCAACCAGTGGAATCGAGCGCTCTTACTGCGTATGATGACAATCAAGCGCACACTTATAATTATCGGATAGCCAATAGATTATACAGTGTTTAATTTATGTCAAGCCTCGCTACATGGGTTATAATCTAGACACGCCAGGGGCGTATCCACGTCGGGAGGGGGACTGTGGGAGAGTTATCCTCACTAGTGGAGGTAGGAGAGGAGAGATGTTTGTATCGCGGTTCATGTCTCACTAGAAACTGAACTGATGGTCGTCTGTACATAAAATACCGGATGTAAATAGATGCTTCATTTAACTTGCGATTTAGTCTAATCTATAATCTCAGTGTTTTTGATACTTGAAGCAGCAAAATTACTTTCAAAGTGCTCTAAATAGATAATATACAGAGGGCACCTTTGACATTTGTAACAGAAAGAAGATACTTGCAAATAATTATAATATAGCAAAAAATTGTTGATGTTTTCAATGTCAATGGCAAGACATAGTCAAAAACGCTGCGAAGCTTTGAATCATGATCTCAAAGAGATCCTCAGTCGGAAGGCTGAATTCTCAGTTTACAGAAATAGCTACGCCATCACTGACAGCGGATTCAACAAACGTCAAGGATTATAAATTTTAATTAGAGCAAAAAGAAATTTGGACAAGTGTCATCGATTGAAGAAATTGATCGACATATAGACTGACGCAACAGACCATCAAAACTTTAAAAACAGATTGAAATGAGTAAAGAGATATTCCAAATTTCGAAACATATAAAATGGATTTACAGATTTCAGAATATGCGATTTTGGAATATGCACAAAAATGCAAAAGTATTTTTTTCAACCTTGAATAACTTCTTGTTACTGTGGAGTATTATGTCGGCAACAATGAATCTGCTTTCCGATAACACTTTTGCTTCTTCAATTAATCATCAAGAACAATTGAATCTTGGATACGTTTCTGTTCAGGCGCGTATCTGAGGGGGGGTAATGGGGGTAATTACTGAATTAATGAATGAGTTTGTGTTATGAATTTTTGCATACTTGCAACTCTCGCCGACGGCGACGGTAATCTTGATCTTGATCTTGACATTTTACAAATTTTCAATTTTCACCCGCAGTGATCTTCTCCCCTCTCCCGTTTCAAAGAGAGCATAGGTTAACCCTGAAAACGCGCCTGGAGATATATGTTGCTATAGTCTCTTTTAGTCGCTTGTCAGTGGATTGCAGCACTTCTTTAAAAAAAACTAGAACCGAATCGATACATCCGGTGGCCAAGCCCGAGCCATTGACACTGTCGATGCCGTCGCACGAGTCAAGGTGTTTGCTGTTCTTCCGCGGCGAGTTGGCCTGCGAGTGAGGTATGCAATTAGTTGCATTGCGCCATTTCGAGGTTTGCGAACGAGTGTCGGAGGCTTGATTTACCGGTACCAGTCCGTCATCAGATAAATCGCAGTCGAAGAGATAGTCGGGTGCGGTGGAACGAGACTATTTATTATCTATTGTGTAGGTTAGGTAGCTATGCACTTGGTTATTGGACGTGGTGTTGCATGACTCAAAAAGGCCAATAGGATCCTTTTTGGCATTTTTGCTTCACGGAAATAAGTGCACTGGAATAATAAAATGAGAAAAATCACAAATTCACAATCCTTGCAACAATTGAATCAAAGGCGTATCTAGATCTCAGTCTTGGGGGGGGGGGGGGGGGTAATGTTTGTGAATGATTTCACCATTTCTTATAATACGTTCATCAAGGTAGTTGAGGCAACAGAAAAGAGTATTTTGATAGTATTATAATCAAGGAGAAGATGAAAAGCAAGTGAAACAGTGGATTTTTTGACATTTTAGGAAGATGAAATAAAACATTCATTGATGTACTCAACAATTTTCTTGAAATAACCGCTAAAGGTGAGCTTAAATTTGTACTGAGCCACTACAATAGAAGCATCGTGATGATTTTTCAAATGAGATAAAGAAGATGGATACGATGTGTTTAAGATTGTTTGCAAGGGGGCAAAGAATCCTTTTAATTCGTCCCGTCGGTCCCATACATACAAATTCGGGCTAATCCTAAGAGAACTTTAAATTCCAGTCACGCTATGGGATTTCGGAAATCGCACAATGAATATGCAATTGATTTTGAGTTGTTGTAAGGCTTGGAAATTTTTATTTTGATTCCAATGATTCCACACTAAAATTATTTATTTCGAAACTCAGAGTCGTTCAAAAATATTAACAAAAAAAAAATCAGTGCGCAAAATATGCTATAATAGTAACACATCATGTATTGATCTTCTATTTTTATTAGAATGTATAGGAACAGATACCGAATTTACAATACGATTTTATGAAGATAGACTTAGATATGAAAAAAAAAACAATTGTATTAAATTTTTGGTCTAAAATCGTGGGAGGAGGTGATAGGGGTAATTATATTTTTCAACAAGTTTTAGTGTAGAAAAGATCTCATCGTGCTCAGTGTATTCAGTTCTCTGCAATATTATACATAAAGGAAACTATCCTTTATTTGCTGCAAGAAATTACTGTTTTCGGATTTATTCAGAATCACCCTAATATTTGTGTATTTAATACATTATTAATTCTATGGAGTTACGTCAGTTCTATTTTGTTGTGTTTTTAAGCTATCAGAAAAATATAAGTTTCCCAACGACTACTGGTCTTGATCCGTTATAATTCCATTTGCTATTGCATCTTTGAATCTTGCATCTTAACATTTTAACTCATTTTTCCTGAACCTAAATATGATTGCAATGCGAATGTACGTAGAATATATGTAGAATTGAAATAAATTTGGTATCTCTAGGAGACGAAACCATATCAAATCGGATTGTTCTACTAATTCCGCCACTGATAAAAATACTAAGTGTATGCTCTCCACTATATATATATATATATATATATATATATATATATATATATATATATATATATATATATATATATATATATAGACAAGAATGCTTCGTCTTTAGCATAGACTCGTCAGTATAGAGAGCAATCGGTTGGTATATACGTAACCCAGTGTAGGGTGTGATAGCAACATCAACTCATCTCCAAGTGTCGCCCTCTATGGTGACACTCATTGGCAACTCAAGGTACATCGTAAATAGTGATTACGAAGAACAAGGGATGTGGCTGTAAATCAGTTCACCCTTGTTAACAGATGTAAGGAACATGCCAATGGGCATCTCCATAGAGGGCGACACTTTGAGATGAGTAAGTTGATAAAAATACATCACTTATTCAATTTTTCACCCAAACGTCTTCGATGAATGCCGTGAATGCCCAAACTGACATAAATGAAATTTCACACTTTAAAACATTCAAGAGTTTAAAAACTCATCAGTGTACAAACATCATTGTTTTTGAACATAAGAAAATGAGAAATTTAGATAGAATTAGAATTAATGTTTACTGCTTGCGATCTATGAATAGAGGTCTGTGTAAACGCATTGAAAACTCTGACAACTAGCCCGACAAGAAAATCACACGCTGATCCAGCAGCGCTGGAGACTCAAGTCATCTTATATCAAAAACAAAAAGACAATCTTATGGATAACCTGGGCATTATGGAATGAGTTATCGCGGATTTATTCCTACAGTGTAATATGAAATTCTGAAAATAGGGTTCAGGCTGACCTATTACCTTACAAATTTGACGCTTCGAAGAATAACTCATTCCGTAATTTGATGAAAAAAAATCCATTGAACCGTATTATGCGTGTAAAATATCTAAAATTCATGTCTTAAGCTTCTCCTAAAAATCGTCCATATTATATCCGCAATTATTTATATACTGTTAGATAATAATTCATTCTAATGAAGAACAATAAATTACTCGAAACACTACTAGATTGAGTCGTTAAACTTGATTGTATGAGTACGTGTAGTGTGCGATTTGATCGCCTCCAGATAAGACTTAACGATCGTATTTGCTTTGTTATATCTGCAAGCTATAGGGAATACGTTTTAATTGATGTAAACGAATATTCAGTGCATCTGAAACTGTTTATTAGGTGTGGGAATAGATCATCATTATCATTATTTATCGATGAAAGGCGTCAAATATAATGCTTCCAACGCTAAGCTCAATTCATGGTTTATTTTATAATGGTTTTCTCTCAGCTAGATATACATGTGGATACGCTATAGACGTTCATGTTTCCACTTCAATATAGCTCGGCGGTCAACAGTAAAAAGGAAATGCGTTGGTTATATTCCTAATCCAGGTAAAGGTGTGCTGGCACATTCTACAAGTGTTGTGGGAAGTCGCGTTTTTTAAAAATTCTATTAATCCCACAGTGAAACATCCAAAAATGAGTGATGCTAGTATAAACACAACCAACAAAATTTAGAGAAATTTAGTGCAGTCATCAAGATCAAATTAGTACGTTCCTGATGATAGACATAATTGAGAAGAAACGTACCACTTTCCGTGGAGGGGGGGTGGGTGAAGAATCGAGATTTGGCCAACTACATTCGAAATGTTTACTCCTCCGCCCCCCCCTCCCATCATCTAGTCTAAAAGACAAACAAACAGAATGATTTCGCGTAAATAGTTTATTAAAATTTATATCTAATTATTTGAATCGATTGAATCTATTTGGCATTTAAAAATGGCACGTTATCTGGTCTAGACGTATGATGAATTACAATAGCTACCTATCGTGCCCCCAACAGGTTTCTTATCGTCAATTAATCACATGTAGCCGGCAGAACGACATCTACAGACGCAAGACAAATTATATTAAGACAGATCTGACGTTAGTCCGAGCGACTTCAACGGTCTGTTCATATTTACATTCATATCAATGTTTGATTACCATTTCAATGGAATCGTACTTGTCTCTTCTTAAATCTGATGATGCTTTTTTAACTTATTCACCTGTTGTATAGGCGATATATAAAAGTATACTATTAATTGTCATCACATCCATTTAAAAGTTAAATTGGATAGAGCGTGGATTACATGGAGGCAGGAAGTGATCTGAATATTCGAATTAAGATAAAAGATCTCTCACACTCATCAAATAATAACATGTAAAAGGTAAATGTGCCTGTTTGGGCTTTGACTCATTTAGAAGGATAGATAAGCTTTCAGACATAAGAACAGAAAATGTGTTGCATTTTGATAAATAAATGTAATGAATGGTTTATATCTACAGATAGAAGGAATGGGTTCGAAATTGAATTCAATCAAATTCACGTGTTGATACTATTGATACAGAATCGTTTCTGAGCTTGATACTTTTTAGAACGTAAAACAATTTACTATTTACTTAAAGTTGTGCTCGATACATACATATATAAAGAAAACAACTTTGGAACTTCCATAAAATATTTAAACGTAAAAGGGTCCTGTTTATTTTCTGGTGTAACCTTATAGGATCTAATGGCCTCTCTGTCCAAAGTTCCAGTGGTCATCTGTACCTAACGGCGTATCTAGAACCTTGAACAGAACAGGGCAGATGCATTCAAGAACTCAGATTCTCATTTGAATGATATTGTGTGTACAGTCTTCTACGTCTAACAAGTAGGGAAGATTACTTGGGTTAAAAATAGGGTTACCCGATATAGGCTCGTAATTTCCGGGGTACGGACCGAGGGGTAGGGGGAGAAAAATACAAATCACTCCTAAAGCAAAAATACTATGCAAAGAGTTACCAGATGGGCTGAGTGAGAAAGTGATTTAAAATTTGGTTACCCTTCAAAAACGTGAAGTGCCAAAATAACCTCCTCTCCTACAGAAAATAAATGGATACCCTATTTCACTCTTTTATCCATGAATTATTTCACTTTATATTATGTCATCCATAATTGCTGCTTTGTCAGAAAAAAATATGTATTACAAAATTGTGGGACATTGACATGTAATTCCTGGATACCCAACAAGACGATAAATTCCAGGCAATCCCGGATTTCCCGGCCATCTGGCAACCGTAATTGATAGTGAGTATAGGATAGTATATTAATGCCAAAAAATGTAGTTTACCCTCTATTTTCCACCCGTCCAAAGGAAAACGTTAAATAAAATGATCAGTAACTTGGAAACAGTTAAGATTTTCTGGTTCATCATTTTATTATTAGATTGTGAATTATGTTGCACTTTTTAGTTCGATTAACCATAAAAGCGTTTTTTTTTCAAACTATGATTTATTTTGACGATACCGCCACCACTGCACAGATTTTCAAGAACTTCTTTCAAAACTGACCTCAAACTGCAGTGGTACGACAAACTGACTGACGGAAAAGACTGATACCGTTTTTCGTAAAAGCGCTACGAAAATATACCTTGATTTTTCCTTAACGTAAGAAAGTAACGTATTTCACGTATCAACTTGAAACGGTGAACAAAGTAGAAGATGAAGATAGCTTTATAAAGGATGAGTGCAAATTGTCAGCTATGACAAACATCATTATCATAAAATGCAGTGGCAGCACAGTAACTGTTTGGATTTATTGAGTCGTAAGATATCAGATAAGCTTCTCCCCGTACGTGAATAAAATACTTTCGCTGTGTCATGTTCTCGTATTGTAAATTCTGTGTATACGGTACCTTCACAGTACCATTATCTGGTAACAAAACGGCAGTTTAGAAGCCAATTTTTCATACTTGGCTGTGCGTGCAGATAAAAAGTTGAGAAGCAACCGAAGGAAACAACTGGTTACAAGGAAAACACAAGCATGACGATTTGTTGTACAATTACTACTAGATAATGTTTAGGTAATTATTGTAATTGATATTAGGAATCTCTACTACGCAGTAAGCATTTTTGTTTGCAGTTTCGTATACTTCCAAAGGCAAAATTAATTTATAATTTAATCAATTTTAGATAATCATTTCATTCTAACCATTACTCCCCACGCAAAGATTGGGAAGTGTCATCGTGGCAAAAATGTTACATACTTCGTTATCTCTTTGATCCATATTGATAAAGCCGATCGAGGAAGCAAAAACGTCAGTAGTTTGTTGAATTACTTATTAATTTTTTCAATAATTTATAGTATATATGTTAGTTAAGATGACTGTTGAAACCAAAATTCGTGGTTCTGAGCAATTACTGTATTCTGCCCGTCAGTGCTATATGAAAACTCTACTGAAAGAAAAATGTTCAAAAATATGTAGGATAACATAAGTATATGCTTTCCACCATGCACCAGACCTGCTATAGACATGTATGTTTCGTCTTTAGCCTCGACTCGTTAGTATAGCCTGGCCGTAAAGCTGTCGGATTGTATATACGTAACCCAGTCAAGGGTGTGATAGCAGCATCAACTCTCATCTCCAAGCGTCGCGCACTATGGCGCTGCCCATTTGCAATTTACGCTTCAAGGCAATCCAAGTTTTAGGACATTCGACTTCGTCAGTTGCCAATGGGCATCGCCATAGTGAGCTACGCTTGGAGATGAGAGTTGACCTACTATTACAACAGGATACGATCAGCTAAGGAAACACCTCTCCAACATGGAATTGAGTAAGCACCCCTATGCAGGAGCTGTGAGAAGGAAGATGAGATGAGTTAAGTATCTGTTGTCCTATCAATCCGAGAATCCATTCTAGGGGAGTGCTGGCCCTCTATGGCCAGTTCAAGGGATGCTCCGCTGGGAAGTGGCACCACCTTCTTCTACAGTTTAGGGTGGCTAAACAGTGAACAGCCAGTTTTGAGCATCCCCTAGGGGGATGTAGGAGAGGTCCAATGGGCCCTAAGTGCTGTGATCATGGCAGGTTACCCTTCCTCCAGTACGGAAAACAGTACTGAAGTAGAAAAGGTATCAACTAATTTGATCAATTCTATATATTTACCTCATCGGACCCCTGTCGAATTCATACATTCTGTTTTCTATTGACGTGTCTTGATTCTATTGAATGCGATTGACATATTAATCATTGCAGTTATAGATTATCCGATTCGCGCAGGCATTAGCCGGTCAAAAACAGAATGTAATAAAAACAATCGACTCTGAAAGTCTTGATAATAACCGAAACGAATCGGACAAGATGAGATTTCAGTTAAATATACTGTTTTTCGTCTGGTTGTCTTTTAAAATTGAACAAGAATATTCAATGTTTTTCTTGTTATATTTAAAACGGGATTTTACCGAAAACGGTATAAGGCAAAACATTAAGAAGTCAGATAAGTGGAATGTGAAGTTAATTTTAGGAGATGCCACTGTTTTGTATTGCAGTTATATCGTACTGAACGTAAATGGCAAAATTAAAAATACCTATAGATTGTAGATGTTATTACTCGGTGAAACGCTTTTATCGTTAAGATTGAATTATGTAAACGTTCCATTTCATTTCACAAATAAAAATGTCGTAAATTTATGATGCTTCTCATTTTATCTTGAAAGCTTTTGGAAGGTCCACACAATTAAATTTTCATTTAAAACATAGCGTCAAGTAGCTTGGTACTGTACTCCCCATGCAATGGGCATACATTATCGTATGATTCTATTTGAAGAATAAAATTTAGTACTTGGATCTTTTTTCTCTAAGAATAGGACGCATTAGGGCAAATCTGAGCAAACAATTAGATTTAGCGGGAAATATCCCATCGAAAATCAGTGAATATATACCTTCAAAAAATCATGAACAATATTTATTAATATTATTTTTAATGCGCTGATTACTATCCAACCTCGATTTTTGGCGCAGGAATAATGGAGGCCCTCGGCTGGTTGACTCCTTGTGAAATGCTATACTAATCATATACGAATTTAGTGCTCTCAAATTGAGAAAAATAAATGATCCCCCTTCAGCGGAAAAGTCCCTGAAATGTACAAATGTGAAAAATGCATCAAATAGATTGTTGTATTTTCTTAGCCGCGATCAGCTCAAAAATTAGGATTTTGATACAGCGTTAACCAACCTGGCGCCGTTTCGAAGAATCAAAACAATTTTCTTCAGAATATAGCAAAAACCACTGAAGTTCAGAGCCACCCTCTCCTTATATAACAAGTTCTAATTGAAATCTCGGTAAGAAGATTATTTCCTGAGAAACATGCTGATTCCTCCTCTCTGTGAAGCACATATTTTCTCCCTTAATATATAAAGTTTGACATTTTAACAAGCATCCATGTAAAATATAATTTCTACAATCATATTTATCAAAGAAATTCCGCTCTTTCATTACATTAGTGATATTGAATCCAGGTTCAGGTCTACTTGTACCAATAAAGTGAATCTGAGCAAATGAGTATAATAAAATCGTTATTCTATCCTAAGATGTGATTGAATACTGTGGGAAACTATAATAATAATTATGTTTTGTAATTAATAAGAAATAATCCGTTATGATAACTGCATACTAGATGTAGAGGAGATTAATCAGAAACAATCATCTACATATTGGGATCTGTGCAGCAAACAACTGAGAAAGCAATCGAACTCGTTTCCATTCCGTTGTAAGTTTCCTGCTATTCAAAAAATATTTAGCACATTCCATATATGTACAATATGTGAACAGGATATTGGCAAGATGCATATAGAAACAACTGAGGAGTAGTTAGAGAATTATATTTCTAATTTATATCATCATGTTCGATAATAAATCCGAATGCTTCCTTCCGTCACTATACTATGCACAAAAATTCAGGTCGATTTGTAACTACACAAGGAAGAGGATAGTGGTGTGAAACGCGAATCAACAGTGAATACATATCTTAAGCATCTGCGCAATGAAGAAATTGGTAGAAGAGGGAAAAATGATAGTTAACCTGTGGTTGTTTATCTGGCTCATTATTCCAAGAGGAAGGTTGAAAAATTTTCCTTTATGAAGATAAGTGATAATTGTATTATGCAGTTTGGTTGAGTAACTTTCATGAAAGATCTAATCAATTACCTTATTATTCCTTCTTGTGTCCTGAATAGGAGCTGATGTATTGTTGTGTTGGGATCACACTCCTGTATGTTTCGTTTTACTCTCAAAACAGACAGCGCTGTGCTTCTAATGTGGCACTGCATAGTGTCCATTGTTATGGATTTATCAACAGTACAACTTACAGCATTTCAAGATAGAACATACATATTAAAAATGTTAAACATTACAAATATTACTAGTCCAAGCCAAATATCAATAGTTTGCAAACCATTTAGACTCTCCTATTAGCGAGTTGCGATCTCCAATGGATGGAAAATAGATGGCGTGCAACCCATCCCTAAAAAAGACAAGAAATGTGCCCAGCAACTATCGAACTCCAGTACGATTTCCGCAAGCAAATATCTATGAGAGATCTTCTGGCTTACGTTAACCACATGTGAGCAATGGAGCTTCACTGAAGTCTCAAGTCATCGTGATATAGATATGAGAAATTTTCGATAGAGCTTAGCATGAAAAAATTCTGATCAAGCTTGCTGCATATGGTCTGCTACCGGGTATATTAAATCAACGAACTGTAAAAAGTAACATTCAATACAATTTTTCTTTTTCTTCATCAACAACAAGTTTAGAAAGGATTAAAATATTCCTACAATCGTAATGGAACGCATAAAATAAATTTCAAAATATTATAAGTACAAGATGAATATTCTGGTACATAAAAACAAGAAAACCAAATGCCTATATTTGTTACACTTTTACGTTTTATGTTACAGAGTACTGGTATTAGGAGGATTTTTGTTGGAGGATGATAAGGCATGTATATGAAAAATACCACTATAGATATTTATACACAAAACTCAAAACGAAAATCCTGTTACACTGTTGAAATACGTCCTCTTCACTATACACATAACTCATACCTCTGTTTACTATAGTATCATTAGTTTCAAATTCTGTAATTGGATTCATCAGGAAGATGGATCGATAAATTATCGTAATGACGCTGAAACCAGTTGTGTGTAAATAAGAAATAATCTTTGCAGGAAACAATTTGTTTCATCGGTTTAATCACAGCGTGAATCAATAAAATTATGAAGCACCTACCACCACTGTTCTTATAGTAATGAGGACCAATTTGCGCAGGAATTAAAATATTTGAAATATGTTCGATTTGTTAGCATTAAATTGAAGAAAAACATAGATAGAGAAATGTAAAATATGTACATCCTCTCATTAATTTGCACGGATTTTCAAGTCGGTGGGAATTACATGCTGAAAAATGCGTTGTTCCAACACACTTCGACTCGAAACAATTATTTCCTTCGGCTGGTTTTCAAGTATTAGCCCGAAAGTTGGGCCCTGAGGCAATCATATTAGTTCTGATCAAAAATGATTCAAATAATGTAAAAATACTATATATGTCGTGTTGTTGGTGACGTTTACGCTGTACTTTGTTGGCGGTAGTTCATGCATAAATGTTTGGATCGAATTTCAGATTTTTAAATTTTTTATAATTTCCAGAACTTATTTCAAGTGCAAAAAATCTTCAATTAACTGATATCAATCCATGTGAAATACAGGGTCCACCTACCTAATGTTTTTAAAAGGCTGCATAGCACTTTCATAATTATTTATTATTCTTGTTAAGCTAAGATGTAGTAGTGTAGTAGTAGTAGTAGTGGCCAAAACAGAGGCTGAGTAAATCAGCCCCCTTTAGAAAAATATTGAATGCTGCCTAAAATGTACTTGTAAAAAATGTATTAGTTTAGAATTATTAATTATAAATGCACGAAAAGTTATAGATTAAAAAATTTAAAAAAACGCCATTATAGTTAATTGAAGTAAAAACTAGAAATAAACTTTACTACATTTTCACACTAAGAAATAGTAAGGAATTATAACAACTGATATCGAGCACCCGAATCGTTCATCATAATGACATTAATTTTCTCATTTTTATCATCTAATTTTATTCTTATATTAAGATTAATTTTTTAGCTTTTAATTCGATTACATATGAACATGGCTTAGTTGATTTTTAAACTATAATTTATCATAGTTAGTTACTAACTGACTACTGACAGCCAGAAAATTCAGATTCTTTGATAGTAGATCATGCTCCAAGAGTGTTAACGGTTTCAGAAATTAATGTACATAATAAATAAACTACACTGATCCAAATAACAGCGAAAAAAAATAAGGAGGAATTAGAATTGATGTTGTTCCTAAACCCCGTTTCTGCATATTTAGATTACGACTACACCGATAATCAATTAACAAGAGATAGTAGTAGTCTGGCGAGAATAGATAGTAGAAGTATGTATGTATGAATGAATCAATCTGAAAAATACATGTCACTAATTTTTAAAGAAATTTTAATTCACATTTACTTCCCACGCATAAGCGAGGAAAATTTGTGAAAATATTTTGTAAAGCCGACATGACCTAAATCTGGAAAGTAAAGACAAACGAGTGAGAAAAGTCCAGAAACATATTTGTTGCGAACGGGATCCGAACTCATGTCTGTCGGCGCCGTGACCATACGAGTCGAGGTATTTTGTAAGGTACGTTTTAATCCACGTCATTCCTCCACTTCACTGAATCAATCTCACGCCAACCGCGCACCGATTTCTAGAATACGTCGCTTAGATCATTCCTCGTTATTGAAACGAACATACGTATCTTCGCTGTGCGTTGTCGCACATTACCGTCCTATGTAGGTATGTTTGTAACGGAATCTTCGAACGCTATTTACACCCACTTCAAAACGTCAATTTAATTTTTAATTTTGCACACTTATCCAGGACCGATGACAATACAATAGTTTAATAAGCTAGTCCTGTTTATTGCTTTTCATTTACAAATTATTTCTGATAAAAATTATATACTGGGTTCATTCAACTTGAGACAGCTGTAAAGCGCGAAAACCATGGTTGACCTTGAAAAAACTGAACTGAAAACGCTGGCAATGTGATATGAAAATAAAAATCATCATTCACTCTCCCCATTGCACCCAAGAACTGTCATCTGAATGTTTCAAGTTAAATGGACCATCCGGTATAAACAAAATCATTTGGATATGACACGTATTTTAAAAGCATGAAATACAAATCCGGTATGGTCCAATACCTAGTGTACTTGGCTCTCAACCAGGAGACTTGGGTTCGATTCCTGCTACCGGAGCTTTATATTCGAACTGAAAAATCAAAAATAAAGCCACACACAAGCACCTCACGCTTATATCACAATGAAATTAATTGTTAATCATTTTATTCTTATATTAAGACGTATTTTTTACTTTTTAGTTCGATTATCTATAAAAGCATGTTTATTAGTTTTTTAAACTATGGTTTTTACAATAAAGCCAACGTTTTATATAGGATACCATACGTTGATTCAAAAATTGACTATACTTGACGCAGTAATGAAATTTCCCTGTCTCATCTAATTTGACTGGATATCAAGGACATGCCTCACAGTTTCGTATACCTGATAAATTTATAGGGCTTCTGTTCCATGGAACACGGTAGTCGTTTGCATTTCTCAGTGCTCGATAAAAATGCCCCCCTTTAATGGTCACCAGAGACGAAGCAGCATTTTTTGCGTTCGGTTACTTCGTTCTCTCATTACGCCCAATCAACTGTTGGGAATTTTCTTATTTACTGCTAGTGCTGACTCAGAAGAAGTAACGAGTTGAGAGAAGAACGGAAGACGCAAATGCATAGATAATTCACAATGCACCCGTTAGAGTGGTATTTTTGAAGCTTTTGTCAAGCTTCATCGCTAATGCCTAGTTGAAACTCATTGCTTTCCATCACATCATTATTCGTGGTTGCGTATGCTTTCCTATCAACTCAGCGATTCAGTTCTCCAACGGGCTTTTTGCTTTATATCAATAAACTGTTCCTTCTCAACATTTTTCGGCGCTTTAAAAATTTGCTATGATCTATAAACAGTAAGCCCCCAGTAATTCTATATACTTGTTAGACATAAACTATAGTTCACACATACATCTGACTCACGTACATGGTACATACATATTCGGTAAATTTCGAATGGTTCTTAAAGATTAAATCAATTTAATTCGTACTATGCTGATGTCTATATTTTGAGTCACACAATATTAAGAAAAGAGATATGTAGATATGTTTCGGGTGCTTGATATGCTTCTTAGAAAACTATCTGCTTTTTCGAACCAGACTAATCTGGGTTTATAAATGTCAGCACTTCCAGCTCCGCTTTTCATAGACTTTAAAACCAAGTTGAGATCCTTTTTGTACATAGTCCGTGAAGTTTTTATTTTATTTTTTATATCGTCAATACTCTGGCCCTCGCATTCCATTTCAACAATTATTGCTTGAATCGCTGTATCTCTGGTATCTTTGTTCTTGTAAATAACAAGAGTTTGATTCCAGAGGCATTCGTGCTGTTGATAAAGATCTAGAAACTTGAAGGTTAAAGCATCACTCCATTTGAACAAATCGCTTTCGAGTCGGCCGGCTCATTCTGACGTTCTACAAGATTCAACTAGCTCAAAAATTGAGCCGACCTGAAAGCAAAAGTTGACAGGCAGGCAACTTTTTGTCGGTCAACAAAAGTTGATCAACTTTTATTGAAACCGTGTTCTCATGAAGCGATTATCATTCTATTTGGAAGCAATTTTTGGTTGACCGATAAAAATCGCCTTGTGAGAGCCGTGCTTAAGACACTATCAGTGGTGAACAGATTTTCTGCGATGCTAGCTCTGCATAAGAGCGAAACAATACCATATATATTTGATGGGCTAGTTTTTTCACTTGTTTGAGATAGAGCTACAGCAGGTTACTGCATTTTGATTGAATAATAATTATACATGGTTATGAAATTGCGATGTAGCCTCTTGAAAAATGAAGTGAATTCGGTTAACTCAGTATTTTTGAATGTTTCTTTTGGATTTTAGGACCACGGATATGGTTGAAACATATTTTTAAATATGAGGATTCATGGAAATTTTGTGTTTCTAAAATTGGAAAAGGATTGAGGCTTCCCAATTTTTGTAATATATTTTGAACCTGATTGCAAACGATCAACGACTAATCGACTTTTTTCGATTTCGCCTTGGATGTAATGTCTAGCTAGATGATATTTTCTATACAGGCTATAAGGGTGTATTAATCCCTGCATTTTATTTACTTCATGAAAATCAGTTGAATGAAAACCACTCAAAAATGAAACTGTGTACACTTCAAAAATTCTTTGACCTATTTAAAGTTTGTTCGACTATGATTGTATTGATAGTAATTAATATTTTCAAAATCATTTTCTTTCATTCTGTTTCGCACATTGATAGAGGCTATCAAGGCAACCGAAACGTCAGCAAATGATTATTTGTACTTATGTTGTTTCAATTAGCGGCCAACGAGAAATATAGTGAATCCGAGGGCAAACCACAACAGAAATCCTAGAAGTTGCATTAGAAGGTATCGAATTTCAACTAAGATTTTATGACAAATTCTAGGAATGTGCGAGAGGGGTTGGGGATGATTTGACTTATGTTTTTGCTAATATTTGCATTGCTTGTTATGAGCATGCATTAATCGCTCCCAATTGTCATAAAAATCGATGCAGCAGTTACTGAAATTATTTCGTGATGATAACTACAGACAGACTAAAAGCAACGCCGCGGATTTTCGACATGTATACATCATAAATCATTCAAAAAAATGTTTTACGCAAACTCCAAACGAATGACCAGAGGTTTAGAAAATTCGCTTCAAGTGCAAATAACATTCCCGTGTCATGACTCAGCAATAAATAATTATATTTAATGAACAGCACTTTTTGCACTTGAGGTTGAGCTTTCATTTCAAAGAAATGAATCTGCAGAATTAAAATGATCGGCTTTAAAATAGCACATCACTGCTGCACTAAGCTTGTTGATGGTCAACTTCTTACACGTATAATCCTGTAAGTGGTACACTTAACGAACGCTTGAGGTATCACATAAAGTAAGGTGTAATACTTTAATGGTGTTTTAATTTCATGGACTGTATTAATAATATCAGCTAGCTTCTCTCTGCAAATATTGGAGCAGTAATGAATAACTTCGTCAACTTTTTCGGATTTGGTGTTTCGTGAAATGTTCTTGGATTTGGATTTACGGCCGCTTCGGGGCGAATATGATCTAGAATTAATAGTCGATTTTTATCAGAATCCTTGGTTTGTAAAAATATATTGGAGTAAGAATTAAATGCGGTGATTATATTTCTTAGAAAGATATATAATATAGTTTGCATGTTAGTCAAGCAATTACTTAGTGCAAAAATCAAGCATACATTTAAATTATAATAAAAAATAAATCTATTGAATTTCTTATATTTATATTTATTTTATTATTTTAACAAGCTTTATGAACTTTCAGAGCATTCGAGCTTACAAAAATACTTACTATCCATAATT
Source organism: Bruchidius siliquastri (assembly GCA_949316355.1). NCBI lineage: Eukaryota > Metazoa > Arthropoda > Insecta > Coleoptera > Chrysomelidae > Bruchidius > Bruchidius siliquastri. Next base: position 10,183,300 of record OX438529.1, on the reverse strand, counting down.
ACGTTGAATTTTATATTCCGTTTTAATTCTAACTATAGCAATTAATAGTTAAAAATGCATAATATTCATTAGAGCCGGTCTTGAAAACGCTTGGTTCAAGTTTTTTTATTTCTAACGATATTTTTCCGAAGTAGCAATATCTATTCTCCACCCAATCTTGAATTAAAGTTTCCAACAAATAAAGTACTCAATGAAAGCTCATCATTATCATAATTCAATTGACAATTCAATATTTTTCATATAAGAAATCACACTTCAGTTAAAATATGAAAAAGCGTATTCTTACTAAATTTCGACCAAATTCGATCTCTGTCTTGGGAAAAAGGAATAAAAAAATTATCAAAAATAGTCACACATATGTAGAACATAGGCAATTGAGCTTCATGGAGTCTCAAGTCATCGCGTTCGATATATCGAACACTCTCGAGTGGCAGGAGAAGATATCTGATCAAGCTTGGTGCATATGGGCTGATACTGGTTGTATGGTTTTCTCAGGGATCGCTCCTTATTTGTGGTGGTGGATCGATGGATATGCTTCTGATGTATTTACCATCAATGCCAGTGTTCCTCAGGGATCGTTCCTTTATCCAACGGTTGTCTGCTACTTGTACATCACCGAACAGTTGGAAATGACATCTAATCCTATGTACAGCTTCACCCTTATTTCCTGCATGGAACTGGGAAAACCACTACCACCCCTAGATACCTTAACTCGCCTAAGGTAGCATGTTGTTCAGATCAATGGGGACATTGAGAGAATTGTGGAATGGAAATCTACAAATTGAGATCAGTTTAACCTGCAGAAGACTCAGACAACAACCCTGACAAAAAAGTTGCATGCCATCTGTCAGTTGTGGAGATGAAGGGAAGCCCCATACTTGTATCATATTTCAGCAAGCATCAGCGAATTAACAATAACATGACATGGAATGATCATGTTGCCGCTTCCGCTAGCTTGGCGTCCCAGAAGCTGGTAGTTCCCTTTAGATGCAAAAAATTGTATTCTCCGGACCCGCTACTGCTCCGTTACAAGGCCCAGATCCGTCTACTGAGGATGTGTGAGGATACGCCTTTATAAAGGGTTTTTCAATAAGGACGGGTCGATGTTGGCAGCCTGTAGCGGCCATGTTGTTTTGGCGGCAACTGTCTAATTTGATGTTAATTATTTAGTCACTGATGCCAAATCACCATGACAAGTTACACGATTGAGCAGCACGTACAAATGATAAAACTTTATTATCAAAATGAGTGTTCACTAGTGCAAACGCTGCGCGCGTTGCGCCCATTTTACGGAAGACGCAATGGCCTTTCAAAGTTGACTCTGGAACGTTTGGTGACCAAATTCGAGACGACCGGTTCAGTAAACAATCAGCCAATATCCGTACGTCAAAGGAACTCCAGATCAGCCGAAAACATCGCCGCTGTCCGTGAAAGTGTCCAGGAGAACCCGAGTCAGTCAATTCCTCGGCGTGCACAAGAACTCGGCCTTTCGCAGACTTCAACCTGGCGAATTTTGCGTCGGGACTTGGGCCTTCATCCAACTTCCCCAAGAGCTTAAAGATGATGACCACAGACAACGCCGTTTGTTTGCTGCCTGGGCTTCGGAGCGTTCGGAAGAGGACCCCAATTTCGGCCTAAAAATAATCTTCAGTGACAAGGCGCATTTTTGGATGAATGGATATGTTAACAAACAGAATTGCCATATATGCGACAACGCCAACCCACACGAGATTCACCAGTTAACAATGCATCCACAGGAAGTTACTGTTTGGTGCGGATTCTGGGCAGGTGGCGTTAATGGTCCATACTTTTTCAAAAACGACATTGGTGAGGCCATCACCGTCACCGGCGAGCGTTACAGAACGATGATAAAGGATTTCTTTTTTCCCAAGTTGAACGACATGGAGGTGGACGACATGTGGTTTCAGCAGGATGGCGCTACCTGCCACACAGCGGATGCCACGTTGGACATTCTGCTGAACGATTTGAGGGGATGGTTATCTCTCGCAAAGGTAACTCACGTTGGCCACCAAGATCGTGCGATTTGACCCCACTGGACTTTTTCTTGTGGGGTTTTTTGAAGTCACAGGTCTATACCAATAAGCTGGAATCTACCGATGCCCTTAAAGCCAACATAATCCAGGTCATCGCTCAAATTCAGCCGGATTTATGCGGCAGAGTCATTGAAAATTGGACCACTCTAATGGCATACAGCTAATGGCATACATGGGCCTTTCAAATGAAAACAAAGATTCTTTGATACCTCACACACAGCTTGTCTTATTCCACTTCAACATCGACCTGTCCTTATTGAAAAACCCTTTATAAAGCTTCGGCTCGAGCAAGCTTCTTCCAAAAATTGGTTTTTGGAAGAGGAGAGCTTTTCATCTATTTTCTCCAATCATCGGAACGTGCACTGTTATAATAAGTCATGGTACTTCAGGCTACAGAAATGTTATTTTCCCTGTTCTACACCTCGAACTATAAAATTCGTCTTGTACGCTCTGGTCTACCGTAATCCTTTCCAAACGAGGCTGTATCAGAAGGAAAACGACGGAACACATTTGACATAGCGTCGGCGTGCGGTGTCCCCGTAACCACAAAAAGCAGAACAGCGACGCAGTTAAAACAATAAGAGAACGACCTCGGTGACCTGGCGACCAGCACCAACGGAAGAAACGCAAGAAACGGAACATGCCGCGATTTAATATTCCGGCTATGTCGCGCTCTACAAACCATATTTTAGTCGGGCATTATGCTGCGAACAACAGGTGCATTGTAATATAGAGTAATTTCTACTAACGGATTGAATAATTTGGACTAACTGCCTACCGGGTGACCCTGACCAGACTATCTATTCGCACGTGGTTTGACAGTTAAATAGTGTACTATTGTATACTTTTCACTTTTCCTAAAAACGGTAACGTTCTTCATACTTGGCCAGTACTGAATGTAGGTATTTGGAATATTCTATATTTTTTGTAGACACTGGAGAAATACACGTATGGGCTCTTACAGACATTCAAGCTGTCTTAGTTCACGCGCTAGTTAGTGCAACTCAGCGAGGAACTATTAACGTTAACCCCGCAGCATCAGCACGAACAACAAACGGATTATTATGGAGGTCTACTTCCTGGTGGAGGAGCGATGTGAGGTTTACAAAAAGGGTGTGAAGACTGGGACAGATAAAATAGAGAGTTTGTTCTCTAAGTAGCAGAGAATATGAGAAACCACTGTCCATGGAACATGGATAATGAAACCGATTCCAAATGTAAAGAAGTGGTTTGACATCGTACAGTTATTTAGAGAACATGAGTTCTTTGAGCGCTACCTCAGACAAATAATTATAAGTAAAAGCAATGAAAAGGAAGGCACTCCAAACCATCTACTCGAATATAGTAGATGGATAGGCACTGGAAGTGATGCTATTACATCCATACCTGAGGTATAACTGCCTCCAACTGTCGGCCGCTGCGCTGCACTGAAGAGCGTCTAGAGTAAGCCGCAGTGATGAATGTGGTCAGCAAGTCACGTGTATTGTGAAGAGTTTACAATTGAAAAAAATAAGGGTTTATATTTCTACAGTGACTCAAAGGATCTCATTATTCTTAGCTAAAGTGCATTTTGACAATTTTTCTTAAAAATTTCATATGATGTACTAATCTGACCATGATTTCTCAAAAATTACAATATATCCTAGTTCAATATGGAAAAGCCTCTCTACATGTTTATAGTGAAGAGTGGACCTTATGAGCTCAGTTATTTCTTTAGTCGGTAGATGTCACTTCATTGGATTCATTTTATCTAGTATATTGTTTTTCATTATTTCAGAAGTGCGTGAAAAACCTTATGAATGAACATATCCACATTTAATTGAAAATATTTTTTATGAAGATACATATGAAAAAATATTTGAAGTGAAATGGTAATCTTACTGAATATTATAAACTAGGTGAATCATTTTCAAGCTTCTTTAATGACCACCAGAGTGGGTAATTCACTTTAAAATATATACAAAACACATCATTTTTTCTGTCTTGAGCATTTTCTTTGCTTTGCTTTACCTTTGCATATGTTTGTATTTATGAGGTTAGATTTATACGCCCAGTAGTAATATTGAAACATGATAATTCTTAAAAATTTCGACAAATATTTATAAAAAATATCCCTTAAGGATTATGCGGTGTTTCTTTTGAATGTTATTTGTTACGTACAATAAGCTATTAATATACCATATAATAACTATGAAACACTGAAAGTTTATGGCCACTACGATAATCAGCAATTCATTTAGTGAATTTTATTTCATATAAAATATACTTGAAAGACGACGATGGTTAGGTTTTACGACCGATGATGATGTCCAATTGTTCCCAATCTATGTAATATAGGATATTTATCATCGGAATGGCGCTTTTTCTCGGATATAAATACAATAATTATTATTTCCAGAAACTTTCACAGTGTAAGTCGTTATGTTTTTAGAACTCACTTCTAAGATTAGGAAATAAATTCTAAGTACCTTTTGGATTTGAGTTATTATGTTTCATAGCTGAGTTATAAAGCATTTTGTCATCTTTGCCTAAGCCTGGATCCTTTCGGTAATCATATTATGACTGAAAGTACTAATTGTGATGGAATTGTGCAAAATAAATATTGGCGTGGGGAAAACCTCACATATACACCATTATCAGTTAATTTGACTACACCAAAAATATCAGGGACTCAAGCAATATCATTAAGTTAGACAATTTATAAATTTTTGTATACCCGAAAAAAGTCTTTCTCATTATGTCTACAATTAAAAAAATATTAAAAATATTCGCGATCATAATGATATCATTCTTATAATCCATTTCATTGCAATTTTTTTAAATTAAAAAATGAACCATCTGTACTTATCATGGGCTCCTCTCTTCACAAGTGTCATCAGAATCGATGCAGCGGTTACTGATATCACATGACGATAGGCATTGCATGCAGTGAAATAAAATTAATCTTAGAAAAAAAAGGTTATTGAAGAAAATTAAAGCACTTCTTAAATGACTCAAATATCCAGAAACTAAAGAAAGTTGAAAATTCCAAAATTAAAAAAACAATAATCATGATGAATTTTTCAATAATTTCGATCCCTAATAATTTTTGAAATATGGAAATTCTTGAAAACCTTTTAGTTTTGTGCCTTATGCGATTCTAACATTCAGTTTCCAATATTTTTTGCACGCTATCAGCAGTTCTAAAATCCTAATCTGTAAACTGATACCTTTACGTAGTAAGTAGCGCTTCAACCTTATTGGCGCTATTTTTTTTGTAAAGTCCTTGGTACTGAATCATCTATATCTCTTGATGAAGTGTATAATAACCGAAACGTAAGTGAAGTGCCATATGCAGTTTCAATTAGCAGTCAAGACAATGGAAAATGTATCAATGTCAACCACAGGATACGTGGTGGTAACTGATATTAATCAAACACAGTTCGGTCCAATATGATTCTTCCGTTGAACGTTCCAAGACGTGGTGTTAATTTATGGGGAGGTGCGTAAATTCGAATAGGCCGTAATGTTGATTTACTACCAGTGCTAGTGGTCCAGTGTAATGGTTACCAAACGACCGCTTTGCACTTGATGGCTTCTCATGTTTCTTACCACCGCCATTGTCTGTTTTATTGTTTTCCGGCTAAACAAATTGGCACGACTTTGATTGTCGCTTCAGCATCGCGTATGTGGAAATCGAGCGTAGTGCCATTGTTTAGAAAATAATGCTTTCCAACATAACAGTCGACCGTTACTACCGTTCTCTCTGTTTTGAAGATTTATGGTTACGTATATGGCGCTGTGCTGAGGAACTGATTGTTTCAATACAATAATTATTTTTCACGTGATATTTTTCCAGAGAAATCGTCAACGCAGTGCGTTTTACTCGGTAATCTCCTTGAGGTCTATGAACTTTACTTATGCAGGAAAACTTTTTTCCACTCTCCACGCGTAATCATGGAAGATGAGATTGAGATACAATTTTCTTTTACTCCTCAGGCCAACTGGGGGGGATTTTCTAGATCTGCCTGCCTGTCTGTCGTCGTCTCCGGTAATCCTCGGCCCCTGTGTCACTCAAAAAGTACCATTCGGATGATGGTGGAATTTCGACACGAGGTTACTACCATGTCAAGGACGAAAAAGCTTCATTTTTAAAAATCGGTCCTGTGGCAGCGGAGTTATCATAAAAAAACGGAAAAAATTGAACCACATCTCAGGATGAATGTGTTGTTAAAAAGTTGAGTTATGATTGTAGTAAGGATCTCATACAAGTATACTGGTGTTAATGTGATATGAGTGATATGTGATTTGTGAATAAGTTCCCTAACAAACGGTGGACGTATATCTTTTGACTTAATTACAGGTACATATTTTTCATATTCAGTATATCTGTACAACACATTTCAAACTTGAATTAGGAAAAATACTATATTTTATCACGCAGATAAATGCAAGCTAGAAGTCACACTGGTACAGTTTTGATACTTTTGTGGTTCTTCTTTTCAAGGTTAAGGAACCAACAGAAGCTTCCATCAAAATTAACAGAATGTTTATACCAATAATAAATGATATAATGAAGTTGAACTATTATCGCCAAGACCATGAAATGCTTCAGATACAGTATTCTTACTTTATAATTTTTATAGCTTTGCGCATATATGAAGATAGCCGATGTTGATCAATCGGTGTTTCTAACGTGCGATGCGGAGGTGTTGGGTGTTTGTTCGTTTGCTTTTGTATGGTACCATTTATACTATTTAAATTTAATTTCTTTAAAATTATTTTCCTGATTTCTGCAGGCGAGGTGACAAACATATCTACCTCTATTTTGGTAAATCTTTTAATTTTGTAGATTCATTTGTGAATATGTGAATTAGAATTTTAGTTTTTAATATTTTACCATTTTTCATTTGCGCTCTGTATGAACAAAACAATTTAAAGTTCGAAAAGAGATTTCAAAGCTGTGGAGAAATTTTTACCACATTGAAATTTTCATCATTATATTTGAGTCACGCGTTGCTTATTAATAATTATACTGTGATCATACTATATTTCCAAGCACCAGAACGACATATTTAGAGTCAATCTACTTGACTACACTTTTTGAAAGTTGTAGCCCAGCCACCTATTTTCACTTTTTATATCTGTGATATAACCTAGATCTCACATCCTTGAGGCACGACTATAATAAAAAACTGTTAACACACTGACATTGTTTCAGGCAAAAATAATTCAGAAATAAATGCAACCGCGTATCTCACAACGTCAATCACATAAAATGCCTAACCCGTTATTAAAATTTATACAGAATGGGTTTTGGGAGAATTTTTATATATTCGATTTATGTAAATTACACACCTCTATTATTAGTCTCGCCTGTATGTGTAGGCGATACCGTTGATAATTTAAAATTATCTGTCATTAAATTTATGGAGGAACCGTCAGAATAGCATTCAGATACCAAGATTGGGCGCTATTTCACGTGCCAGGTTGCATAGAAACTAGAAATGATGGAAAAAACCAATCAAGCTTATAGGCATCGCGTTGTGTCGGTTTGTTCTTTCACATAGATATTTTCTTCCTTCTCAAAGAACTCACTGAAACTTGTCATCTTGTTGCAGCTGGAGCAACCAATTCATCCTGAAATATAAACTTTCAGCTTCATACAAAGGCAAATAGCCTATCACGCTTCATAAGCGCTGCGAGACAATAAATGTTCATTCACGATAACCCTAAAACGCTGTAGATTTGAACCATTTTGGGCTCAAGATAGGTTGGTAAAACATTTGCCATGTGTCTCTGGATATGAACAGTGCAAGCCAATTGAAATTCGCAGTGAAGAGTATCTTCGGAGTAGCTTACCAATCATATTCACAAGAACCGAAGTGACGTCCCTACGTAACTTAATTGGCAGAGTTTCTCTCTGTTTGGTTTCAGTAACAATTTGGCCTATGGAATTACAATTGTCTAAAAAAGTAGTGTGACAAGTACGATAACGTACCATGGAAAGTTCTTTCATGCTACAATTATTAGTATCGTTAGCAATGACATAGTTTTGTTTTTGTTTTCTGTAACTGTACCAAATTAGTGGTGGATTGTTACTTTAAATCAGTCAATTTTTTTGCTGTCAGCCTGTTCATTTTTTCACTTTGCCGTCGTCTAATTCACTTTATTTGGTGGAACAAATTAGGGAAATAGAGCGCGTCTACAAGACAGGTTTTCACCAAAAAACCGGTGGATGAACTCAACGCGCATAAAAACCGAACCGTAAAAAATAATTCTTTTAATTTAACCGTATCTGATTATCACTGATGTTACACTCTGATAGGCTGCGTATAGGAACAGCAAGACAATAGACTGTAATTATTTATTAATATATCATATATATTAGTTCAAATCCATCAGTATTTTGGTCGTTCATTCATCGGAAAAATAAGTAATTCTGGAAATATGCTTTATGATAATTGTAGATACAATGATCAATGATAATTATAAAAACAAAAAATACTATTTATTAACAAATCGCACTAAGAAAATCAAATTTTAATCATTTGTTTTTGTTCAACAACTATAGAGTTTACCAATTCAATAAAATTAAAGAACTTTAATATCTTTAAATATAGATAAAACGTTTAAGAAAAATAAATTTATTGTAAAGAAAGCGTGAGATGTTTATATGAGCTAGATAAAGAAATATTTTATTGATGAATATTTGTGGAGTTAGTATAATAGTATAGTAAACAGCATTCCAGTGTTTTCAAAAATAAGGCAATGTTTTTCCTTAACCTCTTCCATTTTATTAGACATTATTTCATTATATTGACTTAGTGGATTTTTTATCGCTGGCTGAACAACATCTGAATAATTGAAATTTATTTTTCATTTTGTAGTGCTGTTTGCATATAAAGCGTGAATTATTAGTTGTGGTAGGTATTTATTGGAATATATCTAAGAAGGTAAAAATTGCAAAACGTATTAAAAATTTTACCAGAAAACGTCATGGGGTTGTTACATATACTCGAAAACAATAAATTTGTCCAAATATATTCTTTGTTATACTTAAGTATAGGGATGTGACGACCATAGTAGCAATGTGTGATATTTTCGGTAATCGTTAATATTAGTAGTAGAAGAAACCATATTCAAGTTCTGCGATGAACCTATGAACACAATGAAACCTTAGCCGTAACCTCACCTTTTATGCCACTGTGAAGGCGTATGCGATTGTTGTTGCACATATCTAGGATTTCTTTGAGAGAGACAATTTTCTGTTCAGGGAGGAGGACAATTGCATCCATTGCCCCTCTGGATCCGTGCCTGACTGAAAATTATATGAAGTCGTTAGTCAACCTCAGCAAAGGAAATCAATTTAATCTATGATATAACAGATGCAATCATATTGTTTGAATGTTCCGCGCATCATCAAAGCCTGTTGTTCCATGGAGAAAGAGAAATACAATCAAAAGTATTTCAGCGAATTAGACACCTGTAGTTATTCTGTTACTCTGTTGCTCTCAGATAGTGTTCGAAATCTTTAATTATGGTTTCTGTGTTCCTATATAGCGGTTTTGATTGATTGGTTTAATAGGAGGAGAAGTTGAAGTTATTAACTTTATATCTCATAACATTTTTTTACGAAGAGTTAATGACGTTTCAGGAGGGTATTGAGCTTATGGGAACATTTTCAAAACAGCATCAGAGACCTTGATGCATATTAAATGCTACCTTCACCGTTTTACGCCTTGTTAGGATTTGGTCTCCAATAGACTCAAGGCGTTGCATGATGCGAATTAATGTGGTCCCATTTGCTTGTCATTGGTGGCCTGCAGACAACTGTCAAATTGATGACAGCATAAATTGGAGCCCAACGCCTAAACCTTTAATTCTCAGGACAATAGACGGGAGAAGTATTGTTAAATTTTTGTCACACAGATGGTTCATATCTTTTAATTAAAACATATGAAAGTGCAAATATGATATTCATGATTATAAATTGCAGAAAGGTTTGTGTACCACCATTTTGTGTTGGTCAATGTTAGGGAATTTCTACTGAAGTTGGTGACATGGTGAACAACCGGTCAAGAAAAGCCTGAAGAGACCAGCTGGCGGCAAAGTATACAAAAAATTGTGAACGTAGAATGATGGCGGGTGGTGGAGAAGCACCGAAATGTGTTGAAAAGTTAGAATTGTTACTTTGCAACTGGATTACTGCCATATAAGGTACAGTATGGAAAAACCTTGAGAAGAAATTACTAGTTGAGAAAAATTCTTAGTCAAGTTTGCTCATAAAAGTGCACCGATGTTACCTCCAGCTACAAATATACAATTCCACCTGAGCATGCAAATCTGCAATGCGTCGAGTTATTCTGCAGGTCTTTCATCAGTCGTCACAGAACGAATCATCTAGTGCCTTCAGGGATTTTCTACGTTTCAATTAAGTGATAGCTCTGTCGGCATCACCTGAAGTACAACGGTTATACAGGGGCTGAACCAAAAGTGTCAACAATAATGTCAAAAACCGGATTGGAACCGCTAATGGGCACCAAGGACAAATTCTCCGGAATAAATTTGAGGGAACTGCTTTACCGGTATCTTATCACTTATCATTCTCTTTATATACCAAACGGTGGTTATTTTCGTTTAACCTCTTTGTATAATAGCAGTCACAGCATGCAGAAAATATATTGCAACGATGGGTAGAAAATAAGGAAACCCCCTGAAATGCTTACTACGAGCAATCTTTTTGTTAAGAATTGATCACCCAAACATGGTATTTTGAAGGTTTGTGAAACATACGGAATAATTTCTTTTTATATAGACTCAATAATTGATTGTCCTAGCTCATATATATCAGATCATCACTGACCCAGGAATGCAGCACCGCCCTCCAACGCTTAGCTCAGTCCAAGAACGTGACCCTCATATGGGTCCCTGGTCACAGCGGGGTGCCAGGTAACGATAAGGCAGACTGCCTGGCGAGGATGGGAGCAAGGGGCACATGCATTGGCCCCGAACCTTTGCTGGGTATTAGCAGAGGCCAGATCAGTATTGCCCTAGATGCTTGGGCGTATAGAGAACTTGCGAAACCATGGTTGGAGAGAGAAGACTGCAGGCAGTGCAAGAGGTTCATGGCAGGCCCCAACAAACGTACGGAGCTATGGCTATTGAACCGGAAGAGGGATTCAATCCACTTGTTAGTAGGGCTCCTCACAGATCACTACAGATTGAACAGGTACCTGACACTGATAGGAGTGGTCAAAGACCCAATATGTCAGAAGTGCTGGGAGGAGGACGAAACCTCGTTCCACTTCCTGGGTAAGTGTGCCGTATACAGCGGCCTTAGGGCTGAGGTGTTCGGCACAGTAGAGTTTTACAGGGAAGAGTGCCGCTTAGCGAAATGGTCGGACATCATGACCTGTATTACAAAGTCTGGAAGGTTCGACACTAAGGAACTACCATGTCTGTTATAGTTCTAGTGATGATCTTCGAAGTCGAAAAAGGGCCAAATTTTCTTCTTCTTATATTTATAAAGTAGATAGTAAAGTCAGATTGATATTCCACTACCTAGGGTTCATGCCTTTCAGTAACGCTTGCGTTCCAGAAAGTTCATTGATATCTATGTTATAACCTTGCCTATAACCAAGTTTATAATTCCGTTAATCCAGTTTTGTATTTAAACCATATCTACTATATGTAGCAAAAATAACCTCAATGGAGTGAGGAAGAGAGGATGCGCTCTGAAAAACTCTCTGAACCTTCCTGAGTCAATCTAGAAAGGAACTATTACATTCAGTGAACGCGTCTGACATGACATGTACACAGCTCGGAACACAAAAAGTGGATGACCTGTTTATATTCTATGGCTTCTAGCATGAAAAATATTCCAGCGAGTGCCTCGAGTAATGACACCCAAAAGCACAAATTCGACGGACTCATCCTCACTACACCTCGATGAAACCTCTTGAAAAAGACATTGTTTTGTAGAAATTCGGCGTATTTGGGGTTACTCATTTTTCGTATATCCTTTAAACGGTATCATGGAAAGAAGAAAAGGTCTTGAATGAAATTGAATATAAATGGTATGATAATCAAATATGAACGCTTATTCGTATACGTTGATAATATGTTTGTTGTTTGACCTAATTCTAGAAGTTGCAGGTCGGGGTTCAGGTAGTAAATATAAATTATGCTTTCTTGCTAAAAATAACTCGAACAGCTTTCGTCTGTAATTGTATGCAGTACACTAAGACAACTGAGACAATTTACCCGGTAGCTCAATTTATGGATCTGTACCTACAATAAGCACCAATTTCGCACTAGAATCTCAAAATATTCGCAATGGTAAGGTTTTTATTACTGTGACGTTTTATTGTTGAAATAATACGTATTGATTCATTACATCATCACTTTACACTTCGAATCTCTTCCTTAAATAACAATTCATCATTCACTGAGGATATGTATATATAAGGTTTTTTTTCCTTTAATGTAAGGGGGTATGAAAACGGTACCACTGTTTTTGATTGGTGACGTGAACATGATTATTTTGTGAAGATTGAAGTGTTTATTTACCTCTACGCTTATTGAATTTCCAACGTATCTCTTTTCTTGCTTGGTCCAGTAAAAGTGGATATAATAGCGAGCTTTTCTAACTGTGCTCCAAAAAGGGCAGTAAACTCGTCTTATAGCTTTTTATCGCCAAAAACAAACAAAAATAAAAGCTCCAACTTTTCGGATTTTGGAAGTGTTATAAATTAAGGAATGGGCTGGCGAATGGGGATGATCACGTTTTGTTTTGGGGTCGAATTTTTGACCTCGGCCGTTCTGTTTAATTATTAGATATAGATGGTTCTTCACATATTTGCCTTCAAAACAGATAATTGATAAAACTTTTTCCATAGCTGTAGAAGCTACATCTGACTTATGAAATTATTTAAATTATCTCATGGTCACGGTATATCAGGGCTTAGCTTTTTTTTAAAGAGGGCTAATTTGTCCCATCTCTGTTTAAGTGATTTTTACCACAGATTTTTGCATTTTAACTGAATGCTCAAGTAAGTATATTCAGACTATTAAAAAACGATTTTAAGTAAGTTGACTGTATAAATTACACGTGAAGTTGTATCAGTTTATTGAAGGTTTTGATCTAATTTCAGATCTGCTGATCCAATTGAACAGATTTGGGAATACTGAAAATTTTGGGAACTTATCAGATTATTAATGGTTTATTCCATTTCCAGCTATCAACAGTTCAGGAAATCTAATCCAAATTCTTATTTATAACCATACCGTAACGAATGATGCCATTTCATACTCCTATGTATAGTAGTTACTCAAATAATAATAAATATTTAAAAAAAAATAGGAAAAACAACTTGCCTACAGTGGGGATCGAACCCACAAACTCCTGCATTCTAGGCAGATGCCTTACTATTCGGTCATGATGAACTGTCACACAGAACGGCAAATACGCGCAATGCTTCTAACCTGTGTCCGATCCTGTACCTGTCGATCATTGGTTAGACATCTACTATCTTCAGCCGAAGCTGACCCGATTCCGCCAGCGTTGTGCCAAATGCGTCCGCCTTCAGAAATTACTTATAATATTATCAGATAACTATTGTGGAAATAGGTTAGTTTTGCTTGAAGATAGCTTCAGTCACTGGCACTAGAAGTCTAAGCAAATATCGAGCTGTACAGGCTAGAAAATTGAGAAGAAGAAAAAGGAGGATGTAACTTCCATAGGGTTCTCTGTGACAAGTTCGTTTTGACCAAATGGTAAGGCGTCCACTTAGAATGCAGGAGGCTGTGGGTTCGATTCCCATTGGCGACAGATTTTTCTTTCTAATTTTTCTAATTATTATTAGTTCACTCCCACTCACCGATTGAAGTGGCATCCAATAAAAATCTGTTCCTATGGAAACTTTGTACACAATTTAAAACTATGATACCAAAACGACTATGCTATAAAATAAATAGCAGTTATGCACCCATTCAGGCAAGCAATGGTGCAATCGTGCGAATGTAGCAATGGAGTGCTGTGCAATTATATGCAGACAGTTGATGAGCGGTGGGTCTGACTTGGCGAAGCTGCGGTGTCAGCTACACTTGAAGAGCGTTTAATTATGTTTGTTGTCGCGTGCAATTCCACTTCACTTTTTCTTTATGCTACATTCTTAACGGTTATTTTTTGTTTAACTTTAAGTTTCGTGTTGTATTATCCCTCACTAATTGCAACAATGTCACTTGAAACCATACATAGGCTGTCAATTTGAATACTTTCTTTTCTTGATATCTCTTTTCAGCGAGATAGTTTTCAAAAAATGTTATGTTTCTGAACTTTTTAGATATACAACGTCAACGCGGCGGTTTTCTTACAGTTTAACGAAATTTTCATTGTTTTAAATGTACGTAATCAAGCCTATTAAGCGAATATTCTGCAGTAAAACTAGGTTAGACATGATATGAATTCAATTTTCAAGTAGAATAAGAATTTTCTGCTACTCAAATATTCATCATAAAGCAATTATGGCATGTTTTTAATAATTGGACGCAAGTTCAAATTGATTTCAAGGGTTGAATGTTACGTTTCTGAACATCACAAAGGTGTATGTTTGGACTTAACCTGAAGCGACTGGACAACAGTTGTCGCTAATTATCCTGGATGTTAAATACTACGGTAAAATGACAATGTACGTTATACATATTTGCATACCTATTTCAAACGCTCAACGTGACTTTATCATCCTTCATTGTTTATTTGTTTCATTAGGGAGGATGTGAAAGTGTTTAATTTCTTTGAAGTCTATACTCACATGCTGTATTTCGCATGGGACAGGGACGTATCGCGGATCTTGATGTCTTTCATACTTGACAGCACTGCGAGTTTTAAAAAGACACATATCATATCTATCTATAATATATTCGTTCAGACGGTACCAGATATATTTCTGGTGAACATTCGATATTACAGCTCAGTAAGTTCATGATTTAATGTCGGATTCAACTTCGCTGTATAAAATTTCCTTAAAAGAACCTTCACCATATATAAACTTCCAGTGCAAATGAGTTGCTTCTGTAAAAATACGTTCATTCATAGAATTGGTAATAGATGGCCTTGGAATAAAAATTTATATTTAAATCATCGACGGACTGTCAGATTTGACTGTTTACAAAGGCTACTCAGGTTACCTGCCAACTAGCTAACTAGATCCTATCATGGATACAAAACTAGAGCTCTCAAATCTAGCAAACTATTTATCCTGCTTAGCTATTTTTCTATTATTCCATTGCATTATTATTTCTCTTTTGTCTGTCTTAGGAAAAATATTTTATGGCGACTACATTTGCAGTAGTGTTGAGAAAAACCCATACAAAACCTCAACCGTTCGCCGTCAAACTGTCCTCCAAATATATCCAGTGGTAAACTATTTTATTTTTTAAGATACTTCTAGAGTAAGTTACAATATAATACAAATAGATGGACACGGAGTAGTGTATCGGTGAAAAGTGAGTTCAAAAGATGAGTATATTCATTTTCTACAATGAAATCAGGGTTACGCAGATATGTTTGAATCTCTAATGTTTCCATGAAGCTTAAATCATACATTTTATTACAATTATAAATATATTTCCATTGCAAATCTTTTGATTAGTGTCCAGTAAGTGTCTGTCGAAATTTAATCTTTCTGGATGTTGATTTCTTTACGCACTTATATGTTCTCTGTTGTATATTCTTTAGCTGTTTGACCTATATGAGAAGCATTACGGAAGGCACATGAAATATAATAAATAACCGACATAAACATATTTTTTATTTCTTTTGCATTCACCTGATATAATCTTAAGTTAGGTGCTAACCTATTAGCTATCCATATTTGATTATCATATAGTGTTATTATTGTTTTGTATATCTTATTGCAAATGTCCCCAAAATATGAAATTTTAGTTTACTGTTGTGTGTTACATGGATAGACGAGTATGCTCCTAATACCTTTTTGATATATTTTCTTATTTATTACATTATCTACCTTTTTTGGATTATAACCATTGTTATAAGCTATTTATTAATAATTCCGATTTCCTTATGAAGATCTGAGTCGTTCAATCGTAAATTTAAAGCTCTATGAACCATCGAGTTGAATTTATGATTTCTAGGATTAGATGAATCTGCAGGAATTGTTAACATTAGTGCATATCCAGCTAGACTGGATAAATACTATGCTAAATTTGAGAGCTCTAGTTTTGTATTCATGATAGGATCATAGTTGGAAAGTAATCTGTGTAGCCTTTGTAAACCGTCAAATCTGACAGTCCGTCGATGATTTAAATATAAATTGAATCGCGTCACTGGAAGAAAAAGAATTTTATTTGTGAAACTGTGGGTTAAGTACACAATTATTTTATCTGCATTATGGAAGAGTTTCGCCAAGTAAGAGCATCTATAATCTACATGAATGTGATTTTGTTTAAATCATTAACACATCGATTACTTTCCAATTTAAATTTAATTTTGCTTTTTTACAAGCTGCAAATGAAACCTTGTATTCAGTCTTTTGCGAGTCAATGAAAATCCTAGCTGATATTTGTGTTATTGCTATTGGTGAAGAAGTCTATATATCTTCCGACGGACTACCTAATCTCCACTGTCAAGTGTCTTTTGCTGTCTCATGCGCGTACATACCGACAAATCCACGTTCCCATTTAGATTCAAATCGAACAGTACTGCACCATTACATTACCATTTGAAATCTGTAACTCTGTAACAGTACCGATAGGCGAAACATCATTGTATGCAAATGGAATTGGGCTGAACGTGTGAAATGCCCATAAATATTTATGAATGTGTGTGCTGGAAATGGGCTGGGACGCAAGATTGTTAATGAAGAGTGCCGTTTCAGATCAGTATATACAATTAGAAGTCTACGTGTCGTCTTCGCTTCACAAGTAATTCATAGCAACTATTCTGGATCAAGGTTGTCGTGGTCACTTGATGAAAATTCTACATTTACCGTGGCGATTTTATACCATTTACATGACTATCACGTCTAATATTATACGAATATCATTGATCATAGGAAAATGAAAGTCAATCCAAATTTTTCCAGTCAGGAGCAAACAATAATGACAATTCAGTAAAGGAACAAATCCAATGAATGTGAGAGAACGAACATTTTTATGCTAAACTCTTGAAACAGTAAATAACATCGCAATTATTTGCAATATATGTAAGTTACAGTAATAGGGTCAGTATTTTGTATGACTTTTTGTATCTGATTGCTTGATGAAAGGCTCTAAAACGGTAATACAATGGTCAAATTCGGCATCTCCACTAGGAAAAACCCCTTCCATATCTAGGACCAACTGCACAGAGGTTATACTTAAAAACATGAATTCAGGAAACTATATAGTGACTAATTCCATCTGTCCATGATAATTCTTATTAATTAAAATCTTATTTTAACGTTGCTACTGCTAAGCGAAACCACTCGAAAGATCAGAGGTGGACATTAAATAAAGTATCATTCGAATCAGTAATCATACATATAAAAAAAATCATAGAATATATAGCAATCTAGGAATAAGACAAAAGCAGTTGTACAGTGCAGAGTGCAACCGAAATACAGAATCGAATATTCCAAACTGACAGAATCTGAACCAGACATAACACAGAAGAATTTTGCGTATAGGCACCATAAAAATATATCTATTTTTATTTTTCTTGTTTACGTTTTCAACGCGATTTCTACGACACATTCTAGACAGAGGTTCAAATTTTACGGAACTAAACCACCCTCTTATACAAATTTGCATTCAGAAGAACGTAAAGAATTGACCTACTTTGGGATTCGAATCTCATACACCTTCTGATTGCTGCTACCAACCGATCTAACTAGGCACGCCGATGTTGTCAGGCATCTGGAAGTTATTCTGCCACTTACGTTATTATTATAATTTCATTGTTTTTAGTAATAGATAAAGTACCTACTTATACCTACATCTGAATATTATTATTGCTATTTGCTTCGCTTTATATATTTATATGCCAAGCCATATGATGTGCCACTGGGTTTAAATGTATTTGAAACCCGTTTTTAATTTTCTATTTCAAAATCGTATAGCGAAACTGTAAAATAATGTGAAACCAGCCTATTACTTAACTCCAAGGATTATTATGCTGTATATAATGATTATATAGCTACCATCTACCTTCAGGTTGCGTTCGATCATAATCTTGATTGATACCCACTCCAATGCTGCACAGTTTATAAATTATAGTAGTTCGAAATCACGTAGTAAAATTTCAGCTACGTGCAAACTGAAGCATCTTATCTTGAAGATTGCATGGTAAATCCATATCGAACCATTCAATTTGAAATATTCAGAATAAACTGTAGTAACGCTAGTAATTTGAGTATACTCGTATAATAATATATATATGTACATTCTTTAAAAACTAATTTCCAGTGTAAAAACATATATTATATTTCTTGTTACATTGTGTTAATCATTCATTAATTGTATAAAGGACCTTTGAAATCCTGGTTTCCATATAAGAGAAATATTCTTAAATGGTTGAATACTTTTCGTGAGAAAAGTTGAAATCTAATAGATATATTCCAAACCAACAAACGGACACAAGTCTTTTGATCCTTATATTTCCGAAGAATAAGTTAACTTAATTGAACGTTTCTTCCTGAACACTGTAAATTTTTTCCTTCTTGTGCCCCTCCTCTTCAAAGATTGGGTTTGAGTGCAGCAAAACCTTTTTCAATCCTTAGCTGTTCTTATGAGCGTTTTGATGTTTAGAAGTTCACACTTTCTATTGAATCGATTCAAAACGGGTTCATTGGTTACATGTTCAGTCCAGGACATTTTCAACATTCGGCGAAACACCCACATCTCAAAGGGATCAATCTTTCTCATAATTCTAGGTTTCATTACTCAGGACTGCATATCAAATACTTACTCGTAGTACAACTGCGAACCTGCTCAATTTGTTTATTATTTATTGATAAATTCATTCGCATGTGACCTGATCTATAAACTGCCATTACTTTAGTTTTGCGAACATTGAATCTCGTTTCCTGTTTGGGAGATCTGTTTTTAAGAAAAGCTGCGATTCTAGGCTCTCAGGAATTATAGCAGTATCGTCATTGCATGTTAACATTTTGTTCATGATCTCGTTATCCGTTGTAATAAAATATTATTTGTTGCAGGATCATTATGGAAAGGGTCATTAGAGAGGGAGCTCTTCGACTGCTTACCAACGAAAGTTCATGTGATGTGATACTCAGCTGCCAAGGCCACCGTTTGATGGCACACAAACTCATTTTGTCTGTAGCCAGTCCAGTATTCAAGGTACTAAATAATAATTTTAAGCCAACAGACAAGACATACCTCCAGAAATGAGTGTAGTTTGACACTATGCTTCCCACATTTTGCGGAATAAACGGGTTTTGGAACTGTTAACCTATAGAGCTAAAAAAATTTATATTGAAACTAGTGTTTTTTTTCGTCTTTAGCCTAGACGCGTTAGTATAGCCTGGTGGTCTAACTGCAGAGAGCAATTGGGTGGTATGGTCCAAGTGTTACGACCTTCATATTTACATTTTTGTAACGGAATTTTTATGAAAACGCGTTGCTAATTTTGTATCTATTCCTATACACTGCGTTGCAAATATAAATAACATACCAAAACATGATGTATTTCTATTTCATCCTATTTTGTGTAGTCATCTAACATATCCCTTTTTCAGTTTTTCGTTTACCTCAACTAACTCGACGAAGGTATTACACAAAATGGTGA
Organism: Bruchidius siliquastri; assembly: GCA_949316355.1. NCBI lineage: Eukaryota > Metazoa > Arthropoda > Insecta > Coleoptera > Chrysomelidae > Bruchidius > Bruchidius siliquastri. Next base: position 10,163,458 of record OX438529.1, on the reverse strand, counting down.
GAGCATAAACAAACTCCATGCCGTTTCACTCCTCCCCTAAGACCTTAGGGGGGTAACGCCTATGCCCTCTTCACCTCACCCCTCCAACCGCAATGTCTGACCAAAACAATTTTTTTGAGCGAGGTTTGAGCATTTTACATTAATTTTGCTATTTGACGATAATTCCACCGCCACTGAACAGATTTTCAAAAGCATTTATAGTTATTATCACCCTGGCAACCTAGCATCAAGATTTCATCAATGAGTGACATGATTTTTCGTGATATTTATATTATGAAACATCAATAAAACCCAGTACATCGAATTCGACATTTTTCGCGATTACAGTACTTCCCCGCCAATAAATGTGACAAGTAAGACAAATAATCACCAATTTGGATAATTTAGCGATGATCTTATGAGCGTTAAGTGAAAATCGGGTTCAATTCCGATCAGCATGTGCCTATTAATTTCTCCATTGATTAGATCGCTCCCACACGGTACCCAATTTTAGGCATTAAATTGTTTACAGAATTCCCACGACATTTTTCAAGCCCACAAACTTGTTCTGTCTATGGTCAGTCCCGTATCCGAGGTAAGGGAATCTTTGTGATATCGAATAAACGTAAATCTCTCAGAGATGCCAGATTTTATCGGGCACATCGACCGCGTGGTGTTTTTCCATTCTTGCATAAATTTTTAGAGAGGACCTAGGAGACGTAGATACAGGGTATGCCTACGCAAAAATAATGATTTAAAAGTAAAAAAACTTTCATATATATATATATATATATATATATATATATATATATATATATATATATGTATGTATGTATGTATAACAAGTTGGACGACTCCGTATTTCACGTGTGGTGATATCTGTTTAGTTAATATCCTTGGATTTCAGAACTGTCAATCCAGTTGCAATGAGTTTTGGAGATTTTGATATACTCGGAATTTTTTAAATCATCAAATTAAGCTCTTTCAATAGTTCCAATATCTTTTTATTGAAATCAAAAAAAAAAATTCCAAAATTCGATTCAAAACTTAATTTTGAAAATGATACCATTGTGTGGTAATTACAACGTCAACCTATTTGACGCCATTATTCATTCAGTAAGAAGTGTAGATCTTGATCGCCAGAAATTTTGTAACTTCCCACGCATATACCAGAAAAGTATTGTGGAATATTAACATTTGGAATTTATGACTCCTTTTTATGTTTTGTCACCGCTTAATCCGCTTCACTAATTTTGGGAGGGATATGATGTGAGAGCGAGATAATGATATTCCAAAGAAGCCCATAAAATTCTAAGTACCTGAATTATGATGGATAATGATACTTTAGCTAGCATGCTGAGAAGTCGCTACACGCAATGAAGTGAGTTGAATGCATGAGAAAGACTGAGTCGATCCACTTGATTCTATTTTTTTTAGAGATCTGACGTATTCCAAACATATTCCGATATATCAATTTTTAAATTGACCTAATACTTCAAATCTCTATATCACCCTGTAACGGCATTAATAGCTGTTTCTAAACTATCAATCTTGGTGTTCCGTTTCAATACTTCTTTCGTGCACTGTGAGTGATTTATCTCAATTTGTTTCTTAATAGACAGTAATGTCAATGAACGTTTTCGTTTCAAATTATAAGATACCGTTACAAGTGTGCATCAGATTGGAAGTTGTTCGAGGAACATTCACTGTTCAGAAGCAGAGCATTATTTAAAACACAGGGCTTATTACATGACCTTTTTTTCCCACATATAAACGAGTATACATTTTTCTAATTCCTAGTAAACGCTGGGTGGCAGCTAAATCAATTCTATGGTTCTCAAAATACTTGAAATGCAACAAACTGAATATACCTGAATGGTTTTTATTTGCGGGTCATTGTATACATTTTAAAAAACATTTTTATCAATCTTAATTCAATATTTCAGATACAGTCCAAATATTGTTTTACTTTAAATATAATATAAAAAACAAAACACACTTCAAAACCGAATGGTTTGTGAAAAGCTGTCACAAACTTAAGAAACATGTAAGATTACAGTTTTACACCCATGACTTGACTGCTGACAAATCGCAGAAACCGCAACCATATAAGTTTTCTTGATTAATCAAAGAGGCAACCATATGGAATAACTTTAAGGAGTTAATTAGTTATCGTTTCGTTTAGTCAAAATCAAATCAGGTACATCTCGTTTGAATTCCATATCATTGGACTATCCTTTCGATCGAATCGCTGTGTATTAATTCCATGTTATTTAATTTCCACTTCATGGGTTTCTTTGTCTCTCCGACATATATGCTGCCACACTCACAAGGCACTTGATAGATTGGTTTTCTTCCTTTTGGCTATAGTATTCCTCCTCATGATATTTGTGCTCTTGAGGCAGAAAGTTAATAGTGCTATTGGACCATCCAGTGTCGTTCTTTCTTGCAGTATCTGATCTTCACTGCAGGGTATAATGAAACTACTAACTTCATCTATAAACCTTGATAATGTTCAAAAACAAAAAGGCATTAATTTCTCCAATATTTTTGAAGTAACAGTGCTCTACTCCATAATTCAGTTTTTATAAACCACCTTAGATAAAAGATGGAACAAAAAACTAGATCCAATGACTTACATCGTTTCGAAACAGTGGGAAACATGTAACCTGTGAATGATTCCCATGATATCAATGATCTACTCGTAGTGGGCATCATTAGTCCTCTAGCAGTACGCACACCGCTTTCAGGTACTAAGCATATTATTATAATGACATTATCGAAGTACTAAACGTTGAAAAAATCGTGCCTAATAACTCGCTTGAACTGCTTATCGCATGAAGGTGTATGTTAACAAAGGTAGTACCCACCTACCGTAGGAGCCAATTAAACGAATGAATGTCTTGTGATATCTTGCACGCATACATGGCTATAATTTGTAATATGTCGTTGGTAAGTCTTTTGTTGTCGGAAGTAGGTAGAGAACGTATGTAGGAAATGGTGACTGGAAGAGAAGGTGAAATAGCTAAATAACTCATACTCATTTAACGCACAGTTTCACGAATAAAAATCTCTAGCAGTGACGCGTTTTGATTTATATTTGAATCATTGTCGGACAGTCCGAATTTTATTCATTTTGCATTTCTGAAAATGCTGCGAAGACAGTGTGCAGCGTTGACTGAGATTACGCGTTGATGAAAATGCTACGGACAGACTGCTGGTAAACAAACTGATCGACAAAAATGAGTGAACATACAAAAAATATTTTAATACAAATTCTAAAATATTCGCAAACAGAATACGTATGCATTGAAACTAGAAATCGACCTTAGAACTAAATCGAATTTTCCTTATTTTCAGCATCTGATAAGTGAAGCGCCCTCAGACCCGGCAGTTTTCATTTTCCCAGACGTAGCTGCCAGCACAATGTCACTCCTCTTAGACTATGTCTACACAGGTACCGCCGTAGTCTACTCACATGCTCTCCAAGATTTCCTAGCACTAGCTGCCTTGCTCAAAATTCATTTGGATCTACAGACCGAGAAGCCTCTACTGGATACTGTCAAGAAAAAGGAAGAAGAGTACCCAGAGGTAGGTCTGTTCTTATGTAGTAGTGGTAAAAAAATGAAATGAACCCACTTGCTAATCCGCAAAATTGAGATAATAATTTTGAGTTTTATGAAGCAAGTTCCGAGTGATTTGCTACACCGTGTGTCACACGACTTAGAGTAAAGCTGACAAAAGCCGGGAGCTTATGTTTATAGAATTATAACACAAAAGTTCTTCAGTATCGCTTGGACTGTAGACCGGATATATCGTGCTTTGTTATATGGATACATAGCTTCAGTATTACTCTCCTGACACTGGAGCGATATTTTAAAAAGTACGAAGTACTACCATGGTCAAAATGGATTATAGAACGGCTTCTACCAACACAATTTTTTTTGAGGTCTTCTCTCACTATACCTATCACCCAATTTTTTTCCCAATGCTCAGCGGCTGCAATGACATCCAAAAAGTTTGAGCGTTATTATTTTATCAATTTTTTGACTAAAACACTGTCGTCATTAAACCACTTTTCAAAAACTAAAAGGAATTTCGATCCTTGTCACATTGACCTATTGACGAAGTTTCATTAAAATTCGAAAAGTACACTTGCGCTGTTCCTTTGGATGCGAAATTGGCAAGCGTGGTCCGATTCCCGGCATAGACTAGTTTTTTCTTAGGTTCTAAATGCGAATTGGTAAATTCATTCTGGATCTTTAAGGAATATCATTTCAAAATTGTATTTTGTCTCAAAAATTGGAAAAGTCATTAATCTTGTACTCTCTGATTGAGGTCTGAATTTTTTTTATATTTAAATTCTTTTTTAGATATACAGCAGAAAAACTAAAAGGAAGTTGCCAAATTTAGTGCCAATCGAGCAGCTGCAAAGTCAGGAGAAACGCAGGAGATTGAGAAGCTATGTATTGCCAAGTCCTTGGTGTGCCAGAGGAGAAGCGATTTTTGGTGATCCCAGAGAAAGCACTAAAGAAAATATGGAAAATAGGGTGAGTTTTCAGAAATTATTCCTACAAACTTCTTTTTTTAATGCTGGATCATTTAGGCTAGTTATTGTTTTTAATAATCACCAGACAACATTTTTACATGTTTCATAAGTTTATGATAAATTTGAGTTACCTTGATTCATTCAAAACGCTATTATCCAAAGTAGTATAAATCAGAACTTGCGATGGATTTTCAAAGTTCGATCACTATCTTCTACTTCTATAAGTAATCCTATGTTCAATTCAATCTATTTTTCTCGAGACCTTACTCGTGTATGGGCAGTTAAAAAACTGGAGGGCCTTTTCATCAAACAAAACTGAAAGCCAGTTATACATAAATCAGTGCGGCTAATTAGCGTATAATTACAGGATTGGTGTGTATTTTGATTGCATTGCCTGTATTTTTTTGAACATTCAAAAAAAGATTGTATTTTGATGTTCAATGTATTAGAAAAATACTATTACAAAGTAATCATATTATACTTATTAAGTCTGTGATGTCAAATGAAATATGGAGTTATCATTTCTCCCAGATTTTACAAAATATTTAATTGTAGATTGTTTGTAGAAATCATGTATTCGTGAAACTAAAAGCTACGAAAGCGCGTAATTTAACAAATTTATATTGGCAAGACAATGATATTCATTCTCCATAATACCTTATTAGGATGCATGAATGACCATAGTCTGAATATTTAGTCTATGTTGGATAATAGCAGGAAAAATTATTTCATGTTATCAATTAAGAGCCGGAGACAGGCAATTATACCTTCAACATCTCCCCGCCTTCTGACAAAAAACTGGTCATAAATTACTTTGTATAATTAATCATCAAAATCATTAATGTAAACCATCACACTCACAGTACTGAGAAGTAAAAGCTCTGAGATACAAGGAATTACGCTGTTTACTGTGAATTGTACAAAAACCCTAATACCATATTAGGTATGCTTGTTATAAGCTTACTAGTCATGTATGTAAACACACTAGAACTAAGAAGCTTGTATATAAAAAACTACATTGATTAATACGGCTTCTTTGTAAATTATCTGCTGATAAATAACGATCAGTAGCTGGCATTCCATAATAACTTAATTAGTAAGAGATTATAGGATAGTTGATGCTGTGATCGTTTTAATAACAGTTTTTGATTGTTTTTACCACAAAGTATAAGAAGTTGTAATTGGATCTCGTGAAAATGCTATCGAGCTACGAGGGCTATGCAGAAAAGGTGGTAACCTAAGCATAGGGTGAAGTAAAGATGAAAAGCTGAATACTAAGGATTGTATTTGGCTTTAAATTGCAAGAAAATATTCACTGGATCATTGTACAAGTTTGTTTATACCTCTTGGCACATCTTAGATGTATTGAACTGTCAGGTCGAATCTTGTCAAAATGATTAAATGCCTTTATTTCTTGGCACATATTTTTGCTAAAACATTGATCGTCATGAACATGTTTTTTGAACTTACAATGCAAAACGTGGATTTTAGACAGTTTAGCGTGGTTAGGGAAATCGAGAAATTGATATCATGTATTGATCACAAGGTTTATATATTTTCAGCCTGAACTTCTAATAGCAAGGATGTATAGAAGACATTTCAAAATTTATAAGAAAAACATGTATATAATTTACTTATGAAAGATTTGGAATATCTCTGATTTGAAGATATGTTCGAAACTCTATATTATGTGAAAGACATATTGAGGGGCCCATAGACTTCGTTCATATGAAACTGTTTTAATCCATCAAAAACGTCGCAACGTCGAAGTGTGTGATTGAAATTTTGTCGTTTGGCGTCGTGTTCAAACCTGATGGAGACAATCCGATTATTTGTCTGCCGAATTTGTACCACGAACCAATGTGGCCACATTCCTGGTTATTATTAAAACCTACCATGCTTTTGGCCAGTAATTGGTTATTGATTATTAACCATTACCAACGTCTTAATCTACCATACTTTGATAAAATTGGATTTTATCCATATTTTACCAAAAATAGTGAGATATTGAATAAATGGGCAACTATGGAAGACAGTTAAGACTGGGACTTGGCATCGTCGTTTTTTACGTCCCCGACCCTTCGGTTTTGTATGTTTTTTCTTCGAGTTTCAGATTTTTCAGGGAAAGTGATTGATCTGAAAAATAGGCTGACAGTTGGAAACAGTGATTTACAAAATCTGGTAATTCTTCTAATATTCTAGTAATTTTGCCGCCTTACATGCGTCAGTTCTACCAAATCTAAAGTGTGTGTGTGTGTGTCTGTGCTAAATAGTATTGCTCCCTAAGGCGACAGGTCGCCAAGATAGAAACTTTTTTCGTTATTAGAGCGTGGTGTCGATTTTCAATAAGTAGCTCATTTTTGTTGATTTCTTAATATTGTATGTAAAAACGTTTTTAGTATTCTTATAAGTATTTTATACATATATACACTTCCTATACAATACATGGGAAGAAATAACGTCACACTAATAATGATTAGCTAAGCTTGATATGAAAAGAAGTAGAGATTGTAGTTAAATTAAAATAATATTCATAAATACACAAAAAAACGGGTAAATTGTATTCAAATTCAGACAGTGAGTCAGATTAATACATTTTCTTTATTTTTAGGTTTATTTTTCAAATGTTATTTTTAGATATCTAATAAAGTCTAATTTGCTTTATTCAACAACAAAACATGTATGTATATTGACAGTTTTCTAACCCCAATATTTCAAAAAAGCTGCAGCCAGAAAGTGGCGCCTCTTCGTTCTGGTAGATGCCGACTTTACACTTTGTAACTCTTGGAACACTGGTGTTGAACAGTTTTTAAAAACGCGAATGTGTACAGTAATGGAGCAGTATTTTGCTCACCTTATGTTTTACTAAGTTTCAAAATATCGGCCAGATCAGTAGAATTTCTTAGAACTATATTGCAGTTGTCCGTGTATGAAGAATAAGATCTCGCGAATACAGTGATCTTATTAGAAAAGACAAAGCATAATTATGAGAAGCTACATGCCGTATAATAGCTTTCCGAAACTGCATGTTTTGCATGATGATAGAAAGGTTACAAGTAGTAGAATTCTCAATTACTCAATTCATCCTTAAATAATTGAATCAGCCGTTTGTTTAGGATTTAAAGCAAAGCAATTAGATTACCCACGTAAATCAGGTTTATCAGATGTTATGATCTTCGTGTTTCTTCATGGCAGTCTTGGTTTATCCTATAAGCTCTTGGGGCTGGCGCCCAGGGGCCCGGATCCTGGAGGGTTCGGAGAGGTGCGGATCTCATAGTAATTAAAAAATATATGAATACCAATTTTCCAAAAATAATTTAGTTTTAAAAATTTGTTGTACAGTTTATATAATAAATATCAATATAAAGCATGAGTTTATTCATTAAGTGATAAAGAAGTGCAATGAAGGGTCCCCAAAACCTCCAGCGCCCAGGGCTCAGGTAGAATCGGCCCTGCTATGCAAAAAGGTTGAGTTCTAGTTATATCGCGAAATCCTGAAGATTTTGTATACCGACCATGTTGCCAATCGCACCGTTTTACATCCTGTGAACATGGATTTTGGAATAATCAAAACTATTAAATACTCAAAGGCAGTCTTAGAGAAAACAGGACCGTAGCATAGATGTAACTCACAGCTGAAAAATTTGCAGATGCTGTAATCAACAACTAGTATTTTCAGGGATGCAGTAAATAAAATAACTATAGCTAGGATGATTGCCAACATTTTGACTGATTAGGAAATTTACTTCAATTTAAAATCCACTTTCTCGCCAATTTTTATTATTCTTTTCTTTTCTGATACGCCACCGTCACTAGATATACATTCGAGTATGTGTAATGTCTTCATATTCATTTATGTACTCTGGCATATGGTTTAAAAATTTGAAGGAAAACTGAAGTCTGTGTTTAATTCACGATGGCCGTTTTTAAAAGAAAACATATGTTTAGCGTATAAAACATTCATGTGAAAACGAGATCTGTGGACCTCTTAATGAAAAATTAATGAAACATATAACTTACACACGAATAAATATGTTTTGTTACGGAAAAGTACCAAAAAATCAGCCATTTAGAGAAGTAGGTATGCTTCCAAACAACCTCCCATTAAACGTCCATCTGTGGTACGATGGTACATCTTAAATTCCAAACCAAACTAGGAATGTATAGAGATACTGAATACCCATCATTTGTAAGCGATTAAAAGGCTCACTTTGGATTTTAATCTATATTAATGAGGCGGTTTGCTATCCTCCATTCACACTTTCAGTTTATTAATGTTGTTTTGGTTGTAAAAACATGATGATTTACAATCTAGTTTTTCACTCGCATTTAGAAAAACTGTTATTGATATTTATCTGGGAGAGATATTTGATTAATAAAAATTAATATTTTTTCATAGCGGCGTCAAAGCTCATTTACCGTATACATATACATGACAAAGATGGGAATATTTCTGTACCCTTCTCAACTAGAAAAGCAATTTTGATGCAGAATTCTCAATTACTTTTTTCAAAGCAGAGAAAACCAAGTATGAAAGAGATGTTAGTTTGAGCATGAAAAATAAAAATGAATAAAATGAAGCACAAAAAACTAGAAAATACACTTTTACCCAACCGCGCTAAAAAGTAAATTAAAATTTTTTATCATTAAGATTTTGTTGTTGATTTTATTGGATAAATGCGTCGGGTTATTTTTACTATATGCTTATACTAATCCTAGTCTCAAAAATAGCTACTAATGGAATATTTATACTAGTTGATATAAAGCATCCCAAGTTTGATTACAATAAGATCAACAACGAAATCGAAACTCGAAAAAAATCTAAATTATTGCAATGTCATTTGTCCTTAATACGTGTAGAAGTACGTTGAATTATTCCGTTACATAGATAGATCGATGGATAGATGGATAGGATAGATAGACAGACAGACAGACAGACAGATAAGAAAAGGTAAACACTTTGATGACAAAACGATCTGGTAACTTGGTAACAAGAATATTTTTTATAATTATTATTGGCTTATACATCTGCCAGGCATCAACATTCCCGAAAAAGATCATGTTTTTTCTGAATTTGGGGCCAAACTTTAACTTACTTAATCATCACAGCATGTGCCGAAAAAGGAATATAATTGATCCAAAATGTCGACAAAAATCAAAACAAATTCAAAAAACAAAAAATAGGTATAACTTTTTATTCAATCACGTCCTCAGTTGATTTATCCAGTCCATTAGATGTATATTTGTGAACAGTAATCAAGTAGGTAAAATAATAAAAAATACATTTCGTTGTACGTAGAAATCCTCTCCACGCTTTCATTAATTTATTGTCAGTTTAAATAGTTGCCTGTTTAAACATTTCTTTGTGGTGCTTCTAACGCCATACTGAGTAAAATACGTTACGGACATTCTCGGTTTTTCCAGTGAACAGCTCGAATTCTAAATCCCATCGATATACATACATATACGAGTACATAAGAATAGCAGTAGATTGATGCTTATTTTAACTTGGGAAAGTTGATAACGTGTGTCACTCGCATATTTGAACTTCAACTTATTATTACAATAAATCGAGTTTATCGGGCTTCCATTTACTTCCCATTATTAAAGGAATAATTGCATTGCCACGACGAGATCTTACTATTATTATGTATGATCATGATTTTTTTCCCGCAACGTAAATATAATGACTTGAGACTTTTGAGAGTTGTGATAACTTGCAGAAATTAAAACCATCATCTCGCCTTTATCAGATGTTCTTAACAGAAATAGATTTTTTACACACGTCACGCTCAAATGATTCCAATTACTTCCTCTGAATAGCGTAAAATTTCCTGTAATACTAAATCATTTTTTACTGATATATATGTATGAGGATGTGAAGACCACCTTGGGTATTGGGTAGTATGAATACAAGTACACTAGTAGGATTTGCGTATGTAAATTTCAGAAATGTGTTTTTACCCCTAAATATTGATCATAAGCTTGTGAAACATGTCATACTGAAATTTTCAAAAGATTTGTGTTTCCACAAGTCGTCGAATGCGCGAAAACATAAAAAAACGGAATTTGGAATAGTATTGACAATTTTTAAATTACTCCGAAGCCAATTCTTCCGATTCCAAAAATCAAGTTGCATTAACCACTAAATCCCTACAACGAATCGTTCCTCAAAAAAATCAAGTTAAAATGTGGATTTACAAATGGAAATGAGTTTAACGCCCAGTAGACTCAGGCAAAACAATCCTGACACGGTGATCTGCCAACCGTGGATATAGAGAGATGCCCAATACTCAAATTCGTTATTTTGGAAATCCTCGGCGATGTGGAATGAGCTCTTCCGCGGTTTAAGGTCAATGTCAATAGACATAACCATCATCTCGCAGCGCCTATGAAGCGAGACAGGGCTTTGCGTGTGGTTATCTATAAAAAAACTCGGAGTGAGAAAATGCTGCGGACATTCAGACCGATTGAAATGAGTGACAAGTACTTTTTTGTCATAAATCATCAAAAAAACTACCATCCATTTTTGTTATTATTTATTAATTTCTTACAGATACCTACAATGATACCAAAACTACAAGAAAACGACAGTAATAACAATTTTTCACTGCCAACATACCCCAACTATTACCTCCATGACAATTCATCAAGAAGCATTATACAAGACTACAGAATACCTAGAATTCCTATAGACCCAGTAGAATCCACAGATCGCGTACCTGCAGCAACTTTAATAAGCACTTTGAGTAGAAACTTCTGTCAAAGGAATCTTGAAGATGTCGTCTCAGGGTCTGTTCCACATCCGACTGAAGTTCGATCACAAGGTAGGTCAACGATCAAAAATTACAAGTAGTGGCAAACCAAATTTTTAAATGTTTCATCATACCATTCCAGAACGTATTATTTTTTTAGGTCATTTTTTCGAGTAGAGCAAATTTGATTTTTAAAGTTGCGTTTACTGTATACGCGCTCAAAAACGTAGGTAGTACTGATTTTTTGAATGGAATAATTATGCATATTATAAAATCGTCTCACCAGGAATGTTTTCCATAATATTGTGTTTGGATTTTCATTAAAATGGTGGTAAAGAAACCTCTTTTATATCTTTTTGTTTTCGAGTATGCACCCGGAACAATGCGAAAACTACCAGTGAAATCGCAAGTCGGTGGAGTAAATCGTTTTTACGTGGCATCGATTTTACAATTTGATGTACATATAAATGGCGTTAATTATAGTTATAATTAGAAATTGAAGGTTGACAGCATTTACTTTACAAGTGCTGTTTTGAGTGAAGTTACAGCCGAATTCAGCTACAAAAAACTCCATTTATTGGACTATTATTTTATTATATTACAGGCTTAAAAGAAGTGGCAGTCTCCAAAAGCGTAGTAGCTGGTATAGATTTAGTTAAAATCCAAGAGCCTTCAGTCGTATGGAATTCAACCAGTCATGAGCGCCAGAAGTTGTCAGAAGAAAAAGATAGGAAAGACAAAGAAACCATCTGTTCGATATCTTCAAACGAGAATAGTCGGCAAGATGGCATAGAGACCGCTAATGCGGACCGAAATGGACAAAGATACGATAAGCAAAAGCCGTTCAAGTGCGAGGATTGTGGAAAATGTTTCAGTCAGCTAAGGAATTACAAGTACCACAGGTAAGAGATTGCATACTTCAGATATGGCATGTTAGGTTTGCTTATATGGAAGCTATTATTTGTTGTTTTTTAATGAATTGTGATTAATTTGGACAAGGTAGGTCACTTATCTTAGGGTATTTCTATTAAATGATGTGAATGTAGCAGCTCATTCAGCTGCACTAACGAGAGTCTAAGATAAGACCAAATCATGTCTGTCTGTAGCAAGCTAAATGCATGGTCGAGAGTATGCATTCAGATTTACTTTTTGTCACAACTATATTCTGTTTATCGGTTTGTCGGATATATAAATATTGTATTATTATGATATTATTATTTTTTCTGACAAATACCATCCCAGAAAATTTTTGAATATGCTCAAAAGAGTATTGCAATACCAAAATTTACAAAATACATAGTATTTGGATCACTTTCTGCAAATCCTTTGTTGTGGAGACTAAAGCAAACCATTTTACGAGTGACAGGCAGCACCTTCAAAGGTCACATTGCTAATACAATAATTTGTTTCTATGCCATTAACAATCAAAGAAGTTGAGAGAACAATTTGTAAACGCTTAGCAAACTTTAGTAACTCCAAGTTGGAAAAATTGAGATATTTGTTTGCCTTTTACATATATGATTCAACTTATCCAAAATGTTAATAAAACCACATAGGATTACTGAATGACCTTCCTTGCGAAATTGGAGCTTGAGATATATCTACTAAGTTAATCCAATAACTCCATTTTTTGATTTTACAAAGTTTGATCACTTTTGAATATCTAGGGTGTCAATACAAGTAAAGCTTAGTTAATCAATGTCCTATCTAAAAATGTACAGGTTCAAATTTACGTCTGACTGCATTTTTACAGTTCTTTCCCAGCAAATGTTATATAGAGAGAAATTGATAAAATTCAGTTATATTTTTTCCATGAATCGGACCATATTTTTGCATATTTCCTTGACAAGCCAAACTTATTCAATTGTCAATTAAGCTCTCACTTGTTTCAACTCTCTTATGCTTCAATATTTGCTATTGGAACAATGAAGCCCATAATCAGATATAAACAGATACAATATTGTGTACTTCATGCATCATATATTTCAAATATGTATTTCTAAGACAAGAATCGACCATATAAAGGTAAGCTTTTGCCGTTGGATATTTTTTAACACGAACTATCCTTTTATGTCTTTATTATTTGTACCAGTTTAAAAGTGTGGGGTTTATCTGATGAACGGTCGTACCTGTATGGAAATAAACACCATTTACTAGCAAACCGTGAGCTCCCAGCGAAATTGATTACACTGGACAGATATTATTCTGTATTCTTGTCAGGTGCTTTAACCTGCAGCGTTTTGGTGCACTGTTGCCACTCACGTTGGACAAGCTCATATCTGTTTGGGTCTAGTTTAGAAATTTTGATTCAGAAAGCGATTAGGAAGACAAGGTCTGTGATAACTAAGTACCTAAGCATTCTTAGCACAAGAAACTTTTATAGTAGAGAGAAATTATCGCCAATCCGAATTGCGATGAAAAGATTCATAATATGTGTGATGAAAACCTGACATCAGAGGAAATCAAAATACAAAGAGGGGTAAGACGGGGATGCGTTTTGTTGCCTACAATTTTTAATGCATATTCTGAAGTGATACTTAGAAAAGCTTTGGAAAACGAGGAATGTGGGATACTGGTTGGTGGAACACTGGTAAACAGCTTAAGATCTGAGGACGATACACCTATTCTGGCGGAAAGTGTTGAAGAGAGACTAATTAATCGAGTGTATGATTGTGATGAGGAATACGGTTTTTCGCAAAATTTATGGTGATATCTAAGAAAAATTCAATAAATGTTCCTAAGTATAGATGAAAGAAATGTAGAAAGATGAGAGCAGTACCTGCCTTGGAGCGATGGTGAAGTACACAAATACACTTAGGAAATAAGAATAATTATAGAAAAATCTTGATCCAACTTCATTAAAATGAACAAAGTTTTTCGCAGCAAAGATTTGAGTATATCGTTAAAACATTGCTTATTTGATTTTCTCAACTCTGGTTGATGGAGCGAAAGCACGAGAATGCTGCATTTCTTAGAAAGATCGAATAATTTTAAATGTGGGTGTGAATCAATCTCAGAATATCTTGGGTGGATCGAGTAACAAAGACAGAAGTTCTGAGATGCATAGGTAGGGTGAGAGAGCTGTTGATGCGTTCAAAAGACGTAAATTGGAATATTTGGGCCATAGCATGAGAGAAAAAATATGTATCTACCAATAGTTGATTTTCCAAGGCAAAATCCAGAGATCGAAATATATACTCGTGCATAATAATAATCCCATGGTTGCAGAACCTGAGAGAATGGTTCGGATGTACTTCTAACCAACTTTTCAAAGCGGCCGCTTCCAAAGTAAAAATCGATTTTGATCGTCGCCAAACTTCAACACAGAGATGGCATTTGAAAAAGAAGACTTTTCACCAAACAAAACAATAGATGCTGTAGAAAATCAGTTTTTTATAATCTAGTGTAGATATTATGTTAATTTATCAAGTTTCTGGCCTGAATGATTGATACCAGCACACCAAAACCCCTCGTTCATTCGTATGTGTTCCAACATGGTAGTTATTGATTTATTTCTTTATGGTGGGTAGCATCAAAGATGTTACCACGTAATGCCAGAATGGCATATTGAGAGAATTATCTTACTTGTCCTATCCGCTAATTAAGACAACATATGACTAATCAGAGAAGATTACTAACGTTCTGCCTGCTCAGGCAGTCTTTATCAGGATAAAGAAACTACATAATCAAATGGTTCTGTCTCTATTGTCATTGTTCATTTGTTCAGCTGCTACAGTGCTTAGGTTGCTTTGACTTCTGTTTTTAATTTTATTTTTGGATGCATCTTATTACTCACTTCATATTTTGCACCATTGTGTTCTGTATGGCTTGAACTGAACTGTCGGCAACACTGCTTGTGTCCATTGCAGCCTCCGCATGAAATAAATTCACATCTCCAGTTTTTTCAGTCGTTATCACAGTATGGGATCACAACTGAATTGAATTTACATCAAATGTTCATGCAATCATGAAGAATTAAGTCCATTACTTACCATTCCATAACCTAGTTGTGTGTATATGTATATGACAGGTTTAGCCGGAATTGTTTCGTTTCATTGTAAATTTTAACGTTTATGAGAGATGCAATATTAATTGCCTAGATGTAAATAACATGAATCTGTTATGGACATGGCACATGCTGCTATCATTAGTTACGAGTTATAAAAGGTATATTACATGTTAGTGGTACTTGGATCTGCATGCAATTGTGGTGTAATGGGGTATGCAGTGTGACAAACCGATTCGATTGGACGTATTCACAAGACAAGTAATGGGCACAGGTCAGCATTAGCGTCCATAGGAAGGGCCGAGGGGACACCTGCCCCCTGTATAACTATTTTCTGGTATTGGAGAACTTAGGATGTCAAATTAAAAATGTCTTATCATTCTCTATTACCACTATTTGGCTAATATTTAGTCATCTTTAGGCATCAAAATGCCTCGACAGTATAATAATCTCCAAATTTATCAAAATCAGTACAGCGGTTACTGAAATTACGCGAACTACGGACAGACAGATCGACGGAGCGCCATATTTTCGTGATGTAGATTGAAACGTCCCAAAAAGGCATTATCTCAAATTATAGAATTTTCGCGTTCAAAACATTGGCTGGAAGCAGGGTGAGGCTGAATCCTATCACAATAATTAACAAACTGATACAAATGCACGTGAGATACTTTACTTACTTGACACTATTTTTTTAATGTCTTTATTTGGGCTAAATTTAGCGTAAGGCTATTCTTCCCATGTCAGTAATCTATAGTGAGAGCCGCAAAACAGAAAAAAAACAAATTTATCTCCTTAAGGAAGAAGCCCTCTTTACATTAGCTCACCACTATTACTACCCGCAAAGTGAGAAACTGCCTTAGAGCAAATTGATAAAAAATTCGCCTTGTTTGTCTCGCCATATTTGTAATTCAACCAATAAATCACGGAAAGATCATGAGACTGCGTCACTAAAGTAAGGGATTCTCTTCGAAAACATGATCTCCCACACAATCAGGAGACCTGGCATCACTGTGCGTCCTCCTATCGTATCTCTGAAATTCTGCCGAAAAAATAATTCCTTCTCGCCTTTCGATGGTTCGATGATGTGTTTTTGCGAAGTCGACGGTGATCATAGGGAACAATCATCGTGAAAAGAATACTGGCGATTAACTGATTCAAATGTTTACAGACGATAAAATACACATACCTTTATTACGGCACAGTGGTAGTGCTAGAATCTAGCAGCTAGATCATTTGCAGAACTGAATACGGCAGTCTATCTAGTGTAGTTGATTAAAAGCTATTTTCAATGGAGTACCTGCGATCATAAAAGAAATTGGAAATTGAAATCTCTACGGGTGCTCCACAAGGATCGGCCTTAGCATGTGTTCTATACCTGATAAAATTTCAAGAAATTAGCTTCTTAGGTGTCGCATGTGACCCATCAATGATTGTGTAATTGAAAAATCATGCTAGTCACGAAACATATCCCTTAATTATTGAATTTCTTATGAAGTATGGTGTTAGATCGCTTCACACAGAAATCAAATCATCAAATCAAAAGATGATCTGCAAATTCATGTAAGTCATGACATGTGCTTTTTGAGTGTTTTACTATAAACTCATTTTTTATGAGATGTACACTTACAAAAATCCCAGAATAGGATTCTGTTCCGAGATGTCAGCCAAGTGGAAAAAAGTTTCAGGCTCACACTGACTTTCCCTACACAAAAAATGTTTCACTCAACATTATGGTTAATCGAACTGAAAAGTAAAAAATAATTCTCGATATAAGAATAAAATTATTAACGAGAAAATGAAAGTCTTGTGATAAAATCGTGTTTTTTAAATTATTTGAACAATAAATTAATTATTGATGAAATTATCCTTGTACTTTGATGTTTGGATTCTAGATTTACTCTCTAATGGATCTTAATTAACGGGTCTGAAGGGTATGCTCTCCGTTTACGGGGCCTTGGATTAGTCCCATATCGTTATATTCCAAGAATTCTTTCTCTATAGACACATGCCGAACTAATAAAAGAATGTTAAGAAAAAATATTAATTGTCATTTTGCTTCAGGCACTGGTAAAAAATTCAATTATAATGTTAATTCGTATCATCACTTTTAAATGTATTGGTTCATAAAAACAAATAATGGGACAAACTTATTAAACTATTGTATCGGCATCGTTCATTGATAAATGTACAAAATTAAAAATAAGTCTGACGTTTTGAAGTGGGTGAAGGTAGCGTTCGAAGATTGCATTTCAAACATACCTAGATACATACCCGTGAAGCTAATATGACGCGTGTTAAAAATGCATCTGCCTTATTAGTACTACAAGTAAAGTCTTGTAAGATACACGTGTATCCTCATCACAACTTAATAAATGTAAGAACCTTTGTGAACAAGATACTCGTATTTGTACCTCCCATGTCTCCGCGGAATCTCTATTAATACCGTTTATTTTTTGTCTATTTAACGATGGCATGATTAGCATCTTGAGGTGCTTAACGTACTTGACTCAGAGTATTTATTTTGCCGGAGCTTTTGTAGCGGTGCCGACACGAATGCTTCCTAGTCAAGGACGAACTTCGATATTTCTATGGGTCAGGTTGGTCAGGTCAAATAATTGTCTTCTATTAAATACGTGCATATAAAGGGTTGTGTAATTAACATACAGCTTCACAAATTTTTATCTGCATGATGGAAGAGTTTCACACCAAGTAAGAGAATCTACAATCTACATAGTATTAACTACGCTTTAAATCCTAATTTGAGACATATTTTTTTTAAGAGCAAGGCTTAGTAAGTTATGTTAGTCTGTCCACACTCTCCACTTTACTTTATGTTTTGTCTCTAGCCTAGAGTCGTTAGTATAGTTTGACTGTAGAAAGAAATTTGCTAGTATATGCCGTAACGTCATATTGAGAGATTAATTGCCTTTTTTGCCTAGACAATCAGTCTTGACAGCTTATCATTCATTTTTTCTTTCATACTGCGGATATCGAACTTTTGCATGGGGTCACTCTCCTCATGCTGATGGATTTTTTAATTGCAGCGGAGAGCGTTCTGCGTGTCATGTTTAGAATGAGCTATAGAGACATGCTCCGGAATTGCTTGTGAAAAATAGGGTTTTTATTTTTTCTTCCATGTACGTCTATAATGTCTTTAATACGTCAAAGAAAATTGGGACCAAAAACGCTCAAACTTTGTTTTTGGCCCTTGATTGTTTTTCAGTTTTTTAGAGGGATAAAAAATGGCTGGGGGAGTGGGAGAGAGAGGAGAAGGATATCTCAAGTTTTTTGGCGATGGTAAAAGACATTCTGTTTCACAAATATGTGATTGTCAAATTGTGTGTTAATTACACAATCTTTTTATCTGCATTATGGAAGAGTTTCACCAAGTAAGAACAACTACAATCTACCTGATAAAAGGCATTCTGTCGTCTGAAAACCTTTGACCTCCGTAATTGTCAATACCTTTGACATAGGTTATAAAACACGCCCTAGATGCATCGAGAAGCAGTATTTCAGGGCAGGCAGGCGACAGCGGTGACGTACAGTGATGTCAGATCTCATACTTTTGCTGAAGATCATGTTTTAGGAGAGAATCTCATGCTTAGATAATAATATTTCATACTTTTGTGCTGACTTTGAAAGTTTGGGAAACAAAAAATTCGGATTAACTTGTGCTCTTGGTCACTTTTTGATTTGACAACTAGCAATATTGGTAGGTTAGTTTGATCTGTTTCTGTTTTAGCGGCTTTTACTACAGTTTACGGAAAATTGGTGTTGAGTAAGTTGACTTTGCAGTGCAGTTGTATCAGCTTATTGAATAATATGATCAGATTTCAGAGCTGCTAATGTTTGAACTATAGAATATTATGTAAACAGGTTTTTTTTATTACAAAAGATTTAGTTCTTCAATATTTTTTAAATAAAATTTCCACTATCAACAGTTCTAAAATCCTAACCGAATACTTATTTGTACACTGATACTTTGAATTATAGCGTCAATAATCGAATCGAATGAGTGAATTCATTTTTTACTGTGATAATATATTTTAATTGATTGTACTGATTGTGTGATGAATAACTTTTCTTTGTCGACCTGTACAAACAAGTATCTGTAAGGCATAAAATAAATATTTGTTTTGATTTCTGCCCCTTACTACAATCCTGTACGTTTAATTACAACACGTTCACACCGGGCACTATCTGTATAGTGAAATCAGATAATCTTGAGTAGAGGAAGGTTATCAAGGTACTAATTTTGCAGAAGAAATACCTTATAACAGGAGCCTATTAATAAGTATCATTATCATTGGATATGGTAATTTTTTGTTTTGATATGGAAATTTATATGAGTTTATGGTGAGATTATATTATGGATTGTAGTGTCAGATTACCTTAAAGAAGGATGACTAGATGACTTTTTATAAATTTTATAGTTTTTCCAAACTCAATTAGAGATCATAAAAAATATTCTTTGTAATGATTTTTATGATGTAGAGACGAGTCACCCAAAATAATACTATATTCTAGGCGTAGTACTTCATTGGTCAACTGTAGTTTTTAGCAGATGGCTCGTTAGCAGCATCAATGTTATACCAGGATCGTTGAAATACATCATTATAGAGGGAGCCCAATAGGGGTTTTTGGGATTTACTCAAGGGCGGAAGATTAAAATAGGTGGGATACCTTGCGCCCTGTTAAGTATTTTTATCATATCTAAGCCCTCAGATTAATGGATTATGACATTTCCGATTATAGTGCAATTCCTCTTCATCCTCAAAATAATACACTTTCCGTCAGCCATCACGCCATTACTCAGTACTCGTGATGATATGTGCAACACTACGGCTTGATTGTGTTTTAAGTTATGTGAATTAAATTCTGAATTGGATATCTGGCACGAAGACGATTGGCAATATTATGAAGTGTGTGCTTTGTGGATAAAATAAATCTCAAAAGATTGCGATTTTCAAAATTTATTTTATTTTACATCATTTTTTGGTGAAATCTCTCAGGTGATTGCCCATCAATAAAATAAGCTGAGTGAGATTGAGCCAAAATATATGAACCATGGATCATTGAAATGGTGATTTTGCTATTAGCCTATTCAAAGTACATATATATAAACAAATTTAGGTAGCTAATTTTATGAAAGCTCCTTTCCATTTTATCATGCTTGCTTTCAAGATCGGTCTCTAATAATTGCAACATTGCAGATGTGGATATGACGAGGAAGAATGTTTACAACCTTCATTTGTGGTTTTATGATTTAATGACGTTGTTTAATTTGTGGTGGAAGCAATTAAAGTCTACAGGTGGCCGCCGGTCAGGCAACCACAACGTGGGTCAGTAATCCGATGTTCTGAATGATTTAAACGATAGCGCTGGCCGCATAGAAGACGCAAACTTTCCGATCGATAGATCACGGTCTTAATGGCTTTTGGAATTTTTCGCTTATCATTACAACATAGCTCGTGCCTGCATAATACAAACTGCTTGGGCGATGCAGTGGCGGCTACACAGCCTGAGATATCATTATGTCCACCTAATATGAGCAAACTCGAAACATCGTTGAGCGGGTTGCCGCTGTAGTTTTTTATCGATAACGCAAAGGTAGAAAGCCTATCGCACGCCAGAAGCGCTGCGATATGATATATGCTCATCACAGTATCCTTGAAACGCTATAATAGGACGTATGCTACCAACTCCAACTTTTTTATACACTCCACCCTTTCGATTCTGCCCAAAGGGTCTTGAAAAGTGATCATGTTCAGTGATCAACGTTCTAAAAAGCAAATTGAACTTTTTTTTTATTTTTTGTTTCTTGTCTATAAGTTAACCACCACTGAGCTGCTCTTTAAAACTACAAAGCTTCTTCATCTCTGTCATAGCAAACTAGTTTCATCAACATCCAAAAATTGCTTACCGAATTATAGAGAGATTGATTACTGGACATAGTACATATTGAAATACTTGAAATTCTTCAGATTGTCTAATACTTTCAGAACTGACAAGTGGTTAATCAGTTATGAAATCAAATAAAAATCTTCATTGAAATTGTATTACTGTACATGAAATATAGAGTTTACTTACTTCCCGTTTTCGTCATTATTTAGGATCCCTATAAAGTTAGAATGCGGTACTCTGTAGAGATAGTTCCTCAAATATTTTTAATTTGATGGGAACATTCGAAATGTATCGAAACTCTAATATATTCACGTCAAATTTCCATAAATCATGCAAGTAGACGCTGTACTTATCATGCAATAGTAGTAGTTTAGAAATAAAGACTTGGAGCTGTTTATAGTTGGGATTTAATTAAATTTAAAATCTGAAAAACCTTAAGTCATTAATTTCTTCCCAACATTTAAAAAACTTATTTCAAGTTGATCAGCTGCTCTAACATCTCCTTTATTTGAGAATTTGTAGTCCATCACCATATTTTATTAATTTTGTAAGAGATAAATGAACCTAACTGCATTCAGACATAAGATAGATTTTGCCCTACCTGTGCTATCTTTTGTATATTCTACTCGTATTATCACTATTTGGCAGCAATAACTTCGTTCGTTTGAGATGAATGATAAATGCTAACCGTATTTTCCCTCTTGCTGAAAGTACTTGCCGCTTGTTGTTATTAATATTGTGATGTTTATCTCTGAAGCTGAAAATATCCACAGCTATATATATTCGTTTCATGCGTACACATGTAATATAAACGATGTACACAGATATATGTATGTTGGTTCTCGTGATTTATGAAATTACATATAAGGATATTATACTCGCACTGTATATAGATCATCTATAATTTCTATATGTAGAATAGAATGAAGGCTGGAGTTTCCTATTTTACGATTTATGAGTTTGCTGATAATTTATTTTCTCATCTACCAACAAGTTCCTCAAGCATGGCTCAGGACGTTGGGTAATATTTTCTGGCCACTGCAACTGTATGCATCTCACCTTTTTTAACACGCTTTTTATTAGCTTCACATGTACGTATGCATGTATGTTTGTTACAGAATCTTCAAACGCTATTTTCATTCACTGCAAATTGTCAGATTGATTGTAAATCTTGCACACTTATCAAGGACCGATGACAATACAATACTTTAATAAGTTTGGCCCATTGAATATTTTTATGAAGCTATACGTTCAGAATTGATGATAAGCAATAGTTTAAAGGGTAATAATACGAATGACATTTAACAATTCTTCTCAACACACGTTTATTAGTCTGACCTGTATCTATAGAGGCATTAAATTGGAAATCCGAGGCCCTGTAATCGGAGAGAATGCCCTTCAGACCCGTTAATTAAGATCCATTGGAAAGTAAGTCTAATTCCAGCAGCCACGTAATTGCGGTTCCAAATACCAAAGTACAAGGATAAATTCCTCAATGAAAAAATGATTATGTAGTTTGTAGCTGCTCTTACTTGGTGAAACTCTTCCATCATGTTGAAAAATTTAAAAAAAACACGCTTTCATAATTAATGGAACTAAAAAGTAAAAATAATATAAGAAAAGTATGATTAACGAGAAACTTAATGTCATTGTGATAGAGAAAAATTATAAATAAATGTATTTTGTGGGTAAAATGTATTTTATTTTACTGGGCTAAGCATAAAGAGAATACCCCTCGTATATAGCATCTCCGTTTTTTTTCTACGACTACCTTAAGTGGTAAGTGATAGGGCCATAAATCATATACTATTAATTGGTAATAATTGATACAAAACCAAGTGCATCTTCAAAGATGGATAATAATCATTTTATATTCTACATTCACTTCAACAAATAATTAGTATAATTAAATATCTCAAGATAAGATCCAAAAGCTGGTTACCTTTGAGTAAATGAATTTAAGAAAAATCAACACTATTAGTAACCTAATGTTCAGTGCGCACCGTTAAAGCGGCATCCCGAGGCACTAGAAATTTAAACTTATTGAAGCTTCGAACTCTGTTGAAATAACTGCTGTGAGCTGGTATTTAGTATGTATATTTGTTCACGGAATAGTGATGCGTTCTGGAAATCACAGCTTGTGACAGAGAATCAGCCGGATTAACACATATAATTTTCAGATGCATCAGTGGACACGTGATTTGTGTTCTTGCACTTAAAGCGAAGTAAACAAATTAATAATCCTGGTTTCCTAATGAATTTTGTACCAAATATCGATACCATCTTGAATTTAAAAAAGGTTTCGAGAATTTACTTATGAATGGTAGAAAACTATCATGTAAGCTTCAGTCAGTTCTGTTTATGTAATTTCTTTTATAATAATAATTGCACCAAAAGTTAGCACAAGCAATTCTCAATGAAATACACTTTATTGTTCATTGTCAATCAATTATATTGAGTTAGTAGACTTTTTATTGCTGTTGAAAAAATCTTAAATAAAATAATATTTAATTTTTTTTTATTATTTGTGCAGTTTGCTATTAAGGCGCTTTTTCGTTTTTATACTATCTTATTTTTTTGAGTAGATAAATAAGATAGTATAGAAAATGAAATTTCAAATTTTATTCAAAATCATTCAATTCAAATTTTTCATTGTGTTGTATTCTAAATGAAAAAATATGTTTGATTTTTTAAAACTTTTCCAAAATACCCATTGTATTGTCATCGGTCCCTAATACAAGAGTAGATTTTCACAGTATCGGATCAACTGAAGTCGGTGAAAATTATGTTGAAATATTCCGTTACATACCCACAGGTCAAGCTAATAAAAGTCTTACATGATGTTCTCTCAAAAAGCTAAAGATACTGACAAGAATATACTATAAAACAGAATTCCTTAGATCGGTGATATACCATGTGGTCCATTTAACTTCAGACAGCCGGATAGCACAAAAACGGTGAGTTTTTTATGAAAACGTTCATATGAAAATTCCTGGGTGCAATGGGGAAGAGTTAATTGGATTTATCTACGAGAAAAAACAAATACCTTTGGTTCACAACATTTTTTAATCCGATTGCAACTTAATTATAAAAAATAAAACATTTGTTCTTTTTCGAAATGTTTCAATGCCGCAACGGTAGGCAATGCTGTTATCATTTCTTTTGAACATTGTTGATTATTGACTGAGTCGCATTTTCTCAGCGGGCCAAAAATTGAATAGAATTAAATAGAAAACATTTCTTTTGTTTGTTGTCCCGTTATGTGCCGGCTACCACATCCTCCCGATTTATTTTTTGAGGACATCTAAATGAAGTTGTTTATTCGAGAAGCTCCCATTACATTTAAAAATATGATGTAAAGTCTCCTTGGGTGTCATTGAAACTTTATAAAATGGATCCATACGTGTACTGAAGTTGGCGGGCATCATTTTGTTACTATAAATTTAAAGGTTTCTCATGTGATAATTATTCTATTTATGCTTTTGTAAAAAGGAGAGTATTTCTGATAAACCATGTAAAATTCATGAAAATAATAATTATTGTATTTTTTTATCTACTCAAGTAGCAATCGGATTTAAAAATTTTTCTAAACAAAAGCTATTTGTTTTTTCTCGTAGATTAATATTCTGTTATAAAAAAGATGTGGTCCCATTGAACCTAGTGAAAAAACCTTGAAATCGTTGTCAATGTTGGAAATAAAGGTCATCATTAACTCTCCCCATTGCACCCAAGAACTTTCATCCGAATTAAGGTAAATGGAACGCCCGGTATAGCAAGCTGTATTGTTCAGAATCTGACCGCATATTTGTAGCAAACGATGCCTATAGTCAAAAATATTTATTTATAATTTAGCCAGCAATTTTCAAGTGTTCCAGTTCCTCCAGTTGTCGTTAGCTATGATGGTCTGTGTCGTTTAAAATGAGAATAGGCTTTCCGTATCTTCTATGTCGTAACGCCTATGACCGAAACTCGACACGTGTTACCATCTCTCGCTGTTCATCTCTTATTTTTACTACCACTTTTTATAACAGCACTTAAATGTTCTTCCATACTCCCATAACGTCTCTGAATCGAATGTAAATGGCACTACAAATACAGAGGTCTAGTTCAAACACGGGTAAATCGAAAGTAAACATGTCGCTTTTGTAAGAAACTTAATAGGATTAGAATTTCACCGAGATAGCAGGTCCAAATGATGTTTGACCAAACATTAGTGCCTGACTAATAGAAACGGGTTATGTTACATCTCAATTGCCACCAAAGTACCATTGATCACTGGCGTAGCCAAATCAACTCATGAAAACCTGCAACTCAATATGACGGGCTAATCAAAAGTTTGATTTCGGACTTCCATTGTCTATAAAATTTTGAGTATCACGACGTTTCGATTGATGTGCTATCTTCAATCGTCTTCAGGTGAACTGGCGAACACGTTCCTTTCATGCCTATTTATACCCCAACTGGAGAGAGCCAACTAGAAACATTCTTCAGTCATCTGAACAACATGCGACCTTCGATAAAATTCACGAAAGAAGAAGAGAGCAACAACTGCCTTCCATTTTTAGATGTCTTAGTAAGGAGAAGAAACACCAAAATAGAAACAACAGTACACAGGAAACCAACTCACACAGGTCAATACTTACATAACACTTCAAACCACCCAACAGCCACGAAGAAAGGCGTCATCCGGACTTTAGTCGACCGAGCTAGGTATATTTGTAACACACAAGAGGGACTACAAAGAGAGCTCAATATCATTGAACAAGATCTATTAAACAACGGATACCCAAAGAAGCTAGTGGAAGTAACAATACAGGAGGATACCAACAGTGGAAGAATTAAACACGAAGAATCTCAGCACTTACTCATTCTGCCTTACGTCAAAGGAATATCAGATGGAATCAAAAGAATAGGTCAACGATACAAGATCCAAACGAGATTCTCTAGGACTGCCACCCTCAGAAGTATCCTAACAAAAACTAAGCCCAGGAATGAATCTCAAGAGAGAAAGGACTGCATCTACCAGATACCATGTCAATGTGGTAAAATCTATGTTGGAAAAACAAAAAGGCCACTGGAAGTAAGAATCAAAGAACACCGTCTCAACACCCAGCGAGCAGAGACAGGAAAATCTGGAATAGCTGACCAGGCATAGACGGAGCACCATAAAATAGCTTGGGACGACGCTAAGGTTATTGCCAAGGAACCGCATTGGTATCGAAGGAAATTCAAGGAGGCGGCATTCATCACCAACAACAGGAAAGTGTACAGCAAACGCAGCGTAGACATTAAACCAATCTGGCAGCCACTCATAAAGAAGATTAATAGACTGCGACTGGACCAGACAACAAACAATGACCGACAAACAGCCACGTCAGCAGACCGGAATACCACGCATCGGGAACCAATCAGAACAGACCGCGCACAACGACACATCACCGGACGGGGTATAAATAGGCATGAAAGGAACGTGTTCGCCAGTTCACCTGAAGACGATTGAAGATAGCACATCAATCGAAACGTCGTGATACTCAAAATTTTATAGACAAGGAAGACCGAAATCAAACTTTTGATAAATCCACCTTGTCTACAAGTTTCAAACAACATGACGGGCTAGGTGATCTGAAAACTGCCAAGTTGTTGTTTTGGACTTTTACTTTTTCTACCTTTGCGCCTTATTTTGGCAAGGGCAGCATGCTGTTCAGATTAAAGGTGGACATTGAGAGAATTTTGAAATGGGATCTACAAATGGAGTTCAGTTTGACGCACAGAAGACTTGGGCAATAATCCTCACAAGTTGGGAATTAGTACCTGAAACTAGTCGCTGTTTGATTTGTACTTGTTGACTCAATAATATCAATATATGTAGAATGAATCGCCTATAACTGAAATGAGAAAAATGCCGCAGATTATATTATAAATAATTATTGATCTCATTTTTCATTTCAATTGTTAATTTTTTGTAGATCTGTTCACGAAGGTACAAAAGAGTTTGCGGCCAAGTGTCAGGAGTGTGGCAAAATGTTCAATGACCGCGGTTACCTCTCCAGCCATATGAAGATCCATAGGGACAAGAAAGAATATGCGTGTCCACATTGTCCAAAGAGGTTCAATCAGAGGGTCGCTTACAATATGCATCTGAGGATACACACTGGTAAGTTTTTGAAGGTACAATTTCATGAATATCATGAAAAATTGCTCAAACTAAAAGAAGGCAAGTCCGATTTCCACGCTTCCAGCTCTAAGCTGTAATAAGTTCTAATGGTGGACAAATGGAGAATGGAGTTTTTTAGACGCCTTTTTTTTATTAAATTATTATTTATAAAACAAATTGTACCCTTCAGTGGTCAAGCGTAAAACAGAATTTTCACGGTTCCGGCAGCTAAAACTAAACACTAAAGCGAGTAGTTGAAAATGTAAATATTTTTATTCACAGCGCATTTACCTGTGTGGGTCTTAACGATTATCCAGTAGTTTAATAATTAGTTCATAAGAAAATAGTGAATAATTTAGATGTTCGATTATTTATCGCTTTAAAAATACATCCATTAATTTCGGAAATATATTAGCAGAGAAAATTCATAAAAAATACTGTTGCTGGGTGAGAAGATGAACGTTTTGAAAAGAGACACCCGGTACTTTGTCCCAGATAATGCAATAACTAGCAAGAATACAGAAGTTGCATTGAAATTTGTTTTCATAGATATGATCGTACCAGTACAGATTATTGTTCCCCCTCCCAGTTGCTTGATGGAAGATACAGGACCGGATTAATAATTAGGCAGAGTAGGCAACTGCCTTGGGGCCCAGCGTCGACTAGGGGCCCGTGCACAAAAATTTTATTTAAAAATTTGTATGAAATTCTTAAATAACAACATTATTGCTTTATTGCGATGCATGTCAGTTGATGAAATACTTCATACATACAAAAACATAAAGATTAAATTTAAAATAACCGCGTCGCATCTCATTTCTATTTCCTGCCCCACCATGAGACCTGAAGTAACCATGTCATTGCAATATCACATAAGACGTTGGAATAACAGAATACCGAACAGGGTTGTTGCCTAGGGGCCCGGACAGGGTTAATCCGGCCCTGGGAAGATAATATTGGACGTCCCGTTCCTCCATTTCCACAGCTGGCAGAGCAGTATGTATTTTTTTGTCTCAATCTCCTGTGCGTTGAAGTGGACTCAATTTGTAGATGCCCATTGAACAATTACTCGGATTTTTGATGAAACAAGGGTATTTTCATCTTCGAAGTTGCTAATAGGATTAGATGTTATTTCCAACAGTTCATTGATTTACAGCAGCAAAAGCGTTGTATAAAGGAGATAGTTTAACGAGCTGCTATTCAAAGTTATGCCCTTGTTATCCAAAACTGAAAAAACTATGAGGTGTGCTAACCCATAAATGTAAGATTGAAAATTTATGATTGATTTTTATAGGTAGTTAAATATTACATACATTTGCTGGCGCCAAATTTTATTAAAATTCATTCTATAAATCAAACGGAAAATAAAAATTGATACGATACCTAACGAATGTATGGAACGATCGTAGGATCTTTCTCTTCTGGACATTGGCCATATTTAGCAACACATCCTCCAACAAGCATGGTGTGTATTACGGTACCTTCGAACACAATCATTTTTATAACATTCTACTTAAATCTTCACCTCGGCCAAGGTGAAAGTAGTGAGATATTGTCAGATACTATCAAATGACTACAGCATTCCTCAAAAACGTTCATCATCGCATTTTTGTAGCTTGTAGTATGTAGTGATGTCCTAGGTATACCGTTGGGGTTTACGCGAATCCTGAAATGCTTTTTACCTAGTAGTATCTTGTATACAGGGGATATGTGAGTTCGAATCATTTTAACCTGTTTCTGCTGGCGATTCATTATTCAAACTGCCAACTGATCTGAATCAGTAATTTGGCTTACAATGGAGTTTGAATTGAAATGTTTTTTATATATAACCTCACCAGAGGGCATTAAGCATATCGCTCTTCAGAAACGCTGTGAAGGGATACATATTTATTGACATTGACTTTAAAGCGGTATAAAGAGTTACCATGAGATAATAGACTAGACGGTACCTCATTCCACAATGAAAATCATTTAAAAAATTGACGCTCTGAGGAGGTTCTCGTTCGAATTGTTGGACGTTCAACCTGGTGAGGATGATCCCGTTTGGCTATTCTGTTTGCGTTGTACTGATTATGGTTCTTGGTGTTATTACCTGATGACAGTTTCGAAGTGATTTCCAATTGTCTGCTTGTTTGTTTAGTTTTGTGATTATATATTATTATATTCATTTGAAGATATTTTTTAACAATTTCAATGATTGTCGAATAAAAGCGGTCAGAAGCGGTATAGGATGACAGGAATTTTTAAAGCAACATTATAGTAAACGTGACGTGATCGTATTATAACTGAAATAAAGCAGATATGTTTTCCAGGTGTGAAACCACATGAATGCAATGTATGCGGCAAGAGCTTTTCAAGAAAAATGCTGTTGAAACAACACCAACGTGTTCATACCGGTGAAAGGCCATACTCATGTCCAGAATGCGGCAAGACGTTTGCTGATAGATCAAATATGAGTCTACACGCAAGACTTCATACAGGTATGTGATGTGATCGATAGTATTGGTTCTTATTAGGATTGTATTCCGTTATTTTTTCACGATGACTAAATTTTATAGTAACCATATTTATTAAACAGAAATCTCAGACGTCTAAGTGCCCTGAAGTTGAATCGTGCAATCCTGGATGAAATATTTACTTTTAATGCAAAACAGATGTATTTCGTTATCTCCAAGTGTCGCCCTCTATGTCCCCGTTGGCAACTTACGAAGTCACAGGTCGTAACCCCTGGCCTGCCTTGAAGCGGAAACAAATGTCTCTTACGACATCTGTCAACAAGGGTGAACTGATTTACAGCGATATTCCGTCTTCTTCGTAAACCCTTGTTGACAGATGTCGTAAGAGACATTTGTTTCCGCTTCAAGGCAGTCCAGGTCTTAGGTCCTTCAACTTCGTAAGTTGTCAATGGGCCTCCCCATAGATGGCGACACCTGGAGATGAGTTGATGTTGCTATCACACCTTTGACTGGGTTACGTATATACCACCCGATTGCTCTGTACACTTAGACGGCCAGGCTATAGCGACGCGTCTAGGCTAAAGACGAAACAGGCATATCTATAGCAGGTCTGATGCATACACTCAAGGTATTTCGATTTTTTTTAATACCACTGGTTGATGATCGAACAGTTTGAATGCAGAAATTTCCATTTTTTAAAAGCTTCACTTTAGCGAGAATGGTGGGTATCCTGTAATCGTGAACTACATGTTTGATGAGCAAAATGCAATAAGGTGAAAAATAGAATTTTAAAATTAATAAGGTGAACATCTAAGACTGACGGACTATACCTTATTTAAGAAAACCCCTTTGAGATTATATCAATTAAGTCCCAGTATGCTGAATATTGTCATTGAAATTAGTATACGAAAAGGAAATTTGAAATAACACGATTATTAGACATATATTATATCTACATCACCCAAATTTGAGTCACCCATATCTGTCAGTCTGCCTGTATTGTCAGTATATTCGTTTTGGTGACTGTGTAATCTCAGTAACTGCTGCACCCATTTTAATTGGGAAGGAAGAGTTCCCAGAAATTGGTTCATTGGCGGCAGAGTGATTAGCAAAAAAATTATCGAACTCCTCCAAGCTTCTCTTTTATCATTTTTGGGTTTTCTGGAGTGAGAAAATCCCAGAAAGATAGAAGCTTGGAGACACGAATGGAGTGAGCGGGAACGTACCTTACAAGGCGACTATCACGGAATACCTGAAACACTTGTTCAAGTCCCATCCACGGAAAAAGTTCTAGAGCTTTTTTCTTCATAGTTTTGTCGTTAATCTAGATTTACACAGTTACTAGTGCATACTAATTCAACTTGTCTTCCGTAGGTTATATCCAAACTATTGATATAAATTAGTGCTTGCTACGGCAAAACTTCTCCGAGGTGACAATCTTACACTTATTCATATAATTACTTGCAATGAATTTAATATGATTATCTAGTCCTTCATTTGTTAGTTTTATAATAAATATCTTAAAGGATTTTGTACCTTTCTAATTATACTAAGCTCTAATTATACAACGGATTTTATTTACATAATAGCTAGAATGAACATTTACAAGGACTGGATAGAAACAAGAAATTCGTATTACCAGACAATAATAAAATGAATCTCGCTCGAACACAGGCTTATAAAGAATTGCAGACAAACGAGTACATTTAATTTGAACATCTACGAAGCAACTTCTTAAGATTAGAATTTCACTATACTTTATTAGAATGTCTAATCGAGAAACGAAATCATTACAGTATCGAGTCAATCTACTTGATGTTTGCGTTGCCGTGCAATTTTTCTGTTCTCAAATAATACTAGGTATACTGGAGCCCAATGATGTAGCATTTGTTTGGATTGCTTTGGGGCAAACAACAACAAATGATTTATCTCTGTGCTCCACTATAACCATTTGAAATGTAATAATAAGTAAAATGGTTGTTCCAGGCGTGAAACCCTACTCGTGCACCCTTTGTCCGAAAAGCTTCACGAAAAAACACCACCTGAAGACCCACATGAACTTCCACACAGGCCTGAAGCCATACAAATGCGACAGATGCGGACTCGCCTTTTCGCAGAGCAGCAACATGCGGACCCACTACAAAAAGTGCGTGCTTAGGCACGGTGGAGGGGATGGCAGCAACAGCGGGGGGGAAGGGACAAGCGGGTGCAAATCGGAAGTCGTCAGCAGTTGACCGCCGTTTCTGAGAGATTAAATCTTGTTATGTATGACAGAAAGTCTCTATTAATCAGAGCTGTGATTTTGATATGCTATTCAAATTCTTATATAAATATATATAGAATATAAATTTTTATAATTTTTCCAGAAAAATATTACCTAAATGATATTTTACATTACACAATTCTAAAACATTATTTTATTGTTAGTTTTGAATCTTTCGTTGGATAAAAAGTATTTTGATTTATTACCTTTGGTTTTAAATATTTAAATCAATTATCACAGCTCAACAATAGTCTAATATTCTACATCATACTACAAGTATGTTGTTTTGTTGAAATGCTACTTTAATCATAGATCGTTGATGTGATCATATATATTCACTGGTTATTTGGCATTCAAATTTAGACAAATTTTCGCAGGTCTCGAATTACCCCATTTACTACCTTTTCAAATATTTCATAAATGCCTTGTCAATTGATCCATAATCTACTGGCCATTGTACCTATCTTTTTAGCATCTTTTAAGGAACATTTTCTATTTATATGACTGAAACTGAAGTTGCTAAACTTGCTAGGTCTGGAACATCATAGAAAAATGACTAATTTGTGCTATATAGATACTACCATTACATATATTGATTGTTCAATTAATGTCCATAATGTAAGAATCATCTTAAAAAAATTGTTGTACTTTCATATAGTTTGGATAAGCAGTAGAAACGTCAATAGAGTTCTAGTTGTTAGCGGAAAACAGATATTAACATATTCGTTGCATTAATTGTAACGGTAATTCAGTATATGTATTTGTATGTTGTTCCAATTCTGCTGTTACATCCATTTATTTTTGTAATATTTTTTTAAACTTTTTTTGTTTGTAAATTGTATGTTTCATGTTGTTTATTCGTACAGTATTTTCCAACACAATAGTCTGTGATACTCATATATGTAGGTAATTAAGGGATAAATAGTAGATATAGCATTTTTATTTTTGTATGTTATTTATTTATTTATTTTTGTAATGAAATCAAATATATAGTATCTGACGTTCACGTGTTGCCTGTTTATTTCTTCCGGACTTCCCAAAGGAAGACGTTCAATTTCGTTTCCTGTAATTCAGATTCTAAGCGAGTTTTAGAGGTATACCACTTCTATACCATATAAAATCAAAAAAAATTTTTATTATATATATGTTTTGGCCTTAGGGGAAAGATCGGTTCGTTCCACTATTTTATGAATATGTTTTCACACAAGTAGTTTTTGCGACAGGCTCAAGAAAGCGCCATGTAATATCAATGTTTTTGGGATCGTTCATATGATACGAGAGGAAAATGTTGATCTCTTTGACCTCCCCTTTCCCTGTGTGATAAGCCGTGATGATGGCTAAGATGCCTTTAATAATTGCGATATGTTGTCTGTAGCGCCTCTCACCTTCTCAAGAAAGTATATCAAGGATATGGGTTGAAATAAAACACTCTGCGTCGAAATAGTTCAATGTCATAGAAAATGCAACAAAAAAGTAGCAGTAAGTGTCACATTAGTTTGAGGTTAACACTGGAGATACTTGTTTATGTTATGAATATTCGAGAAGTATCGGAATTAGGATTGGGATGTTCTGACTTTACCCTTTTCATTGTACAATAGCAGTTTGAGTGTTCTATTTGTGCCGTGATCTTTTGGATTTCGCCATTATTTTGGTAAGAGAATCAATGAGTATCTTCCACTATTTCGCTGTACTGCACGTCATGTTATTTTTTATTAATATGTGGTTTTTGATCGTATCTTTCTACAATCGATAATAATATAAAGGGTACCGCACTTACATCTGCAGTTGTGACGTCTCAAACTTCTAGGGGTTGCTGTGACGAGCAACTTTACAGCATTTACCTCGAAGTACAGGACGCTCCAGAAGTGTGGCTAGGTACATTTGTAGACTGCGTACGGTTTTGTGAAGCTAAACTATTGCACTCTGTAGGCAAGTGCTCCCCATCTGTCTGAGGTAACAGTTGGACAACGTGGCACACGTGGATCCATATTGAGCCTAAATTCTATGCGGTTAGACTCGATATGGGAGGTAGATTACATTCTTTCTACCTGTGTTTATATATTTTCTATTTATAGCCCCGTAATATATTCCATTCATATATTCTATTCTTCTGCTAAGATATGAGCATTGCCAAATATGTATGTTTTGAAAGAAAACGAACAGCCATTCATTTAAACTCGAGTTTAAAATAATATATAAACCTCATAGCCAAAATATGCAAATCTAGGCAACACCTGACGTCCTAATTTTAGAAACATGAAATTATTTAAATTATTCGCGGGCCTCAATACTGCCAAACTGAAAGTGTGTGTTGTGTTTTCATTCGTGACATTACTGGTATCTATTCCGAAGTTCGCGGCAAAACATTCGCGTGGCCTATTTATATTTATTGACATTTCAATAACTTACAACTTCTCAATCATACAGTGTGGATAATTTTGAATGATGTCCGGAAAGCCCAAGCATTTATTTGTAGTTTAAATTATACTGCCAATCTTCTGTTTTTCCTGTTTCTCAAGTATCCAATATTCAGTCGTCTATAAACTTTTGATCCTCCATACTCTTAAAACTTGCAAGCGCATGTTCGCTGGTTTCTTTCCAGAGAAGAAGAAATCGTTATTAGAAGCAGTTGGTATTTCAGTATATTCAATCTATTTTTGTTTTCTCCATACATTTCGAAAAATACTATTCTGACTGTAAAGAATCGATAACAACAAAAATCTGTTTTACCTTATTCATCGGTAGTGAACTGCAATCTGGAGGAGTATCGTAAAAAGGTGATCTCACATGTACTTTTACACCATTAAAAAATGAAACATATCCCTTACCAAACCCACATAACAATTCCACAAAAGGGAAATTTTAAGGTTTGTTTTCATTTACGAATAATTTTCGATACGTTGAATTTTAATACTCGTGTTCCCATAATGAGTATTTTTGATGGCTTGAGTTGATTATTGACTCCAATTTCCTTACGAAAATACTCGTTTTTTTAACACACTCAAGGGATCAGCTAAATGTATTTGTATTCCCAATGTGGATGCAACGTGACATTATCCATTCTTCCTTTTTCGATTTAAATTCAAATTGAGTGACTTTTTTGTGGTCACAGCTCAGCTATACTGACAAGTCTAGGCTAAAGACGAAACATGCATGTCTATATCAGGTCTAATGCATAGTGGAGAGCCTACACTTAATATCAGTTGTCTGATGTGAATGTGCCGCGATAACGGTACATCGTAATAGTGCTTACAAAGAACAAGAGATGTCGCTGTAAATCAGTTCAACCTTCTTGACAGAAGTCGTAAGGGACATCTGTTGCCGCTTCAAGGCCGTCCAGGTGTTGGGACCTTTGGCTTCGTAAGATGACAATGGGCATCCCCATAGAGGGCGACACTTAGATGAATTGATGTTGCTATCACACCATTGACTGAATTACTTATATACTACCCGATTGCTCTCTACAGTTAGACCGCCAGGCGATACTGACGATTCTAGG
This sequence comes from Bruchidius siliquastri, assembly GCA_949316355.1. Lineage (NCBI taxonomy): Eukaryota > Metazoa > Arthropoda > Insecta > Coleoptera > Chrysomelidae > Bruchidius > Bruchidius siliquastri. Next base: position 10,127,887 of record OX438529.1, on the reverse strand, counting down.
CTCAAGACGAAACATGCATACTTAATATCGTGAAAACAGTTAATTAACTGGTAAAGATCTATTTCGTTACAGTTTTGGCGCGGAATTCTGTTTGAACTTTGAAGTTGAATTGTTCATACATAAAAAAAATGAGAACCTATCTGATAATTTTTATGAATTTTGAATGTGAGAGACGAATAGACAGACAAGTCGTGCTAAAATTCAAAGAATTTCTGAACCAAAATCTTCTCTGATTGATATAAGGGAAGTAATAGAGCAATTTTTGAATTATTCAACAAATCTTAGTTAAATTATACTTCAGAAACTTCGATCGCCATATAGATATAGGTATATAAACAATTCAAAAATCATTTCCAACATATATTTCTCGTTTAATGATGATAGTGACAGTTTACATGTGTGGCAGTGAATTTTTATCTAAATACCAGTGATATGCGCCTAGTTATATCACTTTTATTTACAGTGATATAACTAGGCGCATTTTATTAAAAACGGACTAACACAAATGTAACATGGAACTAATGCTACCTTATACTGTCTTTTTAATATTTATAACAACAGGATATGGAATTATCTATATTTGCCTATATTGTTCAAACTAGTAGATTGAAAAAGCAGATTTTGTAACATCGTTCTTTCGCATCAAATTTGAAATCAGTTTGAGATAGTGTTCAGTGCTTCACCATGTAGTTACAAATAAATGAATGAAACAAGCAGTATACTTGAAACGATATATAAATAAGCGAGAAAGTAGCAATACAGTTATGAAACAGTTTGACTTGAGTCTAACTATCTAATGTTCTCTTTGACTTATATGGATCAAGCTGAATAGGTGTAATGTGTAGTGTCACTTTTTTCAAAAAATCACACATACACAGAAACAATATGTGCAGTGCAATAATTGGATTATAATGGATATCCATTTTGAATATACAATCAGAACAAGCAAACAAAATGATATTCAGTAGCAATTTAATGACTTTCTTCCATTATAATCTAATTTATTGTATAATAGCGATATGCTAAATTTGATCGCTGTCCCATCTCCATCAATATCTGACGTCACCGCGTTCTACTATGCTTCACATGTGTAGTTGTAGCTTGGATTAGTGGCATCAAGTTACTATAAATTGAAAAACTATTATGTTACAGTCCCACAAAGCTTGTGTACAGGAAAAACTGCAATGTTATACAAAAACAACAACATCAAAGTCATAGTTACGTGTAAAGTTAAGTCTCACCAATATGAATCTTAAATTTCTAAATAATGTGTAAAACAGAGTATATTTATTCTCTTGGCGTAACTTCTAGATGTATTATTGATATCTTTCCAATTTAATCATTTTATTATCTCACAGTAATCGTTTCCGACACAGCCCAAGTAAAAAACACGTCTATAAATGTTGCCGACATTACAACAAACATAAAGATGACGTCATCATTATCGGAAATTTTGGAAATTGGAAGAAATTCCTTATTGAAACGAAATGCACTCTACTTTTGCTATCTTTATTCAAGATATCGTACTCATAAGAAAATAAAGTAGCAATGCCTAAAAATGAACAAGGTGCCTAAAACAGGCATGGTAAAATTATATAGAAAAAAATGAACTCACTAAAACCAATGAGAGATCCAGTATACTACTAAAGAATGCGATAAACTTAATAATGCAATTTTGACAGTTGTAACTTTCATAGTAAATTTTTTTCAGCCATGTCCACCTTATAACTGATCACATTTAGCAGATCGCAATTGTACATACTTGTAACCACTGCATTTAGATATAGAGAGTTATTCGACATTATTAACTAACAATAACATTTACACGAAAAACAAAACATGATTCAATAAATAAAAAATATCACAAACCGTATTATGTACAACTCTTTTTACAGAAAACTGGAATTTTTCAATTATTTTAACAATATTTCCTAAATGGTGCTTAAATTATAGGAGATATTTGAAAGTGCTAGAGCTTCTCGAGGAAAATATGAAATTGAAAAACATAAAAATTGTGTAGCTTGACTCGTATCCTTCAAGATCCTGATCAAGAGTACCACTGAGACCTTTTCGTATTTGAGAAGATAATATTTTAAATATAGACTGATTGACTTTTTCAAACAGAAAGATGTATTGTTCTCTCTATGATGTACCGTTTTTTGCTATGCACTTTCCGTCCTATAATAGATAATCAATTAGACTAGCATCGGATAAATTAAATGACCATAATTTAAACTATAAACTGCACAAACCAGTCTTAGAACACGTTATATATATAAAGTTTGGTGATGTTTGTTGTTTGTACAATCTGAGTAGTTTTATCATGTGTCGAAATAGTAAGGATGACTACACAGATACGTAAAATAAAAATTATATAATGAGAAACGTTTTTTTTCAGTGTGATCTGCTGAGATGCAGTTTTCTTTTGCAGTAGCCCTCTTTCTTGTCTGAAAAAAAAACGAATAATAAGAACCTTGTATTTAAGCAATACAAAAGATGTATTTTACCCTTTGCAAGAATTGCAATCAATATAGATTGGATTTATCATGCATAAATGGGGTCAGAACTATACGTGGGAATTTGTCAATATCATGAAAAATATCTTCAAAGATCACGGTTAATATTAGCTAATGTCAGTAACTTACATTTTAATACATTGCATGATGGCTACCTCGAATTTTGAAGTTTTGATCAGATATATTCAATTATTCGAATAATCTTTATCGCTATTATCATCGCTGTTAACTACGTAAGTTAAAAAACTACAAGAAATGAAACTTTGATTGATTTTGAGACAAAAGTTACTATAAATATGGGTCTAAGCGGCATGTTTTTTCAATTTTTCGTTAGGATTGAATTGAATTTCATATTTCCAGAAAGTTTTTTTTACGTAGGGATAAATGATAAACTCCGTGGTTTAATTCAGGTAAAAGTAGTACGTTACATATGTTTCGAAAATCTAATACAATTTTCTCAATTGATTATAAACAAAAGAGATCGTTCATCATTTTACGACTGACTTAGTTGTTTTTAAGAAAAAGCGAAAAGAGCTTTGCAGTCCTATTATCAACTAATTTCCATAGAAGTGGTACCGGGTACTCTTCAACACCTATGAGAATGCTACATTTTGAAAGCATTCAATTAATTTTAATGCGGCAATAACTTTCTAAAAGTTATTCAAGACAGAAAAGACACCTTCTTGAATAAATTTCCTCTTAGAATACAAAGTTCATAAAACAATATTCTTAAAACAACTGAGGACATTTATTTTTAACAAACTATTGAAGTTACATTCTTTCAAATGTTTATACTCAATGAATACCCTGCAGTTTGTGCACCATCTCATGCCTCAATGTCAGTTGAACCTTAAACCATTTGCTTTCGCTTATTAGCTCAGGGAAATTGTCAGCCCCGTATTAAGCAAGCGATAATTAGGAGTATCCTTCTTTTCAATACTCGTATACGCCGTTTGTGTACCCTCTCTTTTTTTATATTCATTGTAGGTAGCTTTGGAAAAACAGTTAGAAACAAACCATTAATTATTATTAGTTCCATTGTTAGTCGTTTCCCACCTTCTACGTCATTTGATAAATAGACACTCTTTTTCATGATCTCTTTTCTATTCTCTCTATAGAGTTTACGTCTCACCCTTGTCATTCTCTACAATAACAAAATGGCGTTTGTTTTGGTTCATCTTTTGTCAGATGAGGTTGTTTCCAAAAATATTTCTCCAAAACTGTTTGATATTGTAACAGCGAAGCACGAACACAGTATGTATAAATCAACAATAGACGTAGAATAAATAATAATAAAAACTGCAGCCAGGAAGGAATTTACGAGTTTTACTAGCATTGTTTGTAAATCATTGCTAATCTAGCCAGCATGGAAGTTGTAGACTAGAAATATGTGGAATGATAAAAATCTGTTATATGAACGCAATATTTGGATGTTCTGGTTATTAACACAGTTATAAGAAAGCAGTAAAGCCAGATTAAACATTTTGCATCTGAGGCTCGGGTTTAAATTTAATTTTGTGAAGTGAAATACTTGGAATTTTCATTCATTCATTGTCCTGAACTACTGGCACATTTAAGAAAGTGATGAAAATGTGATGAATAATTTTCATGTCTTTTTGTATTATGGAATGCCACAAAAATTTGAATAATGTCTATATTTTGCAGAAAACCAAGTGCAACTCTCGATGCTATTGATTTAGGAACACATTTAGTTTGTATTTGGATAAGTATGTTTTACATATGATAATCAGAATGATTTAGAGGTGTGGAGCATTTTGTATAGTTTTTTGGATACATATTTTATAAAGTGATATCTGCAATGAGAATACTCGCTGGTTAATTGTTCACCTCCAAAGTATGTATCTGAATAAATAGCTGGTAAATTTGAACTAGCCCTGGAGAGTCAGGTAGGTGGCGCCACCGTCTGAGAAACGTCAATGTCATCACCATGATTTAAGGTGGAGCTCCTACGTCTTAACCTAACGTGGTTATAGGTAAGTTTACTGTATAACAATTCTCACCCACCTATTTTGAAACTCAACGCTTCACTCCTGCTTGAACCCGTTGACCATAGGCTCTGCCTGGTCTAGTTGTGCCCGCTGAAGCTGGAAAAACACCACCAGCCTTCCGGTCAGCATGAAGAGGAAAACCAACGCGGGCGCGGTGCGTTCCAATTTGTCGGCAACCATGTAGTGTGAGTAAACCGCCATCACAGTCAGTGCCAACAGGCACGTGTTCGCTATGTTCTTTATTTTATCTGGAAAGAAATGTAGAATTATTGTTTGAAGTTCGTTGATCATGTAGATGTTTTTTTATGAGACACGTATTCGTACTTTCATTGTTTTACGATTCAGAACGTTTCCATTGATGTGGCATGCTCAAACTCCTTCACCAGAAACGTTGTGAAATGCAAAATTCTCAAGACAATGGAAATCCGAAGAATTGTTACTAAAAAACATTATTGTATTGTGAATAATACAGTAAGGTTCCGTTGAACCACTGCGATTAATCAGTTTTATGTTATAACATTGAAAAATATTTTTGTAACTGCAAGTGATACGTTTTCTTATACTTTTCATACTTAGAGGCTCGCTCAATTAGCATGTTCTGCACCATTGTTATCAATTGTGAGGAAAGACAATGACTTTGTTGAAACTTCAATCAGTCATGTACTAACATTGTTTTTGTAACGCTGGCAACATTGGACCAATACTATCTGTTGTCGTCTTTCTCACACCGCATGAGTTAGGTTACTTTCACCAGTTTTACCGTTTATACCGCAGAGTGTGATCTACAAGGTGTGTTTTTCATTGCTGTAAGTTTGTATTTTCATTACCATTTATCGTGAAAAGTGTAGGCTTAAAAAAATTATACAAATGGATCGTTTTTTAAACCCCAATTATTTTATCTATTTGATTTAGAATATGCAATAGAATTTCCACCGTAAGTAATGATTTTTCGGAAGTATCTACCAGTGAAATCTGCAAGTCAATAGAGTAAATAGTTTTCATACAACTATTCTATTTGCAGAGTAGATGGTAGGAGTGTGGTGTGACCCAAACGGTCGAGGTTGAAGGTATAAGAAAAATGTTTGGCTCTCTCTCTCTATCTCTCTCTCTGTCTCTCTCTCTGTCTCTCTCTCTGTCCCTCTCTCTCTGTCTCTCTCTCTTTCTCTCTCTCTCTCTCTCTCTCTCGCTCTTTTTAATGTATTTATCTATCAACTGTTTTGGTTTTCTCGTTTAGTTTTAGTTTTTGATTGGTTGAATATTTTCCAAATTTCTATATATTTCGAAAGATTTCAGAAATAATTCCAGTAATATTTCAAAAAAATATTTTTCTGTAAATATTACAACAGTAGTACGGAATCTTTGTGTTTTCGTAGCGTTACTGTTTACGTTTTCTTATGCAAACTAAGACAACCGTTCTAAGTAATAATACTTGTTACCAACAAGTTACTATATTGTACGAAACGTATGAAATAACTTAAAATACCATGTTTCTTTATAACAATGTTAATTAGGTTTGAAAAAATTACCGTTATACCCAATAACTGTTAGATATCAATTCATTTCATTCGGAACCGAACGATGTTCGTCTCGGCAATAAACAGATAGTAGAATTTCTCGACTCGTCATTTTGCTTGCCTGCTCGCTATTAACGACTCTTTCACACTCGTTTTGCGTTAATACACACTTCATTACCCACTACCCACTATCTCTTGCCAGCTATCTGGTATCTTTTACATGTAATGCCTCTTAATTGAACTGTTCGGTGCATTAAGATGTAATTTACACGATGTAGCTTTTGTGAAGGCATCCGATAAAAACGGTGAACGCTTGAGTGACAAGGAATCACTAATTAGGGTACAAAATAGATGACATGATCTAAGAGTCTAATGGATAAAGTGACTTGAACGTCCACTAAACATACAGAACATATTTTCTTTAAGAAACGGAGTTAGCTAGATTGACAGCTTACTTCCCACGTTGGAAATAACGATTTGGATCAGATTTTGAAGCATTTGATGCTTTGAAATTAATTTTAAGAGAAACTGAACATTTTGGAAACTTTGAAGTTTTAATAATTCACACAAATTTCCGTGTTCTTTCTACAATTCCTAATAAGTTTCATCAAAATCATAACATCAATAAACTGCTGCAACTACAAATGAAATATCGAGTCGAACTACTTGACTAGAGTTACCAAATTGTCCGAGTGATAAAAGCGGGGATTTTTATGCAAATTATTGAGTGACAAAATCCATCCGAGCCCAAAAAAATAGGACTTTCGGACCTTGAAAAACCTAGAGAGCAAAATAAGCGCTGCAGATCTCAAACTTCAAAAGATACTTGAAATTTTTTAAACTTCGATTTTTTTAAAAATCTCACACATTAAAGTATTCATAATTTCTAATAAGTATTGCCGAAACTTAACAAAATCAATAAACTGCTGTCACTACAAGCAAAATACCGAGTCAATCTACTTGACTAAGGTTACCAGATGGTCAAAGTGAGAAAAGCGGGCAATATGTAATAAAAACTGCCATCACTGATCCTTAACTTGGTAGAATCTATCAGAAGCCAAAAAAATTGGACCATTGGACCACGAAAAAGCTGGAGTTCAAAAAGAGTACTGCAGATTTAAGAAATTTTGATAGTTTGGTAGAATTTATATTTCCGGGTTCCGGAAAATGTGCACTAAAACGGGCAATTATACATCAAAAAATGTATAAACGAACACCGATGAAAAAAATGGACAGTAACTTGATATATAGAAGTAATTCACTCATCTTATAAACACGCATGGACATTATTATGCTGGTTATAAAATAAAGATAAAATGGTTTCCGTAGCTTTCCATCTTTCCCCCTATTTTTAGTTAGCATTGGGAGAATATAAATTGCGATTAAATCATTGGTCAAAACAGCCCAATATACATAAAATTACTCACGCTAATGTGAATAAAACTATCCACGGACACATTCCAAGGTAAAATTTACATATCTCTGAAATAACTCTGAAATATGTACGCAAATTTTCATCAATTAGGTGAACTGCGAATACATATTTAGAACTTAATTGGTATTTAGATGATATGAATTGGGATATTAAGCAGATATCATAAATTGATTTTATGACATTTGACGTTATATTTATCAACATTAAATGAATATATTAGTAGTAGTATAGTTGCCCTGACCGTATTTATTACCACAATAGAAGTAAAAAGTGTGAGCATCAGCCAGATATTTTAATTATAATAGAAACTTGTTCCTTGATTCCTTTTGTGATTTAGGAATTAAATATAACGCAACAGTTACTAATACAATGTTTATTCTATTTTTAAAATTGAATTCTATAGCAATTCTAGTCCATTTCTCGGGCAATTGAAAACAATTTTAGGGATTTTGTACGACATGTTTACATTCGAAACGGTAAACGTTTTTTAGACTTTATCTCGGCTGATTATCTAACATTTTCTGGGATACTACAGCATAATTTGGAACATCTGATTAGCAGGACACTTGAAGAAATGAATATAAGTATACGTTTATGTATTCATTAAGAAAATTTGAAAGCCTACTAAACGAACTACACCTTTCATTTGGATGTGTTGGCGTTTGCCAATAGTATTTCTGGTTAATAATGAATTGAACTTATCCTGGTTTATCATTTTTTCGCGTCAAATCAAGCTGAAGTAACGGCATAAATAGTTTAGTGTACCAGACGCAGGTTAGTTTAGTGGATCGGTCTGTTTATACCAACTATTTATATTAACTATTCACCTTTGTATTCTTTTGCAACTATTTTTACATTTGTACTGTTGTAATTGTAAAATGTGTCTGACGTCAATTAGTGGTGAACGAAGTTACACTAAAATCAGTCAAATATAGTGAATGATACATGGCCATATCTCAGTAATGGTGATTTTTTTATACTTTTTGTATTATTCGAATACTCGAAAGGCACTGGAACTCCAGCCAGTTCTAGAATAACCCATGTTAAATAAACTACCCTGCAATACTTGTACAAACATTTATTTCGCAAATGATTCATACTGTATTCTTCTTTATTTTGGTCCATTTTTTCTTTTAGAGGACATGATAATGTAGTTTTATGACAGGTTATCGAATTAACCTACTAGTCCATGCAAAAATTTTGTGAGAATACATAAACTGGTCATGTAGAGAACAAAATCTTGATGATCTGATGAAGCTTGTTAAAAACTGAAAAGACTCATAGTTCCGAATCCATAAAGGATGAATAAGATATAGGTATCAACTTTACCTGCCTTGGAAGTACAGAGTCAACATACTTGACTCCATTCATTGTAACCACAGTTCGCTTCATTCCAACCGTTTTGAATTAAATATAAGTATGCTTCATGAAAGTTTGATAATCTACACAGAATAACAAGTTGAGTTTTTCAAGCAACACTTATGAAATTTATCTGTTATTTATGCTGCTGTGAAACATCAGATATTTACAATACTTCATTCAGTTCATACGTGTATGCGCGATATCATTACTACTTGCACAGAAAGACACAAAAACCAGACCTATTAAAATACTTTCTTCCTATTTTTAGTTAACATTGGAAAAATGTAGGTTGCGGTCAGAGCGTCGGTAAAAACAGACAGAATATAAATAAAATTACTCCTGCCATTTCGACTAAAATCTGCACTATCTGCGAACGTACCTCGAAGCGAGGTTTACATATCAATGAAATTATGCAAAACATAAAAGCATATTGGTATCAATTAGATGAACTGCAAATTAATATTTCGTTATTTACTTGTATATACATAATAATTTTAGGATATTAAAACGATTTCGAGGAGTAAACAGCGCTTTATGACTTGCAGGTGATTCCTGTTCGCATTATAAACTTACTTTAATGGCTAAAGTTTATGAACCAGGATTTATTCCGCTGAATTTAATTGTCGGCAATAAAATTAATTGTTAGAAAGGTATTTGAGTGTTCAAAAGACCATTTTTCAAATAATTCCAATAGACGGAGAAAGTAACCATGAAAAATATCGAAATAGATATAAGTGTGCAATTTGCATGTTTTCGCAAAGCTAAGTCTTCATTTGACGCTTCAATTTACTATTTAAATAATCGTCATAGTGTCAAAGTTGACTGATTTTACAAGAGATCTAGCTGATTTAAAATTGACAAAAACATTTTTAATCGTGCAAAAGTAGTAAAACACACTGCACTGCAGGTGCTAGGCGGTCTAAAGCATCAACATGGAATTTTGGGGACACGGGTTCGAGTCCCTTTCATACCTGAAAAACATCTGGATTTTTCTGGCTGCAAAATCATATTTTTAATAATCGAAGTTCTCCAAATTATTTCTCTGCTCACAATTAGAAAATGAATTGGAAATAATACGTCAGTACTATTGAATCAATCTATTCAATTTTCATACCAACGTAACTTTTATACTTGGTGCGTCTACACCCAAAATTTTCTACAGCGAGCAAAACAAAAGATTGACTCACGAGCAAACTGAAAAATGACCGTGACACCATACAATGTACAAGTTGGCTAGAATTCACATTTTATTATGATCAAAATATGCCAACTTAAACTGTAATTAGCCATGAATGTTTGGACGACGACCAACGAGACTTTTTGGTATGTGATGTTCCATCAACGCGTTACAGACTAATAGACGATTTTATTGTTAGTTTGTAGGATCAGAGGCGTATCTAAACCTCAGTCTTGGGAGGGGGCAGTAGGGCAGGAAGTTTCTGTATGCTTTCAAAAAAGAAAGAGCCACTTTAATAGTATTATGTTTTGGGAGGGGAACATCAACAGCAAGAGAAAAGTGGAGTCTTTGACATTTGAGGAAGATGAAATAAAACATCGATCGATGCACTAATCAATTTTCTTGGAAACAACCGGCTAAAGGTAAGCTTGTAATTTTGATGAGCCGTCATAATACGCCATGGGATTTCAGGAATCGCGAGGGTTAATTACCCCTGTTACCTCCTCTCTTGTATAAGCCTATGTGTCGGAAGTCATACAACATTATTTATTAGAAGTTCCAATCATAATTTCGTGAACTGCCATAAATAATTTTGCCCATAAGTATGATTCAATCATATCATCATATTTTTATAGAATGAGATGAAGTACACTGACTTGGTAATTGCCACGCTTTAAAGTGACACGCAGATTGGAGTACAATAGAGTGTTATCTATATCTATATATGTGCATGCTAGGTTAAACATGAATCATCATGAAGTCAGGGATATACTTTAGTCTTTCAGTTTCTATAATATGAAGAAGTCAAGCTAGTAGCAAAAACTAAATGAAATCAAGTTGTTTCAATATTTAGATTTCATATAAAATCATCTTTATTAGGGAGTAGATAACTGCAATTCAACCAGAAATGAATAAACACTGTACACATCTTGGACGAATCAACATTGAAGAAATATTATACATTTGCGTCAGCCACTGTTGCACACAAGAATCCCATTATTTCAGCAATCGATTTACTTTCACAGCCTGTTTTTAGCTTGATTTCCCATAATAAGCTATTCATAAGCTACATTATACCTTTCATACTAATATTAAAAGACATTCTTCTTCTGGCTTCATCTCCTATTGAAGGTTGAAAATCATGACAACCTTTTTTACTAGCCGCCATTCGCGACAGTTGACTGGAGCTCAATTCGAATCATTCTTAAAAATTTCGCAGCTACGACATCCTTCTTCGCTTTCCCATTTATCTTACCCTCCATCATTATTCTTAGTAATTTATAATTAAGTCATTTCATATGTACAAGGTGTTTTACTGCTTTCTTTCCAACGGTCGTCACTACCTTCATGTTCTTGTCCATCCTTCAAAGAACCTTCACCTTAGTAGTTCGGTCCGCCCATGAGATAACACCACCTTTCCAATGCTGCAATCTTGAGAATTTCTATTTTTTAGGCCTCCTAGCTTCTGCTCCATACAACAGATTTGATAAACCATAGCAGCTAAGCATTCTTATTCTAGATGTAAATTGACATTCCTATTACACAAAGTTTGACAAACGAGGCTCTAGCAATTGCTATACGAGTACATGGTCTTACTTTGCTAGCGCCATGGGCTATCGAGATTAATTGATTTAAAAGAAACGTTCCTTACATGATTGATAAATATCTATATTCCATACTCCTTTGTTCCTGAAACACCTGTGTTTGAGTGTGTATATAGACACACACAGTCGGTTTCTATATTTACTAACAACATTATTCACTTGGTAGTTAATTGATAGTAAGCGTTATTTACGAGTATTTATGCATGCATTCTCGTAAAAAGTGCCTAATTATTTTATTTGGCTCTAACGTTTTCTCGTGGGTGTGATATGTACTACTATTTACATTTGCCAAGTCTGTGTATAATAAAAAATCAACTTTATAAGGGAAACTCGTCCATTCATTTTAAATGTACCTACGCAGTTCTACATACCTATATTATTTTCGCCGATATTTTGGACAGTCCAAATTATTATGAATGTATTTGTCCCGAAAATTTCATTCATTTTGATTGTAGGTGCTCTTACTCGGGATATAGAACATCATAAATCAAACTATCTTTCTTTCAGTGACGCGTCTTGATTTATATTTTATTCATTGTCGGACTGCGAGATTTCAGCTAGAAACGCGTTGCTGAAAGAAAGATAGTTTTATTTGTGAAACTTTGTGTTATAATACACAACTTTACATGTGATATTTCTTATTGATAACGGCAATATATCCAAACGAAAGTCAATTCCTTTATTCAGTTTGCAAATTTTGTTCATTAGTTAATACTATAATGTAGGCTTATATCATCAGTTCGGAATCGCTCCAACATTGGCTAATAAAATTTATCAGTACTACTTACGACTAGGTATGAACGCCATGGCTATTCCACAAATCATTTCTAGTGCTCCAACTGTTCTCCGGTACCATTTTGAAGGGATTTTGAAATCTAGCATCTCCGAGAATGGAAATACCTTCGCATACTTCACGAACTCTTTCCTCTGAAAAAAAAAATATTGATTTTGAAGAATTCTTTAAAAAAAGGTGCCTAATTAAATAAAATAAATAAAAAAATCGTGTATTTAACACAGAGTTTCGCAAATGAAACTGGGTGTTGAATACACTTTTTTTATCTGCATGATAGAAGAGTTTCACCAAGTGAGAGCATCTACTACCTACAAGAATAATAAAACTTTGCTTCTAACATTCCGAATACCTTTGACAGAGCTTTTAAATATATAATATGACAATTGACAAGTTAGAGGAACAACAATAGGATGAGTTACATTAATATAATCAAAATGAAAAAAGACCTCAAACATTGTATACAAGTATAACTTACTATACTTAAATTTAATTCAAACTCAAATCCATTACAGAAGGTCTACATAATACTTAAAAATGCTTATTGATCTTGATGATCCGTAGCGATATTTACGGAAAATACACCAACTACGTTAGTGATTCGTGATTAAAAATATAGTGAATGTGCTTAGTAATTTAACATCCCAACAAATGTATCATCTTGCACTTCCGCCATAATTGAACTTTTTTACGTAATCATTAACAAAAGTAGCAATATCATTACTATTTTCAGCATTATTTGTGTACAATCAACCTAAATTCTCATGGAAGCTTATCGTACAGGGTGTAAGAAAACTGTATGGATGTGAAAATCTAAATATCAAAACCAAAATTGGAGTGCTTTTACTTCCACGTGAAATCTTACTCCACTGTTATTTTCAGCGCATTTAAAAATATCGAAAAATAAACATTTTACAGTAGCAGAATTTTTGTATTTTGGATTATGTCACATTCATTCCGTAAGCAGGACAGAGTTAGTATTAAAATTATCCTATACGTTAGAACCATTCCAAAGTTTTCCTTTTTCTTAATGTTCCGAAATCTGACTGAATAGATAAGATTATAGGTATTCTATAGAACAATGGTGCGAACTAGACTTCCAATTCAATCAAAAAATAATAATTAAATAATTGTCCATTAATTCTTTGTGGGGTTGTATTATGATTGGTAATGACTTGGCAAATCAAAGTTGGCCTCTACTTGACGTTCATTGGAAGTTAGTTGCTATTTTTTAGTAGTAACCGTTGCTACCTCAAAAAAGCATTTGAGTACTTTCTCAATATTATTTCTCAATTTCCAATACAACGTTTCGACGTTTAATACGTCATCTTCAGGCATGGGTCTCCCAATAGTTACCTTGCCTCAAAAATAATTGTGTAAATAATAAAGTGTCCGGGTGGTCGGGATTTTGTATTACATCCATTTCAATACCAATACTTGCAGCTTTCCGCTCGGTAAATATCTGGGTAAAAATGCAAAAAAAAATATTTTTTTAAGGCTCTCCCGACTAGATTGCAATTATTATCCATCATCGTATGACTCTTCGCTTACTTTTGCACAAGCCACATATCAATATTGTATCGTGGAATAACTTTCTGAAACGACTGTACTATATTGGCTGGTTGCCCTGCTAGGCAGTCAGCGGCAAATATTTTTAAGACGCGCGCTGCATAATATTATTGTGAATCTGCGTCACTGATGACTAGATTTAAAAATTTCAGATCCGTCGAGTCGTGCCAAACGCATATAATTTGCCTTAATTTTACAATTCGGAACATATGTGAATTGTTTATTATGCTCCGGTTCAGTTGTGAAGAAAACATGAATGTTTAAAGTGCAGAGAACAGTTACGCGGATTTAAAACTATTGCTGCAGGATTTTATTCGCCTTTGAAGCTGTATGGAATATTCATGTGATATTTTATCGATTCAACGTGAACATTTCAAGTATGTTTTGCTGGGAATTTAGGGTCTTAAATAATTATGTGGCTGGAAGCTCATCAAATAAGTGCTGCCATTTGAAGCGGATATCAACATATGGACTCCACATGCAAAAGTTTCCAGGAATACGATTTTCTGACACTCAAGTGCAACAAGCACTTTAAAGACGTTCTTCAAATTTGAAATCCAGTCTTCGATTCAGACATTTGTGTGTACGCGTTACGTCCAAGAGCACGTTTGTTTTTAAGCCAATCTGAGTGGTACTTCTCACGGGTTTTCGCGACAGTAGTATCTGAACTAGCGATTTTTCCCTAGTTCTAGGGACAATTGGCGAAAATAGAGAGAATAAACGATATAAAATATCTAGGTAGTGATGTTCTTAATGCTGTTTCTGTAATAAAATTATCTTCCAGTGATTGTAGCCAAAATTTCCAGGTAACCGATGATCATTTGCAACTAATGTCATTCAAAAATTCATATTAACGTTAGATATATTTGTTCATATTTATAATAAGTGCACACACTACATATTTAACATTTAATACTACAATTTATGGATTTTTTAAATTTTACTTACCGAATATTGAGTACTTTGCTTTAAACGCGAAGTTCATTGGATTCGAATTACAATTTTGGGAAGCTTTTTGAGATTTACTCAAAACAACTCATATGTAAAATACCTGGTTTTGTATTTATATTGAAGATTAATATATGACTGCATACTCTTGACTATATTCCGTAGCCTCTTTCACACATTTATATTGGTGCAAGTCTAGACCCTCGGCAGAACAGCTTGCAGGCCCACAGTAAAGAGCAAATAGGTTTACACATCATAGTTACCAACAGAATATTCTCAATCGCCATTCCTACCAGAAAAGAGTGAGTGAGAGGCGAAAATAGGGTTCCCGCCCCTCAGTCTATTATGCTTTATCGACGGATCTTGCTTGAAGGGGACGAGATTCAATGGTGCGGGAATGTGATCGGAATGGAAAGACGTGGAAATGAATCAAGCGCTGAAAACCTGCACGTCAGTGTTCCAGGTGGATATTTTTGCATTCTTACAGCTGTCCTGTTCAGTGGAGATGCACCACAGCTCAAAGCACGTAATTTATTTATGACCCGATAGTCAGACAGCTTTGAGAGCGGCAACATCTCTGAGGATTAGATCAACCCTGAACCCGGAATGCAATGCTCAGGTCTAATCACGAATGAGATCCCTATGTGGGATCCTGAGCATAGTGTAGTATCAGCAACGAGAAAGCAGATCTCTTGACAAGACTAGAGAGCAGTCGTTCCGGGACCAACCCATACCGGGTTCTGGACCAATAGTTGTCGCTGTTGGACATTCTCACGGGCCACTGCAGACTAAACAGATACTTGTCCCTCATGAGACTGGAAAAAGATTATATCTATCCGAACTGCCGAGAGGAGGAAGGAACCTTATTCCATTTCCAAGGCAAAAATTTGTTGTATAGTGACTCCAGAACCAAGATTCGGCACAGCGAACTTTGACAGAGGAGAGGTGATTACAACCAGAGTGGTCGGATATCATGACCTCCATCAGAAGCTCTGGTAGGTTAAGAAACTAACATGTTAGTTTCATTGTCGGTTCTCGGGGTCATCGAAAAAGTCAAAGGTGGAGTACTTCCCAGACTTCAGTTCCCCATCAGTACTGCAAGCCACCAGAATTGCTATAAAACGCTTTTTGAGCATTCTTTGCTTGTGGATGTTTTAAAGATCAAGAAAGAGCTTTGTGAGGAATGGCTACCCATCTGTTTCTCCTACAAATGTGTAAAAACATGCCGCTTTTTGTCCAGGGGAAGGAGGAAATTGTTTTGCACTGCATATTTTCACTATTTACTAGTGCTTCTACAACACCTACCTAAAGCATGTACCTTCTGAGAAATACTATTTATTGACCCAAAGGTAGGGCCGAGGTTAATATCTTTGGACCCCCCCTTGTAACCATCAGCTCAACAATTCAGTAGGTCGTCGCGTGGTCGTTGCACTCTGGTAAAAATCGATTTGTAAAATTCAATGCTCAAGTATGAATGTGTCAATATAGCCAATTGGTTTCAGTTCAGTTGATTTTTAGGAAAAACGTTGATGTCCAGCAGAAAAAAATTATTGTTAGAATGGAAGTCTATTTTGAACTTATATTCACTTTGATACAACTATAATGAATCGTATAGATTGTAGATGAATTTACTTATCAAGATTGTTCAGTGATTGAGACAAAATAATGCAATTTACTCACAAATAACAAATATGAGGCACAGATAATATAAAATAATTTGATACAATAACAGTTAGACAAGATGAATGGAATGCTAGATTTGAAAATCCTCATTCTATATACATAATAGGACTTAATTAGCTGATTGACAAGTAGCCTGGGTTGCGTTTGTAAACAGTCAATTTTGACACCATGACGAAGCAATAAAGATTAAAGCTAAGCACGTCAGAAAAAACAAAATTTAATTGTGAAAACTTGTGTTTAAATTGCTCAATTATACTAATTCGGTTACCCAATTTGAGATAATTGCAGACAGGCATTTTTAACTAGCTTTTGTAGTATTTTTCATGTATATTATGTTTATTTGATTTTATTTTATAGTGTATTGTGCACAGAGTTGCGGTTTTAAAACGCGATACCTAATATATGTTTTCTAAAACGACTGATCTAACAAGAATATATGAACTAACGTGTTATGTAAAATTGTAAAAGATCGTTAACTCACCAGATCTTTGTGTAAATCCTTCGACAGTACGCTGGAGATCTTGATTAATCCAACAAAAATGAAAAACAGTCCTAACAGTATCGATAAAGACCGCAGAACTATTGAGCCCAATTTCGGATTCTGCATTATTGCGATTAAACTTGTCACTTAAAAATAGACACTAGTACATGATTTTCGGGAGGAATTCGCAGTTTTTTCCAGTGTTGTTATCGCGGTTGGCGCGGTGTTTTCTGTCGGGGATATCTGCCCATTTTGAACGCCGTGCGATGACAGCGTCGACGCTCGGGAAAATCAATATTGAACGCTTTCCACGCCGTCAGACTACTACTCGTGCTAAAAATATATGTTGTCGCGCTGTCCCGCGGTCCTCTATATTCGCCAATCTCACACAGTTCCCTTTCATTTGCCGCGCACCAGCGGGAAGCTATTGGAATCTGAAGAAAGTCAGTCAGTCAAGTAGAGTGAGTCACCTGTACTGGCGGCCACACAATTGAGCGGGAATGAGAACGATAAACTTTTCTGAAAATGGGCATATATATTCCTATGTTTCCTGTTTCCGGTGTTTCAGCAACCTAATGAGAAATCGCGATACTCGTATATGCTCACATTCGGATTCCGAAGGACAACATTTTTCTGTGATATGTGAGAACTATGTAACAATAACAAAATAATTGATGATTAGGTATATTTATGGAACCATGAACCTATCATAAACTAAAAATATTATCGGGTTTCCAGGTGGTCGATTAAACTGTGCATCTGAAGGTTCTTGTTCCAGTTTCGCTTTTTCTGTTCAGTTGTGCAGCCGCCTTACTTTCCACGAATTTCAATGCTGACCCATTTTTTCAAGTCTCCTCATTATTAATAAGATGGTGGGATTCCCAATACCATCTTTCATATTTAGCTAACATCACGTTGCCGGCCTTTCCAGGTCGCTGTCCCATAATATATTCTCTAGTATATAGTGAGTGCAGAATTTTGAAAAGTCTCCTCGTAGATGATCGATTTCAGATTCCATATTCTTTCCATTGATATTTGGTAGTACGAATGGCTCAAGTCTAATCGCTCCTCATCGTTGTTCCTCATGGCTGTTAGTGACCAACAAAATTTGCACAAACTCCCGCAAAATATTTTTGTAAAAATGTAATTTTCAGTGTTCTAAATTCGCAATTTAATGTTTGATCACCGCGGCTTGGAATGTTTGCGTACTTGATAGACTGTGCAGTCCACCGATTTTGGTGTAGATATCATAAATAATGAAAAACCCATTATGATAACAATTTCCTGCTCATGCTTGGGAGGTAAAAAGAGAGGGACGTTGCTTTTACAACAATGAAACAAATTTTTGTAATGATTATATATATTTATTTTTAGATAATATATAATGAACAAATGAATCTGTTCTATAGTCTATAAGACAAATAATTCTAGATCTTTCAGTATAATACACTTTTATGTACACTAGGACTCGAATATACGCGCGTTGTTCATATACTTAAAGCAATTTTTTCCATTTATACTGAAATGTCAATTCAAAATAAAATTCAAAAGGAATGCAATAAAGATGTGTGTATATATAATATGTATAGTATAATATCGAACATTGGTCCTTATGTGCAAGTATTGCTTTCAAATTATAAAAATATTTAGATGCTAGTTCTACAAAATAATTTACCTATGTATAAATTGACAAAAAAATTAGGTACTCTATCATACTATATAATACAATATATATATTCAGTAAAAAGGGAAAACATAACGGAATATAAAAGAAATAAGAATCTTTCATCACTTCATAAGCCACTACGTTGGGGATATCGATGAAGTCACGAGCATAAGAATATTAATTTCATTCGGTAACAGGCAGTCAACAGACATTTAATTGTACACATAGAAGAGCTGAACGGATTAAATTCAATATCATTTTGTTTTGAGGCATTTCGAAAAAAATACCATAACACGTCAATTTCAAATCGACAAATTTTGGTATGAACAGATTCTACCATACAGTTAGACTGGATTGTTTTGTGTATCGCAGCTTAAACAATATGTATAATTATTAGGTTTCATCAAATGTTTAGTGTCTTGATCTAAAATTAACGTGTTTAAACATTTCTTTAGAATATGGTCAATACTGTATATATAGTTGGAGGCATTCGATCATTATTCTATAACATTTTACTGATGGTTTTTGACATAAATTGCAGTTTTCTGAAGGGTCCAGTGAGCTAAAGCAAAAAATTTGAAAAATGGTTGGCGTCTTTATTTCGCGAAAAAATTCTCAAGAAAATCATGTAGATTGTATCATTATGCAGATAAAATAACTGTGTGTTAAATACACAATTATTTTATCTCATGAATATCGTCTTTTGCGAGTTTTCGTGCCTTTTGAAGGGCCTCTATTCCTTGACTGCGATGCGTTGGCAATTGTAGGGATTCTTGAGAACATGGATAAATACAGACGAAGAATATTTTGCATGTGTGTGTACATTACACGAGTGTGTGTGCGCTTCGAGAAGTGAAAGTCAAGTAACGTTGGAAAGCGTCTCCACATTGATTCCGTATATTTTGAAACACGAACCGAATGTTTAGAATTTAGAATATCTTAGTTTGAACAACGAAAAGGACACACTGTTTTATTTCATAGGAAGTATATTTTCAAGCGACGTGATTGTCGAAGTGTATTCTCGCTAACTAAAATCCGGTAAAGAAATTGCTTTCATGGGAATCAAATATGATAAGAAGTTAACTGAAATGTATTAATCTTATCTTGAAACCGACTAAATTGTCATGATATATGATATGAAAATACGATAAACTGGAACAAACCTTTCTTAGTACATTTCTTTTGGCTACAGGGATGATTATACTTCAAATGCCTTCAAATATACCAATTTTCAAGATATGAAAAATCCAATAGTCTTAAGCTCGTGCAATATCGTATGCAGTCCATATAAAAAAGCAAAACCAATCGTCGTTGCAAATTGATATCTAACTGCTTTTTGGACGGTACATAGTCAGGATAAATTTTCGTGGGACGTTTGTAAATTTTGTTGCTTCCAAACAGGGAAAGTTGAGGATGAGAGAAACGTCTACATTTTATGACCATGAAACTCTTTGTTGAATTAATATTCACCGCAATTATCCAATGCAAAATCTAACTAAACCCGGGAGCAGCAAAATTCACAATTTCCAGTTACGGAGGTTATGTATCAGATAAAGATGTTCAGCTAGCTACAGTGTATATTATATACGATATTTACTAATGATGGAAAAATACATTGCTCTGGTCATTTAATAATACACTTTCTACAGATCTGTTTCTCACATTGAGTAGAGAAAAATCAAATTTTGGGTAGAGTAACGAAGCTGATTATATTTACCAGTTACTGGCAACTATTGGTATCTCATACCTAAGAGGAATGTTATCGCCATTCTGTCACGATAGAAAGTTACAAGATCAGATAGAACGATATATCGTATAATTTGTAATTTCCCAAACTTTTCCTGACAAATTCAGATTTACCGAATCACTTCAGTGTTCTCAAATGTATGTTCATATATGTAACGAAAGCAATGTTAGGTATCACAATAATATGCAAACTGTGATTAATGTTCGATGCTACGTAAACATTTCTTTAAGGATAGAGTTCAATTAGTCAGCAATTGATGTTTTTCTCCAATCAATGTGAGAACAAATTTCCTCAATGTTCTCAAAATCTCCTCCGAATTATGGCTAGCTAATATTTTTCGCAAGTTCAAGCAATGTAATTCATCAATTTCAAAGTGACTAACTATTATATGACTTACAATATAGTACTTGGTCGTTAATAGGAGGAATATGTTAGTTAAAACTATCACAAGTTGCTTATATAAATGTCATTAATATATATCTATGAAAGAATATTCTTGTATATTTTGACTATATGAGAGTCTTATAGGTTCAATTTGTTCAAATTCGGTATAGGTATTCCATGGCAAATGAGCAAATTCTGGTGTTTATATGAAATGCATGGGTTTATACCAAAAACGCCAATACGGACATAACTACAGTTGAAACTATAAATATAAATGAAACTTATATTTCAAATGTTCGCTTATTCAAACCATATATGTTTAAAGATATAACTAGCAACATTCCGGCTGCCTCAGCAGCATAAAGTCACTAAAAACATATGTTTTAGAATTATATTGCTAAAATTTATTTTTTTCTGTATAGTTGAATATTGCAGAGGAAGCCGAAGCATTAGTACAGTAACTTCTTTAATCGCAATGAGGTTTCAATTAACGGCCAGATGAAATTAGATAAATAAGATAGGATGTGCTTCAGTTGCATGTATAAATCATTCTTCGATCAGTAATGTCTGCTAGAAACATGTGAATTTAATACATAATATGGTTAAAAGCAAAATGAGGTGTTTCTAATGAGCATTTGCGTTTCTTCGAAAAGTACGAATGATATATTTAATAATCTTGGGCGATTTTTGGTGGATGAACATTGTTCCCAATGGTTTTTAACACTTTGGCAAACTACTCAAATGTGCAAAGGAGAATATGTCTACATATGGATTTGTCATTAACGATAAAAGTTTTGTACAATATAGATTAATGTGCTTTGTTGAAATTCTTTGACCAATATATATCTCAAATTCTATAGTAAAAGTTATATTTAATCGGTCCTTTTTTAGGTAAATTTATTTTGCTAACATTCATGGCTATTAAAAGCAATTGATTTTTACTGGTTATAAGAGTATTGATATTCAGAATCAATATTTCTAGGATGCCAAGATAATTAAATTAATTCAGAAATAGATCAAATAGCTAAATTTTATTCAAACTGATGCGAAACAGTTCTTTTGGGATTCTACTTTTGAGATAATGTTAATAACAGCATAAAATCTTTTATTATATACTAGTTATGATATTTTGTACCTGCAGTACGAAAAAAAATTTTTGATGCTTAGGTTTTTTCGATAAACTTATCGGTGAAATTGGTTACAACAATTTTACGTAGAATATCGAATTTAGGTTGCACACTCTGTTTATACAATAAAAAAACTGAATAGTAATGGAGACTCTATAAAGCGAGTGGAGCCGCTACTCAGTTTCAAATTTCGTAACACACCCAGAGCTCAGCAAAAATAGATTAATAATTATTCATATGATTTACTCCTATTCAAAATGCATAGGGTGTATATAGTTCTTCAGACAACTCACTTGAAAATAATTAATGCCAAACAATTTCATAAAACAATAACTACTTGTGACAGGTTTCTGGAGTATCAATCAAAAAACATTATGATCACAATACTTTTAACCGTTCCTAATTTAGCTAAGCAACTAGAAAAGCATCGTATTTGAACGTACGATATCACAACAAAAAAAGATAACTTTTGAATTAAAATAATGGTCATAATTCCACCGAGGGTTGAAAAAAATCCTCTTATATTCAAATAGTCTCCCAATGTAGTAAGAGATAGAAATAAAGTCTTTTCTCGTAAAAGAGAAGCGTCGTGCCACACTTTAGACGCATTTTGTGTTTTATAATAATATCTTACACAAAACACGTATAAAATCGTGCCGTTATGGAAAAACATTTAATCTAATGTTGATTCGTGCTCATCAATGCACCAAACTGCTGCTGGGCGTAGAGAGGTTGTCGATTTCTCGTTGCGCTCTGCTAATCTTGCTCTTATCTTTCGGAGTATCTGGTTCTCCGGTCTCCATGGCGAACATCTTCATCTTCTCTTTGAAGGAGAGCTTTTCTGGTACGGCTTCGCTACGCGTCTTATCTTTCTGTTGGGCCTGTTCAGCCAAGCGTCGAGCTCGTGGGTCGCGGTAGACCTACAAATAGTATATATTACAGAAAATGGATTTATATACAAATAAACTATTACGTTTTCATTTAAACAAATAAGGCTACGTCGACATGCCCTTGAAGAAATATCAAGTTTAAATTTGTAACAAATAGAGAACAGTAGGCAACGAATCTGGGTAGCTTTTGTAAACAGTCTGACGATGATTACTAAATCGAAACGCGTCACAAAAACAGTTTTATTTACGAAACGTTGTGTTTACACAACAAAATTTCATCTAAATGATGTAAGAGCTTTACCAAATAAAAGCATCTCTTACAATCTAACTACAACTTCATTTCTGTATGTTTTTCAAGTTCGAGCATTTAAATTCGTCCTGCTTTTTTTTAAATTTTCCGAATTTTATTTCTAAGCTCACTCAAGGTCTTGTGTACCTTGTCACCTGGGTTCGCCATGATCAAATTTGACATATTCAACACCATATATAAAAAGCGAAAACAATGGCAAGAACGTGACTAGATTGATTGAATGGTAGATGAACCTCACCTCTTGGGCTCCGATAACACCTGGTGTCGCAACGGCTATACCTCCACTACCACTGGGATCTGTAGGAGTAGCAGGTGACGCGAGCATGGACTCAGCCTGACGGATGAAGCTCTGAAAGAAAATTCATCCAAATGAGCATTCATATTTTGTAATATTGAATGATAATAATTTATATTTCTAGTATTACAGAACTAATAGTCTATATTTTTTGAATATTAACATACATAGACATGGTGGCATTATGCGATTTCTTCTTAAAAAAATATCATTGATCATCACTAATTCATTTTAATGTTCTCAGCACTGTTTTTTTATTTTCATTCATTATACCCATACATTCATTTTGTATTGCAAACTAGATTCTATTTACCTTTCACTAATATGAGGAATTATTCACTTAAATTATATCAGATTATGATTACCCTACATTTTGAGATGCTGAATTCGAAGCTATTTTAAAATAGTATTTTTTTAAGGAATTGGCATAACGTCAAGGATGTTAATGGGTATTTTGTAACATACTCGGAGAAACAGCAATGGTGAGCCAACATCATATTTTCTACAGTCTCTTTAAAAAGTCGGGGGACCGTATAATAAACAGTTAAGAGAGTCTTAGGAAAAGTAGTTAATTATTAAGATTTTGCAACTGATCTGATGGTGACTGTGTAAGTGGCCTTAATATAATTTTATTCAAGGGTGATTCAAAGGTTGTTGTCCAATGATCTTGAACGTTGAACATCAGATCTCCATCAGGTAATTAGAAAATATACAAATATGGTATTTGATATGCTTCTTTTAGAAGTACTTAAATGTATAACAAACGTTTTCCTGTTTTCAGGGTAAAAAATATGGAGTGGTTTGAAAATATGACCTATGAAGGACCTTGTCTGAATATAATTTTTTGCCACGTTCTGATCCAGCGACTCAAAATATATAGAAATAGATGTGAGGCTCGTGAAAAAAAATCCAGAATCATATTTTTTTCCGCCGATCCCGAAGATGAAGTATTACTACTATTTATGGCAAAAAACGATGATTTGAAGTGATTAACAAGTTTGAAATGTTCGGATGAATAAGTGATGTAGCAGGCAAAAGATACAAATGAAATGGACTTTGGAATGATAAGAAATATACATGGCATGGTGAACGAAAGATGCATTTCTAATGTGATCACTAGGTTTCTGGAGAGTACCTTGATTCTCTTGGTGCAAAACAAATTTCTTAATCAAAATCCAGTATGCTGCATACAAAAGACATAAAGGAATTAGACATTTGACAGACACAAAGTCGCAAAAATTGTCTCATGACTTGTTACTTCCCACCAATAGATTTTTGTATATGCCTATACATCACAAAAATACATATCAATAACTTCCGTCGGTCTGTATGTAGGTTGATTGGCGTTTTTGTCACTGCGTCATCCCGGTAGAGCTAACGATATCGATGCAATTTTAGGAGCCAAAGAGCTTACACCAGTCCTTTGCAAACTCTTTAGGTTGACCTACCAACGAGGCGTGTTCCTCACCGGATGGAAGATCGGTCGCGTGCAAACCATCCCTAAGAAGGGTAGAATAATTCTGCCCGGCAACTATAGAAATGGACCATCTACTGCCACTCTACTGAGCTAGAGTACTGCTTGCATGTATAGAGTGGAGTACTGCATGTGTACAGTGGAGTACTGCTTGCATGTGTAGAATGGAGTACCACGTGCATGTATAGAATGGAGTACTGCGAGCATGTATAGAGATGCACTCCGAAGCACTCTGTAAAGCTTCTGGACACAATCCAGAAACGAGCAATTCATCTAGTAGATGAGCCTCTTTTTTAATCAAAACAACACTGCACATAAAAGGCTGAACATTCTTATCTATGTTATTCCGATAATGCACAAAAAATTGCAGCAAGATCGGCTGAATACATTTTGAGTAATTGAGGATCAAATTTCTATTTGATGCGTAATAAATAATTGTTTCACTTTTTGTTAAATCGGTTTATAACTGGAAAAATCATTTTTGGAATTCAAAAAACTATTAAATAACGGCATCCCGTGTGAATATCAATGAAATCACAATATTGGCCGATTTTTGTCAATTATCGTAATAACATAGATACCATACTCAAGCATTTTCAGCTCTCTACGTGCAGCTGTTATGATTTAAAAAGAGTAAAAAACGTATTTTCAAAGATTTAGAGGATATTTGCAAGTTAACAATTGAACCTAGTGACCGAAATCAGAACCTTTTCAACAGAATTCCATAACGAACAACTTTAGCGATGTGTTGTAACAGGAAACAGAGAAAAAATATATTTTTTATATAGTCAAATAATGTAATCAATCAATCTCTCCTATTATCGAAATTCACTTACATTTGGATCTTCCCGGACGGTCTCTTCCAGTTGCAACGTTGTGGGCGGTTGCGATTGCTGGGGCGACTGCGGAGACTGTTGCTGAGGGCTGCTGTTAGCCGAGGTATCGTTGAAGGACACCCGCTTGGTGGTCTCCTTCACTCTCATAGACATCACTGCGAAGCTGGATCCCCTTTCTGGGGGCGCTGGGGGCTGCGTTTGGTTCTCCGTCGGCGAATGCTGCTGTTGCTGGAGCTGCGGTTGTTGCTGGTAAGGTTGCTGCTGTTGAGCCTGCTGTTGCATTTGAGGCTGAGAGTGGTGGAGTGGCTGTTGGTTTTGGTGCTGTTGAAGGCTGTAACAGTATAGACAAATGTGTGAATATGTGTATGCACTCTACAAAATTTTTGACCTACTATAGATATGCATGTCTTTAGTCTAGACTCATCAGTTTCGCCCCGAGATCTGACAGTTAAGAGCAATTAGATTGTATATACCTAACCCCTATGTAAGGGTGTGATAGCAACATTTATATCCAAATGTCGCTACTATTTTATCAGTACACTCACCCATTAGTGCTCAAAGCATTGCCATTGGGTTTGAGGATGGAAGCAGGGGGTAATTGTGATGATTCCAATTTACTGGTGCTTGTTGTCGTCGTCAAAGGACTACCAATAGACTGCGTAGTGATGGTTTGTAGAGGTGGGCTGGGGCTGGGCATCTTTGGTGATGGACTTTCCTTTGAACATACAAACAATGATAGGTTAAATGTGGAACCCCTATAATTAATTACAGAAAGAAAAGTTGAGTGCGCTTTCTGAAATGTTGATTATATAGGCCAATTATCTGGATCATTTACAACTGATAGAGAGAACATTAATATGTTTTTCAAAGACAAATATAAAGTTAAGCTCAAATATTTGAAAACAATTGCTAGATGTTAACTAAACGGCGAGAATAATTGATTCACCATATAAACAACATGGATAATGAAAACTGTATAGCAAACAACCAACCTTTTCTGTATCGTCATCATCCATCTCAGCCGCTTCCATGGCCGCCCTCCTCTGGAACTCTCTCTCGAGCTGCAACACTCTCAGTTGTTCCTCTTGTTGCGGCGTTCGCCGCGGCAGCGCTGCCAGTTCTCTGATCTGCTGTTCCTGCCATTGACGCGCCGCTTCTCGTCGAACCTCTTGCTGTCTCTCTTGCTCCTCTCGAGCCCAGGGATCGCGCGCTGGCGGTTTGTTGCCGCTACCCGCTATGGCTAAGTAAATAACCAGAGTAAGAAATTATAAAGTTAACACTTCTGAGATTATTGATTGAGAATATTGGGGCGACTTTTGGAAGAGATATTTCAAAATGATTCGGCGGGTAATCGTACTATGATTCATACACTTTGGTTATGGTGATGTTGAGGCGGAGGTAAGAGAACAGACAACGAAGGCAACAAGAATAGCAGGATGTTTAAATAACACAATACCACTGGGAATTGATATTAGCAATAACATGACGGTACGGCGTCCCAAAAGCTGAGAGATTTCTTCCGCTCTAGGAAATTGTATCCACCGGAACAGCTACTACTACTCTACAAGGCCCAGATCAGACCACCGTTGGAGTACTGCTCGCATGTTTAGGGATACACTTTGAAGCACTCCCTACTGGTTCGGGATACAAACCAGATACGAGCACTACATCTAGTGGATGCGCCTGACCTTACAAAGGACCTTCACAATCTAGGCCTCCCTCGGGGTACGTGCCCGATCTTTCCTTAAATTCTACAATTCTTAATCTTACCTGTAGGGTAGAAAGCCATCTTTGGGGGATCCTGCAAACTAGCGGAGTACAATGGATGCGTGCTAGTAGGCGGTGGTTCTGGCACGTCATCCTTCTTGTGATGCGGTTTAGGGGCGACGGGCGGCGTTTTGTACGTGGGGGACATCGGGTTCTGGTAGGAGTTCTGTTGAGTCGGGTACGAGTTCTGTTGGGAGGAGTAGGAGTTTTGTTGGGAAGAGTAAGAGGAGCCTTGCTGGGGCGAATACTGTTGCTGATGCTGTGTGTGATTGTAGGTGGGGTGGGGATTGATGCTCAAGTTCTGCATGCTTTGCGCGTTTTGGGACATCATGTGATTGTAGTATTGTTGCTGGTAGTAGTCGCGCTGTTGGTTGTACTGGACCTGGAAGACATAGGAAGAAACGTTTAAATTAAGCGAAGGCAGGAAATTGTTATGCAATATCGGTGGGGTTCCCATTGGAGATCGTTTCGAAACAGGGCTTCTGGTTCAAAATTGCTTCAATACATGCCCTTACTCCGCTTGCTTGATCAGCGTTATGAATCCAGGTACTCAAATATCTGTATATTTTTCTACTACTGTTAAAAACATATCGCAGTCCCACTCACCCTGTTCTGCCGCCTCCTGACCTCCTCGCTCATCTCGGCCAGCTTGGCCGCCCCTCTCAGGTGTCTGTCCTCCTGGACCGCCCTCGTCACTAAAGGCCCGTCCACCTTGGCGACGTTTCCGCTGCTGGCATATCGCGTGATTTCGCCCGCCGCGTGGTGCTTCAGCGCGTCGTCGCTTTTCGACGGCCGGATCTCGGACGGGAGTCGGTCCGTCGGCAGGTCGGCAAGTCGGCCAGTGTGGATCGCCGGTTGGCTGGGGTACCTGCTATGAGTCCATTCATTTAGAAGCAAATACCAACAGATTAATCAAATGCAGACATCATAAAAAATGGGGTTAGGTTTGTTGCTGGAAAGCTGAGACTAAATCAAGGATGGCAAACGTTGTGCAATGACAAGCATCGCTTACAATCACTGACGATTTTCCGTCGGACACGCTGACTGTCGCTATTTAGCACAAAATCCCCTCTTGTGCGATTAAAACAATAGTGATTTAGAGATTCAATATAAATGTGAATAAGAGTAGATTGAATTATTAATTTTGAAAATAAAATGAAATAAATATTGTCGATCCTGCACATATATGAAAAGGATCCAAAAAATCATCGCATGAATACATAATATTCAATATCTCAAAATTCTGAAGGGTTCACCAACAGCACAAGATTCGATATTTTTGCTGGTATCTGCATCTCCAATACAGACAGTTTCGCCCTTGTTGGAACTCACCAGGTCGTGGGACAGCAGACAACAAAAAAAAATAGAAGTCAGAATAGGTGGTAGATACCGACACTTAATATAGGTGTGCAAAGGATGAATCATAATACTCTTTAATAAAATCAGATATAGAATAACTCGAATATTATTTTTTTTATCCACTACATTATCCAACGATTTTATGATTCGACAATTCACAGTATGCATTTTCAATGTGTGCAGTGTAGGATATTCAAGATCACTTTCTTGTGCCAATATTTGTGTTTTAACATCAAGATACTGTAATTGTGTATTTAGGTATTCGAATTGCATCCACTAAAATCATACATGTCATGCAATTTCTGTATGTAAAATAATCACCTAAGAGGATACTGAACGATGACAAACGAGTCGAAATCGGTTGGACCAAAGGTGGTGTTCAACCAGGTGAGATACTTCCGGAACACTCTATAAAAGAGGTACGTATTGTAAGGAAATGAAGGACATAGAATAGTTTTTATAATCCGGTGCTGGTAACGGATAGGTATGTATGTTGTATTTCAGAGCTCTTGGAATTTACATAGTCATTTCCACGACCGAGAGTTTTATAAACAGCTACAAAGCTACCTCATATCATTCAAAATAACTTTATTATGAAGGTCAATGCTATCTCGGCCAGTAGAAGACGGTATCGCCACCCGCTATAAAATTCGCTCTACTTAACCGTTTCATTTATTTCTTCGCCTACCTCATCATTTCCTCATGCCTCAGTCTTTCCGATTGCCTGAATACGTCTTCTCTTAAAAGACCACCACCAGTATTGCTGTATCGCACTTCTTCCTGTCTTATATTCGGATTTATGTGTAATGGTTGCTGTAAGCCGCTGTTTCCATAACTGCCGTTGTGGGTGGGACTTGGATATGACTGGCCCTATAAAACAAAACAATGATCATAAGATGTTCAATAAAACGAGCTGTATTCCAAACTCCCTCTAATGAATAAGGCATGAAATTTATCAAATTTGATAGGATAAGGTTGACGGATGCAAAAATCAGTGCATGCTAGCGTATAAACTAGATATGGATGGAGTTTCGTTTTTATGCTACACTTGTAGACACATATTTGAGATATCGAATCAGTGGCAGCAGAGTAATACGTAGCCATACAACAACGTGCGATATATTGGTAGAAATCCTCTATCGTTTAAGCGACACTGAGGCCCAAGGAACCGTCGCCATAGATGAATATAATATACGTAGACGCGCTGGGTTACGTTGGTTGTTTTATGTCGAAGTATCGAGAGTTTTTCAGCTTGCGAGTTATTCAATCACCCTTTTTATTTAAGTATGAAACACACAACGAGTAATGTTGCTGAGAGGGTATGATATAAACGATCTAAAAAACATTTGGGACAAAGATGTTGACAAACTAGACCAGATGCATGGCAGCAAAATTTCAGATTATATGGAAGGTCACAGTAGCAAAACGATAAACAATAACCCTAACAATAAATAAACTATTGTTGAATAGCGTCGGTCCATAGAGAAACTTAAAAAATGTAATCACTTGTTTAGTGTAATGTTGATGCTTACCGTATGATTTCCATAATATGGCATCTTGCCATCCTCTGTCGCGTAGTGCCTCTGGTAGGGGGCGGCCGTGGAGGTGGCAGTGTAGTACCCCTGCACGTTCGGATAGCTGCCCGTCCTTCCCACTTGCTCATCGCCGTGCAATCGATGCGTGGAGGGAGGACTTTTCAGGTTGGGGATGGACTGGTGGAGATGGTTGGCCATCCCCGGAGGACGGGAGATGGCCGACGCAGGGGCCGGAGGGTAGTACGCTGACGCGGGTCGCTGCTGCGCGGAATTGGCCACCGACGAATGCAGGGAGTTCTGGGAGCTGCGGAGTACCGACGTCCTGGAATTAAAGTGTCATTAACGTTATTGCCATCATGTAGATAAAAAGTTCTGTCCCCCAGTACCGACAACACATGAAATTGAATTTTCTGAATTTTTACAGCTAGTTACTACAATTTGTTATATGAATGAAAAGGTTAATCGCACTGTTGTCAGATTTTCTAAAGTAAAAATTGTTTCAGGCCTTTTTTGAACATAATCTATCATAATGTCGCTATAGCCTCAACAGTACTTAGTTTAGTTATTTTTATTTGTATTTTTTCACTGTATATTCTTGTATATTTACTATAACTTTTCTTTATTGTTGGTGTTGGTGGTAGTGTTGGTGTTATTGGACTTGGTTTTTTATATTGTTTTTTTGTCTCACCTGTAATTGGCATTATAATGCTGTTGGTGGGTTCTTTATAAATGAATAAATAAACAGTAAGATTGATTTTCGACAATTGAAAGTGGAAATGGGTATAGTTTCAGTTAATATGTTAGTTGATGGCTTATATATGCGAATAAAAACTCACCTATCGCCAAGATGTTGAGGACTGGGCACCTTATTCCTGTAAATGCTCAGATTCTGGTAGAACCCTCCATCCTGTGGCTGCGGTTGCTGCTGTTGGTGCAAGTTGTGCGTGCTGCGGCTGCGCATACCGGGCGTGCCGCCGTTCTGCGTGAGGTGTGCGGCGCCAGCGGTAGGGCGGCCGTACGCCTCTGGGGCAGGCGGTTGGTAGAGGGGCGGCCGGGAGGGGTCGCCGCCGCCCCCGCCGCCCGCCTGGATCTGGTGCAGCGCCGGCACCGACTTGGACGCCGGGATGGCGCGCTCCTGGTCCACCTTAGATGGCAGATCGCGCTCCGACATTCGTCGGGGCCCTGCTGTGCAGATACAGAGAAAGGTTAGCTCAAGAGTAGTCTAGGTCGTCAAAATGTTTGCACACGGTCAGGTGCACTGTTTCCAGGCCTGCTAAGATTTGGTGATTATCAATATTTTCTAGTGAGTAGAGAAGTTCCGACAGTCAAATAGTACTCAATTTATTTCTACCGCTGACCGACAGTATCAGATTTCAAAATTAAAATATCTGGTAGTTCGGTCAACATAAAAGCGTTTATTAATACCACAACGTTTTGGCGTATTTCAATGCCATTTTCAGGAACAAATTTTTTCCAAAATATAATCATATTGAACTCCAAAAAGATCTAACTTCCAAAAGTTAGATAGTACAGAAAAAACTTTACATTGGGATCGAATCACAAATATTCGGTTACCAAGACTGAACGATGATACCCGATATTGGATAAACGTTATTGTGAATAACGCTATGCGAGACCACTATTCGCTCGTTGTTTGAATTATATATGTATTGTCATTATTTAGTTCAGCAAAAATCTAACCGCTTTCATGCCTACAGGTCTCTGTATTGAATAATCAGAATATCGAAAACAACTAAGTCTGGCAACGAATATCACTTAAACCTGGAATAACCATCTTTTACTGACTTAACAGCACCTAACGCGTGCAGAATGAGTCTAAGAATCCAGCTAAAAAACTAGGTAGCATATGGAATCAATGCCACGTTAAAGAAAGAAACATTAATTTTTGAAAGTGTACTGCCACCTCACCCAAAAGGTCAAGATATTCGATCAATATTTTATATACCTAGTATAATAGTTGATAGACAAAAGCGTTATGCATGTGATTCACTTACTCGATATGTGAAATAAATATGAAAATATCCAACACAAGCAAGCGTTTCAATGTTGATAAATAGAACTGAGAAGGATGAGCTTGAAGCGCTACTATAAAACTGAAAGTCTTATAATTACACGTCAAAACACATCCTCATTGCCTCCAAAGCACAGAAAGATGGCTCAAATGGGTTTTACTACATCATAAAATGTCTGTTTTATCTTAATTTGTATTTACTTCCCTGTTTAGCATGCTCCACATATCTGTGTACTTAGTTGATATTTACTAGATATGCAAAACTGTTGGAAATACAATTATATATATTTTATTATAGTTCGTCCTTAATTCAATACGAATGAAGAAAACTATTGCCTTAGGGTACTTGTGTGAATGATTCCATATGCCGCATAGCCAATAAGCAACTTTCAGCAATAATTATCATGGTGAAATATATGTATATTCAAAGGAAAATATTAATGGTGGTGGTAATATTGATGATAGTGATCATACCATAAGGACAAAACAAAATAGTGCAATGTAATGATCAGTCTAGATGGCGTGATTATATTATCAATATAAAGGAAAAAGTTTGGAATAAACGTACTTATTCATACCATATGATCCCATCAAGTAAAATGTAAAGTAGGCCGGATGAACCCTAAGATATATTTGCCTACATCGCAGGGTCTACTGACAATTACTCAATACAAATAAAGTATAAATCGGTATAAATATGTCAGTTTGTTCATTATGATGTTTCAACAATCACATTCCTATTCAATCCGTTTGACACCGTGTAGTAATGTTTGATATAAAATACCATACTTGGAAATACTTTTTTATAGTAGCAATAATAGTTTTATAACTATAACAAACTCTTGGTCTTTATCTCCATAGAATATAATAGGTCAGGTCAACTCATTATATCACTGCCAGTTATATAATACATATTATATTACATGTGCAAACAAAATACAATCAATCAACATTTGTTCCAAATATACTGTATTTGGTATTTTATATCGTGTCACACGGCTATGACTAGAACTATACATCTATAGCATATTAGGGCTGCGATATGATGATATAAAACAGATGATTCAAAATCGAGAACAATTCTCTATATTGTTCCATAGTTATGTATCGAAAATTCTATGGATTGCGTACTGCGTCAAGTCTGTATATCAATAAAAAGTAATTATTATACGCCTATGTAAAAGCGCTGCATTTATTGGGTACTAAAGATACAGATTACAAAGATATGAAGAACCTTTGAAGGTGAAGAACAAATAACTTACTGGAACAATCTGTGTAAGAATCATTTAGTGTATCAGCTGCAATGAGCATGTGTTAGAAAATACCATCTTCTTTTCAACCAATATTTCTCTGATAACGTAACACCTGCAGTACTTGAATTCTTCTACAAGGAGCGACTTTGAATCATTCTGCGTAAAAATAAAACAGCTTGGTGACTATAACGCCTCAGGTATATTTTGGGAAGCTAGCGATCAGATGTAAGATATAAGCTGCTTATATTGTACCTCTAATTTATATAATAGGCGTTTAGGATTCGCATGTGCTTTTATATAACTTTGAACGTTGGTAGATTTTGTTATCATTCTATTGTATTGCCGTTGGAGGGCTAGTTTCTTCTGAAGTGGATAAACCACAAGCGAATATCATGTACTGCCTCAACACGCGTCAGTTACAGATAATTACTGAAAACAGATATCCAGCAAAAGATCTAGGGTAGGATTTTGAAGGAGTTTATATAAGACAGTTATCAGAAACTTCAAGAGTATCCACTCAAATAAAAGGGATCCTTGTAGATTTGCCGTTGTAAATATAAAATGAGATGTCATGTGAAAATTAGACACGTGATGTCGGCACATAATACATATTACATTGAGTATCGCTTGCAGTCAATAGTGGAATTTCTATTGGTTAATAAGAACCAGTTTATAATCATTTTACCATGTGCTATGTTCTGCAAAGTCTAAAGTAAGAATCCTCTGAACAAAAATTAGCATAACTACCTTCCACTCAATATTCCAGAAGATCAAAATACGAGTCATAGGATGTATGCATAGCCTGTTGGTATAAGCATCGTTTTTAACGGAACGAACATTTAGCGAACATGCATCTTTCTAAAAAATAATAATTGTTACTACACCACCGTCTACATCTTACCGCCCTCAACACACAACATGGCAAGTATGCTCGCTATCAGCCAATCGCCTATAGCAAGTTGCATCTTACATCTTATCGCCTACATCCCAAAGTATACCGTAGACTCGATAGACCAATCAAGAAAAAATGAAAACAACGATTCTAGACATACTAACAGAACACCGCTTGTGCAATTATATGAAAGATAAATGTAACTTCTTTAACATTTTTGGGTCATCCTTTTTATCCTGGCTCTTAATCAAAAAAAATGTTGCAGCTGGCTTGTGGACTCTTGAAAGTACAAAAAGACATTCATTTTTTTAATTACAATGAAATAGACATCAACTCATCTCCAAGTGTCGCCCTCTATGGGGACGCGCATTGGCAACTTGGGAAATCGAACGTCGTAACACTGATTTACAGCGACATATCTATATATGTTGGCGCTTCAAGGCAGTCTAGGTGTTAGGATCTTTGACTACGCAAGCTGCCAATGGGCGTCCCCATAGAGGGCGACACTTGGAGATGAGTTGATGTTGCTATCACACCTTTGACTGGGTTACGTATATACCATCCGATTGCTCTTTACAGCTAGACCGCCAGGCTATACTGCCGAGTCTAGGCTAAAGACGAATCATGCATATCTATGGCAGGTCTGATGCATAGTGGACAGCATACACTTAATGACATAGACATTAATTTATCTACTGCCTCCAGGGTAAAAATTTTTGTTCTCAATTAAGATTTTCCTAAGGTGAACTCTTTGCTATGCCTGGAACCAGTGAACAAATTCAAATATTCCTTGTGCTGGGCTCCCTTCCGAGCACGTGCATCAGCCTTATCAGTACTTATATACGTACTATGCGAAATGAAAACATAATATTACTGATAAACACACTTCATTCCATATAATTGCATATGCAATTTTCTGTTAACATTCTCCAGACAAATTGCGCTATTGATTGGCCTATATGGAAGCGAGGAAACAAAACAAAAACGAACATCGATATGACAAATGGAAGCGCGACGGGTAATCGTACTCTTACGACGGTAAGCGGCAACTTGCAAATCCAAAGCGGCTAACCTAGCAGCTGCGTCAACTTCAACGACCTCCTCGCGCTCGATACACGCGCAACTCTGACTTTTCCGCGATACTTTCGGCGAGTCGGCGCAGTACTTGGATACCGGGCACGACTTTTTGGCGTATCTGCAGCATTTCCTCACTGTCCGTTTGCTCTTTATGTCCGAACAGCTCTTCCAGGCTTTCGCGAGGTACTTTTTCCTCATTAAGATCACCTTGGGAGGCTTGCCACCGTTATCGCTTTTTGATTTCCTCGCGCTGTTTCGCCTGGTTATTATGTAAGAGTCTGGGAACTTTTTGTGTCTACGCTGTATATCCGTTAATCTTTCTAAGCTATCACATCGTACTAATTGACTGTTGAACGGTTTGTATTCTAATATTTCGCTGTAACGGCGTCTATACTTCGGCTTTTTAGGTAAAGAGGTTAGTTTACCTTCGTTTGCATCCTTTATAGTTTCCAAAGCTGCTTCTTCAGTTACATTTGCGTCTACTTTGTTAGTCTTCAAGATACCCTTCAGCTTAGGTTTTCCGCTATCATCTACTTTTAAGTCTTCGGTTTTGGTCCCTAGCGTAGGTGTAAAATCGACATTAAAAATACAATTTTTAAATTCGCATCTATGGCTAAATTGGTCCAGGTTTGATTTTTGACTGAGCGACTCTTCGGATTTGAATTTGCTCAAGCTAGATCCGAATTTATTATTTTTCGAAGACAGGTCTGGTTCCGAAATGAATTTGACCACAGTTTTCCTCACAGGCGCGTCATCCCGACCGACCCTCTTTTTGTCTATACATTCCTTACTGAGCTTCAGATTAAATTCGCTCTTCGAATCTGATCCATTCAAGCTCCAATCGTGCAGTAATTTCAAAATTTCTAGTCTTTCAAACTCCGTTAACTTATCGTTCAGCTTCTCCTCGCTGACGCTTTTACTCCTATTTGTGGCAAATTTTCTTTTATACAACTGAGGAACACTGATTGCTTTGCTCTTGAATTGCTCTGAGAGATCCTTCACTCTCCCATGCCTGATTTCGTAAGGTGATCTCCAATTCTTGTGTTTCACTGGAGTATCTGGGTCTATCTGACTGAGATCCAAGTTTGACTCGTGAATGCAACTATTTATACTCGAAGTCGAGCTGGAGAGATCTTGCAAGGAACTAGAAGCCAGCCTATTTTGTCGCCGATTCCTGGCGCTTATGCTCAAAAACTTATCCGTATCATCGATATCATCTATATCGTAAGCGTTATCGTGAACATCTATGGTAAAACTTTTTCGTTGCATGAAGTTATTGGCTTTGTCTCTCCATGACTTCTTCACCTGCTCGGCTGTCTGAGTAAGCATCGTCTGCCCAGATTCGTCATAAGTCAGTGTTACGTTTTTCGGACTGGGCTCGGAGAAGTCGGTGACTTGGAGATTGAACACAGGCTCGTCGGTTTCGATCTCGATCCGGGGGATCGTAAATTTCCGTTTCTCCTGCTTGAACAGGCTGTCGTCAGAGTTGAAAAAGATATTGTGTTTGGGCTTTGTGGCAGGAGGGGTGAATATCCGATAGCCTCTAGGGCTGTACAGCGATTCTTGAGAGCTCTGCACCGTGTCGTAATAGTAGTTGTCCATTCCAATGGCTGCATGCGAAAAACGGTATTTTTGTCACCTGGTTTGATACGTGAATTTTTTTAGGGGTCATTGTGGTAGTTTGGCAATAAACTGATAATTTTATATACAAAAGAAAACAGAAAATTTTCGATTGATATGTTATCTTTAATCGTTTCAGGTAATTTCGTAACCGTGCTTTTTCCACGCTTATTTCAGAAGAACAGTGAGTCAGCATGTCCAGATTTCACCATATGTAGAAGGAATCACTGATGCAATCGGTAGGATAGGGCAATGCTATGAAATTTAGACCAGATTCTCAAGGAACTTTACCATCAAGCCCAATAAACAAATATCAGTCAGAGTCAGAGATAATTCTAGAGGTAAAACTGAGAGAGCAAATCAATACTAAACGAAATGAGATGAAGAAATGTAGAATAGCTGACCATGTATAGAAGGGGCATCACAAAATAACTTGCGGCGACTGTGAGGTCATACAGAGAGAAACTCGCACTGGTATCGTTGAACATTCAAGGTATTTACAACAGCGTTTATTGTTCGCCCAGTGTTGAAATACAGAGTCGGATCAAAAGTAGGGCTGAATTTCTGTATCGGGAGTGATGGAGGTCAGTCGGGCCATCTGGGCGTGGTAATGGGGAGTAAGCACGTCGATTCTAGATAACCTCGGTTAAAAAATGTCATCTAAGATGAAAAAAAATATCGAGTTGCGTTACGCCATTTAATTCTGACCCAAACACGGAAAAACGTGACGGAAACCCTCAAAAACGCCTACGGAGATGCTACCATGAGTCGCTCAACAGTGTTCGTGTGGAAAAAGACAGAATGAGTCAAGGATCAAATCCATGCTCATCTGCTTTTTTGACCGTCGGCGTCGAGGTGTCTTTTGGACAAACCGTGAATGCCAGATTTTACGTGGACGTGCTAGACAGGTTGCGCAAACGCATCAACCGCGTGCGGCCATCTGTCGCAAATTCTTGGAAGCTTCTACCAGTCCAGATCTTGCTTTCCCGGACTCCTCTTTCCTCTCTCCTATCAAGCGGGACCTCAAGGGAAACCGATACAGCTCCGTAGAACACGTGCGTCTTCCAAGGGGATCCCGGAAAGCGAGTTCCAGAAGAAGTATGCGCAGAAGGAATCACGTTATACGCGTTGTGTCGGAGCACAAGTGTGCTATTTCGAGGACTACTAAAGAATTGTACCGATTAGTTCAATAAAAGAAATTAACTCAATTCAGTCCTACTACTTTTTGATCATACTCTTCAAAAACCATTATGGCAGCAATTAATAAGAAGATGAGTACCACAGCTGTGCCAGTTGTGGCAAGACGCATTGGGAGGAGGGTGTTCGTTGGAGCAGCATATAAATACGCATGGAAAAGCCTGAAAACGATTGAAGTTATCATATCAATTTTAACGTGGTAGAACAAATTTACATGAATAATAGAAGTACAAAGTGACATTTGAAACATCGGCATTGTCCATAAATTAAAAATATGGTTTTATTATGCTTTATGTACTGAAGGGCGGAAAATATTGAAGTACCTTCAAGGAACTATCAATGTAAGTTGGGGTTGCTTAGTTTTAGGATTCCGTCAACAAGGATGAATTCATTTTACAGCGACATTCCTTGATCTTTCAACAAATATATATCATATTATGCCCAAATAAATTTTTAAGTTCTCCGGATTATCAGAAATATCATTAATATAATTGTATAATGATCAGTTATGAACCGAATTTACTTCCTCCTTCCAAAACACCGCCAAAACTTGATAGAATGCTCGAATAGAAAATGTTGGATCTTCAACCCCTGCTAAGTAATTTTGAAAAATATTATATACTGATTCTTTAAACCCATTTATTCTTATGGTTTCTCAAAAAAAGCTCTACATATAATTTTGAACATCTTGAACAAGTATAACGGTGGTTAACTGTTAAGTTATTTTTATATGAAACGTCTGAATGAATATTCATTGTCCACATATGACCACTTCAAAAAAACATTCATCACATTTCCACACAGGATGGTGACCTGTAGGATCTATTTATGAAAAAGTATATTCTTTGAGCACCTAGTTTCTTACGGCTACTGTTATTTTTATATTAGTATCACTATTTACGACATCAAAGTTAGCTTCCAATTTACGCCAATTTTATGTTAAGCGATAGTATAAAAATTGAGCTAGCGTTTCAGGTCTTAGCTTACCTACTGCGTAAATTTCTGGCTCTAAAGATATTAATGTTTTATACTTTCCATGTCTATGCAAATGAATGTGACGGCACCTGCATATTTTTCCTGTATGTGAAAAATTAGGTTTATAAGAATGAGAAATTTCAAAACAATTCATCACTAATCTCAATAGTGCAATGAATACTAAAGATTTCGCGTATTTTATTTATTACATCAACAAAAGAGCAGTGTTATGAATTGAATGTACTGACTTCTGCAGCGACCCTATTTCAAATTGAGTCTTTTGAAAAATTGATATTCATTTTGATGTCAATTCTGAACTCCCGAACATTATTAATATTACATAGTATTTTAGTTATTCAGAGACTTACCTCTATGGGGTGGCGTTGGACTGGGTTGTTGTAACAACGTTGCCAAGCCATGGTACACGGCTCCTGCTTTAGCGACCTCCAACGTCACTACACTACCTGTCCTTTGTAAGAATTCAGCTGCTTTTTCTTGAGTTATACCTACGAAAAATAACATTTTAAAATCAAGATTTGATCAACTGTTTTATTTTTCGGAATTTCCAAATTTGGTGACATCATGGGAGTGAACGTGAAACGCAACCAAAGCAGGTAAATAATTCTGGCAGTGTGAATCGATCGACTTTGCTTTCCCTGAACGATAAAGGCGCCGAAATAGTATTCTCAGACAGATTGATCTTCATGGTGAATGAAACGTACGCTTCTTTGGTATATATACGTCGTATTTGAGAAAAATAGTTGTTTGACCAATTGATTGAAAAATAAGGATATTTAAGATAAGATTATTTTCCTCAAACATCGGCTGACTTTATAGATATTAAGTAGGCCGAATGGTCGAGCTTTTGAAGTGTCACACTTTCGACAGGAAAGGCTAGTGGTGATCCAGCTTTTTTGACTGAAAGGGCTACAAGCTTTTATCTGTCAAGAAAAGAAGAAAACTATCGCTTCTATTAACTGTATTATCCTTCTTCAAATAATTTTTCAAGAAAGCACCTCTATGAATTACGTATGATAAGACAAGTATTGGATCAAATGTTTTCTTTTTATCTTGTAATATTATAGCGAAAAGCATGAGACGAATCATCTGTTTTAATATCCTAAATAGAAAATCCCTGCTAGAACTTTTTTTTTGTTAATCACTGAATGATTCATAGTAATTAGTTTTTTATCGTTAAGATATTTTCACTACGTAGTTCAGTTCCTCGGCGCAAATATGTCGGAATGTATTCTCTGTTTTTCCTATTTGATGTAAGTTTTGAATGCACTATTCTGGAATGACCCTGGTACGTGCATGTTAGTATGAAGGACTGTATGTATGTACATATTGAGAAAAATAAAGTTGGCCTGCAGAATGATCGAGTTATACGAAACAGAAACGTCGTACTGCCTGGAGCGCAGATAAAAGGTTAGTATGATCTATTGTTACACGACCTGAGGTGGATAATGTTTAGCTAACTTCTAGCAGTGCGACGTTGCCATTCAGTTCTTTTAATTAATTCTGGAGGCGAAATTATTTTTTCACAATATGCAAATTCTGTTCGCATGAGAAAGACAATTAAATAATCCAAATTAATGTACAACTTGAAAAACAGAATAAATCTGATGTATCTCAACAATCAGATCTGATTGATGAAAATAATGCAATTCGTCAGTGTACTCTAAATATTATGCCACGTGACTACGCGCCGAACCGTGTCTAAGCTTTAAATGAATTCCTTACCTAATAATGACTGGCCATCAACACTCAGCAGCTGATCTCCAGCTGCCAATCGACCGTCTCTATCAGCTGCTCCTCCAGCTACTACAGACTTTATATATATACCTAGTCGTTCCTGTCCCGCTCCTTTAGCTGCTACGATTGACAGACCCATGCCACCGCCTGATTTGTGAAGTCGAATCACTTGAACCTAAAAACAAAATAAATATAAATAGTAGAAAATATTTAAATGATATATGGACACAATAGAGCCTAAGATGAAGAGAAATGAACGAACGTGAAGCTCCAACTTCTTAACATTGCTGATTCTGTGTTCGTTAGGTTGAGCTTTTTTAACCTCTCCTTGCAACTC
This sequence comes from Bruchidius siliquastri, assembly GCA_949316355.1. Lineage (NCBI taxonomy): Eukaryota > Metazoa > Arthropoda > Insecta > Coleoptera > Chrysomelidae > Bruchidius > Bruchidius siliquastri. The sequence continues at coordinate 10,086,271 of OX438529.1, read as the reverse complement.
ACCTCAGGTTGAGTGGTGCTCAAAGAGGACGGCGGTCTGGGTGCGTTCATATACACCGTCCACTGGCCACTACTGGTAGGCTGAGCGGCCAATCTGCACAGCCCGGCAGCCTGGAGCGGGTGCAGGAAATCCGCCAATCCTGGAGGCACGCCTTGCACCACGTCGCAGCTGTAACCGTCGTCCGGCAGCAACAGTTGAAGAGCTGGTGCCGGTTCCTCGAAAAGCGCCACCTCTCTGCCTTCCGCCCGCGCCAGTTCGTCCGCCACACTCTCTGCTGCCTTCGACGCTTGCTCAAGCATCGACGGCGCTGCTATCTTCTCGTTTGGCTCCGCTAGAATTACATAATACGCATTATTATCAGGATGTCCTCAAGAAAATCTACCATAGTCTTTAATTACGCAAAAAGTTATATCTAATGCGGAAAGCTGCAGATACAAGTTCGAGTCTTCCTCGCACCAAGAATTATGTTGGAGTATTCTCACTCCTGTGTTCACACAGTGGCAGATGCTGATTCATCCAAAAAGTCTTTCTTAGCTACATGTTTTTATTCCTATGAAACCATCAACGTATAACAAATCACACTCACGTTTGTACTGCATGAGCAAAGCTCCCACTTGCATCGAATTCAATTTGAAACAGACAGCCGACAGATTGGCCAGATCTTCCGGAGCATACTTTGGGGCTTGGAGCAGATGAGCGCACTGAACTATCTTCGCGAGGTGGCACTCCGCCGCTAGTTCCAAGCCTTGAGATTCGGCCCAGGCTTGAAGGTTCCGGAGCCGATTGCCTAACCGGACTCCGAAATGTCTGGTGCACAGGTTGGCGTTTGATACTACTGCCGCTAGGGCTTTGGCGGAGATCCAGTGGAAGAGTTGCGAGAACAGTTGGATGGTGAGAGCTGCATTCACCCTGAAATACAAAGAAACCTTTGTGTTTAGACTCCTGAAAGTGATAAATAATGACAACAAATCATCGGAGTGTACAAATCGCCATCCATACTTGTCAAAGTATTCCATAACTAATTATATAACTATTTGAAAGTAAATGAGATATTCCATTTAAATTTATGCATAGAAGGAGAATCCAACGAAACCGAATCCCTCATTTATGAAATCCTAGAGAAAAAACGTATGGTCTGTCTGTAGGTTTGGATTTCCTTGATAAGTATACCTAACCATAGTTGGTCAAAGTCTTCTAAATAATTCGAAAGACAGTCATAATACAACTTTAAACAGGCAGATTCTTCGACTTCTCTCTCGAAACTGTAGCATAGTACAAAATCTTGCCCTTACAACTCTGCAGCAAAAATGTTTCTGATACAGAACATAGAATATAGGTCAAGCTCTGCAAGCTGTGAAATCAAGGTTGTTAATATGGGAGGCCGTATACATTTGAAAAAAGGTGATTTCCTCAAGGACAAAATCAACTTTAACACTTTCAGGTATCGTGAGGACCAAATCAGTCGTCAGTGGTTTTTCCGTGATGGGAACTGAAGATGCCTTCTGAACTTGTTAAAAACGATGAAAAGTAAGTATATTCGTCGTCAGCTGTGTTAATTTGGAGGTAAAAAGACACAACAATAGCAATAAACTCTGATTCTAACGGACATAAAAAATTGTAAATATAAAGCTAGCAACCCGTGATTAACTGAGTAAATCTCCTAGTGAATAACGAGTTGCCTATCCCGATGATTTTCCATCTGTGGAAGCTTTATATTCATTTTGATGCCTGTCAGAAGGCGAGTTTATTACCCAATACAAAACCTGTAATCGACGCTTGATTTGGTCGTCATTGATATGCCAGCTCAGTATGCAGGTCAATCTTTGTCTTTGGTTCAATAAGTGATTGTATTTCAACGAGCTGTAAAAATGTAAAAAATGGGTTCGATTGATTCAAGGAGAGGCCGTCATGAAACCGATCACTCACCTGCACTTCCTGAGTAGATTCATGGCAGCACTAAGCGTATTAATGATCTCCCTGGGATGGTCATCTCCGGCTACCGACATCAAGTAGCCCATCGCTTGTCCCAATTCGTCGGTCAAACAGGCCACCAGGTTCTTGAAGGCCAACTGCACCGCATCAGCCAAAGTATCTTGAGCTTGCAGCGAAAACGCGGACACGTGCCTGTCGGATTTTAGAAAATAGAGGAGCTCGCTGGAATTTGCTAGCCAGAAGGCTTGGGACATGCCGTCCGTGCTTCGATCCTGAAAAATAAACAAAATATAAATAATACGTTCAAAATACTATTTTATATAGACTATAGTTCAGTTACAAACCAGTTCCACCACTAGCCGAACCACATTTATCAAATCCGACACGTGTTTCGCTAACTATGTAAAAATCTTCATGGTATGTTTAAAACTGTTTTAATCTTCCCCTTTAATATTTAATAAAAGTGGTGGTAAAACTGTGTGGTGTTTCTAGCTGCGGCGCCAAAGGATCCAGTATCGCATAATAATTTAGTTGCTGATCCACAAGATGGAAGCCAATCCACAAATTCGCATTTAGAAAATCGGGAAAAAGTGCCTCTGCCAACTGAGCTAGGCAAGACCTCTGCCCTAGCAATCTAGAAAGTCGATGATGTTGACCAAATGACCCTATGGAGGAGCCGGCACTGCTCGACAGAGTTTATTTGGAACCTCATTCAACCCACCCTCCCCTCAAATATAAGATATCCCAATTACCTGTACAGTATGCCTGATGAGCATAGCAGCGTGTTGTAGTAGCAAAGTTAGTTTGTGCGCTCGTTCTGTAGGTGTCAGCTCGGGTCGGTAGTGGGTGGAGGCCCGATATCGCGCACACAGGTACAGCGTGTAGGCGGGGGCAAGCCGGAAAGTGGGCGTGGTGACGTCCAGGTGAGTGATCACCCGGGCCAGGAACTGTTCCTGTGGCTCCTCCGGGAATTCGAGCACGGCCGGCAGGATGGGGTCCTGTCCGCGCGGATATCTGTCGATGCCGCTCAGTCTGGAATCGAAATAATCCTATAATGAAAGCTTAGGGAGTAATATTTAAGTTGGAGTAGTCCTTGGCCCATCATATACCTTTTCCCTTTATCGCTAGGAGCAATGCAGTAGCCTACCACCAGCGCCACTCACTAGGCCAAGACATGCAAGCATTTGTTGGCACTGTTCGACGCTTATAAAAATATCCGGTGATTATTTTGTGTTTAATGTCAAAACATGTAGGAATTTATGCACATTCTTTCGAAATATATATTATTCCGTAAAGGTTGCTATAATACACTCAAACATTAGAACACAATGAGGAAAAAGGTTTAATTTCCGAATAAAACTTTGTCTCTGTTGTTTTTAGGTCTATGTATACAATGGTGGATTCCGTTATCTTTCTAGACTCTAGGACTTGGGACTTTCTAGTAAATCAATTATCCGCTATAATGTGATTTCAGATTTCGTTGTATAACTTTTTTCGCAAACGAAGTAAAAAATCACTTCCAGAAAATTCCCGCATGTGGCTAATAATTTAAAGACTGACTGTTTTTTTAGATAACTTCATGCTACATGGAAAATGACTGTCGTAGTGGTACCAACGGATTCAGTGAAGCAAAAGACATGGAATCTATGTTTTTTCGTCACTGTATCTATGTCTGGATCTGGACTTAGCTCATCTAACTTCTTCAATAAGCAGACTTTGGGTGAGATATCCATTCTCTTAGGCCGACAGAGGTAAGTGATTTAATTTCTAAATAGTATTTGCAGTTGTAAAAATTTGGTAGGATTGTATTTCATATCATTGATACTGTGAACAATCATGAGGGAAAATATATTTTTATGAAAATTAAGTACATATCGATAAACTTAAAAATGAGACATTTTCTTAAGACCCAGATACTGAACTATCCCATTCTCATGTTAGTTAACATATGAAGCGAGATACTCTGTGAAAATAACTGCATTATTGATACTGTACCTTATTTAATAATTAGCATGCAAATGTTTAATAATGGAAACTGCGCAAACGTAAAATTAATTATTTATTAGTGAATGCAACGAATAATTATCACGTGTATGTTAAGAAAACATTAATAAATGATTATTCCATGGTTTGATTAAAAACGGATGTTAACAGATAAACTACACGATTTGTAAATATATCAGATGATAAGATGTATGAAATGAAGGTCTGACGTTTATGAATTGAGAGGACAGCTAAATACAGATAATAACAATGATGCAGTAATTATTTTTTTCCAGTATTCCATCTTGCTTTCGAAGATGTAATTGTCTACAAACTACAAACAAATCTTCATCATGCAGTGTTTTAACAAACAAAATATATTTCATTCAAAATCGTATGTGGTATCAATTAACCACCAGTAGAAAAAAGATTATTTTACTCAAAACCTTTATTTTTTTTGGATTAAAATATGCATGGTGCGGTGTTTCGTTTGTGAAACTCTATGTAAAAATATATCTTCATAAATCCGTCTTCACAAGGCGCTTTTGTGATTGCATTAGAATGGCCAGCATAAAACTAGATGAGTCACACTCTACCTATTCTCCGTGGAAGAACCCAAACTTCTGTTATCCTCCCTGGCCCCGCTAGTGGTAGATATCGTTTCCACATTGCCTTCTAAATCGAAAGTGGTCTCGATGTTCTCCCTGACAGGGTCTGTGGGACTGAGAGCTCTCGGCGAACGACTGTGAGTAACAAGCAACACAAAAATAAAACATGTATAGCAAACAAAAAATAAATGTGAGGTTAGGTGCACGGTGAAACAAAACAATAAATATTAATGCATGCAAATATGAAATGAATTGCGTATAAAATAGACCAATCAGTAATAATGTAGATCATAGATAGTCTTACTTGATGGAACTTGTTAATCGTTGAGTTGGTAATGTGCAATAAATTGCATGTGACGCCCTCATCTTCACCAGGTTAGACTTGTAAAAGTGAAGCAGTCTTTTCCAAAAGTCCTTCTTTCGAAGAATTTCAACTTTGCGAAACGAACTACCGAGAAGAATATGCCCCGATAGATGAAAATTACCGTTTTTTAAAGATCAAATAAAATGAGGCGTATGGGAGTGACAATGAATAAAAGAATACTGATAAATTAACAGACGTGAAGACTTCTCATCAAATGGTGGAGCTGCTGGAGAAAAACCAGTATTTGTTCAGATCAAGTTAGTACTTCTCATCAACCAACCTGCATTCAGATTTCTTTAATGACTAGATTTGAAACGGTCAAAAAAGCTAGTGCTTCAGCATCACCTGTACAGTTCAGTCTCAATTGGCATCTTCCGTAAAATTCCATAAGATTTACCCTTTTTTGAATACATGAAGATCAGATAAAATACATGGAGGTTTAGTCGATATCCATTGATCCATCCATACGGTTGCTAGGGTAGCTGTGATGAGATTCTTTTGATATTCTGACGATGCTATTCAGTCTAGCGAAACGCGTCCTGTTCTATTTTTTATGCAGGAACATTATCAACATTTGGTAGTTACACTAAGCAAGACCATCTTCGATTATAAATGCTTTTTAAAATTTTTCGATCATTATAGCATTCTGTCAAATCTAGCATTCTTCTATCGAATTCAATTATGTATATTTTCGAATAACAACTGGATTTAACAAAATTCGAAGCGAAAAAGCACCACTACACGTTCAAACAATTTTATTCATCATGCATTAAAACAAAATACATTGCGTATAAAAACAACAAAATGGGTCATGATGCATGGTTAGATCATATTTAGATAATATGACACTGAAATATTAGCTGTATCGTGCTCTGATGTAACAGTTTTGAATAAATCGGTTGGAATATTAGAAGAATGATAAATACGGTACCATATATAATACTTTTCGTTTTGCGGGAAATATAAATAACACGTATATACCAACGGTTTATTACGTGCATTCGATTTATTACAGCAGATGTGTATTATTATTTTTATAGAAAGATGCTATAATTTATCTCACGATGAAATGTTTTGTTTGGTGTCATTCCACAATTAATTCTGCAACAAAGAGACACACATTATTCCCGTTGAGCGCCTGAAAATAATTATTACCATCAGATTTTCGACGTTTAATCAACAAACCGTTATAAAAGTTTCATTTCCTGTGAACTTCACTGAAATTTAATTTTCTAGCCGTCTGTTGTTAAATTAATTCAACAACTGTTGCACACAACGTGTTTCGCAATAGTTGCGCTGGTCTCAAAAGTATAACTTCGAATTTTCGTTGTCTTCCTCAATTTGTGCCCAAATTTCCAGCCGACAAGCAATGCTGTCTGTTCTGGCACGTGCGGTCACGAGGTGGTGATGTGTACCGCTAGCACGATGTGTCTTGTTCACTGCTGAATCTGTTTGGTCTAAATAGGGACTGATGATTTGAGATTCTCATCAGGAAGATGAATTTTGTTTGATATCAATCCCTAAATGGAGATCTTGCCCTTTACCTACAACAATAATACGTAGTAGTAGTATTAGTCGTGGGGAGAGAACGTATGGCAAGTAGACCACTTCTGGCCTTTTTTGGCGCCTCGAAGACCTACACTAACAACATGGTGTTTTCTGAGTGTCAAACCTTCAAGACCTTTTTATGAAGGTCAGACCATTTCGCTGTTGATCTCTTCCATATGAAATTCCGTTGTGCCTCAGCTCTAAGGCCGCGGTATACGCCACACCTTCATAAAAAGTGGAACGAGGTCTTGTCCTCCACCCATCTCTTCTGACAGACAAGGTCCTTTTCGACTGCTATGAGTGACAAGTGTCTGTTCAATCTGCAGTGGCCTGTGAGAGTCCCTACCAAACAGGTGGCTGTTCAGCAGTCATAGTTCCTAACGTTTGTCAAGACCTGCTATCTCACCTACCTCAGGTCAACTCTCTCTAACAATGCTTTCGCCTGACGTTACTAATCTGTGTCTGCTAATACCCGGCAGGTGTTCGGGCCAATACATGTGCCCCTGTCTCCATTCTCGCCAAGTAATCTACTTTTTCATTACCTGATATTTTGTAGTGACCAGGGACCCACATACAGGTCACGCTCTTGAATTGGGCTAAACTTTGGATGGCGAGATTGCATTCCTGAAGCAGGGGTGATCTGATCCTCAGATATTCTACCGCTCTCTCAGAGCTGCCTAACTGTCGGAACATACGTGCACGGTTGTACTTCTGCTAAATATACCACCATTAAGATGGCAAATATCTCCGCCTGAAATACTGAAGTGAGGGTTCTCAGAGCTACGCTTACCTCTACGCCTCTTCCTTCCAGGCACATTTACGCATCACTGGATCCCGTCTCTTTCGAACGAGATTCACTGTGGGGGCGAAAATCTTATCTCGCCTCCTTCCAGTAACAGGAAACTTTGTTATAGTTGAATTTATTGTAAGATCCCAATCGTTGTACCCTGTGAATAGCGCAAGAAGCCTCACCTGTCGTACAGCCTGGCCTGTCCGTTGTCCAGGCCAGCCTGGGGCACCCGATGCTGCCTATCTTCGTGCTGAGGGTCCACGAACCGGTAGGTGTTGCTGTGTCCGAACTTGACCAAAGTGCCGTGTTGCAGCGGTGTCGTCTGATGGATGCGTTGACCGTTGACGTAGGTGTGTGCGTCGGGGTGGCACGGGGTGACCGTCGTGACACCCGAGTCAGGGGCGTGCGTTAGCACGGCGTGCCGAGGTTGGATGTGGGGGCCGTACAGCTGCAACCCAATGCCGTTCGCGCTGCCCACCTGCAAAAGAACAACAAACAATTTAGTCAAGTGGGTTGACCCAATACTTGCACTTATTCATGTTTATAGTTCGTATTCTGCTGACCAAAGTCATAATGAATGTTACAATTTACGTGAAAAAAAAACGAATATAAATGTCGAACAGGTTGACGACTGCACTTTTCCGGTTTAGAAAGAACGATTTCAATCGGATTTGAAACTATTGATAGTCGAGTAATGTTTCGTCAAGGTCCTGAAGATCAACATCAACGGTAACATGTACTGGTACCATCATTCTACTGGTTTTGCTAGGTCGGCGTCCCAGACTTCAGAACAGCTACTGATACTCTACAAGTCTCAGATCACACAATCTCTGAAATACTGCTCCCATATGTAGGGGTGCGCCCCGAAGCACTCCTTGTAACTTCTGGACAGAATCCAGTAAATAGCAATACGCCTAGTGGATTAGCCAGACCTTTTAAAGACACAACACAGTCTGAATCATCGGAGAAAAATTGCTCATTTGTACCTGTTTTATAGAAGGTACTATGATGAATATGGGACCGAGCTGCCTCACATAATAACACAAAAAGTCTCGATATCAAGATCAATGTGAATAGGCAGCGCTTCTGGAACGCGATAGGATTTCTGTCTTCACCTGAAGACGATTGAGGATACCGAATCAATCGAAACGTTGTGAAACGCAAAAATCTCGAGACAATGGAACTCCGAAACAGTATTATTGAAACATCCACATTTTCAACAAATTTTAAACAACTGGGGTACATTCTAGATATGAATTCACTTATATGGTAACAATATTCAAGCTTTACCGTATTTTCGTCAGCGTTCGTAAGTTCAGCTATCACCAAAACCTAACATCGATTGCGTCAGTTGGTATATAGAGCAGTCAGTGAATAATTGATAAGGAATACGATGACACACTACCCCTCCCTGAATAATGGTATCGCGTTAAATCTAACTTCAGTGCAGACAGAGTTAAAAAATCAGTAATAGGCACGGAGTGAATTATCTATAGGTGAAGTACATTTAGTAACGCATAAATCAGGTTGGTGTTCGGGTTCTCAACTGTTTATTATCTCCGACTTTACAGCGGTGGCAGCATGCCATCCAGATCATGGGATATATCGAAAAAAATCGTTGAATGGAGATCTGAAAAATGTACAATTCAAGCAAAGATATCTGAGACAACTATCCTGACACCTCACAAAGGAAATCACATGTTGATCTGTTGTGGAGATGCAGTGACGCCAAAAAGACAAGCCATCAAACTTCTGGGGGTTAACTACAACAAACCATGTCTTGGAATGACAATGTCCATGTTCATTAGAATATAATAATACTAACAGAACGTGTGGGCATACTCAGCAAATCACTACCTCAAGAATAGTAATGATAGTGGATATGCCTGACATTACAAACTTAGTCTGAAACATCGAAGAAAGGTGGCTGATGGGTAACTATTATATAAACTCTAACATGGTAAATGTTTGGCCAATCATTATCGGTTAATAACATCACTGCAACAAACATTAAGACTCAACGGGCTCATTCTTACTAACCCAACACAACAAGCAAGATCATTTCAAAAAACGTACTCTTTGAAAACGTCGGCGTTAAATAATCTGCCAAGGAGTTTATTCTCGATATTCCACAGCAGGAATTACCAATTAGTTATATTTGGGACCACGTCTACTCGACGACAAAGAACGAATTATTTCAAATTCGAAAACTTTCCTTGCTTATGCAAGGAAGGTAAAGACGTGCAAATATTGACGTTCTGAAAAACCTTGTATAATTGCGCGTATGTTTTTTCCAAGCGAAAGCATTCTGGAAAACAATGAGGATAATGAACTCTCACCCACCATCTGCTGTTACAGTGCAAATATGATGATTTATGTAAAACCGTTCGTTCGTTTTCTCATAAACTGTCCATTTCAAGAAGAGAGGATGTACGTAATCATGAACACCTGCAATTTAGCATGAAGCTGTAAAATATTTACCTTTAAAGTGCAGCTGCGATATTTTTGCTGATACGATGATATGGTATGAAGCTTTAGAAAACGGCGTCAAGCAGATTCAAAATGTACTTATCACGCAGTGATATCAGTTCATAAATTAATATTCGAAACGAATTTTGAAATTTTTCTTCAATAAAAAAAGAAAATTTACATAATTGTTAAAATCATGCTTCAAGTGGATCAACAGAAACAGAAAACAGAAACGGAATCAATGAACTTTTTTGAGAAAATCACAAAAGTGTAAGGATTATTTGGGTCAAATATGTATAAATTGTGGAACGTCGAAACTTTTTTGAGATGTCCTTTTCCCACGAACCCCCATTGACATTGCCAACAAAGCTTCGCCTGTGCCATAATAATAACCTATATGAAAGTTTCATGTAACTCCAAAAAGTATCTACTTCTCGAGTTATAGCGGGGATAAGGATTGCCGGACAGTACAGACAGACAGATCGACGCGACGGACGGAAATGAATGACATGGTCATTCGTAATGTATACGTCATATAACTTCGGCGACACTGAGCCGATTTACGGAAATTACAAAGCTTTTCCGTCTATGCCGTAGTCTTAACCTAGTGGTCAAAGTTTTATCTAACTCCAAAAAGTATTTTCCAAGTTATAGAAGCGCACAGGACTACCAGAGAGACCAGAAAGACAGACAGACAGGCCGACGGACATGAGTGGCCCAGTTTTTCGTGATATATATGTCTTGAAACACAATATCTATAACTAGAAAGTCCCCTTTGGCGTTGGGATAGGATAATTTGAAAAGTGCGTTTCAGAATTTTGGTGAACAACCCTTTTCCGCCCAAGTATAAGCCAGGGAAATATCGTGATCGCCATTTTTTTTAATCCGAGTACAATGAATGTGTGTGCTGTATGTACATTTGTTATTGAAATGGCACCAACACCAGCAATTCGAGCCGAAATATCGTATAATTTTCCACCCACATTTAGCGAATCGTGACAACGGGATAGACGACCAGACAACAGCCGTAGCTTGAATACGAAATATGTTTGTGATTGCAATATTCTACGAGTGACATATTTCAAACAGAAAATCACGTAACAAACGGAATGATATCGCTCGGTTCTCGGTTACTTTCCCACCAATCAACCGATTTCTGTTTCCAGTAGAGTAACAGTTGGAGATACGAAGTGAGGTCGCCCTCGGTGTGAACCGAATACAGACAGACAGACAGAAAGGAGAGACGAACATTAGTCGCATGTTTTTTCGTCGTGTATATGTTATAAAACATTAATATATCTATTTTTTGCGATTACAACACCTCCCCGCCTATTAGCGGTAATAATAAAGTCGTAGTGAGGTCATGAGAAATTGTAAGGTCTTGGCCAAGAACAGAAAATCAAACGCCTTAAAAATGCAATCTGCTTCTAAGATGTATATTCATAACTAGGCTAAAAGTGGAATAACTGCGGCAAATACTGCTATATTTTATATCATGGTGGGACAAATTAATAGCATGCCTGAAAATCTGAGAAAACCGCCAACTTGTTTTGAAAAAAATCTTCATAATCCCTAAACTCATCTAGTCTTATCAGTCCAGTATATTGCTTTGTGACACACTCACCATCATACTACTAATTCAGTTCTCACGCTTCAAAAAAATTTGATCACTTTCCGCCCACAAACACAATCGTTTCCATAGACCCGCAGAATCACGGGCAGTGCACTTGCTTCGAACATTGCCTCACTATTCACTACTTCACAACTACGGCCACTACGGGTTGTCTGTTGCGGTCGCGGCGTGCATCTAGCCTATGGTAAATAAAAATATTCCCACGTGAGCGTTTCCCGTAAGCCGAGGCACTCTTATCGTCCAGTGGTGGCTCGTTGAAATCGTAACATAGATACGATAACCGTGACAACAATTTACTTGTTAAGTGTATGCTCTACACTATGCATCAGGTGTTAGGACTTTTGGCTTCGTAGGTTGTCAATGGGCGTCCCCATAGAGGGCGACACTTAGATGAGTTGAATTTACTTGTTACTTGCTTACAGAAATTTACATTTGGAAACTCTGGAATAGGACTTAGCCTATCGCACACCTTCTGAGTCCCAGTCAGACGGTCTGTCAACTGAGCTAGGTAAGCACTTCGCCCACCAAAATCCATCCAAGAAAGAAGACTGCGTTATCTGTAGATGCAAGTCCTTATAGATATAATCAGATGGGAAAAGAACTGCTCAGTCTAGTATTTGGTTGCGAAATTTTTTTATTTTACCTGTACACGGAAGTCACTTTGATGCTGAGACAAATCATAAGCCTTTGTTGGGACTTTTGCGAAAGCCATTAGAAAGAGATGTCTCCCGGACCTCAAAGATTCGCTATGCGCTTAATGGATAAGAGATTCTCATTGGCTTACGTTCCGGGAAAACATTTAAAAGTTCCGTATATTATTAGCAAAGATAATGAGTGATAATGTTAACACAGATTAGCAATCCTTCGATTATATTGTCATATCAACTACAAAGGCCAAGGAAATACGTCTTCAATATGGGATTAATCATGCTTCTGTTCTAAGCAAGGTTGAACACACGGTTGGCCTGAACACAGTCTAATGTTAATAGTGACGTAGAACCATACTGGAATCGCTTAAATGATATTTACCTTCATAAAAACCCAGCGCCCTTGTTTCCTGCAAGGAACCTGGCAAACCACTGCTATACCGAGAGACCTTACATAGACGAAAACAATATGTTTTTCAGATCGACAGGATAGTCGAATGGGTCCAGTTTAACGCACCGAACACTCAGACAACAACTCTGACAAGAAAGTCACATGCTTGTCTGCCAGCCATGAAGATCAAGGTAAACCCTGTACTTGAGTCATCTTCCAGCAAGATCTGGAAATAAGCATCAACAGTAACTTGTCTTGGCACTAGCATTTTGCCGGCCTTTCTAAGTTGGCATCCCAGAAGCTGATCGTTTTCTTCCGTTCCTGAAAATTGTATTCACCGGAGTTGCCTCGGATAATAACACCAAGAGTGCAGCCTATACAACAAACACTAGAGAGACCCAACAGGCGTATCCTCACCAGGTGGAACTTCAAACACCTGGAACAAGTCTCTTCCAAAAGTCGTTCTTCTGGAGAACCTCGGCGTTGTGGAACGAGCTCCCGGGGAGTTTGTTTCCCAATGGTTACAATCTACGGCGTTTCAAGGTCAATGTGAATAGGCATTCATCTTCTCGCAGCGCTTCTGGAGCGCGATAGGCTTTCTGCCTTTACGAAAGGTTATCTATAGAAACAAAGTCCCTTTTATTTTTGGTGGCGTCAACCTACTGATATAATTAGACTTGCTGGGCATTAGCAGAGTCCAGGTTAGTAATGCCCAAGATGTCTGGGCATATAACGAACTTGCGAAAGCATGGCTGGAGAGAGACGACTGCAGGCAGTCAAAGAGGTTCATAGCAGGCCCCAACAAACGTAGGGAACTATGGCTACTGAACCGGAAGAGGGATTCACTCCACTTGTTAGTGGGGATCCTCACAGGTCACTGCAGACTGAACAGGCACATGACACTCATCGGAGCGGTCAAAGACCCAATATGTCAGAAGTGCTGGGAGGAGGACGAGACCTCGTTCCACTTCCTGGGCGAAGTGCCGTATACAGAAGCCTTAGGCATAGCAGAGTTTGACAGGGAAGAGTGCTATTTAGCGGAATGGTCGGACATCGTGATCTTTATTAAAAGGTCTGGAAGGTTCGATACTAGGGAGTTACCAGGTCTGCCATAGTTTTAGTGATGGTCTCCGGGGTCGGCAAAAAAGGCCAAAGGTGGCCTACTTGCCAGGCTTGCCTCCCCAGTACTACTACTGATATAATTCCTCAATAAAATCTCAATTTTACCACATGATACCCTGCTGACTTTTCCTTGACGCGCAGCCACTGTGGTTTCAAGACGCGCCCGCGCCTGTCTGTATCAACAAAGACCGAATGCCCTGTCGGAGCGATATCGGCGTAACGCTGAGCGTGCGCAACAAACTCCTCTCCACCGACGCATAATTAGGATGATTGAATAATTGCCATTGGCTGGGTAACTAATGCAGAGGAGAGTGTGCATTCTTCGGATGACGACAGCTCAGAACGAAAGGGAGATTGTTATTTTAGAACTAGAAAGGTTAACATACGCGCCATGTCTTTTTAGTACAAGTATTTGGGATGTGACGCGTTGGAATTGATGCAGAAGTATTTTCACAGGGTCAGCGCCCTTTAGCAATGCTTATCTTTTATATCTAATGATGTATGTTCGTACCTGTCTTGTGCTAATGATGCGCTGATTCGTCCCGTTATAACGAACTAATGGGTCAGTGTACTATTTTTCAGAAAAGGCATTTTCAGGTAGTATTTGAGGACAAAATGTTGTAATTATTTTTTCTTGTAAATTAGAGCAAATTTCATAGTTATTATGATCTAATCGTGACGTCATGAAGTATAATATTCCCCAGATACTGCTACATTTTTCCAATCAGGCAACATGGCAGTTCTTTCGAACATTTAGTTATACTAGGGAGATATTGAACGACTAGAAAATACGTAAGATAAGCGGGGTCAAAAATGAAAATTGCGATATGTCATACACGCCAACCCTAATTTTTGAGCCCTCCAAAAATGTTTTGATGAATGTTCAAGGACACCCTTCCAAAAAAAGGTTGCGGCATTTTTTTAACGATAAATGAAAATCCGATCAGCACTTTCCGAGTCCTAGAGAAGTCAAGGACAGACAAACGAAAGACTGACCGACGGAAATGAGTGAAATAGTTTTTCGTGATATACAAGTCATGAAAATCAAGAAAACATGCCTATGTTTTCTTGTGATTGGGAAGTATTGAACGCATCTCTATAAGTACACCTGGCAAAAATCAGTAACTCCTGCTTGACTCTTCAAACTTGTAGATACTATCAACCACTCATTATTCGATGGAGTTCCTCAGTGGCTACCACAAGAATAAGCCATAAGCAAAGAGTATCTTAAGAGAGCTCAAATTCTACATTCAAAAGTGTTATGTCTCGTGTCTCCCAAGGATCTATCTTTGGGATTCTATTACCATATATTTGTAAAATGTTGCATTTCTCAAATGTGAAGTCTTTGGCGACTGTCGGCATGCTCTCCAGCTGATATCTCATACACATAACACTACTACGACATACCAAGGTGTTAAAGAGACCATCCTGGGAAGTAATGACCTTCAGTGTCTGCTTTCAACCCACTAGACCTTAGGAAAACAAAGTTCAACTACATAAACAAGCTATACTCTAGTAGAAGTCTGTGGAATACTCCATGCATGGGCTTCTTTGTATTATTATTATTACTATTATATTTCACAATCGTGACATCAATACTTTCCCTCCACTGGCGTGGGAAGAAAAATGTATATTCGAGAACAATACTTCTCTGTGGGAAGTAAAAACAAATCGTTACGCTTCGTATTGGCCTTGCATGAATACATAATTATTTTTATCGATTGTTGCTTTCAATCTACATCCCTGTTTGTTTGCTCTGAACAAGTAACCGCTACGAATATAGATCTCAAGAGGTATTTTTATCATTGAGGGAACGGTTAAAAAATAGATACCCACTCCATTCCTGGAATAAAGTTGATGTAATGGAGCGGTAGCTTTTCAACGGCCAATTCCATTTGCTGACAGATAAGGGCACGAAAAGAGAGACAAGCTAGTTACTTGGAATCGTAGGGCGAATTTGTGAGGGATTTTATTATTCCAGTTAATCCAAAGACCAGAAATATTATTATTGACATTTATTCAACTTTCTATACATAGATAAAATAGAGGCTTTTAAACTGTGGTGCTATCTGAAAATCCTGAAATTTCTTGGACTGCACATACTAGAAGAATTTCTTAGAAAGCTAGACGAAGCGCGGTAAAACTCTATAAAAACAACGCAGAAATTCTCAGTTCATGAAGTGCGATATTCTTGTAAAGACATACCTACGATAAGAACATATGTTTTCACTCTTAGACAATTTACTTGATGAGAAAATCCTGGTTCACTTGAACCAACAAAAGTCTATTTTCGATTCCGCTACTCATTCTAAAGAAATATACTCCAAAGAAAAATATAATTTTCTAACTAACTAATTAACTCTTAATTGATTTTCACAAGTGTCGAGTCGATATCTACTTCGTTCAGGCATAATATGATGCTCACCACTATTCAATTTTTGGGACGTTATATGATGGTTTGCTCTCTTTTCTAAACAAAAATCGTATATTGAAAAGTTCTTTATGAAAATTTAGCTCTTAAGACAACGCGACGTCGTAGTGTGAGTATACATACAGTGTTGTTAAAAGTAACTTTCAAGTGTTGAGGTACTTTGGGGTCAATCTCACGAAGTAATCTATATTACCAGTTGAATTATTTTATTTATGAACCATAAGTTTTAAATGTCTAGATAATAATTAGCTTCAAGGCATTATGTCGAATAATGTTCAATAATAATAGTCAGTTCTAAGAGTGGGTACTTCAGGAGTTGACCCTTAGTAACGTAGTGAGTACACATCATTGTTTACCATGGCAAATACTCTGGAATAGCGCGTTCAACTTCATTCTCCGTAACAAAATGTTTAGCTAGTTGACCACTAACTTTTTAGGACTGGGATAACATTTCGTTGAGGTATTCGCGAGTTGACCCTCAAACCAATGGCAATAAATGTTTTTTGAGTAGAGTTTCACTGCTTATTAATAATCTTTGGTTTTGATCATCTTTAACCACTGTTTTATTCAATTTTATCGTTATGATGGTTAAAGATAAACACTACAATCTTTATATTCGACAGGGTAATGAAGTATAAGTATTTGATTGCTCAGATATTTTTTTACATCTTTTCGGATCTGACATTCGCATCTTTGGTCACGGGTCTTGAACACTACGACAATCGCCCAATTACTTTCCATTCCAATTTATTTTGTGCCTATTTATCAAGTAAGTTTTGCCTAATTTATTTTTAATAATTTTCCTAGGCGTAGTTTCATTTTTTTCATTATATTTTTCGTAAGCCTAACACAACACACACACACAGACGACAGTACGTAATTTCTGGTAATTTTCAAGCCCCTAACACAACTAAGATTTCAATACTTTTCCAACAAGTTTTCCAGATTTTTATTTTTTAGTAAGGTTATCATATCTTACAACGGAGCCCTGCTTACTTTGATCAAGAATACAGTGATCATCGAAACTGCGTAACCTCCATCAACACTATGATATCAACAATAACACGATGCTGTTTCCGCCCATGCTTGGTCGACGTCCCACAAGATGGGAGTTCTCTTGCGCTGCAGAAAATTGTATTGACCGAAATATCTACCGCTACTCAATTGACGATATACCTCAACTCAAAGACATGTAAATTGGGAAATTACTTTGAAAAGAACTAGAACCCCTCTATTACAAAATAACGCAATAATTCCATAACCTTGAGAATAATATCTCTCCAAGCTCTTTATGCAAGACTGGGATTCACTTAAAGGTGCAGTTGTATAAAAGAAACTTTTTTATTTTGTTTCACTCTTATGGACGTCCAGTTTCTGCTTCTATGCTCTATAATTACTCTCCCACGAGCCTGAATAGCTACATAATTAAAAACAAAATGAATATAAAATAGTGTCTAACTGGAGCGAGACAAATTTTTTTCAATGGCTACTACATCCGCTGCGTCTTATTAGCTTTCCGGAGAATGCTAAACTAATATTGACACTTCCACTGAAATATGAATTGAAACAAGAGAATGCGGCTGTATCAAAGAAGGGTGGCAATGTGTCTATATTCTATAGATACTATCATGAAAAATGTTCGATTTAGCTGTCACGAATAATAACACCAAAAGTCGCCAGTACAGCAAACATTAGAGACCCAATGGGCGCATCCTACAGATAATTATAGTAATCCTCCAAAAAAATCAATACACATTAGTTTTCAGAGTCAGCAATGAAATATTGATACTACGCTAGCAGAAGTCCACTACCGGTTTACACAGGAAACTCGTGTATTTACTCACATCTATCGTATTAGTTGGTCACAGATTTAAGTAGTAATTGTGAGTGCATTAGAATTTTAAATAAAATCTTATGTATGTCAATATTCGATAAACAATTTATGACACTTGCGTTCTTTCGGAAACGCAGCTACTACCTTCCCACAACTCTCGCGTATCAAAAAATTGTATCACAAAAGGTACCAAGAATATTATAGCACGAAACCTCAGACACAAATTGTGCTAAAATCATTTTAGAATTCATTTCAAAATCCTACAACAATGAACAATACCTGAAAAATTCGAGAAATTTTACCACAAAATGATAGATAAATGCCCAAATATTGGGGTAAAAAAAACCTTTATGTAGTAAATTTCACCAATTTTACTTGAGTATCGTAAATTCATTTAAGTATTTTCATCGTTCAGTAACCCTTTGCCTTTTACTCGGAAGAACATTGGGTAAATGTCTCTACAGTGAAAAGCATACAAAAAGTCAGAGGAGGCTTGGAAAAATGTCAACAAGAACATTTACACATGTCATACTAGATGTAAATAAACTTATGCCTGATCAGATAATGTTCCAAGTTTAGGGCACGCCAACTGCAATTTGTGAATGGTCAAATGCCAACTGCGGGCGATAATTGATAAATCCGTCAACTCACCTCCATAACGTCCCCCGTCAACCTGACGGTTCTAGCGGAGTCCGAGGGATGGGGTGCCGACCCATCGGGCCCCAACTCGATCAACAGCGGCGTCCCGGCCTGATGGTGGTGGTGATGGCCACCCGCGCCACCCACGCCCGACTGCTGACCGCCTCCAGCACCGCCAACGCCGCCCCCACCGCCGCTACCGGCGCCGCCCGGCTTCTTCTTGCGCTTCCGCGGCGCCATGTCCGCCGGACGCCGGCGCACGTGGAACATTATGGACCCTGCAATCAAACATTCATTAAATCAATAAATCAATAAATCAACAAATCAACAAATCAACAAATCGATAAATCGATAAATCAAGAAATCAATAAACCAATAAACCAATAAATCGATAAATCAATAAATCGATGAATCAATACATCATTAAATCAATAAAACAATAAATCCATAAATAAATTACTAAATCCTACAAATGCACTTTCGTTTCCGTTTTTATTTGCTTTGAGTCCTAGTTCATTTGTCGGGCTAATAAAAACATCTCGAAGGTTTTGGACTGACATGAACTCAAATTCCGCGATGTTGTTTTTGTAACGTAAGAGCCATCAGATCTACCAAATATTGAAAGAATGGTAGTTAGGTCGACCAAAGATTCGCAAAGCATAGATCCACGGAGGATCAACATATGTGCAATTAAGCTTTAGGCAGAGTCTTGAGTCGTCGGGCTCAAAATATCGTAGCTTGGCTATGGCATGACAGACTTTTGATAAAGCTTGCTGCCTATGTGCTTCTGGTTCTCCTGATCGCTCCTTATTTGTGGTGGATGGTTATGAATCTGCCCTTTCACTAACGCTCTTTTTGCTGTACATCAACGACCTGCTGGAAATAACATCTGATTCTATCTACACCTTCGCAGATGACAGCGTCCTTTATTACCTACATGGAACCGGACAAACCACTACAATTCCAAGAGACCTTATTTCGGCGAGGGCAGAATGATGTTCAGATTAATGAGGACATTGAATAGAATTGTGGAATGGGATATACAAATGGAATTCAGTTTAACGCGCAGAAGGCACAGACAACAACCCTGACAAAGGAGTCGCAGCCGTGGAGATGGAAGGACACCCAATACTTGAATCATCTCCCCCGGAAAAGCTACTGCTACTCTGCAAGGCCCAGATCAGACCATCGATGCGGTACTGATCGCATGTATGGGGTTGCACTCCGAAGCACTCCCAGAAGCGTTTCGACACACTCCAGAAACGAGCAATACTTCTTGTGACCTCACAAAGGACCTACACAGTCTAAGAAGGGTTGCTGATCTGTTGTTCGATCGAGCTGTCTCGCATAATAATAATAATAGCCGGCAATACAGCACAAACTAGAGGAGTCCAACAAACGCATTTTCACCAGGTCAAGCTTAAGTTTTACAAAAGTTTGATTTCGGACTTCCATTGTCTATAAAATTTTTAGTATCATGACGTTTCGATTGATATGCTGCTATCTTCAATTCAATTCACCTGAAGACGATTGAAGATAGCATATTGATCGAAACGTCGTGATACCCAAAATTCTATAGACAATGGAAGTCCGAAATCAAACTTTTGAAAAATCCACCTTGTCTAAAAGTTTCAAACAACAGCAAGCTTAAGTTCTATTCAGCAATTTTTTTACACAAACAATTACATCAGTAGGATTCACAAACAATTACATCAGTAGGATTTAGACCGGGTTGCATAGTTGCTCATCCACTTTAAATAACAATCAGAAATATTGGAAATTAAATTCTCAGGAATTTGAATATATTTTTGAAATTATGTGAGTTCAACTGCCAACAGTTCCAAAGTCCGATCCAAATCCTGACTTATAAACTGATACCATTGCGTGGGAATTCAACCTGCTTGACGCCTTATTTTCAGCTGATTGTTTCTATTATCCAGTTACAAAACCGACAATTTTTGCTCTATTGCCTGAAATAATTTGCTCACTCCCTAATTATTTCCTTGAATGTCAGTAAACATCAACATTAAAAGTCACGTGTTCAATGACCGCATGTGCAAAACAGCGTCTTTGTTAAGAGTTCGATCGCGTAGAAAGACGCCATTCAAATCAGGAAAAAACCGAGGAATTGACTGCGTCGGGCGACAGAGTGAAGAGTGCCTGCGTCTGGCTGCCGTCAAAGGCCCTTTCGGTCCGCTGGCCGCATAAAGGGGATCTTTCAGGATTGTCAAACCGAGCTCTAAACGACGACAGATGAGGCAATATGCTCTTACGAACGAAAACATGGTAAGGGTGCCACCACGCCAGTGGTGTAGCGTTAATAAGAGGATCATTGACGTGGAACACACATAAAAAGAAATTCTCAAGTCAGGAATTTCGATGTTCTTGTAAAGATATACTCACGACAAGAACACCTGCTCCTATTCTAAGACAATTTACTTGATAAGAAAATTATTATTAACTTGAACCAAGAAAAGTATATTTTCGAATTCAATACTCATCCTAAAGAAATATACTCTAAAGAAAAATATAATTTGCTTCACAAATAAGATTTCAATTCTTTTCTAACGAATATTCACTTTTTTGTAAGGTTATCATATTTTCCAACGGAGCTCCGCTTACTTCGATCAAAAATACCATAATCTTACGATTTCCTCCAAGTAATTCACTTACTTGTTCGGCATCGCCATATTGGTCAATGGCACCTCAGCGTACGCGTGTCTGTTTCGCGCTGGTAGAGTTTTGATAGTTTTTTTGTTCATCTTTTTAAGGTTAAGAAATCGACATCAGCTTTGATAACAGCTAATCTGAATTACATAATGTTTATACCAATAATAAATTGTATAATGAAGTAGGAACTATTTGCGCCAAGATCATGAAATGCTCAAGTCAACAACAGTATTCTTCTAGGTTAGATTTTCGCTGTTTTGTGCTAAAATTATAATATTGAGATTTTGGCATTCTCACTTCCAAGACTTTGTCAGGCTTGATTGAAATATATTTTCTTAACTTTACTCTATATGATCAAAAATACAGTATTCTTACTTTAAGATTATTGTAGCCTTGCGTATATATGAAGATATGGTATATTTGAATGAAAGCACATATTCTTAGTCTGAGAATTTATTTTTATGTGTGTAGGGCAATTTTAGATTCGTCCTGCTTAAAAGACATGTTCGACTGTCTAGCTGGCTGATACGGTCTTACGGGCAGTATCAAATGGCAACTAATAATTATAAAAATGAGAATGAAAAAAGTGTCGCCAGTGACGATTGAACGTGTTGATTGAACCCACAAAATTCCGTATTCTAGGCAGACGCTTTAACCTTTCACCCATCACTCTCACACAAAACGGTATTTTCAAATACGCTACGGCTCGAATTTGGTTAGACATCTAGTGTCAGTGACAATCGAACTGATCTGATTCTACCATCGCTGAGCAAAATGCGGAAATCTGCCGCCTTCAGAAAATACCATTTACTGTTTTATCGGATTCCACTTCAATCCGTAAGAGGCCTGAACTAATATTAATCAGCGTGAACGTAAAAGTTGAAATATACCCGATAAATTTTTATTTTAGCAAACAATAAAAAAGGCACACAACACAAGTTAAAATAAATTTGTATTACGCTTGTTTGACATAACTTTTGCACTTCTGGCTAGTTTTAAATACAAATCCATATTTTGTATTGCACCAAAACGTCATTTTTACATACATCAAGGTCACATTTATTAATTAATCTAATGATGAAAATAATAACTGGTACAAATATTTCATTGGGAGCTTTTTGTAAAAGTAGAGTTAGTATAAAAATACAGTAAAGAACAAACCGCGATTTTTTCACAATAAAATGAAACATCCTGTTTAAGTTCTTTGATTGGTACATTTCATGACGCGCCGTCCCTGATCTGATGGCGTATTAATAGAGTCTCTTTTCACATCATGAATGAATCTTCCATCACGGAATTCCGCTACTTAATGCCAGGAAGCTCGAACATCCCCTCTTCACGCTTCAACTTGATTTATCGCGCAGTTGGCAGTGATTTTTCCGATGTCGAAATACATCGCGGGACGTATATTATTGAGTTATTCGAATCAGTTGGATCAGCCCAAAAAAGCCGGTTATTTCAAGAAAATTGATCAATCAATGCATTATTTCATCTTCCTAAAATGTCAAAAACTCCATTATTTCACTTGCTTTTTATCTTCTCCCTGATTACAATACTATCAACATATCCCTTTCTGTTGCCTCAACTACCTTGACGAACGTATTATAAAAAATGGTAAAATCATAACTTCATACCCCGCTAGACCCCCCGCAACACCCCCAAGACTGAGGTCTAGATACGCCGTTGGTAGAGAGCATAAAGTTCTGAATTCAGTATCGGAGAAGACATAATCTGCCATGACCACAGCAATTAGGCTACATTACGTACGTTGCTCAAAACTAGGTGTTCAGCCACCCTAAATATTTGAAGAAGGTGGTGATACTACCCAGCAGAGCATCCCTACATTGGCCATAGAGGGACAGCACTCCTCCAGAATGGATTATTGGATTGGTAGGAAGCAAAGCAGTAACATAGTACAGATTAATTGTCACTTCCTGTTTACAACCCCTTCATAGGACTGTATCAATCAATCATCATAATGAAGAAGTGTTTCCTTAGCTGACCGTATCCTGTTTTAATGCCCATAGCAAAGCGCAATTGATTTCTGCACATGGACAGATAACATTCAGCTAATTCTTCACTAGGACATCCAAGGAATTGCAAACAGGCAGTGAGGTATCATACTACATAACTTAGTATTTTAATCCCGAAAAATTTAGAATTCAATAAATGTTCTCTTTATGTTCCATGAGATATACATCACGAAGCTTGAAAGTAGCCTTCAGAAGTTTCGAATTTCATGAAGATCGGTAGCAAAATATTCCATAAATTAAAAGCGCATTTATAGAACACCCTGTTCCTTACAAGTCTAATTACACTCAAGGAGAGGTTCAATTATACCGTCCACAACCCCATTTAAATGAAATATATTTTCCACAGCCACCTCATGATGGAAGCCATCGCCAGAAAGTTGAATAACGAGGCTATATGTAACTACGTTTCATTACAAAGTTATATATTCCCGCAATGAATATGTATTGTAAAGGCTATTTTCAGCCTATCGCATGAGCGTGCACCGGGATTTTATTAAACCAGAATATGTTTTGATCAATGTCAGTATGAGGTCGATTCATCTTCCTACGTACAAATCCTTAGTTTTTTTCATGCCAATAGGCCAGGGTGGAATAGTGATACCTGCTCCACAAGAAGGGGGCGAGGCAGGGTATTCGTAACCTGGCGTTATGAGTGGGGCCTGAGTCTGAAGGGGGCCCCGAAATTTTCCACTTTTGACACTGTAACATATCAGTTTTTTTATGATCAATTGAGTATGACTCTTTTTTCTGCTTTCCAGGTCTCTAGGAGGACCTCAAAACTATTAGATTTTCCCTGAGCCTGCTCTATTTGTCGAATATCACACTAGGTTACTCAGATACGGATTTGTTCCGAATTTTTCAGCATGCACAATCCGGAATCCGCATCGTTCCGGATATATTTGTTTCTGAGATCCAGATCAAAAATCCTAAATATGGATCTAAGATCCGGGATCCTCATATATTGATATTTTGTGCTGCAAATTATACTGCTTTTTTGTATGATAATCATGAACCGGATATCAATTCCATTTAAATCGGTTCAGTGGCGGCAGAGCAATCATCGGAAAAAAATTAAATAAATGTTTGGCGTAGAACTCCAAGACCGCTAATCTTTTCCAAAACAATTTGGGATTTGGGGAATGATAAAACCTTCAATCCCTGTAATATCCTCAGTACTTATCAGACATAATGATTCTTCACACATTTGCTTGCAAAATACATAAATGTTAAATTTATTTTCCAAAGCTATGGATAAATATTTTTCTTAGCCAGAAGAATACGAAATCGCTACCTACTATAACAAAATGAATTCGTGGTGAGTGCTGATGCGATCCTATCGATGTACACAATGCGTAGAAATAAAGTTCGCATCCAGAATAATGGAAATGTGCGAAACGGCAACGTCGCACTATCGGCAAAGTAAATAAAGAGCGTTCACCTCATGACATGAAACACTCAATAATATTAACCTTTTCTCTGTCTTGCTGATAGTACAACGTTGCCATAGTGCATATTTCAGGGATTGTGGAGGCGAACTTTATTTTGGCGCAATGTTTACAATAATTCTTCCAGCATAAATCTATCGTATCGCTATTTATTTATGGAATAATCCTATATGGCTGTACATACAATTTTACCTGTGTAGGGTATATTGTTATTCTATTTCCATTGGAAAATCATGAATTGTATAAAAGGTCGGATGTTTGTTAGCGAGTACATACATTCCAGTAACTCGATGGAACGCAATAAAAACCTGCCGTGGGTGTTAGGAAAACTTGATTGTATACCATATCGAAAAATCAATCCCTCTATTAGGTCGGATATATTGATAGGTTTTGACTGTGACTCGTGACTAGCCGAACATGTTTACATTCACGTATTTGAACTCACGTTTCTCCAAATATGTTATACAATATGGATTCCGGAAAGAAAATTCGTCAAGTAGATTGATGTTGAACTTCTCATACATTGGAACTAGCTCAGAAATAAAGATTTGGTTCGGATTTTAGAGCTGTGTGAAATTAAAGTTTGAATATATTGGGAATATTGAAAACCATGAAGATTCAAAATTTATGAAATTTTCGTGTTTGGATAATTTCCCATCATTGACAGTGCTCCAATACTTAAAGCAGATCATCTGTCCTAAAATATCCAATAAACTGATTAGACTCGTTCGTGGTCTTAGGAGTTTGACCTGGCGACGATGATCTCTTTGGGACCATAGTGTTGGTTGCTTGGTGTTATTACCCGAGACAGCTTCGTCGAATATTTATTTACTAACGTAACTCAAACTCATAGATTGGGTCAGATCAGTAACTCTTCTTCGATGTTCCAAACTACAGAAGCCTTTCGTAATGACAACCCTGTAAGCTAGACATATTCCTGATTTCCGAATTGAGTCCAGAATCGTCTATGGGTGTTACGGAATGAATACCCATGCATGCGAAAATCATTCCAAACACGGACAGTCCTGATTTGAGCTTTGTAACAGCATACCAGCATGTAATTTTCTTGTCAGGGTGGTTGTCGACTCTTCTGTGCGTTGAAATCTATTTATACATCTCCATTCAACTATGAGTGCTGTCATCCGCAGATATGACAGCTTCCCATCCCACACATAACATGGATTATATTTTTTTGTCGTTGTACACAGACAGAGATCCAAAAAAAAAACGTTGGAGACATATCAGGAGTTGATGATAAGTATACTCGGGGAGCTACAAGATTTGCTTGCAATTTTTTCTCTCACGAGTACCAACACCATCATAGTACAGTTACATATGTTATAATAGATCTTTGGATAATGATAAACACTGATTTATCGGTACAACATACACATCCGAACAGCGCCCAATACCTTAGAAAACAGTAATACTTCGAAATACTTCATTTGGATGCACGAAACGCAAGCGCATTATAATAATAATTATATAAGTTCAAATATTAAGCAGACAATAGGGGTTGCTTGGCCTTTTCGAAAATAGTTTTAAGTGGTGGAAAATATTGTGATATCAAAGATATAAATGTCAACGTGACTTTCAAGGTAAAATCAATTTCAACTTTGAATGAGTGTTTTTGTGGATTACCATTTTCAGATGCCTAAATTGCAATGTTCTGCTGAAAATGATCATTGAGATATTCTAATATTTTCTCTCAGGTGTCCAATAAGTTTCATATTCCCATATTATTCCATATTATCTTCATCTATATAGAGGATGATATTAACTTGATTCATTCCAACAATCTTATGATTTCCAAGCAAGCAATATAAAGATGTAATTTAATTGAATTCTATAAATGAAACAACCGATGTTTTAGTCATTTTTATCACTCAAATATTCTACACATTTGTGCTCTGTCTTAGTATATATGAGACACAGTGTGTTGAATGATCATATTTTTCAGTGCTCTGACATTATTTGATGTTTGACGTGAATAATGCCGAGATAATGGTACATCGTAAATAGTATTTACGAAGAACAAGGGATGTTGCTGTAAATCAGTTCACCCTAGTTAACAGCTGGTGTAAGGGGTATCTGTCACAGCTTCAAGGCAGTCCAAGTGTTAGCACCATGACTTCTTGAAATGCCAATAGACCGCACCACTGTGAACGGCGTTTTGGACATGAGTGTCGATTATTTGATATTAATCATAATGCAATATACCTGATGTTATCCATATTACCTACGAACTGGTCTATCTAAAGGGTGCATTTCTTACAAGATGTTGCTTTTTAGTGGATCATGAACATTAACCACTTCACCTTTATTGAAATGCAGCCATTTTGGATACATCATTCAACATAATTATCATACATTCCAGCTTCTACAGCATTTGCCAAACATACTTGGAGGACATTTTCAATTAAATTCAAATTCACATAACTAATTGGCAACTTATGTTTCATTCTTTTGTTGATATTGTGCAATTTATTTGTGTACTGGCCTAGATTCTCAAAAATCTGGAAATAAATCCATATTGTATCTGATAATAAATATTCCAAGCCGTTCCTCTCTCGAACTTGTGGCTGTCCATTTTTACTGCAACGAACGTTAGTAAATATTAATCGCCTATTACCAAATTAAACATTCTAACCCCCTAAATAATTCACAATCACAATCAGTAAAATGGCATGGAACTGTACGAAGACACTAGCAATTAGATTTAGATTCCATGTTGTTCCCGAAATCCGTCCTGTAGAACCAGTTCACTGGAGCAAGGTTGAACGATACAATGATTACCTTTGCTTTGCTTTATCCATGTGAAACACGAGCTATCTGTATTTCACATTGAAATATATTTAGCGCATGGCTTACAAATTAACTAATTATGACGATTTAATCCGTATGGTGATTTTTCTACAGCAGGGATTAGTTCCATTTGCGGTATGTTTATGAAACAATATGATTGTTTCAATTTTATTATATTAGATCAGGATCTAAACCACCTTCACCTTCCCCCCCCCCCCCGTTCTTTGTGAAAACTATTTAACTTAAATATAATAAATATCGAAGAAGCAATAAAACGGAGGGAAGCCTGAATGTTATTTTATTAAATAAAAACAAATTAAACAACAACAATATTGAAGAGTTTTTTAACATCAATTTTTGCGTAGTTAGGAGTAAAGCTAGTTCACGCTATTGCTATTAAATCCTAGAGAAGTTCACATTAATGTTTCTTTTTTAGCCTAGACTGGAGAGTATAGCCTGGCGTTCTAGCTGTAGAGAGCAATCGGGTTGTTTATACGTAACCCAATCGTAAGGGACATCTTTTGCCGCTTCAAGGCAGTCCAGGTGTTTGAACGACCTTTGACCTCGTAAGTTGCCAATGGCGGCATAGAGCGCGACGCTTGGACATAGCTGTTCATATTACTAACACAAATTATAACTAAACTCTTGGCACGAAACTGCCGTATATTTGTTTTAAACCTGTATTTTCCTGGGAATCGATCATTTCCAAATTTAATTTAGGAAGATTAAGTTTCTGTTATACCAATATTGCTTTTAACGTAAGGTCCCTCAAACTAGGTCGGCGATTTAAATCCGAACGGTCCGCCATTCGGTGACCCCTGATTGCTAGCCAGGAAGCTTGTCCAATAATATAATTGGAGTCAGATTGACTCGGTGTAGTCCAGGTATGCACTCATTTTTTTAAATACGCACACATCAATATTCTACACGTTATTAAAAATTTTAATTTACACAAAAAATGGTATCAAGTAGGTTGATATCAATTTAGAAAAAAAGATTTAGAACGATTTCTTAGATAATACTGCTTTATTTTTGGAAAATCGTTGCATTGGCGGCCATTAATAAAAAATACATAGATCAAACTTCTAAACTATTGAACTACCGGAATTAAACTAACACAATATTGAAAGTATTGTAAAACGGTCGATAATGATTTCAAAAATTACGCTTCTTAAACTTAGTTCTATAACCTCCAATATACCGATACCACTACAAGTAAAATACAAAGATAAAATACATGGCAGCATTTTTAATGAATCATAATTACACTTTCGAAATTATTCATAATCCCCATTCATTTAAAATGCAGTAAGCTGTAGTAGTAGTGGTTGTTGAAAGAGAAGCGGAATCGATGAGACATGAACTACGCCCTAAAATGCCGTAAACCTTGGAAAATAAATTTATATATCGTTTACATCTGAATTACTCGATACGACGGTTTCTCCTCACAAAATAGACAACTTTGTTTTTTTTGACATGACGATCCACTATGTCCTTGATTTTGGAATAATGCAAATGCAGTATTCAAAAACCATCCATAACATTGATCCATCATTCCATTACTCATTCATACTTTATATATGCATTACGTTTGGCAGTGTAATATCTGATTGTACTTCAGCTAACATTGATTTCGAATCGGAAGGTTTACCCGGTTCAGATAGCTCGTGACAAAGCCATTATTGTTTATCTTTATCAGATTGAATTTGCTTTCTCGATATCCAATGTTTGTTTCCCTTTGATTTGCGAATACAGGCAGCTAGTTCAGAAAGTTTAAAATGCCAACAATATTATCGAATAAAAACAAGATGGGTTTAAATAAATTATCAACAGAATCTGAAATATTAATATTTATTTCATATCTCCATCAAACATTTTTATTAAGGGTTGAAGGGTGTGGTTGAACAAGAGAGGAAATAAAACATTCATAAATTCTTGAAACAAAACAAAATTATAATGAATTAGCGAAATATTTAATCATGTTGTAGATCTAAATAAAATGTTTAAAACTTTTTAAGTTTGACAATTGGTTGATGCTTTCCACATCAGGACTTCAAATCACGCTATTTTCAAGATCATTCAGTTTAATAAACTGGTGTTAAACTCTGATAATGTTAATCATTCTCAGTGCTTTTGAGTTTCAATGATAATGGCTCTGAAGGTGACTAGTTTTGAAGAATTTGTTTCATGGCTGACAATTCCACTTTAAAATGCAATGTGTCATTCATTCGATGGCTTTTTCTTAACCCATCACCACGTCAGACTGAAATAATTTCATGAAAAGTTGAGTCAAGACTACGTTATCGATAAAGCATTTGTAATCGAGATACACCACTTTCAGGTATTGTACAGCTAACTGTTATATAGACAAATTCGACCAAACTCAAATTTCGATGTTTCTGAGTTGCATCACTTCGTATCTTCTGATACTCGTATTGACCTGAAAGTGCGGTAAGTTTTTGCTATTTCAAAAAATCAAGTTGGCACTACACCTCGAAAAGTATGATAGCTGAACATTTGAAACTTTATCATCAACAACCGCTGCTTACAGTTAACGTCACTACTTGATCCATTTTTCTGCCATCAAAAGCAGTTTTTAACAAGCTTCGCATTTGAAACTGACCATGCTAATATGACGTTCATTTCTATAACCCATTGAAAATATTATATCATCATGTAAACAATATACTATTGTTGGGAATAAAATCGTTGTAACATCTCCCTTTGTATTTACGTCGGACGCAGATATCAGGTAAACAAAGTTTTGAAGTTCAAAACAACAAGTTTGCCCGAGGCAGTTTGTTATGTTTACTCAGTGTGCTAATATTACATTCAAACATTGGCAAAGTTAAACTCCTTTTCCTACACCAACTAATTCTTTTTAGAAATAAAGCCTCATTATCCATTATGGGGTCCAATTACAGCCTTCATCATTTTGATTTTTTTTATAGATCACCTTCCGCAAAGGCAGAAAGCCTATCACGCTCCACAAGCGCTGCGATAGGATACATGTCTTAGGCTTGGAACGGTGTAGATTGTAAGCAAGCAAAAACAAACTCCCCAGCACCTCATTCCAAAACGCCAAGGTTCTCCAAATGAAAGACTTTTGAAAGAGGCTTGTTCGAGATGTTGGAAGTTCGACTTGATGGGGATGAAAAATATGAATATCGCACCACTTCAATATACTAGTATTAGATTAGTACACTACTCAACCCTATATAAGAAATGACCTTTCTGAAACATCTGACGAACTACCCGAAACATTATTCATCGGCTTTTATGTCGATAAACAGCGGAATCAGTGACCTTTAACATAAATGGTGGAATTCCTGTAGAACTTTTATACCCCACTTGGTCGTTATAACTTCGTCATCATTGTTCGCTTCGTATATTCCGACAGAGCTTTTTTGTCTCTACGAGCGTGGCTTTTATGTTTTTAGAGGGAGCTTCGTTTTGGTTGAGAGGATTAAATTCCAAAGCCTGATCAGTCGCGTAGGAAGAGCTTTGACACAGTTTTTGTGTTCTAACGACTTTATTGATAAATTTAATCAAAGCTCTGGAGTATCAGATGATCGATGGATACACATAAATGACGCTAAACCGCATCAAAAAAAATTGAATCGTGATCGCAAAAAATTCCGAATAGGAGATATTATGTTTTATTTATGTTTCATGACATATACATTATGAAAATCCATGTCACTAATTTCCGTCGGCCTGTATATATTACTATCTGCTGCAGGTTGCTACTGTGACAAGGAAGAAAAAGCTTCATAATTTTCGAAAATGGGTTGAGTGGCGGCGAAGTTAAGAATGAATGTGCAATATTTTTTGGGTGCTAAAAATGTGGGGTAGTAAGGTAGTTGAATGAAAAATATGAGAATATGGTAGAATACGTTCTGTCATCAAAATTTTGATCTCGCTATTACTCCGTACTTGTTAGACACGCATTATGTATTCAAATCACAAAACTTATAAGACTCTTTTGAAACAAATACGTTTTTTTTAAATACGGAATTTCAGAGCGTAGTTAATCAGTTTTTCCCATGAGAGGCTGGTGTGTTTTAGCAACAACTACTGCACACAGTATTTTCACAGAATAAGGCACATAAATAAATACAAAAGTGTAATTTGGATCCATTAAAAATGCTATCAGGTTTCCGCTTGACTACAGAAATTAAAATTAAGGGTATCAAGGATTGTAACCGCGTAAGTCTAACGGCAAAAATTTCAATAAACAGAAAAGTTTACATACTTTTTCAAATTTCAACTAATAATGAAATGGGATACATATCATACAATGTGTGTTGTAGAACTTTTATATTTAATTTATGTAATGGTAATATTTGGCTACCTCCTGAAATGAACATAAATTTCAGGAACGTACAAAAATTACTGTTACAAAACAAAACAATATTACCAAATAATAATATTTCATAAAACATATACGTATTATATCACGCGATCGCAATACGTACTTGTATTGCGTAGAAAATTTTATTTAAACAATTTATGCAGTGTTGTGGAAAATAGATTTTAGAAACATGGTGCATGACACCGAACTTGGCAATTAGATTTTCCTTGAATTTTATCCACATTCCCGGATCCGGTATACACACTACAGTCAGATAATCCAGAATTCTCCCCAAAGCGTTTGCTAACACGATTTAACTGGATTAGCAACCAATTTTCCGTTCCCTTTCTTTTTCCTCTATCAAGT
This sequence comes from Bruchidius siliquastri, assembly GCA_949316355.1. Taxonomy (NCBI): domain Eukaryota; kingdom Metazoa; phylum Arthropoda; class Insecta; order Coleoptera; family Chrysomelidae; genus Bruchidius; species Bruchidius siliquastri. Next base: position 10,054,207 of record OX438529.1, on the reverse strand, counting down.
CAGTGGTGGAATCTATTCGTGATTCCCTCTTAGGAGGGTAGCCTGAACATCGTACTGTTGAGAAAATTGCGGATCCAACAATAATTAAGGAGTACGTCTAGTGCAACGTTATTTGAAAAAGGTGAAAAAATGATAATTGAAAGAGTTCAAAATTTTCGGTCGCCTTAGAAATATTGTTCGACTATGAAATAAATTGCAAAACTCGAGAAATATTGAAAGCTTTAAGTAAGGTTCTTGTAGTTTATTGCTTTTTACTTTTCATGCCACTTCGTTTTCGCCTACTACTGGAACCTCCGAACATCGATAGACTCAGTAAAAAAGTAAGGCGATTAATGTTTTGTTATTATATTTAAGTTCCTTGAAACGTGAAATATCTTAATAAATAAAATAGTTTATCACATGAAATATCTTAAGGACATTTTCACGGAGATGGTTAAGATTTTGTAAAGGTTTCCCTTTACACTAGTGCAAATGCAGTCGCCAAAAAATATTTCACCTAAGTCAGACAAAAGAAAGAAAAATAATTTAATAGGAAAACAGGATAAATAGTATGCTAGATGTTTGAACTCTAGTTTTGTATCCAGGATAGGATCTAGTTAGCTAGTTTGACAATCCGGGTTGCCTTTGTTAAAAGTCAATTCTGACAGTTCGACGATGATTTAAATATAAATGGAGACGCGTTACTGTAGGACAATTTTTATTTGTGAAACTCTGTATTAAGTACACAACCATTTTATCTGCATGATGGAACAGTTTCACCAAGTAAAAGCATCTACAATCTACACGAAAATATTTAAAAACAATTCAGAAGGATTAATTTTGTTCGAAAGATTCGAATTGCATCAAAAATCCACAAGTTCATAAATCTAAATTACCGTAAAATGTGCAGTCGTTCGATCAATATCATTGCTGTGTTTTGAACGATCATTTATGTCTAATAATTACGGATTTAAAGGGATTAAAAGTTTATACACAATACCCAAACTTCAAGCAACGCAAAAAATTAAGATTTACAATTCCGAATGATACTTTCCAATTTTATAACAAAGGGATATGAATACAGACAGATAGACAGGACGGCATACAGACATACAAACGGAAATACAGACATGCATACTCACAAACATACATACAGGCAGGTAGATAATCTCACAGACGACAGACAAACAACGAGCAGATAGATGCCTATTGACATGGGAAGTAAAAAAACATTTTCAGAAGGTTTCTCAATCAAAATACTTCCCTAGCGAAGGAAGTGAAAAATAAAAAATTGTTCATGCTTTGTATTATGGCATTTTGGAGGCTAATGATCGTCTTGAAAAATATAGGGAAGGAGCAATGTGAACGAACTTCATATAATACAAAAATAAAGAAACTTCAATCTTGGATACGGTGCACATTTCCCATTTGCGTAGCAACAGCAAATGGGGCGAAAGTGGGATGACAAACATAAGCCGAACTCTAAGGAACTGCATGTTTGATAACTTAAGACATTGTTCATAGAGGCGACATACATATTCATAGTTTCCTCGGGGCATCAGCTGGGTGGCTTTAAGAAAGACCCTAGACAGTTTAAACTGGTATCAAGGGTTGTGAACTAAATTATTTACTCTCAGAATTAATCCTGTACGTGGAGTCGTCGGAGATATTGTTTCAAGGAATAATTCTAAGCACTCAATTTGTCCATATAAAACATTTCATTCTAAGCTTAACGAAGAATTTTCAAATGATAATTTGAACGGGTAAAATCTTTGATAAGACGTCTCGTAATTTTAACATCAGTTTTATATGTGTTGTCAATTATCTGATCATCCTAATCAAAATTACTTGCCTTATTATTATTATGAATATATAGATGAATAGGCGTAACTACAGAAGTGCTTATATATTTTTCAATATGATCCAATTTAATCATACGAAAATAGTGTATAGAGTTTTATTTCATTTAAATATTCATGCATCATAACTTGAAATTCTTAGGAGTGAACACAATCAACCCCAGACTTGAGAGGTCATGCTTTGCATATTTTTAATCTAATCTTCTCCAGACGAGGGCTTTTGTCTACACAGCCTCTATGGAATAATAATGCGCGTTACTTCATAGTACGGGAAAATTTCAACTGAGCTTTTGTATGATAACGAGATCAAGTAGTTACGTGCTTTGTACCTATGTAGACCCATTTCACCCGTCTACTCCTGGTAACAACAAAACATTCAAAATGGAGTTCAACGTATCTGTATTTCCATAATTCATCCTTATTTCGGTTACAAATTTGCATGTAGAAACTCGGAGGAAAACTTGACCCATGGCTCGATTCGTACCACACCTCTCCTGCTCGCCAGCCAAACGCTTTTTCTGCCGAATTTCTTACTGCGCGCATTGTACGTATCTAGACACAATCATACAGTGTTTGGACAATCAAAGTATCAGTTTGAAATTCGGAAGAAAAATATTTTCCAAGGGAATCTGCATTGGCGTTGCAGATTGATTGAGACCAGTGCCTTCGTAGCTCAGCTGGTTAGAAAGTACACCCGGCAAGCAGAAGATGTGTGGTGGTTTGAATTAATCTCCTTCCAGATTTTTTTGACAACAGGTATCCGATATAAAAAAAACGTCGTACTTAGGCAAGGCATTTGCATCCATTAAATGGAAATACTGACATATATCGATCTATGTCCGGATGCCATTACGTATGTACATGAATAGAGGAAGTATTATTACCTCCACGGAACTAACGCTCGTAACTAGTTTTCCTTGACATACAAACCTATTTTTCATTGGTAAAGGTTCGAACTAACTGGCTTCTGGTTAAAAAGACACGTAACTTGGCAACGCGAAACGAGGGCAGAAATAACAGAGCAATCAGAACCAGTCTCATTTTCTCCAGAAATAGTTCAGCATACAAATTTTCCAATTATTCTGCACAGTATATCTAAGACATGAAATCTCGGGTCGCCTCCTATACATGTCAAGTTGAAAGTATTCGTTTTTTGCGATTATGTGTTCGAGGTATGTTCTTTTTATCAATATTCATTAACATTAATATCTCGCGCCTGATCAACGCTAGGAATGTTCATTATAGCTATCTTGGGATCTTGAGTAATGATGGATATATATGGTTTTAAATCAAATCTTCATCGTAAGACGTACAAGACGACGATATGGGCATAGCAGGGTAGCAGTAGAATTAGTAGCAATTTCAGATTCCCCAATCCCTTGAAGATGGTTAAAGGAAAAAAATAAATCGAAACATCTGAAACATCTTTCTATGTTTTAATTGGACTCAAAGCCCACGAGCACATATTTGCAGGAAATAGGGTGATGAATCGGATATTAATTGTTTGGTCATACTGGATTATTCAAACAATTTTTTATACTTAAGTAGCCGCGAAGGTAAATACTGAAGCTACATCACAACTACCATCGTACCAGCCATGGGATGAGAATGGAATGGGAAGTGGGTGTCCTACTTGTAACCCCTCATGGAGAAGACCTCTTGCTTTATCGGTAGAAAAGCTCCAGGTCGACCAGGAAGCGGCTTAGGGCGATGTGTTAAGGAAATGTCACCAATAGCTTTAATTGCTGGTCCTTGAATTACATCAAGCATGTTATTGTAATTTTGGTAGCTACTTGCCTGTTAAGAGAGCAGAATTCAGGTGTGTAAGGACAAGGATGGCGAGAAGAACTGTTACAATCGCTAATCACATTATGGTCTAAATAATTCACAAAAGATATAATTATTGTTTATGATGACAAGGTATAAGATATGGAAACAATAAATTCATAAAGATGATGCATTATTGGTTGGAATACCTACAGTCGATGGAAAAACATCACTTTGATGTTCCATAAAAATGAATTACAGTAAGTAATATTTGTCGTAAATCAATGTAACATTCATATAAGAGCTCGTATAGACCATATGTCGCCAGACGACTAGGTATATCAATGAATCAACTATAAATCTTTTTCTATGTGGACGATTTTTTTGAAGTTAATCACACTTACACAATATACGGTATACAGAGTATACGGTAGGGTTGAAAATTGTGAACATTTGTAGTAGTAAAACAGCTTAACTCACCGGAAAATTCTCGAATCTATTATTTTGAATGGACGCACTGCATATTTTGCTTTTTTTCTCTATAAAAGGACATCTTCTAGTGAATATTGTTCTATTTACTATGTTTGTTTCTAACAGCTAATCCAACATTGTGAGTTCCGGAAGTCAGCAATCGCTATTGTTTTTGAATGGCTAAAATCAAAAAAGGGAGAGAGAAAAGCTGATGGAGGTTCCGTTTCGATACAGACCAACATTAAAATACCGCTCGCACGTGTAGGAATGTGCTCTGAAGCACTCAAATCTACATATTCTTCCATGGTAAGTGTTCTACCGAGCTGTCTCAGATGCATTGAAAGTCATCACTTCAGCCAATACTACCAACCCCCTACATCTCAAGCTTCTTGTTAAAGTCATTATTTTGGAGAATTTCATTGTTGTCATAGTAACAATTTACAGTATTTTAGACGCAATGTGAATAGGAATTATACTATCACAGAAGTTCTTCCTGTCTGCATGAGGAAGAAAAAATCCCAAAAATTGGAATTGCACCTGTAATGACTAGTATCCATATTTTTTGCAATTTTTTTAAAAATAACTACTGAAGCTTATCCTGTGCTCGTCACTGTGGTGTATCAGAATTTTAAGATCCACCTGGCGCACGACTCCTGACAACGAGAGAGCCGGGTTGAACAGTGTCGGACGCACGGTGATTAGAAGAACAGCATTGCGTCTTATTTTGGTGAATTAGCGAATATCATAGTCACTATGATCCTTCGCGCTTTATTCTGACCTATCATTGAATCCACATTCATTTTAAGAGAAAAACTTCACTAAAGTTTCGGCTGGCACTGTAGCATCTATAAATGAAACTCATACTGATATCGATCAACATTTTCCATGATGAAAAATTTTCTTTACTAATATCTTAAAATCTTATCTGAAATGATAAAAGATGTGCAGTCACCCCAAAAATACAATTTTACCTGGCACAAAAAAGATAACCATAATTAAAATTATCCTGTGGGGAGTGACATTTTAATAGCATAACAAACAGAGGTCATTAAGTGCCATTTATTAGTGCACTTCATTGTAAAATCGATGCCGCGTAAAAACTGTTTACCTTGTTTTTACTGGTGCTTAAGCATTGTTTTGTTGCCAGCGTTAAAAAAACAATGTGGGTATATGAAGCTTTCAAAGTTTCGAGATAGTGACTATCCATTTTCTGTTTCTTGACGTATGATAACAATGATACAAAGCAAAGTACGAAAAGTGTCAGGAGACTTATTACGCAAAATGAAGCTAACAGGTTAGATGGATCTGCAAACAAATTTGAGGCGACCTAGCGAGAAAATGCAACGGACAGAGCGCACGTCAAATCATTCCCAGCTATAATTGCCTTTTAAATTGTTTGACGGAACTTACCTAATAAAATTTCACATTTGCAGTTCCTCAAACGTTTGTAAGACCTAAATCCCATCATCTTGAAAGACTTGAGTGATGTGAAATATTCAGTTCACTTAAATACACATTAACGAGTCCACTAGGTTACAAGCGAGCACTAAACAAAATCAGTTCAGCCAAAAAGCACCACTTTGATATTCACACATATTATTGCACTTTGTCCTCAGTCCAAATATTTCATGCAAATTTTGAGCGTACTTCAAGCTATCTATAATAAATTTTTCTAAGTAACAATATCGCATCATATAGAAACATCTTGTAAATCAGCTAGAACAAGTTAACGAACCATGAGCACTTTCAATTGATTAGTAAAATAATTATTTAAATTTAAATTTCTAATTTTTTCAAAACAATGCATTGCGCCATCCAATAAAAAAATTATGATATTTTGATTTGTCGAATAGAAGCCTACGATTCGCGACTAGTTTTTATTATTTAATTTAAATTATTAGCAAATTTTGCGGTAGATGTTCTGAAGCTGGCTAATTATATTTTACTTTACTTTTTTGTCATACTTTTCAGTTATTGATAGATTTCATTCACCACAAATTATGTTTTGTTGATGTTCCTTCTCAAGAATTAAACAAAATATAAGCAATCAGGATTTTTATGAGTTTTAATTATTATTATTTTCTGTGGGCGAAACACAAGGTAACTGCGTAGGAATTCCACAAAAACTCACTCAAACAACCACCATGATACAGACAAATCTGATTTGTACCTCAAAAAAGTATAGCAAAAACTTTACTGTTAAGAATTGTTCTCCTGAACTCCAATACTACTTAATAACTGGGAATAAGGGACAAAAAGTTTTGATGGGATAAGTTTTCAGCGGCCAACTTCTTCCACTCTGGAAGGGTCAAATTTAATTCGTCCTGGAAAGTAAATAGACCAGGAAATACAAAGTGTACTATTTAATGGAGAATGAGTTTCCGTAAGTGCTTTTGGTTTTTTTTAAAATTCACCGGGCATTTATGTTCGCATTCCATAAAATTTGACGGCTGAAAATTTCAAACCTTTGCCTTCTTTTAGCTAAACAAATGAGTAGAGAATATAATGAAACATGAAAAAATTCAAATAGTTTATACTAGATTGAGATATTCGACATGGATCGAAAATGTAGTATATACATAAATTGTATTTATTTGTGGAATTCTAAGTATTTGTAAAAATGAATATTTAATCATTTATCTGTTTTAAATGTTTAACAAGTGGGGAAAATTATCGTGGTCAATAATTTTTAGATAGAACATCTTTCGCGAACAACAAAAAATAACCCCCTCCCCCCAAGAAGTTTACACGATTTCAATTTTTTGGTACTAATCGAATAAAATGAATTACCAGAAGAGTTTTTCAAACGCCAATTCACGTTGCAAGTAAAACTTCTTTTTCCAATAAAAAAAACGAATACAGCAGACATTGTTCTGAGAATTATGTTGCACTAGGACAAAGTCTAAAGGGTTTAACACCAATCACTGCATCATCCACTCATGTCTTAAGCCACGTTTCAAACCCTGTACGGTGACCAGAACTCAGACAGAGTTGCTGCCCCATCTAGATATTCAACCGTCAAAATTTCGGATCGAAAAAATGAGGTACTGAACAAATAATAATTGAAAAAATACAGGGAAAAATTTTTCGCCAGCGGGAATCGAACCCACAACCTCCTGCACTCTAGGCAGACGTTTTAGCATTCGGCTATGACAAACTGTCACACAGAACAGCATATACGCTAGAGAAGGATAGATGGTAGGTGGAACATTGGGAAAAGGATTGAGTGCAGGAGGTTGTGGATTCGATACCCACTGGCGACCTAATTTTATCTCTGATTTATCTAATTATTATTAGAAAATTCTCTATTTTCCAAACTCACAGAATGCCTATTAAACATCGATTTTTGTCAACCGTATGACATCTTCCCTTTGGAACCATCACAACGTATACGAACACCGTCCCGCCAAGCGTAAACAATCGACGGAAAACAATCGACGATCCCGTCGCGACGACGGTAGGTGGCGACGACGCCTTCGCGGCCGCCCTCGATGCTTCTCGCTGCATGGTTGGGCTGAACACTGTCGATGCCGTGGACGACCAAGTGGTATGCCACCACCTGGTGCGCGCACCTCACATAGAGACGACCGACGCACCCCTTTCCCGCTCAACCCTTCCTCAGGTGAGCGCAGTCTGATATTAAAAACAGGTGGAGCAGGTCACCGGTTACCGTATACAAAGTGGCCTAGCCAAGCTACCATTCCGATATCAACCCGCGTGATTTATAGTGGAATACGTTTGTAGACGGAATGCATGCTCTCTACTATCATCCGAATCAGTGGCGGATCAAAGAGCGCATATTTCAAAATTAGTATAAGCTTTGAGAAAATATGGCAGTTTACATTTTAAATGTTAGCTTAAAAATCCGCTGGAGAATGTACCTTCCATAGCGTATTTGCAGTTCTGTGTGCCATGGCTAAACCGTTAAAGTGTCTGCCTGGAATTCAGGAGGTTGTGGGTTCGATGCCCACCGGCGACACGTTTTTCTCTTACGGATTGCAATGGAATACATTAAAAAACTATGTAATTGTATTTTCTGAAGGCGGCTGATTTCCGCGTTTGGCTCAACGATGGTGGAATAAGGCCAGTTTCGATTGAAAATAGTATCAGTCGCTGGCACTAGATGTCTTACCAAGATCGAGCTGTAGTTAAAAAAATGGAAAGCAAAATCGAGTGGGAGGATGTAACTTCCACTTGCAGGAGTCTTTCCGTCTCTCCGACGTATATGCTGCAACATATCTATTCCACGATAAGTACGCCATTCTATATACAGAACAACTTCAGAAATCCATCTCACAGCGACGACTACTAACAAATTTTTACAAAATTTTCTTGAACACAGAATTTTCAACGAGAAAGAACTTGTGTGTATAGCCAGCTATTAATTGAAGGCATATCGATACAAGCTACATCTGCAAAGCCACTACGTCTTACGACGTTCCAGACACTTAGCATTGCGTCAGTCGTCAACTTCTAACGTAAATGTCATTTACAGCCAACTAATCGTAAATGTTTAGATAGATGAAGTACGTCACTGTAGGCATACGTAATAGATGTCGTGAAGACCATCTATGTCACAGTTCATAATGCAAGGCGTCAGTGGCTTCGGCGCCGGCTTTGTAAATAGGCAGTGAAACCTGTGGTGAATGTTGCTATCATACACTTACCTAAGATATGTATAAATACAAAGTTTTTGCTCCTTGCGATTGGTTACCTGAACAAGAAACAAAAGCTTCAGGATTACGCTAAGTACTTACAATGATGTCTAGCGAAAGAGCTATAGAGGCGAAGGTTGATCTGTTTAACCAGACGCCCTGTCAAAGTCTATGGAAATAATAGAAAGGTAGGAAGGGATCAAGAAAGAGAAGTGTAGCCAATTATTGTCAATGAGAGAAAAAAGGGCAAGAAAAGTAATTAGAAGTGCACCACAACCTTAACTTAGGACACACAAAAAGCGTATATACCAAATACTACGACAACTATGAAGATCAGAGCAGAAATCACTTTTTAAAATTGTGAAAGAGACGAAAACTAAATCACTTAACCAAAAATTAGACTACGAACCTAAAACTTAGAAAGATACAACGGCCGAAGAGCCAACTAATGGACTGATGGCCACATACTGCTACTACTCTAAAAAAGGCTCAGATCAGGCCTGCTCGCGGGTGTGAAGAAGCTTCTAAAGAGCAATACGTCTTGTGGAGGCACCTGACCTTGCGAATTACCTCCACAGTATGGAGCGTCGAATCAAAGTTCCATGCCATGCCATGGTTAATGTTCGGAAAGAGCAGCAGAGAATGCCACCAAGAGTCATCAGTACCAATTCTATAGAAACTGGGACTTCGGATTAATACAAGTATAAGATCAGTCATATATCTACCACAGATCACTATGTAGATACATAAATATTGAAACCAATAAATGAATGGACACTTCTTGGCTCACCACGTAAAACAGCAAAAGGGTACAATGTAATACGTACAGGTGCGTGTTAAATGTAGTGTGAAAAGGGTGTGAAGGTTATTGCCACATATTTATGGATAGATTGGACGATTATACAGTTTGGGACTAATGCCTGTTTTCAGGATCACCTCAAGCACTTTATTTCAACGCGTTTTTAAATAAAACTAATGAATAAAACGCAAATTTAAAATTGAAGCAAACATTTGAATCAGTGTTTACCACAGTAAATATTAGAATGAGCTGTCTCGCTTAATTCATAAGTGGAAAGCTTTCTGTCTTCTATAAAAATAAAATGTTTTTATAATAAAATATATAATACAATCAAAATTGACTTATTTCATACTAAGGATATCTATAACTGGCCACTACCTCTGACATTATTAGGAAATACCAACAGACATGACAAGACAATTGGAATGTCCGTCTCATCGGGTTTATCATCCGTTCCTGTTCGCTGCCCCCTCTTCAGATCTAATCAAGTAAGCTGAGCATCCACAAAAGAGGAGAGGAACAGGACAGCATCAAGCCCAACAACAATGTACTTCGAAATCAAAATTCGTAGAATAGCATAAAAGATCAAATGCTAATTTGGGTGTTTTGATAAATATGAATTTTCTGTTTGCTAGATGTTTGGACAGGGTCATTCGATTTAAAATATCCATCAATCGCTCAAGTTTATATATGATATATTAAAACATAAACATTTTTACACGCGTATTTCACTAACTACATAGAAATCTTCAAAGAGTCAAACAATTTTAATTTTCATCTAGAAATGTTCACGTGATGAGCGAAACACATTTGATTTCTTGGTAGCACATTCACAAATATACGTATGTTTCTTCTGCAATCATATTGATTTCATTTATTTATTGATTTATTTGCATACAGCGTACGAGAGTATGAAAAAAATCAAATATTGGGTTTACAAGCTTTGGAACGGTCTGCAACCTATTTGGATAAAGGAATGCAAGTAAAAAAGGTTATTATTCGGTCCAAAATTGAAAATCAGTGGTGTTTTACAGGGCAGTATGAGTCACCCAAATAATAATTGATCCAAATATTAGTGCTTTAATATATACTTATATTATAATATCTACAAATAATACATTGTTCTAACTTTAAAAAAAATTAGTTGAGCTAGATATTGACTTTATAAGGATCATTATTTACTTGCTGACCTCCTAGACAGAGGCATTACCCAAATGCGCATTTGAAAAATTGTCCCACGACCTGAAATTGGAACAACACACCCCGCTTGACGGGCAGACACTTCACCAATTGAGCCACGCAGGCACGTCTCATAATTAGTCCCAGTGGAGATATAGTTAGGATCTCGAAAACCAGACTGTGAACTGAACTGATTGCAAGACGTGTCAACGTGACAAATGTGACTATCTATGTTTTTTCAGTTCCAAATGCGACTGCATAACATCTTTGTCCAGCATTCGAAAAATAACTATATATATATTTTTATGTGAGCAGTCATCACACTTTAGATGTTCGGTAAACGATAGTTATGGCGCAGATTGAGATTAAGCAAAAATCTAAATTCCATCTAGACTTGCTTCAAAGCTCCCACGTCCCGCTGTTCCCAGGACAGGTTCCGCCTTGCAGTGTCTCGGAATCTGAACGAACTTGACAAGGTAATCGAATCACTGAAAGCGGCTTTCGTCGTGTGCCCTTTGCAGTAAAGTGCTGTTGACATATATTCCTTGCAGCCCTAATGCATGCTATCTGTATGTCTTCTAGTCATACGGGATGAATTCTATATGAAAACCTCCATATTATATTTGTGATACAAATTAGTCGGATGTATCGCAAAATGTCTTGAGTCCACAGCGGTTGAAGATAGATCAAACTTTTGTGTTTTGAAGAAAAAAGTGTGAACAATCATCTATGTCATTCAATTACATTAGATTAGTGAGATCAAAAGTTTATAGAAGACATAACGTGTTTTACCAAAAAATAAAATTCCCCACCCCCAACTTCTGAATCCTCCATAAATGACGTCAATACGTTGGAGATGTGCTTCCCATTAGTTAAAAACAAATGTTCAGATCGGTTTTTGTACCTGTTGTTCGGGAGATAATTTCAAAAAATATTTATAATATAAGAAAAATAATAATTAAATTCCAAAGTTTAAAAAAATTATTTTACTAAATTTTCATAATTTCCAGTGTTTCCAAAACTTGAGTAAGCAGAACAAAAGTAATTAATTATTATACTTACTCAGTTAAACTCATATATAGTAATAATTGCTGAATCAAAAACATAATAGAAAAATTGCGGGTGATATTTTCTTTACGTAAAATGCGGTTTATCATCTATAAACTTTTCACCCCGGTAATTCTCGGTACTTGTTAGATATAGATATAGATGACAATTCACAGATTTTGTTTCAAAATAGAGAAGTGAGAGATAATTTCCAAAACCTGTGGATTTTTTCTATACATCCAACTTTAAAGATTTTGAATGTTGGACAAAAGGCTATTTCATTTTTTCCCGGGGAGATTTTATATTTTTGTATAAATGTAGTTAATTTGTTGCGCTCCTACTTCAGCAACTACTACAACAGATTGATGCACTTTATCTAAATAAAAGTCATATAAATAATAAATATAGTGCTATTTAGCATGTTAACATGACGCCAAGTAGGTTGACTTGGTATTCCAAGTGCAGTGGTATCAGTTCACTGAACACTTTGCTTAGATTTTAGAGCTACTGATCCACTTGAAGTAAGGTTAACAAATATTTTGTCATAATTTTTTTTAAAACCTAAAAACAATTATAAATGTTTTAATATCCTTCATTATTGTCATTATATATATTTACGGTTCGGCTAGTGTAGTCCGCTAAACGGTGCCAATCAAATTCAAATTTCTAAAGCATTAGAAACAAAGTGAAACGCGTCCATGACACATTTTTATTTGTGAAACTTTAGCGTTTACACATTTCAATCTTAATAATGATTTATTTTGCATAATGCCACATTCAAAATTGTAATGAATGCATGCCGGTAACAGAATCACATAAAAAATATCCTCCCTCTAAAAATCAGAAAGGGAATTTATTAATATATATATATATATATATATATATATATAAAATATAGGATTATCTAGCTTTAAATGATAAAACTTAACCTTGATACATTTTTGTTGATCGTTCAAAATGAAGTGAATAATTTACTGTGACCTCACTACGACCATTAATGTCATGTTTCTGTTTCTATGTTCCATACATACAGTAACCTCTACTTGGGGTAATTTTGCATCACGTTTCATACGGCGATGTTGTCATTCAATAACGTTTACTTTAAACTTTGACAGTATATGTTCTCACTTGGTGATACTATTATTTTATTATTAAGATTGGTTTGTACAGATTTCACACAGCTACACAAGATAAAAATTATTTCATCATATCTGTGGGGTTGATTCTGAAGTGAAGGAAAAATATTATAGACTGTGCTGTGAATCATGGGCCTTCAGTGTGCTCAAAAATGTAATGCTTCCGAATTCCCCACATGGCAGAAGCGGAAGTATTGTGACCGAGGAAATTTTAAATAGGTTTTCGTATGTTTTATGATGTCTGTCTACTGCAGCGTAATGTCTGTAACGGCCGCAATAATTTTAAGTATATGATTTCGGCGATACATGCACGTAGACAAGATAAGGCTTCTATTTTTTTATATAAATAAAATCAATAATTATTAGCTTCAAGAGGATCTGGATTTAGACCGGAAGGAGCATATAGCAAGGCGCGTGTATAGTGAAAATTGTTTGCTGATGTGTGTGAGGAGATATTTTCGAATCAAATCATGTTGTCTGAAGTAAGTGACTTCAAAAAGAAAAATTCGTACAATCAATACATAAATGCCAAAGTAAAGCGGTATTGAGTGTGATAGAAGCGTTTTTTATGTTTTGAAGTTTCTGCCATCGATCTGTTAGAGGAGAAAGGCTGAGAGTGAAGAAAAAGAAAAGCTATTCATCAAGTAAGATCGGAGACAACAATCAAAGGAAAAATAGATCAGTAGATTTATTTCAAGCATATGAGAAAACCGTGTAAATCACATAAAAAAAAGTAGGAAAAAAACTGGTAGACTGAGTATTTTTAAAGGAAAAATATGCGTGAGACCGTTAGCTCAAGTGTGGTAATCAGAGAAAGTTGATACTGATACGAGGTGAATTTTTCATCGATTAAAACTTTGCAACATGCATAAAACAAGGTGAATGGATTGAAATGTATTCTGTTTTTCTGCATACGGTGTACAATAACTGCCCTATCTAAGCCGGGTACCATTCAGCCACTAATTTGTCATTGGCCTATCTGCTTTTGATAGTTGCAAAAAGACAGACAGGAAGACAAAAATGAGCGACATGGTTTTTTGTGATGTACATATCTGTCATTAAACATCAAGAAAACACAATACCTCATAACTTCCTCAGCAGTTGGGGTGAGGAGTAAAACGTGACATTCATCAATCTGCCCAAAAACCGACCCAACATTGTTACTTAAGGTACAGGCAGTCAGTTACACTGCCGAGTAATTGTTGTCGACGATATAAACGAAAACAACGCTGTAAAACAGATGAGTTAATTTTTCTTTAAATCCTCAAGTAACTGAGGACATCATTTTCATATATATTCCAAGCAAGTAAGTACCTCCCTCACTATCCAACATTCTAATATGTATACAAAGCCCAGATAAGACCTCATAGCTTATGATACTGCTACTTCTGCTCTGCTCTCATTCTGGACCTATTCACCCTATTTTATACTTAAAAAAGCTGATATATCAGTGTGGAATCTTGAAGATTTTAACAGAGCGATCATTTCTAAGCACCCTTCAGACACCTAAACCCCCGGCCGGTGGCGTTGGGTCTACAACTCCCGTCTATACATTCAACCATGGTATAGAGTTCAACCGAGCTGTTTCGCAAAAAACTTCAATAGTCATAAATACATGTGCCATCTTTATAAAAACTTCTCAGATTTTGTAAATAAATATTTCAATCAACAACTTCGTATTTTTTGGACGATAACTCCGCCGCCGCTGGAAGGGCTTCCCAAAACAACAAAGCTTTTTCGTCCTTACTGTAGTAAGCAAGTGTAAAAGATTAAGCAAAATTATAAAACTACCTTCCGAATTAAGACAGACAGACGGAAATGCGTGATATGGTTCACAGAACAGGATATCCCATATCAAAGGAAATGGGAGAAAGGTTGCACAAGACCTTTTTTTCGGAATTACAATTCCTTGTCTGCGGTACTGAATATTTGATAACGACGAGTGTCGTATTTACATACTCCATTAACGTTTTCATTTGGAAAATAATATGAAGATATCATCCCCAAACGAGTATTTTCAAAGATTCCGCCCTCCATTTGTAACGAGCTTAATTTGAATATAAAATTTTATCTTCTCCGCAGACGATTAACTTCAAATATTTGAGTACTTCTTTTACATTCAGCCCGGAATTTTAATAGTGGTTTTAGATCTCCTGAACGTTGTCTGCGGGCCCATTCCCCATCTTCTATTGAATTAGCTTTTTGGAACCAGTGGCGGCAGAGAAAATTTGTTTTTTAAACATTAGCAGCCCTGAAGGAGAAGCCATCAATGTATCGTGGCTGACATAAAAAAGTTTTGATACCACTGTTGAACTGATTAACCAAGAACAGGACTTGGCAGATTGTTCGAATTATTGACTTTTTAAAGTCTAGAGAACGATAACGTTGGAATGAAGGAGTGTTAGTTTGATAGTTTAAAATTTGACGAATGTAATGACTCGTTCATGATCTGGAATGATTGAGAGAATTAACTACAAAAGCTCTGTAGACATCTAAACGGAATACGAGCTAGCAGTCAAATCTGACAGTCCAACGATGATTTAAATATAAATTGAAACGCGTCACTGAAAGAAAAAGAGTTTTCATTTGTGGTACTGGGTGTTAAATACACAATCTTTTTATCTGCAGTTACAATATAGGCATTTCTTTCAAGTTTAGCATTGCTAGAGGATGTCTTTTAGTTGGAAAAATATGAAGACGACGAAGAAGACCTAACATGTATTGGCTTCATTAAAAGAATATCAACTGTAGACTGTTGTCATTCTGTTAATATATAAAAAAGCATAATGTTCAATAATATAAATGAAATTTTACGAAATCTTTATAAAAACGTATTAATAATTCGGTATCTATTCCTATGCACTAGGTTTCGATTGCAAATAATAGATCAATACATGATGTATTTCTATTTTAGCCTATTTTGTGCAGATATTTCCATTTTCATAGTATTTCGAAATAAATAATGTGAGTCTAGTTTGATTGGAATAAAAATAAAATTTCGCAAATCTTGCGATAATTCAAAATCTTCACCCTCTTTCAAATGAGCTAAAGCACATAGTATTTATGTTTGATCCCATTTGAAAAAACATCACGTTGCCTCCATTGTGGCGGCTCAGAGCCTCAGAGTTCAAAGTCTCACTGTTTCACTTGCTATTATCTTCTACTTCTTTATTATGATTACTATCAACAAATAGTTTATTCTCTTGCCTCGACTACCTCAACGAAGGTGTTACCAAATAAAAATGAAAGCATAAACAAACTCCATGCTGTTCTACCCCTGTCCCTATGACCGAGGTCTCGATAGGCCCTTGTGCGTAAACAAACTTGTCTTGAGCGGCAAACTTGCCAAAAAAATGCATCATCTTGTAGCTATAAATGCCTCTTAAATCTGAACTAATATGCTGCTCTAATATCCTTTATTCACTAATCAAAAATTTGCTGTTGGTATATTTCATTGGTAATCAGAACGTTACCGAACTATGTTTCAAAGTCGATCGCTTGCGGCTAGCTTTTATTTTCCGGTTGATCTGCGACCATGAAAGTTCCAACTCTCCGTTTGCCCTAGGCCCTTTTCGGCCGAATCCGAGTACGCCTTTGTACCTTTGTATTATGTCTAGGGGTTCGGAAGCCGCCCAGATCGAACTGGGGATGAAATGTCAAAGGTCGTCGGTGTGTTGTTTGCGTTCGAGTTTCCGTTTCTATATCCGCGAGCACGGCGTGTGATATACACAAAATTCTCACAGAGCAGCACTGACAGACACACACAATGAGGGATCAAATATTGCCTGGGAATTTGTTGCACTGTATAAGTTTGAACAAAAAGGTGACGAGTAGGTTGATGCTGTACTTTCCGCGCAGTGGAGCATTTTGGAGATGCTTTGTCTTTTGAATTTCAATCACATCCACTTAACCGACTTTTAAAAACTATAAAGCCCTTGATCATGATCCAAAAAGTACCATCCGAGTTATAGAAAGGTCAAAGATCACTGGACAAGGTACAGACCGACGGAAATAAGTGACATGGTTTTGAAACATCAAGAAAACACAATGACTCGAATTCGGAATTTTTCGCGAATACAAGTCCGCCAATTAGCTTGGGAAGATGAATGGTGTCAAGTAGATTCACTTAGCACTTACTACGCTGTAATTGGCGTTGAGAAAGCATTACCCAGTACAAAGGACTTAGAATATTTCGCAGCACCCCCGTCGATCCTAAAAATGACCTTGCGTGTATATTTTGTTAGAAAATATATATAGGGAGGTTATTATCCGTTGTTTTGTCCATATGAACTTTTTATGTTTTTCTATGCCTTTATGGGAATGGATATAAAAATCCAAGAAAACTATGAATTCAACGCTGCAGAACTGTTTTAATTACGATAATTTGCATTTGATACGTTTTATGAAGGCGTATTCATAAAAATAAATCATCGTCACTCAGTTTCGTCAGTCAGTTTGTCTGCCTGTCTAACTTAAGAAAAAAGTACTGGTGGAGGTGTGGAGGTTCATAGTTCTTTGAGTGGTAGATGAAGCGTCAAGTCTTCATAACTGTGTTTTGACAAATTGCTGTGGGTCAATATATCAAAATGTAATTTTCCAAATTTTGTACTTTGATAAAGGCCGTCAGAGCAACCCAAAACAGTATTCTGGCAATCCTATGTAGTTTGAATTAGCAGCCAATAGAATGTATAAGATAAACTAGAGAGGCAATCACACGTTTTAAAAGTAAAACATCAATGATGTTATATTTTTGAATCGAAAACACAAGAAAATATCAAATCAGCCTCAAGCAACAATGTTTAGCAAGCTTCAAAAATAATGGAATATCAAAAAAGACATTTAGAGTTAGTTATATTGAAACACAAGGTACCTACGTGTATAAATTGAGATTTGCTACAATCAGACTTCTCAAAGGCTTGATTACTACATCAATTCTAATTAAGTTAAAAACATTCTGAAAAGTTTGTGCCGGTAGCAATTATTATACCTATCTAAATTCAAATCAACTATGCAATGCAATAAACTTATTAATAAAAATGATTTCAACGACCATCGACACGCGAAAAAGTGCAGAAAAACTAATACACGACTTAAACGTTTACAAGAAAACTCCGTGAAATATTAAGAACGACACCCAAGCGGACATAGTTATAGTTCTCACGCGGAAATTACAAAGCCAGCATATTTCGCTCTATTTTTTATATTATGACACATTTTGATACTGATCAAAGAGTGCTTCAGAGTCGACTGACTCATACTCAAGTATCATTGTCGATCATATAATATAGATATTCAAGCCGGTTACACACGTTCCGGTAGACATGTCAGTTCCAACTGAGCAGTCCACCTTAAGGCCGCTTGCTTGAAGGTGAATATACTCATATTCTGGTCAATCTGTCAGTTAAGACTATTCAAGCACCCACCTCAAGGATCTTTTTTCTAGAGCCCCTCAATCTTTTTTACTTGCCATCTACAGCGAACCTAAAACAGCTATTGCCACGATTATATGAAGACGTATAATATTCTACCTATAGTCGTAAGATAGGATACCTACGTATCTCGAGGTCTTCGACTGACCCCCTGGAGGTCACAAACGCGTATGGCCCACGTTTAGGAACTATTATATACACGTTTAGGCGCCCGGTCTTCAGGTAGACTCTTCAGTTCGAACTGACAGTCCTACCGGACTGTGCGTAGCTGGCTTTAGAATTTTTTTCTTCTCGTATATAATTACCTTCCGTTACCGGAAAAAACAAACGTAAAGGTAGGCATGTTTTAGTGGTATGTCATTAATGTTTTAAGTATTGATTCATGCATTAGAGAAATAATATATATATATATATATATATATATATATATATATATATAGAGAGAGAGAGAGAGAGAGAGAGAGAACACTATTTAGCCAATTAGGAATGTAGCGTTTAGCGCGAAGATCATGAAATGCTTCAGTCAACATTATAGTTTCTTATAGGTTAGATTTTTTCTGTTCTGAGCCACTTCCAAGACTGTCCCAGGTTTGGATTGAAAATATTTACTTATGCTAACTAATTATCAAAAATGGAGTATTCTTACTTCAAGATTATTATAGCTTTGCGCATATAGGAAGATATGGTATACTTGAACGATAGTACAGATTCCTAGTCTAAGAAGTTATTTTTATGTGTGTAACTACTTGACTATTTCCTTAGCGCCTGCATTAACGGCTTTGTTGCGCCCAAAAATCGAAAGGCTTTTATCAACCAACGCATGTACTAGATGAGTATACCTTCCTCTCCATTTGCCAGTTTGTTCCGCTCTCGGCTGACGGGCTACTCTACTTAATCTCCCGTGACGTCACGAACGACAGCCAGTTTCCTTTTGTGACATTTTCCGTTGCCTATTTTCAAGGGCGGATGCCTTGTCTAAAGCCGCCTTGTTATTTATACCAAGATAGACTTCTACATCCGGTATATTATCCGCGGGCCTTATTCCATTTTTACATATTTTTACTATACATGCTAATAGGCGGGGAAGTATTGTAAACGCAAAACATTTTCAAAAGGAGATATTTCTGTCTCGTTTGTAGGTCTATCTGTGAACGCTCTGTCTGTAGCCATCGGCCTGTCTATCGTTATATGTCAATCGTCCTGTTTGTGTGTCGCAGGTCTGTTGGTCTGTTTGTCGGTGTGTCTTGTCAATTGAAATTCTTATTTCTAAACTAATACTATTGCGTGGGGAAGTACAGTCTCAACCAAATTGACGCAATTTTTATATAGCTCTTAGAAATTCCTTCTTTTGGTTTTTCTATTGACGTATAACTTTAGTTTATTTCTCTATTAAATGCCCTAATTTAGCATTACTGCAAGAAACGTCGCATTATAACACCCAGCAGCCTGTTTACTCTCAACTTAAGGACAATAGAGAGAACAAGGACAACGATGAAAGGAAAAATAAAATTGCTCGGAGCATTTTTGTTCCGGGAGTATTGCATTGGACAACAGACAAATATATTGTAGAACAACGAATCTGGCGAAGGCAGGCTTAAATTTGAGAAGACGATTCATTTATGAAAAAATGAAATTGAGGGCGTTGAAGTTTTTCTAATTTTTTTACATACTTAAGTGGCCCCGTTATCTGACGACCATATTGCATATTTAAATTACCGGGGTCGACAAAAATATGTGAAAAGTTTGTGAATTCATACAGAAAAATTCATAGCTCATAAATTCGCACTTATCTAATAAAAGTTTGAAATTCTTAGAAAACGTAGATGTTTCGAAAGTTGTGTCTTGAAGTTCATTGTCTATATCATTTTTTTATTGTGTCTCTTTGGTGTGTCTGGATTGGAGATCAAAATCAAATCAAATTATATAGGCAGTGGAAGTCAAAAGTAGTAAGAGATTAATTTTGATTAGGTTCAATTATATCAGTCTTGTGACTGAATTTTCTAAATAAACTCTGACCTAGACTAATTGATTAAACAAGGGGTTGTAGTATCGTGACTTTAAGAAGACACTGTTGCATGTTATGCGTTTATTCCCCGATAAAACACGAATCTTTCAGGGATTATCTCCTTTTTTGAATTTATCAACAATACAAATGGAAAAATCGCTACATGAAAGTCAAATTTTTTCATTGTGTATTTTGAAATTTTCAAAAATAAAATGATCTCTCTATTTTCCTCTCCTTCACACATTTTCTTACAATTTAGGATGAATTTTTTTCACTGCCACTGTCAAAAATCCTAGCAATTTCCATCGCTTTTGTATAACGAGTCTAAAGTGCGGCGTTCAGAATTGAAGAGAATGATTTCTTGTACTATTATTCTCTCAGTAAAAGCAAAGTGACATTGAATATTCTATTGCCATAAATATATCAAGGTTGTGGTGTGCTACGTCACACCTTCCTAAATCAATCTCCTGGAGGATTCAATTTCCTGGAAATGAAACACCGGAAATTAAATAAACATCTGATTTGCCGGAGATCGTTTATTTCGAAAGAAAACGAAAATATAGCCCATAGCGTAATCAACAGCAACAAGACTGTAATGTAAACAATAATACCTTTATTGTTTATATTTACGAAACATAAAATACATATTTCCAGGCATAATTTGGAGAATTTCGAAAATTTCTTTGAGAACTCGTACAATCGTCTTGAGTTTTTGCTCACGCAACTAGAGTGATATCTATGCGCGGTTATTATTACTTTCCATATAGGTTTTATTTACACGCTAGGTCGGCTATACACGTTACTAGCGATTTTAGGTTTCTTAGCCTTATCTCGCAGTTCGGTGATGTTCTATTCCCCTCTCCAGAGATCTCTCTCTCCGACGTCCTTGATATCGAGGTCATTGTTACCAAGGTTTTCGTGGTAATACTGCAAAGGGTGGTATCTCCTGAATTCCTAGTCTGTATTCTGGATATTCAAGAAACGCCACTCTTCGGAGTATCCTGACGAAAACCAACGTAATTGTAAGGACTAAAGAAACAAGGTACTGCATAGACCAGGAGTCTTGTCAGTGCCACAGAATATACGTCTGAGAGATAAAAAGACATCTGACGTGACGATAAAAGAACATCGAATTAACACAACTCAAATTCTCAACACAATGGAACTCCGAAACACAACCGTCTACATTGTCTGAAAATGCCAAATGACAATTTAGAGACTATATAGATAATTTTAATTTTCTAGTATTGGTAAAGAGAAACAATAAAATTGTTGAACAGCATCATCTAAAATAGAACTAATGACTTACCAGATCATCAAATGTTAGGTTCTCATGAAATAAAAATGGAAGTACGTACCTGAAACAAACGAATAGATCAGAGATATGTCACATATGGAAAGATCGTATACTACATAGCTTCTTGGAGTAAACATTCAATGATTGAAATACCAAACTAGTTAAGACACTGAATTCTCAAAATCAAAGTACCATGAAACGGGTGAAATAATCCGAAATTTTTGAAAAGTTTGCCATTTTTCAAATTTCTTATAGTAGATTTTGAAGTTTCCACAACCCCTCCCATATGATGATCAGATATCCCAAAATGTCCAAAAGATGAGTAATCTGTATTAACAACAAAGTTCACAGCTATTGAAAATAATTCGACTTCTTTCTTTTTTCTCTGAATCCAGATGGGTGCATATTCGACTAGTTTTGGAAGGTAAAGAGAGAGTACTGAGCTTTTTATAAACACATTTAATAGATTTGTTTGTCTCTCAGTAGCAGTAACAAGAGTGATACGGACAGTCCATAAAACATATAAGCATAATATATCATTTTCAACATTTTTAACTTTTGCAATAGATACTTTCCCAGTCTCTAGGAGTAAAATCTTATTGATGAGTATGCTGAACATGTTTCGGTCTCATAGACCATCATCATCATCAATTTGATAGTACAAATAATTTAAACTAATCTTATTGGACTACAAAAGAATGCATTCCACAGAATGTGCAAAGAAACAACTCGAATATAGATTTCCATCGGATACAACGACCAAATGGAAATGGTCTGAATTCGGCACAACATTCACCAACCTCTGGATTGGAAAATATTAAGATATTTTGATAATTATCTCATAAGTAATTCAAAGCAGTACTAGTACTATTCTAATTTCTATTTGGCATTACGAGTACAAACAAAAAACAGCAAGTCACGTATACTGCTGTATAAATGCAAAATTATTCCAAGGATTTTTTGGCTCGTTATTCACTACACAACAGGTGTTTCCTAATCTCATTATTTTATTCACAAGCAATTGTCACGCGAAACCAGCGTTCGTCTAGGTATAGCAGTGGTGTCACTTACCAGTATATTCCGAGATTCAAAAAAAATAGGTGTCGACCGAATATGTCTGTAGACTTTTGACCCCAGTATTACTCAGTACTTGTTAGACACACATTTTATTATTCTTGTGGACGGTAAAATCATAAAAATAATAAGATTCTTCTCGAAAGCTGTAAAAAGTAGAATCTTACGAAGAAACATAGAGTTTGCGAAACATAATATACTTTCGAATGTAATATGTAAACCATATGAATTTCTTCAAGTTATACATGTAAGAGCGTAAAATATTTTTCTAGAGGACGATAATTTATCCTGGTTTTGTTTTAGCGCTTTCTACTACAGATTGCTGAATTTCAACAGGATAGGGATCATGAATAATGACGTAAGTGCAAGTTAGAATTTCAAAATATTATATCAAGTAGGTTGAGTTTGTATTTCATAGATGTAATATTTTTGTTGCAT
The DNA here is from genome assembly GCA_949316355.1 of Bruchidius siliquastri. Lineage (NCBI taxonomy): Eukaryota > Metazoa > Arthropoda > Insecta > Coleoptera > Chrysomelidae > Bruchidius > Bruchidius siliquastri. The sequence continues at coordinate 10,031,072 of OX438529.1, read as the reverse complement.
TTTAGAACTTTTGATCCACTTGAACTTTTGAAAATATTGGAATTTTATAGAAAGTGGGACATTTTTTAATCATAAGATTCAAAGCTGTTCAATATATTTTTTTTGACTTCAACTATCAAATGTTCAAAACTCTGATACAAGTCCTCATTCTACAGTGATAAAATTGTGTTCTAAATACTGTGCCTACCTAAATTTGGCCATTTTTTTCATGAGCGAAGCCTTATTTTTCAGAAGAATTCGATGATTCGTCAACGTAAACCGAGACATTAGGCTCAAGCAAAACGTGCTACAAGCCAACTAGGTTGACTCACTCCTTCAAAGATATGATTGGAAAGGCTTGTGCTAGTCTGTACTTCTAGAGTATGGCGTAATTTCACGACCCAAAAATTTGGAGGCCATCGGACAGATGCAACAATTTTAGTGTAGTTACGCCACTGAAAAATTGTGTATATTTAGGTACAAATAATGCTTGAATAGAACGACGTGACAGATCAAGATAGGGGTATACGACAGGTAGTTTCTCTTTGTTAGGTAAAATGCTAAAGAAACAAGGAAGAAATGTCACTTATCGGGAAAACGAACATACACAGAGGCGCAAAAAACAGCGCTAAAAACCAACGCGTAGAGGGTCGTTCTCTTTTCGCTGAGCCCATCTTAGTAGGCGATGATATGTTTGCAACGAAATTTGTCATTTTAATGCTGATAGGAGCATTATCGGGCTATGATTTTTTATAAGTTCAAGCCTGACTAAAAACTGTAAAGAATGTTTTGAGGAAATCATGGTTACACGTCGTGTTCCTTTGGTATCGTAAAGCGGTGGTACAGTGATAACAAAACTTACGCAATTTTATAACATGAGGTTGAATGAAACACCCTTATGCAGAGGTTGTAGACACTAAGATGAGACAGGTCTTCTTTGTGGTTTCCGAGGCATCTTATCATCACCACTGGATATATTTTCAAAAACTGTTTCACGCGCATGCTGACGAATAGGAATTTCAATGAAGCATTGCTATTTTCTACAAAAAATTTCAGAAATAAGTTCGTAATATTAAAAACCGAAAATCCCTTCTCTCTCAGAAAACTCCTCCATAAAAAACCAATTCATGTATTGTTCTCTCGGATGTTTTCCCTCATTTCCAACGTACCATGAAATATAGTTCAGCATAACGAGCGTCGACCTACTTGCTATAAGCACCTGACCTGATCGATAAGCGGAACAAAATTTTAGGCCCTTATTTTGTTACAGGTAAATTATAAGTGACGCTATAAACTCGGAGCACTTGACGGAAGAGGGTTGAGATTTATCGTTCCTCCGCCATTTCGTGATTTAGAATACGGTGGTAGCTGTTATCAGACCTTCCCTTTTTGATTCTGAATACAGAAACCATCGGGCAGAATCGGGCGAAGTTTTGAAAATCTTGTTAATAGCGTGATTAAACAAGCTAAAAAGTTATTCATTTACTATTAGATATTATGGAAATTCTATATAACAGACGAGATATTCATTATGTCTATAATGGTTGGTTAGTTTCTAGTTCCTGCATGGAATCCGGTAAACCACTACCATCCTAAGAGATCTTAGTTCAGTGAGAGCAGCATGTTGAGCAGATTAATTTAATTGAGGAATGTGGAATGAAATCGTGTGAAACGTCAAAACAAAATTTCTGTTCAAAAATCCTATTTTTTTCTCCCATAGCTGAGATTATCTCTTTAAAAACTAAAAAAAAATATTTTTCCCACGCAAAGGAGGAACAAACCCCAGTTTTTCAAAACTATTTGTGAACCTTGACATCGCTGTTTCCTTCAAATATTCAAACCTCTCTCGTATTTGATCTGGAAGTCTGATTACAGACATTCAATTTGCACTGTTCTGTTAACATAAAATATGTTGTAAAAATAATGTTTTTTGCAATAAGTCCTAAAGAATAAAATAAAGTATTTTTCAAAGCTTGACCTAAACAAAGTTTAACTAATACAATTAAGTTTTAGTAGAGACATTTAAATAGCGCAGCCTATTGTCCCAGGTAATCAAAAACTTAAAAGAAAACCCTTGTACCATCGTGCATATAGGAAAATTGTACGGAATTCTCAAGAGGAACAACGATCAAATAAATTTAAAAACAGTTTTGGGATTACAACACTTTCCCCGCCTATCGACGGAGCAATGCAGAACACAGACAGAAAAAGGCAACTTGGCGCGTGACTGGTTCTGGTAAAAAAATGGCAACATTATAAATCAGCGGTTGTATGGTTACAGCTCGCGCTCGAACACGGTTGCGCCTATAAACTCGTTTCTGTGATTCTTATAAGGTTCGGATTCAGAAAAAGTGACGTCGGTCAACAGCTGTGCACTGAACCAGCTGGATAGAGTATGAACATATACAACTACGAAGATTTTCGACCTCTGTACTGTGTTAGTACACTGAAATCACAATTCATTTTTGCTTGACCAGGTACCACGGAATATCATGGTCCATTTTCGCGGTATCTGTCATTTTGAGTGATTCGTTCAACTTTCGACGGAAAGACCGAATAAAAAATATCCCTTACAAAAATCCGTTCAAAGCAAATTCACACGAACAAAAAAATCGCCCACGCTCATGACTGGAATCAAACCATCACATCTTCTGTTTGACGGATTGACACTCTACCAACCGAGCTACGAAGGCACTTATCCCTGGAGCGGCATAGTACCAGGGGTTGTGAGTAACTGCCTCTATCCATTGCCAAGTTAATGGCAAACATCAGGGTAATTTAATTACGTGTAAACTGGTTAGAGAAGTTCCATGAAGTCATCTCTGTTAATGTGTACAACATCATTACTGAGTAACTGGGTTACCAGTAGTGGCTTAATATTATATTCCAGTTGTATTTCCCGCTAGATGTAGTCTAGAACAACAGTATCTACTATAAAGCAGCAACTAGCGTTTGTTACAATTAAATATGATTCCATGTTATTATGGGTCTGTAGAACGGGCACACATCTTTACGATAGAATTCCATTATCACGGTGTACGTAGTCATCATAATGTTGTTCAATGGAGTAAAGAAAGAGTCAAGTAGATCTACTTCACTCAACCTCATATTGGTGCTTCCGTCGAAATACCGATAGCAAGGCAAACTTGTTGTCTGGACATGGACTGATAAAATGTTACTATTTCTCCACTAGGAAACCAAGGAATTCAAGTCGTCAAGTAGATCGACTTTGATTGTCACTCGGGTATTCTGTATTAGAGGCAGGATAATTCGCCAAAATTACATTATCCAACCAACTCGTTGGTCAGTATTTAAACTAACCAATTCCCTTCAGGGAAGAGGTTATGTTTCTCGCAAGTGTTGTGTGTCGTTATTGGTTACTATAATGTGACTATTTTTTAAAATAGGTACCTGGTGGAAACAAATCAAAACCAACAATTTAAAAACCTGCCTTCCGAAGATAACGAGCAAATGTCGCAAAATAGTGACCATTTGCAACATATTACGAGAATACGCAAGAATAATTATCATGTGGTAAATACATAGAATCCAATCATTATCTTTAATCTTATATGAGACATCTGAAAAGACTATTTTACCTTTGACTTCACTCAAAAATTGTGTTATGTCATTAAAGCTGCCCATCAAGTAGCAATAGCAATATTATATACATATACATAAACTTAATTTTTCACCAATATTATTCAAACTAAATGAACCAATTCAGATTGGTTGGTTCACATACTAACCAAATATTCAGTTTGTAAACTAGTCAAAACCCCTGGTTAATTTCTGTGATTTTCTTGTGGTTTGTACTTTGACGACAAATCTTTAGTTTGTATACTAGCAACCGATATTCGTAGCTATTTTAGTTAAACAAGTCTCCATAATAACAAGATATTCAGATAGTTTGTATGCTATCCAGCTTGACTATAAACTATCCGAGTAAACACTTTAACCGTAACGTATTATACCTATCCCAGGTAAGGGTGTGATAGCAACATTCTTCAAGTGTCGCGACAAGTGGAATTGCTATTACCGTCCTTAATAAGTAACTCATTTTCCCTATTGTAGTTGCTAAAAGTATAGTATTGTTTCCTTTGCCTTCAGAACATGAACTTAATATAGATATTTCTATTACGATGTCAGCATGTTCAAGATTTCAGAGTACGTTTTAACCCTACGAAACTATGCTAATCTGATTGATCATTAACAGTATAAAAGCCCTTAAGTAGCAAAATCGCTTGGACCAATACGGCTTTAGAGATAAAAGTACCTTTCCAATATTCAATAATGGTCATAAAGAATGGAAAACGTTTCGAAGCTGTAGTAAGAGGACCATTAAAGTGAAAAATGTCCGGAACAAAAATACATAAATATCTAACATTTTTACAGTCCAGTAAAACTTGAACCGTCATTGCATTGATTAGAACATTAACATGGGTTATTTTTTCGACCGAAGATCACAACTCCAATGATTTTTCACGGATAATCATTAGCAATACGGGGTACTACTTTTTTCGGATTGTGAAACTCTTGATTCAGGACCTTTTTTGGTTTCCTTGATTATATTGCAGCTCATCATGAAGTTATATTTACAATAACGCTATTAACTTCTTCTATATAATTAACCTGTTTTTAAGTGTTTTGATATCTCAAACCATATTTCAGAATGTTTTAAAGTCTTTTTCTAATAATGATTTCTTCCAATTCATTTTAGAAAATGCAATTTTACAACATAGAGAATAACATTTGTGTTATGATAGATGTGAGGTGGGGTAGGATTATGTTAGAATTTTCCCAGAAAATGTATACCAATTTGCTAAGCAACGTTCACAGTCGAACACTTATTTAGAGTATTTTCCAAAACCGTGGATCCAATCCAAAATAATTATTAACCTCTTTTGTGAAAAGTTGCATCAACATTATACTATGTAAGACAATTGAACTGATCCTATTTAAAAAACAGAATTCAGGCATCTACTGCAATATCCTCAAATTATGATTGAGCTTCTTTCTTAAACGAGCAGAAATCTGATTGAATAAATATCAAACCCAGGAAAGTATAAAATCCCGGGATTCTCCTGGCGAATTGCCTATTTTTCCCCAGCTACTCGAATTTCCGATATATCCCCATTCTCGAGATTTTCCCGGATAGTGATCATCCTGAAATATTTTGAAATTCTGCATGATGTAACTGTTGTGATTCATGGTAGGGGATAACAACAGTTGATGCTTTTGTTTAGTAGCGCGCGACGGTCTTAGTAGGCGGGTTACAGTGGCCTTGCTCTTGGAACTGAACTCGCGGTTCTGGGGTCACGGATATTCTGTGTCTAAGAACTGGATTTATATTCGATGTAAGTATACAGAGTTATTGCCCGGCAGGGGGATAACTGCACGTAGCTGATTGGTTGAGTATTTGTTTTAGGTGCCCATAGACATAAAGTGAATCTAAACGTACAAGAATTATCTGCGCCAGCGGATTTTAAACTTCATTGGCTAGGAAATATTACAAAAATACATTTTATTTTCTGGACGCCAGCAAGCGATAAAAAAATGGTGAATAATAAAAGTAGGAACCTACATTATAAAACCTTCCCTTCAAATCAATAAAGAGTTTCACTGTGTTATTATTTTTTAATATTTTCGATTTTACAGCGCCGCATCCAATTGTTTTTGAGGTGAGATTCACTCTTCCTGCGTCTTGTGGAGACAACTTATGCAATTTTTTTATTTTGGTGCATATCCGCAAATCCCAGGCATTTTGTTATAATTTTTGGTTTTTTATCGGTAATATCTCATAAAGCCGGGTTTGAGAAGCGCCTACACAGGATAAATTTTTATCACATTGACCTTTAAACGCTGTAAACTTTTAACATGGAGTAATGAACTTCCCGATATTTTATTATATAATATTGATGATATACTTTTAGAGGCTTGTTTTAGGTATTGGAAGTTCTCGTGAGAATCTGTTGAACCGTTCTAATGTTCAATGTACTAATGGCTTTTGGTGTCTCTGGAATAGAAACCGGATGCTTCAGGAAGTGGTTAGGAGTGCATTCCCGCACATGCCAGCAGTAAAAAAGAAGAATAATAGTTATATTCAGGATAAGTCAATGAGTGATGATACTGATCAACTTAAATAACAAGCAATGCAAAAGATCTAGGATCTCACAAACGTCAGTTAACAAGAACATCATTCAAGACTAGAACTATTTAACAAGATTTGATTTATGGCTGAAGATTTAAATCAGAAAATAATTGCGAATTTAAATAATTTCTTCTATCTGTTGATTTGAACTTGGTATGTGTTTGGGTAAGACTAAGCATAGGCATTGTACAATATTAACCCTCATATTGGGAGTTGGTAGATTAAGGAAATTAAGCGGATCACACTTCATTTGATGAGTTCACTTCTAAAATAATAAGCATATTTTTTGAGAAGAGCCGAAGAGCGACAATAGTCTGGTGACCAACTTATAACAAATATAAAATATCCGTGACCTCGGAATCGCCAGTGACCAAGATCAAGGTCATTGTCAGACTACACCCGTTCGCTGTACAACAGCATCTACAAAACACAAAACGCGTCTTACGTCTTATCCCCCAGTCCATCATCCTCCTACCGGCGGCACGATCACATACACCAGGTGGTCCTAGTCAACAGTCCTCATGGTGGGGCACGCGAGGAGACACGGATGACACCGTGACGTCATCGTTTGGGGTCGCCCGATATCACTGTCCCTCTACGGCGACGAGGTCCACGGGTCGCGTGCGTTTTGGTACAAAGGCGGACACAGGCGGCGTCCCGCCAGGCCAACGACGTCTTGGAAGCGCGGCTCTGAAGGAATGGCAGGCTGGTTCGGCGAGGTTAAGTCTTCGGCAAGAGGGGGGGCATGCGCCGCCGAGATACGCGGGGCATACGAGGGCGCTGGCATAAGTTTATCTCACCATCGCACGGGGAGTTTTTTATGATAGATTGTTCCAAAGTTATTTATCTTATTTTCGACGAATTTTACTGGTAAATGTTCATCATTCATGTGCTCCAATAAAGACTTATAAGGGTTGTCTCGAGCATAAACATTCATAGTCCCTATACTGCATAGAAGTAACATGTCTGTTCATCAGCCCAAAGGAACATTTTGCCACGAAAAATTTTAAAAAATTGTTGCAAGGTACAGTAGCCATTGGTCACTTGCGAGGTACTAGCAACGCGTCGTTCACACAGGTTCCGACGTCTTTTTCTCCTCACCCCGACTGCAAAATCGTACTACTTGCACACAAAATTCAAACGTTGCGCAATCTACTGGCGTGCTATCTTCTAGAGTCCTTTCTTACCGATAGCGAGGGTCACACATGCAAGTAGCAGGCATCCTAAAGCAACTGGCATGGTTCTTTGCGTGTAATAAGCACGTGTATTCTCGCCATAATGCTCGCTTGCAGTAAAGCCGAAGTTACACGGGATTTTAACAGATTTCGAATCAGGAGGAGGTTTTCAATCGGTTGTAATGTTTAAATGTTTGTAGCCTCTCCATTATTTATAAAACGATTTGGAAAATCCTTTTTATTTTAATTTTAATGGATATACTTGCATATTGGCCCTGTTTTCATCAAAATCCAGGTCTGGTGATGGAATCTATGAAGAATTAAGGAAGCTCCTAAAATTTTATATGCATACATACGGCGATGATGATATTTTTAGCTACATGTCAAGCATTTCCATTTAGAATATATCATTTGGTGAAGTGGAACTAATGAAGACCACAGATGGCCACCCTTCTATGAAAGTGTTTCATGAATGGCGATAAGCGATCTCGATTAAAAAAGCTAGTAAATGCTTCTGATGAGAAAGATACCTTTCAGCTTCATTTCAGATGATAAACAGCTGAACTCAGTAATATACAAATGTTTAACAAGAAAAACCGGCTCCAAAAAATCTATGAAATACCAACTTCAAAACAACCAACGTGACAAAATTTGCATCGACTTCAAAACGATGTAATTGTAACCATCGGAAAACGAATTACCCAGCAACTCATACCGCAATATCGAAGTTTTCCAAAGGAACGACTTTGGAAGCTAGTTCGAAACGTTGTAAGCTCGACCTGGTAAGAACGCGTTCGTTTGACCCATCTAGTGTTTGCTATACTGACGACTCTTGGTGTTATTATGCGAGCAGCATGTTTTGTCTTTAGCCTAGACTCCTTCAGTATAGCCTGGCGGTCTAGCTATAGAGAGCAATCGGATGGTATATACGTAACCTAGTCAAGGATGTGATAGCAACAGTAACTCATCTCTAAGTGTCACACTCTATGGGGACGCCCATCGGGAACATACTAAGTCAAAGGTCCTCACACCTGGACAGCATTGAAACGACAACATCTGTCAACAAGGGTGACCTTTGATTTCGGAAGTTATCAATGGGCGTCCCCATAGAGGGCGACACTTAGAGATGAGTTGATTTGTCATGATATCTATAGAATGGGCACAGATCGATGTTCTAGACTGTGTAAGACCTTTGTAAGGTCATGCGCTCACTAGACATATTGCTCGTTTGCTTCAGGGAGTATTTTCTACCGCATTCCCACATATCAGAGCCGCAATACAGCAATGATTTGATCTGATCCTTTCAGAGCAGCAGTAGCTATGAATATCATTTCCTGAAGCGGAGCACAACAAAAACTCTAATACCAAATATAGAAACGATTTGCATAACAACACATAGCGTAAGACGTAACATCATCGGCATTTTGGATCGAGTGAGCGGAGTATCTGCTTAGCTCATTTGGTTAGATCGCCAGAATCAATCAAAAATAACTAATTGTGAGGTATATCTGTTACTCCTTATTTCCTTCATTGCAGACGTCTAAGAATTTTCACATTGACATGATTAACTTTGGTTTTAAATCAGTTGTGTACTTAATGAAAATTTACTGATTGTGAAATGTATTTTATGTGAAATACTATCGCCACACGGTTGATATCTTATTTGTATGCTGCGACCTAAAATTCTTCCACTGCTCACACTGGATTTGAGTCCTATTGTAAAACAAACAAAAATGGGATAGGCAAGGAAGTAACTCTAACGAAATGATTACGACATTCTTACAAAGAAGATAAGACGACACACGCCCGAAATCCGAGCGCAATCAACCACGTGCGCAGAACAATGACGTCCTCAAAGTCGCTCTTTTTCTATATGTACTAGAAATTCCTTTGTTTGTTCTTCGTGCCCGGTAATCCAGTCAAATTTTATTCTTGCTGTGCAATAAAACCGAGCAGGCTAAGACCGCATGGAATGACCGAAAAATATTAATCTCGAATAATTCTCTCATTATTCTTTGTTTATTGTGCGTAACGATTACAATTTCATGATGTTAACAAAACCTAGTCTCATTTTTCAAACAAATTCGTACAGTCTCATAGTGCCTTTTTAATGTGACTGCAGTGGATAATCACAAAGAGTCTCTCGCAGCGTTTGTGAACCGCGATAGGCTTTACACCTTTGAGAAGGCTATCTATAAATATGAATCTGAAAAAATAAGCGCTGGAAGAGGACTAATCTATTCACATTGACCTTGAAAAACGCTTTAGATTGTGAGCATCGGAAAACAAACTCCCCGGTAGTTCAATCCACAACGCCGAGAAGCTCGTTCTAGGCGTTGCAAGCTCGACTTGGTGAGATTGCGCCCATTGGGCCAAACAGCTTGGTCGAACCTCTGCCATGATAATATTTATAGATTAGAGGAAGATCAGCCAACCTTCTCCGATGCTGTGGAGATCCTTTGTGAGACCAGGCGCATCAACTAGACGTATTGCCCTTTGTTTTCTGAGCGTTAAAATGAATTCAATTTCTACTTCTGAGAAACAGCTGCATTGATGGCAAAGCATTTCTTTTTAGCACCATAAATAAGGAGCAATCTCTGGGAAAACGATCCCATCATGGGCACAGACCCGGTGGCAGCCCATAGACAGCAAGCTTGATCATAAGTATCTCATGCCATACCCTATCAAAAGCTTTCGATGTATCGACTCGACTCTCCATTAAGCTTAATTACTCTGCTCCACATATATGAGACATTGGCCAGAATGGTATCAAAATGTAAACGACGTTTCAAACTAACTTTCTGCGGAAGTGATAGAAACAGAAACATTATATTCGCTACGCAAACAAAATTAGTACATCATGTCCAATCGAATCGGTCGTCTGTGTCAAAATGTCGAAACAATTTCCCGATGTTTCATGCCTCCAGACCGGCTTCATGAATGATGTATGTTCATATGGGCGAGTCTATAAGTCTATATTCCGAGTGCGTTTACCTTTTGGTTCGCGTGTTTCGAGTTTCTCTGAGGGCCGCTAAAGAAGCCTCAAGCAGCGCGTGTAATATTGTTTTGAACTATTTATGGAGTATATTACTTCAGTCTTGCTCTTTTTGTTTCATAATGACTCCGGTATTTTTAGCTACGTAAATTTAATTGACATTGCAGTAAGTTCGTAATACTAATGTATACACACAGGGTGTGCAGAAATTAGAGTGGTCTTTTCGATTCGTTAATCAGGTTGAGTCTGATTGACGCTGGTCAAAGCAGTCAAGTCATAACCAGAAACCACAGCATGAAAGTACAGCATATGAACATATGGCTGGCAGGTTATAAACAATTTAAATTAGTTGGTATTCAAACGTTAAATATTTTACCTTTTGTCCATAGAGTGGCATTAAGATCATGCAAGGAGAAAGTAGCCAAACACAGTTTCGTAGCTAGGGCAGGGCAACCTGGACCTGTGCCGGGGGCGCAAGATCGTTCGCTAAAAAAGCGGGAAATGCTCTTCAGGAGGAGGCGAATATCCAGATAGGAGTAAAAAACCTCACCATGTAACAGCAAGCTGGAAGGAGGGGGCGGCGTGAAAGAGTTCATTAAAAACCCCACGTGATTGATGGACGACCCCTTTTGTATATGGTGGATTGAATCCGAATAGGACCATTAAAAAACCTAACGAGTTGTCAGGTGTCCATGGGAGAAAAGCAAGTACCAAAATGTCGCCCCTCCCTGAGCCGTTACGTTTTTTTTAATTATAAGGTCTCAGGGTGTGTTTTGTTATTAAGACTCTCAGCTTGCTGCTATCCCTAATTATATCTCTTTTGATTTAGGATTCTGTGAATAATGGACATTGCACTAAAGGATAAAAATTGATAGAAGTTAAAATAGTGATGAATGTACCGAAACACAATTCCTTTCAAGCTTATAAATTGATGGATCACCACTGAAGATGCAGTATTTGAATATTTCGATTAAGCATAGCACCAAAAAATTAAAAAACTCTTGATCTGATCTGAAATTTCGATGAAATGTACTACTAAGGCAAATATGGAAAAACAATGTTTAGTTTTTTATTTATATAACAGCTCACAAAGACAGAAAGCCTATTGCGCTCCAGGAGCACTGCGAGAAGACAAATTTCTATTCACAATGAACTTAAAATTCTATATTTTAGTGTTTTTTGTACTGTGGATAATTATTGTTAGTAATGAGAATATATAAAAAAATATAGTAGTGACAGTGCGAGGATCAGAAAAACTGAAAATATGAATATCTTTTATCAATTTTTCCGGAACCAATTGGTGTGAAGCATCATGATTATTTGCTGTGAATGCTCTCCGACGAAGTAAAAGACGTACAGTCACGTGATGTGCACTCACTAAAAAGCTAGTTCTATCAGCTCAATCATATTATCTGTATGAATGAACGCCGACATGCAACCACCAGTATTGCGAGTATGCAATTGCGAAAGCTTCCCACTTCATTTAATCAGAAACCCGGGTGTGGTCCTGCAGAATGTGACCATCCGACCGGGATTAAAGTGCGCCCCTGTATTTGCGGTGGTTAATCAGGCTTATTATTTCTTACGACGACTTTCCGACACGTCAACCCTCTAGCGCACCACGAGTGCCGCCTACTTGTCGTAAGAGTCTTTGTCCTCCTTGCATGGCCAACTTTATATTACAAACACACTTCAACGCTTACGTACAGGTATGTTTTTAGGAAATCCATATCGGGTTCCTCTAAATATACACTTCATTAAACTTGGGTTTAATTAGATCTCTAACGAGTACGGCGTAGAAGAGGAAAATTCTGTACCGAAAAACATTTTAAGAGAAAGCAAAAATGGCATCAAGTAGGGTGAAGTAAATTTAATTGATGATAGAACGCTTCTGGGAACATTTCACTTATTCAGAAAATGTGTTATAAACTGATCAGGGAATGTCCAAAAACTAAGTTTGAGGGTTTTTTCATTATTCTTCACGTTTTTTTGTGACTATAGCTCCGACGCCACTGAACCGGTTTTGGAAAATTACAAAGCTCTTTCGTCCTTGTCACACTAGGAACCTGGTGTCAATGTTTCATCAACATCTCAAAATGACTTTCTGAGCTATAGACGGGTCAAGGATTATCCGACATAATACAGACATACCTACGAAAATAAGTATTATGGTTTATAATATCTATTATCTCCATCAACACCAACCTTCTCAATTATTAAATTAAACCCTGACTATGCCTGAAAGAACTGGGAACAAATTTCCACAGTCCACACTTTTGGTGGCCAGGGTATAATCGGCCAGGATTTTAAAAGCTCTTAAAAGTTAACAGTGTGCCATCTATCGAACGAAAGCCGAACTAAAATGCTTACCTTGTACAGATATCTCAATTCACGTACAGCATTGCCAAATGTACACTTTTTGTCTAGATTTCACTGCAGCGCAAGAGTGCTTTTATTATGTATCTACTAAAAATTGGAATAAATTGAGATTTACAGATTGCTCACAAAAGCTGAAGCGCTAAAAGCTCCAACTAGTCTTTCAGTGATTATATAGATATGCATATCTTATATAGTTGTACAAAAATTTGACTGGTCAATCCAAACCACATCATTTTTTTAAACTAAACTAAAAGTCGATCAATTGTTTGGCTTACACCGCTTCATCTTACTGAAATTAATAGGTAGTTGATCACAAAATCCCCTAATGAGGTCGTCCTCAAAAGATCCCAAACATATCTTAGGTCTCATAAGAACAAAAAATTATTATAAAAAAAGTATTTTTTGATGTCGCAGTTACATTTTGTAACTGTGGCATTTTTTCTGAGACTTATTTAGAGAGAGCTGAATGACCATTTCAGGACGTTTAGAAATAACAGTTATGTAAAACTTCATATACCTAAATTAATTTTTATATTTCAAGTTTGGATTTCGGAAAAAGCGAGAGTTGAAAGAAATATTACCCATTGTTTTGGGAGTTTCAAAATGTCATCCTTGTATACTTGATGTATCTATATATTTTTACTATACAGCGTGAAACATTTGGGATCGTAGTCAATAAAATTTGTGAAACTAAAACATTTTGGTACGTCACATTTTTATAATTAAATATTTTGGTTGTTTCAAAACGTTTTTTGCTGTTTGAAATGTACGTATGGGATATTTGGCATCAGAGCTCATAGAGTAGCAGCATCATCGTATAGTATCACAGCATAGTTTGCTCCTAAGACGTCATCATAATTGGAGCAGTAGCTATCGAGAAAATCATTATCTTAAAAAAAACATTAATCAGGGGAAATGACCTACAAGAATTTTCTTGATATCACAACACTTAGGCGTGTAAGCCCTCTCTCTCCCCCCTTAACACACGCTACTGAAAAACAGTAATCTGAAGCGTCCGTTGGGATGACAGTCCTTATAGGTTATCCGATCTTTGACATTTATCTCACCAATCGCAGCTTTGCATGATACTGTACACTTTTTGAAAAGCATCAAACTCCACTCGGCTATCCTGATTGATCATGATACTACCCTCTATTTATATTTCTATCACGTAAACAGCTGATTGTAACACTTTAACGGTAAAACGTTTGAAACTATCCTTTTTACATATGCAAAACAAAAATAATATCCCATGTTACAAATTGGGAAGTATAAACTGCCGGTATAGTAAGGAAACAACATTTGAATTGATAATAAAACGAGATAATGCAGTAGAAACTCACCTTACGTGTCACACACAATTCTTCCATGAACTGATATCGATTTCGTTTTGCTACCTGTGTCTAAATATAGACTCATATAATTTTGCGTTTTCTGTCATTCACTGCCACAAACTTGAGATTTCCAACTTGCTCCATTAACGTTGCCGGATCAGGAATATTGATAGAAAAATGTATGAACAGTATTTCTACAATCGCATACCGAAAGACAGATAAAATACTTTCATTCTTGATACGAAATAGGAACACATACTGGATTTGCTTAGAAATTAAGGACACGGGGGGGACAAAACGGATTAAGATTGATAAGGGCATGACCTCATTTCATCAACACATTTAATCTCACATTAAGGTAAATAATAAAACTGATGTAATCAATTAAATTATACGACTTATCCGCTTGCTCTTCATATGGGAATTATAAATCGATATAGATATTGATTGTAGACCTGTGAGAATAATTTTATTTTTGCGCGCTAAACCAACAATAAAAATTATTTGCTGGAGAGCAAAAATATCTGTATTGCTAAGACGACGAGTTAAGTTATGGAACACTAGGTGGCGCTACATCAACGATAAAGCTTTTTACGTAGTGACCACTTGTAACATCTACCCATTTTAAAAGCAATTCTATCATCTCGCTCCCCTCATTTCAATCTACCCTGCTCACAGGTAAAGATGTGTAAAAGCCCATAGCTAGTCAACCAGTTGTTTTGCGGTGTCCAGTCTCTCTTTGTGGGAGAATAAATATCTATTCACATTGACCTTAAAATGCTGTATCAGGAAATAAACTCCCCAGCTATTCATTCCACAACGTCTCAATGTCAAAACCAAGTATTTAATAACTTGAGTGTCTGGATTTACGCCAAATGCGCGGGTTCATTTATCATTTTCTAAACTCCATAACTCGTAAACGGTTGAATTAAGGTACATTTTTCTTGACATTGAAGGAAGAATTAAAATTTCAAATAATATACAGGGTGTTCCATTCAAAAATGCAACTTTGGATCGCCACGACATCATGTCCAACCCAATATAATTTGATTTTTGAATGTCTAATGAGTAGAGCTTTACTTTTTCCGATAACTTATATATTCAATCAATTAAACAACCGTTTAAATACTTTCCGAAAGCCCAATATTAAAGGAGGTATGGAGGTTACTCACCATTATTCTGCGCGTTCATGAGTATGCTCAGCGGACACTCGTCATCGTCAAGGATGTACTCGGCATCCGGAGAGCCCGGTTGCTGAGTCACCTGCACCAAGCACCACTGAGACGGATCCGTCTTGCTCAGGCCGTACTTGTCCAGCATCTCGCGAACAACCGCACCCGCGCAATCCCGAATCGATAACAACAGCGTCTTATACGGAACGTCTTTGCACAACGCTTCGCCATATATTTTCAGGGTACCACCTGCAACAACAAGAAATACGTATGAGTACTTAGTTCAGGGGGCAAGAAAGTTAAGATGAATTTCTGAAAATGTTTGTATTAGAATTCCCGCGCAATCAAAAGAATTATGGCATGGTGGGAGGGGTCTTACCTCTAACTTGTTACTCAGAAATTAAGGCGCAATCTCTTGATACATCTGTCAACAAGGGTGAACCGATTTACAGCGACATTCCTTGTTCTTCGTAAACACTATTAACGATGTACCGCTATCTCGCCTCATTCTCTCCCCTATGCATCAGACCTGCTATAGTCCTAGTATTAGGTCCTTTGACTTCGCAAGTTACCAATGGGCGTCCCCATAGAGGGCGACACTTGGAGATGAGTTAATGTTGCTATCACACCCTTGACTGGGTTACGTACAAGAATATACCATCCGATTGCTTTCTACAGTTAGACCGCCAGGCTATACTGACGAATCTAGGCTAAAATGAAACATGCATGTCTATAGCAGGTCTGATGCATGATGGATCATTCAGTACTGCGAGACAGTTGCTTCGCGTAGAGTACGATTTGCACGAAGGGAATCAGTGTCAGAATATCCCATACATATCCAGTTATCCACGCATACATCTCTATGACGTATTTTGGAATTAGAATTGAAATTACATCCAGAATGATCCAGCTAGGGCAGAAAGTCAAATTGAATGATTTAAATCTAGGAATTTCTTATGCCGAAAGAACGTTATAACGCTCCTCTAATTTTGACAATATATTGTTATCTCATTTCCACCTAAATGGACATGTTAATAAAAAGAATTGTAGATACTGGAACAGCTAGCTAGGCATGAAAGGCTCCTTCATTTCCCTAATGTGGGCAGCAATTTCATCTGAAGGGATCACTAAACCAAATTTTTAGAAGATTCTCGCGGCTGTACGGTCATTGTGAATTCTACCGAATATGTGAAAATGTCACAGTAGTTCCTGGCACCGCAGCTACTGGAATTTGACGGATACAATCGGGACACGTGGTTCCATCAAGATAGAGGATATGTCAAACGAGTCCATACAAATAGTTACATACATGTTTCCGGAAAGACTGATTGCCAGGAAGAGCAACTCCCGATGGCCACCCAGAAGTACCGATTTGTCTCCACCACATTTATTTTTATGGGGTTATTTGGAGATTCGCGTGTACAATGATAAGCCTAAAACGTTCGCTTCAATTGAAATCGAGGATTCATGAAGAGATGTTTGCTATCTCTCGGTCACTGAGCCGAAGGATTTTCGAAAATCTCCGCACTCGTTCAGAAGCGTCAAGGTGTTGGTCGTTTAAATGAGATTATACTGATGAACACTATTTCGTTTTCACCGTGGATCGTCTTATTTGGTGTACATCATTTAATCACCCATTCCCATCAGGAAAACCGGCCAACAGAACCGAGAACACATCTGTGAATTAATCACCAACCATAGGGATTTGATCAACCCTTTTTGCTCATGTTCCTGCTATATCTATATTAAGTTTAAATCAATAAAATGTGACATTTGTAGTTATTCTTTCTTATAACGTTATTCTGTCTTCCGCAAATTATAATGCTGTACCAAGAAATGGGTGGTACCTACATAAACTCATTCCACATTTGTCATTGCGTTTCATAATTTACATAACAATATAACATATTCTTCTGTCTATTAAACTAGTTATGCTAATAGCATTTCAATTCGCACACTTGGAACACACCGATCTCCTACATCGACTAGAAGCAATGATCGCCATTTTCAAATCTCCACCGTACGTGGGCGTTTTACGTGTTTTGCGTAAACACGTTATCAATAAATATTTTATTCGATCCGTGACATTAAGTGCGAAACGATAAGCTAATTAGCATAATTGTTTATTATCGCTAATTGCGCAATCCTGTATGCCCAAAGCATGAAAAAGAAGGGCATTAACTTGGAGGTTTTCGATCTGAAACTATAAGTAATAGTTACAGCATTTTATTTGTAATATTTGCAATAATAATTGTATTTTACTGTGTGTACAGATTGGAATACTAATCCGTAACTGTGTAAATATATGATAAGGGAGATTAAAGACCCACTTTTGGGGTGAGAAAAAAAGCCATAGCAAGTTTAAGTGCGGATGGGACTCGAACCTCGTCAATTGAAGAATATCACTAACTGCCATTTTTCAAGATCGTATTATAAGCGAACATTCTGCAGATGCATGGCCTTCAAGATCGCCTGATCTTAGCCCAACACATTATTATCTGTAGGGTTACTGAGAAAAGTGTATTTAGAATCTGGAGGAGCGGAGAAATTCCTATTCAAGCAATCGCATGTCTTTCATGTTCCTGTTGTTAACTAAATTTGTTCAACGTACAAAATAATCTGAAATACATCTATTACATTATGAGAACCCTGTATATGTCTACAAAAGCGTAAAGTTTAGCTACCCGGCCAACTTAACATATATCAATTTTCCTCCTAAGCTTTCGTGGTCATTGATTAGAACCACGTATGGCTAAAAGAGTTTTACTAATGTTTCGGCTGCTTCGGTAGCCAATCATTGACGTGCTTCGATAAAGAATGTCGGTTTTAAGGAGTTACATTGATGTTTATGAATTTTACTCGTTTTATCACTTGAAGATTGATAGATTTTCACTTTCATCATAGCTTTATAATAATTATTTTACTACGCCATCACCCTGGCTGTTTAATTAATTTCATCTGAGCAAGAATCAAAGAACCCTAACAATGGAATCACCGTCAGATCCAAGGATATTCCTCTCCAATTAAAAACTAACCATTTAACCACTCAATTTTAGTTCAAAATCGACTGTTTAGCGCCCCTCCTCAGACTCTCCCCATCCCCACACGTCAACTATGGGAATTATGGACCTACTACATCATAAAATTGTCCTTAAACCACATATATGAAACAATGGATTATTATTTATAATACTGCACCCACATACACTTACAAAAAAACACTTAGCAATTTCCGTAATCGGACATTCTATATTCTTCTCTCGAATTATCGTGATTCACAAATTCCATGGCTCGCTATGAGAAAAACAACTGCTAATGAATGAAGGTTCTCTAGATGTTCACTGCTTCCTTGAACGTGAATATTCTATATACCACTCGATTCAACAGTTTGTAATGTTTTGTAACTAATTTGTTAAATAGATCCACTTGATTCTTAAGTCAACAAGAACCACAAGAATATTAATAATGAAACGAGTTTTAGGAAGATGATTCATTGGTTTAATTAATTAAACTTGTCTTTCAATGTTACATGTGAATGCGGTTTCAAAGAAAATTTGTTCGAATTTGTATTTTTTAATAGAAAATCCATAATTAGTATCAATAATATCGTTATCTAATATTTGTTACCTATATATTTTTAACATGAACATTTGCACATATGCTCAGATTATAATCAATAATAGATTGTGTAAAAATACGTTCGTCATATATTCATTTTAAAATCCATGAAAAATGAAACTGTTATAAATAAGCGTTGGTCACTTTCCATGAATAAAATCATTTTTATCGTAATAAATGGAAATGTTATGTTAAACCCCAAAACAATTGATTCGTGGTAGTTAATTTAGTAATAATCTAGTGTTTTTTTTCTCATATAAACAGCCACAACCTACTAACCTGTGTCAGGACCTCCGTCTTTTGATCGGAACTGCTGCAATTTTTTCTCCAGCTTCTGTTGTCTCCTCCTCCTCATTACAGCTTCTGGATTGGAGATCGATCGTGTGAAAGACGTTTCAGGCAATTCTAGAACAAGCATTCATAGTCAAAAAAAACTTTGGCGATGATCAAACTCCAGATCTCCAGTTGCCATTTTTGTCCTCTATTAGTATTCCTAATGTTCGTAATTTTTATTCCAACTGGAGTAATAATAATTTCAAACATAACCTCAATATAATAATACAGCTACTATGAAAAGACAAGGTCTCCAGTCGCTCTTGTTTAACCTCTAAAATATCCAAAGTTCGTAATTTTCATTCAAACTGGACAATTGTCATCGTTATTCTTCCTTTATTTGTAAAAAAATTAATACTCACCAGTATACAATTTTTCAGCTACGCTATCCTTTTCGTTAATATCACCATTTTCGCTCTTCATCCTGGAGAGCTTTTCCTGTTTCTTGAGTTGTTTTTTCTCTCTTTTTGAAAGTTTCCGCCTGAAGCTTGCATTGGAGTCTATCGAACCCATTGAACCAGACTTGAAAAATAGAATACAATTATGTAATGTATAACATATATATCTTATAATTTATTTATTTTATTTTATTTATATTTGAATCGAAAAACGTCATTGAAAGAAGAAGTTTTACTTGTGAAACTTTGTAATAAACACACATTTTTTCTGGATGAAACAAAAACTGAATTTGCAGTTTGTGTTCTACCGATAATCTCATTCCCTTTTTCATAATTTTTTTGCAGTGGTTACTAGATGACGCAGATGACAATAAAGCTACGGCATGGACAAACAGACCGACAAACATGCATAGAACGAAAACTAGTAATATGGATATTCATGAGTAATATATCATAAAAGATCCAAACAACATATTATACCAAATTCAAAAATGTTCCCGGTCACATTACTTTCCTGAATTACCCGCTGGATATGAAAACAAAAAAAATAAAATTTATAAGCATTTTCGTGGATCCAATCTTTTAAAAAAATTATAGATTAGTGGTGAAAACTCAAGATTTTTTGCGTTGATAAGACTTACTTATAATTTGGCATTTGACTCTAGTAGTCTTTCTTACCAGTTTGTAAACAAATCAGAGTGAATTTCAAACAAATTTCAAGGAAATTCGTTCTCTAAAATCAATATTTTTAGCATTACGTTACCAAAGACCCCAGAAAAATCTTGACATTTCTCTAACTTGCCTTGACCACTACCAAATTTCGCTGACTAAAAATGTATTGTTTCAAAAATTCCAACTAAAATTTTTGAAGAAAAACATTTGATACCATTGGTAAGAAAAAACATGAAGAAAACATAGTTTCTTCTGTAACAGTTCTGCTAAAACTCATTTGCAATTGGGCCCAATCCAACTACTTGACCAAATTTCTTCAACACGATATATAAATTGAATAAACGTTTAATATCACTAAAGTAATGTGGCGTATTCATAAGAATATTTGATCAAAATAAATATTTATATTTAAGATCATTTTTTCATTCGTTGTACAAGCCGAGTTGCACTTCATTGTTCTCGGCGAGATGCGGTTTCCGAGCGTTATCAGCATTTACTTGGAAACAAACTGCATCGGTAAGCACCAATTTATCAGAAAAACCAGTAATTCTTTTTATTATACCCAGTCTAAATTTAACTATTACTGCATACGTGGAATGCATCCAAAGCATGTTTGCATTTGAATTGTTTTGAAACAGCGTTCGACCTCTGGAGAGCAATGAATTGTGTATAATGCATACTTCAGCTTAATTATCACACCATTTCGCTACCTATGTTAGCATATTTAGGGAAATATGTCACCTGAAGAAAAGTGGTTTGGCGAGTGGGCAGTCTGTATCGTTGCTGCGCCAAAGGATCCAGTATCGCATATTCATCTTGATTGCATTAATTTATATTCATTCTTCTTGTTCTGTCGACATTTTTTTTCGGTTCTTAAATGGTTCGATATCCACTCAGAAAAATGACTTACCGAACTCATTATAACTCGCATTGTAAAGAAGAGAAGAAGAGTGAGCAAATTGCGTATATTGTTCTGACGAGGAGGATATCCCAAAACCATTACACTTGAATGAAATAGATGGAAATACGATCAGAAGCAACTGAAATTGACGTTGGGATGCATGGCTTGTCGCAGACAGCTTCCCCGATATAAACGAATTTAAATGCGACTGAAATTCAGCCGACTTCGAGGCAAGCCAAACTACATGGCGCCAGAAACAGACAGAGTTTATGCCTTGTATCTTGTACAGAAAGTTATTGATACAAGTTCCCCTCTATAAGGGTTGCCAGCAGGTCGAGACAGTGGTTGCATAGTTTCCTCAAAGACCGATCCTGTGGTTGTCGATGAATCTACTCCCGATTTAATTGACATCGGTGTTCCACAGGGATCTGTGATTTCTCCAACCGATGACAGCACCCTTGGTCCTGCGTGAAACCAGACAAACCACTACCATCCCCCGAGAGATCATACATCGACAGGAGCAACTTGATTTCCAGATTAATGTGGACATCGGAAGGATTATTGAATGAGTCAAGTTTAACCTAAAAAAGACTCAGACAACAACTTTGACAAGAAAGTCACATGCTCCTGTGCCAGCTCAGTACTTGAGTCATCAAGATTATGTGCATTAGCAACAACAATAACAGGTCCTGGCACGAACATGTTGTCGGCCCAGCTAGGTCGGCCCAAATAGGCTCTCTCTTCTGTTCTACTAGTGGCCCAACAGGTGCATCCTCGCCAGGCAGAGCTTCCAACGCCTCGAACGAGCCTCTTCCAAAAGTCATTTCTTTTGGAGAACCTTAGCGTTGTAGAATTACCAGCTCATTCAGATCGTCGGGGAACAAACTCCCAGAGACTCACGAACGTATCAAATATAAAATATCGACTCACCATCATCTTATCGTCGACATTCTTCAGCAGAAACCTTCCTTCCCTGTCGTCCACATGCCAGTTCAACTGCACCAGCAACGGCTTCTCGTCCGGCGCCATTTTCCTTTCCGGGCAACCTTCGTGAAGTTCGTAAAGCGCGTAAGAAGGCACTGACAGCATCCTCATGTCCGGACGGAACTTTTCGATCAGGGTGCCTATCACGTCCTCAACGGTGGCGTCGGAGGCCACGCGGATACACTTGGTGGCCACCTTCTGACCGCTATCTTGGAAGTAGAAGCGCATCACGCCATGGAACTCCAGGTCCTGAAAAAAAAAACGGAACGTGACAACCAATACAATTATTTTTTATAGATAACCTCACACTCAGGCAAGCTGAGGGGGTCCTTTGTGAGGTCAGGCGCACCCACTAGACTCCTAGTTTCCGGATTGTGTCCAGAAGCTTTAGAGAGTACTTCGGAGCCTACTACCTCTCCCAGCGCTTTTGGAGTGCGATAGGCTTTTCGCCTTTTTGAGAGGTTATCTATGAATGCACCACTAATACTAACAACATTCAAACTACCTTGCACCATGGTAATTATTAGAAACGGAAGTGTCTGCCACACCCTGTATACATTTACGTCGTATTCTCATAGATGAGTTTTCTCATTTTCTCCTGAAAAATTTCGCCTGTAATTGGTGAGAAAGAAACAGATACAGCAGCACTGCTCCGTGGAATGTAACGAACGTTAAATGCTTCATATACCTAATTATAGTGTTAAACAGTGTGCATTAATCATCGTATAATATCACTTTCTTAGGGGAGCGAGAGCAAATACTTCAGGACGGAAAATAGCTGTTGCGGAAAAGTGTTTTGTAGTTCAGCTAACCATGTGCTAATAATGTGATACGATTTCGCGAACGTATGATTAAAATTAATGGAGCATTTTTTATTTCCAAAGCATTAGCCAAGGAAGAGGAAAATTGTGAAATTTTTAGACAATCAGATCTGTTTTATTTGACGTTTTATCGTAGTCTAATATTTTCAGAGGATTGTAACATATCAGCTGTGTGAATGAATTTTAGCTTCTTCTTAGTCTTAGGCATAAAACCCATTATCAAAAACATCCACTTTTTTCCTGCCTTTTTTTCTTTCCATACATTTTTGCTAATTACTCCGCCAACAATTAACCGATTTTAAAAATAAAGCAAAATTGGCAAAGCGGCTACTGAGATTACGCAGTGGAGGAAAGGCATGACAGACCGACAGTCAGACCAACCGAAAGACAATACTTTTGATAAAATAGTTTTAATCATTCTCTTGACATATGTGTTCTTATAACTTTTACAATTAGAATAGCAACACAGCAAAATTACATTCAAACAACTGTGTCTGTTTCACCAGGTATACTGACTACCAAAGACAAAGGATACAATGCCATAAATCATACAGAAAGTTAGGCTTAGCCAATTTTAAGACTTTCATTTAAGAGCCCCGTCGTTATAAAATGTCGCATGTCGGTGGCGAACAGGAAACGTGGGATTATGAATGTAAACGACACGGTTCATTCAGTCACGTTAGCTTCCAGTCAACGTTTATTTGTGCTCATTCATGTCTTGAAGACATCTATGTAATATCCTAATAACGCGGTGTTAGTTGTATTAAGAGTTACATGCTGAAGTGTAATAATGATACCGACCATATTAGCTCGAATCTCGAATAATGCAAATGGTATATTTATGGTTCTCGATTTGACATGTTTTTACTCCCCTCACCGATGTGCCTCGAATAGATATGTGCGTCGAGTATATTCCATGTTCCAGTTTTTTTTGTTTTTTATTATAGTGAAACACAAATCCTTCGAGGGCAGCCCCTACTGGAGACCAGCGAAGTAAACCTGAAACGTTTTATGTATTGGGTGGTGCTGAATGCGAATATGATTACGAATAAAGTGTAACCCGTCAGTAAAGTCCCATTTTGAGGAGCGCCCAAAGGCCCATCTTAGGCTCGAGCCAAAAACGGACACCGGATTCGTGATCAGCGCCCCTCAATCATCTAGAAAACGATTTTTCGCCCTGGTTAAAAAATATCGAGTTTTTCAGTAAAGTTTTAGAAGGTAGATATCCCCCCCTTTTTTACGATTTTAGAACGCCTATTAAAAATGGCATAACGACGCATGGGGTTCGGAATAAATATAGATCATATTTTAAATTTTCCAAGTCCCTAGTTTAAACTAAATCCGTGCTGACTTCCAATATAAACTTCCTACCTGAATGAGATGAGGCTTTCGGCACTTGATCATAATTTTTTATTCGGCCAAAGCAGCTGTTCAATAAATAATTTAAAGCTTGCCAATGGTAGTAGCGATATCTTACATTTTAACAGATTTTTTTGCTTTTTCGGGTGAAAGAAAACATTCGTCTATCCCAAAATTTGTTTTAAAATATAATATAAATGAATGTACCTGTCATGGATTTTACAATTGCGTAACAATTCACGATATGGTGGATGGATTACTAAATTTATTATTCATCCTTAAACAATTTGTGGGAAAAAATAAAGAAATAATAAAAATAAATAAAATCATAATGAATAGATTTCTGTAAAAGTTCTAAGAAATCCGCGGAATTTAATTTTTTTAACACTTTAACACACGATATAAATTTACTATTCAATGCAGAAAACTATCCAGATAGTAAGCTTTAAATGGAAGTACGATAGTACTGGCATTAAGATATTGTTCATAGATACATAAATATACCTCACAGTGTCCGTTTACTTGTTTATTTTCTTTTAAAATATCTTATGTAGATATCTTGAATAATGAATGAACTGGAGAAATAGAAGAGGCATTAAATCTACAGTCACCTAATACAAAAAAAAATCAAGAATATTTATTAGACAGGATAAATAGAATGCTAAACTTGAAAATTATAATTTAATATTCTAAATTACAAGTAAACCATTGCATTTACTGCAAATAGTTAATTTGGCAGTCTGGCAATGCTTGGACAATATAGTAAAACGCGGCACCTATTTGCAGCATCTATCTTGATAACAGGTAAATTGATTTTTCGGATACCCTTCATGAAAATGTATAATTTATATATAATATTGTTTAATTATGTAATAATAAATGGCAATGAGCCCATCCCCTCCCGTAAAACCATGCAAGTAACGTACTGAATCCGAAACGTGACATTAGCATAAACAAAACAGCCATGGAAAGAAGTAAAAGCACTAAATACCGAGTTGTTTTCATATTTGTTGATGCAAAAGCCAGTGTACAATGTTCCGCGATAGGAATCGAAGGAATCGTTTTCATGACTTATGGGGCGCCAGTACCATCGTTTGCTGAAATTAAAGGTCAGTGGCGTCTGCACAGTATTCTACAATTTTCTTCTCTGAAAGTGTTGACCACAAACATAAGGAATGAAATGAAAGATATCCTCCGATACAACAAGTCACCGATGCAGGCCTCGCAGGTCCTTTAAAGCCCTTTATCTGTGCTAGTTGCCCAGACCCACCTTTTTAGCAAATGTTAATTATGGCCCTGGGTCTGACCATCTTCTGGTTACGAAACCCTAGACTTCTGCATAGTCTGATTTGCATCCCAGCAGCTGCGGGTTGTCTTCAGCTGCCTAAAATTATGTTCACCGGAATAGATATTACTTCTCTACAAAGATCACATCAGACCATTATAGCTGATGTGTTCTCGCAGACTACACCAGTCACACAATTACTCAACACAAAAGTGGTGCAAAGCCTGCTATGCCCCTAACCGCCTCAGAGATTTCTATTCTTTGGAATAGCAACCAGAAAAAATAGGAAACTTAAGACTATTGATAGAATGGCATTCATCTCCTGCGAAAAAGAACAAAGAAAATGTTACAGTCTAATAACAGATTACGCTCTTTCCAGTGTAAAAACTAGGTTAGGTCATACCAGCGAAATAAGTAATAGTGCCTTGAATCGGACGCTTCAGCAAGTTTCTATGAAAAATGACATTTCCGTTACACTTTCTTCCTCGCATAATCCTATAACAAGCCGAGAGGATGTTGGATTTAAATACAGCAGCAGCTTGTCTTTCTATAAAATCCTAGGCGCGTCCTATTGTTATACGAATTACTTGGAATTTTTCAAATTACATACATATTGTACAGCCGGATTTATAAACTTGTCGCCCGCAGCTCGCAGTTTCGCGTTGATGAACCTTCATGCATTGATAATCAGGGTATGTCAGAAAAATAATAGCTTCGCTCCAACTTCGATGTTTGTTCCACCGTTGAACCGCCAGGAAACTGTTCGGATCTATAGAGTGCGCATGCGTTGGCTTTGTGCGGTTTCGTGATCATACAGACATCAAATCTGTTGGAACGGTCTCAAACACCTTCCGTATGTACTGCACAGAAACCGTCATTTATTCAGTTGGAACAGTTTGTGGATCGTCCCATGAACCATCACCTATCATGTTGGAAAGTTGTAAGCGTACTGCGCATATCCGGGACGCTACAGTAATCAGGATTGTCGGAACCAGCTCTACTAGTTTGCTTCCCATGTGCAAGCCCCATAGAAGCGCTGGTTGGAGCAAAAGATTCCCATCATTTTTTTTTTCTGTGGAACCTGGCAAACCCGCTCTGGAAAATTTTTCTAAGATCAAGACGGCGTTTGGTGATGAGTGCAGTAACAGCATCAAGTGAAGGGTGAAAAGGCTGTGAGGAGGCAGCTACCACCAACCAAGAACATTTGACAGGTGTGAAAGAACAAAGAAGAAAATCGTTGAGTGTTCGTCGGTTTTAGTGCGCGTTTTGATTCAGTCTTTAAAGAATCGTCCAGTGTCACAATGAACTGTCCACATTGGCTATTCAGGTGACTTGTCAACTAGCAAACTTTCCTTCAGGCCTAATGCTGTGTCGTAAGAAATATTTAGCTTGCTGCATATGGGATTTGTTCGGGTCTATGCCAATGATTGGATTGTCGAATAAGTAAATTTACCGTAAAAGCTAAGGTATTAATCAAACTTTGCATCACAAAAACGCCCATTGCATCAAAATATGATATTTGCGGGAAGTAATTCTATAAAGCAACATGAATAATGAACTCTTTAACGTCGAATTCGTGTAAGTAAACCTGTTGACAGCACACCAAAAATACAAACGAGCTTTTAATGCTAATGTGTTATTTTGTATACTCACAAATACAAATGGTTTCGAAATGCTAATTTTCGATTGTTACAATTCGGCAACGCTATGAGAAAGTTTGCTTTACGTGAATTGAAATTCTTTTGCCACCCAGAAACCCAGAATCGCAAATATATTCGCCACAAACTGAATGTGGAACATCATCTGTTATTTTGAGATCGCGAATTATTTTTATTCTCTAAAAAATATGCAATATATCTTCGTTAACATCATTCCTTGAATTCTTGCACACTGATACGACGAAGTGATTCAAAAATATATCAACGTTTAAATATTAATGGTACTTCAGAACAGAAATTCAGAATAACTTGAAAATTTATTTTGGTAACTTTTTCACATTAGATTTACATATATTCAAGGTCGTCAAGGATCAATGGTCCTAAAATCTGATCAAAATATTCTATAAACTGGTTGTATTACCCATAACGTGATAATGATTTCCGCCGGCATTCAGAGTCTTGCATTGTGGATCTTTGTAATTTACCCACAACGCGTTCTGCACATACAAAGGTTACTCGGAATGATGTAAATAATTATCGAAATTCAGGTATATATTTCGGTCAGTGGCCGAATTTGGGTATTGATTATAAAATATACATAGTACTATAAAACGTTCATCTGACATCTTCAGAGCAATATGGAGTAGGCTAAGCAGACGACACGCATTCCCAGATACGTGGATCTGAACCACACCAGGAACGGAGGTTTCCTGATTTTCAAAAAATGCAAGTTTATATCACTGTTGTTATTGATCGATGTAGTACAAGGAGATAATCATAATCTTCTATCTAATCCAACATCGCACATAGTTTTCACTGGCATAACGATAACATCTTATAACAATAATCATTTGTTGAATGCCGATCATACCAAGTTCATGTATCACAACTAATTAATGCGTACTACCTTTTACATCTCTGTGCATAGCTACCTTGAAAACGGATGAATAAAAAAAACACGCATCTCGTGGTAGAAATAACCTTCTGAGGCATTAATGTATAATCATCCTTGCAAACTTGTTACCGCTCTATGTATATAGGATTACAGATATTGGATTAAGTACAACTGCGTTTATCACAAATCGAATGAATTACATCGATGCCAGGCGTGCCAAGTAACATTTTATTTTTACTCTATTAACAGTGAATGAGTGTATAACTATTGATGCAAATGGCATATCCGACCATAAAGCAGTTTGTTGTTGCCTAAATGTACGTTCTAATAAAACAAAGCAAACGTTCGTAACATTTCGAGATTTCTCGCATTTTCATGAGCAAACTTTTTTGACAGAATTGAGTAGAGTCAGTTTTATAGATATTTGTCTTTTTCATGATATTGATGAAAAGGTGCTAGCATT